>JAOEGL010000003.1:37436134-38686134 GCA_034509955.1 Urosaurus nigricauda
GGATAATGATGACGGGTCAAAAAAGGATAAAGGAGGTGAGGTGTGCTCTTCTGGTAAACAGGAAATGAGTAGGGGCTATTAATAAGCAATAAACTACCATGGAGCGAAACAGATGGGCAGGAAAAAGTGGCTTGAAGCTGCCTTTTCTGAAGACACATTGAAACCTCACCAACCGCACTGCCAGCTCCCAAGGCAGCTGGAGTGCTCATGTCATGACCACATGACATGGCTTCAAGCCAGGAAGAAGCGGAAAAAGCTGTTTCTTTTTTAAACGGCTTTTCTCTGTATACGGGAACTTTTCTGCTGGCTTCAAGGCATGTGTCATCTAAACGCCACACCTTCAAGCCAGCCTGAAAGCACCTTTTTTTTGCCTGTCTGTTTAGCCCCATAGGCATGCATTGCTATCCTAAAATTGTTATCCAGCTTGCGAAGTTGCCATACTCCAGCAATTTTCTTCCCTAATACCCATTGATTCTTTCTCAGGGTTTGCAGCTGCAATAGTAGCAGCAGCTGCAGCAACAGCAATTTCCCATCTCCACTTCTTTGCCAGCACTTATTTGGCCAAAATGAAACCACTCACACAAAATTGGCAATATTTATTCTAAGATTCTGCAGAATTTCTGCCAGTCAAAACAAAGTATTTTGGAGGGCCAAATGTTGTTACTCCCTATAAAACAACTTTTAACATTAACTTAACTTGGGTAAATTTTTACACAGTACGGCATATCATTTAAAATACTTTCCCTCTATGCGTGTTGTGCTCCTTACATGCACTATGACTATGCCAGCACTGTGTCCTTCTAGTTTAGAGTATAGATTGCTGTAATGTAATGGTGACTGTTATAATGGAAGTCCTTCCCATTATCAGAACCTTCTCCCCAATTAACAAAGTGTTACAAGTAGGAGGACACAGAGTCAGTAGCATCACCGCGAGAGTTCAGGGGGTGCGGACTGCACCAGGACTGATAGTAGCTCTAGTTGCTCAAACAGAAAACTTTCCTGACACCTGAAATTTTCACATGAACCTGGGACCTTCTCCATGCAGAGCTGTTAAGCAATAATATTGGCACTGATTATGTACTTCGCACCAAGTCCAGTGCTGGGATGCTGGGGGTAGGGGTGGGGAGAAACACATTGCATTAGGGATGTAAATATTTTCTTCTTTGGGTATTGTACAAAGGAGAGAATAATTGCAAAAGTTTTCTCGTAAAAAAAACTGCAGTGTATTTTTCAACTAGAGGAGGTATTCTTCACAAAAATCACCACTTTTCTGCCTAAACCAAGGGCTTCTGATATCATCATCATCATAATCATCATCATTTGGAAACAAAACTGCTGAAATGTGGAAAATCTTCTGAGCAGGAACCTTCCCTTAGTGGAGCGTATTGATCTGTCATGACATGTTTTCACACAAAACACAGGGATATTTTAAAATAATGTTTATATCCCTACATTGGACCACTTTTCCTAGTAAATGTCCCATAAAACATTTTTAGAAGAAAATTTCATTGGATATATAGTGGTCTCTCTGCATGTTTTTATACCTTTGAGCTTCATTCAGATTCATTGTAGGCATTGCTTTGATCTGTGATCAATAAACTTACTGATTAATTTTAACAGCTAATCAATTAATGTTTTTTAGGCTTGCTGTGAAGCCAAGGATAGTGTCTTCTGCTCAAATCTTTTGGTGATTTTAAATTTTTGCACAAGACTAAATTGAATGTGTGCATTAATTCTAATTTAATTTAAAGTACTGACATAAGCTGTACTTACACTGTGTACATTGTATTATGGTTGTAAATATCCATATATATGTGGTAGGCAGAATGATCCCTACCAGTGGGTGTTTATACAGCTGAAGACAGAGAAACTTCATTGTCCATAGCCTGCCATGCTGAAACCAGCAGAATAGATGGGAAAGAAAGAGTGGCATTTTCCTTTCTTTCTCTCTTCTTCCTTCCCTCCCTTTAAAATATGCTTTTCTTCTTCATTTCAATTAAATTCTTATCCTTCTCTCATTGATTCTATCTGTCTGGGAATGGGCTATGCCAGTCGATACCAAAGCTTTCCCTCTGTTTTGGGTTGGTGTTGAAGGTACAGGAACACTGTAAGTCCTTCAGAGGGTACATAGGCCTGATCTAGATTGGCAAAAAGAGATGTGTTCACGGCTGCATGAAAGTCTAGCCTTTAGATGAGAAAAAGGGAAAGTGTGCCATGAAAATGCTTTTTTTGCGTTTTAGGGGAGAAGAAGCGCCTTTTAAAAGGTGCTGCTTTTCCCAGCTTCTTTTTTAAAAACGGTGAAACAGCGCAGCTGCATCTAAAGGCTGCGGTATAGCTGCTAAGCATTAAGGAAAAGGCAACTTCATGTCACACTTTCCTGCCAATCTAGAAAGCCCCATAGTCTCCCTCAATACCTCATTTTTTGTGACTCTGGTGTCAGGGTTCTGATGTTGAAGAATTGTTACATTTGTCCTTTCTGCAGCCTCACAAAAGAGTCTTCAAAAGTCAGATCTTTCCTTCTAAGAGTGGACTGCTCTCTCTCCTCTCACAGGGGAAGATCTGAAGAACCCTATGGATCCCAACTCTCTCTCTCAGCAACTACCGAATTGCGAACTGACAGATGTAAATTCTTTAACACATGACAACACATAGTATGATAATCTAAGTGAAGAGAATGATGCTAATACAAAGCTAGTTTGTGGAACCTTGGTCTGAATCCTATTGATTAATCCCAACTAGCCAATTAGTCACAACTAACAGATGTAGTTGACCATAGAATCAATCACTGAAAGGTGTAGTGAGTTGGGCCTCTGCCACAGGACAAAGGTTTGGAATTATTATTATTATTATTATTATGTTTATTTATATCCCACCTTCTTCCCAGGACAGGGACTCAAGAAGACTTACAAATCTAAAACAGTCCAAGTTAAAACAGTATAAAAATGCAAAATACAAGTTTTTTTTTTTAAAAAAATTAAACAATTAAAACAATTAAAACATTACATTATTAAAAATTAAAGTTCTAGCGGCATAGAAACATCTTTACCTGCCTCCAGAAAGGGATGGAGCCATCCTGGCCTCCCTAGGGACAGAAATCCAGAGGTTGGGAGCAGTCACTGAAAAGTCCCTTTCTATTCTTCTCGTCAAACACACCTGAGGTGGTGGTGGGACAGAGAGAAGGACCTCTCTTGATGACCTCAATATTCTTGGGGGCTCATACAGCAAGATATGGTCCTTCAAATAGCCTGGAGCCTGGCTTTATAGGTCAAGCCCAGCACTTTGAATTGTGCCTGGAAATGGAATAGCAGCCAATGGAGCTATTGCAATAAGGGAGTTGGATGCTCCCTGTAGCCAACTCCAGTTTTCAGCCTTGGTGTAGCTCTTTAAACTAGCTGAGGTTTCTGAGCACTTTTCAAAGGCAGCCCCATGAAGAGTGCATTACAGTAACCAAGGCATGTACCACCGTGGTTTGACTTCTCCAGGAACAAACACAGTTGGCCTCCAAGTTTTAGCTGTGCAAAGGCACTCCCGGTCACCACTGATACCTGGGCTTCTAGGCTCAGTGCTAAATCCAGAATTACCACTACACTATGAATCTGTATGTAGATGTAACCTCATCTAACACAGGCTGAATCCCAATTCCCAGATCTGTCTTTCAGCTTACCAGGAGCACCTCTGTCATGTCTGGATTAAGCTTCAGTTTTGTTTGCCCTCATCCAGTCCATTACAGCAGCCAGACACTGGTTTAGGATATAAACAGCTTCCATGGAATTAGGTGGAAAGGAGTGATAGAGTTGAGTGTCATCCTCATACAGGTGACACATTATTCCAAAACTCTGGATGACCTCTCCCAATGGTTTCATGTAGATGTTAAAAAACATAAGGGACAGGACTGAGCCCTGAGGAACCCCAAAGGCCAATGGCCAAGGAGTTGAACAGGTATTCCCCAGCACCACCTTCTGAGAGTGCCCCTCTAGGAAAGAGTGGAGCCACCGTAGAACAGTACCTCCAAGCCCCATCCCAGAGTGGTAGCTCAGAAGGATATCATGGTTGATGGCATCAAAAGCCACTGACAGGTCCAGTAGAACCAACAGGGACACCCCCTTCCAGTCCAGTTCTCTCAGTAGGTCATCCATGAAGCTGACCAAAGCTGTTTCTGTCCCATAACCAGGCCTAAAACCGGACTGGAAGTCTTTATAAGCATCATGGTCAAACATTAACAGCTGCCCGGTTAATTTCTATTGGTAATATTGTTAGGTAAGGGTTTTTGTTTGTTTGTTTGTTTGTTTGTTTGTTTTTTTGTTTGCATTAGCATGACAGATTGGAAAAAGCTTTAGATGTTGAGAATGGATCAGCAAGTGATTTTCCCCCTGTTACAGTTGGGCCTCCTTATCCATGGATTTAAGCATACACAACTTGAAAATATTCCCAAAAAGTATAAATTCCAAATAAACCTTAAATTTCCATTTTATTTATGGGACACCATTTTGTTGTGCCATTATATTTAATGGGACTTGAGTATCCATGGATTTTGTTATCCATGGAGGGTCCTGGAACCAAACCCCAGTGGATAACAAGGGCCCACTGTATTAATCTGCTTTCACAATTCTCATAACTAACGGAAGTGGGGACAGATGAGTTATGTGTATACATTGATTTTCTTGGTTGGCTTCTGCAACACTTGGAAAATCCATTTTTCATAGACCTTGCCGAGGGATTGTTTAGGGTCCCAGTTCTGTCATTGGGTGTGTGGAGATGTTGGACTTTCAGTGAAGGAGCTGGGAGGCTTCTCTTATGTATATTTTCTGCTGCATTATTTGCCATCAGTGAATTTTATCTAATAGCAATAATGTGTGTCATTGTATAGTACCAAGGAAAGACTTGGAGAGGCATGAAATAGAACAATTCGGGAATCAATGAATAGGTTGGCTGATTCAATGGTTTATTGATTAATTGATCCAACAATTGAGTCTACCTCCACTGAGACTAAGGGGTTTATCAGACTTGAGGAATTTCTCTTTATTTTGAATGGAGCCAATTGGAGCCAATTCGAATTCACGTGAATTCGCTAGTTTAGCAAATTTATGTGAATTCCAATTGCATTTGGAATGCGTTCAGAATGACTTCCCATTACCCAAAAATGACTGCCCATTGCCCGTAATTGCTTTAATACGCAATAACGTAAAACCCATGATTGTGTTCGGAATGTCTTCCCTTTTGCCCAAAATTGTGTGAGATACTTTAATACACAATAATGTGAAACCCCATGATTGCGTTCAGATTGCCATTAGATTATACTTTCAATTTCCGTTATCTGATAAACTCATAAGAATAATATTCACACCATTATATACTTAAGGAATACATTCATGATGTGACATGAAAACCTATGGAAACTGGAAGAGAAATCTACCACTTCTTTAGCTGAGGCTGCAGCTCTGTAGTGGACCACATCCTTTGCATATAAATAATTCTAAGTTAAACCCCTGGCATCTCCAGTTAGGCTTAGAAATTATTCTCATCTGAAAACTTGGAGAAGCATTGTCAGTGAAAACTAGTAGTGGGAAAATTCTGTGAGTCATAGAATTTCTAAGTGTCTGGGGTGAAGGCAAATCCAACCCACCAATTTCAGAAGCTTCTGAGGATTTCTGTTCACCATTGTTTGCCAAATTCTAGAGTGGGAAGTTCAGGAGACTAGAATGGGGCTGTGGCAGGCCAACCATGGCCCATGGTCCATTCTTTGCCCCTCCTTGCTTTACACAGTACTAAAGTGCTTGGCGTAATGGTCTGGTTTGGCATTGGGGACTTTCTGTGTTCCATAGTTCATAGCTTTGATATTGGGTCTAGCTGTCGTTAGTAAATTCAAAGGGCAGGCATGAGCTTGAGAAGGATTGTGAAGTGTTAAATTTGAGCTGGAAATATCTGGGGCAGGATTGGAGCAGACAGAATAGAATTATTGGTGATTCTATTGCTTTATGTGATCCTTTTGCTTTATTTACAAGGAGTCCTGGTGTTGCAGTGGTTAAATGCAGTACTGTAGCCATTTACTCACAGTTGCAAGATTGTGAGTTCAATACCAGCCAGGGGCTGCAGGGTCTACTCAGGCTGGCATCCTTCTGAGGTCACTAAAATGAGTACCCAACTTGTTGGTGACAATTAGCTTACACATTATAAACTACTTAGAGAGTGCTTAAGTGCACTGATAAGCGATATAGAAATGTACTTGCTATTGCTTTATGTTAGACAGGAGATTTGATGCTGCTGTTGCAGAAGAGTTCTGTTAGATTTTGCTGTCATTCATTATTGGTTTGTGTAGTAATTCTTAAAACTGTTTTTAAAAAGAATATCATGGTAATTAGTGTCCCTGTAACTTTTGATAGTATTCCAGAATTATTCATATGGACAGCTAAAATGTGGTGTATATGCTTATACATAGAGTTTCAAAATGCTTTATTCTTGTATCTTAACAAATATTAACCATTAACCATTTTACAGTTGGAACACTGAGGCTGAATAGTAATGGCTTGCAAAGGCCAATGGCTGGTTTAGGGTCTGCATCCAGATCATTCAGATTCAACCTTTACCTTTTTATCCATTGAACAACTCTTAAGCTATCAGTCCTTAGGCAGGCCCATTGTGCCAGAATGATAAAGCAAGAATGGAGGAGGGCAATAATCTCAAAGAAATTCCATTTGAAAGAGATCAATAGCCAGAAAATTACTTTTGGCACTCAGTACTGAAAGAGAACTGTTTAATTCTCTATAGAAGACCCATTTTTAAATTGACCTAATCTGTCTCATGCATTCTTTCAAGTTAAAACAACAAAGAAATTATTGAAAAAGCAATGCTGCTTCTCTCTTTTTTTAAAAAAAACCCAAGTAAGAAGACAAGCGTCCCAAAACAATCTTTCCTGCTATGCTGAGTTTAGAAAACTTTTCTCATAAACCGTCAGGCAAATAAACCACAACTTTCCAATATTACTTATTGATTTGGGTATAAAAATGTTGAGATTAATATACAGTAGAATCACAAGGTTCCAAGTTATGTATTCCTATGCATGTCTATACAGAGGTGAATCCCAGCAAAATTCATATATCCTTGATCCTGCCTGAGCTTGGAAGCTAAACAGTGTCAACTTTCTATAATATGCACTCTTCTGTGTGTGATTTTCAATGAAAGAAATACATAATCAAACAAATTGCACCACCACATTACAAATGTCCAAAGGATAAAAGTATCCCAATCCTCATATTAGTACAGGATGGGGGAATTGGGTTAATCCATTTTAAAACTGCAGACTAAACAAAATACTTCCCCCATCCCTAGCAATAATGTGATAGCCCCACTAGTCAACTAGAAACACGCTCAATTCCATGACATAGCAATGCAAATCTTTCAGCCGAACAATAAATGCAAATCAAGTAATGTATGATTGTGACAGGCCAAGGCAATGGCATAAAATCACAACCTACAAGTATATTACTTTGTAATGAATGGCAATGTGAAAATTATAGGAAACCCCTTCAAGTCACCTGAATATATATAGATGATATATATAGAAATCATCTCTTTCTCTCAACCTAGTACAGACCAGTACTCAATCTTCTGATCTCCATATTATTGGACTACAACTCCTACCAGATCTTTCCAGCATGACTTATGCAATGCAGAAGTGGAATAAAAGCTCAGGGTATGAAAAACAGTACTATTTTAAGAATAACACTGCCCGTCATTTTTTGCAACTTTGAGTTTCTTTTGTTGATAAAAGCTTATGGCAATTGTAATCCAAAACATGTGGAGGATACCAGGGTGTCCTAGTGCAGAGTTCTTTGAAGAACAGATGAGTATTAGAAGGTGCCACCTTTCAATATGTATTTGTGGCACAGAAGAAGATAGAAACTGCTTCTTCTGTTATAGGTGAGAGAGGGCAGTGGTGAATTGACAGAGAAACACCTTCAGTAACCTCAGAACACAGAGACACTTTATAGAAGTGCAATAAAAAGGTGAAGCTGATGTATAATTCTGAGTTTTTTTAAAGAATATAAATTGTTACAATGTGTCTTCCACCTTGGTACCCAGGATTTCACAAGCTTACCTACTCATCTGGAACATGTACAGCAGACTAGGTTTGGAAATAATAAATAATAATGAGGGCAGGCATGAACAGAAACAAATTTATATTGAAAGATATGCTCCACATTCCTAAATCAAGAAAAGATAGAATATGTGGCAAGAATGTAAATTCATGAAAACTCTGCTAGCCAGATAATGGCTTGTTGTTCAGGCTGTTTGCATGGGGACTTTGTAAAATAAGGGATTTGTAACACAATCCTATGCATAGTTACTTGGAAAAAAAGTCATGCTGTGTTCAATGGGATTTACCTTCCCCTGGTGGGTGGGTTCTATAGCCATACTTGAAAGAAAAAGAAAAAAAGGAGCTCCTTCAGGAGCTTGTCTTTCAGCAACATAATCCAATATATGCCTATTCAGAAGGAAATTCCATTGATACAAAACATAACAGGTGAAAACATTCCAGATTCAAAATTCATACAACCTAGATCAATGTACTTGTCTCTTGTGTGTGCTGTATTTTTCCCCCTTTGATTCTGTTTAATCATGCAGCCCTTTTGGTTTTGGTTTTGTTTCAACATAAATTTTGTCAATCATAAATTGGCTTGTGATGACCACCAAATTTAAATGTTAACTATATTCTACACTTCCTGCAGGGTTTTCACAGAAGAAAATGCTGTTCTTCCTTCTCCAGATTTTAGTAGTAATTTAGTATTATGTAATTCACAGTGCTCATCATCACTGTCTCTGTGCACTTTTGCTACTGTATTATGTCCAGAATTTTAATTTTTGCACTGATTGAAATATAAAGTCATGCAACTTTTTGTGTGAAGAAATAATGGGCATTCAATGTCTCTGTGCTGTAATAAAATAGGACTGCTTGAATGTCAACCCAATCAAGAATTTAGCATAGGGACTCTTAAAACTGAAGATAAATCAAGGTGAGTTCTGTACAGTTGGATTATGTAATGGTCCAGTTATTAAGATGGATGATGTGCTAGCTTCCATTCCAGTTCACATTGGTCCCATCATTTCTGTTGTCAGTATTAAACCTTCCTTGAGGATATGGCTGACAGTGTAGGAGAATCAAGCAGGAGCAAGGTGGTACATTTAACCTCATGCCAAAATGGTGAATTTTTACTACTGTAAATTAATTGAAAGGGCATGGCTTTCAGTTATGGCATTCCCTAGGGGCCCATTCACACTACAAAACTATAACACTGTGATTCAACTGTGATTTCACCCAATTGAATCCTGGGATTTGCAGGGTTTTTTTGGGGGGGGGGCACTTAGAATTCTCAGCTAGCGAGCTCTATTGCCTTACAAAACTATGAACCCCAGGATCCCATAGGATATCCATGGCGGTGAAAGAGGAATCATAGTGCTGTAAGTGTGCAATGTGAAAAGGTCCATGGTCTGGCAGAGGATGCTGTCCCATTACCACACAAGAAATGAAATTAAATATATAGTCCAATTGAGTTCTGTATATGGAATATTGGTAGGATGGGTATCTTGTCCACCTCAGGCCACAAAATATCTTGGTCATCCATAAAAAGGGGTCACACCTACAAATTCTAGCCAAAAACTGTTCTGATTTTTGGGTGGCACAATGAGCAGGAAAGGAACGAGAGAGAGAGATACAGCATCTTGTTACAAAAGCTGCATGAAATGGGAAATCACTGCTTCCCAGGGCTTCTTCCATCAGCATAAATACCGTCCAGATCCTGGCTCAAATATTTTGGGGAAAACACAGAAACAAAAGAGATCAATGAAATGAAGGAATGAAAAATCTTGATAGTGCATAGTTGGACTTGAAGACCTACAATTAAGTGACTGAAGCTAGATGCTGAAGAGTATCTTAGTAGAAATCCAAATATTAGCATAAATTCAAGCACCAAGACCAAGCAAAATGTCTTGCTTGGTTTTCCAAATGTAACATCCCCTGTTTGTGTGTATGTGTGTTTTAAATGAGGAAACATCCAAATGTATAGAAGCATTCTGTCTGGGAAAGCAGCCAACTGCTGATAACAAACTCCAAACAAACAAGAGAACACCATGCAGAGTTTGTGGAGTAAGGCAAGACTTGAATGGCAGACTTAGAAGCAAAAGGCAGAGTCCAAAAACAAAGTCTGCAAGACAAAGGGTCAAACAAAGAGTGTAGTCAAGCAGTCCAAGAAGGTCAAGGGTTCGAGCAAGGCAGAATGATCAAGCCAAGACGTCAAATGGAGTGTCTAGGAGGAGAGTAATCAGATAGCCTCTGAAAACGCTCTGGCATCCTTCCAAGGCTTTTAGCATTGGCTCTCATGAGTGCAGTTGTTTCTTAATTGTTTGGCATTTTGTATAAAGCCTCTGAGACCACTGGAGGCACATCCTTTCAGATCTCCTCTGGCTGTATGTAGATATCTTGGTCTCCTCATCCTCCTCCTCTTACTCAATGCCCACTGTTCCAGAAGACTCTGCTGCCTGAAGGTTTGGCTCCTGGTTATCTTCTGGAGCCACAGACTCTGCTGGTGCTGTCAGAGCAGAGCAAGGGCCAGGCTGAGGCTCAACCTCAGAGTCAGAGCTGTCTCCTGAGTCCTCAGCCAGGCTGGGCATGATACATATGCTCAATCAAAATCTTACAAAAAACAATTTCTTAGTCTAAGAATATTTATGTTGTTGTTGCTATTGTTTTTAAAGAAATGTCCTTAAAAGAAAATACCACACATCTTACAATGAAACCATTAAAATGAAACCAATAAAATTGATTGCAGCTCTTTTGGTGTGTGGACCTTATCACACTAGTGAAATCCTGCTGAGAAACAGGATTTAAAGTAGATTTAAAATAGAAAGAAAGAAAAAACCTGTAAAGGCAGGGAGTTTTTTCACACAACATTCCTGCAAACATGAAATAATGCAAAGTTAATGAGAAGGCAAGGGGGGAACATGGCAGCTTTTTACTTTCGGAACTTCCCCAAAGTAAAAAGTTACAATTTTTGTCCCTTTGCCTTTGCTTTAACTTCACATTATTTCACCTTTGCAGGAACATTTTGCATAAAACTCCCCACATTTGTGAGGGTTTTTTTTTTCTAATTTAAATCTACTTTAAATCCAGTTTCTCAGTGGGATTTCACTGGTGTGATAAGGTCCTATGAAATAGTGCATAAAAAATACTTCAGCTCTTAAGATGTAGGAATTTCTCAGATACAATATTTTGCCAAAATATGAAAAGCTTCAATATTTACCAGGTACATTGATGTCGACCATGGTATAAACAGGTTTATAATGCCCTCTTGGGACTAGGGTAGATTTCCCCTCCCCCAAGATAAACACTTAGTTTGTTGCCATTTGACAGCATACTGAATGTGGGCAACTATTTAAAGAAACTATTTAAGTGTACTGATTATTATTAATGTTTTCATGTAAAGTTGCATAGAGTTGATTTTGAGACCCGCATGGGCTTTCTCTGGATCAAACACTGTTCAATATTTTCATTAACAGCTTGGACGATGGAGTGGAGAGTATGCTAATAAAATTCATGACTAACATATCACTGGGAATGAACACCAATACATTGGAGGATAGGTTCAGCCTAGAGTCTCCATTTGATGAATTGAAGAAGTGGTCTGAAGAGTCGGAAATCAATGCACTAAAATTCAATATACCAAAACAATCCACATAGGAGAGAATAATTAAATACACAAATGGAGAGTGTAGCTGGCTGTCAGCAGCTGATATAGATGACAAAAGGCAGAAGTTTTTAATAATATCCTGTTCTCTGTAAAATACAGTGCCTCACCATTTTTTCCCAGCTGAGGGGGCATTGCAAGAGTTATCAAATCATGGAATTTTTTCCTTCTTTTTCTGTACTCTTAATACACTCCATTCTCCTGTTTGAATTCTCCCTAAAGTGGGTTAGTGATGACAGCAGACTAAGACCTACACTTTTTGTAAGTTTCTCTGGCTTTGGTTGTCTTGACCTACCATCTGTCAACCATCTCGGTGTATTTTCCTTCCATGTCAGAAAGTATCATGTGATTTGTCACAATTAGTTTTTCTATAGGCAAACTCAGGGCTTATCCAAAAGGAAATGGAAAAGCTTCCAAAGTACTGAAACTTTCTGGTTCTTTATGTTTTGATCTTGCCTGCATATTCATGGTGTTGCATCCAAAATTTTTCTTGAAATATTCCGGGCTTCCCTAACTTCCCCTCCCTTTCTCCCTCTCACTGATCATGTATCACATCTAGACTCAGGGAATGTTTCAAAAATTGTCTTTCACTACTTTCCACTGAGCCCTTTTTAATTATTGTTCAGTAATTATCATTATAGTGTTAAAGTGCTTTAGCAATATTACACTAGTAAAGCATTAGGATCATTTTCTTTTATTGCTAGCATTCTTCTTTTCATCACTTGATCTCTGTAGAATCAGTGTCCTGGAAACAATTGCTGTGTTTCTTGGTGGTGGCCATCTTAACATACATAGTCATGGAGAAGACATATATTTCATGTTAAGAAATATTGGGTAAATTTAGAATGACTAGGGGAGTGAGAATGAAAAATCTTTCATAGTGTCAGGAGTTCGTGGGGAATACTTTGGGATGGGGAAAATGTCATGTAGAACTCCAAAGAAATGGATGCAGCATCTTGTTGCACAAGTCCAAAACCTGGGACTTTCAGAGACATTTTTCTTGCCTGGAGAGAATCTCAGTGAATGAGGGACAACATGATTTCAGACCAGAAAAGTGTTTTCACTGACTGATGTTCTATTCTGAATGATGCATGTCAAGGTAGTTACATTCAAATAGCACAGATTTATAATAGCATATGAAAAGTGGCAAAGATTGAGTTTGACTGTTGATTTACAATATGTAAGTAAATGGACTCTTTCAAACGGGGAGGAATTTCTCCCAACTCCGAATGGAGCCAATGTGGATTTATGTAAATTCGCTTGTTTAGCGAATTTACATGAACCCCTGCTCCGTTCGGAATTACTTCCCATTACCCGAAATTAACCCCCTCCTGCCCGAATTTGCATGCGAAGCTTTAATTCGCAATAAGGTAAAACCCATGATTGCATTCGAATTGGCTTCCCTCCTGCCCGAATTTGCATGTGAAGAGTTAATTTGCAATAACATAAAACCCATGATTGCATTCGAATTGACCTTAAATTATACTTCCAATTTAGCCTTGTATGAAAGAGTCCAATGTCCCACATGTTCACTGAGAAGAAGATAATGATAGGGTGGAAACAAAATAAAATGACATTTGACAAAAATAAAAATAAATAAATTGCCCATGGGGGAGGGGAAGGAGGAGGACCACCCCCTCACCACCATTACTACTATCCTACTACTACTTTATGCTGATGCCAAGAAAGTTAATAGCATGGCCTGAAGAAAATTGCAACCCAATGTGTCCAGTTTCACAGTTGTGTGAAAAAGAAAAAATCCATATTGTATATAATGAGAAAAAGAATAACAAAACAAGCAAATGTGCCATTAGAAGAATGTTCTTGTAGAAATTTATGGTGAAACTTAGAATAAGGCATACGATTCTTGTCATCACTCTTCAAAAGGGATATTGTGGCAGTGGGAAAAGTTCACAAAATAGGAACCACACAATAGAAATTAATGGAAAACCAAAATTCTTATGATTGCATCTAGGATTTCCATGATCCCGTACGCATGTAGGCGATGCTCCTAGAATTAATTGGCCCTTGCTTTTTAATTAATTAACACAGCATTCAACTGCTTTCGAGTTTCATAAATAGTTTTGTCTAAATGGCTGATCTAAGGCAGTAGCCTATAATTTATAAAATCCTTTGGGGTCTCTTTGGCCAGAAAGTGCCATCTAATGACATCTCATTATTAATTAAAATGTGCCATCTTTTAAATTAGTTTCTAATGGCATCCTTACTTTGCATGGCATTGTTAAAACTAATGTGGTATTTTTTAACAAATTCTGGTTTTAAGTAAATAATTATTGGAGAGAAAGTAATTTATTAAATTAAGTAACTTTTTATTAGGCCTCATTTATATGTCAAGCCATTTTATAGTTGGGACTTTGTAGTAAAGTAATTATATGATTAGCAATTCATTTGTCACCCCTGTAAGTAATGATTTTACTACTGCAAATTTAAAGGGATTAGGGTATTTTTAATTGAGATACTAGCTCTTCTTGAGTATTAGCAATAATATATGATCTCTATATACTGTGTAACTTTTCCCCCCACAGAGATCAGAAACCAATTTGACAGCTTCGTTTGATTTAGGGTTTGTCCACCTTTTGAAGTGTGAAAGGCAGACATTTGTGAGGAAGGGAAGAACAGTTCTTAATTGAACTAGATTACACTTTAGGGCAGAAGGTGAAGAGAAAGCCTGTAACTAATTAATTTATGACAGAGACAGTCAACCAATGATGTTAGAACAGGACACTGGAGCTATAAAGGATGTACGGTATGTGTAAAAAGGAGTGGATGTGGGGTTTTATGACAACCCATGCTTCCAGCAGGCTGCCTGCCTTTTAAATCTATTTTCAGCGTGGCTATCTGTCAGACTACTGTCAGAACAGAATAGGGAGAAACATAATGGTTTCCAGTTGGCAGGGGAAGTCAAGCAAAGCTGCATCCTTTCACCCTATCTGTTCAATCTGTGTGCAGAATATTTCATATGAACAGCAGGCTTGTTCACAAGAGGAGGAGGAAGGAAGATAGGAGGAAGGAACATCAACAATCTAAGATATGCAGACAACACCATATTACTAGCAGAAAATGTCATAGACCTGGAACAATTACTAAGGAAGACCTAGGAAGAAAGTTGAAAAGCAGGATTACTGCTAAACATAAAGAAAACAAAAATAATGACCATGGAGAACCTACACATATTCAACTTAGACAATGAGGAAATTGAAATAGTAAAAGTGATGGGATATGTAGTAACTTCTCATGCTGAGACATTCTAGGACTATAAATGCATGTCTACGTAGTTTTATTGCTTACTAACAGCCCCTGCTCATTTCCTGTTTAATAAGAGCATACCTTGGTTTTTTCCCTTGAGAGAATCTTCTTTTCTCTTTGTTCTTTAAGTTTATTGCACAGGCCCCTGGAATGGCCCTGGCACATTATCAAAGGGGCCGGGATGGGAATGGAACAAGTCAGGGACGCATTTTACTGCACACAGGAAGACTCCATCCTTTTCCATTCTGTTCCAAATCCATCTCAGAGGAGGCAATTTTTGAGAACTATTCTGAACAGTTCTCAAAAATCTCTTCCTCTGTGATGGATGGGGAATAGATAGGGAATGGATAGGGAATGGAACCGGTGGTGGTGGTGGTGGCGTTCCTGTGTGCAGTAAAATGCATCCCTCACTCGTTCCCCACTTGTTCTCAGCCTCTTCTGTTCCATTCCATGGAGCGATAAACTCACTTGTCTGGAGAAGCATGCCCTCCCTTGCATGCTGAAGCATGTAGTCAATTTTTTGTTTTCTTTGCAACATGAAAAAGATTATCATGCCAGCATTTGCCATTTGCCTCGCAGGTCAGGCGCCATAATAAAACAAAGACAAATTAAGCTGGAGGGAACATGGCCACAACTTTATTTCAAACACATAATAAACAAATATGTGTAAATATATCTACAGGGTTGGCCCAAAGCATAAGGTCTGGATCTGGACATCAGCCACACCACGGTTGACTAATGTATGGTTGCTTGGAAACCAAGCATCGGGATGACGTAGGTGTCAAGCCCTGCCCTATTATGCCATCACGCGACTGCATTACTACAATTCGATTTGCAAGGCACTCTAGTCACCAGGTGTTAAAAGACTGTGGCCCCCGCACTGGCCACAGCAGCTCGCTCCTTCCACCTGGGTCACGAGGACTCCCGATCCAGTGCCATAGAGCCCTGGAAACCCCTCATCCCAGATCCAGGCCTATGCTGCCGCCCCAACAGTTGTGACAATCAACTCCCAAGCGAAGGAGGGAGAGCAGAAATCGCAATGGCGCCGTCGAGCGCCCGACAAGGCCTTAAATAGGCCACCAAACCAATAGGGGCCAAGGAGGGACTGAGGCCCCGCCCTGAACATTCCTCCAACCAATCCCAAGAGGAGGCAGGCAGCCCGCCTCCCTCCTAGGGAAGCCTGGGACATGTAGTCCCTTCCCCGCTTTGCGGGCAGGCTTCCTGCCATTTCCTCCCGGCGGCCAATGAGGAGGGTTCCCGTCCTCGCTCTGGCTGCCGGGAAACAAACCGCCGCGGGAGCGCAGGCCATGGCGCTTCCCGCGCACGGCAACAGCGCCGACCTGCTGAGTCGGGCGGCGCCATCTCT
Organism: Urosaurus nigricauda; assembly: GCA_034509955.1. NCBI lineage: Eukaryota > Metazoa > Chordata > Lepidosauria > Squamata > Phrynosomatidae > Urosaurus > Urosaurus nigricauda. The sequence continues at coordinate 37,452,506 of JAOEGL010000003.1, forward strand.
CAAGTGGCTCTAAAAGGTTGAGGAAGTGTGTGTGTGTGTGTGTAAGCCTGGTGCACTTCTTCATCATCAGGGAATCGTTGGCTCCCTCTAGCATCACTGAATTGTTCAGAGAGAGGGAATTTCCTCTGAACACAAAGGAAATCCCCTCTCCCTGAATTATTCAGTGATACTAGAGGGATCTGATAATTCCCTGATGATGAAGAAATGTGCTAGGCTTACACACACACACACACACACACACACACACACACTTTCTCAGTCTTTTAGACCCTCTTGAGAGGCAGTAAGCACTGGTGTGATAATCTTTGAAGTTAGACCTTGTCTTCATACACATGATTTTTGTAAGTAAACTTTCTTTTCTTTCACTCACTTTATTTTAATTTGGGGGCACGTGGGGCTGGGAGATAAAGTGGACCTAGTTTCCTGCTCACCTATATTCTACTGTGTTTGCTTTGCTGGTGAGATTAAATGATCTCTCCTATTTACTGAGTTTTCCAATGAATATCAAGGAAGAAAATTCCAACAAAAAGAGTTCCCATATCTTGGATCAACATTTATCAGAATAAGGACAGCAGTCAAGAAAATAGAAGACTAGGAATAGGGAAAGCAACTATGAAAGATCCTAGTAAAGATATGATCCTACTAAAGATATACAACTGAGTACAAAAGTTAGAATCTGTCCCGTTTCACCCTGGGAGGCTAACAAAACCTTCAGTCCAGAGTCTCAGTGTTACAAGCACTGAGGGAGAGAAAGAAAGTGTGCTTGTCCCACCAAGTCATTGGTAGCAAAAGCAGTGGTCATAAAATCCAATCTGGGATTGTAATGAGGCTTTAGTCAGTCCAGTACAGCAGGTTCAAGGGCAAATCTGAAAAAGTAGTCCAGCAAATTTCATTATCTTTCTTTTTCCTGATGTTGCTGTGTGGGAGTAGTCACTGGTAAGTCTGGCTTGGGTAATGGGAAACTTTGCTTCTAGGAACTTGGTCCCAGTGCTGTCTGAAGACTCCAAAGGCTGCCGGAGCGGCTGCAGTCCCGGTATGTCCCATGTGCTTTCCTCCTGAGGCTCAGAGGACATGCCTGGACAGGAAGGGCATGACAGAATCGTACAAGCCACTGAATCATACAAGACATCATACAAGAGGGAGACCACATGATAGATGGAGGGTCTCTGATAAAGAGGTCATGGATATGAATTTTCATGATCTAAGCAGAGCAGAGGAAAATAGGGAGTCTTGGAGGTGTCTCATCCACAGGGTAGCCATGAGTTGAGATCGACTCAAAGGGGGTTAGCAATCACGGTTATGAGGTAAAATGTGTAATCAGTACTTAATGTAAACATGAAGGATGCAATTGGGGTTTGTAAATGTAAAAAGCCCTTCTTATGTTCTTAAATGTAGTGTTCTTATTGAGCGATTCTAGACTGCCCAAAAGGGGCAGTCCACAATCGCCCCAAGAAGCCTCCGCAGCCCCATCCCGCCACTTCCAGAGGCCGCGGGGAAGCGGCAAACTGCCGGTTCCCCGCGGCCTTTAAGCAGGGTGCAGCGGGCGCCCTGGGCGCCCACTGCACCCCACTTGTGGAAGCGGGGTGGAAGGGAGAAAGGGGCCGCCGCCATGGCCCCTTTCTCCCTGGGTCTTTGCTGTGGCTGTCTAAAAGCCGCAGCAAAGACCCACACCAAAAAAAGGAGCTCCGTTTTGAGCTCCTTTTTTGTGCCGCAGAAAGGCTGCAATTTGCGCCCTCCCACAGTACAAAGGTGTCATGGTATGTGCAGCACATCTAGCAGCTGTGCACACCATGACGCCATCATGGTGCGCCCGTGTGGACGCCATTTAATTATGGCAGCGCCCATACGTTCTAGGGTTAGGGAGGGTGTAGAAGCTGCACCCTCCCTAATCCTATTCGCGCCTTTTTTGGCCCCTAAAGTGCCTCTTTTGGCATGTCTAGATCGGGCCATTGTGTTCCTTGAAATTGTTTCTGACTTATGGAGATAATAAGGAGAACCTATCACAGGGTTTTCTTGCCAAGATTTATATGGTAGAGGTTTGGCATTGCCTTTCTCTGAATCTGAGAGAATGTGACTTGCCCAAACCCACCCATTATGTCCCATGGCCAAGTGGGAATTCATAACCTAGTCTCTTTGAGTCCTAGTCTAGCACTATACTCTCCTGCCTCTCAGTGCAGACTCACAGGATTATTTTTCTTACCACGTGCTAACCATCCCATTTTGTTGTCCCAAAGTCTACTCATTCCCAGCATGTCTACCAAGCAACTATGATTTGAAATGTGCAAATTACATCATAAGGACATGCCTGGAATTGGAAAATTCAGCATCTAACCAACTTATATCAGATTGAATGGGAAATTCACCATCAGGTTTGTGGCTGTGGCTCAGTTCAAGAGCCTGGAAAACCAAATTTTGGATACTGTAGTCTAAATATGAGGAGAAATCCAAGTTCTGTTTTGTTGGGTATATGTTTTGCATGTAAATATCTTGCAACCGTGTTGTACTGCTTAATATATAGGTCTTAAAAGTGAGGAGTCTTTTCAGAAAGGAAAGAAAAGTTGGAAATCTTACTTCAGCACTAGCACTGATGAACAGAAATAAATTAAAACCCAGTATTTTAAGAAGCATTACTCAAAAACCTAGATATGAACAAATGTATCTATCATTTTTGGATTTTCCCACATTTTTTTAAATCCCAACTTTTTCTCATCCCAAATATGAATAGTTTTAAAAATAATTTTGATCCATTCTTATCAAAAAAAAACAAATAAATGAAATCGCCACCCACCCCTATCTCTTTCCCAATTCTATGTTTTCAAGTTGCACCAAAAACAACAACAACAACAACAACGAAACCCTATAACGAGTTTACAAAAACTATTTGCAGTTTTGGATTCATGAATGAAAAAAAATTAAGCAGATGGGTGGGTGGGGGCAGCAGAAAATGCAGAAAACCCTACTTAACTGGTACAAAATGGCATGTTTAAACAAGTACAATTCCCTTTCACCTCAATTGCCCCCGAGCGACCCACTTGCTGGTAGGGGGTGTGTTTGAAAAAAAAAGAGTGGTGCTCATTTACTTGAAATGCCCAGCCACATAGCAGGAACACCATGCATCAGCCGCCTACACTTTTTGTGCAAATAAATAACATTTATCATTACTTGCTCTCCTTCTCTTCAGCCTTCCAAGGTGCCGAAAGCTCCTGTTAAATGGCTGGCCCAAAAGAAAACACATTTTTGCATAATATTTTCATAGACACTGAGCTCAACCTGTGCCTGGAGGGAGTCCAGGATGTTTCCTGCATATTTTATATTATCTTTTGCAATTTCTACTAAGGATTTAAATTGCAGAACAGATAAGGTTTGTGTATATGTGCACATCCCTTCTCTGCTCAAATTAGAGCCTCATATGTGTGTGCGCGCCTGTCCGTCTGTCTGACTATCATCCATCTATCTACCTGTCTATCAATCACTACATATGTACAGAAAGTACAGTTTGGTTGCAGTCAAGCTGTATATGGAGTATTTCCATTTACTATAACACCCTATGAAAAATGCTGAAATAGTTCCATTTAAAAATCATTCTGCTACCATCTTATAAGCTTTTTCCTTTGCTCTCTCCTCATTCTTCATTACGAGGGACATCTGCATGAAAACACATTGCTTTTATCTTGGGAGTTCATCTGTCTCTGCTGATTATGATCCTCCCTCCCTTCTGAAGTTATTATCTTGATTGCATTACAATTGCAGCCACACTATCCAAGGCCAAGCTGTGCATTTTCTCAAAAAGGGCCTTCTTCAGCTAATCAGCAGTGGGTGTGGTCAGTATCCCTAGATACACAATCACTAAAAAATCTTGGGGGACCACAGCCGATCATGCTGGGAGAAATTCCTAATATCACACCTCCTGGGGTTTACTCAGAGGCAAAACAGCTAAATCTTTCAATGATATATTGATGAGACCATTTGTTTCTTCTTGGCAGTTATTTCAATGACTTTGATTTTACTAGGAACATTGTGATGAGTTGTGCCTCAGGCTGGAGAAAATATGGATGAATACTTAAAATCTGGAACCCAGAGTTATCCTATGAAGCTCAATGATGTCTGTCTGCATGGGCCAAATAAAGCATTTTCCTAGTGTTCTCCTGGCAGGGAGACCAGATAACACATGGCCCAAACTCAGGTTCTGGTGCAAACAGATCAGATGATAACTGGTTCATTCAGCACCAGAGCCAGGGTATAACACTTTTAACACAGATTTAAATAACTCGCCAGTTGCTCTGGGTCTTCCAGGAAGATCCAGAGCTCTCCATTCCAATGTGTCCTGCTTTGCTGGCGAGCATGGCCACCACTGCAGGTCACTTGCTCTGACTTCAGAATGAGGTAGACAACCATGTGACTTTGTTCTGACCTCAGAGCAAAGTGACCCATGGTGGGAGCAGACATGTCTGACAGCTGCATGGGATGCACATGTGATCAGCTGTCCAGTTTTGGAATCTCGGGCCTTTACAGTGGAGGAGGGATGGGTCAGTTCCAGAGCCAATATACTTTTAAATTTGCCTGTAAATTAGCATGTGTTCTGATCTGCTCCTGAATATCTTCTACCATCATTCTCCTTGAATGTTTTGAACAAGGAACAAATCCATCCTTTTCACATGCTGACTTATTCTGAACTTCTGCATGCATGGATGACACAAATATTGGAAATTACAAAACATCATAGAAATCTGGGGCAATGTAAAAAGAGGTAGCTGGCATTATTCCCAAATCATATTCTGAAAAAAGTCTTGATATTTCTTTTTTCACATAAAGATACTGCAAAAATAATTCTGTATTAACCACTTCTAGAATGTGTGTGCACATATCTCTCTGCTAAAGTAGGCTGGCAAATACTGGATATGAATCCATAAGTGTGATACAGCAGCATCTTGTTATTCCATTTAATCCTGCTTATGTAGTACTCAAAATTGTGAGTGCAAGAGATACCACTTACACAAAGCTGTAACTGATCAAAATCCTTTATAGTTGTAGTAGTATGTTTTATAAGACAATGTGCCACTTGAGAATTACCTGAGGAACAACAACCCTGTTTTCAAGATACAGTTCTTCCATGCACTCCATTTCTTAGGGCAAAACAACCATGGTCTGTTTTGCATAGCTTAGTCTTTCTGTTTCTGGATTTCAGAGCCTCTGGAGATTCTGAATGGTGTCACACTGAATATTTTACATATTTTCTAATCCATCTTGTTTTTTCTTTTATTTCCATTACGTTTTTTGTTGCAAAATAGTGCAATGCAGGGATGCTTGGTGAATTTCTGAGATATACTCAGGCCACTCTATTTGCTCAAAGATGTTGCAAAGTAGCCCCATCCAAAAAGCACTGGTTCCTTTTCAAATCACTAAATGGTGTTTCCTCATCGAGCACCTCAGCCAATGATTCCATTTCAGTCTCCTCTTCCTTCTTCCCCCACATCTGTTTTGGGAAGGGGAAAAAAAAAACCAAGAGAGTCAGCATAATGTAATGGTTTGAGTGTTGGACTACAGTTCTGTAGACCAGGGTTCAAATCTGCACTCAGCCATGGAAACCTACTGGGTGACCTTGGGCAAGTCACATTCTCTCAACCCCAGATGAAGTTACAGGCAAGCCCTGTCTGAACAAATCTTACCAAGAAAATCCCATGAAAGGTTCACCTTAGCATTGTCATAAGTGGCAGATTACTTGAAATCATAAAACAACAATAATAACAACAACAAAAGCAAAAGACTTACACTCAGTGCTTGCCATTTCTGGCTAAGTTCTGGTTGAGCCAGCACCAATGCATCCTGGTTAAGATGAGTCAGCTTTGTACCTCCTCCCTTCATAGCACCACCTTAGCAGAAAGAATGGAAATCCCCACTGTCTTTGATCACTGGTTAGAAATGGTGAATCTCCTTTCCCAGGCTAAAAGCAGGGGGTAGGATGCCTTTGTAGGTGTGATGTCCACTAGCTGCTTTAGATTTATGGGTGGAATATCCCCTTCCCATGTGTGATGGCAAAGTCATCCTTCCCCTACTTGAAACTCCAAGTGTTGTTGCTTACAATTTTCAGTGGCCATTGCTTAACTATGTTAAAGTCACTAGATCCCATCTCATTTTGGATGCTAAGCAGGCTCAGTCAGAGATAGTATTTGGATGGGGAACTGCCAAGGAATACCAGCTGTTGTAGGCTAAATTTCATAGGAAGGAAATGGCAAACCACCTCTGAATACTCTTTGCTTATGAAATCCCTATGAAATTCATAGGGTCACAAACAGGTGACCTAATTTCCAGTATCCCCTAGCCAGTATGAACAGTGTTTAGTGATAATAGCAGTTGTGTTCAATGCTAGCTGGAGAGACGCAGAGAAAGAGTAGACTAGAGAGTTAGCCACAACACAAGAAGTTCCCATCCCATGTTCAAATCTAAGTCATGAGGTCACAAGCTGGCTCTGCTTAATTTTCATTTTTCCACAATATTCTGCAGCAATGAAGTGTGTCTTTTACAGGAAAGATAATGATGACACTGAGTCTGAACCATGGACAAAAAGGAGTCAGATAAATGCCAAACATTATTATTGAATCCATACTAAATATTACTTTTGAACTCTTGGCCTCAATCACATAGACTAGGCCATGCGTAGACAAAATAAGAATGCCTTGTATAGTAAAGAAGAAGGAGAAGACAAAAGTGATGGGTGGGGAGAATTTGATAAAGAGAATCAAGGCAACAATGAGTGGCAAAGCACTGGTGGCAGAAAATAAAATGAAACTACATTTGTCTGGGAAAGACTTTACATAAGATAACATATTTCAAGATTGATGGCAGGGGTCTGAAGAAGGCAATAGAGGGTACTTGAAGAGGAGGGTGAGGAAGTCTGTTTCACATGGAGAGGATGAAAGCAGCAATATAAAAATGGGCAAAGATAGAAGTTGCAAGGCTGGCAAAGCAGAGAAGGAGAAAGAAAATGAATATACAAAAGAGACACTGATGTGCAATATTACTCTTACATGTGAGCACCTCCCCCTACAAATTAGCAGTTTTCAAATACTTCTGTTGATTTTTTAAAAAACTCAGCCATTCAACAGGGCTGCTTAAACAGTCTGCTGTTGGGCCACAGATCCCTCTTTCCCTGCCAGCTTCACTATTTCCCCAAACTAACCAAAGCAAACAAACAAACCAGCATAAAAATATTTTAACTTGGAGAAGAATATGAAAGATAAGTGGTGATGGTGGCTTTTAGTCACAAAATATGTGCCAGGTCCTCAACTCCACAAGGTATGGCCTTAGCTTGAAATAACTTGCAAAGTATGATGTGGGCTTTTTTTTTTTGGGGGGGGGGGAGTATGGGGCTTATTTAGACTGTATGTTGTAATTTCTAACAATATATATGCTTGCAAAATTTCACCTGATCTTAATATATCACCACATCAGAGATAAGTTAGATGCATGCCAATACATCCCAGAATCTGCCTGCGAGCAATGACTGCAACAGGTGAGTGAATCTGGGAGTTGTAGTCCAAACGGTAACTTTTCCAAGCCGGAAATAACATGGAAAGCAGCCTTCCAAGTGACTCACTCTGTTGGTCCACCTGGTCCATGAGTCTTTATGGTTACAGAGGGGAGGCACAACCACCCCTACATGGATATTGTAGGGTTTGAAACTGGGACCTTTGGTATGCAGAGCATGTGCTCTGCCCCAAGCCATAGCATAGCTATTGGATAACTATAGCCAGTACTATTTCTGAAGCTGAGGCTTTCATTCCTAATGGTTGTAAAATGGTTGGTTAGGTTAATTTCAGCTGTGTGTTCCCTCTGAAACCAAGTAAGTGCAAGGTCATCAGTATTATTGTAATATCTAGGGAGCACGGCATGGAGTACACCTCTTCTACCTTCTATAATGGGGCTGATTCTTTCTTCTTGTTTGTTTTCCTTGAAAAAATAAAAAGGCAGCAAAAGGATTCATACTGTTAAAGTTAATCGCTGGATTAAATTGCCATTTGTCAATAGTGGTGTAATTTGTATTATAAATTACAGCGGTGTAGCTCTCAAGCACATTTTTATCAATACGTTTCAAATGATTTAATAACAATATTTCTACAAAATAACAACACCACCTTTTTCTTCTTCTTCTTTGAGGCTCATTTTAAAATGAACCCATTCTGAAGGCTTTCATCAGCACACTAGCTAGCTCTGCAAAATTCCTAGTAAATAAATTATCACCAGGAGTCTCAAAATCCATTACCATAAAAAAAGCCATTTTTTCCTCCCTAATCGATTGCCTGCTGCGCAGCTGCTAATGGGACTGTACACACATGTTGCACAGAGAGAATTCATTTGCAGGTTTCTCCTAGTTTTCTTTCTTCTGGGTTGTCCCCCTCCCCCAGAAAATTCCATACTCAAACTCATAAATTAGTTGGTGCATAAAATAAGCACTTTGCTATGAATGCATTGAGGGCAGGGAAGTGTTAGGAGCAAGTTTTCCATGCCAGATTCATTTGTGGAATTAAAAAAACAGATGGAAAGCAGGCAATCACAGTGTTCAGACATCTTTCAGTCCTCTAATAACGCCAACACATTTCATTATTGACCATAACACTTCCATGATTTCAAGGACAGGAGCTTCCACCCACTCTAGAAATCTTTGCCAGTACTCCCCCCTCCCCATTCCTGACAGTAAAACTGCATTGTATATAAACAGGGAAACTCCTTGTAGGTATATGCACAGAGTTGTGCTTTTGCAGTAGCTGAGCCTTCAAAAACCCAGTCTCTTCCTACCTAGAATATAAAGTGATTAAGTTCAGCAATGCATCTATTGGGCTGAGCTGCAGATCATTTAACTTAGTTCTCACGGTGGTTCTTCATATTTCAGAAGCCCCTGTGAGGACAGGAAAAAGCCATACTTTCTCTCTCTCCACCTGTCTAACCTTACAGATTTATTGTGACAATAAATTTCAAAGCCTTTATGAAGATATGCTATCAAAATTACAAACTGCAACATTTCTCCCCCCCCCCCCTTTTTTTCCCCTAGGTAAGTGACTATTATGTTCATATAAATACTGGTGAATGAGGAGATTCAGCTCCACAAAATAACCCCTTACGGTGGACATTTTTTTGTATTCAATGTTTCTCGGAAGGACGCATGAGACAAACCTGTGGTGAGTTCACATCTTGTATCATACCTTAGATAATCTCAGAGAATTTGGCAATCTGAACATGTTTGGTCATTGAAATAGTATACAGCCCTTGTGTCTCTTAAGATTGGGATGCTTAGAAGATCAACACAAGATTTTCATATGGCAAGGCTTTTTGACAAATGAATCAACACATGAGGGGGGAACACTACAGTGGGACATGACTTGAAGTTGCATTATGGTATAAATCAATTAGCCCTGGACTGGGCTTAACAAAAAATATGCACAGACTTTCTACAAATACTGTTTTATTGAGTATATGGCACAGGAGATTTCATCTCATGACCAATGATGATTTCCTTTATTTGGATGGCATTAGTATTATAAAATAGTCACTGCTAAGAAAAGAATGAAGGACTTTCTTACTTTTGCCTTGTAGACATTAATTAGAGCCTGGAAAATCATTCTGCATATCATGTTCTTCTCAAATAATCTTCCTTCTTTCATTATTTGCTTAGTTTGGGGAGTATATTGAATTGTGTTGACATTTTGTTTTTTAAAATGTGTTTGTTTATTTATTTATTTATTTATTTATTTTGTCTGTCCAAGATGCTTTGGCTCTTTCATGACTTCCATCTTTGTGAATGATTTTGTGTGTGACTAGAAGCATCACACACAATAATAGGGCCCATTTGAACTGACATTCTACAGTGCCAGCTCTTTTGATAGTGAGAATAAAATTGCACCCCATTTAAAAACAAACAGAATGGAATTACTTTATCTCCAGAGACAATCAAACTAGAAACGATCCTGCCTTGGCAGATCATAGACCCTCAGTCTGCTAAATGAATAAGTCAGAGTCTAGGGAAAAGCCTATAAACAAAGCCACCTGTTCTTTCTCTCTCATCTTACCACCTCCGGACACAGCACAGCTCGTCTGCTTTCACTTGGGAACTTTGTCTACTGTTGTACATCTGCATTTAAGAGGACCCTGTTCTTAGTTAATAACATAGCTGTTAAAGAAATCCCATGCACATAAATGCTATATTGGAGAAAGTGCCATAATGCCTGTTGTCATCAACCCAACCTATCAGCCCAAATTAATTCTTCTTTTGTACTGGGCTTTCAATGGAGTTGCTTCCTCTTGATACCCCTTGTCTTGTTCTCTTATTAGTTTTAGGTTACTATTTATTTCAACATTTGGAATGTTAATCATGTATTGCAAAGTCAAGAGCATTTTGCTTGGCAAACAATGCTTATTTGGAAATGTGTTTGGTACTGATGCTTCTGTGCTTGCTGCTAGTGCCCAGCTGAATTTTTGTGACTGGCTAATCTCCATGACGTTCACAACAGTTTCAGACCAGATAGTAATGCTGATTTTAAAAACAAAATGTAACTCAAAGGGCTGAAATTAAAAATGGGAGTGATGCAGGGAACTGGTGAGCAGCAACAACACTGAAGGTCAGAGCATGGATAGCTTAATTTTCAGATGACCTACAACTGTCCATTGTAATCCCCCCCCCCCCCCCAAATTAACTTTTCCCAGCTCTGCTGTAGGTGAATGCAAAGGCATCCATCTAGAAGAGGCAACAAGGAAGTATGTATCACTTTTTAAACAGAGCTGTGCTTTATTCACTTCATTTTAGCAACAGAGCAATAAAGGTCATTATACAAGATGAATGTGAGAGAATCTGGCTAATTCGCATGAATGACTGTGACACCCATTGAGAATTTTGTGAACTAGGGAGCATTAAAAAGGAGCTATGAGTCTGACTCACATGGGCCATTATATGCACTTATTGTGACAATTCTAATTTAGATAATTGTTTATAACCTCAATGTTTCATATGCTGCATGAAGGCACTTTTACTGGGCACAGCCACCTATGCCACAGTGTTCAGAGGCTTAAATCAAATGTGACATTAGCAGAGGGGAAAAGCATGCTAGTGGAGTTGTGTTGGTTTTTCCAGTTGGACAAGCAGCAGGACATACACCTAGACAGGTGATGGTTCAAACAACTGGCTGCTCAGTCAGGTACACCATTGGATTCTTCCCATGTGCACAGTGTCAAACTAGATTTCTCAAGCACACAATAATTTGGTTAGCAGAGCCAAAGTGTAAAGATCTTTGTTACAGCCATAGACCAGTGTGAGTTAGCAGACAAACACTACCAAATACTGCCCAGAGAGCTGAAGGAGGGAAGGTTATGGATGAGCTATAGGATATTGGAAGTTGTGTGGTTTGGAAAATAAGAATATGGAAGGGGAGAATGTAACTGATCAAAAGCATCAAGCTGAAGAGGCAAGGGATAGACAAAAACATGCAGCTATTTCCCCACTGCCACTCCATACATAGGCTGCCTGCATCTGGAATGTAGAATAAACTTCTAATGCTATGGAAACCTAGGATTTGTAGTTTTGTGGGATATTAGCCTTCTCTCTCTCAGAAAGAAAGTGCTGTTGATGCCACAAAAAAACACAAATTGGAATGTAGGAATAGAGGGGTATAATCTTTTTGAGAGAAATAAGCCAATCAAGAAAGGAGGAGGAATAGCATTATATATCAGGGACGTTTACATGTATAAAGAGATCCAGGGCTTAAATTCTGGAAATCAGGTGGACAGCATCTGCATAAAAATTGAAGGAGAAGGAAACAACAGAGATGTTATAATAGTTTACTACAGATGCCCATGTCAGACTGAGGAACTGGATGTTGCCTTTCTAGAACAGATGATCATACACTCAGAAAGGAGAGATGTAGTAGTGATGGGTGACTTCAACTATCCTGATATTTGCTGGAAGTCAAACTCAGCCAAATCCTCAAGATCTAGCTAATTCCTCGCTTGTCCCGAAGAAAATTTCATTGTCCAAAAGGTGGAAGAGGCAACAAAGGGATCAGCTATTTTAGATCTGATCCTAACCAACAGGGATAACTTGGTTAATGGGGTGCAAGTGGTGAGATCCTTAGGTGGAAATGATCATGTTCTCCTAGAGTTTGTTATACAGTGGAAAGGAGAAGCCGGGCATTCTAGGCATTAGGAGAGCTGATTTCAATAAATGTAGGGAAACATTGGGGGATGATCCTGTAGTCAGGAATACTAAAGGAGAAGGGAGTTCAGGATGGATGGGAGTTTCTCAAAAGGGAAATACTGAAGACACAATCTCAAACTGTTCCAACAAGGAGGAAAAATGGGAAACAAGGTTGGACAACTAAAGAACATTCAGCTGAATGAGGTTTTAAATGGGAGATGTATAAGAAATCAAAAAAGGGAGAAATTACCAAAGAGGAATTCAAATAAATAGCTAGCACATGTAGGAGTAAAGTCAGGAAAGCTAAAGTGCTAAATGAGCTCAGGCTTGCTAGAGAGGTTAAGAACAATAAAAAGGGTTTTTGGGGGGGGGGTATGTCCACAGAAAAAGGAAGAAGAAGGAAATGGTAGGGCCACTGCATGCAGAAGATGTTAAAATTCTAACAGGTACCAGAGAAAAGGCAGAATTACTCAACACCTTCTTTGCCTCAGTCTTCTTCCAAAAGGAAAAAGGTGCTCAACTTGAGGAAAATGGAGCAGATGACACAATAGGGGGAATGCAGCACAGAATAAGTAAAGAGGTAGTACAAGAATATTTGCTTAATCTAAATGAATTTAGGGGGGAAAACAGATGGGCAGGAAAAAAGTGGCTTGAAGCTGCCTTTTTTAAAGCCACATTGAAACCCCACCAGCCACACTGCTGGCTCCCAAAGCAGCTAAAGTGCTTGTGACATGGCTTCAAGCCAGGAAGAAGCAGTAAAAAGCTGCTTCTTTTTGAAACGGCTTTTCTCTGCATAAGGGCACTTTCCTGCTGGCTTTAAGGCATGTGTCATCTAAACACCACACCTTCAAGCCAGCCTGAAAGCACCTCTTTTTGCCTGTCTGTTTAGCCCCTAAGTCTCCAGGGCCAGATGAACTATATCCAAGGATATTAAAAGAACTGGCAAATGTAATCTCAGAGCCATTGGCAATAATCTTTGAGAACTCCTGGAGAACAAGATAAGTCTAAGTAGAGTGGAGGAGGGCAAACATTGTCTGCATCTTCAAAAAGGAGGGAAAAAAGAGAATTCCAACAACTATCAACCAGTTAGTCTTACATCAATACCAAGAAAGATTCTAGAACAGTTCATTGAACAGTGAGTCTGTGAACATTTAGAAGGGAATGCCATAATCACTAAAAGTCAACATGCGTTTCTCAAAAACAAGTCATGCCAGACTAATCTGATCTCTCTCTCTCTCTCTCTCTCTCTCTCTCTCTCTCTCTTAAATAAAATTACCAGCTTTGTAGATAGAGGGAATGTGGTAGACATAGCATATCTTAATTTCAGTTTGGCTTTTGATAAAGCCCCTCCTCCTATGATATTTTTGCAAACAAATCCTGTCTACATCTGTTCCACCTTATTTGTTTGTATCAATTCCTGAAAGCATTTTTTTTTTTTCTTGTGGCATGGAAGTTCATAGAATTTTCTGTGCATCTTTTACATATTGCATATACTTTTTCTATGGAAGAAAAGAGTTTCTGCATATTTTTCAAATCTGTGCATTCATAATGTCAGTTATATGCCTAATTGGTTGATTGGCTGCACCCAAAGGGTGTTCCACAATGCCTCCTTTTCATCTTGGAGAGAAGTGACTATTGGGGTGCCAATGGGTTCTGTCCTGGGTCCAGTGTTATTCACTATCTTTATCAATGATTTGGATGAAAAAATAGGGGGCATGCTTATCAAATTCCAAGGAAGCTGTTTCTGCAAATGACACCAAATTAGGAGGAATAATTAATGCCCTAGAGGAAAGGCTCAAAATTCAAAATGATCTGAATAGATAAGAAAGCTGGACCAAAGCTAACAAAATGAATTTCAACATGGGGAAATGTAAGGTACTGCACCTAGGGCAAAAAAATGAATAGATATAGGATGGGGGACACCTAGATGAACAAGACTACATGTGAAAGGGATCTAGGAGTCCTAGTAGACCAGGAGTTGAACATGAACCAAAAGTGTGATGAGGCAGCTAAAAAGTCCAGTATGATTCTACGTTGCATCAACAGAAGTATGTGTCTAGATCAAGGGAAGTAATAATGCCACTCTATTCTGCTTTGGTCAGGCCCCACCTGGAATTCTGTGTCAAGTTCTGAGCACCACAATTCAAAAAGGATGTTGAGAAGCTGGACTGTGTCCTAAAGGAGGGGGACAAAAATAGTGAAGAGTCTGGAAACCATGGCCTATGAGGAGAGACTTAGGGAGTTGGGTATGTTTATCCTGGAGAAGAGATGGTTAAGGGGTGATATGATAGCCCTGTTTAAGTATTTGAATGGGTTTCATATTGAGCAGGGAGCAAGCTTTTTTTCTGCTGCTCCAGAGAATAGGACCTGGAACAAGGATGCAAGCTAACAAAAAAAGAGATTCCAGAGTACCTGCATGGCAGGGGGTTGGACTGGATGGCCCTTGTGGTCTCTTCCAACTCTATGATTCTATGATTTTGTGAAATCCCAGGATTTAACAGCACTGAGCCATGGCAGTTAAAGTGCTGTAAAACTGCATTATTTCTACAGTGTGGTTGCATTCACAATGGAAAACAGTAAAATCACAGGCATTATCTTTATCATTATTACTGTACCAATATTGTAATTAGGTGTGAGAGAAAGAGAAAATAAAAGTGTGTGTGTGTGCATGTTATTCAGACTGGAAAGACTGCAAGTTTTTAAAGTGAAAACCTCTATTCACTGTGTCGCATGCTGGTAAATGTCATGGCAAACAGTGGGCCTATAGGTGATATGCTCAGTAATATTGGCAGCATGAGGAAGCCAGTGCTGATGGCCAATAAATCTGTTCTGGCTTAATGATGAGTCAGAAGAAAAATGTTATTAATACTGAAAGTGCAAGCTGAAAGTCTGCTTGCTGTGATTAGTTACACATCATGTGGGGCACTGAATTCAAGCTCTTAGTCAATGTGGGCTATTACATCTTCCAATGTTCTCATTCTTCATGCTTAATTTTTTACTGCATTTTCCCATTAATGGAGATAAATAATCTGTGCCTGAATGAGACTTTCCAACATTTTGCCAGTAAATCAACACATCTCTAAGTGCAAGCTGTGGACAGATACGCAAGCAAGCAGGAGAGTATAAAGCAACCCTTCACCTGGGGGAAAAATCAGTAGAAACTTTTTAGACTGTTGCAAAGAATACAGTTGACATGAGGTGCAGTGAACAAACAGAATCACAGAAGCAGGCTCTGCACCTCATTACATATGTTAATAAGAGGAAGAGGAAATTTTGGCCCTCTGAGTTTTTGGAGTTTTAGCTCCAGAAGTTCCAGACAGTATGTCCAGTGCTAAACAACTGTTATGATGTTGTTGTAATCCAAAAAATCTGGAAGGTCAGTAATCTTATTTCTAGAGCCTCCACACATAAAAGCTACCCATGTGATTCCTATCAA
Organism: Urosaurus nigricauda; assembly: GCA_034509955.1. NCBI lineage: Eukaryota > Metazoa > Chordata > Lepidosauria > Squamata > Phrynosomatidae > Urosaurus > Urosaurus nigricauda. The sequence continues at coordinate 37,468,120 of JAOEGL010000003.1, forward strand.
TTAATTTTTGAATGAATGCATATAGATTAAAGAAGGCCCTGTACAGACCGGTACTTTAAGCTGGCCTGGGGGCTGAGTCAGGGTGTCACGTCCACATGACTCACACCTGACATCACCCTCAGGGTGCTATGATGTTGCATGCTACTCCACATGGTGTGCAGCATCATGGTACTCCTCCAATTTTGCGTCCATATGATGCAGCACCAAAGGAGTGTCGCCAAGCCACGGCAACCCGGCTACAGCACCATTTCCAAGGCGCAAAAAGGAACTGCTCTTTGTGGCTCCTTTTCACACCCTGGAAAGTTCAGATCAGAGCCGCAGTGTGTGGTTGCCATGGCCCTGATCTGACTGAAACAGGGGTGGCCTGAACAGTCCTGACATCTTCTCTCTCTCTCTCTCTCTCTCTCTCTCTCTCTCAACACACACACACACGGTATTCAAAGAAGTGCTGGACATGGAACTAGTGAGCCCTTGCCTTTATTTAAAGTTCCTCATATGTTTTACTTTGGGAAGAAGCTGTACATTCACTATTGATGTCATTTTAAACCTAGGAAATAACAACAGCCTAAGCTTAACTCTCTTTATTGACCTTAATGAGATCTAGGGAGCATGTGGCCTTAAGTCCTTGGATTAGAAGTCCCGTTACTCCTGATAATTGGCTGTGCCATCATGGAGCTGGTGTGGGAATCCAACATTAGGTGGGCCAAAGATTCTCTAGCCTTCTCCTAAAGATTCCACATTCTAGAAAAGAAGCTTCCAAATTTACTTCAAATTTTGATGCAGGTGAGCTTCTACCTGCATGCTGTTTTGTTTGGACTAATCGCAGTCTCATCTCTAGAATCCAAAGCTGTGTGGCACAGGGAGCCCATCTGTTGTTATTTGACATCAAGTTGACTTTGACTCTATGAATGAGATACCTCCATGAGTCCCAGTCATCAAAAGCCCTGCTCAAGTCTGGCAAAATCAAGACTGTAGCATTCTTTACTGAAGCAGCTATAATGCATTCTTCCTCTTTTTCTGTTGTTTTTCACCTTACCAAGCACTGTCATCTATCCTCATGAGTTCTATTGTCCTACTGGTAAATATAACAGCCTAAGTTTCCTCTTGACTTCTGTTGTGGGTTTAGGAAATATATACCCCACTCTTTATCTTGACTCTCAGTAGCTTTGTGCACACATTCTATGAATGTGTGGATGAATATCCCATGTGCTAATTTAAAGTCTGTGCTTTTGATGTGAGAGAGCCATCTCCGTGGCTGCTTCCCTCCTATGGGAAGACCATTTGGCCCCCTCTCTCCTCTCGTTCTTCTGACCTTTTAAGTCTGATATGCCTCTAAGGTTTAAATTATTAAACAGTAGTATGTGTGACCTAGTCTTTTAAAAATATTTTGTTTTTATCTTTATAATCTGGTGTGAATAACTATGTTTCAAATTTTAACTCATTCAGCCACCTTTTTTTTTTTTAAAAAAAATGCTATTTAATTCATTTTTAACTTTTGTAAAATGTTTTTTTATATATAAATTTAGCCTTGTTTTAAACTTCTGTAAGCTGCCTTGGATCCCACCCTGGGAGAAAGGTGGGGTATAAATGTATTCAAACGATCAATCAAATGTTTCTTCGGATGGGTCCATTAGATGATCCTACCCATATTAGCCCCAGAATCGTTCTCCTAAGTTTCAGACTGATCCACTGTGCAAGAAAGGAGTCGCCAGACTAGCATCATCTTCAAAAATATAGTTGTTTTTGTATTGTGTCCACAATTTCAGCTCTAAGCTTAGACATCTCAGTACTGAAAGCAGTCTTAAAAACATGTTATTGACTTACCTGCTTATGTTTATAGCTTTATTATTCTATCTAGAGGCCAAATATTTGGAGTCTACAGAAGGAGGGAGGATGAGAAGAGAGAGAAGAAGATGCTTCTTTACTTGCTTGCTTGCTTGCTTCCTTGCTTGCTTGCTGAAGCGACTCTGAATGGTTTTGTTGGGCTGGGTTGGGTTGGGTTGTTTGTTTGTTTTGTTTATTTGTTTTAAAAATACTTCTCATTCTGGTTTTACACTGAAATCTCCTAGACATCAGTATTGGTCTAAATTAGATATGTGACAGAATTCTTACTATTTCTATTGTACTTTTTTCATGGGGATTTCTTTCCAGTAATTTTGATATCCATCATCCCCATCACTTAAAGTGACAACTGAAGGGATAGAGAAATGAATTGCCAAAAGAAGAAGACAAAAGAGATTGTAGGTTTGCGTACTATGTGCATATGCTGATTTATATGCATAGATGCAAATTTAGAAATAATTACCACAGCTTAAATGGAAATGCATTACATTTTATCCTAGTAGGAAAAACTATGACCAGGGAACTGTGTGCCCCTCAGTCTCCTGTTCAGATGGTAACTGCTGACGGACATATTCAAAGGTGTGCCTGCCTTTCTTCAGATTCATCATCTTTAAATAGGTTTTAGACAGGACAGCCATTCAAAGAGAGGCTGCCTTCAACCAGAGAGCTGCTCTCTGTGAAGGACAGGCTAAATCCTTTACACATGGACACCTCATACACATGGATGTTCTACTATGATCTTATAAAACTGGTCATTATAATGTCCATTTTGTAGGAGAAGATAAGCTGAAATTCAGGTCTGGTTGGTTCACACATGCATGCACTTAATACTTGTTTTCTCACCCCTTAATCTCTAACTGTTGAAAGTGTCTACCAACCTGATTGAAAACATTGTTTCTGAGGGAATATGAAAAGTCTTTCTGGTGTGCTTGATCTACAATTGCTTATTCACCCATGCAAGTCATTATTATATGAACTGCAGCTCACTCATCCATCATGCCAGGGTAACTTTTTGAACAGAACCCACATGCTGCAGTGTTTCTTCTGTTTAAAACAACAACAAAAAGAAAATCACACATTTCAGTAAATTCAGTGAGGAGGAAAAGGCATTTAGAGACTTGATACAATTAAATGTAAGAAAGGAAAGGAATAACTTGATCTGCAGTCTGAGAACATTGCTGAAGGCTTGAAGGAAGCCTCAGAGGAGAAAGTTTCCAGGTTAGTGATCTAATTCTGTATCCTTTCCCCAGCAGTTCATGCACCTATATCAAATGGATATCTTCCTAGGGAAGTCATGGAGAAGGGTTACACTGCCGAATTCTCCACCTTCATAATTTTGCCACCAGATTTTGGTTGTAGTTAGAATAGGTCTCTATAGTGCATTGACAAAGTTAAAGACAGTAAGACACAGGAAAAAGAAGTAAGCAAGAGGAAAGGAAAAAGACAAGTAGAACGGAACAGGGTGCAAGTTGGAGCTTTTGTTGAGGGGGCGGACAATCAGTGTGATTTTTGTGATTTGGGTGATAACAAATATTGCAGTTTTAATGGCAGCAGAACAATCTTGTCTGGATTACAAGAATTCCTATAGGGAATCACTTTCCACCTATGACCTAGTGTCATCCACTTTGAATCTAGATAGTAGAAAGATGCCATTATCTCTAAATTAAACTTAAGCAGAATATTGTTTTGAATTCTGAAAAGTTTTGGCACAGAATGGAATGATTATTACATTATTAATCCATGATTTGGTTATTTGCAAAATGGAGTAATTTGTGATGTTCCTACCAGTAACATGTGCCCAAGGACCAGAGGGTAACAAATTGAAAACAACAACAACAACAACAACAACAACAACAACACAAAAAGCAAAATAGGGAGTGCATTAGCATGGAGAACTTCAAGTGAGCACCATGTGCCAATGGATGCTCCATCTGCACTGTTCAAATAATCCAGTTTGGCACCACTTTAACTGCCATGGCTCAGTGCTATGGGATTCTGGGAACTGTAGTATGCTGTGTCACCAGAACACTCTGACAAAGAAGGCTAAATGTTTCACAAAACCACAGTTCCCATAATTTCATAGTACTGAGCCATGGAAGTTCAAACTGGATTATTTCTGCAATACAGATGCAGCCAGACTATTCTGAAGAAGCAGTTCTTGGGTTCATGGTGCTTTCTCAGTTGGTGCCACTTGTCTTTGGCCTCTGATTCCTTGTCCAAGCTAATATTTCATTAATCATGATAGAATTCCACTGTCTTAGGGACCTGAAAATGGTTGGGTATATTCAGCATGAAACAGGCTGAGGTGATTTTAAATATTGGAAGGGCTATCATGAGAAAGCAGGAGTTCATGTGGTTCATGTCCTTCTGCTTGAGCTGGGCCACCTGCTCATGCAGCATGTTGGCCGTGGAGGCCAGCACTTGCTGTCTGCTGCCCTAGAGGATAGAACCCAAACAATAATAGGAGTTATCTAAATATTAAAAAGAACTTCCTTACTGTAATAGACTGCCTTGGAAGATGATGTATTCTTCTCTACTTTAGATTTTTAAATGGTGGTTAGCTGGCCACTTGTCAGAGATCTGTTAGGTGTGGATTTCTGTCCTTGGCTGAATCTCCACTAGCAAATAAATAAATAAAATAAATCTGTATCCACCTTGATTCTGGTGCTATTGGAACACACACTGTAATGGTACAACCATTTTCACAGTGAAAGTGCTTCTTTTAGGTTTTAATGCAATTTTTTTTTTGATAAAATTACCAGCTTGGTAGATGAAGGGAATGTTGTGGATATAGTTTACCTCGATTTCAGTAAGGCCTTTGACAAGGTTCCCCATGACATTCTTGCAAACAAGCTTGTAAAATGTGGGATAGACAAGTTAACTGTTACATGGATTTGTAATTGGTTGAGTGGCCGAACTCAAAGGGTGCTCAACAATGGCTCCTTTTCATCCTGGAGAGAAGTGACCAGTGGGGTCCCACGGGGCTCTGTCCTGGGCCCAGTGCTGTTCAACATCTTTATTAATGATTTGGATGACAGAATTGGGGGCATACTTATCAAATTTGCAGATGACACTAAACTAGGAGGAGTAGCTAATACCCCAGAGGACAGGATCAAAATTCAAAATGACCTGAATATACTAGAAAGCTGGGCCAATGCTAACAAGATGAAATTCAATACAGAGAAATGTAAGGTTCTGCACTTAGGGAGGAAAAATGAAATGCACAGATATAAAATGGGGGACACCTGGCTGAATGAGACCACATGTGAAAGGGATCTAGGAGTCCAAGTAGACCATAAGCTGAACATGAGTCAACAGTGCGATGCAGCAGCTAAAAAGGCCAATGCAATTTTAGGCTGCATCAATAGAAGTATAGTGTCTAGGTCAAGGGAAATAATGGTGCCACTCTATTCTGCTTTGGTCAGGCCCCACCTGGAATACTGTGTCCAGTTCTGGGCACCACAATTCAAAAAAGATGTGGAGAAACTGGAGCGGGTCCAAAGGAGGGCAACTAAGATGGTGAAGGGTCTGGAAACCATGCCCTATGAAGAACGCCTTAGGGAACTGGGGATGTTTAGCCTGGAGAAGAGAAGGTTAAGAGGTGATATGATAGCCTTGTTTAAATATTTGAAGGGATGTCATATTGAGGAGGGAGCAAGCTTGTTTTCTGCTGCTGCAGAGATTAGAACGCGGAACAATGGATGCAAACTGCAGGAAAAGAGATTCCACCTCAACATTAGGAAGAACTTCCTGACAGTAAGGGCTGTTCGACAGTGGAACACACTCCCTCGGAGCGTAGTGGAGTCTCCTTCCTTGGAGGTCTTTAAGCAGAGGCTGGATGGCCATCTGTCGGGGATGCTTTGATTTGGAGGTCCTGCATGGCAGGGGGTTGGACTGGATGGCCCTTGTGGTCTCTTCCAACTCAATGATTCTATGATTCTAGGAATACTTGCATTATATTCTGCAGTTTCCAGGGATTTTTTTTTTTTTTTTTGCACCATCTGCCCTACACATTCAGGGTAGCATTGGTGGGGTGGATAGTTGGGGGTAGTTGGGACAGTTTTAAGTTTACTGCATTGTGGGCCAGGAATGTTCTCAGAATGTTCTCAGAACAGTACAAAATGGGAGCGGCCACTTCCGGTCCAATCTGCTCCCGTTTTGTACCATTCTGAGAACATTCTGAGAACGTTCCTGGCCCACAATGTGGTAAATGTAAAACTGTCCCATCTAATCTAACCTGTTAGGTGGCATTCCCCATCTGACAAGCCTTTCACCATTTTTGATCTTCCACGGTGAGTCCATGTGCATACATGCACAAACATTAATAAATCAAGTTGTCAAAAAGCAAAAACACAAACAAAACAAAAAACCAACAACTTTACTCAAGTTTCAGTCTTAAAGCTTGTCTCCATATAACATTGAAGCCCAGGGGTTTCTTTCTCAGCTTCTGAACAGTCCTGGCTTTTGGAAGCACCTCAAAATGGTGGGTGGAGAATGGAAGTGGATGGTAGAAGCAGTGCAAGCCAAGCATCACTCATGAGAAGGAGCTGACTCTGTTCACATTGTTATTAATTCAGTTAAGGATTCTTAGTGGAAAGGGAAGTGAGAGAAGGCACTTTTGCCCCCTTTCTCCTTCTTGTTGGACTGCTGGTGTTAGGAGAAATGTAAAGTTCCTTCACTTACTCAGTGGGGTGTAAGGGAGAGAGGGGAGTGGATGGGGGAGCCATCCAAAAAGAGTGCAAGGTGGATGACAGAAAAAGCAAGAAATACTATAGAATAAGTTTATACATGCTGGAAAGAGAGGGAAAAGTACATGGGAAGAAACAACATTTTGTACCAATTTGAATTAGGCTAGAGGAAATGTGTGGCTATGAATACAATTTGTGTCTGGGTTGTTGCAAGTCAGTGTGATATAAACAGGGTAAAATCTGGACAAAATACTGTGCGCTTGATCTAGATTATTTTGCTGGCATGGGGTCAGCCTGGAAGGGGGTTGGATGTCCAACTCAGGTTCAAAACACACTGCAGAAATCATCCAGTTTGAGATCATTTTAACTGCCCTGGCTCAATGCTGTGGAATTCTGGCACTGTAGTTTTGTGAGATATTTAGCCTTCTCTGTCAGACAGCTCTTTTGCCACAATAAATTGCATTTTCCCAGAATATCCTAGCACTGAGTCAGGGCAGTTAAAGTGTTCTCAAGCTGTATTATTTCTGCAGTGTGTTTGGACCTCAGATTCTATGACTCTCTCCACTGATTACTGAGTAGACAAGTAATCCATTCCATGCATGTGTAAACAGTGTTTTGAAACCTGTAAAAAGAAGGTCTCTTTCCTCATATTTGAGATTTTTGGTTCCCACTTTGCATTTCCAGTGATTGCAATGCTGAGAGCAGAAGGCTAAAACAGTCTCTATGCCAGAATGGGAACAGTGTGGCACTGCAGATCATGGTGCCATTCCATAAAGACTTCCCTCAGATTATTTATCCAAATGCCAGCTGGGGTGGAAATCACCAAAATCCCCAGTATTAATAAAGACCTTAAGATGGTACCAGTCATATCTAGTTTCTGAATCACCACACTGTGGTTATGGAATGATCATTAGATATGGAGACCCTTCAACAGTGAGAAAAATTGTGTTACAAACAATTTTCATGCTCAAGCATTCATAACTTTCTCATGAAAGTTAAACTAAAATCAGACCCTTCAGGAGTCTCTTCCTCATTTTCTTTCCATTAAATATTAACTTAAGCTTCAGGTTAATATCATTTTTTTGATGTCTGAGCAATAAGAAAAGATTAAGCAATAATTTTATTTATAAAGATTGCCTTCCCATATGGTTCTCAAGGTATTATCCAAAGTGCTTTCTCCTCCTAGTGCTGGTTCACATGATTTTATTGCAGCTGCTTTGGGCTCTTTTTGTGGTAGGTGGAAGGAGCAGTCATGAAAGAGCAATGGAAAAGTCTGATGCTGCTTTACACTGTAGTAAAGATATTTTATCCTATACAATAGATTCCATTTTAGCTATCACTAAGGAAATTGTTTCCCAGATCTTTTGAAGAATTCATCTAGGAAAATTAGTTGAAAGGTAATATTCCTTTTTAATGTAGCACTATGAAGAACTCTGTTAGAAGATGCTTCTCTTGAAAGTGCCTTGGTTTCTTAGCCATCTCATGGGAAATCATTTCCACAATACATTGGGATAGATGAGTATCTATTTCTAGTCCAAGTGAATTTCACATTTATTCTTTATTTTTCTACATTTTTAAAAATTGAAAACACAAAACTTCCTCTATAATTACAAATTCACAGCAATAGCAAGTACATTTATTTAAACATATATATAGGCCAGGATCTAATGGAATACATCAATGGTCTCTCCCTTTTCCCACCAAAGCAAGAATATTATCCTCTCTCCTGCAGCCTCTGTAGAATATAAAACCTGATCTATTTTGTTATTTGCTGTCAAGTCAATTTCAACTTATGACAACCCTATGAATGTGAGACCGCCAAGAGGTCCCATTATTAACTGTCCAGCTCTGGTCTTGCAAACTCAGAACCATGACTTCCTTGATAATCATTGTGTATGTAGTTTGATCTCCCTCTTTTCCCACAGCCTTCCCCTTAGCCAGTCATTGACGTCTTTTCCAAACCTGCTCTAAATCTACTGGAGAGGGCTAGAAAAAGCTTTGGAGCAGATTTTGGTGGCATAGAAGACTGTAGTGGAAAGTCTCAGTTCCACTAGTATTTGAAGTACATTTTACACCTTTTCTCTCTCAAAATACATATTTGTAAATAGATATTTTAAGCCAAATGTCCACATTTCGAAACACATTTATGCATAAAATATGCATTTTATTATTATTATTATTATTAACCTTTATTTATATAGCGCTGTAGGTTATTTTAATACATTTTAGTACTTCTGTGAGCCAAGGACTGCATTACAAAAATTGGAGAAGTGTGATAACTGAAACATAATGTAATGATCCACACATTCCAAAATAGGAAGTGTGGATGAGATCATTTCACAATGGAATTTGCAAAGATTAGAATCTTCAGTCATTCCTACATGCACATCCAGCTTGATTCATGCTACTCAGATTCTGCTTGCTAGGCAAACACACTCACTTCACACCCACCAGGTGAGAGAACTGGAGGAAAAGTGCTTTAAAAACACAGCTGTTTAACAGCAAGGTTTCAATTTTGGTGTAATGTACTAGAAACAAGTAAACAAAATATTCTAACTACCTCCTGCTTCAAGACAGTAGGGAGTGGATGAAATAAAGAGGTAAGGATTGTGGTATTTTTCTTCTTTATTTCCAACAAATTATAGAATCACTTCCAAGGGGTAGTACAGGCTTATTTGTTGTGATGTAGTGCTGCTGACACTAAAAGATGCCAAAATATTTTAAGTAGCTGAAAAGCACCAAGTAACTAAAAGTAATCAATTATAATTTGAAATAAAAATTCTGGTTAATTTCAGATTCAACATGTATTCATACCTAATAGTGATGACAGATTCAGTGGTGTCTTTCTTCACAGATTATATGGAATACTACCTGCCCTAGAGTTGGTACATACAGGAACTATCCCTGCTCTGTAAATAGGCCTCCAAATTCCTGTAGCTATTATGAGCTCTATTAATTGCTTCAACCAGCCAGAGAGCACAGTTTTAGCTACACCTGAATTACCATTATTGCTGACTATCTATTTAACCTTGTTTGTTGGGCCAATTGAAGATATTTGACTACTTGAAACAATGGGCAGTGTAGTGCCCCCCCCCCACCAAGGTACACATACAGAAACTAATCATGTTGCTTATTTTGATTGTGAAGATGGCACTAAGGATGTAATTATAGAATCATAGAATAGAATCATAGAATCATAGAGTTGGAAGAGACCACAAGGGCCATCCAGTCCAACCCCCTGCCATGCAGGAACTACCAATCAAAGCATCCCCAACAGATAGTCATCCAGCCTCTGCTTAAAGACCTCTAAGAAAGGAGACTCCACTACACTCTGAGGGAGTGTGTTCCACTGTCGAACAGCCCTTACTGTCAGGAAATTCTTCCTAATGTTGAGGTGGAATCTCTTTTCCTGCAGTTTGCATCCATTGTTCTGTGTCCTAGTTTCTGGAGCAGCAGAAAACAAGCTTGCTTCCTCCTCAATATGACATCTCCTCAAATATTTAAACAGGGCTATCATATCACCTCTTAACCTTCTTTTCTCCATACTAAATATACCCAGTTCCCTAAAGCGTTCCTCATAGGGCATGGCTTCCAGACCCTTCACCATCTTAGTTGCCCCCCTTTGGACACGCTCCAGTTTCTCCACATCTTTTTTGAATTGTGGTGCCCAGAACTGGACGCAGTGTTCCAGGTGGGGCCTGACCAAAGCAGAATAGAGTGGCACTATTACTTCCCTTGAATACTTCTATTAATGCAGCCTAAAATTGCATTGGCCTTTTTAGCTGCTCCATCACACTGTTGGCTCATGTTCAACATGTGGTCTACTTGGACTCCTAGATCCGTTTCACATTCAGCCAGATGTCTCCCATCCTATATCTGTGCATTTCATTTTTCCGCTCTGAGTGCAGTACCTTACATTTCTCCGTGTTGAATTTTATTTTGTTAGCATTGGCCCAGCTTTCTAGTCTATTCAGGTCATTCTGAATTTCAATCCTGTCTTCTGGGGTATTAGCTACTCCTCCTAATTTGGTGTCATCTGCAAGTTTGATAAGTAGGCCCCCAATTCTGTCATCCAAGTCATTAATAAAGACGTTGAATAGCACTGGGCCCAGGACAGAGCCCTGTGGGACCCCACTGGTCACTTCTTTCCAGGTTGAAAAGGAGCCATTGTTGAGCACCCTTTGGGTTCAGCCGGTCAACCAATTACAAATCAATGTAACAGTTACCTTGTCTAGTCCGTATTTTACAAGCTTGTTTTCAAGAATGTCATGGGGGACCTTGTCAAAAGCCTTACTGAAATCAAGATATACTATATCCACAGCATTCCCTTCATCTACCAAACTGGTAATTTTATAAAAAAAGAGATCAGATTTCTCTAGCAAGACTTGTTTCTCTGAAACCCATGTTGGCTTTTTTGTGATTATGGCATTGCCTTCTAAATTTTCACAGGTTCTCTGTTTAATTATCTGCTCTAGACTCTTTCCTAGTATTGATGTCAGACTAACTGGACGATAATTGTTGGGATCCTCTTTTTTTCCCTTTTTGAAGATGGGGACAACATTTGCCCTCCTCCAGTCTGCTGGGACTTCGTCTGTTCTCCAGGAGTTCTCAAAGATTAAACAAACAAAACAAACAACTTCATTTATATACCGCTTCATACCCTTAATGAGTGTCTAAGCGGTTTACAATTGTAAGCTATTTGCCCCCCAACAATCTGGGTACTCATTTTAGCGACCTCAGAAGGATGCAAGCCTGAGTCGAGCTTCAGCCCTTTGCTGGTCTTGAACTCGCCACCTTATGGTTTTGAGTGAGTGGCTGCAGTACAGGCATTTAACCCCTGCGCCACCAGGGCTGATTATTGCCAGTGGTTCCGATATTACATTTGCCAGTTCTTTTAATACCCTTGGATGTAGTTCATCTGGTCCTGGAGACTTATATTCATTTAGGTAAACCAGGTATTCCTGTACTATTTCTTTACTTATTCTGTACTGAAATTCCCCTATTCTGTCCTCTGCTCCATTATCCTTAGGGTGAGCACCCTTTGCCTTTTCTGAGAAGACTGAAGCAAAGAAGGTGTTGAGTAATTATGCCTTTTCTCTGTCTCCTGTGAGCATTTTGCCATCCTCTGCACACAGTGGCCCTGCCGTTTCCTTCTTCTTCCTTTTGCTGCGAACGTATCCAAAAAAGCCCTTTTTATTGTTCTTAACCTCTCTAACAAGCCTGAGTTCATTTTGCGCTTTAGCTTTTCTGACTTTATCCCTACAAGTGCTTGCTATTTATTTGAATTCCTTTTTGGTAATTTCCCCATTTTTCCATTTCTTATACATGTTCTGTTTAAAACTTAGCTCAGTTGAAAGTTCCTTAGTCATCCATCCTGGTTTCTTGAGACATCTCCCATTTTTCTTCCTCATTGGAACTGTTTGATATTATGCCTTCAGTATCTCCTTTTTGAGATACTCCCACCCATCTTGAACTCCCTTCTCGTTTAGTATTCCTGACCACGGGATCATCCCCAATAGTCCTCTAAGTTTATGGAAATCAGCTTTCCTAAAGTCTAAAATGTGTGTCTGACTATGCCTGGCTTCCCCTTTCCACTGTACAACAAAACTCCAGGAGAACATGGTCACTCCCACCTAATCTTCCAACCACTTGCATCCCATTCACTAGGTCATCCCTGTTGGTTAAGATCAGACCTAAAATAGCTGACCCAATTGTTGCCTCTTCCACATTTTGGACAATGAAATTGTCTTCCAGGCAAGTGAGGAATTTGCTAGACCTTGACAATTTGGCTGAGTTTGACTTCCAGCAAATATCAGGATAGTTGAAGGCACCCATCACTACTACATTTCTCCTTTCTGAGTGTGTGATTATCTGTTCTAGGAAGGCATCATCCAATTCCTCCGTCTGACTTGGGGGTCTGTAGTAGAGTCCCACAGTAACATCCCTGTTGTTTCCATCTCCTTTAATTTTTATCCAGATGCTCTCCACTTGGCCTCCAGTACTGATTTCCTGGATCTCTTCATTGGTGTAAATATACCTGATATATAATGCTATTTCTCCTCTTTTCCTGTTTGGCCTGTTTCTCTTAAAAAGGTTATATCCCTCTATTTCTACGTTCCAATCATGAGAATCATCCCACCAGGTTTCAGTGATACCTATTATATCATATTTCCCTTGTTGTGCTAGGAGTTCAAGTTCATCCTGTTTATTTTCCATACTCTGTGCATTAGTGTAGAGACATCTAAGAACATGTGTCCCCTTTACTTGATGCCTGTGCAAGTTTTTTTGCCTCCCACTGTTGGGTCCTTGCACTGTTTGTCTTGTTCCCTCTATGTCAGTTTGACTATTTTCTCCAGCCCTTTTGCCTTCCAGAATACTGTCTCCCTCCCCCACATAACTCAGTTTAAAGCCCTCCTGATCAAATTTTTGAGACTATTGACAAAAACTTTTTTTGCCAACTGGCGTGAGATGCAACCCAACCCTTGCCAGAAATCCCTCCTCATAGAACCACAGCCCATGATCCAAGAATCCAAATCGTTATTCACCTCTGCTATTTTCCTCCCCCTTCCTGGACCATCCCCTCCTACTGGGAGAAGAGATGAAATAACAACCTGTGCATCCATCTCTTTCAGCTTCCTACCCAAAACCTCATGATTCCTTATGATATTCTGAAGGCTGTGCTTTGCAGTATCATTGGTTCCCACAAGAACCAAAAGAAAGGAGTATTTATCAGTAGGCTTGACAAGTCTTGTCAGCCTCTCCATCACATCACAGATCTTTGCCCCTGGGAGGCGACACACCTGAGACATCTTTTCAGGCCCACAAACCACTGCTTCTTTACCCCTCAGCAAAGAGTCCCCCGCGACCACCACATGCCCGGCTGTTCCCTTTCATGGTACTCTCAGGCTCCCCTGCTCTGTCCCGGCTGTTTTTCCTCATCTTCTCAGATAACAGAGAGAGAGATTCAAAGCGATTCTGTAGCTGCAAGCTCACAGAACGAACCCTGGTTTCCCTACTTCTGTGTGTGACATTCCTCCATCTACTTCTGTTGTCTGTGAAGTGACCTCTTCTTCCCCAGCAACTTTCTCTGTGTGTTTCCTGTCCATGACTTTCTGGTCCATTCTGTTCAGGAGATCTTCCTGCTCTCTATAATTCTGAAATGTAGACACCTGGGCCTCCAACTGCTTTATTTTCTCTTCTAAGAGGGCTACCAACTTGCACTTGGGGCATGTGAAATTCCCCACATCTGTAGGCAAGAAGACAAACATCCCACAAGTGTTGCAGGTGACTGCAGCAGGTCCCTCAGTGTCTATAGTGAGAAGTCTTAAGTCTTAATACTTCACTATGGGGCGATACAGACTGCCCAAAAGGGGCGGTCTGGCACCACCCCTTTTTGCAGAGCAACTGCGCTGCAGCAGCTAGATGATGCAGTGCAGTTGTGGCACAAAAAAGGAGTGGGGAAACCATGCTCCTTTTTTGCGCCGCAGTTGAGACCATGATGGTGTCATTAAGCATTATGCATTAAGTACCAAACACATTTATTCATAGCTTGTCATCCAAACATGGTACTAAACGGGCTGTTTCCAGATTAAGGTGAAATTATGACCACTGCGACTCCCCCTTCATTTACTTTAAGAAATATAAGGAATATATAAGGAACATGCTCCCAGCCTCAGGGGAAGGCAATGGCAAACCTTCTCTATACAAATCTTACCAAGAAAACCACAGGGTCGCCATAAGTCAGAAACAACTTGAAGTCACACAACAACAACAACAACAACAACAACAGTAAACTTGCTTCTAGACCAGAATATGGATGCAGAGCAGAGCAGGGCAGAGGGGAAGCCCTGGTGCCACAGTGATTGTTGAGGAAGCTTAGAAAATACATGAACATTCCTACCCCCGGAAAATATTTGTAAACTACAGCAACAAATCAGTCAAGCCTTACAAACTGTCGGAAGCTGTTGCTCTACTAGCTGAGCAGGAGATTCATACACAACTTTTTTCTCTTGTCTGAAGATGAGCCCAGAAAAAAATAAAGACTTTGATCCCTTGTTTTCTACTGGGAGATGATCCATGGAAACTGTAAATTCAGGGACTGGCCATTAGAATTGAGACCCCTAGTTTAGACAAATAAATTGGTCAGTTTCAGTTTCTCCCACATTTTTTTTAAACTCTCAAGTTATTTCTATCTTGAATACTAAGAAATTCAGAAATTATTGTAAATCCTCATCAAAATGAAATTCTTGTCCATTCCTAGGGCCCTTTCATGTTATGTTATTATAGCACTTTGATGCTTCTTTAATTGCAGTGGCTCTGCCTTATGGAATCCTGGGATTTGCTATTCAGGAAAGAGCATTTAGAGGTCCCTTCTAGAGAGCTCCTCCAGTGTCTCATCAAACTACAAACCCCAGGATTCTGTATGATTCAGCCATAGCAGTTAACGTGGAATCATCATGTTATAACTATGCACTGTGAGAAATCCACAGTGATGATTCACCAATAAACTTAACAACAGCAAACCCTTCATGTGTGATAGGTGCACAATATGTTTTCCATGAAAATTGCATGTTATTTTCTACATGTGTTGACTCTGCATAGAAAGAGTTTAATGTGCAAAGTGACTCAATGACCATCTTTGTAAGGAGTGTTATAGTTTCATATTAGAGTGAACAAGCTTTGCCTCTGAGATGAAAATGCCTAACTTATATGCCACTCTTGTGCTATTCTTTCATTCTGCCTGTCTTTAACTAAGTCAGTCATTTACATGGACTTTAAATTTAATTTAAATATAATGAATTTCAATTGGAGTCTGCTCTTTTTCAAGGTTGTCAAGTTACTTTCTTGCAAGTTAACATTCCACACAGAGGACTCTACATTCCCCAGCCAGCTTTTATCCATTTTCGCTCAGCTCTCCACCCATCCCTGCTTCTGGGCTGAATATTTCCCTTTATTAAGCTACAATAATGAAAGTAGGAGGAGGGGCATGGTACAGATTGAGGTGTACACTGACTGGAGCAGATGGATTACAGAATGATGTTGAAACAGGAAGATTACAAGAAAATCAAACAGATAAATTTCCAGGAGGAACCACACAATTTTTCCTGCGAATAAGTATCATCTATCTTGGTAATCATTGTCTTTGAAGCTCCTGTAATCCTTCACCCAGTCAGTCCTTTCCCCTCAAATCTCCAATACTTCTGAAACAAATCAAATCAAGAATAAACCTTTTATCCGTGAAACATTCCTTTGCTGTGCTATGTGTGTTCCCTCTTAATCATTTTCCCGAGCAGCACAAAGAAAAAGCCAAGCCATATCATATCCAGTCCAAGTGTTTTTGTGCTGAATCATCATTAAAGGCTTGACGACAACCTCTTAGTCTGTATACAGATAGTTCACTAGTGTTCACTGTTTGCAAGCAAAGTAAGGTCTCACTCCCTAGGAATCTTTGATTTTGATTATGAATTATTGGCCACTTGGGCCAGTTATTTTTTCTCCCTTGCAAAGAACAATGTCATACCCTTTGATATTTCCTAGATTAAAAATGGAAAAAGCCATGCACTGGAGGAAATGAATATGCTTACCAAACATAGCCATTCAGTTCTGTACCGAGAGTTTCAGCAGCCATGGTACACAAGAGATTTTAGGAGTGGCATTCTGGGAGAAGTAGTATCAAAAAGTTCTTCATATCTTTGTTGCTACGTTCCATCAACTTGACCATCCCATGAGAACCCTACCAATGAGAGCCTTGCAATAACCCTGCTCAGGTCTTGCAAACTCAGAGTCATTGTGTGGTCCATCGTACCATCAATGAACATTGTGGGTCTCTTTGTGGTCTTAAAGAGATAAGATGATTATGCTGTTAAAGGAATTCTGTGTTCTATACAAAAATTGTCAGAAATAAAAAGTAAAATTTGAAAAATTTCAAATAGGAAGGTGATGTCAATAGAAAAAAAGATGCTTGGGCCTGATCCGCCACCCCCACCAACATCAGCCCACCAGATTGGTATCAATGGGCAATCTAGTCCTTGAGATAGAAAACATTCTCATTATCTTGCTTTAGAATGAAATCCCATTGCATGCTAAGCAGCCCTATTGGGTACTTCAGTAAGCCACACAAATTGAATCATATGAGGAGAGCAGGAATAAGTACACTGTGTGTTCTCTTTATGTATGTGTTACACCATTCCTGTCACTCTTCACATATTAGAAGATGAATATAGGCAGCAGAGAGTCCACTCTATCTGTGGATGCAAATTATGTAGTTTTGAAATCATGCAGAGAAATGACATAACCACAACGTCCAGTATTTCAAAGATGAAAACCAGGACACAGGAGGAGGAGGAGGAGGAGGAGGAGGAGGAGGAGGAGGAGGAGGAGGAGGAGGAAACTGGGTCATTTTAAAAGCAGCTGAAAAAATAAGACAACACAGAATTGATTGTGACTGCCCATGCCAAACTGGGAAATCTGAAGGATGTGCATGACAAAAGTTGACTCAGTGATGCAAGCAGTTGCCTTCAAGTTCATGGTGGTTAATAGAGGTGACAACAGAGAGGGGTGAACTAGGGGAAGAAATCCCTTTTTCTTCAAATGATTCAAATTGTACAGGGGATGAGAATAGTTAAACAGGCTGAAACCAGAGCTTAGAAAGATTTTTCTAGTTACCTCTCCCAGAATAATCCAGCAACCATACTTTTATAGTCATAAAATATAGCTGATCCAAGCTCTGGCTAAAGAGGATATTCCAGGCAAATTTGAACACCAAACAAACCTGGGACTACCTTCTCCAGTTGTGGCCCCTACCCTTTGGAATTATCTAAAACTGTCCCTATCCATTGCTGCTTATACAAGATATCTCAATAGTATGGTGAGTTTTGCTGATGATGACAACAATGATTGCTACCCATCAAAACCGTAGTCTAGCTAAAGTGGTCTACCTAGTCTACCCAGTCTGCCATAGTCTACTCAATTTAACAATACAAATATAATAAAATCATAATAGATACAAAACATTTAAATAAAACTTGTCATTATTATTGGCCTGTATTTTTTTTATCACCCATTTAGTTATGTATGTGTCTCCTGGCCTGAACCCCACAAACTTAAGTAGTGCCTCATTGATGGGAAGGGAGTGGAAATGTAATCCATCTCCACTCTGATTGTTAGCTGAACAAGACCTTCATCTTTAACTGCTTTATCACACTAGGAGGCAAGCAGGATGTAAAAAGTTAAATTAGAGATAAACAGGAAATGTCTGATGTTTATCAGACGACATTTCCTATTTAACTCTTTTTTAAATCCTGTTTGTCCCCTAGTGTTATAAATCAGTAAGTGTGGCTGCTTTACATGGAAGCACATTTGGGAAGACATTTATGATTGTGCCAGTAATGCCATGATGATGTCATGGCTAGCCAAGAGATGGAGTCAGAGGATGAGGAGGAGGACATGGCTCCTCGGAAGCAAGAGGAGTTTGAGGCTGGACCAGGTCCCAGTTCTGCCATGCCAGACCCCAGTCCTGACATTTCAGCCCCAGGAGTGGGAGCACAGCCAGGCTCTAGCAATGTGGAGCTCCCTTCAGAGGCTGAGCAACTGAGTGAGGTTTCAAATGAAGGATCCAGTTTGGTGGTTCCCTCCTTTAAGGAAAGGAGGGCTGAGAGTGCTTGTGTGCGTCGGTCCCGCAGGCTTGCTGAAAAGCAAGCTGGTAATAAAGCACAGCTGCCAACAGGGAGGGTGTCTCCTGCTTAAGCACCTGTGGGATGCCATCTCTTTGCCAGAACTTATTGAAAGTCTCTTGGTGTGACTGTATGCTGGCTTTGTGTCTTTGGAACTCTGGTTTGCCTTGACCTTGAAACAATTTGGACTTTTGCTGCTTTCTCCTTGCCCTGACCTCGGACCGGACTGACATTTGTAATTTCCCCAACCCTGATTTCGGCTCTGACTTTTGGACTATTCTTAGGATCAACGTTTAGGTTTGTGGAACTGCCTTATCAGCTTTTGTTGGTGTGTGCTGGCCGCAGTCCGGGACAGATCATGACTATGTAGTGTCAGTGAATATGAAGTAGTTACAGAATCTATATCTGCAGTACAGAATATCATCATCATCATTACCACCACCACCACCACTACCACCATCTTACTGCCTTCTGCAGTCTCATTTCAAAAGTGCAACATGATTTCAAAATGTCTGTCAGCATCAGACATCATAATTTTGTGTGGGGTAGTGGTAGTTAACAACCAGGAAGAGCAAATGAGTCCTTGATATCCTCTTATAAGCAACAATGGATAGGGGCAGTAATAGAGATTTCCAAAGGGTAGGAGCCACCGCTGAGAAGGTCGCCTCAGGTTAGTATACTAAGAAAGTCGAAGTATCCTGAAGAGACAATAAGCCTGTGAAAAACTGATGTTTATAAAGCAATAAAGTAATAGCCATAAAGCCATGTACTAACATAAGAAGTGCAATTGACATAAAACAAGACTACAGAAATCTTACTACAGGGTTGTTACAGATTTTTCAAAAGCTATTGTACCACTGCAATTGTAGCATCATTTTAATTCAAAGTTTGCAAAAGCAGGTTTAATAGTCTTTCAGGACTGTAAAAGTCACACCATTTTATACCACTAGATCTGATTTACTACTTCTGTACAGCTGGATTAACACTGCAGTGAAATGGGGCCTCTATAAGTTTACTACATTGCCTCTATTTTAAGACATAATTTATAGGTATTTCCCAATACAGTGTGAATTCCAAAGATATCAACTGCTCTGGAGGCTCTTGAAATAGCTCTACCATTACTTGAAGAGATCATTTAAACTGTGATCATCTTGAATGACAACTGTTCTTAGTCCCACTGAGCAAATGCTCCTTCATCACTATTCACTTTTCTGTATCAGTTTGACTCAGCCTTGCTGTTTTCATCATCTTTCCAGATCATTTTGACAGAGCCTCACATAATATTTTGCTTGCATTATCTGACTGTCTCCCCATTTCCTAAAGATACACTGCTTTCTCAGTCACCATCATATGGAAAAGTTACTGTTTGGAACTACAACCCTAGGAATCCCCTTTGACAATATTAGCACTGGCTGGACATGCTAGCTGAAGCATGATTGGAACTGTAGTCCAAAAACTAGCATTTCTATGTTCTGGGCAACTGTGATGAAGAAGCCCAGTATATGGGCTATCCAGCATGCTTGATTTCTCACAGTTCACATTGAATTATATGGGAGAAAGTTAAGAAGCCATAGGTGGAAAATCAACTGTCAGAGCAAGGGGTGGGGATTGTGTGGCCTTCCAGAGACTGTTGGATTCTATTTCCAATCAGCTCTAGCAAGCAAATCCAATGGGGAAGAATTTTGGGAGCTGTAGTTCAACAAGACCTGGAGAGCTACAAAATTTCAGCTCTGAATAAGAAAATTAGACTTGCCTTTTTCTTCATTTCCTAATGTCAAAATATAGAGAAAAAACAGGCTTCAAAGTGATTTGAAGGACATTATTGCTGTGAAAGCATTTGCTCCTGACATTAGGTGTCTCCCTTAGCAACACCATGGCAAGAATCCTGGGGTGTTATAGTGTCTCAACGTACAAAGAATACAAATAGGTGCTTTCAGGATAAAGCCTCTAACTCCATTTAATATCATAATAATTGATATTTTTTATATTAAATAGATTTATACCATTAATTCATTTGTGATACTTATGTGCCACTTCATAATGTAAATATAAAAACATGAGAAGGTGATTGTCTAGCTCTCTTAGTCTTGTGTTATTTAGGCACTTGTCATCCAAACAACAGGACTCTGAACATGCTTCAGTAGCTTATAGGCAGTAAGTGTAATTCTTTTTACACAAGTGCCCACTGTACATCATAGCTGTGACATTCTGCACTAGGGGAGTTTTGAAAGAGAGAAGATCACAACAGTCTGCTTGGGAAACTATCAGTGCATAAACTATAGGCTATCATTACCCAGAACCTGTGCCAAGAGAAACAGTCCAGAAGGATACAGTGACTGACAGTATGAAAAGCCACTGAGAGATTTAAAAAAAGAGAAAAGAAAAGAAAAGAGCCTAGCACTTTCTTGTTCTTTTCTCCAAGAAGGTTATCCATCAGGACAACTAAGACTGATTTTGACCCGAACCAGATTTGAACCCAGACTGAAAGTTACCATGGAACTGCATTGGAAAACACCTGTCATCATTTTTTTGCGCATCACAAATATTTGTGATCAGGCAATAGCTGATTAGTAGAAGAACATACAGTTCTTTTAGTAATTCTCTTAATACAGGTGTCTGTATATCTGGGTGCTTACTAGATATTCTAGCTTGACAATCTGTACTAGTGCAGTTTCCTCACCAGATTCAATGACAGCTCCACAGAGAGAGTATTACAGTAGTCTAATTGTGACCTTATCAATATACAGGTATCCATGAAAGTGGCCTCCTTTACATCAAATATTTCCTTTATTTATATTCTATCTTTCTGCAAAACCTAGGCAATCAAAATGTCCAAATAACATACTATAAAAACTAAAAAGCAAGAGTAGAGACAAGAAGATGGAGATTGGGAATGACATGGAGACAAGCCATACACTTTGGTCACTGTATAACTCGAAGACCAAGAGAATGTTTGTGATAGCCATGGCAGGAGCTGCATTGTTATAGATCTTTCTATGTAGACTCTGCAGTATTTCCATCAGTACTTGGCATTTGTTTTTCTGTGTATATTAGACACATCTGGCAAATAGATCAGACAGGCATGAGTTATTCAAGGAAAGAAGGAATCTGGGGGAGAATATTTCTTTAGCATCAAGTCTCAAGTGAGCAAGAAGTTGCTGCAGAATGAGTCCTGTCTTTGCAGCAAAGATGTAGAAAACATGGTGCTTGGGACGAATTTGATTTGGTACATTTGAAAGAAGAATGAAATGAGCTTTAACAAAGCAGAATCTTTAGACACTGATGCATCACAAACTTCTTCAGACAGCAGAAATATAACAAGTGAATGAATCAATCATCTAAGGATTTAGCAATGTTTCCCCCCTAGAAACAGAAACAGAAAAGATGGAGGCAAGCATCTAGTCTAAAAACAGAGAAGGATAGACAACTAGAATCCTAAGTCCTTTAAGTCCTTACTCATGCTTTGAAGTTTCCTTGGCTATAGGAGTAAATAGCTAATTGTTTGACTAACAACACTACCTCAGATTAATCCAGTACTTGACTTTCAAAGTAAATAAAAGCTGGTCAATGAGTCCTTCTGTTGGCACTTTTGTTGATAAGAGGTCTTGGCCTTGGCAGATGTATCCAAGCCCTGCTCAACAGTTGACAAAACAGTAATAGGCAGTGTTATATACCAGCATTGTTCTTATTTTTCAGGTGAACAGAACTTGATGCTACAGTAAGACATAATAGTAGAGGCTGGATGGCAATTGCTCTTGCTATGCTATCCTAGATAGCAGTCAATCATCTTAGAATTAAGAACAGCAAGTGTACCTTCACAACTATGCAAATCTTTCTTTGCTTCCAGCACTAGTGCAGAAGAGCCTCAGACTGCTGTTACAATTCTCCATAAGGTAAAATTTTTGTTTAGGGTTCCATCCTTATAAAAAAGGGGGTAGATTTGGGGCTGCTTCTACTACACCAGTATGCAAACATTTAGTAACTTCAGGGGACTGTAAATCTTTCTCTTCTTTGCACCCCTGGTTTCCAGAACAAACCCCAATACAGGTCAATTGAGTCATGAGACTGTATGAAGTGTATATGACTGTCTTTGAATCATGGAAGCCACTTTGATTGCTCCTGTAGCAGAAAAGCGGGGTATAAATAAAAGTTTTATTTATTTATTTATTTATAAATGTATGTCAAAGCCTAGTATGGCCAGTAGTATATGACTGATAGCCCACTCATGTCCTTTCCACTTCTCTCATAGAATCATAGAAATTTAGAGTTGGAAGAGACCACAAGGGCCATCCAGTCCAACCCCCTGCCCCAACCCCCTAACATGCACTCAGTGAAGGTTCGTATAAAAGATATTTCTGCAAGCTGAAGATGCTAACCCATGTAAAGTAGATTATAATGTGACCAAAATCAAGAAAAATGCAGAGTGGTGAAGAAATCCTTCAGTGCCATAAATTGAGTGAAAATATATCAGTGAAATTCCTCTGAGCAGTTTCAACCATCCTCATTCCACATTGACAAATCTAGGGTATTGTTGCTTGTCATATGTAAGGAATGTCAAACAAATCATTACCCACAAATTTCTTTCTGTGAATGTTTTTTGTTTTTTTTTAAAAAAAAAAACCTTTTGAACAAATGGTGTCAAAGATTGGTTACAAGCCTACATTCAGGTTGCATCATTATTCGTTGGTTTTACTATACAGCTTTGTGTTGAATGGAAATATGAATGTGCAACTAAATGTGCAACCAAATGCAAAACCAAATGCTCAGCTGGGAGAGATCTGCTGCTAATTTCAAGGGGGCACACTGAGGGTGAAGAATACACATCTAGCTGTGAAACAGTACTGCATGTACTGCTCCACTTCACTGGCTTTGAAATGGATGTAAGTTTGTCCATCAGACAAAAATCCATCCACTTCAATTGAAAACTTAGGGATGTGTAAAACAACCAGAGGATTCTGGCTATTATCCCCATCCTCTATAATGAAAAGAAAAGCTACCTTTCATCTTTTTTTTAGATCTATGTCAGGATGATAATTGGAAATAGAGCTAATCCTTCCAGAATGAGAGGGAATACAGCTAGGATAATACCACCATCACCATTATTGTCACCATCATTATTTTACCTGCCGGGTACAACATGGATTAAAACACATAAAATCATTTAAACACTGTTTAAGGCAGCGCACAACATGGATTAAAACACATAAAATCATTTAAACACTGTTAAAACTAATAATCATTAGACATATTAAAATCATCTGTTGTTGTTGTTGTTTCTTACAATACATGTGTATGTGCGCAGATCTTTTCTCTTAAGATAAAAGTTATAAAAGGTTACTGCTACAAAATGGAAAAATGGATAAACTTACTTGGATCATCCCCGCAACCCTCCGGATGTGTTATAAGACTGTATCAGCACTCAGTGGGAAGGTCACAAATGGGAGTGCCATTTGACTTCTGAATAACAGGGGATTAAAAGAGGGGAATACTATCCTAAAAGGTCACAAAATGACATGGGGAGAATTATATTCTTGGTCAAATTGCCATCCAGAAGGTGTTTAGGAAGAGAGAAATAGAGCAAAATCAGTACAAGTGATATTGGTAGAAAGAAAGAAATGGAGAGCTGGCAAAAGCTGTAACTGTTTTATCAATGCACCCATTGCCAAATGTTAATTGTTTTGTGTGTAGGTCTCAATTGATTGGTAATTTGACTCTAAAATTCCATACTTTTATCATAAATTATGTACAAAGCCAGCTACTTAAGAAGATAATAAAGACTCAGAGGTTAAAGATAAATTAAGCACCCACATAGAGTTTACCTTTTTTCAGTTTGCAGTAATTAAGGCTATGGAAGAAGCTGGACCATATTTTCTGACAGTGTTGTGAGTTTTCTTTCTTCTTTTAAATAGCACCATAGTTAATGTATCATTGGGTGGATCAAAAAAATCCTCCTTGCTTCTGTGGAATGTTTTGCCTGAGGGTATTTTTTCATCTTGCCTCAGAAATGATACCCACAATGATGGAAACTAAGATCAGTGTCACATCCTGCTAAGGTGTGTCCAGACTCTAATGAATAAATCAATCTTATATGAAACTATTGATTAAAACAGACCCACAGGCAAAAGACTTGGCACATTATTTTGAATCACTGTGTCTGATGAAGCCATTTTTTTCTCTGCACTCTTTTCCAGCAAAAGCATACGATCCCACCTCTCTTTAAAACCTGACATTTTGCTTGTCCCCTCCCCTCTGCTCTCAACCAAATTAGACCTTTTCTTCTTTCCGAACAGCCATGCAAAACTCCTGCTCCCTAACCTTCATCCAATAGTGTGTTTATGAACATTCAATTTATTTATCAGACACTTCTTGAAATATAAGGGATTGAGTATGAAGGAACTTCAACCTGTTTGAATGATATGCCCAGTGAAATACATAGGGAGAAGGCATGTGCACTGAAACCCTTGGATTGTGGCATAGTATTTTGTTTCTTTTGCCTTTGGTGCACCAGTGAAAAGCTCATGAATATGACATCTTGTTGAAATGAGTCATAAACTGACATTCTGTAGCGTATACTGTTGGATTCTGAGGCTATGATCAAACTACAGTTTCAGTAACCTGTTGGTTACTGAAATCTAACTTCAAAATTGGCAAAATTTTAGAACTGTTTTTCTATCAGCTTCATACAACTTCATCTAGCACAACACTGTAGTTTTGAAATGTATAATTGAACCACACTGTGAATTCTTATAATCCCCAGCATTTAGGAAGAATGCAAACCACTGCTTATTTTAATTTAGCATGCAAGAATGAAAGGCTTTTTTTTAAAAAAAAAAAAATCACTGTTGAACTAAATTATTATATTTCCAATATGTTTTCAATATTTTTTTTCCCATTCGAAACCTTTTTCACAAATTCTGTGAAGATTTGTTATGGGAAAATGTTTTTGTGTAAAATACCATATTTAGTATAAAAATACTGATTTTTGTTTTGTTTAGTTATTGCTGCTGGGGAAAAAAAGAACTGGTATTTTTGCTGTATGTGATAGAAAATAAATCTCATAGCAGCTGTCATATTTCTCTTAATTGATGCAATGTCAATGTATACCAGGAGATTATTTCTCTTGGAAAATGACAGCCCTTTCACACTACATAAGGATAGCATTACGCTTCCAATTCAACTGCCATGTTTCCATCCCATAGAACACTGACATTTGCAGTTTAGAAAAGGATATGTAAAATTCTCAGCCAGAGACCTCTAGAACCTACCCAAGCTACAAATCCCAGGATTTATAGGAAGCAGCCACAACAATTAAAGTGGAAGCATAGTGCTATAGTTGTTCAGTGTGAAAAGAAAGTGATAAAATTTGTTAACGTTCTTTATATTCCTAACACACAGCAAAAATTCATTTCCCTCAGTACACCCCCAACAGAGTTTTTATTTTATAGATATCATGTGCTCATTGCTATTAATGAATAAATAAATATTTATCAGCCATAGCTGATGCTGCCTCCCCATCTCCATTAGATTGCCCTCTTTCTCTAATATAGATAATGATTTCCCACTCAACATTCCTATACTTCTTTCTCTTTGTAATTTGTGCTAATTTTAGACACTTGGCATGACTGATACTACACCATCTGCATCAAATTTCAGATAAGGCATTAAAAGCATATAGAAAAAAGACATGTTTTAGCAAAGGCCCATATCTCTGCAAGATTTCTCATGCACTTTTGTATATACTGATTTTTGCACAGTTTTCCCCCCCTACAAACTGAATAGTTCTTCAACAAGACAAATAAAAATCATTCCTTTCTTTAAAAAATGTGCACAAACAAATAAATGAATTATTCAATTTAGGACTTTATCACACAAGGTGTGAAAAGTAGAATTATAGAAGGATAGTAAGAGCTGTGGTTTTACCTTATCACGTTACTCTGTGTCTGTTCAACAGCTGGACTGTAGTCCATCCATTGTTGGAGAGATTGCTTCTTCTCATTGACAGGTAAAACCCATCAATGGCTTCCAATCATGATGCTTTTCCACTGTTGATGCACATGTGATCAGTTCCTCCCAAAGCAGTTCTAATATACAATCAGTTCCCCGGTGTGAAAGGGCATAATTTTGCTCCTCTCCCCCTCTCTTTCGCTATGTCCAAGCAGCTATTTTTCTTTTCTTTTTCTTTTTTTTTTTTTTTTAATATTTCTTCTTTCTTTCTTTTTTTTTTTTCATTTTGCTTAATGGATTACCATGATTGTGCATTTTTCTAGGAACAAAAATAAATAAAAATGAATATAAACCAAAAGGCATGCGGGGAAGGGCAAAGGGCATTCAGTCAGAGCTAAGGAGGCTGGTTTGCAGAAGAAATTGGATAGGACAGAAACAGCACCAGAGTGATTTGGAAGAACTATGTGATAATCATTGTCTTCAGCCTGGTATGCTTGCATTTGCTAGATTAACACAGTTGTGGCATCTTATGAGCCTGATGTGATAATGACCTAAGTCATGGTTGAGAATGAGAGGAACCCACCTTCTCTAGTGTAGACCATGTTTTCCTGTTAACGGAAGCATCATAGCAAAGAATGGCCTTAAATTTAATAAGTGATACTTATTTACTTATTTTGGTTTAACATTACGACTTTGTGCTTTACCATTGTTCTTTGGGACTAATAGAGCTCCATCGGTATTTTGATTTTTTATGGACATCTTGCTGGAATTTTTGTTTGGACTAAAACAATTTCCTGGTCACTTCAAGTGGGTTAGAAATATTCAAGTGAGAACCACAGTTTGGAGAAGTGTATGTATGTATATATTCACACAGCAGTTGTCATTATTATCAGCTTCTCATGACAGGCAAATGCAGGAATGTACATGACTTCCATTTATATTTCAGCAGCTACTCCTGCCTTCTTTCCCAGTAACACTGCATATCTATCCACAAAAATGTGAGTATCTAGTTTACTTGAGGCAAATCAGAACAACTGTTGAAAATTATTCGTAAATTATTATTATCTCTAATTGACATAATTGCACATTATGTACTCCATTCAAAAGAAATATACTTCTCTAAGTAATGCAATGATGATCTGGAGAATTGCTGTGCCTGGGATTATAGAACTGGCTTAATCGAGCATCATTTATTTACTTATTTTGGTTTATCATTACGACTTTGTGCTTTACCATTGTTCTTTGGGACTAATAGAGCTCCATCGGTATTTTGGTTTTATTTGTTATTTTGTTCTATGGGTCCCAGAATGATATTCTTAAATCTGCTCTCTGTTAGGGGCTTTTACTGCAATATACAATGTATAGCTATAAAAAATCAAGAATAGAAAACTCTACCTATTTTTGGCATCTATAAGGTGGTGACATTGTTTGTGGTCCTCCTGCATCCAAAGTAAAGATTTTTGAGAAGGAAACCTATGTACTCATCCATCTTTGCATTTCTTCCTTAGAATTCATGTTTTTGTCAAAATAGACAAAATGATGAAGTATGATAAGAAACTTCAGTGTGCAACCATTTCATTTGTCCCCTTCATTTCCATTTTTTTGAGGTACTGAAAAGCCAAGAATACAGCTGAGAAGTAGCATGAACTAGAATATAATATTCTCCTCCCTTTTCTACTTTTCGCTATCCGTCTCTAGTTATTGCTTATGGGAAAGTTACCTGTTTGGACTATGACTCTCAGATTCCCTCAGCCAGCACAGGCATTGCCCATTTTGTCTATAGTGCTCTGAGAGTTGTAGTTTAAACAGTAACTTTTCCAAAGACTTAATGTTGGTACTTCTTGGTCTTCTGTGGGTATTGAAGGTTTTTAACATTTGGTTTTTGCTCTTCTTTGTTGATTTTGTTTCTAAAAGAAACCATTTTAGTTGCTTTTGTAAAACAGCAAAATAACAATTGATTTTCAGCTATTTTAACCCTTACTATTTAGCTACATGAGATAGAATTAAAATTAATAACTATTAGAAGTAACACTGGATTGCTATGAAATAACTTAATATTCCTGAGGTGCTCCTGAAAATCACAACCCTGAAAGCTTATTTTGAAAGAGAAATAATTCAAAGAGCTTGTTTTCAGAGCAGTATTATTCCCAAGACACCAAAAAACTTTGGTGTGAGTAAATTTATTGTGGGAGGTTTGGAAATTAATTGAAGGAAATTATTTGGAAATCATTTGTTGATTTTTGTAACAATAATACTCTTCAATCAAGGGCATATCATACACACACACCCTTCCTCTGCTGCTTTCAGGGAAACTAGAAACACATTCTGCCTTCTTAGCCCTGTGATGTGACTTTTAACTCCACTAATGAGAAAGGTCACTATTGAGGTGTTTCTGTGGAATTACAGAAACTACAGTGCTTGACTAGCTGGGAGCTTCCATTTCTATTTCACTCTGTGCCTTCTGAACATATGAACATAAGAATTTGTTTTGTCTGATCAGATAAAAAAAAAAACCTCATTGAAAAATGAGACAGCATGATGCAGTGGTTTGAGTCCTGGATTAGGAGTCTGGGAGACCAGGGCTGGAATCCCTGCTTAGCCATGGAAATTCACTGGATGATCTTGGGCAAGTCATAGTCTCTTCACTTTGGGCAATGACAAAACTTCTCTGATTCAACTTTGACCCCCCCCCCCCAAAAAAAAATCCATGCTGGAGGTGCTATACAAGATGACTTGAAGGCACATAACAGTTTCAGCTATTGACCACCATAATTATATCTACCTTTGCAATGAATTCTATAATTTAATTGTGATTTAGATGAGGAAGTTCTTCTCATTTCACCAGCATTTGTCATGATTGTTTAAATGGAATATTTCATTTTATCATGCAGATACCTAGCATTTTGTGTAGGTGTATAAAAATGCTCTCTTTAAATTCTCCACCGATAGTGAATTTATGTATGGAGAGAACTTATTTTGAAACAAAGTCAGGAATCCTGTTGGTGATATATGCACATATATATCACAATTATATATATGTCTTGTTTTGAATAATCACTTGCTCCTCATGCAACACCCCATGGCATATTGGATATCCCCCACACCAACACTTTGTGTATGACTGTTCAAAAAATGTTCGCTTAAAATTCTCTATCCATGGTGTGGGCAGAAAAACTGGATAGGCATTTTCACTGAATTTATCTATGGGGAGACATTATTTTCAAACAATGTCTGGGATCCTTTTGGTTATAGATGAACATATGGTTATGCATATCTCTTGTTTTGGAACTATTCACTAGCTCCACAAGCATCACCCAAAACCTCTCCCCCATGCAAGCAGCCATCAAATCCCAACGGATCCTGCTGTGGCTGTTTACTGCCCAGGGAGAAAGCCAACTAGGCAGTGCTCATCCTGGGTCAGTATTGAAGCTTGAGGAAAGAGATGAGATCACTCTTTTGGCTTTCTGGAAAAGCAAACCCATTTATCTTCTTGTGGTGTCTGAGGTATTGTCTAACTGCCTCCTTCTTCATCTTCCCTCCAGTAAACAGGCACAGCTGTTTCTCTAGGGCTTGACAGCATCCATGAAGGCATGAGCTGTACAAAGCTCCCTATGCTATTATGTACCACACACTCCAATGGGGAGGAAGGCTTTAGCACTAGTTTCCATATCAGCAGAGCTGTAGTCTTCTACTATTGCCAGCATTTTACTAAAAGTGGTAACTTCAGCAACCACAGTATAACAGACCTAACAGGACACTGGAGCATTGTGTATGTGATGGGGGTAGGGAGAGAGAATGATGGCTATTACTTATGTAACATTTCATCAATATGTTTAGAGAACTTTGCAAAGTAGCCTTCTTTTTCAGTGCTGGGGAATGAGAGAGTGTAGAAAACAATCTGAAATTTAGTCTTAAAATATCTCATGAGAAATGTCAGCTCTACTCCTATTTGAGACAAAATCATCACTATCATCTGCTGAGTAATTTACATCAACTCCTTCCACATAATTTTTGAAGTATGAGACTATGTAGTGGGATATTGCCATTTACACTGCAACAATAACAGGGAGAATGACTGAGTGGAAATAGAAAGCTATAAAAATTATCTCTGTTCCCCAGCAATAAGGAGATTCAACACTGCACATATGGAGAGAGTTAATACTCTAGTGGGATAGCATGAAAGAGCCAGTTTTCCAAAATATAGAGTAAGAAGGAGAGACAGAACTGTTAACAGACTAGGTCAACAGATACAGCCAAAATAAGTTGATCATCCCAAGGTCAGGGTGCAAAGGGGTAAATATGCAATAGGGCTGACAGTAATTGGAGGAAAGGGCCTGGTTTAGGTTGAAAGAAGGAGTTTTTTCATTTGTGAAAGTGAGATTGCTGAGGAGTGAGGCCAGGGGCAGGTATTAGGTACTTTTCATCTCAGACATGTATACCATTATGCCTAGGCTTGCTCACAGATGTGATCTTGAACCCATAGTACTGGAATGGTGGCCTGCCTACCCACTCTCAGTCTTAATTTCTAAAAAAAATCCTCTGTTATTGTTGTTGCTGTTGTGTGCCTTCAGGTTTTTTCCGACTTATGCCAACCCTAAGGCAAACCTGTCATGCTACCTTTATCTTTTTTTAAATAAATACATTTATAAATAAATAAATTGTGAAATTAAAAATGAAGCTCTTCTGCCATCTGCTGGTTAAATAGATAATTACTGCACAAGCTCTGGAATAGCTGGAGCAATGAGAATTTGGTTGATGAGAATGTGATTATTACTGCTGGCAGTGAATGAACCACCTTTTTGGTCTTGCCTTGTGCTCATCAAGCTCGTCTGAATTTCGGGAAAATTTGCCCAGTATTATTTGCCTTTCAGATTCCACAACAACTCTAGCAGATCAGGTGATGGGGCACTGTCACAAGCTTTCTGTGGATGCAAAGGCTTTTCATAAATCTTTGGGTTTTTCATAAATAATAATAAAATAAATAAAATCTTTATTTTTATACCGCCCTTCCAATGATCAGGACAGTGCACAACATATACAACAAGTCAAAAACAATCTTTGCAATGGTTCACTTAATTTAAATGCATGTGTTTGTGAATGCACCTGCATGCATGCCTGAGATGCTGGCAGCATAAACTTATATGGTCTACACTGCCACAACCCTAGTGTTTTTCAGATGGCTGGACTTTATTTCCCAAGATCCTCAGTCAGTTTTACTGTCTAGAGGATTCTGGAGATTGTAGTCCAAGACATGGGGTGGGAATCAAGTTGAGGAGGGATGTCCCTGTGCATCCATCTGAATCTTTACAGACAACATTGCAACTCCAGTTGTATCATAGATAGCACTATGGATTTTGCAGTGGGATGTAATTAGTCCATATCTTCAGGCACTGGGTGGTGTTAATGCATAAAGCTCCACCAGGTATAGTTCCACTCTGTCACCCTCTAACCATGCATGCCATCTACCTTCCTGACATCTGGATATCCATTTAGAGGGTAAGGAAGGACAAGGGGTAGGCAAGGAACACCCAGGTATATTTATGAAGTCATAAGCACAAAGATAATGCAGGGCCCCCAGGGATTTGTTTAAAAAACTGCAAAACAAGATGCACCTATTTCCATGAAGCCGCCCCCCCCCCGGCAAATCTAGGAAAGGTTTTTTTTAAAAAAATAATAAATAAATAAATAAATAAACTAGAAGTCGACATGAAATGACTCCCACTTACATCCTGTTTTGTTTTTGTTTCTGTTTTTTACAGGCTCTCCCAGGCCTAAAATGTCCTGGTGTGCTAATACCATGCCAAAAAATGTTTCTCAAATTGTCTAGAGAGCATTTGAGAGCATTTTGGAGCAAATAAATTGATTTTTGGGGGGTGCAATGGGGGTGGGGCCCTCCAAGATATCCTGGGAAGTTAATGTGGCTCCCTAGCCTCCCATACGTGCCCACTCCTGCCATAATGGCTCCCTAGCCTTCCACACATGCCCACTCCTCCCCATTTCAAAGGTGTGTTCCCATTACCAAAAGGGCCCTTTCCTTAGTACTCACCATCTTAACTACCCAAAGTGGAAGCGATGACCTCACACTCATGAACTGTTTATTGTGTGTTACTTGGTGTGGACGCATGCTAATTAGGAACAGTGGAAATGGTAAGTAAATAGGCAGAAGAACTGAGGACATCTAGTTTGTCATATTTGTTCATTACCCCATAAAGAAAGGTATGTATGTATGTATGTATGTATTTTGGTCTTGCTAATGTAGCTTAAATTTTATTTCCTGGAGTATCCATACGACCAGGAGTAGGACAATCAGCTACATCTTTATTAAATAAGTGTGCAGACCATTTCAAATAAACATAAACATTATATATGCACGTGTGTGCACACAATGATAAAAAAAAGAAAAAACATTATTAAAAATAAAAAATATAAATATCTATACAATTTGGAATATTTGAATGTGATTACACCCCTCTTGTGATTTGCACAACATTCTATCTGAGGCGCTTCTCTACCTCTTGCTTCCGTAAAATAACTGCTTTCACTGTAAACAAGGCAACCCTAAGAGTTATAAAAGGATCATCTCCTTGCAATAGCAGAGACAGCTTGCTTTCATCATCCCTTTCCCTCAAATTTCTGATGATGGGAGCTAGATATTGCTCTCTAATACCATTATATAATAAACAATGCAGCAGATAATGTGCAAGATCTTCAACTTTAGGTGCTCCACATATACAGAGTCTATCAAGATGAGGAATACCCTGGTATCTTCCTTGAATCACCCTTGAATCCATTTGCTCAAACCGAAGGCCTTCTGAGGCCTTTTCAAGGGAAAAACAGATATTTCTCTTCCTGGAAAAGCATTTTGGCCCTTGATAGCCACTTCAAGGATTTTACTGAGGCCAGTGCTGCTAGATCCGATGGAGCTCTAATGTTGAGCACTTTTTGTTTAAACATACCATGAGGATTTGTATTGGGCCAGGAAGAGGAGGGACCTGCCTGCATGAATGTCCTTCTATAACACCTGAACTGAGAATACTACACTTGACAAAATGCACTCTTATGACTAACATCATCATATATATTTTTTTCTCCTGTATGATTTTTATTACCATTCCCTGATGAAGAAACCAGTGGAACTTTGAAATCTTGCAACACGTATTTTGTGCATTTTGGTTGGTCCCAAAAAAGTATCACTGGTTTGTGGATTTTGGATGTTATTTCACTTCTAGTTTGTCAAGTTGAAGACCTTTCCAGCAGTGAAACTAGTGCTATAATCCTATGCATGTTTATTTCAGAGCTAAGCCAAACCAAACTCAGTGGTATTTACCTCCAAGTAAACATACAGAGGCTTCTGATGCATAGCTCTTCTCAAAACCATCTCTCACTCCAAGAGCTTTCAGCCACTTTCTCAAATGATGCTTAAATTAGTTTTTTTTCCCTGTGCTTGTAAACTGAATGGGGAAAAGGCTATATTGACTAGAATGTACATGTTGTGACTGTTGATAACTCGAGACCAACTGTGGAAGAAAGCTATTTAAAAATTGAATGTACACAATATATTGAATTTTAAAATGGCTTTCTCCCCCTCTACTTCACATTGACTACATGGCTTTCTCCCCCTCTACTTCACATTGACTACATTCGCAAGTGACACGCTCAAAACTAATGGCTGGTGAGAAATGGTGTACTTAGCTTATGGCTCTTCTTTGGCACCAATAAAGTTCTCACCTTGTTACACTCAGTATCTGTGGAATTACTGCGCAGTATTTATTGCAGTAAGTCAGCTTTCTGTAATAACTCTGCACAATACAGAAAATAAGCTGGATTTAGAGTTTACAATTATACTGAGCTTCTACTGTCTGAATACTTATTATATGTCCTATGTTTGAAGGAATTAGCAAGGCAGTTTCAGTAGAAACAATCAGGAGGATGTAGATGCTTCATGTAGTGAACTAGATTAATAAATTCTTTATCCCAACATTTCTGGAAAATTGAACTGAATTATCCCTTTCCATTCCATTAGAAACTAATGATTAGATAGAAGAGAAATATTATTCTTAAAAAATATGTTCAGAAGAGGAGAAAACTTTAAGATCATTCTCATGAACGGTATTCAGTTTTATTCATGTTGCCATAATTGTAAGATGGAGGGAAGTGCATGAAAATCTTGTCTTTCATTGCACAATCATCTCTCTGGCAGCCACCAACTTTCCACATTTCACTAAAGGCTAGGAGAAAACATCATGTAGAAACCACCTTCACTAGGCTTTTAGAAAGGAAGATGTCTGTGCAATGGAGGTGGGGGTAAGAATAGGGAAGAAACAATATTGATTTTTTTTTTCATCCTTAAAAGAAGGGGTGTCTCTCAACACATTAAAAAATGTCAACAACTGATTTTTCCCCTACTTCCAGGAATTAAAAAAAAAACCCACAGCCTTTTTTGTCTTTATGATTTTGGTATAAAATAGGATTTTGCACACACAAAAAGAACACATTTTATATCAAATCAATGTTTTCACACAAAAAAGGCTTCAGGGAAGTTGAAAAGCCCTGAAATGTGAAAAATGATCAAAAGATTTTGACAAAAATTTTATACTCTGACCCAGTGTTATGTTTAATGTTTTCATTCTCCCATGAAAGATCAAAATAAGAAAAAATGTTCATCCCTGCTCATAAAAATATGTAAAAAATTAAATGCACGCAGTAGCCCTGGCAATCATAGAAACAAGAAATCTTTGCAGGATCTCACACAAATTTTCTCCATTGTAGAGAATGTAAAATGGTGCCCCGGCTACTGGCACAGCAGAAAACAGAGAGAGGGGAACTGCAGAGAGAGGCTGTGCTACAGATACTGCTAGAAATGAATGCCATCTCTAAGAAATTGATGGAAAATATCTATTCTCCATGGAGAAAACCACTAGAACTACCCATCCAGTTTTTCTGATCATAAATACAATGAAGAATTTCCAGAGGTCATTTGTGTGCTGTTATTATTTACACATGCACATGAAGAAAAAAACTTTTTGATATCTGGATATCTGGTAGTATCTCATATGGTTTATCCAGAACCCAGAAATAATGAGCTACAAGAAATGCAGCTAATTGCAACTACAACTTCTTCTTATTATTATTAACCTTTATTTATATAGCACTGTAAATGTACACTTGTTACTTTGTAGGTAATAGAGGTGTAATGGAGTTTTGCGAGCAACATCATGGGTAACAATGCAGTTACTGTGTTGGTTTAGCAAGTGAATGTTTCTAATTACTATCAAAATTTCCCTTCTATGGACCCTTGTAAAGAATTTTTTTCAACGAATTATGCTCCCTTCATATTTTAAAGGTGTTTTTTTTTTAAACCCTCTCAAAAATAATGAAAAGAACAAGTGTAATGTAGTAGTCTGAGTATTGGTCATTTGAAGATTGCCATAGATCAGAAATGATTTGAAGGCAAACCACCACCCTCACCACAGCAAAACAAACAGTGCAACAAGTAACATAATGGCTCAGATTCAGCAGATTCACATTACTCCCATTCCCAGGAGGCTGGTTTCATCCATTCTGGGAGCACTGCCATCTCAAGCTGCTACAGAATCCCTTTGTGTATTTCTTGTGTGCCTTCAAGCTGATTCCAACTTATAGCAACCCTAAGGTGAACGTGTCATTTTCTTGGCAAGATTTGTTCAGAGAAGGTTTGCTATTGCCTTCCCCTGGATTTGCCCAAGGTCATCCAGTGGGTTTCATGGCTGAGCAGGGAACTGAACCCTAATCTCCACAGTCGTAGTTCATCTCTCAAACTATGGCACATTTGCCAAGATACCTTTGTATATTGATATTCCAGTTTAACATGGTTTTGTCTCTGAATGCTTATTGTCCAGTAAAGGTGGGAGGGGAAAGGCAGATGAGTAGCATCTGACTGCAGTTTTGCATCTATAAGAGAAATAGGCGCTCTTTCTAAATATTCAGTGACTCATCTGAGAATGTGGCCTAATTTTCCCTCTAGATACTTCAGGCTACTTGTCAAAACATCATTGCAGGTAACACAAATGAATTACTTATTTTTTTTCCCTGCTAAAATTGGGATTTCACACTCTCCAGCATTTCACACAAAAACTGGGACATGCATGGCCAAGCAGCATCAGAGTATGGTCAGCACAGCAGAAGTTTTTAATGCAAAAGAAAAGACAAGTAAGAAGGGGCTTCAGCACTTTGCTTTTGCCTGAACCTACAAGCAAGGGCAAGGGCAAGATCAGCCCCCTTCTCCCCTCACTGAATTAGTTACTTGTGTGCAAACTACTTTTGGACTTTGAATTTAATTTGGAGCAATTGAAGCAAGCTGAAGACAAAGAGGGAAAGGAAGAAGAGGAGGGAAAACTGGGACATTTTAAAAGCAGCTGAAAAAATGGTATGATAAGGGATTAATCAGGACTTTCCCTGCCATATCGGGAAAGTTGGGGACTGTGGGATTTTTCCATATACACGTATTGCCTTCTCTGAATAGGAGGTAGATTTCAAGTGTAAATCTTTCACAATATGTTCTATTTCTTCCTTTTCAACCCCCTGAAACTGTGGTGGGGGGCAAGGGTTACTCCCCCCCCCCATCATCTTGATAGCCACATACACAAACACACAGAAGCAGTGAAATGTCTCTCTTTTTTCTTCTTTGAAGTCCTTCGGAAAATGAAGACAAGGAGTAATGTTGTGCAGGTGGGGATGTTTCAGAAGTTTTTGTGGCATGGGAAGAGAGCTCTGCACAATTTTTCAGGTGAAAATTGCCTGAAAACCATATCCATTTTTATATATATGTTATTGGAAGCTTATGATGCTATGGGGCATCATGAGCTACAAATGTGGGGCCTAAGGGCTGAATATGACCTGGTGGCAACACTTCCCACACTCCTGCTTTAAACAGTAGATGCTAAGGACTGAATCCATAAGTGTGAGCGCTGAAACCTAGCTGTAATATATGGTTTACGGGGTCAGTTAGAAAATCAGCATTCTTCAGCCTTTTTTTAGAATTCAGTGTCCATGATTGCCAAGCTATCATAGGTCCAAAACACACTGCAGAAACAGTGTGGCAAACGTTCTCTTAAGATACTGGATGGCCATCTGTCGGGGATGCTTTGGTTGGGAGTTCCTGCATGGCAGGGGGTTGGACTGGATGGCCCTTGTGGTCTCTTCCAGCTCTACAATTCTATGATTCTATGCCAACCACAGATGCTGGCAAAACGTCAGAAAGGAACTCATCTAGAACATGGCCATCAGAGCTCTCTGACAGAGCAGGCTAAATGTCCCACAAAATTACAGTTCCCAGAATTCTCTAGCATTGAGTCCATAGCTGCTAAAGCTGTCCCAAACTGGATTACTTCTGCAATGTGTTTTGGACCACACACAATGGCATGATGGCTACTGGTTGATGTAAGAGTTCAACACAACTGGAGCAAACCAGGTTAGGGAAAGTTGCACAAGATCCTCGTCAGTACAGAAGAATTTGTTCCAGTCTCTGTTTGAAGTCAGTTTACCTAATTTTTCACTTTCACATAAATACAAAGCCCAAAATTTATTTTTTCATAAATAACTCAGATACAAATATTGAGAAAGTTGTGATAGAGCCTTCTTTCTTTCTTTTTTTTTTTTTAAAAAAAATCTGTGTAGTGTAAGGAAATTATGTTTTACTCACAGAGCAAGTGTGATATAGTGATCAGAGGGCTGGATTTAGTCTTGGAAGATCAAAAATCAGTCTTTCTCAGTCTGACCTACTGAAAAGGGTTTTGGTGAAGAACAAGAATGAGCAGAAAGAGAGGTATGTATATTAAGCTCAGTGGAAGAAAGGTGGAATGCTCTGTCATATGGTTTTCATGACAAGAATTATTTAGTGGAGCTTGCTATTGCATTCTTCTTAGATGGAAAGAGTGTAACCTTTCCTTGGTCACCCAGTTGTGCTTTTCCAACGGAGCAGGGATTTGAAATCAGGTCTCCTAGAATCCTAGTGCAACAATGAAACAAATACATTATGCTGATTCAATGAATATGTACATTACATTAGATATAGAAAAGGTATTGCATTAGGAATTTGCTTTGAAATTCTTATAATTTTTTATTAAGTACATTATGTAAAGAGATGTAAGAATTAGGAGAAAATGAATGGGAAATGTGTGGCAATTTTAATGCAATCTGACAATAGGCAATTTGCTTGCTTATTCTTGATGAGAAAGAACATCTTCTACCCTGGAACACCTCATCTGAAAATAATGGCCACAGGGCAAAATATTTTTTCATCTCTCTGAAAAAATAAAAATAAAAATACCCACCATTTTTTCAATCCCTGGCAATAATCTTGGTATTTACATTGGTTTTTCACAAACTACAACGATTTGGTGCAAACATACACACACACTAACGTGAAGTTTTTATATAGCAAGCTCCCAAATTTTCAAAAATAATTGGAAAATATGCTCAAAATATGCACTCTCATAATCATGCCCTTTCTGTTATGCAGTAATAGCATAAATCACAATTATATCTCTGCACTGCAAATAATATAAAGGTTTGGGATGAACTAAATCTGAGATTGAATAAAATTCTCTAGGTTGACTGAAAGTAATATTAATTGGGGAGAAAATGAGGAATTGAAAGCAACCATTGTTGTGAGATTTGTTCATTTCATCTGCAGATTTTCAAACAATTCCAAATGGAAGATAATTCATAATCTCGACCTGTTTATATCTGCTACAAGGAAATACTACATTCCTTGCTTGGCTCTCACAATCCTCCTACCAATTTTGAATTTACTTCAAATGCAATGCCCACGGCTTTCTTTTTGACTCTCGTACACCCAACAGCTCAGTCATGATTTGAAGCCCACTTTCTCTCTTTTGTGTGTTTGTGTTGTTTGCCTTCGATTCATTTCCAACTTATGGCAACCCTAAGGTGACCCTATAACAGGGTTTTCGTGGCAAGAGTCTTCACAGGAGGTTTGTCATTGCCTTCCCCTGAGGCTGAGAGAATGTGACTTGCCCAAAGTCACCCAGTGGGTTTCATGGATGAACAAGAATCAAGAATCATAGTCCAATGCTCAAACCAGTATTCCACACTGGCCAGGGATAGAAAAAAAGACATTCCAAAAATATTTTAAATGGTTATAAAATTGTTTCTTGAGTTTCAGGAGACCCTGAAGAGAAGAATTCTGGATGACTGAGAATCTTCAAAACGTCTGTGTGAAAAATGCTTGCAAGGTTTGCACAGAAAACAGTATTCTCTACATAGAAAACTATACTCCTGTTTTCTGTACAGAAAACTTATTTCCTAAGCAGAAAAAGTTAGTTTCTGTTCAGAAAATTTGCATGAAAGAGCAATGACCTTTTACACAGAATAAGTTCCAAACTGTTCTTCAAAACTGTATAGTACTCAATGAGTTTCTTCCAGTAAGGCAAAAAATGGTAAAAGCATTCATCATTGCCTGCAAGAAAGAAATTTACATTCATTTTTGAACTCCTGTTCAATGCTGCCCCCCCCCCGCAGTTGCTTACAATAACAAGGAAGACAAAATCTTTAAATAGGCATGCAACCAGAACATTTGAGGTAAGACAGCCTAAAGTGAGGATAGACAACATAGTGAGAGCCAGTATGGTGTAGTGCTTTGGGTGCTGGAATAGGTTCCTAGAGACCAGGTTTGAATCCCTGCTCAGCCATATAAACCCACTAGGTGACCTTTTGGAAGTCACACAGTCTCAGCCTCAGAGACAAAACAAATCCCTCTCTGAATAAATCCTGCCCAGGAAATCCCATGTCAGGTTCACCTTAGGGCTACCATAAGTCAGAAACAACTTGAAGGAACACAACAGCAAGACAGCATGGTAAAATATAAAGTAGGTGAGGTCCAATACATGAAAATGAATGAGGAATGTATGGCCCCTAGGCAGTCTCCCTAGGCACCCCAAGTTTTCAGTCCATTTTTAGCCCAAAGTTAAAAAAAATGAAGTCAAAGTTGTTGCAAAGAAGTCTTCCTTCCTGTCCCTCAAAACTCCACTAAACAATATCTGGGAAATGGCCAAAAACCAACGGAGAAGTGGTATGATCTAGTCACTCTTTGCTTCATCTAGTGTTTTGTCTGATTTCATGATTTTGTTTTGTGTGGATCTATCTCTGCCTTCGGCTATCAAAAGATTACCATTCTTAAGAGTGTTAATGCATTTGAGAGTTGATGATGTAAGAGAATTGGTGCATTTGTCCATTTAAAGTACATGTAAAAACCGGGTCCCATATTGTATACATTTCCCCCCCCCCTTTTTTTTGAACCTACTGAGATTTTAGGAACTGATGTCCAAAAATGTGAACCCCCCCCCCGCCCCTTTGACTTTGTGCATGAATACAAAGGTTAAAAGAGCACAGCAAAGTGTGACAGGAGGTGGCATTGTGCGAGTACAACAGCCCCATGTTCATATAGTATTAATGCAAGATTCTGCCTGTGTATTTTTGCTTGGCATTTCAAAACAGCAGTTTGTTGGGTTTATTTTTGTTGTGGTGGTGGTGGTGGTGGTTGTTTCCAGTCCAGGATGATTTTAACACAGTGATTGATTGGCCATGGTAATTCATGGCTATCCTTTACTGCTGAAGGATAGGCAAGGTGCATATTAAATTTGCATTCAACTTCATATCTGATAAGACAGCAGAGAAGCACAAGACTATCCAAAGCCCAGACTCTACAAACTGTTGGGTATATTTGACTGCACAAAGATATATATCCCAGCAGAGGGAGTACAGACATCATTGTTGGAAT
Source organism: Urosaurus nigricauda (assembly GCA_034509955.1). NCBI lineage: Eukaryota > Metazoa > Chordata > Lepidosauria > Squamata > Phrynosomatidae > Urosaurus > Urosaurus nigricauda. The sequence continues at coordinate 37,509,045 of JAOEGL010000003.1, forward strand.
TAAATAGAGTAAGAAGGCATTGGCAAATCTCCTCTGAATATACATTGCCTGAGGAAACCTTATGAAATGCATGATGTTGCCATGAATTGAGGACACATGTACACACAGAGTGCATTAAAAGAAAAGAAAAAGAAAAGGTTAAACATTTTAATTCCAAAACCTAGGATTAGCATATACAGATGCTTAACTGGTCATAAAAGATCCTAACAAATTATCTGATGCACAGAGATATGATCCATACCAGAAAATTTGCTAAAAGCTAGTTGTTAACAACTCTCTGAACTTGTTCACACTGACCATAAAAACATGGATATCTCTGAAGAATGGCAGTTATAGAAGCTCATTCTCATTAATACAGAGGGGTATTCCTCAAAAGCATTTCTATTTAGTTCAATAGTAAGCATTCTAATATTTCACAGATGAAAACCAGGACATGTATGCCCAACCAATATAAGATCATGATCAAGATGGCAAAAGTTATAAACAGGGTAATAATATGCAACCTAGGAGAGGCTGCAACAGTTGTTGAACCACTCGTGCTCTGTGAAGTCCATGAGCCTACAGCTGGTTCAGGGGTTCAAATTACTTTGTCTTCAGTAAAATTTTCTTCACTGGGTTACAGTACTGGGTCCTGATCAAGAATTGCCTCTCCAAAATGCGCTGTTATGTCATAGTATTTTGCAAGTCTCTATCCTCTCCTTTAAGGCAAGAAACCCCTCTGGTCAACCTTCTCATCAGGTTTTAAAAGTTCAGTTCCCTTAGAACCAACCTCCATTAGTGGCTGATCAAGCCTGTTATCTCTAGACCCACCTGGCTCAGTCTCCCGAGGCACCTGTATTGGCTAAACCATCTCTCAGGCTGCAACTGTTCTTGACATAGTGGTTACAGGGCACGTTGCTAGATATGAGCTCACCTACCTTGGTCAGTTTACTTCTAAAACCAAGTTGACTCTTTCTAATGTGGAGTCAAAGGCTTTCATGGCCGGCATGCTTAGTTTTTTGTGGAGCTTTTGGGCTATGTGGCCATGTTCTAGAAGAGTTCCTTTCTGACGTTTCGCCAGCATCTGTGGCTGGCATTTTCAGATGCTGGCAAAACATTGGTCAATACTAGTAGTGCCAGTCACTGTCATTTTTTGGGAAATTGGTAAAACATGTTATTTAGCAGGTCATCCACTGACAATTTCTGAGTCCTACAGCACTTCCCCTCCTCTTCCTTCTTGCTATTGCTGCCTTGTTTACCACACTCTCTAAATCAGAGACCAGTGAGTAGAGTAAGTAAAACAGATATGAGTAAATAATGAACCTCCAGATATTGTTGGACTGCAACTTCCAGTACCTCTTATTTATGGTTAGGCTGGCTAGGTCTGATGGGCCAACAACATTTGGAGATATGTACTTTTCTGTCCATCTCTGGCACAGAAGTAGTTTGTCTCTCTTTCTCCCTCTGGGCCATCATACAGGTCCAGAGGAAGTAGTACATAGTGCTCAGGTAGTAATGCAGAGGAAAAGGGCTCACTCAGGAAAAGATCCTACTTCTGATGCCAATTTCAGGACCTGGCACAATGACAAGTTCCAGATCAATACTGAAAAGAAGAAGAAGAAAGAAACAGCAAAAATAGACCCTTGACATAAATATGAACCTCCCCCATCTATTTTAGGGAAAGAGAAGATGGGTCAAATATATTAAAAGAGTTTTTATTTTTTTAAATTATAATGTAATACTTTTAGTCAACAGAGTATTTGAAACCGGTTTTGAATTCTGAGTGTTATTGCTTGCAAATTGATTCCAAGTCTTAAACCCATTGTAAAAAATGGATTCCAAGCCATCATATGCCTGGGATATCTAATAATTTCTGGGTCCAATAACTGCAAGAATCTGGCTCACAAACAAGCCACCAATTTATTCCTTCTTCCCACCAATTATTAATCAAGACAGGCAAATTCAGAATGAGGAGGAAAATCCACTTCACCACAACCTAATATACAGCAAGTATGTGACTTTTTCTCTAGACTACATGGGGTTTGCTGCATCCGGTCCCTAACGATTTGGAAGGGAGAATAAATTTAAGACATTAATCTAATGAATGATTCATTATGCACTATTTGCCCAGCTTTTAGTTATAACCAAGAGAGAAATGATTAAATGAATGAGAAAATGGAGCTGAATTTCTGCAATATTCTTCCTGACAGCGAGATGTCTCTAGTTATCAAGCAGTTCCCATCAAGGGAGATGGAAATATTAAAACTAGGCTGTTCATGAGGATGTATCTGCAAGCAGGGATTGGCTGTACACAGCCTCTCTTCCTATAGAGTCCCTTTCCCCTTTGACTAATGATCCTGGGACAAGATATGTAACAGACTACATTGCTGTTGTTGAAATTTATTGGGTTATGGAGAGCTTGATGTGCTACTTTTAAGCGGAAATTAAACATACTGGTAGATACAGGACAGTTAGTTACCAATATAATTACATTTTAAAAAGGAAATTATTATCTTAGTTGTTTTAAGTTATCTTTTTTAAAAAGGAGAGACAGAGAGAGAGAGAGGAGTATCTGAATACTGCAGTTCTCTGGCACATTGTCCTACCAAATATCTTGTCATGCCCATGATGCCCACAACATACACCACAGCATGAGACAGCATTAGAAGCACATGAAATACCTCCACTACCATTTAATGAGGCAATATCCATAACTATATCAGTATAGGTTGAGTATTCCTTATCTGGAATGCTGAAATCCAAAATACTCCAAAAACCAAAACTTTTTTTCATGGGTTGCTCAGATAGTGACACCTTTGCTTTTTCTCATGGTTTAATGTAAACATACTTTGTTTCATGCACAAAATTATTAAAAAATATTGTATAAAATTAACTTCAGGCTATGTGTATAAGGTATATATAAAACATAAATTAATATTGTGTTTAGACTTTGGTCCCATCTCCAAGATATCTCAGTGTGTGTGTGTGTGTGTGTGTGTGCAAATACAGGTATTCAAAAAAAAAAAAAAAGAAAGAAAAAAAAAGAAAAAAAGAAAAACAAACCTAAAATCTGAATTCTAATACACTTCTGGTTCCAAGCATTTTGGATAAGGGAGAGTCAATGTGTAACAAAAAGTTGCACTTATAGTGCTGAACAAAATTAAATACTCCTTCTCGCTACAATCATGATATACCTTGGTGATTGGTGAATAGGAATTAATTGCAAGTTAACTAATTGTTTGAAATTAGCAACTCCCAAGATCCAGGAACATACTATTTATGGTAATGATGTCTGGTGCAACAACCATTCCTTATATGCTTACTTGGCTCAGATGGGCCTGGATATATCATCATTGCTGTGTGCCATCAAGTCATTTGTGATGTATGGAGACCCTAAGGTGAACCTATCACAAGGGTTTCTTGGTGACATTTGTTCAGAAAAGGTTTGCCTTTGCCTTCCTCTGAGGATGAGAGTGTGTGGCTTGTTTTAGGTCACCCACAGACAAGCAGGAATTTGAATCCTGTTCTCCAAAGTCTTATCAATGCTGAAACCACTACACCACACACACACACACACACACACACAAAATCGTTTGTGATATGAGCACAAATCTGGGTGCATGACCATACTATAGGAAATATGGAGCTTGATGAATGGCTGAACTCCACATCTGATTGATGATGTGATATGTTCTGAGGGTGGCTTCTGTGCATTGAGCATCAAACAATTACACATTTGACTGATGACCCCAATGTGTCTTTCAGCCAAACCATCCTCCTGTGGAGTGGCAGAATTCGTGGTCTTATGGTGAACGCCTTTCAGTTCCAGCCAATTTTGCAAATGGTGCTAAGAAATTCACCTCCCTGGTCACTCACCAATGCACCAACTTTATGTGGGAACTCCCTCTCAACTTAGTTTACGCACTGCTTAAATTTTGCAGCTGCCTCATCTTTGGCTTTTGACAAAAAGACATACCCATATCTTGTGTGCCTATCAACAATAACTAATATGTATTTGTTGCCACCTTCACTGGGCTTATAGAGGCCAGCCAGATCAGCATGGATTACCTGAAATAACCACTGCATGGCACACTGCATGGCACACTTGCTGCATGGCACACTGCATGGCACACTTGCTATGGGGGACACCTGGCTGAATGAGACAACATGTGAAAGGGATCTAGGAGTCCAAGTAGACCATAAGCTGAATATGAGTCAACAGTGCGATGCGGCAGCTAAAAAGGCCAATGCAATTTTAGGCTGCATCAATAGAAGTATAGTGTCTAGATCAAGGGAAGTAATAGTGCCACTCTATTCTGCTTTGGTCAAGCCCCACCTGGAATACTGTGTCCAGTTCTGGGCACCACAATTCAAAAAGGATGTGGAGAAACTGGAGCGGGTCCAAAGGAGGGCAACTAAGTTGGTGAAGGGTCTGGAAACCATGCCCTATGAAGAACGCCTTAGGGAACTGGGGATGTTTAGCCTGGAGAAGAGAAGGTTAAGAGGTGATATGATAGCCCTGTTTAAATACTTGAAGGGATGTCACATTGAGGAGGGAGCAAGCTTGTTTTCTGCTGCTGCAGAGACTAGGACGCGGAACAATGGATATAAATTGCAGGAAAGGAGATTCCACCGCAACTGTTTGACAGTGGAACACACTCCCTCGGAGCGTAGTGGAGTCTCCTTCCTTGGAGGTCTTTAAGCAGAGGCTGGATGGCCATCTGTCGGGGATGCTGTGACTGGGACTTCCTGCATGGCAGGGGGTTGGACTAGATGGCCCTTGTGGTCTCTTCCAACTCTATGATTCTATGATTCTATGATTTCCTTGGACACAGGAAAAGCTTTCAGTTTTATATTTTTGCACACTGAACAATCCAAATACCTTGTATTGGGGTTTGCTTTTAAATCTGGACAGATCTTTTCCAAATGAGAAAGGCTTGAAAAGCTTGCATATCCCACCAGCCTATGCAAGTAATGGTCACAATTCAAATGTAATGGGACATTAGACACATTTACACACTTTGCTTTTGCCACCATGTGGTATAGCTTATTCCTTTATACCCCTCTGGCACGGGCAGACCCATTTGAAGATATTGTACACTCATTGCCTTGAAAAAACAAAAAACAAAAAACACTTGATACCCATCAGATGTTAGTGAGAAAACACTCACTAAACAATTTTCAAGATTTTCACAAAGTATATTGTTAAATGTCTTGCCAAAACTGGGAATGAAAGCATGTCTCATTTTCTGAACATTGCTAGGGGCTCCATCTGATAGATATACAGATGACACTGGTGCAGGTTTTAAGTCCTTCAAGAGCTTTGGGTTGTTCACCATGTGATGAGTGGAACTGCTGTCTAGAAACCAAACATCCCCTGGAGTGCTTGCCTAGTAGGCAAAAGCAACACTCCCTTCTGCTTGAGAAGCCATACCCCTCGTTCTTGATGCTTCTTCTTCTTGCAGCGGGCTGACATTTCCTTTCACATTGCAGAAGACTTCCAGCAGTCTCTCTGAAGATGCCCCTTCGTCCCATAGTTAAAGCAGTGTGTCTCCCTGCAGACTGAAGCTTTCTCACCCTCAGACACAGTGGGACATGTCTTTACATTGTGGATAGTTGAAATACCTCCCTCTCTCCTTGCAGAACAATGCAGTCTGGCCTTGAAATCACGCCTCTGGACTTCCTCCAGGATCTGAGCTGATACTAGGTCCAGGATCAGGTCTTGCTCTGCAATTCAAATCCCACACTTTGGACAAACTCCTGAACAAAATGTAAGCTCTATGAGCTTCAGGAATGTTTACACCACAGACAGCAACTTGTGTAAACAATTCCTATATGCTGCTGAGATGTTGTGTTACAAATGCTCCTTCTTGCAGCTTGTAGCCGTACAAACATTTCACCCAAATCATGTGAGATAATGAGCTATCAGGTTGGTGAATTGTTCTCAAAGCATTCCATTGCTCAAAATCTGTTATTTTCTCTCACACATGGATCAACTGGAATGTAAGCAAAAGAATCACTCTCACCCTCTTATCCCCTTTGGCCTTTGAATCTCATGCGGGTGCCTGAACTACACCCCATAAATCTTCTCAAATCAACAAAGCTTTGACATAAGCTGACCAGGAAGAATAATTATCAGCACTTAATTTTGCAAAATGGAGGTTTGACTCTGTTTTGCTTTTGCTTTGCAACTAGCCAAGGACACAGTCTTTTGGCAGACCTCCAAACCACAGCTCACAGCTAAAGACTAGCAAACAGACACTTAGTCTTTAACTATTGCTCTGCCAAATTCTCTGGCTACTTGGAACTTTGGCTGAACAGGTGAATTCACACAGAACTTCAAGTGTTATCCTGGTGTCTTTTGGGCCCATAACCCTTGTTAGCACTGGGGGAAAACTGAGTCCACACACAGAAGACTACCAGCTAGGAAAGTGAACACCACTACTGATTCTGGAAGCAGCTGGAGATAAAAACTCCTTCTCCCAAACTGGGGTTCACTCACAACTGCTGAGGTTCTTCCAAAAAGGCTTTTAATCTTAGTTGCAGCAAAATATTTACAAGCACACACAATACAGCAATATTTACACCATCTGACATAATGTCTGCCACCAAACAGCATCCACCTAACTAATGTACTAGACAATGAGATGTTCATGCCCTAGGGAACCACTTATGGCCAACAGCTCTAACTTTGCCAGCCCTTGCTTTATATCATTGCTCCACTGAATTCCCCCCCCCCCCAAAAAAAAAACCCCGGCATGTCACATATTTAATGTGAATGGATGTCATACCTACCTTCTATTTTTTTTCTTCTTCCAGCCTGGGTAAACTAAATTCCTGCCAATTGTTTTGTGACATTTTGGTTAATCCTAATAAAGGTATTGACCAACCATGAATCTGGAATGGAGCAATCTTCTTTCTATCACATCTTCTCATTTCTATCATAGAATCATTTCTCTCAATCTTCTTTCCAAGTCTTTGCCATTTTATCAATTCTCAAATTTGAGACATTTGCTTTCACTTATATAGGTGCTGCGGATTCTACTTCAGATCAGTCATCCTTTTTATTTTCCTAGAAGATATATCTACCAATATTTCTTGTAGTACATAGATTTCTGTTCATATGAACTAATTCATGAATCACAGTCAATTTCTGCCCTGTCTCACTTCTTCTTTTGTCCCCTGAAGAGGAATGAATTGACTACATAACTCTAAGAGTACCATCAAAATCAGCATTGACCTTTGTCTCAGTTTAGAGTTAGACAGGAGTCTAGAAATTATGAAAAGAACACTTTATAAAGTATTTGAAGGGAAAGAAATAGGAGAAAAGGAAATGATATAAAGGCCAAGAAAAAACAATAAAAGACAAGCTAGCCAATGTCTCTCTGGAGACATTCTGGCAAGGAACTGGTCAAATTAATGGATGAGCAAAAGATGCTTGTTTTGTTACTTTAAGAAACAAACAAACTTTGCCATCTTTTGAGCTTCTTTTAAGCACCTTGCAATATGTCTCCAGGTTCTTCTGTGGGATTAATTGGAAGTTCCCCATTTTCTGCTTTTTCATATTAATGGATGAGATTGTCCCAGTAATAATAATAAGATGTTCACACAAGTTCCTGGTAGTGATGGGTGAATGTTTGGCTCATTTGGGAAGGAAGCTTGATGTATCAAACAATACCTTTTTGCATGTTAAGGAGACAAAAGGGTTGACTGAATTTGAAAGTTAGGAAGGAGTGTAGTGTAGTGGTTTGAATGCTGAAAAAGGTTTCCAGGAGACCAGGGTTTGCATCCTTCCTCAGCAATAGAAATGCATCGGGTGACCTTGAGCAAGTCACACTGGAGGGAGGGAGACAAAGGAAAATGTCTTTTGACTAAATTTTGTCCAAAAAAGTTATAAAAAGGTCACCATAAGTCAGAAAGCACTTGAAGGTACATAACAACAACAATGCAAGCCCCACCAGTGCTCTTCCAATTGCTTTCCTTGCTGCTGAGCCCCGTCATCAGCCCTGGTGGCACAGTGGTTAAATGCATGTACTGCAGCCACTCACTCAAAACCAGAAGGTGGCGAGTTTAAGACCAGCATAAGGGCTGAAGCTCGACTCAGGCTTGCATCCTTCTGAGGTCGCTAAAATGAGTACCCAGATTGTTGGGGGGCAAATAGCTTACAGTTGTAAACCGCTTAGACACTCCTTAAGGGTATGAAGCGGTATATAAATGAAGCTGTTTGTTTTGTTTTTGTTTGACATGTTCAGCTCCCCATAATCCAGCTATGACAATGCTGCAACAAAATGTGGCGTAACTTTATCATTGCTGTGGAATGACAGCCTGCAGTGGAAACATGGTTTTGTCTTTTTTAATAATAATAATAATTTTACCATTCCATAGTTCTGTTCACCTGTTACTCCTGAAAACAGGGATATTGTCCAGAAAGGAGCTACAGTGCTGAGTGTTTAGTACTTGCACCTCCACATCATCCAACCTCTCTCACCCCATCATCCCTGACACTGTAATCTACATAATCTATAAAGGCAACAAGAGGAAATCCCTGTACTTGTAATGGCTCACATATGATTTAGAAGTCTGCACAATCATAACCTTATTTATTCGTGCAAAAACAGGCTTAGATTCAGAGGCAGGAAGAGTGAAGATTGGAAGAAGGAACATTAACAAGCTAAGATATGCAAATGATACAATACTACTAGCAGAAACCAACATGGACCAGGAGCAATTACTGAAGAGGGTCAAGGGGGAGAGTGCCAAGGTTGGGTTGATGATGAACATCAAGAAAACAAAAATAATGACCATGGAAGATCTACAAGAATTCATCCTAGATAATGAAAAAATTGAAGTAGTCAAGAAGTTTCCATACCTTGGATCAAACATTGAGCAGAATGGAGTCTGCAGTTAAGAAATTAGGAGAAGGGCAGCTGTGGAGATTATTGCTCAGCATTTTAAACCGGCTCCAGCCTCCTGGGCTGGAGCTGGGATGCTGGATGGAGGTGAGGATTATCACACACTAAATTGCTGCTAAACTGCCAACCATCATCAGCCCGGGTCCCAGCCGCATTCCGCCAGCACTTTTTAGAAGTCAGAAAGCTTTCTGAATTCTAGAAAGTGTGAGCAGAATGCAGCTGAGGCCTGGGCTGATGGCAGTCGGTGGTTTAGCAGTGATTGAATGGTGTGTGATAATCCCTGCCTACATCCCACATCCTGGCTCCAGCCCAGGAGGCTGGAGCTAATTTAGAATGCTGAGCAATCAGCTCCTATGAAAGAACTGAACAAGATCCTAAAAGTTACAACTCTAAACACTAAAATGAGGATATCATTCATATAATCAATATTTGAAAAGGGGTTATCAGGGCTAGGAGGATCTTGAACACCCTAAAGGCACCAGATACTGGCTGATCTTGGAAGCTAAGTAGGATTAGCCCTGGTTAGCACGGGTGGGAAATCACCAATGAATACCAAGTTCAGTAGGATGCATTATAGAGGAAGAGACTAGTAAGGTCACTTCTGGGTTGTCCTTTCCTAGGGAAACCTTATGAAATTCATGGGGTTGTTATACATTGACAGATGATTAGAAAGCAAATACACATACACAGCAGGGGCAGAATGTTCTCCAAGGGCAGTAGAGACAATGGACTTCCCATTTTAGAGTCTTTGATTGACATCCAATTTTATAACAGAGAGTTAAACAAAGGTTATTTGGACATGCATTTGCAGTATAAAGAAATGTAAAGATTTTTAAGTTACTGCTCTACTGATGTTTAAGTGTATTTTATTTGGTAAAAAGAAATCTATCCACTGTCTCCCAGGTTGGTGTTGCATATATTGCCTATGTTTTTAATGAAAAGTGTGAGTGGTAGTACCAAAAGTCCTTTTAAAAATTCACCGTAAGTTCCCTGCGAAATGGACCAAACCCACCAATTTTCTGGGGAAAAGCTGAAGTTTGTTGATCATTACCAAACCAGTATAAAAATATTTCAGATTTCAGCTTTATTGTAAATATCTAGTTGGTTCAAACTGGCTCATAAATGTTCATTCCAGAGCAAAAATAGAAACATTTGTTTAGGATATAGCAAAACAGTTGACAGTGTGAGTCCAACATTTCCAATGACATGGTTATTTTTTTCCTCCTTCTCATGGTAAGGTTCTGTTAGTTCATTCATATTGTTTACAAAGATTAGCAATATTATGAACTGGACCCAAAAAGTGGTTCATTTTAGGATTTAGTTTATAATGTGGTGAAGTTTCTTCATGCGGAAATTTGTATTCCAGATTCACCCAGTGTTGAATACACTCCTTTATATTCCGCTTGTAAGGCAATGTTTAAACAAATGTTTAAAAACTTCTTCCACCTGAGTGAAAGTCAAGTTAAAAATGTAGTCAATCAATAATAAGTAACAGTGCTGCCAAATAACTGGTGTCACTAATGTCACTAGGGGACCTTTTACATTACCCTTTTATATCATTGTAATTCCAGTTTAACTGCCCTGGCAACATCCTATGGAATCCTGGAATTGCCTGGGGTTTTTTTGGGTTTTTTTTGGGGGGGGGGTTATTTAGAATTCTCAGAGAGGTCTAGAGCATCACCAAACTAAAAAACCGGATGTTGCCATGGCAGTTAAAACAGAATTGCAATGCTATAAATGGGTAGTGTGAAAGGGGCAGATTGTGCAGCTACAGTATTTATGTATTATCATTTTTTAAAAAAAATTACCTTAGTAGTTATTTAGATGGTGAAAATACTCCTGGTAGAATGTGGTTTGAATCTTTGTTGTTCACATGCATTTTGAATGCATCTGATTAAATTTGTGGGAGGGGTCTGCCAAAAAAAAAAAAAAGACTTAGCCCAGAATAATCGATTTCAGTCCCCTCCCCCCAAGTTTTCCTAAAAGATTTGCATTGCCTGCTGTATGAATAACCAATACGGGTAGCCCTGGTGGCGCAGTGGTTAAATGCCTGTACTGCAGCCACTCACTCAAAAACCATAAGGTGGCGAGTTCAAGACCAGCAAAGGGCTGAAGCTTGACTCAGGCTTGCATCCTTCCGAGGTCGCTAAAATGAGTACCCAGATTGTTGGGGGGAAAATAGCTTACAATTGTAAACCGCTTAGACACTCATTAAGGGTATGAAGCGGTATATAAATGAAGCTGTTTGTTTTGTTTATAAACTGAGATAAAATTCTACATGCCTTGATTGTGCTTAAAATACATTGGCATCATTGATTCCATCTTTATTCAAGTTCTGAAATGTACGAGCAACAGGATTCACAGAGATGCACAGAGATGAGGTTCTGATTTTTTTTTTTTTTTTTTAAGTGTGAACAACAAAACCAGAATGTGTGAGTGAAATTATTTGGACAGTCATGCTAAAAACAACAATGTTTGAATAGGGACTTAGTGGGTTGTTTTGGGAAGGCTGGGGAAAACAGGAGTGTTACAAGTGGGAAATCATGTTCTGGAGTGCCATAAAATTCCCTGAATGGAGCTGGTTGATGGCACAATAAAATCCTTGTCTAGAAGCACCCTGAATCGAGGAGTTATACTTGGAGCTGTGCTTATGTTCCCTTAGACTGAGGGAAAGTAGATAGGGAATTGTTGCCACACATTCCCCTAAGGAATCATATATTTTGATGACAATTTTATTTATTCTATTTATGTCATGATGCCTTTAAAAGACAAGAGAAGGTAGAAATGTTTTAGAAATCTTATGGAGTAGAAAAGAAGGTCACAGGCTGATATGAGTTTGGAAACAGGGGGTCCAGATACTGGAAAAAAAGAAGCTATCAGAATTATGCATGCTAATGAGAGATGGTGGAGAGACATAGAGGACACAGTGCAGATTCTGAAGAGCCATCCATCACTGGCTGCTGTGTGCCTCCTACTCCCTGTGCCAACAGGTGATGAAGCCTCATCCATAAAACATTCATTGGGTGTCACTGACTGGAAGACACATTGGAGGGCTGCACTTACCCTGCATAAGAAATATCCTGCAGAGGGAAAAAACACAGCTGCCATTTTCAGGCACCCTGCACAAGTATTCAGACAAATCGTTGCCAAAATTTGGGTCATGCTGTAGCATTGTTGTTAAATAAACTTTAATGGTAGCTGTATCTGGTCCTTTCAGGAAACTCTCACATTTGAAGTAAGTATATAGAAAATTGTGTGCATGCATGCATGGTCTCGTGCATGTGCACATGTGTGTGAAATTGTGAAGGAACAGAACTTTTCTCCATGTATGCAGCTAGCTTCATAGGGTATGGTCAATAAGGTCAATTTAAATGTAGGAAACAGAAACATATTTGGTGGGATGCTATCTTCTTGATTAGTTCAAGCACTGGAGAGAAAACATTTTACAGTTGAGAGCAAAATGAAACATTGATTAGATGGGGAAAAGAAAAAAAGATGGAGGGAGTCCTAGAAAGAGTCAGAGGTTCTGAAGCTGAAAGATGGATTAAGAAGATTTTGATCAAGGTATTGTTTGGGTTGGGGAGCAGGTTAAAATAGAAGCACAATCTAGTTAGGTTAGCTGGTCATCCTTTTGTTTGTTCTCTCTCTCTCTCTCTCTCAAAATATCTCTGTATGTGTGTGTGTGTGTGTCTATGTACAGATATCCATTTAGGTGGGCAAAGTATGTCCTGTGAGCTGCGTGCAACTCTTGAGATCCCCATGTATGGCCCCTGAACCTCTGCCCCCCCCCCGAAGCCTCCATACTGCTTTTTTTATGGAGGTTTCCTTCCTTTTAACCTCCAAAGCCCCCTATACTTTCTCAGTATGTTGTACCCTGCCCCGATTGCCAATTCAGAGGGGCGGGCTATAAATTATTATTATTATTATTATTATTATTATTATTATTAATTATTAGAACACAAAAGATAATGGCTGAAAAATGGTAAAATGGCAGCCAAAACTTACATCGTATTACTTTGGGCATGCTAAAATGAGCCATTGCAGCCTGAAGGGGATGGGGAAATGTTCCCCACCCTGATTTAGTTTTTAAAATGTGGTATGATGACATTGTTCCCCAGGACCTGGAAGATGTTTTCTTTCTGTCCAAAACTTCTCCAATGCCTGCCATCCCTTTCTCCACTAAGCACTAAATGGCTGTGGAATGGGGCTTGCAGCTGCTAAAAAGTGAGTCCTGGAAGGGATGAAAGTGGTAATGCATTGTACTTTCAGAAGCCTCTGCAGAACTTTTTTAATATGTCTCCAATGCAGGACTCAGCTACATATATCACCAAACTGGCAAATCCCTTGGAGCAGTTTATAATTGTAAAAACACAAAACAACCAACACATAAAACAAAACATAAACATCAGCCAAAATAACCATTATTGTAATAATATTCCAACGGTTTATTCTAATACTGCAGTACTAAGGCATTTTAAGTGGCATCAGTAAAGCTGATAGTAAAAACAAATTAAATATTAAAGAATGCCTTAGCCTGGCATGTAAAGGTACATAATGAAGATGCCAACAGAACTCTCTTGGGAAGGTATTCCATGGATGCTCTTTCCCTAGATGTAGCCATCCATCTTGTGATGCTGAGGGTACAGTACAGAGAGGAAAGCCTCTGAGGACAATCTTAACAACCAAGTAGGGATATATTGACTCTCCTCTTGTTGTTTAGTAACCTTTAAACTAGTAGTTGACAGAATGTAGCATTGGAGTGGATTGTCATCCCTAGATTTTCAGGAGCAGCAGTTTATCATATGCCATCTATACAGTTTCACATTTTTTTTTTAAAAAAAAAAAAAATTTTCCAAAGCCAGATGTGGACTTCTGGACATTTGTTTGTTTGAATTTATGCATTTTTTTAAACAGTTCATGATGCACAAAGAAGCAAAACACTGGCTCCCAGGCCAGTGTTCCAAGGGTACTAAAAGAACTGGCAAATATAATGTCGGATCCATTGGCAATAATCTTTGAGAACTGCTGGAGAACAGGAGAAGTCCCTGTAGATTGGAGGAGGGCAAACATTGTCCCCATCTTCAAAAAGGGGAAAAAAAGAGGATCCCAACAATTAGTGTCTACTTAGTCTGACATCAATACCAGGAAAGATTCTGGAGCAGATCATTAAACAGAGAGTCTGTGAACATTTAGAATGCAGTGCCATAATCACAAAAAGTCAACATGGGTTTCAGAGAAACAAGTCATGCCAGACAAACCTGATCTCTTTTATATATACCAGCTTGGTAGATGAAGGCAATGCTGTGGAGATAGTATATCTTGATTTCAGTAAGGTCTTTGACAAGGTTCCCCATGACATTCTTGAAAACAAGCTTGTAAAATGTGGGCTAGACAAGGCAACTGTTAGATGGATCTGTAATTGGTTGACCGGCCAAACCCAAAGGGTGCTCAGCAATGGTTCATTTTCAACCTGGAGAGAAGCGACCAGTGGGGTGCCTCAGGGTTCTGTCCTGGGCCCAGTGCTATTCAACATCTTTATCAATGACTTGGATAACAGAATTGGGAGCATACTAATCAAATTTGCAGATGACATTAAACTAGGTGGAGTAGCTAATACCCCAGAAGACAGGATCAAAATTCAAAATGACCTGAATAGACTAGAAAGCTGAGCCAAAGCTAACAAAATAAAATTCAACACGGAGAAATGTAAGGTACTGCACTTAGGGCAGAAAAATGAAATGCACAGATATAGGATGGGAGACACCTGGCTGAATGAAAGTAGGTGCGAAAGAGATCTAGGAGTCCAATTAGATCATAAGTCAAACATGAGCCACCAATGCGATGCAGCAGCTAAAAAGGCCTATGCAATTTTAGGCTGCATCAATAGACGTATAGTGTTTAGATCAAGGGAAGTAATAGTGCCACTCTACTCTGCTTTGGTGAGGCCCCACCTGGAATACTGTGTCCAGTTCTGGGCACCGCAATTCAAAAAGAATGTGGGGAAACTGGAGCCTGTCCAAAGGAGAGCAACTAAGATGGTGAAGGGTCTGGAAGCCATGCCCTATGAGGACCGCCTTAGGGAGCTTGGGAAGTTTAGCCTGAAGAAGAGAAGGTTAAGATATGATAGCCCTCTTTAAGTATTTGAAGGGGTGTCATATTGAGGAGGGAGCAAGCTTCTTTTCTGCTGCTCCAGAGACTAAAACACAGAACAATTGATGCAAACTGCAGGAAAAGAGATTCCACCTCAACATTAGGAGGAACTTCCTGACAGTACGGGCTGTTCGACAGTGGAACACACTCCCTCGGAGTGTAGTGGAGTTTCCTTCCTTGGAGGTCTTAAGAAGAGGCTGGATGGCCACCTGTTGGGGATGCTTTGATTGGGACTTCCTGCATGGCAGGCGGGTTGGACTGGATGGCCCTTGTGGTCTCTTCCAACTCTATGATTCTAACCATTTTTATTTGGGATTTTGCAGCCAAATTCCCAGAAGTGGTCATGTCTGGGTGGTTGGGGCATCCAGAAAATGAAGGCGTACAACAAGTACTTGGCTTTTCAAGGGAACAGGTTGGATAGCAAAATGAATGCAGTTGGTTCCACCTCTGATGATCTCTTGGCTCTGCTTGCCATGACCCACTCTCTGTTCCACGAGCCTCACTTAATAATAATTCCCTACTATCAAAGTATATACCTGAAACCTAGAATGTTTTGAAGCTGGTTTTGTGGAAATAACTGGAGAAATAAAAGCTTCAACCTGGTGACAACAGCAAAAGACACTGGAAGGGAAGAACAAGAAAGCTTGTTGGCACACACTTTTTCTTCTGTTGTCTACCATTTGAGAGGCAGGGTGTAGTCCATCCAAAGAATAATATACGTAAAATTCAAAGCTGTGTCCTCTGCTTCTTTATGAATGTACGCAAAGTAATGTTCACAGGTTGTAACTGAGCACATAATGGGATCACTCATCATTGTCCCATCTGCTGTCCTCTACACTGATTACTTGTTCCCCCCCCCCCATGTGTGCATCAAAGCCATACACAGCTCTCCTAGATGAGTCCTCTACAGTCTCACAGCTCTGCTGCTACTGTCTTCTATATTTGTGCAATGCCAACCATTAGACACATGCATACACACACAATATTTTTAATAGATGTGGCCTAGAAAGGATAACTTTTTACACATAGCCTCCAAACACATTGGGCAGCAACTTCCTTCACTGGCCCTACTGACCCCAGGTTGGCATTGAGGCACAGCTTAGAAAACCTTTGTTTCTTTTTTGAACTGTTACTCCCAGAGTCTTCCCAGCTTTTCCATGCTCAACTAGATACCACTGACTGAGTGGATCTAATTGCAGCTATGAGTGGGTCAGAAGTCCATGTCAGCCCTAAATTTAATTCTGAATTCTGAAATAATGCAGAATGTATCAGTTACTATGCTTTCATATTTACATCTCCTCAAGCTACCCATCTTTCAAGCCCGCAACACAGTAATTTCCATGTTAGTAAACAGCCAAGCAAGGGAGGGGTGGGGAATTAGTTGCAATGCACCCCATCTGTTTTCCTCTTGCTGGAAGTGCTACAAGACACATCACCAGGAACCTCCAGGGTATATCGGACCACAGTGAATTTGTGTGCGTATATGTGCCTTCAAGTCTCCTGTTGACCTATGCTGACCTCATGAATTTCATAGGGTCTTCTTAGGCAAGGAGTACTCAGAGATGGCTTGGCTAGGTTTTCCTCTGAAATATAGCTTACATCCCCTGATATGTATCTTTGCTGATCACCCTACTTTCCAACAATATCAAAATGGTCAAGTTGTAGTTAGGCTGTGTCATTAAAAACAACAACAACAATAAGGGGGGGGGAGGTTTTGTTGCCCATTCAGTAAAGAATTCCAACCTTAAGGGGTAAGAATGCAACGAACTTGGCCTGGATTATTTACCAGGATAAACTTAAAAACACTCCTTTGAACAGTGCACACATTTTCTCAGAATGCAAAGTTTAAAAATATCAGCCCGAATACAGCTGCTTTGTACTGAATCAGACTATCGGTCCAACTAGTCCTGCATTATTCATTCTGGCTGGCAGTTTCCTCAATGATTTAGCCAAAAGCTAATATAGTCCTGTTAACTTGGGATCCTTCTGATTGGGATGTGTGGAATGGAACTTGAGCCTTTCTTCATGCAGAGCATTGCAGCTACACCTCCTCCCATATGTTTCCAACCTTCCTCCCTGCTTAGCTCTCCTTTAATCCTCCCTTGTTCCCCAATGTGTCATTCTCATTTCCATGTTCTGCCTCTAGTCATTCCATTTTTATTCTAAATTCTGGTGTGTGTGTGTCTTTTTGCAATACTTTTTCTTGCCACAGAATTGCCTTGAACTAACTCACATATCAGAGTCAATTGCTGTCCCATTTCTTCAGTTGTCACCCTGGGAGGAAGGAATATAAAAACATACATCTGTCAAAGATACGAACTCCATCTTGTTCCCCAGGGTGTCACCACCTCTTTCTCCAGGTTCAGTCCTCCTTGTTAGCCTTCTGTTCCCCAATCCATTATTCTCATTTGCATGTTCAGCTTCCGGTCATTTCCATTTTTATTCTCAGTTTTGGGCTGAGGGGAATTGAGAATGATTTCCTAGGTTCGGCATAGCTTTGTCCAAATAATTATACCTCATGGGCTATATTTGAGCTACAAGGAAAGCTTTTCTCCATTCTTTCTCTTTCCTTCCCAACAGAATCACTAGAGTTGAGCATGCCTTGTGAAAGAACATGGAGGTTGGAAAAATCCTTGGAGGCCCTAAGTTTCTTAGACTTGCTTTTAACTGTTTTCAAACTGAGGCTAAATTGTTGTATTAGATTATGAGGAGAGTCACATCTGAAGTGCATTGTTTCTGACTTGGGACAGTTTGCTCATATTTAATGAGGAATAGGTTTCTCCCCACCCCACAACAATGTTCTGGGCAATATCTCAAAATAGCACATCTGTTGGCTGATAAGATTTCAGCTTCTCAATTCAAATAGAACCTTCCTAGTAGACAGACCTTTGTAGCCATTGCAAATATGTAATAGAAGCACTACAGAGAGAAAAAAGTTCCATAATGAGGAACAATTAGAAGCAGTAACTTGCACCTTATTCAGAATGCATACAATCACACTTACCCTAAATGAGGAACAGGGAACTTCTGACCCTCCAGATATTTTGTATGACAGTCCTCACCAATTATCCTGTTTGAGGACTCCTGGGAGTTGAAGTCCAAAACAAGCAGAAGTCCAATGTTTTCCCACCCGTGTACTGTATTGATATCTATTTTCCAAACATACAGCTACAGTTTAGGTTACAGTGGGCAGAAATTAGGTTTGTGTAATTAATTTTCTATAACAATTCAAAGATCCAACAGTTTCAACTCAGGTGCAAAACACATATACACAGAGTTAAAGACGTCTGAGGACTCGACATCTCTATGAGTACCACACTGAATTCAGCCAATAGTTCTTCGAGATAAAAATCCAAGCCCATTTTGTTCTATTTCAGCAGTATCATTAGGTTTGAGTGTACGAGGGGGGGGGGTCATTTTTTTCCCTATCTTTGAAAAAATGGGAGTCAGAAAACCTTTAAAGATCTCCCACATTGAGTCTCAGATCCCTCCTAGTTTAAGTTGGCCAGTAGCAGGCTTCACTAGGAGCTGGCCCTATAATTGGACAGAACAAGGCAGCAAGCACGGGTCAACAGATTCTTCAATTGTTAGTTTATTGTTGTTGCATTTTTGGTTCCAGAAAGACGTGCTTGTGGGATTCTCTATCTCCTTCTCAAAAGAACTGTGAATTTATTATGCACCTTGACAAAAGGCAAGGAGAAAAACCTTTCAGGGTCAAGTCTCTGTTAGATCTCCTTGAAATAGGAGGTGAGCAGAGATCCTTAGGTCATTTTCACATCCAGAGCTTAGTAAAGTTACTTAGAGAGACTGCAACTCTCATCACTGACAATATTGACTGGAGGATTTGGGAAGTCCTAATCCCATTGAGTCACTTTTCCTAAGGTCTGTCTTCATGATGCTTGGGCCTGATTCTCAAAGAGCTGGGAATTCAAGAAAATAGCAAGTACTCAAGAACAGCTCTCCCTTTTTCCTGCTGTTCCCCCCTTTCTCCCACTTCCCTTTCCCTGAGTGTTTAGCTCTGAAAAGAATAATTTATCAAATCATTTTTATTCAAGTTTGGAAAAGAAAGAAAAAGGATGGTGCAGGCCGGGGCGGGGGGAGAGAAAAAGAAAGGCCCCCTTTGCTGTTTTAATTGCTTGGCGGTGTACTTGTGAGAACTGAGCTGGGCTTATCAAAGGCAGCACAGCTGAGTCTCTGCCTCTTGCTAATGAGAGCTGTCATGTGACCAGCCGAGGCTCCTCCGATGGACCAGATAGTGCCTCAGACCATCCAGTGACTCAACGCTTAGCAAGTTAATTTAAATGATGAGCTAGAAAATGATTGCGGCGAGGCTAGCGTTGGAAGGACGTGGCAATAAATGGGCAAAATATTTGTCTTTGATACAGGCAGTGAGAGGGGGAGGGGAGAAATGGTGAAAAATATTATTCCTTCCCTGGGATGATGAAGCTGAACATTGTCAGGGGGAAATAGTCCACTTGGTTAATGAAATTATTAGTACTGTATGCATTTATATGGAGCCTGCCTTTAGCCATGTGTTATGGATTCTTCATTTCATTTGTACTGTTATATCAACAACCATAAACAATCTGGGCTTGAGCAGTGTGTTGAGGGGAGGTATGGTCCTTGCACTGGCTGGATATAATTCCATCTGAGACTCATCTTGGAATATCCTCAAAATGGTTAGATTTAATTGTTCTGAAGTGCTTTTCCATCACTATTATTTTATTATTATTATTATTATTATTATTATTATTATTTCCTGCTGCAGGTTAACTAGAGCCAAAGTAGAGACAAGGCTTGTGGCTCTCACATTAGTAGGGTGATTAACCAGTTCTGGGTTTCATTCCAAAGTTTTAAAGAACTATCTGAGGTACTGTTTTTATTTGGGAGCTACATGGTAGAACCTTGTATCATCCCTTTATATTTCAGACTAAAACATGGGGTGAATTCAACACCTCACTGACATAGTATCCACTAGCCACTAGTACTAATTGCTTTATCACACTGGTGGGCAAACAGGATTTAAACAAGAGTTAAACGAGAGTTAAACAGGAAATGCCCTATGTTTATCATAGTACACTTCCTGTTTAACTCTTGCTTAACTCTCGTTTAAATTGTGTTTGCCCCTTAATGTGATAAAGCTATAAATGAATAAATAAATGAGCAAACCTGACTCTTACTGCATAGCTGCTTGGTCTGTGAGCTTTTTTCACCAACAGAGATGAGCTCCAATGACCACAGATGGAGCAAAACAGTATAGCAGTAAATTTTAGAGTGTAGTTACACAAAATGATGGTCTCTCTCTCTCTCTCTCTCTCTCTCTCTCTCACACACACACACACACACACACACACACCAAAAATGTTGGTGGCTATGTTGATCCATATCAACACATTAGTTCTAGCAGTTTTAAACTCTTCCAAAACCAGATCTTTTGTAAACCACTGTAGGTCAATCTCTTTCTCTCACACACACACACTCCAACCACCTCTGTACCCTACAATCATTTTTGCTCCCAAATGCCCCCAAATACCTTCTGGATGTATGGGGGTATTTTCATCCTGTTTCAGGGCCATCATGTGTCATAATAGGTTCAGGAGAGGCATTATTATTATTATTATTATTATTATCATCATCATCATCATCGTCATCATCATCATCATCATCATCATCATCTCTTACCGGCCTCTCCCTATCAATAGAGGCAGGGAACAACAAACAAACAACATCAGTTAAAAAGACATCAGTTAAAACATGCATCAATTTAAAATGGCAAAGAAGACATACATGTATTAAAACAATCCATATTGAAAATTTGTCATTAAAAATTCACAATTTTTTTTAAAAAAGAAAGGAGATCCTGTAGGTAACTTGAACCTAAACTATGTCAGGCTTTAAAGGTAATATCCAACACTTTGTAACTTACTTGGAAACTAATTGGCAGCCATTGGAGTGATATTAATATTGGTGTAATATGTTCACTACTGGATGTCCCACTAATCAGTCTTTCTGCCATGTTTTTAATTAAAGAAAGTTTCTGAACTTGGTACAGTTCAGAAAATAATGAAAGGAAGTGAACAGAATCACATCCTTCACTTAAAAAAAAGGTTACTCTGGGGCCTACATTGTTAGTATGGTTCAGTATATGTCATTTTTGGTCCTGTGGAAAAACAGGGAACATCCAAGTCCTGACTATGTACATTTATGCTGTGGATCTTTCAAATAGTCAGTACACAGAGGAGATTACTATGCACACAAATTCTACACATAAAGGCCAATCAGATTATCAGCTGAACTTTAGTTGAAGTGCAGTAATGGGACAGCATTCTCCACCACACCATAGGTCCTTGCACACTATTCAAAGCAGTACTGTTCCATTTTGACTCAGTGGAAACCTGGGTTTGTAGTTTGGTGACACACTACACCTCTCCAATTTAGAATTCTGGTTATTCTTCCCTCAACTGCCAGTCTTAGGGCTCCATAGGATGAAAGCATAGTAGTTAAAGTGGAATCATATCAATATAACTGTGTTATGTCAATGTGTTCAGGAGAGGAGGCAACTGGTTTAGCAAGCACACTACTTTGTGACTTTAACACACTGAGGTTGCTGCCACATTGCAGAATTAATGCAGTTTGACGCTGCTTTAAATGTCATGGCTCCATCTATTGATTCCTGGTATTTGTAGTTTGTTATGGCATCAGAGTTCTTTAACAGTGGAGGCTAAATAACTCACAAAACTATAAATCCCAGAATTCCATAGCACTGAGCCATGGCAGTTTAAGCGGTGCCAAACTGTACTAATTCTGCTGTGCAGAAACAGCCTGACACTACACATACCACCTTAGAATTACAGTTTGCTCAATGAAAATAAGCCACAGAAAAGACTACATTGTGACTGCAGTCATGTTTGAGATACACAGAGATTATTGAGCTCAAGAACAGCATGCACTTTGACTTTTTCTGAGGCTACAACTGACAATTCCATCCACTGTGATTTTGTACTGATTTGTCCACATTTGAAGTGCCAGCCCCAAACCAGAGAGCAAGAAGGGAGAAACTTCATTATCTACTATCAAAGCTTTTTTTTCCCCCCCAGATATTATAGTCGTGTATTTGCTTTCCTTTTTTCTTTTTTGTCTGTCATCCCATTTAGGTTTCATATTTTTAATTAAAAACCCTGTAACTGCTTCTAAGATACTGCTAAAATTGGTGACTAAATTCCACCTGAGCACGTTGTCAGTTTTCTCTGATGGAGAAACAATGTCTCTTCTCTAAAATAGCAAAAGTTAATAAAATATGCTGAGGGAGAGAAAAGGGAAGGGGGAGTAGAATGATGCCCTAATATTAAAGTACTGGTTTAATAAGCGCCTTGCTCTCTCTCGAAAGCAATGATGGGACAATCTATTATTAAATGAAACAAATCAATATTAATGTAATGTGATGGCTGAGATTTGCTGGAGTAGTATTTTATATTCATGTGTATGCTGTTAACTCTGCCTTATTAGATATGTGCAACCTAGGTGAGTTAAAGTTGCTGTGGGAACCATCAGTTCTTAAATTCTCTGACTTTTATGTGTGTAAAATCGACCCCAAGCTACCTTATATAAACATCATGTGAGGCATGGAATTTACTCCATTTAAAATCCGAAAGGAAGGAAGCATTTCTTTGGCCTTAGCTATGTGATAAATTGCCCTTTTAGACAGAAGAGAGAAATGGAGCACCACAGCACCTTACAGATATAAACCTGTCTCGATGAGGTAATGTCAGACTTGGCGTGTCTTCTTTAATGTGCAATTTATTGGAAACACGATAATTGATATTGAATACCATCAATTAACATCAGCTGCACAGGGATATATGCAAAGACCGAAAGTAAGAAAAACCACATAGCCAGAACATACCATTGAAAGATGGTTATACTGTGTTCTTGAGTAGACGATATGCAGCTTTCCAGAAGTTGTTAGATCAAAACTTCCATCATTCCTTACCAGTATATCTAATGGTAAGGGATGATGGGGTTCGTTGTCAAATGGCAACTAGAGGGCCACATGTTCCTCCTCCCTGGTGCAGTAATTTAATTTTACTCCGAAGTTTACCAGAAAGTCTCAGGCAAGTCACTAGCCTTTAACCCAAACTGCTTGAAGGTGATTCTGTATTGGAAAACATCCCCCTGAAAGGAAAACAGGGCAGAACCCCACTAGTGGTCACATACAGCTCCCAGCTGAGACCACTAAGACATATTGGGCTGATCTAGACTGGAAAAAAGGGGGTGTGTTCATGCCTGCATGAAAGTGTAGCCTTTAGATGACCCACACTGAAAGTTTGCCATGAACGCACTTCTTTTGCATTTTAGTGGGGAAAAAGCAGTTTTAAAAAGGACCTGCTTTTCCCAGTTTCCTTTTTAAAAAGGGTGTAACAGTGCAGCTGCATCTAAATGCTGCAGTGCAACTGTGCAGTTTTTAAAGCTCCCAAACCCTAGCTCCAGCTCTAATCCAAAACCTAGACATGCGCAGTAGGGACTCTGGGATGCTGTAACTGTAATGCAACTGTGCATAAAATGTCAATTCATTCATAAAATAAAGAAGTTTATTCATAAACTTAAATTGTAACAGATTTAATATCTTTTTAAGGGGGGGAGGGATGCAGTTTGTTTTATTGATGCAATAGTATTTTAATGTTTAAGCCACCTCAATTGATCCCAAAGGGGTGAGGTAATAATAATAATAATAATAATAACAACAACTACTACTACTACTACTACTATTATTATAAAATAAAGGGGTTCATTCATGGTGCACCGATGCAACTGCGCACTTAAAAAAGGGAAGCAAAACCATAATGGTAATTTGACAGATCTTCATAACTGCACAGTTCTTGTGTGATGTACCTGCACAACTGCACATTTCGCAGCTGGCAATACAATTGCCTGTATGATGTACCGGTGCAACTGCGCAGTTCGCAGCCGGCAACAACAACAAAATATTAAAGGTTCAGTGCGGCCAAAAGCCCCGTTCATTGCCACCCGTGCAGTTGCTCCGCCTGTGTTTCTAGCATCCTGACAGCTTTCAATGTAGTTGCTGAGCAACAGAAAAGACTTTAGATAAGTCGTCCCCACACCTCCTCAGTGTAGCTGCCCTATGCCTTTTTATTACACACCTGGGACTTGCAGTGTAGCTGCTAAGCATTAAGGAAAAGGCAACTTCATGTCTCCCTTTCTTGCCAATCTAGTTTATCAGTAAACTACAACCTTTTCTGGACAATAATGCTGCCCACTCAAGGGCTGTTGGTGACAGGACTTTATTTGCCCATAGACAGCCTCCCAGTGTCAAAGGATTACTTATCTATGGAAGGATATATAACACAGATGGGGAAATGTGCACAAGACCTTGCCACAAACCCAGGTGCCCACACAGTGTCAAACCCACACAGCTCCACAAGAAATGTCATCACATGACCTAATCACACCACCCACATTATGACAGGTACTTTCCCTTGCTCATCTTCTAAAGTGATACATGCCATCCACTGTCAACAGTGTCCTTCAGCAGTCTATATTGTGGAAGCAGGGCAGTCTCTGTGCCAGAGGATAAATGGACACAAATCAGACATTAGCAATGGGAATTCACAAAAAGCAGTTACAGAACACTTCAGTCTTCCTAGGCATTCCATCAGCATCAGCAAAACAAAAAACAAACAGCTTCATTTATATACCGCTTCATACCCTTAAGGAGTGTCTAAGCGGTTTACAATTGTAAGCTATTTGCCCCCCAACAATCTGGGTACTCATTTTAGCGACCTTGGAAGGATGCAAGCCAGAGTCGAGCTTCAGCCCTTTGCTGGTCTTGAACTCGCCACCTTATGGTTTTGAGTGAGTGGCTGCAGTACAGGCATTTAACCACTGCGCCACTAGGCATCAGCATCAACAACAACAGCAGCCGCAGCAGCAGCAAAAGAAAGATCAGAAAGCAAAACAGCAGAATTGGTACACATTCACAAACTCCAGTCCATCAACAGTATTAACAGAGACAATGGTTTCATATCACACTACACAGATATTATAATGCTAGTTAACACCCCAGCCTTATGAAGGTTCTCTTGGCCATATCCTTTCTGGTTTCCAGCCAGCATCACACTACATTTCAATAACTCCCACCACAATTCATATCACCTTGATTTTATTTAGCATCCATCCTCTAGCCTTTGTCTTCCTTGAATCCCATTTTGGGATAAAGGCAGAAATAAATTGAATGAATGAATGAATGAATGAATGAATGAATCACCATTGGAAAATCTGATCTTGTCACCTCATTACTATACCTACAAGTTTGCAATTTCTATTGCTACTCACACATGCATCATACTTATAAAGATCTATTCCCAAACACTCCATTCCATGCATCTGATTTAAATCTATGAAGGCTCATAATAAAAACTTCTTTCTTTCCCTCCGTCTCAAATGCTATATTCCAACTTTGCATACACAATATAAATAATATTATTTTAAAAGACAATTATACCTTTTCAATGTGCACTTGAACTAGAAACAGAGGCCTTATCTGTGTGGGTAAAAAGGCCCATTCTTCTCTCCTCCCCCTGTGTGACATGAGTGAACATTGTCCTGTTCAGACAATGCATGGCCCTGGGTCTAGTGTGGGCAGTCCAGACAATGCCTGGTATGTCCCCCACCAGAACCAGTGCATAACAAGCTTAAACCAAAATAAAATAAAGTAAAATAATTTACCTTTTGCTCAAGATCTTTCAAAAAGATCTATTTATCTAATAATTATCTATTATTATCTTTTTGCATTGCATAGCAGCTGTCTGCATAAGCATCCCACTGGGCCACCTGGTACATCTGCTGCCACCACAGGTCACTCATTCTGAGGTCAGAAGAAAACACCTAGCATTTGACTGTTGCTTGGTATTTTGTTCTGACTTTAGAAGTGAGCAACCTGCTGTGGTGGGGGATGTAAATATAAGCAGATATAGTGGTGCAGTGATTAACTGTCAGTCCTGCAGCCTCAATGTTTTAAGTCCTATCCTAGAGAAGGTCCACTCAGCCTTCCATCCTTTTGTAGGTCGGTAAAATGAGTACCAAGCTTGTTGGGGACAATTGGCTTACACATTGTAAACCTCTTATGGAGTGCTAGTTCACTGATAAGAAGTAAAGAAATGTACTTGCTATTGCTATTGCTATGCACCTGGAAGTCTAGTGGGAGGCCTGTGCAGACAGCCGCTGCACTTCAAGAGCAGAATCCAAAATAATGGGGGTAGGTCAGGGCACTTGTGGGATCAGGATACTGTGGGATACCACTGGAGTTTCCTGGCCAATGCAGACATGGCAAGATTAGAATGTCTGGATCTTAGATGCACATACATGCAACTTTCATCACAGCATGCAGCTTTTACACAAATATCTTTAGTAGGCAATTCCTTAGGTCCTTCTAGTGCCCACATCTACCATTCTACTATATTTATGGTGTCTGTATTGTCTCTTTTGCACTAAACATCTGAGCTTGTGAAATTGACTATTTCTATAAATATGCTTGTGCTTAATGTTTAGCCCTCCTGACAGCTGACAGCTGGACATTAATACAAGATGACAAGAGGTGGATCCTCCTTTTCCTAGTTGTGTTTCCATGTCACACACAAATAATTACAGAAAAATAAAATAGCGTTACTAGCCACTGTATTCCACCATACAGCATGGTGAAGATCTATGACAACCCTAGAGAGATATATGAAAACCCTTAGTGTCTTTTTTCCTAGTCTAAAGCAATGGATTTTTAAAGAATCTTTTGTTGTGTTATTATTTCAGCTTCCATACTGCACAATCCCATAAGCACAGCCACATTAGGAACAAATATATTTCTCCACTGGCACAAAACGTTAGCGAAAAAAAAGGGGGGGGGGATTTTAGCCTTTTCCTGGTACATTCACACTGTATCATGGTTTTATAATTTCCACCCTGCAGAGTTGCAAGGACAGTAATTATTTGTCTGTGTATTTCACTCACTCTCATAATTTTGATAGTCTGGTAGTGCAAAACTAAAGGTGGATTTCAGTGGGGCTTACTTCCAGGTAAGTGGGTATAGGATCACAGCCTCAAGGCTACTCATTCTTTTCACACATAATATAATGCTTGGTTTTCTAGTCCTAATACCAGTATTTCCTGGACAGACATGTAATTGTTCCCATTAAAAAGTTTGGGCTACAGTTCCACGTTGGCATACCCCAAATTCTGAGCACAGCTCCTTTTTAGATAAAAATGCTTAAGAACCCTAATTCTTGACCTTACTACAGATGGTACACTCAGCACTAAAACTCTTATCTGGCTTCTGCACTCTGCACCATTTTCCAGCAATAATTTATACCTGCTTGAAATACAGCTCATTTAATTTTGTTAGTTTACAAGTGCCAGCAAGTCTAGTAGATATGAAGATGTAAGGAGTTCAGCCAGATACTTCCTGGAAGAAACATGGTAATTCTCAGCTGCACCAACTTTGCTCACATTCTGTTGTATGCTTTTCTGAATGTCTGGCAGCTGCACATTTTCATCTGATGTTATTCAGAAATATTTAACTCACCAGCTGTGGCCAATATTTATATGCTTGAAAAATGCTTCCCATTTGCAATCAGCAAATGGACTTGAGCATATATGGGGTGACAGTAAAAATGTCATCTCACTTGTGAAGCATGCAATAGTAATAGGGGAAGAATCACAACAGTACAGATTTTGAAACTATATGTTGGAGAGGAAAACGGATGTCTTCAGAAACTGAAATTTCTTTTTACTCACACAGCTGTTATAGGTAATGGCAGAATGAATGGCAGTGCTGTGCTTTACCATCTTAATGTAGAAGCAAAGTTATTTTGCTACAGATCTTTCTGACTTGGTACATTCTGTTCTTGCTGTTTTCACATCTTCTGCAATGCTTGGCAGAAGTTTGAGATATATATATATAGATACAGATATATATGCATATGGAAGGTATATGACTACTAAGTGTTACTTTTTCTTTTAAAAATGTTTTCAGGGCAATTTTAAAAATATGTAGGTGTTCCTTTATACCAGAGTCTTAGCTATTGCTTCAGAGTTATTGAATTACTTCTTCACTGTTAGATCTGTGGCTGCAGTAAAACAGATAGGGTCTTATTTCATTTCACTTTCAGGAAAATATGTATACAGCCACAAATAAATTAAACACATGATAAGTTTGGGAATTGCTTCCTTTGTATAAATTTAGATTCTATGGAATACAGCATAAGTAATCCCAGCCCATTTGATGTTGTTGTTAAAATGATTATTGGGACGAGTAAAGTATTTCTTTTGCAAGTATTATGAGCACCAAGCTGATATGAATATAGAACTATACACACACTGAAAAGCATATTTGCATATAGTGGTTTGTTTACTGATTTGATTTATAGCTCACCTTTCTCCCAGAGCATAGCATAACATAATTATAATAAAGTAGTTCCTGCTTATCCATGAGGAATATATTCCAAGACCCCCCCCCCCCATGGATGCCTGAAACCACAAATATTACTGACCCCTATGGCAGGAATGTTTTGGGACCATGATTGACCATGCATAACTGAGTAATTACAGCCTTTAAAATCATTTACACTTCAGAAGGCAAAAGTGTGGATAAAGGGGAATTATGTAATATTTTCAGACCATGGCTGACCATGGGTAACTCAAACCACAAAAAGCTAACTCATAGACAAGGGTGGACTTCTATGTACATATTAATAAAATATAATGCAAATTAAAAATTGAGTGAAATACAACCTTAAAAAAAATTAAACCAGATATTGTTGTTGTTTTCAACCACGCTCAAGTCAATCTCAGCTGAAGGCAACTCTATGGATGAGACATCTCCATGGCTCCCTATCCTCCACTACTTTTCCCGGTTTCTGCAGATTCATACCCATGACCTCCTTAACTGAGTCCATCCATATAACATGTGGTCTTCCTCTCTTCCTAATTCCTTCCACTTTTCCCAACATTATTGTCTTTTCTAATGAGTCGTGTCTTCTCATGATGTGACAGCTTCAGTTTAGTCATCTTTGCCTCCAGGGAAATTTCAGGCTTGATCTGTTCTAGGACCCATCTATTCATTCTTTTTGCTGTCCATGGTATCCTCAACATCACATCTCAAATGAATGTATTTTCTTTCTGTCCATCTTCTTAATTGTCCAGCTCTCGCATCCATACATGGTAATGGGGAATATGATTGCTTGTAGGGTTCTGACTTTTGTGCTTAGTTATATAGTGTTAAAACACAATTAAATTGAAAACAGTTTTAAAAGAAGAACCACTAAGTAAATTTAAAATTACAGCATCCAGTGATGGAAAGAACTTGTGATAGCAGCCTACAGAAAACCTGCCTGAATAAGAATGTTCAAATTCCAAAATCTTAGTTTACATTCCCCTTTTGCCTCTTTCTGTCCTTTCCTTCTATCAGTCAGGAAGTTAGTATAACTTTGTAATGGCAGATGGGGAGCTGCTTATTCTGTTTGGGTGTCCATTACAAGCAATAAAGGGGCTCGACAGATGACCCGAAAAGAGTGGTCTGGAGCCACCTCTTTCTGATGGGTAGGGACACCACAGCCGCCAAACTGTGTGGTGTCCCTCCGCAGTAAAAAGAATCCAGTTCTTCCGGGTTCTTTTTGCGGTGCCCATCTTATGTCATGAGTGCGCCATTGGTGCACTCATAACATCAATGATGCACAGTGATGTGTGGACTCTGTGAAGCGGCAACATCATCATGGTGGTGCCCATGTGAACAGGACATTACCATGATGATGTTGCCATTACTCACTAGGCTTCCGGACCGTGTAGTTGCTGCGTGGTCCGGAACCCTAATATCGTAACCACCACGCCCCATCTGTATCGGGCCAAAGACATTTTGTTTGACCTGACCATGTTGTCAAGGCTACAAGTAGCCTTTCCACACCTCCCAATTGTTATGAGAAACTGTGTATGTTAGCTTGCATAGCTGAACATTTATCAGGATTGTAGTGTTATTTGTCAAAATTTCCAACAAATATATAACACACACAACATTGCACAGATTTTAAAATGTGAATGATTAAAAAGTGAACAAAATAGGGGGAGGGAGCAGAATTACACCTTACTCACTGGGCAAATGTTACATAAATTAATCCACAAATTAGGGAAAAAACATGTTTTAAAATATTGGGAATTTCAGCATAGGAGCAAGATAAAGAGTCTTACAACCTGATACAAAACAAATAGGAAGAAAATGCAAGAGGGGAATTAGAGAAAATCTATGGAACTGATACTAAAGTCTAATCTGCACTACAGAAATAATGTAGTTTGACACTACTTTAACTGCCATGGCTCAATCCTATTGAATTCTGGAATTTATAGTTTTGTGAGATATTTAGCATTCTTTTCCAGAAAGCTCTGGTGCCCCACCAAGCTACAATTCCAAGGATTCCATACCATTGAGCCATGGCAGTTAAAGTGGTATCAAACAATGCAATGCAGATTAGACCCAAGAGATTTTCACATCCCTCCTTACAGAAGACCACTCGCATGCCAAGATGCTTTGAAGCAGACAGGAGTTGATGATCCTACCACTATTCTAATTTCTCAGTCTCCATTTTTTCTTCATCTTGAATATTTGGTGCCAAACTGATCCAGAAGACACATGTACACTAATAAAACAGTGGCTTTATCATGAGGGACTGGAATCAAGTTGCATCCCCATGAAGCAAAAAGTAGCCTTGTAAAGTGTAAGAAAGAACATACTAATCTTTTTTGTAGATCAAGAAGGCTTCTCAATCCAAGGCTTTGATTTGTTTTTTGATGTTGGTGGTGGTGGTGGTGATGATGATGATGATGATGATGATCCCATATTTATATAGTGCTGTAAATTTACTCAGCACTGTACATGCAATTTTTTAATTAGACATTTTCCTGACCTCAGGCTTACAATCTAAAAAGAAACAACACAAAAAGAGAAGGGAATGGTGGTGGGAAAGGGGTTGAGGTCCAGTGGTTCTTCTCTCCCTTTCCCTGATACCAACAATAGAGATCAGATCTGAATAAAGCTAAAAAGTTCAACATGGATATGATTGTTTTGGTACACACCATTCTCCAGAAGGGAGCAGGAAATTAGTGAGTCTGTTTGAAAGCTTTGCATAGCTGCCACTACCTCCTCCTTCAGATTGGGAGAAAGATATTCCCTTTCCTTTGTCAAGGCAAAATATGCAGCAGCAAAGCACATTTTGAAAAACAGAGCTATGTCAGGCACTGGGGGCTGCATATGGTTGTGGACAAAGGAAAAGAGACTATAAATAAGCAAGAAAGGTCAGGACTAACCTAGAGCTGCATATGAAATAACTGTAAATGACTGTATTTTCCCTACTTACCTGTTTGCTTAAATGAGAAGGGAAACATCTGATTGCATCCAGAAATGTGAAAATCACAGTCCCTCGCAGTTAAGAGCAGAGCAACTGGCATATGGGACCAAATGTGCCATGAGACATGTTTGGAAGTGACAAAGAAAAGAAGTGACCCTTCTGACAAATGTCAGATGGAACAATTCTTTAAATGAATTCCATCAAACAGGTGGATACCATTAGCTGAAATAGCCAAACCACAGAGAGATGGTCTAAATGTAAGAGAAAAACAAATTTTCAAACGAAGTTCACCAAAATCATTTTTCTAAAGCTTGAAGAAGTTAGGAGGGGATCTAATGCTTGGAGAAGTTAGGAGGGGATGTAATTTTAGTTCCATTTACAACAGATCCATCAACCTCAGTGGTATTGGATAGAAGTCCTATTCATTCTGAGTATATTCTCTTTGAGACTAAAATTTGATTTAGTCCTTGGGCTGGAGCTTCAAGAACTCCCCAACATGCTAGTGGAGGGATTCTTGGTGCTGTTGTCTTAATATTTACATTCCTAAGCTCTGGCTCTTTTGGCCACTAAATTGAGATACCAGGGACCATTCCTGGTGGGAAAGTACCTGCATGATTCAGACTCTGCCCCACCATATACAGTACTTGATAAATGTTTGCACCAGGCTATCTTATATCAATGTGATGATCAGGAGTGCCTGTTATCAGATCTGGCTGATACACCAGCTGTGACCTTTCCTGGAAGTAAAGGACCTAGAAACTGTAGCACATGCACTGGTAACCTCATGACTCGATTTCTGTTAAGCACTCTACATGGGGCTCTTATGACTAGTCCAGAAACTTAAACTAGTGCAAAATATGGCAGCCAGGTTGGTCTCTGGAAAAACCGAATAACATGTGTCCTAAAATCTCTTCACTGGCTGCACAGTACAAGGTGTTGGTTATAACCTTTAAAGCTCTACATGGCTTGGGTCCAACCTATTTGAGGGATCGCCTACTCCCATATAATCCACCCCACACACTCAGGTCCTCTGGGAGAAATCTATTGCAGCCTTTAAAAATCAGATTAACTGCTGCGTCCCAGACGGCCTTCTCTGCAATTGCTTCCAGACTATGGAATGGCCTGCCAGATGAGATCCATCAAATTACCAACTTAGGTTTAAAAAAAGCTGTCAAGACAGATCTCTTCTGGCAGGTCTTTCCTGAATAAAAGTGCCCAGCCACAGAATGATCGCTTCTCAAATCATGTATTAGCCCACCACTCTGCCCTCATTATACTTTTATTGTCATATATATATATAGTCATATATGTGTGTGTGTGTGTGTATTAATTGTGTCATGTTTAATCCCGTTTTAAGGGGGGAATCAGAGATGTAATGCTGAATGTAGATATTTTAATGTGTTGTGAGCCACTTTGATTGTCTCATCACAGAAAAGCGGAATAAAAATAAAAGTTTTATCTATTTATTATTTTATTATACATGTAGGTCAAGGCAGTAATATTTAGCTCTCTTTCTCTCTCTTCTCTACTCCTCCTTGTTTTCAAGCACTCTCTCTTAAATGTGTTTGTGTTTAGGAACACTACACAAGTATTCCTTCACAAATACACAGTTTACAGCTGCAGGCAAAACATATACCATGTTGTTGTTGTGTGCCTTCAAGTTGTTTCTGAATTGTGGTGACCTGAAGGAGAATCTATCATGTGGTTTTCTTATCAAATTTCTTCACAGGCGGTTTGTCATTGCCTTCCTCTGTGGCTGAGACAGTGTGATTTGTCCAAGGTCACCCCCGGTGGGTTTACATAGGTGAAACAGGATCCAAACCCTTGTCTCCAAACACTCAAACAACCACACCACAGTGGGACCCAGGGTTACCATGCATCCTTCTTTTCCAGGACATGTCATTTTTCAAAGCTAAAATTCCTGTCTTCCTTGTCCTAGATATGCCCTCTTTTTCAAAGTTAAAATTTCTGTCTGGAGGAATTTTTTAAAGTCTGGTATTTCTTACAAGGCCCTGACTTGAGAAAGTGGGAGATCAGATAGTAGAGCTTTGAAGGAAAGGAAGAGAGATTTGCCAGGTTTAAAACACAGTGGGGGCAACCAGCCTCAGCTCCATGAGAGTTATAAAGTGACTCAGTGGCTTGCAAAGCTGGGTCAGGACCACCACTGCCATTATCATTGCTTGGGCCACTATCCCCCTCCATCATGGAAGGAGTTGGTGGAAAGGAAGAAGCCACCTTGTGCTGTTGCCAAGATGGTGCCCAACCACAAGGAATGTCTATCTTCTCTGTTAGGTGGACTTAACTGAAGAACATTAGTTCCACTTACAAATGCCTGATGCATACAGGGTATTTAATGTGAGAGCTGACTTCAGAGTTTATCAGTCAGGTGGAATTTCTCTCTATTTGAAATGGAGCCAATTTGAATTCACGTTAATTTGCTAGTTTAGCAAAAATACGTGAATTCTAATTGCATTCGGAATGCATTCAGAATGACTTCCCATTGCCTGAAAATGACTTCCCATTGCCCAAAAATGTGTGAGATACTCTAATACACAATAACGTGAAACCCCTTGATTGCGTTCAGATTGCCATTGGATTATACTTCCAATTTCCGTCATCTGATAACGTCCTTAGTAATCAGTGGTTTGAAGTAGTTAGTTGGTAAATGTGTGCTCTTTTTGTTTTTTTTGTTTTTGTTTTGTTTTTGTTTTGTTTTGTTGTTTTTTTTTTTTTTTTGTGCTTTGTAGAGAATTATAGCCAAAAGTGGAGCAGAGGGAACAGAAGACAACATATTTAATAATAAATAAATAAATCTTTTATTTGTATCCCACTTTTTGCTGTGGCAATCAAAGCAGCTTACAATATTTAAAACCATACAACAATATATATATATATATATATATATATACCCCCTTAAAAAGGAATTAAACAAATTAC
Organism: Urosaurus nigricauda; assembly: GCA_034509955.1. Taxonomy (NCBI): domain Eukaryota; kingdom Metazoa; phylum Chordata; class Lepidosauria; order Squamata; family Phrynosomatidae; genus Urosaurus; species Urosaurus nigricauda. The sequence continues at coordinate 37,543,423 of JAOEGL010000003.1, forward strand.
AATTAAAATTTACATAAAAGAGTTAAAAATAAATAAAATTGCAACAGGTCCCAACAATACCAGTGGCAGAGTCATTGTCCTGTGTGCCTATGTGAGGAGATATTTTTGGCTGAGTGATTTATATGGTGAGAAATAACTTCAATAAACCATTGTACCTGGCAACACAGTTTACTGTTCCTTATTACTGAACTTATCTCGGATGTGGTCTCATACATATCTCAAATTTGTATGATTTCTATGATAAAATCTATTTTGTATGATGTGAATGATTTGTATGATAATTTTTTTTCCAGTTGTTTCCCAGTCTCTGGTTAGAAAAAGAAGCTGTCAGTCAATTTCTTTTTTAGCCAGGAGGCCCGTGCAATCTGCTCAGGTACTTAATGAGCAAAGATCTTTGCTAGCCTTGGTTGGGAATCTCAGCCTTGTGAAAAAAGGTGATTTAAGCCAAGATTCAGTTGTGCATTTTTTTATGTCCAGTACCAACAGAATTAAGTCTTTCTTCTTTTTCTGCATCTCCACGGAGAAGTTGCAGGAGAGACAGGAAACAGCAGTTATGGTGGAAGCAGCTGTATATCACTAGATCCTGGCCACAGACCTGTATGGTATCCATGGCTTACAAGTAATAGCAATATTATTAATACTTCATCCTATGAAGTAATGAAATAAGTGCTTCCATGTATGTACAAAGCGCCTTTCTTTTAAGTATATCTATAGTCTACCATGCACTCTTAGACTTGTTTTCTCTTAAACAAATCCGGCAGAGTTAAATGGGATGTAATCTCATTTTATCAGGAAAAGGATTTCAGCTGCAGTTCCATCCACATAATTGATAACAAAACCCCAAACACTTTGGACCTATCCCACTTCAAAGTTCTGTGCAAAAAAATAAAGTGAGAATGAGGGCCTGGTATGCTGACGTGAAAGTTCACTCTCCTATTCAGTAGGAAAAACAGAATGTACATAATGTCTTTATGGATATGGGGGATGGGGGACTGGATAGAAAATAAATGTGCCAGACAGAGGAACTGCTGTCCTTCTGTGTCATATATTCTCATGCATGATGTTTGGATAGGAAATTGCAATGTATGCATTGAAAATGGGGACAATAGTGGAAACTATTCTTCACCTTGAGGTGATTCTCCTTTAAGATGGCCTGATAGGCAAGATTCAGGATGCAGCACCTCCATCACTGCATAGGTGACAATGACAAGCAGGCATCCTTATGGCAGTTTTGCATATTATCTGCTTTGTGGCTGCAGGGAATGGCTTTAGACATCTGTGTTAAGCCCTTGAACAAAGCCCTTTCAGCAGTTAGTAATTATCTGATTACTATCCCTTTAATTCTAACACATAACCAATTACATGGCAATTTTCCTGTAACAACATGGGGATCATGCAGCCTTTCACATTCTCTGATAATTTTATTCTAAGATATTGCAGGTGTCACTCATTACCTGTTTATTCTTTTTTATGCTTGTGCAAAAATTCCTCTGTCAGCACTTCCTAGTGAAGTATTCTATCATGTCCTGTTTGTAGTGTAATATATTATAGAATATGAAATGTGTATGTGTTTAACAATAATTCCTTTTATATGATGGTCATATTAGAAATTTGTTTAAGTATAAAGGGATGGGTCAAAGCATAAAATTGAAAGAAATGGATCTAGGCCTTTGAATTATCAAAATTTGATTGAGAAGGGTTATGTTGTTGTTGTTGTTGTTGTAGAAAGTATTTTGTCCTGCAGTGGTCTCGATTCCTATGATCTTGAGGAAGTGATCTAATTGGAGAGAATTGGCTGTTTAACAAAAGGGAAAAACTGCAAACATGTGCTTTCCAATGCTTCTTAAATGTAAGAAACACTTGTATCACATGTATGTTACATTGTTTGTGATCTTGTCCTCAGCTGCTAGAGAGATTTCCCCCCCCCCTTTTTTTTTTAACTGGTTGAAATTCCCTACCTTTTTATCACAAAGCATTTGCTATCAATAGCTCGTTTTCATTACACGCTTAGCTGAGAAAAATCCCAAAATGCCCAAAGCTAGAACAGAGCATATTAGGTGGCAATTCAGAATGCTGGCTGCATATCCGCTAGGTAATTTACTGACCAGTAATGTCCTCAGCAATATGGCTCTTTGGATTGAGTTTTGTCATCATGTGTGTTGTTTAATAGAGATGGTCTACTGTAGGAAAGGATTTGGTGGATCTCTGCATTTTTCTCATAAAACAAACAGCCAACCACATCACAACAGTAGTACTAATCTACTGTTATTTGCAAGTTAAGCAAAGAAACCAAAGGATAAAATGACATTCAAATATTTTATCACTCATGGATGTGCATTTCTCTCATCTGCTGACTGGATTTTTTTCAGATGAGAGGTGGAGATGCCATGCTCTTGGTTTGGCACTTGATCTCTAAGCCAGATTTCTGGGAATAAATTTCATTATTGTATGGGAAACCCCCACAAAAATGATATAGTTTAGGTAATGTTTTAGGTTAAAAATTATATAGTTTAGGTAAAATCATATCATCTGTGCTAACCAAAATGTTTTAGTCTGCATATTCAGTCTTTGTTACAATTACAAGTTTCCTGTTATGATTATGGTTATTAATGTTATTTATATCCTGCCTCTTCTCAAAAATGTGGGACTCAAAGAAGCTAACAAATTAAAACAAATACCTTGTAATTAAACTGTCATTAATAATCAAAACAAACCTACAATTAAAATTATTTTAAAAAATGGTTTAAAACAGTACAATTAAAATCAACACAGCAGCCAATTGAAATCCATTCCTTTTTGTAAAATAAATCAGTTCTCAAAAGCATACTGGATTTTTTAAAAGTTTTTTTCCCCCTGCTGATGGAAGAACAGTAAGTTACACAAATTTTCATGCAGTTACTTTCTTATACATTGTCTACAGTTCCCTTCTCAAATAAACATATTGGGGCAGTACAGACCACCCAAAAGGGGTGGTCTGTAACTGCCCAGAGGAGTGGTGAGATGGGGCCAGGGCTGCCTCACCCACAGCCCCAGAGGCCCCATCCCACCGCTTCTCCAGGCAACGGAGAAGTGGTAAACTACGCGTCTCTGCGGCCTGGAAGTGGGGTGCAGCAGGCACACTGGGTGCCCGCTGCAGCCCACAACCGAAGGCAGTTTCAAGGGGAGAAAGGGGCTGCCTCAGGGTCCTTGGCGCAGCCATCTAAAGGACCAGGTGCAAAAAAGTGATGGAAGTGAGTCAGTAGTTATGTAAAGAGTTATGAACTGACCTAGGTTTCAGAGCCAGCAGTCTGCTCCAGGAGGCTGAAGGAGGAAAAGTGCTATTAATAAGTTATATCCTTGCAAGTTATTTAGCAATTCTGGGGGGAAAATTTCCTTGATTACAACCCCCAAAATCCATCAGACAATAGGGCTACACTGGCTGGAAGAATGTAGGTGTTGCAATACCCAAAAGTAATTTTTCCAAGCTCTGCCATTCAAAGATCAGTGTCATGTTGCTGGTCCCTAACATAATAGCACATACTTTGCCTAATATCTAAATGCTTCTGAAAAGTAGTACATAAGTTTAAGTTCATGCATACAGGTTCCTCTTCAGATGTGGGACTAGTTTAGATATCATATTAGAGTCTGCAGCACTACCCACCCCTCCTTCAGTGTAGTGTCCTATATGTGTGCAATGAATGAATAGCTAAAGGTGATTACTGTGATCATCTGTCTTTTTACAGCCTATGATGAAGATGTTCAATTCATAAAATGCCCCCTTCTTCCTTTGAAAGCACCTTAGTGATTTACCATGGCATTTTCATGCCAGAGCAACTTCTAGTACTTAAATATGCAGTGCGTTGTGTAGAAGTGCATTTTTCACCTTCAGCTTCTCATCAAGTGTCTCCTCACTTTCCAGCATGAGAAGAACTGAACAGCAGGGGCTGTTTCATCACATTATGCCAAGCTGATACTTGGTTATGCAAAATGGCCTTCTCATTGTAGGGCTGGAGTTGAAGAAAGATGACTTAAAAAAAAAAACCCTTCAGACTTATTCGAAGCAGTACGATAGAAACATTGCTGCCCATAATGAATTCACAAATTATTATTATTATTATTATTATCCTTTATTTATATAGCACTGTAAATTTACACAGTGCTGTACATACAATCTTATAAATTAGACAGTTCCCTGCCCTCAGGCTTACAGTCTGAGACAACAAAAAAGAGAAGGGAAAGGTGGTGGGAAAAGGGATGAGGTCCAGTGGTTCTTTTCTCCCTCTGGGGCCTGGACCAAGGCAGATGACTGCAGGGAGGGATAGGGTTCTAATACAAAGTTAGAAGGAGGCATCCTGGGGCAGATGGCACAATTCTGGGAACTCTTCCCTAAACAATAGGGAGAATCCAGGGCAGGGCAGTGGAAATCCTAGGCTGGGATAGGAGACCTTGAGTACCAGAGCAGAGGGTACGAGAAGGAGTGTGAGGAGAAAGAAGTTCAGACAAGTAAGGAGGGGCCAGTCCATGGAGAGCTTTGAAAGTCAAAAACAAAAGCTTGTACTTTATGTGGAAGGGGAAGGGGAGAGAGTGAAGGGAGGATAAAAGAAGAGAAATGAAAAAAAGAGAGAAATAAAAAAAAAGCAGCGAGCGGATGTGATAATATGTGCATCTGAGTTCTGGACAGAGATTAGAGGATGGAGGTGAGAGAGAGGAAGCCCTGTAAGAAGAAGGTTACAATAATCTAGTCGCGATACCACTAGGGCATGGACCAGAATCTTGGCAGTGGAGGCTGAGAGGAAAGGACGGATTTTAGCAATGTTGTAAAGATAGAATTTACAGGCCTTCACGGTGGCCTGAATCTGGGGAGTAAACAATAGAGAGGAATCAAAAATGAAACCAAGACTATGGGCTTGCTGAACTGGTTGAATAGAAGTGTCGTCAACAGAAACAGAAAAAGAGTATTGAAGGGTGGGCTTAGGTGGGAAGACGAGAACCTCTGTCTTAGACATGTTGAGCTTCAATCGCCGATACCGCATCCACTGCGAGATGGCAGCCAGACAAGATGAGACTTGCTGTTCAAGCTCTGGTGAAAGGTCAGGGGTGAAGAGGTACAGCTGAGTGTCATTGGCATACAGATGATAGGAGAAACCAAAAGAACTTATGAGTTTACCAAGGGACAATGTGTATAGAGAGAACAAAAGGGGACCCAGGACAGAGCCCTGAAGAATTCCAACAGATAAGGGAACAGAGGAGGAAGTCAGACCACCTGTGACCACGGCAAAAAATCGGTCTGACAAGTAAGATTTAAACCAGTTGAGAACAGAGTCGGAGAACCTGAGGTCAGAAAGTAAGTCAAGCAAGAGACAGTAGTCCACGGTGTCGAAGGCAGCAGACAAATCTAGAAGAATGAGAATAGAGTAGAGGCCATTCGCCTTGGCCTGCAAGAGATCATTTGAGATTTTGGTGAGGGCTGTCTCTGTAGAGTACCGTGGGCAGAAACCAGACTGAAACGGGTCCAGGATGGAATTGGCTTTGAGAAACTCAAGATGGCGAGAATAAAGTACCCATTCCAGAACCTTAGAGAGAAATCACAAATCTTACCATTTTGGGTTGCGGGGGGAGCACACTTATGCTTTGCCATTGCCAAAAGACATATATATTTGTATATAGATTTTATATTCTAATTCATATGTAAATTTAGAAACTGATCATGTTTAAACAGAAATGAAAATCCCACCATATTAGAGAATACTGTAACCAGACCAGGTGTGTGTAATAGCTAAGTCTGCTGCTCATCTACAAACTATTGATGAAAGATTTCAAAGCCTCTGCTCTGAGAGACAGATATGGAAAGAATACTAAAAATATCTGAAAAGTAGTAAAAACAAAAAAGCATTTTTTTCCAGTTTTCAAGAGACACTGATGAGAAGAGTCCTGGACTGGCAAGAATCTTTGTGGTTTGGGAATTGAATGTATAAAATTCACACTTAGTTGTTTTCTGTAAAAGACCATAGAAAAGATTATTCAATGCTGCAATTCCAGTCTTATTCTGCACTTGGAAACTACCCCAATATTTTCTGCACAGATATTTCTGCATAGATGTGTTATTTTTGTGTGTAGAAAATGCTATTTCCTGGGCGAAAGATGCTATGTCCTGAACAGAAAAATGTTGTTTTCTGTGCAAAACAACCAGTGTAAGTCCCCAGTTGTGAACAGGCTTCAGATGTGGTTTCTGAAGAATTTCTCACAGCAGGAAGAAATTCGATAAAAATACTCATTGCTTCCTTTGAGAAGAAATGTAGTGACAAATTACATTCCCCACACAGAGACACACACATTTATGATGAACATATGCCTTGGATGTCATTGCAGAAGCTGCAATTCTCTTCCTGCTTGGTGCAACTGCCCCCCATGACCACATGAGCCTACTTAAAAAAAAAAAAAATTGTCTCCCTCCCTCCACAATCATTTTAGCAGCTGGTACAGAACACAGAACAGACTGTAGGTAGACACACAACAATGAAGATGTCCTCCAGGACCTCCCAGATGTCCTTCATATGTCCTTGAAGATGATGTCATCATTCTTCTGGTCACTGCCTTGACCTAGTTCTCGTGACCAATTGTGTCATTTCCGACTACTTGACATCTGACTATCCACTGTCAGATCATCATCTAATTTCTTTTACTCTTACTTACATCCCACCTCCTCATCATGTTGGTCAATGCACTTTTTGTAATCTTCATTCTGTTAATCCTGATCATCTCAGTCAGACCTTGGATTCTTCTCTCTGTTCTCTAAATCTTGGGGACTCTGCTGACTCAGCAATGTCTTTATTCAACTCCACTCTTTCTTCAACCCTTGACAGCTTTGCTCCTGTTTCTGTTTGCAAGTCCTCCTCTACATCTAGGCCTCAGCCCTGGCTCTCTCCCACAGTTAGGTTTCTCCGGTCCTGCTCTCGAGCAGCCGAACGCCTTTGGAAAAAGTCCAGGGACCGGGCTGATTTCATCCACTATAAATTTGTTCTTTTATGCTTCTCTCGCGCCTTGTCTATGGCAAAACAGAATTACTATAAATCATTGGTCTGCGCCAACGAGAGGCGCCTGCAGCGATTGTTCTCCTGCTTCAGTTCACTGCTAAAACCTTCCTCTCCCCCTATCTTCTCATCATTTTCTCCAACAGACTTCGCCAACTACTTCCTCACAAAAGTCACTACTATTCGATCCGAAATTGTTCCTCCTGATTTGCCCCCTACCACTAATCTCCTGGTACCTTCTACTAATAAACTCTCTGTGTTTCCACCTGTTTCTCTGGATGAACTCTCTACGCTGCTAAATTCTTCCAAACCTACAACTTGTTCTCTTGATCCTATCCCCTCCCATCTTCTAATCTCTATAACCCCTTCTTTTCTGCCCTCGCTCCTCTATATCTTTAATCTCTCTCTCTCTTCGGGTTCCTTCCCTTCTGACTTCAAACATGCTCTCGTTTCCCCAATTCCCCAATCTGAAGAAGCCCTCTCTTGACCCCTCCTCTTTGTCTAGCTATCATCCAATCTCTCTTCTTCCTTTCCTCTCTAAGGTTCTAGAACGGGTAGTCTATTCTCGTTGTCTTGAGTTTCTTGAAACCAATTCCATCCTGGATCCTTTTCAGTCTGGTTTCCGCCCTCGGCACTCTACAGAGACAGCCCTCACCAAGATCTCAAATGACCTCTTACAGGCCAAGGCGAATGGACTCTATTCTCATTCTTCTAGACTTGTCTGCAGCCTTCGACACCGTGGACTACTGTCTCTTGGTTGACTTACTTTCTGACCTCGGGTTCTCCGACTTTGTTCTCAACTGGTTTAAATCTTACTTGTCAGACAGATCTTTTGCCGTGGTCACAGGTGGTCAGACTTCCTCCTCTGTTCCCTTATCTGCTGGAGTTCCCCAGGGCTCTGTCCTAGGTCCCCTTTTGTTCTCTCTATACACATTGTCCCTTGGCAAACTCATCAGTTCTTTTGGTTTCTCCTATCATCTGTATGCTGATGACACTCAACTGTATCTTTCCACCCCTGACCTTTCACCAGGGCTTGAACAGCAAGTCTCCTCTTGTTTGGCTGCCATCTCACAGTGGATGCGGCATCGGCGCTTGAAGCTCAACATGTCTAAGACAGAGGTTCTCATCTTCCCACCTAACCCCACCCTTCAATACTCCTTTTCTGTTTCTGTTGATGGCACTTCTATCCATCTGGTTCAGCAAGCCCGCAGTCTTGGTTTCCTCTCTGTCATTTATCCCCCAGATTCAGGCCACCGCCATGACCTGTAGATTCTCTCTTTACAACATTGCTAAAATCCGTCCATTCCTCTCAGCCTCCACTGCCAAGACTCTGGTCCATGCCCTAGTGGTTTCACGACTAGATTACTGTAACCTTCTTCTGACAGGTCTTCCTCTATCTCACCTCCATCCTTTAATCTCTGTCCAGAACTCAGCTGCACGTATTATCACATCTGCTCGCCGCTTTGACCATGTTTCTCCCCTGTTGTCCTCCCTTCACTGGCTCCCCTTCCCCTTCTGCATCCAGTACAAGCTTTTGCTACTGACTTTCAAAGCCCTCCATGGACTGGCCCCTCCTTACTTGTCTGACCATCTTTCTCCTCACACTCCTTCTCGTACACTGTGTTCTGGTAGTCAGGGTCTCCTGTCCCAGCCAAAGATTTCCACTGCCCTGTCCCAGATTCGTCCTTTCTCACTTGCTGCCCCTCACTCCTGGAACCTTCTTCCCCCACATGCACTAACCAGGTTCAAAACTGAGTTAAAGACTATATTGTTTTGAGAAGCTTTCCCAGATGTGTGACTTTGTCTGACCCGTTTTAACTGTGCATTACGAAGCCGAGCCCTCCCTCTAGTCCATCTGCATTGGTCCAGGCCTCAGAGGGAGAGAAGAATCACCGGACCTGATACCCTTCCCCATCACCTTTCCCTTCTCCTCTTGTGTCGTGTCTTTTAGATTGTAAGCCTGAGGGCAGGGAACCGTCTAATTATAAGTTTATATGTACAGCACTGTGTAAACCTACAGCGCTATATAAATAAAGGTTAATAATAATAATAATTGTACACCTGGCCATGGGTCGGCTGCAGGAGGAAAATGAGCCCTGAAGGAAGGGAGAGGAGGGACATATTATAGTTTTAATGCAGAATCTTGGCTTAATGTCTTTGAGATACTGCTTGAAAACTTTCCGTTCATTCAGGCTTTCATGATTTTCTGTGCTTATGTTTGATGCTGTTTTATCCCGTTTGCTGTATTATTTTTAATGGCTCTATTGTTTCATGATTTTTTTTTATTTCTTTTTAGCTGCCTTAGAGACCAATCTTTGGTCAAAGAGTGAGATACAAATCTTCTTTTTTAAAAAAATGAATAGCTTTCCTTCAAAAATAACTAAGCATATAAAACTGCCTAGGCATTTCCTTTTTGCTCAGAGAGGTCAAGAGTGTGAAACAATATTCTACTGAGGTCACCTTACTTTTTAGAATGGCATGATACCAACAATTGGTTCACTTATTTTGTTTACTGATAGACCTCAAGATGTTAGCTAATTATTCTTTTAGGCTCTCATGCTGAGAGCACACTTCTCTCTCTTTCTCACTCTTTCTGTCTGTCTCTCCCTCAGAATATAATAGCTTTAGTACATTTCTAATTCAGATTTTCAATATCCTCACTACAGAAAGCAAGGCGAATTGGTTTCCATGCCTGTGAAGAGGCCTTGGTGATATGGAATAAGAAGCAAGGAAATGGGTCAGACATTGTAACTTGGCAAAATAGCACATTTGATCTCATTATGGAAAGAAGGGGAAGAACAGAGAAGAAGGAACGAATACTTTCCTTATTATATTTCTTTCAACCATTTCTGAGTCAACCCTGCAGCCATTCACAGCCAGTAGGGCTCCAGGGTTGACTCAGCCTGGATCCTTCCATAGGTCACTAAAATAAGTACCCAGCTTGTTGGGGTCAATTAACTTACACATTGCAAAATGCTCAGGGAGAGCTTAAGTGCACTGATAAGTGGTATAGAAATGTACTTCCTATAGCTATTGCTAATATGTCCATTAAGATTTGGAGAATTTGCCTCTTTATTGCACATTCCTTGGAAGAAAGTAACTTAAGAATCAGCTGGTTTGCACCTTACTGGTCAGACAAACAATTGTGCCTCACGAAACAAAATCTTGGCTTTGTTCTACTTTCTGTGAGGATTGCAGGACTGGCTCCTAAAATCATGGCTTAGATTGGAAGAAACCTGGAATTAAAATGTCAAGACAATGACCAAAACTAGATGTGTTATAAGATACCTTATCTGGTTATGTCCTCAATGGTAGTGATCATTTCTCTTCCTGTGATAGATGATAATGCTCTTCAAAATCTAAACTACTTTCTCTCTGTGTCTCTCAAAGAGAGAGAGAGAGATGAGGGAGGAAGGGAGGGAGGGAGGAATGGGGGGGGCAACTGTTGTCCTCCCCACTGGCCATACTGGTTGGGGGATTATGTAATAAAAAGGGTAACTTTTCCAAGTTCTGATCCTGCACTAAATGTGGCCCTTGCTTAGTACAAAGAACTACATGCTATTATATAGCGTAATTATAATAATATATTAACTAATTGGAAGTCTAATGTGATATTATAATTTACAGCTGGAATTGCATTAATCAAATAGGACATGTTCTGTTTCTTCCTCTCCACTACCCCTTGTCTCTCACAATCAGATATATGGCCAATCTGGGAACTGAACCCTGAACTCCAAAGTTGTAGTCCAACACTCAATCCACTATATCACACTGGCTCTCTGATGTTCATCCTTTAAAATTAATTGATTTCAATATTGGGCTTCTGGAACGAGGATAATTCACACTACACAGTTATAAAGCTACATTTCACCTGGATTTGCAGTTTAGGGAGGGACACTGAGAATTCTCAGTCAGGGCACTCCAGTGCCTCACCAAACTACAAACCTCAGGGTTTCATAGAATGGCAGTTAAAATGGAATAACAGCACTATAATTGTGTGTTCTAGATAGACACAGAACCATCTATGTTTGTTATAGTAAAGCAATAGTATATTTTACAACTGAGTAAGGCATGGCAAAGTGAAAACAAACTGTGAAAGAAACAGGTGATTTTAGTTAACCTGAGTAAGAAGTCATCAAGAAATAGCTATAAAAAGGGATGTATCAAGCTCAGTGTAGTTGAAGCACAGGCTAAGAATAGCACTAGAAGCTGGAGAAACACCAAAAAAGCAGCAAAAAGAAAGCAGGTCATACTACTGAAGGAAAGTATTGTGTAAAGCTCAATACTTGAAGGTATGCTGTGATATTTTGTTTATATGTTGCAAAATAAGATTGCTGACAAGATTAAGTGATCAAGGACTATATTTTTCATTTGCAACCAAGCTAGAAGAACAATTGTGCCCATGGACTATATTTATATGCAGCTTATATGGAAATAAATATTAGTTGCTCGTTATATATGTGTGTGTGCGTGTGTGTGTGTATAAAACCTACTGAGTTATTTTTTTCCATCTGCAAACCTTGTGTGGTGACTCTGTTTTCCATATAAAGGATTGGAAGTGAATTCTCCTGTGTAACATGCAATACACTCTGCTATAAAACCTTAACATGCTGTTACATATATTGATTGCTGCTTGCCTAAGGCCTGCTACATGCAGCACTTTGACTCTGTTGAAACATATGAGTAGTTCAGTCTCAAAAGCTGAAATTAGAAAATTACTCTTCAAAAGACATTGGTTACAATTGTTTCAAGGTTCCATTTCAAACTAACTATCTGCTTTTAAATTTCTAAATCTTAATTAAGTAACTCAGTACTTTATATTGGTTGGTTTTTAAAATATGTGTATGATTTTTTTTTCATTCAGCAGCTGAGTCAATGCATGAGCCAGCAGTTGAACCATATGATATTCCTCCTCAGTTATTTAGTGAAGCACCATCCCCACAACCCTAAAAATACAGTTATACAAAAGGAGTGAGGTTATCACTTGTTAAATTATAACTGTGAAGTAATGTACCTTAGTTATTGGGGGGGGGGGGATTAATTATAGGTAGCTGCTGCTTTATTTAAGACTCAGATGAGAAGTGAACACATTGTTGCTAGATACTGGCCTGAATTAGCACACTAGTTCACTATTGCACTGGAATTGTCAGAAAGTGTTGTAAATATGCAGAAGGAGACAATGTAAAGAGGAGATTTTGTTGATTGGTTGCTGTGGTCACAAAGGTTCTTGAGAACTTAAGCAGCCTTGCCAGTTCTTTTCCACTGCAATTTTGTAAGAAAAGAAATATCTGAAAGGGTGCTTAGATTAAACTCTTGTGGTTCCTGTAAATTCAGCTTCTGAATGGACTGTATATTTCAGCTAAAAGAACATTCATGCAAACCGTGACACAGAATGGGTGTAAAGTTACTCTACAGAGTAGATTGATCCCCTGATGGCTAAAACAAAAATATTCTCCTCCTCATAGCTGGCTTTCCATCTGGCAAGAGGCTCTCAGTATGTCCCAATGAAATGTCCCCATAAAGGCTATATATAATATTTGTTTTTTCACATACTTTATTTGATATTTATTTCTGCATTGCAATTTATTCCACTGTTCCTCCAATGAGCCACAGCTCAGGAAATTCTAGATTCTTTCCTTGCTCATTTTATTGTCAGCACAACTTTAAGAAGTATATTACACTGAGGTAGTAATTAGCAGAAAGGGTCAATAATTTGAATCTTGGTCATCCTCAGTCTATTACTCTCTCACAACTATAATGATAGAAATAGAAAAATTGTGAAACCATCCATATATGTCATTTGAAATTTGGTGGTGGAATATGGATACCATGGTTTGCCAGAATGTCCAATATATGGGTACTAGAGCAAATAAAACCTGTTCTCTCCCAAGAATCCAAAACAGGAATATTGTACCAAACAGGAGTATTGTACTTTGGCCATATCATGAAATAATATGACTAATTAGAAAGTATTATAATGCTTAATAGAATGAGAAGTAGCAGGAAAAACTGAGGCCCACATTATAGATGGATAAACACAGTGAAGGAAGCCACAGCCCTATATTTGCAGGACCTGAGCAGAGGTGTTTATGACAGGGTGGCTTGAATGTCTTCCATTCAATGGGTGGCCATAAGTTGAAGCTGACTTGATATAAATTAACAACAATCAAGCTCTGCATGTTTTGTTTTCTTTTTTGCCTGGAACTAGAACAAAGGGAGGTATTTAATTTTTTTTTATTAAAACTGGAAATAAGATTGACAACAATCAAAGCTGAGATCCTGTTTACAGTGATTGGTGGAGAAAAAAAATGACAGGGTATATACAAAGGCAATGGAGGTAATAGTGACCATGGGATGCTGCTGGTATTTCTCCAGTACACTACATGGTCAACCATTGGCCATTCTAATCAGGAGAGTGGAGCAGTGTGGAGTCAAAGGCTATCATGGCCGACATACATAGTTTTTTGTGGGGCTTTTGGGCTATGTGGCCATGTTCTAGAAGAGTTCCTTTCTGATGTTTCGCCAGCATCTGTGGCTGGCATCTTCAGAGAATGTTACAGTGGAGACAGTGGAGCAGTGTTCTGCCCATCTAGCATCGCCTGGCCTGGCAATTGGCTGGTTTGCTGCAGGCACACCAGGAACTGTTTGAATATAAGGATATTGGTCAATGGCTTAATGTGTTGACAGGATTCCAATCAAAGGTTCTCTAAACACAGTTTGGGGGAGGGCACTTTCAGTCATTGCAATGGTTCAACAACCGCAAAAATGGACTGGTTTAATTGCAGTGTTGTAAGCCAAACATATAACATCATACTTGATGAACTGTCAACCCATGTCTTATGTCTGTGATAAGGAAGTAAAAAAGGAGGAAACAGGTTTGGCAAAGATGGCAACATCACCATCAGGATATGATGGGGAAAATGGTGCAGGTCTTTGTACTGTGGTTTGTTTGTTTGTTTATTTGTGTTGCCTTTCTCCCAGTTGGTATGCTGGACACGAGACTAATAGTACCACACTAATAAAAGCAGAGTAATAATAAATAAGCAGTAATATATTTAAAAGTCCAACATATCTATTGTAAAACTTCTTACCATAACAGGAAATCAGCTCATGAAAGCCTGCCTGAATAGAAGGGTCTGTGGCAACTGGTGACAAAAGAGAACAGGAATGGAACTAGCTTAACCTCCTTTGGAAGATACTCTCACTATTTATAAACAAGCACCAAGAGCTCTCTCTCTCTCTCTCTTTTTCTCTCATGCCTGCAAAAGCCATACTTCTGAAGGTGATGGCCTTTCCTGCAGATCTCAAAGCCCAAGCAGGCAGGTTTTGTTGATCGAATATTTTGACAGCAGAGAAATGTGGGGAAGAGTCACCAAAAAGGACACTAGGGGATGCATGAGCCTATGGTGTTACCACATCTTATCTGAAGTTTAGAGAAAGTTACCATGCAGTTCTCCTCCTCCTCCCATTGAGAATTAAAATTTTTCGAAATATTAAAATATGCTGCTGTTGGTCGAAACAATAAATCTGTTCACCTTTGCTAGAAGCCATCAGGAAACTGGTGTGGAGATTTGGAAACTGAAACTAGTTTTGGAAAATATATTAAGGGAAAGAGAAGTAGCTGGGTAGCTCAAAATTTAGTTGAGTTACAGTCATATGAATTCACTATAAATTACAGCGGTGGATAGATTTGTCACCAGTTTCCACCTGAATTGGAATCCATTGACATCTAATACTAAATAGTGTCCATCTGACATTTTGAGCAATAGTTTGTCATTCAGCTGCCATTTTAGGCAAACTTGGCAACACATGGATAATTTACATATTGATTACATTTCAGATTGATTTTGCATGCATAGATGAATTAATTTTGTAAATAATAGATGCATGTAAAAGTAATCTTCTATTGAAGAATTAGAATTTTGTGAGTCACAGGATTTGCTGTCTTCACCCATTCTAAAGATATGTTGAACAAACAGTAGCTGCATGACAGCTCTTGTGAAACTTCCCATTTCTGTTGAGTTTCTGCACAGTAGAAAGACAAAATTTTAGAGGATGTCATTTTAAAGCTACAGGATTAGATTTTAGCTTTTGGTATTTTCTCTGCCTTCTGACAAAAACAGATTGGGTCTATAACAAGTTCCAGTATATACAGAGTTAAGATTCTCCCTCCATCATTTCAGTTCTCCTTCAAAGGAAAATGAGATCAAAGTTTTATCATTTCCTTGTGTTTCAGAGTAACACTTGCCAGGATTAATAGGCCTCAATTTTTCAGAAATATTAAAATTTGTTCTCTATTGTCAGGACAATAAATCTTTTACCCTGTAAAATTGTTCTGCTCTGGGAATGACCAAGCGATTACTGACCCCAATTACACAATTACGCCTTTGAAATAATACTGTTTGATATAAAAGAATTACTTTCCTCATATGAAAATATCACAATGCTCTTGCAAACCAAGAGATTATTAATAATGCATCTACACAGGTTCCATTGTCTGTTAATAATGAAAGTTTATTGAAGTGTAATACTTTGTGAATTCTGATAATCCCATATGATGCTAATATATACTGACAATTACAATTGTTACCTGGTCTAAGGATTTTTAGTAGATTAATTGCCTTGCTCTTAACTAGCTTATTGATTAAGTTGCTGATTAAAATATTGTGGCATAGAACACTGTGAATGTTTGATGATATTTCATAAAAATAACAATACTTCTTTAATGACATAGCCTAATCAGTGTCTGGGTGTATATAATCTTGCATTCATCAAATCAAGAAATTTGTGTAGACTCCAGCCTCCTTCAGCCACTGTCCTAAACAGCTTATTTGAACCCATGAGCAGTTGGTTAACTGCATTTGGTGCAGAACAGAGCTTTAAAATTATTAGCTGGAGCTGAATATTTTGACCATATTGTTGTTGTTTGTTAGCTGCCCTGGTCCTAAAATATTGTTCTATGCTCAATTGAAAGCGTTGCTTTTGGTCCTTAAAGCCCTAATTGTCATGGGATTAAATTGATATATTTTCTCCCATCCTATGTGCATCCTTTCATACTTTTAGCTATCCTACAGAGATTTTGCTCTGGGGGCTCACACAGATGAAGTCAGACTGGCAATGAATAAAGGTGTGTTGTAAAACAGCTTCCCCCAAAAGTTTCCCTTGTCACCATAGTATTTTGGTTTTATCCATCCAGGGCTTTTTAATGCTTTATTTCTTAAAGTCCTGACCCTCTCAAAAATCTGTACTAAAATGTGTTTGAGTATATTGACACTGCAAAATTAATGTAATTTCGTACCACTTTAACTGCCATGACTCTATCCCATAGAATCCTAAATTTTGCAGTTTGGTGCTGAACCAGAGCTCTCTGACAGACCAGGCTAAATATCTCATCAAACTACAAACCCCAGGATTTCACAGGATGGAGCCATGACAGTAAAAGTGGTGCCTAAGTGCTTTAATTCTGCAGAGTGGATATATCAGTAGTTTTAAATAGGTTTCTAATTGTTTTGTACCTTAGCTTCAGTGCAATTCATTAAGACTCTTTTATGTTCTTTTGTACTTGTGTAATGTAAAGCTAACTCTGAAGCTTTGAAAACAGATAGTATGGACCATGGAAGCTGCAGTGTGATGTAGTTGTTTGAGCATTGGACTATGAGTCTGGAGACCAGGGTTTAAATCCTGGCTTGGCCATGCAAACCCACTGGGTGACTTTGGGCAAGTCCCACTCTCTCAGCCTCAGAAGATGGCAATGGTAATCCCTCTCTGAAGAAACTTGCCAAGAAACTCTATGACAGGTTCACCTTAGGCTCACCATAAGTAGGAAATGACTCGAAAGCACACAACAACAACAGACCATGGTGCCACTGAAGTGGCAAACACCTGCATGTTGCTGCTGCTGCCACAAAGGTAAAGTGACAGGTGTCTTCTGCTGTAAATGGAGTTAAGATAGAAATGCTCCTGGAAGCGAGGGACTGTGATTCTCACTTCATGTACCTTTTCCATAGCTCAGTAACTTTTCTTCCATCTCCTGAACTAGTGATGAAGTGGTTGGGCTCTGAGACTCTAGCCTAGAACACAGGCATGGTGGATATCCAGACTTTTTTTTCCCTTTGAGCCTGAAATAGATTGAGCTTCTCTTGGCCTAGCAGCACTGCTAAGCCTAATCTACCATAGCACAAAACAGACACTTCAAGAATAGAACTCCAATAAAGGAGATCCTGTTTTACCATTGTTCCAGGATCCCAACTCCACAAGAGATGAAAAGAAGATTCACAACATTTCTCATTCTCAACAACAGAAGTTACCAGCCTTCATGCAAGTTCTCATTAAAAATATGAGAACAAGACAAGGAGCACTGTGCTTTTCCCTTAGGTTGTCATTATGTGTAGAATAACAGGTCTAGGAATAGCTTTTCTGCCTCTTTCCCTCTTGTGAAGCTAAGCTCGCACAGCAAGTACAAAAGGGTACTTTAAAAGTTATGACCAATCTATCACACACTACTGATTTTTAGCAGTCCATACAAGAAGGCAGTGGCTGTTGTAGTTTTCCTATGCACTGTGTGGAGTTTATGCAAGTGGAACAATTTATGCAGTTTGCACAAAACACATTCTTATAGTTACAATAATATTTTTTTGCAACCAGCAAAAAATTTCCTGCCCACCTCACAAGCAAGAAGAAGAAGAAGAAGAAAATGTAAATTGTAACAAAAGATTTACATCCCATAGAGATTGCTACTAGAGTGTGCTCTTCCCATCTGTGGAAATTTAGAAAAAATCTAGGAGTTAAAGCCCTGATTAGTCAATGGACAGATGTGCACAGAGATGTGCACACATCCACATCGATGCATCTATGGGCTTCAACTATCATTGGCTAATATGGGAGTGGGGAAATCTGAAGGAGTTCCAATCATTGGATGCCTAGTCTACCGATAGATGGTCTCACTGTACTGTGTATTTCACTCTGGGAAACCAGGAGGAGTGGAAAGGCCCAAATAGAGCAAATTAAATCAGTTGATATGACTAAACAAAAAATTGCACCAAAAATGTGAAGTGGTCGACCCTTCAGTTAGTTGAGGGGAGAGAAGCTTTAGGAAAGAATGAAACAACTGCCACCATATTGCCAAAACATAGCCCACTGACTTAAAGCTAATCTCCTAGTTGTGTTTTCCTGTGGACCATTAATATTGCATATGCATACAAACAAACTCTATTAATAGTTAATATGAGTTAAGACATATACCCAAAGGAGTTTAATAATTACATTTGCTTTTCATAACTCTCCAGGAAGCTAGAAAGTATGTGCCTCCAAATATGCACCTGATGCAAAAATTAAAGAAATCTTTGTGCCTGCAGCCTCCATCATACAGGATGCTAATCATATGTCTCTATGCTTTTACAGGATATGATTATTTAGAAGTCAGAGGGGATTTTTTTTGGGGGGGGGGGGGAGTAACTGGAAACTGTAATAGTGTTTCCCCCTTCTACTTACCCCATTTCTTTGAATCACTGTTATTACCTTTTAAATCTTGCATCGTTATTTTTTTGTAAATTAGCCTGCCTATTTAACAATAACAAACATTTACAGTGCAATCCCATGGTCCCTAGGATGGTGAGAGATGTCTTTCTGATGAATCTCCAAAGGGGAAGAAAGGAGGGGTACAGTGAAGTATGTAGAGGGAGGTTCTGGGGGAAGCTATTGAACCAAATATCTACATCTCTCCTGGTCATGTTTCCAAGCCATCCAATAACATACACCAGTCCTGGAACTGCTATCGTCATGCCCTCCATTTATTTCTGAGGGAAGGCATCTCTTACAAAGAAGGAAACCCCTGTATGTTGAGGGGAAAAGAAGTAAAACTACTTTTCTTTTCTCATTTCATTCCTCTTGCCGTGAGCCTGACAGTGTTTAGATATCATAGAAGCTTTTGTTGATGAGGGATAGGAGCAATTAGTGAGTGTCCATAAGATCGGAGTCATCCATTTTCATATACGCATATACATTTTCATATTGGGAACAGGAGAAGTTCACCAGGTTGTTGGTTTTTACAGACATGACACTTCATGTGTTATTCTAGTGATGAGGAAATGTAGTGGTGAAGGTTTAAGCAGGATTGTCCTCCAGTGTTCTGCAGCCACTCACTCAAAACCATAAGGTGGTGAGTTCCATACTAGCAAAAGGGCTCAAACTCGACTCAGGCTTGCATCCTTCTGAGGTGGCTAAAATGAGTATCCAGATTGTTGGGGGCAAGTAGCTTACAGTTTTAAACTGCTTAGACACTACTTAAGCGGTATGAAGCGGTATATAAATGAATCTGTTTGCTTGACTGCTGTAATCTTCTTTGATTCCCCACCGGAAAAGGCGGAATAGAAATAAATCCTATAAAAAATATTAAAAAAAAATAAACCAAGTGGAAACATTTGGAGCAAAGGCAAAGATTCCTGATCTTGAGGAGCCCTCTTGATTCTGAAGAGCCCTCTTAGTCCAAGGACCCCTGTGTCTGCCAAGTCATGTCACAATATGGTACTGCAAGCTACAGAGAAATTTGAATTAATTGAAATTAATTTTAAAAACATAGTGAACCCAAGATGCGTTCTCTCTTTTGGTCCCCTTAGTATCCACACCAAATTTGATGTGTTTGAGTATCAGATTACTACCACATCACTGAAGCCACGAGACAGACAGATACTCCTATCTTGCTTTCTCTCTCATAATTACTGTCAGAACAGGATTAGAAACGTAAGATACCACACTTAGGGAGAAAAAATTGGAAATATGCAGATATAAGATGGGTGGCACCTGGCTCAACAATAACATGTGAAAAGGATCTAGGAGTCTTAGTGGACCACAAGCTGAGCATGAGTCAACAATGAGATTCAGCAGCTACAAAATCCAATGCAATTCTAGACTGTTCTGACCTCAGAAATGAATGACCCATACTGGCAGCAGATGCATTGAGTGGCCTGGCGGGACACTCAGGCAGACAGCTGTCTTGGCACAGGAATGGAGGCCAAGGTAATGGGGGCAGGTCAGACCAGCTACATGGCCTTGATACTGCAAGCTACCTCTGGAGTATCCCAGCCAGTGCCCATAAGGCCATTGCTGATATTGTGATTGTTATGTTGCCATTGCCTTCCATGAACTAACCAGAGCAACAAACAAGTTCTTGCACTGAGGAACTTACAGTCTAAATTCCTAATGGTGAAAGAAGGAATGGGAGGTGAGGGGCCAAGAGATGTAAATGAATGCAGTTTTATTGGTCGTTCTAACTACAATAAGGGTTTTGTTTTCTGAGACACTAGAACTACCCATTACAAATTTGTCATCCTGATGGAGCAGCAGCAGCAACTATTCTCACTATCCAACCAGAACAAACATAAATACTTATGAATCTGCTGGCCAAGCAAGCCTTCTTCTGAGTGATGCTGATAAGAAATATCCATAAGAAAAATTATTTGGACAGGTAAGTACTTTCCAAATAATCTGATTCCACTTGAGTAGAGATAGGAGTAGTGGCACTCCACGCTGACCGGAATGTGACTGAAAGACTATTAAGAGAAACCATGTTAACATCTTTTTCTACTCTGTCTATGAGTTATGGCTCTTGTGAACAAGACTACACATAACAGTACTCACAGGATCAGCAAATTTTATGTACGTACTAGACAATATTTGCTACAAGCACAATATTTGTCCTGTGAGAAGGTGCATCAAATGCAGTTCCCAAAATAATAATAGTCACTTATAACCCAAGACGTAGCAATCAAGATGGCTCATACTCACTACCCAGAAACTGTGCAGTGAACAAGCTGCAACCAAAGAATTATTTACAGAGTCTGTTCTGCAAACAGTTTCAAAATGCCAAATAAATTACACAGGCGCATGAACCACTTGTGGAGAATTTCTGACAAGAAGAAGCAGCAAAATTAATCAAATAAATTATTCAGAATGGATGAGTCTCTCAGCTCTAATTAAAACCCTATGAGATGTAAATAATAAATGCCCTCAAAAACCTTACAACCAAAAGGTTTTGCTGTGTCTGTACTATGTGCTTTTTTTCTCCTCCAGACAAAGAAAGCAAAGTAGGCATGAGGTACTACTGCACTGGGTGGGGGTAGGGAAGTGAATAGCAGCAAAACATGGCATTAAAAAAAAAAACCCTCAAATATTGTTTCAGCTATCATAGGGCTTGAAAGAATTGGGAAATTGCCAAATTATTTGTGAGAAAACTGCATATCTTTGAAAACAAGTGGCTACAAAGGACTTTGGGCTTTAGATGAAAAGACTTGCATTAGTATGCCAGAAACTGAACTTAAGGCACCTGCCAGCAAACTTTTTTTAAAAAAATCCACACCCAATAAAATTAGCTTCAAACAACTGAAAGAATCACCAGGAAATGAGACACATACTCTTTTCACACAACACTTAAGAAGTTTTCTTACATGGCGAAGAGGGAAGTGCAAGCTGATTCTTCATCCATAGTGGCTGCATTCTCTCTTCCTGAGTTCCTCTTTGAATTTTTCATTAAAAAGAGGGTAAGAGGAAGTGCCTTCTTTTTTAAAGTTCCTCTTTAGTTGTGCTTAGGTAAAATGCTGGACATATTTAAGGTACACTCTTGGGATGCGTGATGCAGACCTCAGCTGGTAGCTGTCAGGAAGAAACAAGCCTTTTGTCAGGCCTGCTATTATGCAATGGCAAATCATGAAAGAGGATCATATTGTTTGAGATTTGATATTATTGTATTTTTATTAACAAGGATGGGGATAATAGTTTTAAGGCATCTTGTCCTTGAGACTTCTAAACCTGTTAAGAAGGTCCACTCATGGCGAAAGGAGATCAGGGTAACAAGGATGTAATGGGAACTGCAAGTGGCAGTTAGATAGATAGTAATGTTACTAACTCAGAAATGAAGTGCTTTAATTGTGAGATTGTTTATTACCCAGTAGGTCATGCTGTAACGGAAAGGGTATTCATGGTGGCAAAACAAAAATGGTCTGAGTGTACACATGATTTGTGTAAAATACAAGTGGGAAAAGGAGAAATGATAGGCACAGTATAGTTCTAGTATTGTTCTGACAATACATTCCTATCCCCATATAGCCTTCTCTGACAATAGGTGAGTGAAGTTGTCTTATACTAAGTGAGACCATTGGACAAGTTGATCTACCAGCTTTGACCAGCACCAGTTCTCCAGGCTATCAGGCAACAAACAGTTATGGATGCTTAAATTCATAGAAGGGAGGATTGTCTTTATATGAAAATGACACACAAAGGCCAGTGTCTGGTTACTGCCATATGTAGGCATAAGTGGAATGGATTGTCTTTATTGGACCTTTCATTTCCAAGTGATAGGGAAGTAACTGGAGGTCACTTTGAGAAACATTAGCAATGAACATTGAGCAGACTGTGCATGTCTGCAGTGGGTCTCTACTCTTAAGTGAGACCCCACTATGCAGTATGTACCATCACACTGTTCATTGCATTTGTGCAAGGGCATGTCAGTAGTAGGTGCTTACCAGTGATCCATATATGTTTGCTACAGTGGCATCCAGTATCGGGACTGTGCAATGGATGTAGAGTGTACTCCAGTGATAGGTATTTATGCCCCATTGCAGCAATGTAGGATCTTTGACATAGTATCATTTGCTGGTGGATGGTCATGTGGGCTGTGCATTTCCACACTGATGGCTTGTAGTCCATGCAGGCTAATGCGTTCACCTAGTACTAAAATGGGTTTCAGAGCAATATCTCCAAGTTAAGTACTGCACTGAGACGAAGTGTTGTGCACAGTGGGTGGGTGGATGCACAGAGATCTGATATCAACTAAAACTTGAAAAAACACAAGCTTGCAAAAGAGAACAGAACATAAACAAACAAACAGCTTCATTTATATACCGCTTCATACTGCCTAAGGAGTGTTTAAGCAGTTTACAACTGTAAGCTACTTGCCCCCAACAATCTGGGTACTCAATTTAGCGACCTCAGAAGGATGCAAGCCTGATTCAAGCTTGAGCCCTTTTGCTAGTCTTGAACTCGCCATCTTATGGTTTTGAGTGGCTGCCGAGTGGCTGCAGTACAAGCATTTAACCACTGCACCACCAGGTACACATTTCTGTGACTTCACACCATCTCCTCTGTCATAGTACAGAAGACTCTGGACACAAAATGTCAGAGATGAAGCTACAGCCTGGAACTGGGACAAAGGTGACAAGGTAACCTGAGTTCAGGTGGCAGACATGATGACTTAACATTTGGAGAGTCCTGAATCACAGGAAGCTGATGAGAGAGGGGCAGGAGGTAAAACCAGCAGGCTTCAATCCTGGAGTCACAGCTGTCAGGTAAAAGGAAACTGGGTGACATACCAGGAGTGGGATGGACTCAAACCCCAGGTGGGAAAACTGTATATTAGAGAGAGAGCTGAGATGCTCAGTGTGGTGATGGTTGTACATAGGAGTCTGGCAAAGCACTTTGATACTCAATTGTATATATTAGAACCAAGATTCAAAACCTCTTTGTGAGTACTCAGCAGTCCAGCAGTTATTTATCTGGACGGCACCTTCTGTGTGGGAGGAATTTTCCTTTGCAGCCTGCACAGAGCTTCACAGCAGAGACCTTCCAGTGGCGTTTCTGTTCCATGTTTATGTCTTCTGCATGTTGCATGCTGAATCCTGATTTTACATGCCCCAATATTCCCACCCCATTCCAGCCCCAACAACGTGGCTGGGGAGTGTGGGTGAGATTGTTGAAAGCTGTAGCTGACACTAAGTGCAGTTCTTCTCCTCAGTTCTAATCAAAGTGGTCCACTCTAGATGTGGTCCCAATTAGCCTGATTCAGTTTGGAATTTAGGATTTTCATGGTTGCACAGCCCAAGTTAAAAACCCCTCTCAGAACTGGAAGGATAAGATGAGAATGCTCCTGCTACTCACTCCTGGCTAGTTGGTCTGGCTATGTTAGAGGCTCTGAAATTGCAACACTCTTGACTTTTCAATAGTTTTGCTCTGTTAATAAAACGTGAGATGTGGTTCATGCATATTGTCTCATACAGAAGCATTAAATGGGTACAAATTTAACCATATGTCAATATGTGCCTCTGAATCAGTGAGAGTTTATTTAATGTAAAGGTAGCTAGAAGTAGAGCTTGGATTTTTTTTTTTTTAAAAAAAAGACTATACTCC
Organism: Urosaurus nigricauda; assembly: GCA_034509955.1. Taxonomy (NCBI): domain Eukaryota; kingdom Metazoa; phylum Chordata; class Lepidosauria; order Squamata; family Phrynosomatidae; genus Urosaurus; species Urosaurus nigricauda. The sequence goes on from JAOEGL010000003.1 coordinate 37,567,608, forward strand.
CAGAATCCCCAGCCACCATGACAACCAGCCATGCTGCCTGGATGATTCTGGGAGTTGTTATCCAAAAATTAAATTCATCAAGCTCTTGTTCCAATATGTTTCCAGAAACTGAAAACACTGAAGAGGGTGGAAACGGCAGCAGATGCTTAAAGGCATCTCATTTATTCCCTGAACAGTCCAAGAAGTGGAGGGGTGGGGGGTGTTCCATATTGTGGAAGTGAGATTTTAATATAACCATATCTCAGTATGCCTGATAACTCCCAAGAGGCATCCTGACCCTCTCCTGTCATCTCTCTGCTTCATGCAGATGGTACCAAGTCAGTTAGAAAATTGGTTAGTATTTTTCCTGGGTTCCCTTGAGAATATTTGGCCCTTTGTATTCCCATTCATGAGTTTCCTCTCCACGACTCTCTTCCCCTCTTGCAGCTTGTGAGTCCTTTATCTGTCTAAAACCAATCACTCATTCCTCCTCCTCTCTCCTTTTGATAAAAAAAGAATCTGAATTTAATAAGAATGTGTTGCGAAATATCTGTGCTAATCCCCTTCGCCTTCCTTCTCTTGCCCTCCGGGGAATGGTGCCAGTAGAGCTCTGGCTGTTTTTATTGGCACAAAATCATATTTGACCCTCTGGAACCCTTCTGATCACATAACAGGTGTCTCAGGCTGACAAGATAAACATATTATCAATTATGTGTTCCCACAAGTTATGCAAGAGCCCATCTTCCTTCTGTTTGTTTCATCTCTTGACGTGGATTTGGGAGAAGAGAGAAAATAAAATGCTAGTGCTGGCTCTTCTTAAAACTCTCTTAAAAGCCTAGTGACAGATTTTCTTTTTCACCTAAGCCATGAAATGTCATTTCCTTGCATCCATTCATCAACAGTTGTGCTAGTGTGTTGTTATAAGAGTGAAGTGCAAGGACTGAAATGTGATGGAGAGACTTTATGAAGATTGCCTCTGTGCAAACTTCTGTTGTAGGATAAGAATACTTGTGTTCCTGCCACTATTGAGACATCTGTGTTGGAACATTGGATAGGAAATTTATTGAAAGAAAAATCAACAATACAGTCCTCTGCAGGCCTACTCAGATGTAGGTATAATTGTGTTCAGTATAATGATAGCTATGTATAGGACTAATGTCTCAATATTTTAATTTCTCAATCCACTTGGCGGTGGGTGTCCATCTGCAATTTACAGGTGTCTGAGCTCCATTTAGCAGACCAGCCATCTGTACATAGTTCTGCATGCTCCGCTCCACACGGAAGTGGAAGTAAAAGCACATGATCAGAGATGTCCATAGATACATCTGTCACTTTTTGGTAGCAGTAATTCAGATATCCAAATACATCTTCCAGAATAAAGTACTTTACCTCCTAACCCTGGAATCCTACATTTAGTTGTTTATTTTAACTATTGAGCTGCAGACAAACATGCACTCTCACACATATCCTGCTGGTCAACCAGAAGTTCACCTTGATAATCAAGACCACGTCTATTGAAAGTGAAGCCGGGCCCAGACATGGGCACCTTGCACTATTCTAGACCACCAGGCAACTCTTCTCCTGTCCATCTCTGTCTCTCAGTCTCCCTCCCTCCCTCATACTCACACAGACACAAACACACACACACACACACACACAGATACAGCATATTTATCTCTCATGGGAGTTGAAATCTCTCAAGAGGGTATTCAAATGCCATCAAATCCTGCCAAGATTCCCAGAGTTATATAAAGTCTCAAGAGGAGTAAGATCTTTCTTTTTCACATCCTCACTCTGACACCACTTACAATGCTACATGAAAACAGAACAAACAGCTTCATTTATATACCACTTCATACTGCCTAAGCAGTGTCTAACCAGTTTACAACTGTAAGCTAATTTCCCCCCAACAATCTGGGTACTCATTTTAGCCACCTCAGAAGGAGGTGAGAAGCCTGAGTCAAGCTTGAGCCCTTTTGCTGGTATTAAACTTGCAACCTTATGGTTTTGAGTGAGTGGTTGCAGTACAGGTATTTATTGTATATACTCGACTATAAGTCAACCCCATGTATAAGTCGAGGGCAACTTTTGGAGGCAAAATTTTGGATTTTGATATGACCCTTGGATACGTCAAGGGTAAAACTTAGGGACCTGCAACAAAGGATCTAAAAAATGAAGCAAAGGAAAACAATGCCAAAGAAGCTACAAAATTATGGCAGACATAACTCTTTGTGCTCACTCTTAAATCTGGATGGAAGAGAGAGCAGGGGGAGATCAGTGCTTTCAGGACAGATTACACTCTTGCTTTTCACCAGGGGATAGTTCCCTTTTTAAGAGTTACAATATACTATTTGCATTGACCCGTGGATAAGTCGACCTAGCTTTTTGGGGTCAATTTTTTGACTAAAATTTCTAGACTTATACATGAGTATATACAGTAACCACTGCACCACCAGGACTCCTCTTCATATGGAGAGGAGATGCACAAACAAATGCACATGGGAGGGAGAGTTTACTCCCATGAATCCAGTCCACCTACTCTGGCTCATAAGAGGAAGGTCTGATTCTTCCATCTACGGCCAAACTTTGCCATGAGGGGCATTGTGTTGGAGCAGGGATGCTCCACTTTGTTAGTTCTTCACAGGAGCAAAAACAGATACATCTCTTAGAGCAGCTCAGATATTTCCCCCCTCTCTGATGTGAGATTTTTACAGTTGCAAGACAGAGAGCTGCAGATACCCATGAAAAAGTGCTTTTTTATTAGGGTTTTTTTTTTTTTTTTTTTTTTTTTTGGAGGTTGTTTGTAGCTTTGAGCAGCAAACTACTTTCTTGGTGTGAAGGTGCCTAGGGAACTGTTCCAAGGGAAAAAAAAAAACACTTCTGAGCAGTTTGCTGTTTGGGAAATAACCTCAATGGGGACAGAGTGGATGAAGGTCAAGTGGATTTATGGCATCAATAAAAGCTGAATAAGTGCAAAATTGGCCATAATCTGCCCTCAGTTACACCTGAGCAGTGCGAATCTATTGTTTTTAGGTGGGTTCCAAAGGTGTCATTGAGAACAGTGTATGACACATTATTTATCCAGGATAGCTGAGAGGGGGGAAAGATGTTTAATAAGATGGTTAACAGGACCACATCACCAGGTCCTGATATGCAGCATCTTACCTAACTCATTTCAAAACTAAAGGGCATTGTTGTCAGTCCAGGCCACAGTGTGCTTGAAAAGGAAGCCCAATGGAGGACAAGCCCAACAGCTACTTATATACAGATGGAAATGAAACAGAGGGGGAACACATATATCAAAAACATGGTAGCAGACCTTCCTACCCATCTTCTTTTCATTTATATTGGATTTTGCTTTCCATTAGTAAAAATATGCTCAGGGCAATGTACTTAAGGAACACAAAGGCAGTAAAAACAATTATTAGAAACAGAATCTAAATATGACATGTTTTGATTTTTTATATTCAGTGTGTGTTGCTTAGTATATTTTTCACACAACCCCATGCTCACTGCAATTGCATTAGTTAAAGAAAAGGGGGGCTGGTTTGGGAGCAGCCATTATCACATGTCTTTGCAATAGTGTGACTGGGACTGTTTCTGCCATTGTTCTCTCCTCCATACTTCCCCTTATCCTTGCCTCCTTGCCATATGCCTTACCCAGCATGCCTTTTAGGGGTTTATTTTTATTTTTATTTTTAATGCAATTCCAGATTTGTGCTAATGCAATTTAAGTAAAAAGAAAAGAAAAGAAATAGAAAAAAAAATAAAATCAGTCTGCTTAGGAATAGCAAGAGCGATGGGGGAAAGGGGAAGAGGAAGAGAGGTTGACACCATGTGACTGCCAATGTCAGAATTACTGAAGAAGTGACATTTCACACCTGAGTGCTACTGGGACTGCAGCACAATTGGGAGTTTTTTGATGTGTTTTCCCCATCGGTGAAAAGGGATGCTCTAATAATGCCTGATAGCAAAGCAGTGATGCAATGGAGATGATGTTGTGTGCTAAGTATTGCCAGAGTCACTATTCTGTAGCTATTCTATTCTATTCTATTCTCCTTAAACTCATTTGAAAATGTTGGATTGTCACCACCACCACCATCACCACTATTTTATGCTATGCAACAATTTAGCTGTCTGATCCTAGCACTAATACGTGAGGCAGAAATTTAGTGCTTGTTGCGAACACCCAAATAAATTTACTACAGTACTTTAATTATTATTAAATGTGTTCCTTCCCTTTATTTTAAAATAAGCCCTCACAACCTGGCTCAATGGGGGGAAAAAAATAATCAAAACCATTGGAAAAACATAATGAACAAAAGAGTAAAGGGTTTAAACATATAATAACAATAATAATGATAATGATAATGATGATGATAATAATAATAATAATAATAATAATAATAATTTATTTGTATACCGCCCTTCCAAAGATCAGGGCAGTTCACAACCTCTATACAGATTAAAAACATTTATACAACAATAAAAACTGTGTCATTCCAATATAGCTACACAGTGGTGCTCATGTTAATAATACAATTGACAACGGGGGAGACGATGAGATCAGGGGTAGGCCTGTTCAAATAGGTAGGTTTTTAACCCCCTTTTAAATTGGATGAGGGAGGCAGCCGAGCGGAGGTCAAAGGACAGTGAGTTCCAGAGGCTAGGGGCCGAGATAGAGTATGCCCTCTTTATGGTGGTAGATAATCTAGCCTCTGGAACTTTTAATAATTGTTGCCCAGTGGTCCTGAGTGTGCAGGGCGGATTGTATGGGGAGAGACGGTCCTTCAGGTACTCTGGGCCCAAGCCATATAGGGCTTTATAGGTAATAACCAGCACTTTGTACTGAGCCCGGAAGCGAACAGGCAGCCAATGAAGATCTTTTAATACAGGAGTTATATGGCTGGCCCTGGGTATGCCAGTGACCAGCCGTGCTGCCATGTTCTGCACTAGTTGTAGCTTCCGAGTGTGATACAAAGGCTGCCCCATGTACAGCGCATTGCAGAAATCTAATCGAGAGGTTACCAGAGCATGTACTACAGTTTCAAGGTCCCCCCAGTCCAGGTAGGGACGCAGCTGGCGTATCAGTTGAAGCTGAAAACAGGTGCTCCTGACCGTCGCATCCACCTGAGATGTGAGATGGAGCGACGAATCAAGGAGCACCCCCAAGCTGCGTACTGTGTCCTTAACGGGAATCGTGAGCCCGTCCAGGACAGGTGGAACCACCTCCATCCCAGGGCCGGGAGAACCTATCACGAGCACTTCCGTTTTCTCTGGATTCAGGCTGAGTCTGTTTTTCCTCATCCAGTCCATTACCGATTCCAGACAGGTCACGAGCGGAGCGACGCCATCCCTGGTCACTGCATCAGTCGGAGACATAGAGAAAACTATATGGGGACAATGAGAACAATAAAGAGAGGGGGTGTGTGTGAGGGATTGGGATGTAACATTTTAAATTGTACTTGTTTTTAAATTGTTGTACCCCACCCCGAATGCTCGCTCAGAGGGGCGGGTTATAAATAAATTATTATTATTATTATTATTATTATTATTATTATTATTATTACTACTAAAAATAACTTTGGGGAAAACATGTAAAAACCAAAGGAGAGGGGCTAAGGTGAGTACTTTAATTTTTAAATGGTTCCATATTCATGGAAGTGCATTTCAGGACCTGGGCTTTTGATTTGGACTGAGCCACAGTGAATGCCAGAAGGAGTTTTGTATGCCCACCAGGACGCACTGGGAGGTGTGCCATTGTGCTGGACACTCTGGATTTCTGTTGTTTCTGTGCACCTTTGATTCATTTCTAACTTATAACAACCCTAAGATGAACCTATCACAGGGTTTCCTTGGCAATTTTTTTCCAGAGGGGGGGAGTGTCTTTGTCTTCCTATGAGAATGAAAGAGTGTAACATGCCCAGGTTGGGTTTCCAACCTGAGCTGTGATTCAAACCCTAGTGTCCAGAATCATAGTCCAGTGTTGAAACCACTACATCACACTGGCTCTCTACAGCCTTAAGTGAATGTGTTCCAGCTGCCACTGCTGTGTCACTTGGCTTTTTGAATTATCTCAGTCACCAAATGAATTTTATAGTCCATTGGGGGCTGTCCATGCTTGTTAAGGTGATATTTCCATCTCCAATGTGCCGTACAATTTCATTTTCCATGCAATTATCCCTTTTGCCTGCCGGCTGCCCATCTCATTCTGAAGGAAACCCTACACCTTGAATATATTGTTGATGAGTGGTGTAAAAACATGTATGCATTTTCTAAGGCCTTAGATCAGAAAAGTCTCTTGCATAATAAGGTGAGAGCCAATCAATCTAGGGTCCTTGCTCATAACAGAATCACATTTCTCCAACTACACATCGAGGCTTTATGAGGAGGCTAAAAGAGGTGGTTTGGATCAATATTTTACCCAATAGGGACAACAAAGTAACACCTCCTCTTCATTCTTATACAATATTGTTTATTGGTGATCTATACGGAAGTACAGAAACAAAAATGAGTGCAAGTTTGAACCAATTGACTAAATCTTAACCTGGAAATGTATCCCCCTAGTTAAGTGATGCAGATGATAACAAGGAAAATGAAGCAAGAACATGGGATGCTTCATTTGGCCATTTGATCAAGCAAAGGAATATTAATGATATGTCACTCTGGTTGCTTTCTCTTTTTGCAAGCACTTCATGTAGCCTGTACAGTTTACATTGCACTGAGATATGGATTAGAGTGGCAAAGTTCAGAGGAATGTTTTGACAGAGAAGATGCTGTACTCATGGTTTTTAGAGAGGATTTTTTTAAAAAAAATATCTCATAGTTCTTGAGGTTTTATATGCATCTGATCATCTCAGCATAATTAGACTGCATTGCAAGTATTCAGCAACACCCTCGAGAGCTTTTGTCTCTGGCATGATACTGAAATGCAGGATTTTGTGGTTGCACTTTCTTTTTGCAATTTATAAAAAATGTAATTTGTGCAAAATTCCATTTGGAAGAGAGAGGTTTTTCTATTTGTTGAAGGTAAGCATACACATAGCAAGCATAACAGGATAGGGCAATCAATTGCAAATATAGAAAAAACTAATGTTGTTGCGTGCCTTCAAGTCATTTTTGACTTATGACAATGCTAAGGTGAACCTATCACAGTGTTTTCTTGGAAAGGTTTCTTCAAAGGATTTTACCTATAACAAGGAGCCCTGGCGGCACAGTGGTTAAATGCCTGTACTGCAGCCACTCACTCAAAACCATAAGATAGTGAGTTCAAGACCAGCAAAAGAGCTCAAGCTCGACTCAGGCTTGCATCCTTCCAAGGTCGCTAAAATGAGTACCCAGATTGTTGGGGGCAAGTAGCTTACAGTTGTAAACCGCTTAGACACTCCTTAGGCAGTAGGAAGCAGTATATAAATGAATGTTTGTTTTACCTTTCCCCTCCTCTGAGTCTGAGAGAATGTGACTTGATCGAGGTGACTTGATCGACCAGTGGGTTTCTATGGCTGAACATGTATTCCAACTCTGGTCTCAAGAGTTGCAATCCAGCACTCAAACCACTATGTCAAACTGGCTCCATCAGTGTTACTACTCTGCTACAAAGCTGCTAGCTTATGCAACAAGTCAACAATTACCACTTTTTGAGGAAAGGACATACACACACAAAAATATATCATGAAAGATTTTTCTTTATGACTTTTCCCCTAGCCACCAATTCCAAACCATGTTGTCTTACAGTGGTTCACATGAAGGGAGGAAATGAAGTTTTCCAATTTAATGTACACAGGCCATCATTTCCAATAATCATAGTCCTTGTCTTTTGCATTCCTGGTTTTTCAGAATTTTTCAAACAGTCCCAGATGAGATTTTCCCCATCCCTCCTTTACCCTAAATAGTGAACTGCAAAGACCTCAAAGTGGGCTATGCAGCTGACAATTAAGTTTTTTGCAATCAATTACACCTCCCCTCCCCAAGAAGAGGAAGGGTAAATGTTTACCTCTCCCAGTAGGACCAGTGCAAAAAGAAAGCACAGGCATACCCCAGTTAATGAAGTGAAGGTGTTCATGGGCGTTATTTCTCTAACATAAAATTTGGTACTAGAGAACTGTAGATCTGTGAAGGAGATGAGAGATTTCTAACAGAAAATGTTCAGCATAGTCACTAAACAGCAATTCCAGGATTCTTGGGAGAGTCTGTGATAGTTAAGGAGTTTATCTCACACCCCCCCCCCCCCCAAAAAAAGCAACTTATCCCTGGTGGGATAGAGTCGCTTATGGGATGCAGTTGGGTATTATTGCAGGGAAATGTTGCCGGTGCTGCTGGCTGATTGCATCACACCTAAATCCAGGGTCCCAGCTCCCAGTCGTGCTCAGCTGGCCAATTTGCAAAGTTGGGAGCTTCCCATTTTTGAAAATCAACAGGCTAAGAGAGGCTAGGAGCTTGGATGTAGCCAGGATGCAGTCACCCGGCAGCATCAGCAGCATTGCAATAATACCTGACTGGATCCCATAAGTTACTCTATTCCGCCAGGGGCAAGTCACTTTTTTCTTACTACCTCTTAACTGTTTCCTATTCATATTTACAATTGTGGGAACCATTGCCACAACTGAAAATGCCCCCCAAACCCACCTTAAAACACAGCCTGCTGCCCTGAGGGATGGAATTCTGTGGCACTGTTGAGGAGGGTGTTGTAGAAGGATGCACCCAGCCATCTTTCACCAGCAAGTAGTAGTGTGCTGTTATGTTGCATATAGACACCAGAGTTCCATACCTCTGGTTGATGTTCCACCACATGCTGATAGGAGAGGTCTGGATGCATCAACCTTCATCTCTTAGTTCACCAGTGCTGCTGTGCAGCTGCATGGATTTCAAGTAGGGTGTGAGGGGTCAGATTGAGAGTCAAAGGGTAGCCATGACGTTCTGTCTATGCATATGTTGCAGGATCTTGTTCTGTATCTTTATTAACAAATTACATTCCATTTATCTCCAGAAAGTATAATTATTGCACATAATTTTTTTTCCATGCCTCATTTTTTTCTGGGGAAAATATTACAAAGTAGGGTTAGGCTGAGAAACTATAACAGGCTCAAGGTGACCATATGAATGCTACATTAAAGGTGACCATATGAATGCTACGTTATGGAGAAACTAGGGTTTAATCTGATCTGTAATGGGCATTGAGCAGGGTGGGTATGAACAGATTTTAGAAAAATGTCTCATGTAAATACTATATTTATTGTTAATCATGAAGTTAATCATGTTGTGCTAGCACTTGCATGCACACACATGCACACACACAGTTTTGTTTTTATTTGTATTTATTTCTTTGATCCCCTTTCTTTTTTTCAGGATTTCCTAAATGCAGTACAGCATTTTTCACTTTAAAATGATCATTTTTCATGTTCTTCCCTGTTAATAACTTTTGCCCTTCTATTGACTGGCCACATCCTTTTGTACAAGCCATATCAGACCTCTGCAAATTGTTCCACATGCACAGTTCAATAGCATTGTGGAGACAATGGCATACAACCATGGCTAAAGCTGCTGTTTCACAGTGGCAGCAATTTACCTACCCAAAAATATAAGGAGCTTGCCTCCAAGCCTTGAATCCTGCATTTCTTTGTTTAATTTACTATGTCCAGGAAAGTGGATGCAAGCACAGAAAAAGAGAGAGAGCACAATGTGACTGGCTGAATGGTCCCAAACAAACCCTTTGTACACTGCAATTTTTATTCTTCCATACAAAGCAACAATTATCTCATTTTATAATGGTGTGCATTTTACAGTAATATGTGAAAAAATATGAAATTTTGAAATTACTCTGGGACAAAAAGAAGAAGATGATGACAGAAAGATAATATCTCACCATCTTTGATGAAGAAAATGTTGAAATTTTCCTGTTTACAGTGTGAGAACAAATCATGACAGGATTTGCATCTCTAATAAAGAAAAATGACCTAACACTAAAAAAACCCCAGTCACTGCAGCAAAATAATAATAATAATAATAATAATAATAATAATAATTAAAAAAGACCTTAGCAACTATGAAGGCTACAGGGATCAATTGGTACCATACCTATAGAAAGACGAATGGAATTCTCTGAACCTCTTCAGGGAAGCTATTCCACAGCCAAGGGTAATTGCAGAAAAGGCTCTACCTCATGGCAGGGAAATGATCACTGCCATAACCCTGAGCAGATGACTAAAATGTGGACATAATCAACCCTTTGATGCAACATATTTCAAGCTTCATTGCACATAAAGCAGCAACAATGACATTTTCTGAAAGGAGACCCTAAAACTTCCATGCCATATTCTCAAGAAGAAGAAGAATAATGAAGACAATTTTGGCAAGAAAGGAAACAGCTGGGAATATATGCACTGAACCCTATATCAGTTTTATGCCAGTTAACTATCACAGCCTCCCCTAAAAATGCTAAAATTGTAGTTTAGCGACCTGGGCAAGGGAATGTCTCTTAATCCATTTTAAGTCTTGAGTATAGTTCCTCCTGTATTTTGTACATAATGGATCTTCCTGAACTCTGATTTACCATTCACTATGTGGTTATATCATTGTCCCATCAATTGTGTCAGTAGCCCAGATCAAACATTATAGAATACTATGGTTTGCTGGAATGGGGAAAACATAGTTTCCTGATCTAAGTAGATATTGAAGTTAAGGCTCCTGTCTTTCCCCCTCATTCATGATCTTGTGGTTCAGGAGCTTTCTCTTTTCAAAACTAAACAGCATTTCCTATAATCTGGGGGCTCAGAGAACTGGATTATTTGGACCAGAGATAGGCAAAGTGTATCTCTCCAGATGTTGTTGGACTGCAACTCCCATCAACACTAGACAGTGGAGCCACTGATGAGGAATGCACTCAATATTCTCTCAGTCTCTCTTTTCACAGATGCCCCATATTTACCTACAATGTCCATAAAACCCTGAGTCCACTATGTTAGGGTAGGAGGAGACAGAAATGTAAACATTTTAAAAATACCTGAAAAAGAGGGACAACAGAGGATGAATGGGGACTATCTTTGCCAGATGAGGACAGTTTGAAGACCTGGACCAAGGCACTCCAAAATACTGCTGATTAAAACATATTCAACAACATACAATAAATAAGGTATAACGTTTTATATGTGTAAAAATCAATTTCCCCTTGAGTTAACAGGGATTTCAGTTAACCAAGAGGGATCAGGTACATCTGTGGGATGTGGTAGGTGATGTCAGAATCCCTGTAATGTCCAGCTTCAAGTGTGCAAAGCATGAATTCATTGACACTGTGCACATCTTTATATTGGCAAGCATATTGGTTTATAATTCTATATATGGGGTGGGCAACTATTTGGGGCCTAATTGGTCACCTGGAGTCCTGGGAGGGCTAAAACAAATGCTTATTGCCACTTAATGTTTGCCACTGCCCTGGGAGGCAGGCTTGTTTGGCCCTCTTTCTGTCATTTGAGGGCCCTATGAGACATTTCTCCTACTAAAGGTGACCAAGAAATGAACAGGCATATATATGACTTCCACATCCATGCCTACATAAGCAAGCAAAACAGATTAATTTTGGTCCATGTTGCTTGTCACAGACTATTAAGTCCTGACTATTTGAGAGTCTTTATCTCCCCATACGAACCTGCTAGAGCCCTAAGATCTTCAGCAAAAGGCTTTCTCTCAGCCCGCTCACATAGGCTTGCTTGATGAGGATACCAAAGAGAACCTTCTTGGTGGCTGTTCCCACCCTCTGGAACTCCCCTCCACAGAAGGCTAGGCTAGCCCCCTCCCTGCTTTCCTTTCACTGGCAAGCAAAAACATTTTTATTTAGGCAGGCTTTTTCATACACAATCATGACAGGGTGGTTTTTATATGGAGTGTGTGTTTTAGTTATATTTTAACTTTCATATGTTTTTATGTTGATTTTGTCTTGTTTTAATTGTTTTTAAACTCTTATTGTAAAAGAAATTAAAATATTTTAATCTTGCGAGCTGTTTGGGGACCCTTTTTGGGAAAATGGTGACATAGAAATGAACTAACTAAATGATAAATAAATAATAAACAAATTGTGCATTTATTCACCTGAAGTCCATACTTTTCCCATTTTCTCATTCATGTGCATGCATGAAAATTGGCACTGAAAAACACACTAAAGTGTGTATTTCCCTTGTGCAAAAATGCACATTTCTAAATTCATTTGCTGTAAAAAAAATTTTTTTTAAAGCTATCTGAAATTTGTTCTGATGCAATTTTGAGATGAAAGCACTTGGTAAATGTGAGATCCAGTAGATATATGTGCTCTAGTCTACACTTTTCCCCAGGAGCTGTGGGTCTAATCAGTTTGTAACAGAATTTGCAAAGGCCAGATTTTTCCAGTGTTCTTAGTCCTTAGTCCTTTGCACAGTAAACAAGCCAGCTCCCCTTTTGTCAAGTGTTTATCTCCCCTGCCCCAATTTACATTACTGTTATTGCTGGCTTTGTCCTACTGTGTCTGTGCATTGGGCACATGCTGACTTAATGTCCTACTATTACTTCTTCTCTCTCCTTTTTCCCCCAGCTACTGATCAATAAGGCATTTCAGGTCTTCTTGTGACAAAGGTTCCTCCAGCTGTCAACACTGTAAACTGTTCCTGAATTTAAAGGAGCTTATTGCATGAACTTCAAAACTGGCTCAAGCCTCCCGGGCTGCAGACAGGACACGGAATGGAGGTGGGGATTATCATGTGCTAAATTGTCACCTAATCGTCGGCCGCCATCAGCCCAGGTACCAGCCAGGTTGCAGCTGTGCTCCGCCAGGACTTTTCCAAAGTCAGAATCTTTCTGGCTTCTAAAATATGATGGCAGAGTGTGGTGGGACCCAGGCTGATGGTGGCCGGCGATGAGGTGGTGATTTACCATGCAGTAATCCCCGCCTTCATCCTGTGTCCTGGCTGCAGCCTGGGAGCTTGAGCCGGTTTTAAAGTTCATGCGATAAGCTCCAAAGTCCTCAGCCCTTCATGAATAGCCATTTGGAGATTCAAGGCCAGGAAAGATTCTTTGCATCTACCAGACTTGAGAACCAATTTGCAGAGGCAGTGTTATTATATCCTCACTGGGACACCATTTCTGATACAGCAGTTTAACTGTATCACATTAACCTCAGGTACCTTCTGCAGTTATAGGACGCTATGTCTCTATGTCTCTATGTCACATTTATGGAGAGTTTAGTGTCTCTCCTGCTGTGTGCAAATAAAAACAAATTATAAATAAAATAAAACCAGATGTTAACATGCTTCAGGAAGTATAAAAAGAGCCTTATGGAGAGTTATCGTGTCCATTGTTTAACTAAACTGTATGTATCTAGCATGTTTAACCTCTCCTCATAACTCAGTCCCCCAGGCTCTTAGCTGCCACTGCCTTGAAATTAAAAATATAGTAAAACTCTTGCAAGGGGAAGATGCTTATCGTATGTTTGGAAGGAAGGAAAGAACAGTTTTAGCAAGGGAAATGAGGAGTAACAAATAATACCCAGAATGCTTTACAGTCCAGAATGTAAAGATGTCTCAATAGAGCTTTGCACATGTCAGTGAATTAAGGGGTGCTGTGTCCACGTTGAGGTTGGAGGAATAGGGGTAACAAATCTCTGGCCAATTATGTGACATTTAAAATAGCATATCAAGTTTCACAGAAATTCATAGAAAATAACATCCTGCTTTCTGTTCAGAAAAAAAGGCCTCAACCTGCTCATTTTTAGGAAGATCCAGTGAATTGTCTGGGGGCAGCCAAACAGTTACATCACTAAATCTAACCAGGCATAGCCTTCAAGCCACTTGGGGGCACTGTATGTATCATCTGTGAAAGTGGGAGATTTGCTTTCTCTTGGGGGATGTAAGAAGACCATGCTACATCAGGCCAAAGGCCTCTCTGTTCCAGCTGTCTGTTTCCCACAATGGCCTACCAGATGCCTATGGGAAGAGCCCAGACAGGAGAAGAGAACACTAGTTCTTTAATTCTTTAATTTTTTAATACCATAGCAACTGGCCTTCCAGTTTCTGAAGCATGCCCTCTGATCATGTAGACATAACTTTAACAGCTAATCACTGAAATTATCACATGAGGCTGTGGAATTAATAGTGGAATTAAAAAAGAATAGAATTATAGAATTGGAAGAGACCACAAGGGTCACAAGGGTATAGATGCAGCTATAGCTGAAACTTATTGGATGATGTCATGCCTGAGTTGTAGCTGGTCTCTCCTACATCCATGACTATTACATACCTTTTCATGGATGGGTTTTTTCCCATCAATTGCTTCCATGAGTCAAGAGGTGACTTGAAGGCACGAAGGGCCAATCTAGACAAGCCAAAAGAGGTGCATCTAGGGCCCAAAAGTGCACAAATAGGGTTAGGGAGGGCGCAGCTTTCACACCCTCCCTAACCCTATCACATATGGGTGCCACCATAATTAAATGGCGGTGTCCACACGGGCGCACCATAATGGCGTCATGGTGTGTGCAGCTGCTAGACGTGCTGCACACGGCATGACACCTTTGCGCTGCGGGAGGGTGCAAATCGCACCCTTTCTGTGGCGCAGCCTCGTCAGCCCCATCCCGCCACTTCCCTGGGCGCCCGCTGCACCCCGCTTGAGGAGGCAGGGCTGAAAGGAGAAAGGGGCTGCCGAAAGGGGCTTTTAGACAGCCGCGGCAAAGACCCAGGGAGAAAGGGGCCGCGGCGGCGGCCCCTTTCTCCCTTCAGCCCTGCCTCCTCAAGCGGGGTGCAGCGGTGCCCAGGATGCCTGCTGCACCCCACTTAGAGGCCGTGGGGAACAGGCAGTTTGCCACTACCCCCCGGCCTCTGGAAGTGGTGTGATGGGGCCGCCGAGGCTGCCGGTCTGGCAGCCTTGGCCCCATCCTGGCTCTTAAAGGGGTAGTCACGGACCGCCCCTTTTGGGCAGTCTAGATTGCCCCAAAGACACATACATACAACTTTTACTTTCATCTCTTGTTGTTTTAATCATGTCGGCCATGATAAATGAGAGCCTGGAAAACTATGGGGCTTTCTAGATTGGCAGGAAAGTGTGACATGAAGTTGCCTTTTCCTTAATGCTTAGCAGCTGCACCACAGCCTTTAGATGGACCTGCGCTGTTCTGCAGTTTTTAAAAAAGAAGCTGGGAAAACCAGCACCTTTTTAAAGGTGCTTCTTCTCCCCTAAAACGCAAAAAAAGCGTTTTCATGGCACACTTTCCCTTTTTCTCATCTAAAGGCTAGAGTTTCATGCAGCCATGAACACACTTCTTTTTGCCAATCTAGAAAGCCCCTTCGTTTGGACTTAAACTTTCCACCCACCCACTCACCCCCAGGCAGCTTGGATTTTGGTTACTATGGTCCCAAAATAACTTCTACGGTCTCTGTGAACAGAGCAAATGCATTTGAATAAATCACAGCCAATACAACAGGTATTGCTATAGTGTTTATGTGTTCTGTGCTGCTTTTTTGTACAGCAATCCTTGTTAATTATCAGTACTTCTATACCTTTTTTAATTGTGATTTTTCCTAGCCTCACAGAGATTAAAAACAGTCTTACTCACCAACATTCCATTCATCCTCACTGGGCTTTTTTTCTTCTTTAACATTTCCATTATCTTTCTGTTCTCCACCTTGAGTCTAAATATTTTAAAAGGAAATTCTTTAACATTAAAAAAAAAAATCTTTGAAAATGCTACCATCTCTTGCACCTTTCTCTCAGCATTTGGGGGGAGGGGGAGTGGCAGGTTATAAATGTAGTAAGTGTTGGTATGTATTGATAAAATGTTATGTGTTGATAAAAGTCACAGTAGCTGCTGCCTGCTGTTTACAAATGATTAGGCATGTGTCCCTGCCTGCTTTAGATAGGAAAACATGCAAAAGATGCTTGAGTCTGTGTGGCTGAAATGAGAGCCAAGAGAACTTGTTCACCCTGCTCTCCATATCTCATTGCTCAGCTCTCCGTAAAAAGATGCTAGGCCTGAATCTAAAGACAGTAGAGGGTTTGGTCCAGCTTAGAATCAGTGAGAGCCAGGAATTATTACTATAAATAAGTAATCATTAATAATTTTACTAAGTTTTACTAAGTAAAAATTGTGATGATGGGCAGAATTACTTTTCCATGAGAAGCAGCCCTACCATTAGACAGAATGAAGAAATTGCCGCAGGTTGTAGATGTAAGATGGTAGCAAGATGGTAAAAGAGAAGATCATATGCCATCTGGTCTGCCCTGCACCCCCTAAACTACCTTACTGATTTCAGATCTGGAGAAAGATGCTGTCCAGTCACCAGTGCTGAAAAAAAATTCAGCTGCTGGTCTAATCCACTTTTGTTAATGGAATGGGAAGGGCGCCATCTTGTTTTTTTGCCTGAATAAACAAAATTTCTTTCACTGATGCTGGTTTCCATAATTAGCTTTCAGTTCTGGAGGTGGCACCAGAGATTTCAGGTGTTGCCAGCAGAACAATGGGAGCACCTGATTACCAGGCAGAAGAAGGTTATATCAGCATCACTGGGGCAAGTAGCCAGACAGAAATTGCACACTTTCCTGGTGTTGGCTGTAACAATCCCAAACTTCCAATTCCTTTAATGCCAATGGTAAGGGAAGAAAGGGTCCTTCCTACTATGCTATAATGCTTTGGTGACTGATATTTCACTCCCAGTGAGTGGGACTCTGGATATACCATTTACTGCAGCTGTGTTATTATTATTACACGTGTTGTGCTGTAAAGTGGGAGAGATACTAACTAGTATCAGGAAAAGGACTTGCCTACAAACAACTGAGTTGATTGGGCTACTATGGCATCCTGATGTTGAACTGTTGCACAACATCATCAATGATGCTTTTCACCGCCGGGATAGAAGTGCTTTATTCTTTTATCAAAGAGAATTCGTAGCAAACATCTAAACCCCTTTAAAACAGTGAAATCTTAATCTTCTATGCATTCCAGTTCTTTGATGTGGAATCCCTTCTAGGGTCCATGCACACCAACAGAGATCTATGCTGTGTGTGTGCGTGTGTGTGTGTGTTTCCCTGGCCGCCCACTTCCCTTCCATCTTGTGTCATATGAGTTAATAGATGACAAGAGGACTGGAGCATCACTGCACTCAAGGCAAAGAGTAGGAGCTGCTTTGATGTAACTTTCTTTCACTGACAACAATCTGGAATCACCTGAATCATAAAAAGAAGGTACATTGTTATAGATATGCTTTCTCTGAATTAGGAATTCCATCTTATAATCACTGCCAATTACAACACTTCTATCCTGGGTATATGGGATTTGCATCTACTCAGAAGCTGCAGCAGGGCTAAGTTATCTTATTCATGTCCAGTCAAAGATTGAAAGGTGATGAAGGTTCTATCTTGATCTTTGCACTCTTCAGAGTTGTGCAGATACCATTTTCTTCTGAATGTCTAATAACTTCCTTATTATTAGAAAACAAACCTGAATATCAGTAAGAGGCTCACGTTGGCCATAAGCATTAAAATTCCTTTCCTTTTTTGAGCTAATACAAATGTTTCACATTCAGTCTGAATCAGTGATATCCAGCTGGACATTGTGTTTTTGCTCTGTTCTCACCTGACCTTGTTCTGGTGAAGAGATCATAATAAAATATACAATTACTTTGGCTCCCTTTTAGAGGGAAGGAAATAGAAAAGCAAGGAAACAAGAAGAATTCAGGAAGTAAGGGACATGCAGAGTGTTGTAATTTTGAGAAGGATGGCAAAGGTACATCCTTGATCAGCTTTAATGGTTCTAACCAAACCAGCATTTTTATTATTTCTTTGACTTCAGGGTGCAGCTATGCCTGTAATTTAAAAGAAACTCGTTCTTTTGTCAGTTTGGCTCCAACCAATATATTCACCATCATACAATCTTATGTATCATACACTGCTCAGAAGTAAGACCAAAATCTAATTGTTAGTCCCAACAATAGAAGCTTTCTTAATAAAATGAGTTTACTCTAACCAACACAAGAGCATTGACTTTAACAAACTCTTATTAATTCAGTGAGTCTTCTCTAGTTCAGTGAAATTTACTTCCAGATAAGTGTATCCAAAGTCTGAGCCTTAGCATTTTGAATCCCAAATTCTACAAGTGCTCACTGCTCAAAAACTCACCTCTGAAGACCTCCTGATTTTTCTTCTTTTCTTCTTTCTTTATTTCACAGTTCTTAGATTTTTCTCAGAATAGCATTTTTTTCTATGAGGGTTGCATAGACATCAAAACATTTGAACTGAAGGAGGTCTTCATAACTGCCCTCTTCAGGTGATAACAAAAGCTCAGCTATTTTGCATGCCACCACTGTGGGCTTCCATAGAAAACATGAGTAAATTCATGAAGTGAACTTGGGAGTGCAAGATGAAATGAAATTGATAGATTTTCTCATCTCTAGCTGAGGAACTGGAGCCTGACACTGTTATCTTTCCTACATTTCCAGTCAAATCACTAGGACCTTAGCAAGCAGATTAAAGCAGCAGCAGAGGTTGTGAAAGCAGGCATTCATAGTAGCAAAAAGGATATTTTTCAATCTGTCTGGGCCAGTAGTTTCTCAGTTCAGCTGGGATACAAACAGGAGCAATATGCAACTTATACTCAGTCCCAGAGTGGGGTGGTAGAATCATAGAATCATAGAAATTTAGAGTTGGAAGAGACCACAAGGGCCATCCAGTCCAATCCCCTGCCGTGCAGGAACTCCAATCAAAGCATCCCCGACAGATGGCCATCCAGCCTCTGCTTAAAAATCTCCAAAGGAGACTCCACCACCTTCCGAGGGAGAGTGTTCTACTGTCGAACAGCCCTTACTGTCAGAAAGTTCTTCCTAATGTTAAGGTGGAATCTTTTTTCCTGCAGTTTGCATCCATTGTTCCGAGTCCTGTTCTCTGGAGCAGCAGAAAACAAGCTTGCTCCCTCCTCAATGTGACATCCCTTCAAGTATTTAAGCAGGACTATCATATCACCTCTTAACCTTGTTGTACCCCGCCTCGATTGTTTTACAGAGGGGCAGGTAAGAAATAATATATTATTATTATTATTATTATTATTATTACTACTACTACTATTAACCTTCTTTTCTCCAGACTAAACATCCCCAGTTCCCTAAGGCAGTCCTCATAGGGCATGGTTTCCAGACCCTTCACCATCTTAGTCGCCCTCCTTTGGATACGCTCCAGTTTCTCCATATCCTTTTTGAATTGTGGTGCCCAGAACTGGACACAGTATTCCAGGTGGGGCCTGACCAAAGGGGTCTGGTAGAGGAGAAAGATTCAGTTAGGCTAGTGGTGCTTAGTTTTACAACTGCCCTTCTGAGCCCTGGATCCCCCAAGAGCTCTCTTCCTAGGTGAGTATATTAGACTATTAGTTTTGAAGAATCCTGGTGGCACAGTGGTTAAAAGCCACTCATTCTAACTAAAGCCACTCATTCACAAACCACAAGGTTTGAGTTGATCCCAGCCAGGGGCTCAGGATCAACTCAGTCTTGTATCCTTCCGAGGTCGCTAAAATGAGTACCCAGCTTGTTGGCAGGAAACTAGCTTACAGTTGTAAACTGCTTAGAAATTACTTAGTAAGGTATGAAGTGGTATACAAGTCTCCAGGACCAGATGAACTACATCCAAGGGTATTAAAAAAAACCTGGCAAATGTAATATCGGAGCCATTGCAAATAATCTTGCAAATACCCACATGTGAAAGGGATCTAGGAGTCCAAATAGACCAACTTGTAAACATGAGTCAACAGTGCGATGCAGCAGCTGAAAAGGCCTATGCAATTTTAGGCTGCATCAATAGAAGTATAGTGTCTAGATCAGGGGAAGTAATAGTGCTACTCTATACTGCTTTGGTCAGGCCCCACCTGGAATATTGTGTCCAGTTCTGGGCACCGCAATTTAAAAAGGATGCGGAGAAACTGGAGTGTGTCCAAAGGAGAGCGACTAAAATGGTGAAGGGTCTGGAAACCATGCCCTATGAGAAACAACTTAGGGAGCTGGGGATGTTTATCCTGGAGAAGAGAAGGTTAAGAGATGATATGATAACCCTGTTTAATTATCTGAAGGGATATCACATTGAGGAGGGAGCAAGCTTGTTTTCTGCTGCTCCAGAGAGCAGGACCCGGAACAATGGATGCAAGCTCCAGGAAAAGAGATTCCAGTTCAACATTAGGAGGAACTTCCTGACAGTAAGGGCTGTTCGACAGTGTAACACACTCCTTTGGAGTGTGGTAGAGTCTCCTTCCTTGGAGGTCTTTAAACAGAGGCTGGATGGGCATCTGTCAGGAATATTTTGATTGGGAGTTCCTGCATGGCAGTGAGTTGGACTGGATGGACCATGTGGTCTCTTCCAACTCTATGATTCTATTTAAATGAAGCTGCTATTGCTATTGCTCTCCATTTGCTGCTCTGAAGTTATCATTTCCCATCAGCTTCCCTCCCTCCCACCCCCCATTTTCTTAAGAAACTTTCACTATAAAGCTAGAAATTCACATTGCTTGTGGGCGTTCAAGATACTGCCATCCTGGGATAGCCATTCTCAGAAATTTGTACCTATCATGCCCTGGCTGAAAGGATCCTCTTCATCTGAGGATCATGTGTTTCTAGTCACTAGTCCCTTGCAGGAATAGACAGAGATCAGATTCAAAAAGCAACTGGTTTCTCAGGAGAGATGTTTGAGAGTTCACCTCAAGATGAGGAGATTTCAGCTTCAGAGACAGCTCCATGTCCCAAGAAAAACACCACCTCAAGAGACTAGAGAGACCCACTATGCCTAGAAGAAAAGCTATGGATTTCTGAGAAATTAGAGTAGTGGTTTCAATGTTGGACTGTGACTATGGAGACCAGGGTTTGACTTCCAGTTCAGCCATTAAACTCACTGGGTGACCTTGGGCATGTCAAATGATCTTCAGCCACAGCGGAAGGCAATGGGAAACCTCCTTTGAACAAATCTTGCCAAGAAAGCCCCAGTCTTAGGGTCTTAGGGTCACCATAAGTAAAACAACAACAACAACAACAACAATGACTCCTCATGAGAAAACCTCTAATTGACTATAGCTGGGCTCAGCTGGTACTCTGGCAGTTGCTGCATAGTAATGTCAGGTGGAAATTGTAGAAACTGCTGAGAGAGGAGTGTTCTTACTAACTTCTGGCATTCTGAGATTTTCAGTCTCTGCAGTGTTTTCCTCTGCTGGCTTTTGACCCTGAACTGTTATTGGATTTGAGATTTGGATCCCTTGTGCTTGAGTATCTTAACTCTCCAGTAGGATGTTGTTGCAACCTTGGCTCTGTTTTGTATTCACTGGCTTTTTGTATCTCCCTGTCTGATCTATCTGCTGGCTGTGTGAACTTTTATTGGTGTTGATTTTGGACTTTCTGGCTTTGTTATTGGATATGTGATTGGAACATATCCACCTGGAGCCAGGACAGTATGCACTTGAAAATGTCCAGTTTGAAAAGCCAATGCCAGTCAATGTACAGTGGGGGAAACTTTGGCCTTCCAAAGACCAAAATGTCTGTCATTCCACTCACCAAGGGGTTATGGGAGCTAAAGTCCAAAACATCTGGAAAACAAAGGGGTTATTTGGTGTAGATCACAATGAATGAGACAGAACAATGCCTTATTGTATACGAGATAGCTTCCCTGTCTTCCTTCCCTGGAAATACTGATTTCTTCCCCACAGAAATTTGTTTGGGGTTTTTAAAACAGTTTTCTATGGCTTAGGTCCAGACTATCTGAAAGGCTATATCTCCATATGAACCTGCCAGAATCTTAAGCCTTACAGAGGCTTTCTCTTGGTCCTACCACTGTCACAGGCTCACTTGAAGAGGACAGGGGAGAGACCCTTCTCAGTGGCTGTTCCCATCTTCTGCTATTCCCTTTCATGGGAGGCTAGGCTGGTCCCCTCCACTTCTCCTTTTACTGGCAGGCAAAGAGTTTTTTTGTTTAAGCAGGAGTTTAATCTGTAATCGCTCACAACAAGGCTTTTTATTTGGGGTATGTGCTTTCTGTATTTTTAAAAACTTCTGTATGCTTTTAAAATCATTTTATGCTGTTTTAAATGTTATATTTTAATTGTTTTTAAAATGTATTGTTGGGTTTTAATGGATTTCTTTTGTGAGCCACCTTGGGTTCCACTCTGGGAGAAAGGCAGCAGATAAAGGAGATGAAATGAAAGAATAAATAAATAAATGGCCAGGAAAAATGCCTCTTTTATTAACACATCACTGTGTCTCAGGACAAAGTGACCTGGCTGGCAAAAAGAAGGGGAAAAAGAGAGAGAGAAGCTTTGACCCAATTGCTAGCTTCCTATATTGGTGTCATTTGTTTTGGATAATTAGGCAATAAGTACTAGGGAGTCTAATGTAAACAGAAAAAAAATCAACCAATTGACTTATGTAAATCAAAGTCTAATGAGACAGGATGAATAACCCCCTCCATCTCCAACTCTTGCAACCTCTTCATTTTAAAATGTGCATTGCACATATTTCTGTGCATCATTTTACCCTTTACCCAGCCTTGCTACTCTTCCATTTTAAATACATTCACACATACATATGCAATTAAATGCAAGCTTCACGTTTTCACTTGGGAAATGGGAGGATAAGGTGAGCTAAGCTTTTAATTACAAGTACCCATTTTGGGAGATGGGGAATTTGAGCTGAGGACAGATGCTGCAGCCTGACTTAATCCCATTTTGCAGAAAAGTGGGGATGGGGAAGAACCCATTAATATGTCTGTAGAGAGAGGGCCATTACAATTTAGGAAAATTGTTGTTGTTGTTGTTTTAAATCTTTTTACATTCTTTTATCCCTTTTATAAAAAAAATAGCCTTCTATCCTTTTTTGTTCCCTCTTGCCAAATAAGAGGTACACCTGAATTCTGGAGGACACATTGATCACTGCAGTTAAGAAGGCAAAAAAGAAATACAGAAAAAAGCAACATTTATTGGCACTCTGACATATGTCATTCAGACTCGGTTGCTGTGTACTCTGTGACTGCTTTTGTCAGTTGCTGAAGATCAGTTTTTAATGAGTTTTAAAAAGTAGTTTGAGCCAGTGCATCAGCTATTTCATAGGCTTGCTCATATGCATCCATGGCTGCCCTTGCCTCTCCTGTCCCCCACCTGACCCCCATCTATGCAGCATTCTACCTTTTCTCTCTTCCCTTTGCTGCAACCTCCTCTGGGTGAAAGATAATGGCTACACTGCTTGGGTCTTTGTTTCCCTATATTATTTTCTATAATGCCATTGTAAAACATTGATGATACTATATGAGTAATCAATGACATTGTAGGACAAGGGTGGAAACTCTGGGCCCAGATGCTCTGAACTTCAGCTTCAAGAAGCCCTAATGTGGGTACTAGCGTGTGGCGTTATAGGGCCACAGCCATTCTCTTGTGTTGAGACTAGGACTGATGAATCATGTTCTACCAATATTACTAGAAATTGGTGTGGGAGGACTTGTACTCAGAGAACAATTTGATTGGTTGCTCCAAAACATGATACTATAGAAGAGAGAGGTTTGCTAATTCGTGTGTGTGTTTGCGTGCACATGCACAGCAATTTGGAGCTATAAAAGCTGAGAAATATTATTATTATTATTATTATTATTATTATTTATAGAAACTTCAAGTTTTACAAGTAACCTCTGGCAGTTTGACAGGTATTCTATACCTTCCCCAACACACCTATTGCTCCAGTTGAGATAGTTACATTGGCTTGTCAGCGCCTTCATTTATATTTTCTTTCAACCAATAGTGCACCATATTTGGTGAACAACAAGATCTAATCTCTGCTACTGTGCAATAGTAGTGTAAGGTGTTTGTAGTATTTATAGTCCCCAACATTGCTTGGAAATATCATTAACTATCATTAATAACTGTTTACTTTCAACTGCTCTAGAGAATGACTATCTCTTCTGGTGTTCAAACATTTCTCTTATTGTGCATCGGTTTCTGCTGCCTTTGAGGGAGACTGTTTCTCCAGAGCAGTTGCCAAAAACACAACTCTATATGAATAAAAATTTGGGTGTCCCCAGGACACCCAAAGTGAATTTCATGTACACTGTGTATCGTACATGTTAGGGCAGGCAATTCCAAACGTATCCTCTACATTTGGTGAAAATCTGCCCAGTCATTATTTTTTAATGTTATTGGTATATTTATATCCTGCCTTTTCCCAGAAACTGGGGGAAAAACAGAAACTTGTTTTATTTATATACACATGGGGGGGGGGGAGAGGTTGGTTGGGGGGGGGGGAAATGGGAGTAAAAAAAATAAAAGAACTGACAACCCAGTCCTAGACATATCTTTTTAAAAGTCTTGTTACCATCAACAGGATTTCCTGTCAGATAAGTGGGTATAAAATTTCAGCCTAAATTGCTTAAAATGTGGGGGTTTGTTGTTGCTGTGATGTGCTGCTTTTCACGTTTCATTTAGGACTAAGCTATTGTAGGAACCTGCTCAGACAGGTCTCAACTAGAGCCAAAATATATTTCAGCCCATAATTCTCTTCACAATTCTTAATTCTGATGACACATGTTCTGTGAAAAATCTCTGGCTGTGTGACTACTTGATATTCAACAATGGCATTTTGACTCCCAACAACAGCGGGCATGCAATAGAAGTTAACAGCTGGTGGTATCTCACACTTTTCTGTCACCGTTTCACTGTATGTGACAGTTGACATATCATAAACATTTCACAATGTCATATTGTCAGACCTTGTTCTTGTGCAGTTAGGATAGGGTGAAACAAAAACAGATGGGAAGGAAGGCAATACCAGTGGTAGTCTCTGTGGTACAAGAGAAGATAGTTCAGATCAATGACAGAAGGGAGTGTGTTTCATACAGTGCACATTTAAACAATGAAATTTGCTTCAAC
Organism: Urosaurus nigricauda; assembly: GCA_034509955.1. NCBI lineage: Eukaryota > Metazoa > Chordata > Lepidosauria > Squamata > Phrynosomatidae > Urosaurus > Urosaurus nigricauda. The sequence goes on from JAOEGL010000003.1 coordinate 37,592,461, forward strand.
AAGTAGCGATAGCTGCTGATACAGATGGTTTTAAAGGGCAATTAGACAAATTCATGATAGATAAAGCCATGCATGTTGTAATGGTTGGAGCACTAAACTTCTGATGGTTAGGGTTTGAGTCCCCACTCAGCCATGGAAACCCCCTGGGTGACCTTGAGCAAGTCACACACTATCGACCCAAGAAAGCCCTGTGATAGGATCACCCAAGGGTTGCCTATATTGGAAACAACTTGAAGGCAGACAAAAAAGATAACAACAACAATCATTGCTAACTGTCCTCAAGTCAGCCCCAAATCATTGCAACCCTGTGAATAAGACATCTCCAAGATCCCCTGTCTTTGACCGCCTGCTTAGGTCCTGTAAATTGAGGCCCGTGACCACCCTGATTGAGTTGATCCATCTAGCATGCAGCCTTCCTCTCTTCCTGCTGCCTCCTACCCTCCCTAGCATTATTATCTGTTCTAATGAGTCATGCTTTCTCACGATGTGGCCAAAGTTTCAGTTTCATCATCAGCCTTGATGTTCAGAGAGTTCAGCCTTGATCAAGTACCCATTTGTTTGTGTTTTTGGCTGTCTACAATATCCTGAGCACTCTTCTCCAACACCACATCTCAAGTAAGTTGATTTTCTTTCAGTCGGTTTTCTTCACTGTCCAGCTCTCACATCCATACATGGCAGTGAGGGATATAATGGCTTGGACAGTTCTGAATTTAGTGCTCAGTTGTATATCTTTACATTTCGGGATCTTTTCTAGTTTTTTTCATGGCTGTCCTTCCCATACCTAGTCTTTTTGTTATTTCTTGACTGCAATGTCTGCTCTGATCAGTGTCTGATCCAAGGAATAGAAAATACTAGTATGGCTACTAGTATTTTGCTTTTGAGGGACTATAACTAACAGAATTCTCCAGCCACCATGGCCATAATAGCTGGAGGATACTTGAAGATTTCAGTCCTGAAAAGTAACCTGTCCAAGCTTTGGTCAAAAATCAAATCTTTGCCTTAGATCTTTAATGTCATCAGTATTAGATCTGTTGTGGGCTTGAGTATAAACACTTTACATATACACATCAACATTTGACAGCTACTCATAGCAGTCATTTCTATTTCACTTTGATCATGAGCCATCTGTTCGTTCATATCTGATAGCTTGTAATTAGTAAATGATCTTCACATACATAATCAATCACAATATATTCCCTTCAGTAGGGGATATGAACACCCACCAGTTGGAGCTCAAATTTTACAGTCACACTTTCATTCTTCTTTGACTTTGGAGATAAAAATTTGATGCTAATGTTTGAATTCCAATATTGGAATGATCAGTGAGATTGTGTATGTGACAGTGGAGATTATCACACGGAGGCTTACTGTCATTAAAACATTGCAAAATTGTCCCTAAAGCAAGATAGTGTGATCAACAGTTGTGCTGGTCCCCGTGATTAAATCATCATGGAGATGTCCCCTTGCCTCTCCCATCATTAAAGCGTTTGCAGAGCAGCCATTTTTCAATAATGGAAGTTCCCATTGTTGGAGAAATGGCTGCTCTGCAAATGTTTTAATGACAGGAGAGGCAAGGGGACACCTCCATGATGCTTTAATCACAGGGGACAAGCATGACTGACAATCACACTGTCACACTTTAGGGACGATTTAGCAATGTTTTAATGATGGTAAGCCTCTGTGTGATAATCTCCAGTGTGTATGCGTGTTCAAATTTTGTTTCAGCACTGCCTGGAATCCTAGGAATCTTAGAATAACTATATTCAATCATTACTGATGTATGCACTCTTCATGTGAAAAAGAAGAATGTGTTACTCCCATCAGCAATCATGCCATTATTGTTTGTCAGCTTCTGTGCATGAAGAGCAACAAGTCTGAAACAGAGATCCTTCACTCCCCATAAGGGTTGTCCACATAATCTGGAACTTTGGAAAAAAAAACTCCCATGGAAAGCCTCCATGGATAGTGCAGGGTCTCCAGATTGTCCCCCTCCATGTTTAGGAGGGCAACAAAATGAGCACAGAGATAATTGTATTTTACTGTTGTTAGCCACCCTGACTGATCTCAAAGGGGCGGGGTAATAATAATAATAATAATAATAATAATAATAATAATAATATAGGTAGAGTACTTTCTCTTCTGGAACACATGCATCAATAATGACTGCATAGGGTTTGATGTGTTGATTATGTTTGGATATAAATGCAATTAATACTGGATTACATTTGGATGTAAATGCAGTTAATACACACATACATCATAAATGTCAAGAAATTCAGTAAGACTTGGAAATGCCAGTAGCTTTCAGTTACTAAAGGAGGGGGGGGGGTTATGATGTTAAATCTTTGCATTTAAAATGCAGCCGCTTGCATGGGCAAACTGTATCATCTGAAGAGACTGAAATTGATGGGGTCATCACACAGAAAGGGGGTATGGTTAATTTTTTCTTTAGTTCCATATGTAAAACCCTTTCTGAAACTGATATTGAGGGAGTGGGAGAGAATCACTTGACACATTGTCCTGTTAAAAATATTTCCTAAGAGGAGACATTTCCAACATGACTGCAGTGGAGAAGGAAAGGGTTAAATTTCTGTTCCATGCCTCCCCAGTATGGGGTCCCAAAATTTGCATTTACATGTGCACACATACACCATGGCCTTTGCACTGCCAGCTCCCACGTAGTGGTCTATTTTTTCACCTACAATTGAAAGCCACGAAATAATTGCTGCTGCCAGAAAATCTTAACTTGCCCATTCTGACACATTCTTATTAATTTCCATAATGCAGCAGCACCTCGATAACCCACAAAACCTCTAGCCTCTCACAGTGAAATCAATGACCCAGAGGCCTGCTATTTCACCAAGATGAGTGGAAGAGTTTAAGGATGAGTTTAGTTTAACTGTAACAGTCTAACCTTTTTTCTCAGATGTCACCTTCCATGGAATTTCATTATTTACTCTCTATAAACAACTGGATCTTAGCCTTAAAATGGCTCCTCAATTTTAGGCCACTGGAGTGTCCCACAATTATACAATGAAGGGCCACCTCAGGATCTAACAACTTTCTACCATGGATATCACTCTCTTTAGTCTCCTGATGTCTACTTTCACAATGGTTTGGGTTCTCGGACAACACATAATGTTGCAAAACATCACTTAAACCATTTACTTTAACCTACAATGGTTAAATCAGCCAAAGCACATCCTTAGAAAATCAATTAATAAGCAATTTTCACGGTTAAATTATAAGTGTGGCATGATTGTTATTTTCAGCCCTTGGCACCAGAACAATCTTGAGCCAGTCCTAGGAGAGAGAATTCTGAGACATCAGATTCTACATTGCTACAGACATCATAGATAGCGCTTCTGTTTCTAATGCTTATAATCTTGTGAAAAATCAACTATGAAAGTATCCTGTGAGGGACATGTTTGAAACTACTTTTGTATAAAACAAAACAAATTCTGAATTAGCCTCCTTTTTTAGGGTATGCGGTATAGCCATTATTGTTGGAGTTGAGTAAAGAATAAGAGTCCAGTTCTTAATCTTTTGTAAAACACTCTGACAATGAGTCACTTCCAACTGTGTGATAGAATCTAGGAAGTTTTGAGAGCAAAGATGTCTGAGGCCCCTTAGTATGCCTACTCTTATTGTAGATAGCCGTTTGAGCTGAAAATAAAGGACAGATATGAGATTAGTTGCTATAACTTGATGATAACTCTGTCTGGAGGAAAAAAATGCATTTATTAAAGACAATTATGATAAAATATTCATTAACACTGATTCCCTCAGTCAGTCTCCAACACTCTCATGTCTGCACCATTTTCCCTCCCTCTTTCTCCAGAAAGAAGCTTTCAAATACTTAGCTGTGTTTATGTTTCTTCTAAGCATTTATGGGGCCATTAATGAATCATATTTTTGTGACTCGAGAGATACATATTTTTCTCCATCCAATATGTTTTTGGAATCCTGAATTGGAAGATTATTAATATAAGCTAGAAGTTATAAACTACCTTTGTTCTAAACATTCACCATGATTGACCTCCATTTTATATCTGCAGTTGTTATCAGTATTATTAGTACAACAAGACCCTGGTATATGATAAGCTTTATTTCTAAGACCCTCCGTGGATGCCAAAATCCATTAAAATCCAAGCCCCATTAAATGCAGTGGTGTAGTAAAATGGCATCTCTCATATAAAATGGCAAAATCAATGTTTGCTTTTTGGAATTCATATTTGTTTTGAATATTTTTAAGACTTGCATGATTGAATCTGTGGATAAAGAATCTGTGGATATAGAGGGCTGACTGTAAGTAGATGTGGAATGGTGTGTAGCTTCATGGCACCCCAGGGGCAGACTCAGGCCACTCTGTACAGGGGCATAGTAATTAATGGAAAGGGTTTGCTGTACTTCTAGGTTCTGGGATTTAACTTATTCAGATGAGAACAGTTATTTTTAATAGCAACAACAACACAGATCCAGATAATTGGTTCTTCATCATCCAGGCAACTATAGCAGTCTATACAAGATTTCTCACAGCTGAGCGGAAAGACTCCACACCTTTATCAGTAACCCACACTTAATAAATACCTATAAGATCTTATCCACACTGCAGAAATAATGCAGTTTGACACCACATGGCTTAGTGCTATGAAATTCTGGGAGTTATAGTTTTGTGAGATACTTAGCTTTCTCTGTCAGAGAGCTCTGGTGCCTCAACAAACTACAGATCGATAGATTCCATAGGATGGAGCAATGGCAGACAAAGCATTGTCTATCTGCATCATTTCTGCAGTGCCCATTAGACCTAAGGGTTGAAGAGATATTAGAGGAACAGGACCACCCTTGTCATTAAACGAAGTGAGGCAGCTGCCACAGACAGCATATGTTGTGTGGACAGTGTGGACTTCAAAATGTTGCAAAGTAGAATTTTTTTTTTTCCCAAAAGCCCTGTCATGCACCCCCTAAGCTGTCCTGCTGCCTGAGGTGCACTGGAAGATACTGTCCCTTCACAAGGATCAAAGGGGGAAAGGATACCAGCAGTAAGAGCCAGTTTGGGGGTGGCGTGGGGGGGGCTGTAGTGACCACACACAGCAAGTCCCAACTCCTCCCTCAAGCTGGAGCCATGCCGCCTGCCGTACCAGATGGCAGACAGTGTGGTAATGCTCCTGCAGTGCAGTGATTAGATGCTGCACGCCGCAGGAGTGAAGAAGAGCTGTGGCCGCTGCAAAAGGGACACCTTTTTTTCCAGTGCAAAAATGGACCAGCATTTTGCAGCTTCTTTTTGTACTGGAAAATGCTGGATTGGGGCCACGGTGTGTGGTTGCTGTGGCCCCAATTTGGTGCTCAAAGGGGTGGTGTTAAGCCGCCCCTTTGCGGCTATCTGTTTAGCCCCAAAATAAGATTCTTCTGTGTATTTAATAGAAGTCAAGACACCATATTGTCCTTTGCCTCTGGCAATATATTGGGATAAACAGCTCTGGGACTTTTGTCAGAGCAGACCTCTTTTACCTGGATACTTTTTGTTACCTGGATAATAAACTGGCAAATGAATTGGGGGGGGGGGGGGAATGACAACATTTTCAAACTTTACTACTGTTTGTGACAGAAGTTGGAGAATGAGGAAAATAATTAAGCAGAGGCATGCTAGTTCTTTCCTTTTCTTTGAAGGGTTCCTCCCCCATGCTAGCAGTTCTGTAACACTGAACATATTATTCACAGCAAAAAGGGGGGGGGGAAGAGGAAGGGGGCAGGGGAAAAAAGGTTTTTATTTTTGCATAAGGTTTTGTGAGTATAAACCCACTTCTTCAGATGTAGTACCAAGTGAAGACCTCAGGTACGAAGCCTATTTATTCAGTTGTGGAAGTGGAAGAGAGTGTAGGAGGATCCAGATAAGGGATGTGGTGGCTTAGGGATTAAAACACCCATTCTGACCATTGGAGATCAGAAGGGTGGTAGTTCAAGGCCCAAGTGCTGCAGATGGGGTGAGCTCCTGTCACCAGTCCCAGCTTCTGCTAGCCTAGCAGCTCGAAAGCATGCAAATGCAAGTAAATAGGTACCACTTCTCAAATGCAAGTAGATAAATAGGTACCAATTATCAGTGGAAAGGTGACAACGTTCAGTGCAGTCATGTTGGCTACACAAACATCAAAGTAGTCTATGGACAATGCTGGCTCTTTGGCTTAGTGACAGAGTTGAGCACCACCCATTACAAAGATTCATGTCAAGGGATTACCTTTACCTTTACCTGGGATCCAGAAAGAGCCAAATCATGCCAATTGCCCTAAATTTTCAAAGAGCTGGGTGAGGTATATAGGTCTTTCAGATAGTTACAGTGGTTCACACAAAGGGAATTGGAAGTATAATCCAATGGCAATCTGAATGCAATCATAGGGTTTTGCGTGATTGCGTGAAAGCTGATCACACACATTTTTGGGCAAAGGGAAATCCTTCCAAACGCAATCGTGGGGTTTCGTGTGATTGCGTGAGAAACTATCACACGCAATTTCAGGCACTGGGAGGCAATTTTGGGCAGTTCAGAATGTAATGCAGTGTCAATACACAATCAAGTAAATTCTGCTGTTGGAAAGTAGATTTATTACATTCACATATCAACACTAAGGAGTTTATCACACGGGAGGAATTTCTCTCAATTTCGAAAGAAATGAAGTGAGGCCAGTTCGGAATTGAGTAAATTTTCAGTGAAATTCACTGAAAATTTACTCAATTCCGAACTGGCCTCACTTCATTTCTTTCGAAATTGAGAGAAATTCCTCCCGTGTGATAAACTCCTTAGTGTTGATATGTAAGTGTAATAAATCTGCTTTCTAAAAGCAGAGTAGTCCATAAATATAGGTTCTGTGTCCTTATTTCATAGCTTCCATTCATTTCCTGATCAGAAGGTCTGAGATGATCTGCTAGGAGATAAAAATGTTTGGAGCAAGTTCCTCTTTGCACTGCTTTGTCCAGAATCCCCCAGCTATACTTGCTGGGGAATTCTGGGATTCATTGTCAAAAAAAGGGGGGGGGACTCAAAATGCAGAACAGAGGCCAGGGATATCTTGATCCCTTAATACTACCAACCACTGGTCTTATTTAGTGTGACTTTTAGACATCAGTCTCATATCTAGAGGCTTTGGGCATTTTGTAACTTTAGTTCTACTTACACTTTCCATATGGCACAAAAAGAAGCCCCACATTCCTACTTACCATAAAAGGAATGCTAGCCACAGTAAACAAGAGATGAGTGGAATCTCATCCAGATGTGCAAACTAAAAAATTAAGGATTTTAAATTAGTCTGCTTGTCTTCCTTATCTGTGAGTTAAAAGCAATCAGTTAGAAAGGGACTAAACCCTTAGGGGGATTCATCCTAGCTTTCATAAGGATAATTAAAGAACAGACTAACCAGAATAGACAGAATCCCACTTTAAGGTGCAAATGATGCCTTCTGTGTAAAAGGTGTTTGGAGCCAGCTTCAGTTCTTTTCTTTCCCTTTTTTCTTCCAAATAAACTACCAGTAATTATAACAAAAAACAGTTGGGGGGGGGGGAACACTGCAGTTGAATAGCCCATGTATTGCTGCTGGACAGCATTTGGCTATGATTCTTCAACATTTATTTTACCACATTTGTGTCTCATGTTTATCCTTGTCTCGCCTATCTACCAGCCTAGCTTAACACAATATTTCTCTGTTAAGCATCTATAAACTGTATATTATGTCCCACAGCCCAAATAATCTCTTGCAGGGAAAATGTTAGCAGAATAGCACAAAGACATTTAACTGTGTTTAGGTCCCAGCAGTGCAAACTTAACATCTAGACCAGAGGTAACATTTCTGAATTGTGGTTAATTGGGGGGGGGGGGGGTTAGTATTAAATCATTTCTCACTTCACAATGGGTAGGGGGAGACCATTTTGCAGATTTTTTTCCCAACACTCTGCATTCCACAATTATTATTATTATTTTTTTAATATCTTTGATTAACTGCTCTCTTCTCCCATGGATCAAAATGACACAATGGAGATACAAAAGCATAGACAATGAGGAATGAAAACAATATTCAGAAACTTTTCTATAGTCTCAAATAAGAAACCTGTGAACTACTGCAAGAGTTCCCATTCTTTAGCAAGAGAAAAAGACAAGGGATTTTAAAAAATACCCTCAGGTATTTTAAATACAAACCCAAATTGTTTCTTTAGAACAAATACAATTTAGAACAAATAAAATGTGAGGAAAAGTAGCTTCTAAGCTACTTCCTCTTTGGAATGATGATAGTAAGCTACTGATATTATTGACTATAAGGTTTAGTACTGGAGTTGGCAAATTGCAGTGGTCAAGCAGACATACCAGCAACCTAGGACTTTGAGGGGAGCTGTACCCATCTTATATCTACCATTCTAAGTTAGGTGATAGAGAGAGCAGTTGCCATTAAACTCCAAGCTGTCTTGGAGGAAACCGATTATCTAGATCCATTTCAAACCAGTTTCAGGACAGGATACAGAGCTGAGACTGCTTTAGTTGACGATATCCATCTGGGCACTAACAGGGGAAGTGTGACCCTGTTAGTGCTTTTGGACCTCTCAGTGGTCTTCGATACAATTGATGATGGTATATTTTTGGAATGCCTGGGAGAACTGGGAATTGGCACTGCATTGCAGTGGTTCCATTGCTATCTCTTAGGCAAATTCCAAATGGTGATGCTGGGAGACAGTTGGTCTTCTATAAAAGAGCTAAAATTTGGTGTCTCCCAGGGCGCCATTCTGTCTCCTATGCTATTTAAAATTTCCATGAAGCCACTGGGTGAGATCATTCGGAGACATGCTATCAGTACGCTGATGACACCCAGATTTGTTTCTCCATGTTTTGGACTGCTGCAGTGACTAAGGAAGGCATCTCTCCTTTGAATGAATGTCTTGAGGTGGTAATGGACTAGATAAGGAAAAATAGACTCAAGTTGAATCCTGATAAGATGGAAGTACTCACTAAAGGGACCCCTAACCCAGGTATGGAGACATGCCAGCTAGTTCTAGATGGGGTCACACTTTCCCTAAGGAAGCTTGGGGGTGCTCCTGGACTCGTCACTCCAGTTGTCATCACAGATAGGTGCTATAGCCAGGAATGCCTGTTACCAGCTTCAGTTGATATGCCAGTTGCGAGCCTACCTGGAGCCATAGGACCTAGAAATGGTTGTACACATGTTGGTAACCTCTTGTCTACATTTCTGCAATACGCCCTAAATGGAGCTACCCTTTTGCCATGTTCGGAAGCTTCAATTAGTGCAAAACATGGCAGCCAGATTGGTTACTGGTAAATCCAGGTTTGACCACATAACACCTATTTTAAAATCCCTCCACTGGCTGCCAATTAGTTTCCGGGCACAGTACAAGGTGTTCATTATCACTTTTAAAGCCTTAAATGACTTGGGTCCAGCTTACTTAAGGGAGCGCCTCCTCTCATATAGTCCACCCCACACACTCAGGTCCTCTGGGAGGAATGTAATGCAGCCAAAGAAGACCAGGTTGGCTGTGGTTTCCCAGAGGACCTTCTCAGCTGCTGCTCCAAAAATGTGGAATGATCTGCTGGAGGAGATCTGTCATCTCATCTCTCTTGATGCCTTTAAAAAGTTGGTCAAGACGGATCTCTTCCGGCAGGCCTTCCCAGACTGAACACCCATTAAATGGACTACCTTGCCTGCTCCAGGTTGTCTCACTTTTAGTTGCTGTTTTTAAAGTGTTTTAATTATTTTAATCATTTAATTTGTTTATGACTGTTATGCTGAGGGTGAAGGTTTGGAGGGATTGGGGAATGTGTCAACAATTGTATTATGTATTTTTATTTTTTTATTGTAACCTACCTTGATCCATAGGGAGAGGCAGGAGGAGGAGGAGGAGGAGGAGACCTGATCTCTGGTGTTTAAAACAGGTCTGGGTTTTCTTGAAGATAATCCAAAATAACCAATATACTACCCACCTAGTGAATTTTGAGGATGTAATTGGACAATTTCAGGCTGTGAAATGACTGAGGGGGAAATGACATGATGAGAGACATATATGGTATATCATCATACAAAGAATGTCCCTCTGTGTTAATGTTTAAATTCTTTCCTCTTGTAAGTATTGAGCAGAGTCAATCAATAAATTCTTCTGTCCTACCATTATTTAAATTAATAGGATTTGTGCAAAATCCTACATGATTCTGGAGGACTGCTAAACTGTTCCGTATACATTAGTCCACATGGCAACTATTTTCATAGCTGATTAAATTGTAATCCTGTGACAAGGGGAAATAGCAGTAAACTTTTGTATCCGATATCTCTACAGAACGTGTGAGACATATTTGTACAAAGGAGGGAAAATTCATTCTGTTATAACATAAAGCTCTGAAGCTGCCATGTTGTGAATAATGTTTTGATTTTGAAATCAGTGGGGCTACTCACAAGAGGGTGGAGAAGAAGATATCTTTGTAGGAAGAAGGATCCAGGCTGTACATACAATTTGAACTATAATAATGTAGTATTAAATATAAATGTGTTTATCAAAGATGCTTTTTTAAAATACATTAGGGATATTTGTTTACTTCATAAGCATAATAGAAAGCTTGCTCCCATGGGGTCTAATAAGAAAGGAATACAAATGCTTTTAGTCTATTTGTTTCCAATGCTTTTTATTCCTGCACTGTATTGTAGCATACAATAGCATGACCTTTCCAAAAAGAAGTGCCTTAAAGGGTACATTGTGAGCAAAAAGCTTTGGCAGAATAGACTGCAGAAATAAAACTCTACAGATCAACAACATCCAAATAGCCACTGGAAGTTTTAGCTCATTGACTTCTTACTAGGGTTGACCAAAACCTTTTGCTGGCTGAGGTAGAGCACCAAATGGCACCAAAACACACAGATCAACCAAAAGGGGTTGTCCTCCAAAAACACAGAGAACAACCAAAAGGCAACTGAGTTATTTGCATCCAAGAAAACCTCACAAATAGTGTTACCTTATATATATGTAAATAGCTAGAAATTGGCATCTTTTGTCCAGTTCTCACTCCTAATGTCCCTCCCTAGTTTTCAGCGAATCACTGTGTCTCCATTTTTCTCCATTTTCCTTACTTCCACAGTTTATAGAATGCTATCGCACAGCCTACGACAGGTTTTGAAGGTCTGCTTTGGTTAAAAGATAGTCAAACAGGCAGGGAGACCATAGTGAACTCTTCAGTTAACACCTGAATATTCAGGAGATAAGGGGTTTTATACTTTGGGAACTAGTGCTCCTTTCTTTGGGAGCTAGCTGTGAAGGCGGGGGGAGGGGTTGCTATCATTTGCCTTTTCTGTTCTTGCAGTCTCTCTAAAAAAAGATTGTTTGCCTTTGTTCAATTATTTGTTAAATCTAGAAAAGCCATTAATTTTACTGCCACACTTTTGGCTTCTCCCCAAAGGGGGTAGAGATACATATAGCTTTAGGGACATGGTAGACTCCAGCAGACACACTATCTGGGAACTGAAACCCTCCACAGTAAACAAAGAGGAAAATTTTCTTTGATATACATCACTTTGTTGGTGATGGTATTGTGTACCTTCAAATCATTTCCAGCTTATGGCAACCCTAAGGTGAACCTACCACAGGGTTTTCTTGGCAAGATTTGTTCAGAGGGAGTTTGCCTATGCTTCGCTCTGAGGGTGAGAGAGTGTGACTTGCCCAAGATCATATCACATCCTTTAATGTTTGACAATTTTTTTTTTAATTCCAGCAGTTCATGCTAGTCTAGTTTACGTACAGATATTCTGTGGAGGCTCAGATAGTGTGGGCAGAAAACGTAGGGCATACTGGAAAACAGAGCTGACTGTGCCATGCATGAGATTATTCTGCACCCATTAAGCTGGCTTTCCACCTCAGATGTGGGAGATGATGCTGTCCCATAAACAGTGGAAAAAATCCAACCACCAATCTATTTAAATTATGTACAGGGAATGGAACAGAGCCAACATGGTGTAATGGCTTAAGTGTTGAGCTATGACTCTGGAGACCAGGGTCCAGATCCCTGCTTGGTCATCGAAACTCACTGGGTAACCCTGGGCATGTCACACACACTCAGCTTCAGAGGGAGGCAAAGGCAAACTCTGAATGAATCTTGCAACCCCCCCCCCCCCCAAAAAAAAAAAACTGTGATAGGGTCACCTTAGAGAAACCATCAGTTGAAAATGACTTGAAGGTACAAAACAGGCATAGCAACACAAAATGGAAGGGGCTGTCTCTCATCTCAGAGACGATGGCACTGTATTTCATGGCATAGCAATATTTCCAGTGCAGGACAGAGACTTGCTTCTCAAGCAAAAGAGTCTGTGTCTGATGTCAATACCATATCTTCTTTTTATCATTAACCACTTAGTTTGTAAAATGTATAGTTTAAAAGTACTAAATTGAAATGTAAATCTTTGCAAATCTCCCAAGTTTTCTCCCTGCTGGAGAAGATTTTTCATATATTTTCTGATCCCCCCCCCTCCTCAATTTGGGGCTTCTACAGTGAAAATTTCATAAGGTTTTTGTTTGTTTGTTTTTGTTTGTTTGTTTGTTTTGTGGTATAAATTTGAATGGGATTTGCACCCAACTGCCAAAAGTTTGCTCTAAGAATAATAATCAAAAAGGCTCTGGTCTTTTCACTGTCAAACAGCGATGCAAAAATCTTGCAGTGTTGGACTGTGTGTGCATTTTTTGCCCAGCAGAGTGTTGGAGCTTTTTGAGATAATAATAACAACAACAACAACAATAATAATAATTTTATTTATATAGCTCTGTAAATTTACACAGTGCTGTACATAAAATCATAAATTAGACTGATCCCTGCCCTCAGGCTTACAGTCTAAAAGAGACAACACAAAAGGAAGAGGAGAAGGTGGTGGGAAGGAGATGAGGTCCAGTGGTTCTTCTCTCCCTCTAGGGCCAGGACCAAGGCAGATGGACTGGAGGGAGGGCACGGCTTCTTAATACATAGTTATAAGGAGGCATCCTGGGGCAGATGGCACAATCCATATATTGTGCCACAAAAATAATGTGTTTCTTGAAAAAAAAGTATGGTTTACTTCCCCCCCCCCCCAAAAAAAAAGAAATATTCTTTACTTCTCTGACTCTTTTTCCACTCAAATTCCTGGGCCACTGGCGAGGAAATATTCAGCTTTCAGGATAGAACAAAGCAAGATATATGTGGAAGCAAGATATATTAGTCACCTTCACTCCTGGTTTGCAGGGAAAGTGGGGTGAAGAGGAGAAGGAAGATGAGAAGGAAGAGGTGATGACGATCACCACCAGCATCAACATCCCCTTGAAAACTATCCTTCTATCACCCTATTGGGTATTGGACATCTGGCCCATTTGCAGTCTATGGGTGTAAACCCATTGAACATATTAAGTGCTTCTGAGTGGAGAGGTTTACACTGTAAACCTGTTTTTTGGGGGGTGAGGGTGAGGAGTGTTGACCCTGTGGCCTCACTCATATACATACATATAACAGTCTCAGAATTCAATTCTAAATTCTTCACAACAGAGAAGAGAAAAAGTCAATACAAGAAAAGCAGTGACAACTGCTTGGGTCATATCACAATACTGCTACCCTATCCATTATTCACCAGCACTATCCAGTCACTTCATATTAAAACTTGTGTAGCATATTATCCTAGATCAATAGCACAAATCAAATCATGTAATGTGAGATTATCACCAACATGATATCCAGTTTATTTTTAGAAATTACAGCACTTTCTTCAGTAGGAATGATCCCCGGCTTAGCTACAAGAGCAAGATCATTACTGCATATATTATGGTAACTAATTACATTAAGGCTGGTACCTTGTCCACTGCACAACGGCAAAAGAAAAACAGTCAGTCACATGAATGGGCAAAGCTTGAGAAAGACCTTGAACAGCTTTTATAACATACTTGGGAATGATGTGTAAGCAAGCCCCTGCACCTTTTAAAATATAAAAACCAAAGTATTGCACATATTCAAGAAAATCATATTTCCCATCATTACATGCAGATTGTATACTTGATATGCAAAATAATTCCTAGTTTCAGGAATGTGTCAGTTTATGACACAGTTAACCTTTGGACCACAAGTGACAAAGTCCTTTCTTGTACAATGTGCCACTGCTATGGTCAGGAAGGCAAAGATGAACCTCTTCTGAACAAAACTTGCCAAGAAAACCCTGTGTCAGGGTTGCCTTAGCTTAGGGTCACCATAAGTCACACAACACGCAACAACAAAAGTGGGAAGGAGAGTGTGAGCAACGTGAATTGTGGTAATGAGCATCAATTATGTGCACAACAACCTATGATAGTCTCTGCCTCAAATTTTCCCTGGGCAGTGTTATAAGACATAATGGAGTAACAACCAGCTGTTCAATGAAGTTGTAGATCCAGCATTTTGCCTCCAATATTTTTCATCTGACAAACAGCAGACAGAAATAGTGTGCAGTGTCAGCAAATGTGAAACACCTCTACTAACTGGCAAAACTAGGCGAGAATAATAAGCTGAAATGCTGCCTTTTGACTATTCAGTACAATAGAAGCTCTAACCTGTGTGTTGTATGTAGAGATTTTATAATTACCAAGATTAATGTGGCAAAAATGTTAAGGTAGTTTTTGTGGGTGCTTCTGGACTTTCTTTCCTTTTGTGGAGTTCCCCTGTATAGAATCATGTAGAGGTTTTTGTTTTGTTTTGTTTTGTTTTATGTTCCTTGGGCCTAGTAAACTGTCTGGAGATGCAAATATTTCTCTTCTCCCATCTTTAAGAAAGTGTACAATTGAGTTACCTCAGGAGACAGGTTCAGTAAAGAGGCAGGAAAGAGATGTGATAGCTAATTGCAAGAACCCACATTAATAGTGGTGTTCATGTAGCTAAGTAATTGCATTTTAAAATATCAAAATAAGTGTGGGACTGGTTGCAGAAAGTGATAGACTACACAAAACTAGTGCAAATATTTGAGCTTTTGAAATGATCTGGGGTTGCTTAACTTTGCTGAACATCTCCAGCAACTGAGGGAAGTAGGACAAAGAATACATCTGGGTCTGCCCTAAAAGTCTAGCAAAGTCAGCTTGAGGGATATGACAGTCTATCACCTTAATTGTGCTTCAACCCGAGTTCCTACTTCTGCTGGTAATTCTCAAGTAGTAAACTTGGCCTGTGGAGAAATATATGCAAAACTGATGAGCTTTGACAGATATCCATCAACAAAAATTTTCCTGCCTTGCCGCATCTATTTTGAGAGTGCCTTTTTCCTATAATCTTGGAAGGATAGGAAAAGACAGGGATGTAGCATCCATTGCCTCTATTTATCTACCCAGGCACAGTCATTCTCAAGAACATCCATTGCATTGGAGCAGAATGTGAAACCTCTGTTGGTGCTGCCTAGGCCTTAATTGTAAAAAAAGACATGTGGTTCTCAACTAGGGAGATTATCAGATAGTGGACAGGAGTAAAGTGGATCTCTCTCCCATCCTTATCCTGTCTGTGACAGCGATCATGTGAAATACATTCATACATTCACGCTGATCCTGTAATCAAACTCTCAGTGAAGTAGAATTGCATTAATGTGTTCTTGTATTAATACAGAATGAGGGGCAAGGACAGGTCAATTCCACTTCACTGACGGGACAATGACAGGATCAGTGCAATGTCATATGAAAGTCTTTCATGTGATCACTGTTACATGCACTTCCCAGACGGGACAATGTCCAGATCAATGTGATGTCATCTGAAATTGCATGAGAAGGATGGACCAAGGATGTCCAGGCCAGTACCTAGAGCAACATGGGCCCTGGTGCAGAAAGTATATTGGGACCTCTATATTTTTTAATGTCCCAAATCCATCTTGGTGCACCGCCGTTTACAAGATTCAAACCGTGAGCTCTGAATCACACAACGCACTCCAACTCCCAGAATTCCACAGCCTTGAGACAGAAAAAGAGTGAAGCCTTGAGCTCTGGGCCCCACAACATACTCCAACTGCAACAATTCCACAGACTCAGGACAGGAGGGAGGGAGGGAAGCTGGGCCAAGGAGGGAAGAAGAAGAGACTGAGAGAGAGAGAGAGAGAGAGAGAGAGAGAGAGAGAGAGAGAGATTTGCCAGGGTCACGCTGCGGGGCCCCCCTTTTGGTTTGTGGCCCCTCAGGGCCCCGGGACTTTGCTTCGTTTGCCCTATTGTTGGTACGGGCCTGAGGATGTCCCGTCTCTCATCTGATAATCTCCTTTAAGTTTTAGATATGGAAATGAGCATACATAAATATGATATTAAAGAATTCTGAGTATCAAGAATGTTCCTACAATTTCCACTGTGATAGCAAAGGCAGCCTTTCCTTAATGATGGGTTTGTGCCTCATATTTAACAAGTAATTTTGACAATGTACAAATCAGGTACTCATGTACAAGTAAGTTTTGCCATGGACGCATAAGCCTGTAAACAACAGGGTGAACACTAAAAGGTGCTGTATGTAAATGATGTCACTGTGTCGTCTGGGATCCCAATGTGACACCTCTAAATAAACACCTGCCAACCATGATAATACCATACAAATGAGTCCTGAACTCTCTAGGTGGATGCAGTATACTGAGATTTACTTCTGGGAAAACTGTTGAGAATCCTAATTATGATAAATCAAGAGCAGAGTCAGTCAGGCATGAGGTGTGGGACTCATATTGAGAGATGGCAAAGTAGGAGATGCCTGATCAGGCAATGCTTCCCCAGTCATCAGACATGTAGAGAACAATTATTGTCAAAATAGTCTTTTCCAGTTTCTTTTGAAAATGAGGAAAAATGTGCCTCTCTTTGTGGACTCCTCCTTTACAATTGTACACAATCTAGTTAAGAAAAGTAAGCAGCTTTTCCTCTCTGAGTTGAAGTCCTCCTCCTCCTCCTCCTCCTCCTCCTCCTCCTCCTCCTCCTCCTCCTCCTTTTATATATTTTTGTCTGGAGGCAGTGAAAGGAAAGTTAATTTCATTCTATATAGACATGGAACTGGGGCACAGATGTGATTCATAGGATTGAGATCACACAGCAAACCTACAGCAGTAGAAAAACTGTGTCAAAAAGCAACATATGATTTATGATTCCAGAATGCTGAATATCCTGAGTCCAATGGAGAAAAAGTTAGGCACATCACTGTGATAATAAATGAAATAATGTCAGGGTTGCTTAAGCTCTGACTCAAAGCCTTCAGAAAGATCAGCATTTGAAAAAAATTCCTTCCTTCCTTCCTTTCTTCCCTCCCATCTGTCTGACCTTCTAGTTCTGAAGTTTTCAGTTAATAAAATCTGAACTGGATATATGGTGATTCTAGGATGACCATGTGTCCTACTTTATTGCAGATTGCACAGTTTTCTATCTGAACGCAGTGATGGAAAGAATATTTGACAACTCAAATGGGAAAAAAATAGAAAGGGTCTTCTCAGCTGTCCAAATACCCTGATGTGAAGAATCATTCTCAAGACCCTTTCTTGTCCCCCTCCTGGGTCCTTGTATAGACTGAAGTACTGTACTCCCGTCTAGCCTGCATCAGACTCACATTTTTCCTGTCCTGGTCTGGGCAAGGTAGGAGAATGGTGGCACCTCCAACAAATAGCATTATCTCAGGATGTGTCTCAATAGCCATGTACCACATTTGATATCTGCATCATCACAAACCATCTATCAGAGCACAGGTGGTGAGGATTATTCCCCTTGCCTGGCTGATACTCCCCCATGACACTGGGAGGGTGGGATACAAGCCAGCCATGGAAGGCTGTAGTCTCCTTATCATTGTTTGGTTCCCTTCAACCCACATTATGCTATGTGAGGGTTGGTTGAATGGCAGCAGGAGAATCAGAGAATGAGTTGTCAAAGGCTATAGTCTGCTCAATCTTTGTCCAACTTTCTCTCCGCCCCCCCCCCATGTCACATGGAGGACAGGGCGACGATCCAAGAGATTCATAGAAGGCTATAATCTCCCTGATCCTCCCTCATAGACCATCACCTCCTAATGTTCCACAGTGGGGGAGCTAAGAGAGCATTGTATAAGACTATAACCTCCACAATCTTCATTTGGCGTCCCTCCATCTCCTTCTGCCTTGGACTTTCTTTTCTCCAAGAAACCTCTTTGAAAACTGTATAGATTTTGAAGATGTCTGGCAGTAAGGATGAAATTAATAAAATTATTTGTTCTCTAATGTGGGAATAAATAATTTTTAACACAGCCCATCCTTATTTGTAGTTGTCCTGTATACAAAGATCTACCCAATCTAAGCTTGATTTGAAGAGAGAAAACTACAAAAGAAAATATGGAAGACCTTCAAGTTGTCTATCAGTAATAAGAGCACACTAAACAATATCACCATGTGATGCTCTCTCCCACCATAGCAGTATTTCTATCAAAATTATATTATGTTTATTTAATTTAAAATAATTTAAATTAAAATATTTAAATTTTATGCAGTTGTATCTAATTTGTTTTCTGCCCATGTTGCTGATTATGTTTTTGTATCTCTTTGGGCAATGAATAGCAGGGCGGTGTCCCCCCCTCCCCCCCGGCATTTAAAAGCAACTCATCTGTTAAAGGGAGAATGACTTCCTTACTCTGAAACTATGCTTTGCAGTCTAAAGTGAGAGTAAGAAGGCTTTGCCAGGATGGTAAAAAGTGTAGTTATAAAGTAGGTAAACCTGAAAATAAAGGTTTTCTGTTTATTAATATTCTCTCCCTTGTACAGCGGCCTCTTGGTGAATGTTTCCCTTTTGGGAGCCCAAATGGAAGCAGCCTAAAACCATTTCTAGCAACCAAGACTGTCTTTACTTATTAATTAATCTGCAATTATCTTCTAAGTAATCTAACTCATAGTGTTGTATGTTGGGGAAACAACCTTTAAATCATTTACCGCACTGTACAATGCAATAAATAAAATATAATGTAGACTGCTCAGATTCACCTGAGAGACATAACACTAAAGATCATGACTGGATATTGAGAGTGTGATGGAGTTCATAGTGCATGAAATGAACAGCATCATTATGGTAGGAAAATTGTGATAGACACAAGTGTCCCCAATGTGGTTCTCTTAGCCAAAAATTGTCTTCTAGAAAGTATTCATTTACAAGGATATAGGGGTTGAACAGACAGCCCCAAAGGGGCAGCCTTCTGCCACCTCTTTTACAGCCAGATCAAGGCTGTGGCTCCTTTTTGTGCCCTGGAAAGGGCATGATAGCCATGGTACCACTGCTTTATAGTGCTCTTTCAGGGATGTGTCATGTGGATGTACCACCAGAGGAGTACACTGTTGTATGCTGTGTGGAGCAACATGCTCCAACATGCCACCCTGGGGGGTGGAGTCGGGTCATACATCATGTGGATGCAATGTCTCAAGTCCATCCTCAGGCTAGTCTTAATGGCTGGTCTGCACAGGGCCTTAGTTATCTTTAATAAGATGCTCAATGAGCAAGTAGGAATGCCACAAGATAGAAAGCAAAATACTTCCAATATGCACTGGGAAAAATTTTCAGATGTTCACATATTCCTTGTGAACCCTCCAGAATTATTAAGGGAATTGGGGAGCTGAACTGGACTACTGTGATGTGCTTTACATTGCATTTCTTTTAATAGATACAAAATGCAACTGCCAGGGTGCTGGTAAGAGATAGGAAGTGTGAAAATACATAGCTGTAATATTTCTTCATCTAATGTTTTCACACTCAAATCAAATTCCTGTTTTTAACATGAAAGCCCAAAATATCTTGTGATCAGGCTTTTGAAGTTCTGCCTTCACACACATAATCCTGCATGTAGAGTAGGATCTGACTTAGTGTCCTTTTCAAATCTACAGTGTTAATGCTGGGCAAGGTTTCTCTAACAATGGTGGCTTTGGAATACCATTCCTATTAACTTGTCCCTTATTCAAGTGTAAGGATGAAAAAAAAAACCTTCTTAAATTCTGCCTTTAACAACTGTAATATGATGCTTAGATTATGTATTTTGCAATAGTACCTCCTGATTACTAATGTGTAGGCATGCAAAAACTGCTCACAATAATTGTTCTTGTTTTTCACAAAAAGAATGCCTTGACAAGTTGAAATACCTGTAACAAAAAATGTCAGCTTTCAAATAACTGCTTTTTTATCAGCATCACCAATATTACTGTTTACACAAAACAATTCTGTAAATGTAAAAATCTATCAAGAAATGTATAGAACCTGGTCATCTCACCCAGCAGCATGAAACCTTATCAAATTCATTCTTTTCCCATGTGAAACCTTTGCCCTGTTTTATGTATGTTGTCTTTTTGGTTGTAAGTTGTGGCATTCTATTTAGTTCTGCATGTATTTCTATTAATTTGTTATTCGTACTGACTGTAAATATCATCTTCATTTGTTTTTAATTATATTCTGTAATATTTGTTAGCTAGTCATTTGTGGTTTGAGAAGCCACAATTGCCATTCTTACTAACATGACAGGCAGTTATATTGTTAGTTTCTTTCTTTCCTCTTGTTTGTGTGTCTTTTTATGGGTGGATGGGAAAGCCCTAAAGGAAGTGAGCAAACATATTTTAAATTGTTGACATAAATGATATGGAGAACTAAAATGAAATAAGTCCATGGAAAAGCAAAACATTGTCAAAGTTACTGGAAAGGCTAATGTTGCCAAGCAGCTGTGTCCATCCAATAATGGAACAGACACTTTTAACCAAACAGATCTCCCTATCCCTGCCCATTCCATTGAAGCTTCCCTACCTCACTCCACATAGAGGGCCCTTTAGAGCAGATTAGGAGTGGGAGCTGAGGATGCAAATGGAACAACAAAGAGACATCCCACTGAATGAGTACTGATCTGCTTGCACAGAAGTGTATGTCACCAGTTGTCCTGTACATTTTGTAATCATGTCCCTTCAAGTCATTTTTGATTTAGGGTAACCCTGAGGGTAAACCTATCATGGAGTTTTCTTGGCATGTTTTTTTTGGGGGGGGGGCATTATCCTCTGAGGCTGAAAGATTGCAATTTTACTTCTCCAAGGTCACCCAGTGGGTTTACATATCCAAGCTGGGATTCAAACCCTTCTCTGAAGAGTTGTAGTCCACTGCTCAACCCACTACACCATGCTGGTTCTCACTTTAAAATATATATATATAAAATAGCTAGTAAAGTATTATTGGGAATGTGTTTAATAGAATCATGGTTGAGTATAACAGCAAACCATGGGTAGTTGGGACCTAGGAATACAGGCTTTGGACAGCTCTGCATGCCCAGTCCAATTATGTTCACTGCTACAGATCATCTAGCACAATCCGTGGATATTACTGTTATTAATGAATTGCTGCTTTTTATATAAATTCTTTGTTCTTTATTTGCAATGTTGACATTATTTTAATAGTTTAGTTTGCATTAAGTTGTGTTTCAGAGGAAAGAGAGTATCACATCTGGTTTTGCACAGGATATATAAATTTCATATTAAATTGCTCTGTTTGTTTCTCCAAAATCTATTAACAATCAACAATACAGCCATGTTAGTCTGTAGAATCAGTACGTAGAGAAGTCTTGTAGCACCTTTGAGATTGACTGAAAGAAAGAAATTGGCAGCATGAACTTTCATAAACTTCAGTCTACTTCCTCAAATGCATCTGAGGAAGTAGATTGAAGCCAACAAAAGCTGATGATGCCAATTTCTTTCTTTCAGTTAATTTCAAAGGCACTACAAGAACTTTCTGTGTACTATTAACAATCAGTTTAATTTCTTAGTAACATCCAAATAGTTTGAGAGGAAAATTATTTGTTTCTTTTACTGTCTTTCGGCTGACCAGGTTATAGTAAAATTCAAAGATATAGCAATATTAGTCTGTAGAATCAGTACATAGAGAGATCTTGTAGCACCTTTGAGACTAACTGAAAGAAATTGGCAGCATGAGCATTCATAGACTTCAGTCTACTTCCTCTTTTGTAGACTTTTGTAGATTTCAGTCTACTTCCTCTTTCAGTTAGTCTCAAAGGTGCTACAAGATCTCTCTATGTACAGGTTATAGTAACCCGAAGATAACTAGATGAATAAATATAACATAAATTAGTAATATAGTAACTCCTTTTTAACTGAAAGGATGTGTGAACAGCTGGCCAAAATACATCAGTGGAGAATGTCTCCTGTGTTTGTATTTTTAGATTGGTGCTTATCCCACTCTTTTGGTGTCTATGAATCACCCAGATGACTTATAACAATTTAAAACCTCTATGGTTTTAATGCAATTAAAATACATTTAAAATACAACATACCAAACACACCAAAGGCTAAGATTACCAGAGAAACCTTACATAAAACAAGGTGTAGATTTCTGGAATATAATGCCTTTGTCAACCAGCTGGACAAAGGGGATCTGAGGTCACAGTATAATGTAAAATTGGAGCAAATACCAAGAAGGCCTTTTGGTTGCCATAAACCATGCTTTTCTCTTATAATTCATATACTACTCATGCTTCCATATTTTTGTTTCCTTGGAGAAACAATATAAGATGGCTGGCTTCATCAAAATGCTAGGCATAATGTGTTGCCATGAAACATGCAAATTACTGTAGAATACTTTGTGCTAGAATAATTTCCTTTGGACCGGTCACTTACTCTCCAGAATAATTGCAGCCTTTGTCAAGAGAATTTAATGCAATAATTTCTTACCAAGGAAGCATTATCACAAGGTAACAATTCTCATAATTCTTCAATATTTACTTGTTCTCATGGCAATACATTTTGTAAAATACATATGTAACCAAGGAAATGATAGTTTTGAACTCTGTCAGTCTTAGATGGTTATATTTCTTTTTATCACCTGTATTTTTTCATGTAAAAAAGTAACCTAAGAAAACGGTATGTGCTAGACCACAGGGCCCATCTAATCTAGTATTTTGTCTCCAATTATACATCCCCCAGTGTACTCTCAGAATCAATATGGGACTCTTACAAGAAAAGATACACATTGGTTAACTCTGAAATCAACATCTTTAAATCAAATATGCTGACTTTCAACAGGGATAATTCATTTATCTGTCATAGCTACAGGACTCTCATCCATTAATTTGCCTGATTCTTTTAAAGATTCAACAATATGCCAGCAACCATCTCCATGCCTTGTTGCAATAAGGGTCATAAAGATGTGTTTAACAACTCATGAAGAAATTTCTTGAATTTTTTGCTTTTTTATATAATAATTTTATTCATATAGTACATTTAGAATAAGCATAAAATAATAATGCAGTCTTAGTTGTGTCCTTTGTCATTTCTTTTTCCATCACTTCCATTGTTCCTTTCACATACAAACATCTTTAATAAAATAGTCACACCAATGACTATTTATATTAGTCCTCATTTATTTCCTTGCCCTCTTCCAAAAAGTAAAATAGGTAGTATTCTTACCCAATACTTATAATTTATTCATTGTCATCCTTCTAGTTAGTCCAATATATTCTCTCTAGTTCTCCTGCTACCTCAATGCCACATTTTATTACAATAATTGATAATAGGGGACCATTCCTTGTCAACTTTCTCTATTTCTTTCTGGTCTATAAAAGGTGTCAACCTGTCCATTTCTTTCATTTCCAGAAGTTTCATAAGCCAGTCCATTTTGGGTATCTCAGGGTCCTTCCATTTCTAAGCTATTGAAAGTCTGGCTGCAGAAATCAATAATAATAAAACTCTCCAATATTTCCTCTCCACAGCTGGGTCTATTTGTTGACTATATTCAATAAGTATATTTCTGGTCTAAATACAGATTTGATTCTAAACATGTGCTGTATTACATTGTGAATTTTCTTTCAGTACATGTTCATCTTTGAACAGCGCCATCACACATGAAACCAGGATCCAACATTTTGCTTACATTTCCAGCATTTATTTGAGTCTGTTTTATAAATTTTTGCAATTTTGACTGGAGTCAAATACCATCTCATTTACATTTTCCATTGAATTTCCTTCATATCTTGTGATTTCGTAAACTTAGCCATCTTCTTTTTCACATATGCCCAACTTTGAACATCATTTACTTTTCCTACATCCGTAGCCCATTAGATCATGTTATCAGATATCACTTCCCCTTCTTGTTTCCTTGACAATAATAGTTTGTACATTTTTACTGTAATTTTCTTTTCCCCAGCATTCTTTATAAGATCGTCAAATTTATTTTCTTCCTCTTCAATGTCTTCCATGTTAGCATCTATTCTAAATCTTTCTTTGAGTTGTGTATGTAATAACCAATGTGTCTTTTCTCAATTGATGGTTGCATATCCCTTAAAATGGCAATGAAGATAAGATTTTGGATTATGGGCTATACAAATCACAAATCGCAAGCAGTTTTGGAGCTAAATAGGATTAAGTGGATATTAGAAGTAGATAAGCATAAGAATACAAATGAATCCATATAATAACAATTTGGTCAGTGCCTTTCACCAGCTCGTCACTATTTCTAAAGAAGCCCTCAGCTCCAAAAAGCATCTTGTAGTTGCCATTACAGAAAAAACAGTAAAGGGCATTGAACTGATTTTCTTCTCAGTCCATTTGTCATCCCTGCATCTGTGCCCATTCAGTCATTATCCACATACTGTTGCAGCATGTCTTCCACTGGAATTGAGCTTGCCTGTTCTCAGGTCATGGAGCTGCATTTTTTAGTGAGTTGTTTCTTCTCATTATCTGCTCTAATTGGGGAGAAATGGAACTACTTGGGACATAAACTGTCAAAACTGTTTCTCTGATGTGTGTATAAGGAGAAAAATTGGCAGCTTAGCCTTGATTGGGGATCCTAGGAAAGTTTACCAACTGCAGCTAATTGCTGACTCTATTTGGATCAAGTAAATGGGCCACAATACCACCAATAAAAAAGTGGTGCTCTTGGCAGGAGCAGAACTATGCTTCTTTGAGGAGCACCAAAACTGTTTGTGGGGGAACTGATTAGCTACTTTGCAGCCCTTGCCTTCTGAGTGCAAAGTTTGTTCTTGCTGTATGAAATATTCTTGTTGCAGAGGGAGTAGGCAGTTCATGAACACGAAAATCCATCCAGTCCAGAAATTAATTATTCTTTCTATTCATAACTTAATAAATCATCTATTTCATATCTTTCTTTTGGATTTGTGAATTATCCCCAAATTAAAGTTTTCTTCAGTGCATTCATTAGATGTGTCTTGGTCTCTAGCTCATTGCTGAAGTGGCTGCATGAATAGATGACTGCAAATGAAGGTCATAATGTATGCTTCAACTCTTCTAGCTCCATGAGTGTAAACTGAAGGACACAAGCTTTAAATCCATCTACTTTTGTTCTGTTCATCAATTTGTGCTTTGCACATCTGTGATAATTGTTAGATACTTATTCCAAAACCAATACTTTCATGAATGATTTTGTTGGATTGTGGCTCTTAATGCTGAAGCATGTTCTGAAGAAAATTTCACATATTCATTTAGAAACTATGCAATCCCATAGTCCTTGGAAATAAGTGGAGCTACATAATACTTGGTGTGGAAGGAAATGGTATTTTTCCAAGCCAAAGCTGAAAGAAGAGATAGATGTCTCTCCTGATTCCTAGCTACAAACAAATGAAATCATTTAGCTAAACCCTATATAAGTCTCATCTAAGGAAGGTACATCAGAATAAATGAAATTAAAGTTAGTTGTGAATAAACTATTCATTCTTATGGTTCTACTTTAAGTAGTGTCTAAAAAGTGGCATTTGTTCCAATGAGTCTACTCTAGGTATGCCTAATTTTTGATATAGCTCATACTTAGTAGTAAAAAGGAAATTTTATTACTAGCACCATGCACCATTGAAATAACATTAGTATAATATTAGTATTCAGAGACAGAACCATGTTAGTCTGTTAACAGCATACAAAGAAATCTTGTAGTACCCTTGAAATGAAGGAAGTTAGTAGTCTACTTCATCCTATGTGCTTGATGTATCAGTGTCTTTCAAAGCTTATGTTACAAACTTCTTTCTCCCAGTTTGGCTCAAAGGTGGTACAAGATTCCTTTGTATATTGAAATAATAGTAAGTAACATAATGAAGGTGATTATTTTGAGCTGACTACTGTGTAGCAAATATGAAACAAGAATGATGCTTGATTGTAGCATACCTAACAATATCAAACCAAAGGTTTCATAAACAAGAACAAAATGTTAAGCTTTAAGAATACAATCAAAGTGGTTCAGTCCAAGTTGTCCTCTTTAAAACTGCATTCTCATCAGCAGCCACAGTATAAGAAGAGATAAGGCATTAAAACAGATCAAAGGTTCCCCACCCTTCTCTTGCTCCAGTTCTCCTTGTCACATAAGTGCTGTACTTACATTAATCAGCCAGTTTCACAATGAAAGGAAGTGTACTTTATGCAATAGCTGTATTGTGAAATTCCTATGGGAAATGGGGGCCTAGACCTTCTTGGCTTTTTAATGGGACCTGTCAAGGGAATTCACCGCTGATGAGGAAATGAGCCTCATTCACTTCAGCTCTGGCTTTAACCTCCCAATACCACAGTGAGTTGGGTTAAGTGCACTTTGTGGCTTTTTTCTCCTCTGCACCAGCCATCTACTTAATGCAAAAATGGCACTTCCCAGCTTTAACTTGGCGAGGAAAAGTGCAGCACGACAAAAGCGCAGTTGGAAGGGAGTGGAGTGAGAAGGAGCATGTGCATGTTCATTTGCTACTGTTACAGCCCTCAGTTGTTCTGAACACAGATCGAAAGCTCTCCTTCAAAAAGGCCCCTCGGCACGTGTTTATTTGCACATAAATGACCGCAGGTGATTTATTTATCCCACACAGCTGGCATCTGCAAGAAAGACTGGGTTATACCTGCCAATACATTAATATTTTTTTCCTACAGTGTTCAGAGAACCTGTGGAATTCACCATACCACAGGAGGTCAGGGAATCAAATAGTGTGGTTGGGTTATTTTCTCTCTCTCTCTCTCTGAAGGGCTGTGATAATGTTTTAGCTCTTCAAAAGCACTTGCGATTTACAGATTGCTACAAATTCAACTAGATCTCAACCTTCTGGGCATGATGGTGATTACAAGAGGGTCACACAATGAGTTTGTATATCATGCCCTTTCCTTCATCTAGAATATTGTGCAATATTGGATTTTTCTTGGTGCGTATACACACAAAAAAGAATGGTTTGCTATTGTTAGAAGAAGGTGGTGGGACAGCAGATATTTAATTATGCTAGAGGCAGGATACCAGATGGGATAGACTAATATACAATTCATTTTGATAATTTTGACCTCCCTATGATGGGAGCCCATTCTCAACCTATTCTGAAGCTGCTCTTGTTTATCAGGCATTGTGAACCATATGGCCAAAATACATGCCAGTTCTAGCTCCTGTCAAAGTGTAATCTACTTGTTTAAAGCCATTTATCTTGATTTTACTTATTACTGTTGTTGTGAATAATCACTATTTTAGATAAATGTTAGCCTAAATTGAATTGTCACAGATTCTTGGTGTTTTATCATAATTTCCTGCTACCTTTTCCATTTTGTCCCTTAGCAACCATGTATGTGTGTGTTTGTGTATGTGCATTTTTCTGTGCCCCTTTTCCTCCCTTTTCCTCCAATTCTCATTGCTAGGCTGCTTTCCATCACCTTCTTTGTATCTACCCAATCTTCCACTATCCATTTGCAGCCCAACTTTTTGTATCTCCCTTTCCTCCAACTTCTCTTTGCTGGCCTTCTTTTTTTCCCATCTTTATATTTTCATCTTTCCTCCATTGGTGTGGACTATATGGATTTTTGCTTGGTCTTTAAATACCCCTCTCTCTCTGGGGGGAAACAGACCAGCATGAAAAGCTGGCTTCCAGCTGGCTTTGGGACATGACGTACAGATGCCACAAACCTGCAAGATGCCTGGAAGTCATGCTGGTGCTCAGATATAGGCCAGCTTCCAGGCACTCTGGTGGCATGGCATTTATATGGTGCACACCACCAGACTAGCTTGAAGCCACCCATGGAAAATGGACCAAAGCAAGGTGGGAAAAGCCACCTTTTTGCTGGCCCCAAAAGGAACAGCTCTTTGCCACTCCTTTTTTGACTGGCTGCAAGGCAGATTGGGGCTGTGGCATGTGTTTGCTGTGGCCCCAATCCATGTTCAGAAACAGCAGCTTCAAGGCACCCCTTCAGGGCTGCCTGTTTCAGCCTTAAGTCTTTTTCTTTGTACATACTCACTTTTGCCCTTGGTTTTACTTGTCACTCTGGTTCTGTCCAAAATTTGCCCTCATCTCCACCAATAGGAACAAGCCAGTGGAGGAAAGAGATGAAAGAGTAGGATAAAGAGTTAACCCAGTTGCAAGCTAATGAGAGATGAGACAAAGGTGTCTAAAATAGAAAATCAAGAGGGGCTGTTCTCCTTATGGTTTATTGTTGAGATGTTGTCAGAAAATGTAATAATGATGCTCATAAAGCTGAAAAGCCTACTTTGTTTTCATGAGAACTGGAAAGAGAGGTACAGATACCCTTGACAAGTCATGTCTTATATCTCTTTTTCCACCCAGTTATCACTCCAAAAGCTTGATGGAAGATGCAGTTCAGTTCAGCAACCTGATTGCAGCTCAATGTCCCTAAGTGATTTCAATGTGGAATTGATTTTTTTTTGTGCTGCAACTGAACTGTGCCACTACATAACTAGTTCTTGTGTTTCTATATCACATATAATATATTTGTGGTCTTCATCCTCATCCCTAGATGTAATATTTACCCAGCAGTAGGCAGTCTAATGCCTTCTTTATGTTTTGGACTACAACTTCCATAATCTCTGACCATTTGCTATACTGCTATACTGGACCATACTAAGTTGCCCAGCCCTGCATTAAGCAACTTTTATATTGTTTTAGTCTTTTCAAAGAACCATCTTAACCAAATACAGAGAACCATGTCAATATTGAGCAGAAGCATTAAAAATGGGGGAAATTCTTTTTATCAGAAATGGACATAGGGTTCATAATATATAAGACAGAAGCACATTCAAGTTAGCAAGATTGTATAGTGAGGCCCCATGCCAAAACTAACTACACAGACCACATTGTTAGGTTTGGCACTAACATGAATCTAAATCCAGGCATTAGTCAGCCCATCCACCAGCTATTCTAGAGATATCCAGAATAGCAGATGTGGGAATCAGCTGGGACATAAGCCACTTCATAGTTTTGTTTGTCTGCCTTCCCCCCCAGCAGGGCATGTCCTTTTATACACATACCCAAAGTCCCATAACAGTTCCCCCAGCCAGTTTAATGGCCACACAGGTTCCATCTCCCTCAAACTTGATTTGTGTCCCATGCTAAACCTGCCCAAAGTTGTAATGGAGGTTACAGAATACGGACAAGGCCTAATACTCCTAGACACATGAAGTGAGAAAGGGTAGGGGCAATTCCCTCTAGAAATGTGATAAAGGGAGTAGAGCATCCTGGCTTAAATACCCTCATTCTCAGGCAAGCAGGTGACAGCCCATTGGCCATTTTTCTTGCCTTTTCCCAAAACCTGCCAAAAATACATGGGCCTCTGGGAAAGGGAAGAAGGTACCGGTTCTGAAGAAGATGACACCCAATGTATTCCTACTCACCATTACAAGCCACAAATGCTGTTCCCAATGAGTTGGGAATGTCATTATAGACCAGAACTTAAATTTCAGTAACAATGGATAAATCAGCTATCATCTGATCTTGTCAGGGCAGAGTGAAGTTGCTACAGGTATGGAGCATCTTGAAAAAGCAGCATATTAGCTATGGAGACATGGACTTGTGGGATTTTCTCTGTCCCATTTGCTAAAACAACCTAGCTAGCTTTTCAGTACAAAACCTCTTGACCTGGGTGGCTTGTGGAGGGCATTCATTGTTCTGCCACAGGCAACAGTAAGTTTTCAGCTAGCTCTGGAGCTTGGGTATTGTATAGTAAGTGATCAGTAAGTGATAAAGATATCTCTCAGGAGCCACCTATGGTAGGGTTAGAGTCCTCAAAGCCATTTCCTCCAGACAGCCTGAAGATCTTTTGCTTCTCACTTCAAAGGTGCCTGAAGACTTTCAAGTGCAAATATTTGTATGCTGAACTTCAAGGAGCTCAGAGGCAGTGGCTTCCTTTCTTTTTTAACTTTCTTTCCCAAAGGGGACTTATCCCCTCTGATATTTTCATAAAGATTTTCAGGAAGGGAGATGTGTTTCCATTAAAGAATCTATTTGATAGAACTCAGCTCCACCTCTTCCTCCCTGCCCTACCTTTTATAACAATATTAGCCCAAAATATTGTCTGTTGCAAAACCCCCTCTGTTCTCTCAAGCAGCTATATAACAGTTCTCATTCACAACACAGGCAAAATTTCTTTCCAAGAATGAGTCTATGACTCATTCAAAACCCTATGCTATGGTTATTAGGACAAGCCAAATAGCACAACTTTCTTTTAGCAAGCTTTCAAATCAGAAGTTTCTTCACCAGGCAAAGATATTTTAAAAACATGCCTGAGAAGGGAGGAAGGTGCGAGTAAAGTAATGGCTTTAGAAACACATAATTGTCCTCAGATGGTATGAAAAAAAAGGCTCAAAGTCATGCAAAGAAAAGCAAGGGTGGGGAGAAGAAACAAAAAGCTCTTTAAATTAGGTGAAATGTTGTACCCTTGAGATTTGTAGTTTAGGCACAGTTCAAAATTTAAAATACCATCAAAGGTGTCAGATTATATCTGGCAATTCAGTGCCTGATCCCTCAAAAGGGTGGCCTCAACTCACATCTGTCTCTGGCCTTGAATGAAATGTAGTTTTCTGAGGAGGCAGAAAACAGAAGTAAAGAGAAGCAAAATGTGGAAACGATGGATGAGTTTGCTTTCTGTTCCTCCAGAGTCTATAGTCTAATCTAGTCTGCAGGGAGAGGCAGGAAAATACAAATGATGATGATGATGATGATGATGATGATGATCCGTACTGCAGAAATAATGCAGTTTGACACTGTTTTAACTGCCATGGCTCAATGCCATAGAGTCCTGAGATTTGTAGTTTTGAAAGATACTTAGCGTTCTCTTTTAGGGAGCTCTGGTGCCACAACAAACTACAAATCTCATGATTCCATCACATGGAGCCATGGCACTTAAAGTGGGGTCAAACTCTATTACTTCTGCAGCACAGATCTGACCTCAGAGACAAACTGTTAGATTCAAATTACTAAAAGGGTTTCCTCTTAATATTAGGAAGAACTTCCTAAGAGCATTTCAACAGTAGAATAGATTTCTCTCATAGGATGATAGGCTCTCCTTTATTGGAGTCCTTTAAACAGAGTGCTTTAGCTTTGGATTCCTGCACTGGCAAAGGTTGGACAGATGGCTTTTGAAGAGCTTTTTCAACTCTATGAATTTATTATTTTATCTAAGAACAGCTATGTGCATCTAACACAGTAACTTCTCCTCTAACTCCCAACCCATTTCCCTTGCATGTTTTTAAAATGTATTTACTTATGGATGTAGCCTTAGTTCAGAAAGCTTGAAAAAGGATTTTTGTGGCTTTTGGCTGGTCTTATAAAGGCATTGCCTGAGTGCAGAGAGGTGGGATAAAAATAAATTTTATTTATTTATTTATTTATATGGAGTTTGGGGTTTATGGTCCTCATAATTACCCTTCCGTTTTTGTTCTTTTATTATTTATCTTATGTTAGACAAATACATAGACAAAACAGCAACAAATTGCATCACAACCACCAAGATGTATATGGTACTTCAAAGAGCAAAATAAAAAGCACCTGGCAGTTGCATCATTGTGTTTCTGTGTTGACAGAAGGAGAAACAGTTGAAGGAGGGGGTGGAAACCATAATGAAGTGAGGATTTCAAGTAAGAATATTTGTAAATTCACTGACTCCTCTCCTGCACTCCTCACCTTGGATCCTATCCTGGGAGAAAGATGGGCATTAAACAAATACATATTTGATTTTTTTCCCCTTTGAGCTGAGGACTTTTCAGTGTTTTTTTCATGTACAGCTTCACAAGCATTCCAGCCATCTGAACATTGGCCACCCCCTTGGCTTCCATGTACAGATGGCATCCTTGTTATTACTCTATTGTGAACCTCCAAAGTGGACTGAATCTAAACCTGAACCCTCTCAAAGCTCCATTAATGAAACTGGATAGCCTCTGAATTAGTGTATGCTGAATCAGGACCCAAACCAAACCTTGTGCGTGGTGTGTACTCTGAAATCCCAGGGCTGTTTCATATGTTATGAGGCAGCAAATGTGTCTTTTCTGTTACATGCTTATTAGTGGAGAGTCACTCATTGTTACATCAGCCTGTCATATATTGTTCAAATGCACATTTCTTACATATACATGCTGTGTTTTTAAATGCCCACTTTAACGGTTTCAGATACACTTTAAATATAAAGTGTGGAAAACAAGCATGGTATAGTGGTTTGAGTATTGAACTAGACTCTGGGAGAGCAGGGCTTGAATCTCTTCTCAGCTATGGAAAACTATTCAATATCCTCAGGTGTCTCATTTTAAGAGAAAGGCCATGACAAACCTCCTCTGAAATCCTGCCAGGAAAATCCCATGGAAGGGTCACTGTAAGTCAGAGTTGACTTGAAGGCCCATGACAACAACAATAAAGTATGAGATCTCTGCTTATATCCTGACCACAGCAAAAAATCCTGACTTTTTATTCTGATTCATTATTATGTACTTCCCCAGATTTTGGCCTACCTGCCTCATTTCTGATTCTTATCTGATCACCTGTTTTCCAACATTTCTGATACTGTACAGTTTTCCACTGTACAAGTCATAGTCATGAATACAAAGGGAAATTGTGTGTGTGTGTGTGTATTTTACCTTCATATGAGATTACTTTTTTAAACATAGCACATAAATTGCCTTTGTAAAAGCGTTGTGCCATAATAATGCCATACAATATTTCCCATCACTTAGTTGCATGTGAAACTAATAACAGATTACCCACATAAATGGTTTTGAGAAACAGTCTCCCTCCCTCTCTTTCTACATCACCCACATTTCTTGTTTCTTTTAGAGATCTTCTGGAAATTTAGTGGAAATTAGTAAAGCTTTATGAAAATCATTCAGTTTGGAAGTCTTGAGATGCTTTGACCTGTTGCTCAAAAGCTCCCAAGCTATACTGTTTTAATATTTTTGTGGGCACAGACTAGTGAAGATCAAGTTTGTTTATTTATTTCTTATCCACATTGCTATAAGAAAATAAGGCTAAAAACCTGATGATAAAAAATTAAAAGACAATTAAATAAGTTATCATATTAAGACACCATTAATTTTTAAAATGTATAAAAACATTTAAAAGCAGAATGATAAAGATAAAAGTGCAGCACACACAACTAATAATAAAGACTACCCAGAAACATTTACTACTCAAATGCCTTCTTAAATTAAAAATTATTTTTCTGTTAGTGAAAGGAGTGCAGAAAGGAACCTAGTCTAGCTTCCCATGGAAGAGAATTTCATAAAGTCTGGGAGCAGCCACTGAGAAGACTCTTCCATCTCCTCACCAGATAGGCATGTGGTGAGAACAAAAATGTTTATCATTTATTTATGTACACCTCTTCTATCTTACTTTAGATCCTAGGGGACTTGAGTATTCCTCGAAAGATCTTAAAAATTATTAGCATTGCAATGCTAATCACAATTGCTTAGGAGTAAGCCTAGCTGAAGTTAATGTGGCTTATTTCCAGGTAAGTCTGCTTGGCATTGTAACCTAAAAAGATTTTTAAAATAATTTTAAGACAGGCTTTCGGAATGGATTTGCCTCCAGTTTTTCATGTTTGGTTGGTTCAATTGCAGAAATACAGTCTCTGTCCAAATTGCTGCAGAATCTTTTTTAAAAAAGAATGCTGGTGACTGTAAGCAAATAAGTACAGGAAGACACTGATAGTATATCAGCTATAAATAATAGTAGCAGACTTCACCTTCCATAGCTGCATCCTACAGTATCCTGGACATTATAGTTTTATGAATTACTCAAAATTCTCTGCTAGAGAGCTCTAGTGGGGAGCTGTAGTTCAGGGAAGTCCACAAGAATTTTCTAGCAGGATCTCCCCAAATGAGAAATGTCAAAGTTCTATAATCCATGAGAGTGATGTGCAGCAAATATACCCCTGATGCTGATGCCCAAACAAATGCCTCACAACAGTTGCTACCAATCCAGGATTTGCAAATTGATATACTGTCTGTCATTAAAAGACATGTGGGGGGAATGGAGCGATAAAGCCCAGCTTGTCTTTTCCCAGAGCATTTTCCATGATCCTTTCCCCATAAAGCCGAACATATAACATAAGCAATCTGCTACACTTTGCTTTCAAGGAGTATTTTCTCCATATTTTCAGTTTCCCATCATCTCCCAAGCTGTGCACCCAAGGACACTATATATATAAAAAATTATATCCCGCTTCTTTGTACAAGCAATCAGAGCAGCTTACATAAAGTTCTAACAATACCTTGAATATAACCACATTTCCCTACACCCCACCTTATTAAAAAAGTAATAGTTAAAATAGTCTGTAAACAGATCACAATTAAGATCACACAAATTTATACTAACAAAACAACATCAATCCAATCTGGGCAAAGGCTAAATGGGGTATAAAATAGACAAGCTCCATTTTTATGGTTGGGGTTTTCTTATTCAGGAAAAGCCTGCCAGAAGAGATATGTCTTGTCAGCTTTTTAAAAACTAAGGTCTGGGACAGACAAGGTTAAAAATGTTGTGCTGCCACTGATACTAGAGTTCAGGAGCATGCAGTAACCACATGCCCCAAACTCTAGCATGTAACAGTGATGGCCACATGAGCACCACCATGATGATGTAAGCGACATGCAGCGTACAGACATTGCTGCACATCGCTTACATCCCCGGTGTGCTAATGGTGCACCGGTGACATACGCCAGGCACCATAAAAAGAATCAATTTTTTCCGGGTTGTTTTTATTGCGGAGGGACACCACATGGTTTGGCTGCTGTGGTGTCCCTCCAGAGTTCAAATGGATGCCTCCAGCCCACCATTTTCGGGCAGTCTGTCAAGCCCCTATATTGGTAATGATAGATCTCCTCTGGCAGGTCGTTTCACAATCTGGGAGTGTCGGACAAAAAGGACCTCTGGGAAGTAGCAGTAAATCTGTTTGTTAAAGACTGCAATAGATTCTTCCCAGAGGATATGAGTGCATGAGGTGGACTGTATGCAACAAGGTGATCCTGTAGATAGGTTGGCCCCAAGCCAGGTAGGGCTTTAAAGGTCAAAACCAACACCTTGTACTGTGCCCATTCACAACCTGCCTTTGATGTGGTTCACACAAGGACCTACTCATGTCAGGCCCAGAGAGCCTTTTGCTGTATCCCTATTGGAGTAGATTTTTGAACTGCATACCTTTTTGTATTTCTTGCCTAAGAAAATCCTATGGAATGTATGGGGTCATCATAACTTGACAGGCAACTTAAACACACACACACACAGCTAGTTGTGTCTGCAAAACATATTTCCCCTTTTATCATTTCTGCCATAGTATTTGTGTTTGTACTCAGTATAGGCTTGTAATTTAATGTTGTTGTTGTTTTTAAAAAAATGTTAGATGAGGTCGGTGGAACTTTCCCCGGATAAACAGGTATAAGATTTTTTAAAAAATCCGCCAGATTTACTGGTCCCCATGCTATTTTTACCTGGTTGTTGTTTTGAAAAATGGTTTTAGCATTGTATTGGTCTACATATGGAGGATTGGCAACCCAATCAATACAATGCACAATTTTTTCTAACATGCATGTATAGGGAAAATGCTAAAATATGAATTGAGGAGTGATATTGTCATTGTACTGGCATTCATATAAAGCTGATCCAACAAACAGAGCTGGCCATTTTTGTTGGAATATAGCCAATAGGTGAATTGTTGGCAAGAGAAACCACAGAAAGAAGAGGTGGTTCAGCTTGACAATGCTACCTCTTTTGAAGTTTCTTTTAGCTTTTGTGTTTTATAGATGCCTGGAAGACCTGCAAAGGTCATGACTGATTCTGATTTTTTTTATTTTGCCCAGGCTGACTTTTGTTCCTTGCATCTTGACTCTCTTTATTTGTGCTTCTCTTGT
Organism: Urosaurus nigricauda; assembly: GCA_034509955.1. Lineage (NCBI taxonomy): Eukaryota > Metazoa > Chordata > Lepidosauria > Squamata > Phrynosomatidae > Urosaurus > Urosaurus nigricauda. The sequence goes on from JAOEGL010000003.1 coordinate 37,628,533, forward strand.
GTTCTGTTTCTTAAGACAAGTTATCAGAGAAGAGAACTCAAAGTTTTCTCCAAAACATTTCCCCCACATGTACACCATTCATACAACACTCTCTGCCTTTGACAGCAAAATCAATTAATCATTCTCCTGGCATCTGTGCAGAAACCCTTTCACTTGGCAGACAAAAAGAACACAGAGAAAAGAGTAAAGCAAATACACTTTCTCTTTCACACTCTCTGACACTCCAATGCTTGCTTTTAGAGACAACAGCAAAGGTTTTCAGCTAGCTGCCTCCTAGACTAGCATAATAACATAGGTATAATACAGTGTAATAAAAGTTCATTGCTTGCTTTATAATAAAAAGTGTTGTTTCCAAACTGTATTTACTTTGGACTCCTCAAATATTTTGAGGCCTGCCTTGGTACCACCTTTCCTACGCCAAATGGAGAGAAATTGACCCACTCTCTTTTGCTCCAGAGCATGCCTACAGATCTTTTCATAAAAGAATCACAACCTGAATTCAGTTATGCCCAACCAGAATAGGCCTACTGAATCAGTGAGATTTCCATGACTTAACGGTTCAAGCATTCGATTCAGCAGGCCTAGCCCAATTGGGGCAAGCAACTGAAATTGAGCTGCTAGTGTGCATTTTCTCTGCCTATGTGTCCCAAAATTTGCACTCATAACCATCTGGCACAGTTAGATAACTTCTTTATTGCAAGGCTATTCATTGGGGGGGGGGGGGGGTGGGAGTGGGTTTCAGTGATCTTAAATGCCAGCATTGGAACACCTTTCCTATCATGTCTTAAGGCTCCCGAGTCATTTGGGAGGACTTTGGAATGTTTCCAAGCTACAAATGACCGGCTGCTATCTTTAGGGCTGAGAACAGAACAGTAAGAACTGTACAGAACAGTAAGAAATAAATAATCATAGAACAGCAGTGACAAAAATGCTGATCACAAGAGCCAGGAATGAACCATACAAAAGAGAAGGGGATTCCTCATTAACTTAAAAGTGTTCAAAAACAACAAATTTCTGAATTTGTGTGTGATCACATTGGTTTGGACATGCATATTTCCTCTGTGAGCATTATTGCCTTCTGCTGCTTAGGCCGTTTCATCACATTAATTTTTGAATGATCCACCAATGCAGAAAGAGACATCCTGGTTAGAGCAGACAGTTTAAGGATTAGAACATGGATGAAAGAGGCTGCATTACTTCCTCTGTGTAAAGAGGACTGCATTCTTAGCCATTCTTTACAAAAATCAAATTTAAACAAACAAACAAACAAACAAAAACAGAAATCCCGCACTCCCAGTGTATTTTATCAGCTCAGTACTGAGTGGATTTGACTGAGTAATCCCAGCAAGATAATAATTTTAAAAAAGAAACTAAAGTTGAAGTTGAGTCAAAGAAGAGATACACCGATGAGGGGAAACTGACAAAAGAAGTGAAAAAGACAAAGAATTTTAGGTTGATCAGCGGCAGTACATTTTGCTGAAAATAGATATTTGTAGCCTCCTCTTCAGGAAAAATGTCAGTTTTGGTGAAATCCAAAAGTTAAAATGTTAGATGGACCTATCCATATGTTCCCCATAATTTTATGGAACCCCCCCCCCCCCCATTCATGGAAGGCAAATTTAGGAGAGATAACAGAGGACAGGGCCGACTGATGGCCCCATCACTATTTTTTTGTGACATAACAATGCCTTAGATAAAGTTCTGAGCATCACATTTCAAGGAGGATGTTGACAGACTGGAGCATGGTTAGCATGTAAAGAAAAGGCTGGGAGGAGGAGGAGGAGGAGGAAGAGGAGGAGGAAGAGGAGGAGGAGGAGGAGGAGATTTCATTTAATAACTAAATAAGAGTTTTACATTGTTTTCTGCTGCTTGTTTTCTGCTGCTCCAGAGAACAGGACTCGGAACAATGGATGCAAACTGCAGGAAAAAAGATTCCACCTCAACATTAGGAAGAACTTCCTGACGGTGAGGGCTGTTTGACAGTGGAACACACTCCCTTGGAGGGTGGTGGAGTGTCCTTCCTTGGAGGTTTTTAAGCAGAGGCTGGATGGCCATCTGTCAGGGATGCTTTGATTGGGGGTTCCTGCATGGCAGGGGGTTGGACTGGATGGCCCTTGTGGTCTCTTCCAACTCTAAATTTCTATGATTCTATGATTCTATATTCCTTTATTAAAATATCTATACCCCATCAGGAGATCTCAGATCATCTCTCAAATAGCATTAAGCCAAGCAAAATAGGTTAAACATAGTAGAAAATATAAACAAACTAAAAGCATATTGAATTGTATAATGAATTAAAAACAGATTTTTAACTTTTGGGTTGAATTAGTGAGGTCCTAAAGTTTTGATGAACATTTTTAACATGGCACCTCAATAACAAGATTGTTGGAGCCCGTCCTCCAGGGAAAAAACATTCCACAGTTGGTATGCTGTAGCTGAGAAGGCCCTCTCTCATGTCCCAATACAGTGTATCGACCTCACTCATGGGATTCCACCCACCCACCCCCAGCATCAGAATTTAATCCTTATGCAGGCACATATGGGGAAATTCAGTCCCTCAAATATCAAGGTCCCAAGCCATTTGAGGCTTTAACAGTCATCACCATCACTTTTAAATTCAGTCAGGAAACATACTGGCAGCCAATGCAGTTCTTTTAAGACCGGCATTTCATGCTGCCTATACTCAAACTTTTTACTCTTGAGCTCCTCCCCCCTCTTTACATCTACATGTGAACATTGAACCCCTCCACCTAACACAATATATGAATATAAATATTTTATTTATTTCTTGTGTGTTTTCATTTGCACATTCATGTACTTTAATATTTTATAAGAAAAGAAAATTGTTCAAATTAGAACAGTTTCATTTACATGAATTCAATATTTAACTCAACACATGTATACATTTTACACACAACATAGTTTGAGATGAGGAGGAGGAAGAGGATTCAGGGCTTACAAGTCTTGTTCCCCCCCCCCCCCCCGGAAACTCTCATTCCCCCTGGAGGTCCCACCCCACCAATTGAGTACCACTGGTCTATATAATATTCAGTTCAGTAGTTGAGCTGCTGCATTTTGCACATTAGAGGAAAAATTGTGTAATGAAAGATTAACAAAATGTCTTCTTTCAATTGTTGAATCATCTACTTTATATTTCCACTTCTTTTCTGTCTTCCCTACTACCCACATAGTTCCATGTCTTACAGAGCAGTTTATAACACTGTGAATTATACCTTCAGTTTATTATATTTCTAGATTGCCTCTGTTTTTGCACAGAGAACCTGTCCTATGACTGAAACAGAATCCAGCTTTTTAAATTTAGAAATTGGATTGGCTTTGATGGCAAATTGATTTTCTTCAGATTTGCATGATTTAGCTTCCATTTCTTCTCTTGGTGTCTAGGAAGTTGATGGAGACAGATGATCTCTGTCATGCCTTCCAAATTATACTATTTTTTTCCCTGATTCCAAAAATAGTGGCATTCTTTCCATAGCCAGGTGTCTTCAGAGAAATAAGCTTTGCGGTCATCATATGGGTAATCACGTCAAACTTTAAAAAAAGAAGAAGCCTAAAATGTATTAATAGATATCAACACAACCTGCACTCACTGCATTTGATATTTTTAGGTAACCCAAAATCAATTGTTCCATGTGCCTAGCCAGCTAAACAGAGTTGCAAGGTGCCTTTCTTCTGTGTCGAACCTTTTCTTTATATGCTAACCACTGCTAACAAGGTGATTCCAAGAGACACTGGATACACCTACCCCCAGGCTGATTTCTTTTCTTAACCACAGCATCTGGTGGTGGCCCCAGGGGTCTTTGTGAGTGATGATACCATTACAATAGTACTATGCACATTTGACATGCCCCAGTGAGATGCACAGCAGTGGGAGACCTAAATGATGGATCTTGCAGACATAGATCTCTAAGAGCTATTATGACCTGCACTACATTACATCTTTCTTTCTTTTTTAAGAGCTGTGTGTTTTACTCCCAGTGGTAGACTTGTCAATCAGCTTCAATACATGTGTAGAGTTCATTGATAAAATGGGAATGTTTTATTCTATTATCTGTTTCAACCAAATCCTTTTGGTTACTGGCTTAGTATAGCAGTGGAATTATGCCAAACAACAGCAACTACAAAAATTAAGTTATAATGTAAATAGTTGGCTGGGTCACTAGAGCAATAAGCAATTAGATGATGCATTTGTGTATCTTATCACTGTGGTTGGGCTAATCAGTCTATTTCTGAACCACAGACCTTTTACTCATAAGTTTATTCCACTCCATTTCTGCATTATTCTATCATTGTTCCCTATCGGCATGAAAAACACATATATGTATTTAACCTTTGTCCTATGAGACAGGACATTTTAGTGCCCTTGAGTCATATATTGTTTCAGAACTCACATAGAGGTGGACTTATAACAGTGGTAGCTGAAGAGTTTTAAACAATCACATATTCTCAATCAGCTGCTCAGTTATATTTGTGGAATGAAGGGTGCTGTCACACTGCAGAAATAAAGAGGTTTGACACCATTTTAACTTCCATGGCTCTATGCTATGGAATTTGGGGATTTGGAGTGGCACAAGAGGTCTTTGACAGGATTTGAAAGGATACCAAACTGAGGACAGAGCAAGTTTGTTTTCTGCTGCTCCTGAGAATGGATTCAAACTACAGAAAAAGAGATTGCACCTCAACATTAGGAAGAACTTCTTGGCAGCAAGAGTTGATCGACAGTGGAATATGCAATAAGAAGTTTTTTTAAAAGAGAGGTTGGATGGTCATCTCTTGCAGGGTTTTATATTCCTGATTTGGCAGGGGATTGGACTGGATGGCCATTGTGGGCTCTTCAAACGCTATGATTCTATAAAAGGAAAGGCTAAATCTCTCACAAAATTACAGATCCCAGAATAGCATTGAATTGTGGCAGTTAAAGTGGTGTCAAACTGCTTTAGTAATTCACTGTGCAAGCAATCATAGGTCTTGTCTGCATAGGTGAAAAACCTTGAGCTCACCTTGATTCTGGTGCTGTCTGTTTCTGCAATACACTGTGACTTTGGGTAAAATACCATGGGCCGAGAGAGCCCAAGGCAGCAAAAAAGCACACACTGGAGGAGGAGGTATTGATACTGCCACCTGAAAACCCCTTCCCCATTCCATCTTTAGCTATAACTGCTTCACCACCACCACCACCACCTCATGCTTCTCCACCATCTTGGACTCTTTTGGCTGAGGTCAACAGAGTCCAAGGTAGTGGGACAGCATGAACAGGAGATGACCACAACAAGCTGCTCCTGCACAGCAGCCACTTCCCCTTCACTAACCTTGGCTAGCTGGCTGCTACTGCCCAAACATACATTAAAACAGCTACTACATTATTGGATAAAGGTTTTTCATCATAGGCCTGATTTATCCGGAAATGCCTTAAGTTTGGGTTTGTTTGTTTGTTTGTTTTTGTTTGAAAGAAGGATACCTTCCACCCCCTCCAGCACAATCAAATTGTTTCCCAGTAGATTAAAAATATTATGAGAAAAAATATGTAACAATTAAAATAAGCAGAATAGCATATGCATAATAAGAAACACAAATACAACCCTTGAAGAGCTTGAGCAGATTAACCAGGTTTTTAACCTAATTTTTAAAATGATGACAAGGACTTATTAGGTGAAGATGTGTGGTGAAGAGGTTTCACAGCTGAAGTGCTACACAGAAAATGCCTTATTCCTTCTAGCCATATACCTAATTTATGAGAATTGGGGGGGGGGGGGGGTTATAGGGCCTCTGTAGATTATTAAGGTGCACAAACAGCTTCACATGGCAGCGTGTTGAAATGTGCTAGTTCCAAGCTGCAATGGCATCACTAGGGTTGGTATCACCAGGTGAAGTAACTAATAGTGTCACCATCACCCCACTGACCTCCTGTCCATACATAATCCTTAAACAGTTTTTTATTTTACTAAAAAAATGTTTTTTGTACTGATGGTACTCATAAATCATAATTCCATATATCAATGACTGTAATGGCAATGGCTGTGACATAAACACTCAGCAAAATTAAAATTATACTTTTAAATTACTATAACATGGACACTGCCTAAATGTATGTACATGTGCAATGTTCATGACATTAAAGTCAACATTTGGTAAGATGTTATTTTTAAAAGAAATTTAAAACAGAATTTTTAAAAATATAAAATATTATTTTAAATTATTTTTTAAATGAAAATTAAACCTGGGGACTGCCCTTTCTCCTCCCACTGAGCCTTCCCCACTCACACCATCACTTCACCATAACTTATTTCTACCCAAACACAGATGTCTGGGCTGCAGTGGTGTCACCCTCTACACACATCACACAACCCTAGTGACACCCCTGCCAAATGGTTTGTAATGGAAACATTACAACTGAATTCTATCCAGAAACAAAATAGAAACCATTGAAGAATTGTGTTTTAAAAAAACAAAAACCAACAAACCCCTTAAAAAGCACTTATGAAATATCCAGCAGAGTGTGTCCCAGTTAAAAAGAGGTCTGTCTTGTGAGCTGCCTTGGGTCACTTCGGGGAGAAAGGCGGGATAGAAATTAAATAAATAAATAAATAAATAAATAAATCTGAATTTTCTGGATGCAGTCTCTTTAGCAACCCCGTGCAAATATATCACATTGATCTAGACCAGCTATTACAAAGCATCAACAACTGCAATACCCTCATGGATTTTGTTCCAGCAGAGTCTACACCAACTGAAATTTAGTCATGGCATGTTAGGTTTACCACCTGCATTCTAGCTGATGCCTTGACAGAAACATGGGAGTGAAAGGTCATTTATTTATTTGTCTGTTTATTTGTTTGTTTATTTTGTAGTTATCAAGCTTTGAACATTTTTAAACAATCTGATATACTCCATAAATAACAGTGGACCAAAATGTTTTATAAATTCAACATACTGCATTAGAACAATTTGAAAGGTTTGTCTTAGTTTTCTGTTAAATAATCAGAAGACAGGATGAGATGCCTCATCTTATATGTTAAATTTTGCTCTGATGAAGAAAGCATTATTCCGCCAGCTTTCTCCCCAAAATAAGCCAATCCTGGCTAACTCTAAAAAGCGCTGCCACTGGCAATAGATGAATTGTCTTCCTGGACTGCTGTTACATGAAATTTATTATTTATATCCCAGAAACAAAAGCCCTTTTGGGACAATTTAATTGATTTGGCAGAAGCTCTGCCTATCTTGAAGAAAATGAGGACATCAACATGTTCAGGTGAGAGAGAACAGCACAAAGGGGAAACCTTTTTGTGACACACTCACACTGGAAGGAGTGCACCTGCAGAATTGCAGAGCAGAGAACAAAATTGCTAGTGCTTACTGAGGGTGTGCACGGATGCTTTCTGTCAAACATAATCAAACTGGTTTGTGAGCATGTATCCCCTCTGGCCTAGCAAACAGCCAATGAAAAGGCTACAAGCTGCTATTTCTTGCATTTTGTGTGTTTGGAGAGTTTGTTTTAATAGTCCAACCCTTGCCTTCTGGAATAACATCCCCTTTCCTTGCCCCCAGGGGAAAAAACTCTTTAGGGATAAAAGAGAACTTTGCTTGGTTTACAATTTAATGCAAATTTTGCACTTTCAACCCAATATACAACTAAAACTCAGTTTTTCTTGGCAATTTGCACTTCTAAAGACATTGCAGCAGAGTTCTCCGATCAAAAAGGCATTCAATAAGGCATATATTAGAGGAAAGTGCACATAAACATACTTACATTAGTGAAAATAACATCCCGAAATGCAGTATATTAAAATAACACCTTTAAAATGTATATATTAGGCAAAATTGCATGCAAAATATATAGAGAAATAGAAATGCTTATCTTGTTCTTTGAACCAGCTAGCATGGTTTTGTTTTCTAAACTACCGGTAAGCCAGAACTGAACAGAGTTAGAATACAGTAGGCTCTGTAAAAGTTAAACTGATTAGAATATTGGAGAAAGCAATCGAAGTGACACTATAATTAATTGAGCAATATGCCTTGTTGACAGCTTCATATATGCAAATGCATTTTGTTATAAAAGAGCCATAATGAAAATAGTCTTTCAGCTTGGAAGTCTCCCCCACCCCAGCTTTCTAAAAATGAGAAGTCCAAAAAGCTAGTGTCTCTTCTTTCTATAACACAGGGTCCAACTATTGTTTTTATTCTCTCTACTAGAATTATATGTACAGAGGAGCGGGCTATAAATAAACTATTATTATTATTATTATTATTGGAAATAAATATTATTGTTTCTTGAAATGCAAATTTTGTAGCATTGGTTGAAATGAAGTGATCTTCTGGTATGACTTATAGTGACTGAGACTAAATTATAGAGCAAGAGGTCCTCAGTTCAGATCTCATCCCTGGCATGAACTTTAGTCATATCACACTCTCAGCCTGACGTTGTGCCCTCTATCTGGCATGGATGAGTGGTCAGTGATAATGTTTCATCTTACAGATTCAAAGATCATGACTACAAAATACATCAAACATTTGAAATTGTGATACAAGTGCAATTATTTATTACTTGCTAACTAGCAGATTTTATATGGAAAGATAGAGGTCTTCAGCCTTATCCTACATAATTTCATGTTTATTTAGAAGTATGTCCCACTCTATTCAATGGGGATTTCCTTAAAACACAATAGGGGAGACTTTTATAGTGGTATGAAAGGGGTGTCAATCCTTGCATTTCAGCACACACACAAAAAAAGACTTAAGATTGCAGACTGCATTCAGAACCAAAAACAAGAGCCTAAGTACATATCTTATGCGTTTGGACATTTTCCTATGAGCCATACAAAGCACAGCTCAGTTGTAGCCATATTGGTTAGAATCCACAGAGCAAAGCAGAGCTCACTTCCATGGGACAATTTTTTTAGACGGTGACAGTTCCAGGCAAAATGTGCCCAGCCTATTATCCCTGATCTCTGATCAGTAGATAGAGATAACAGCTAAAAGATGCTTATGGTCCAAGTATGGGATTCCCACTTACTTTATTCATCCTGAGTCTTGGAGCTTCTCCATCCCTTTTTTTAGGTATATATTTTCCTTTATCTATTTTTATGTAATATCCTTCCGATTCCAGAGTTACAGGGATTATAAACATGATGCAAAAGGCTAGGCACTGAAGCATGTTTGCTTCCCCCTTCCCCCCATTCCAGGTCTTCTGTGTTCTCAGCAGAGACAAATGCTAGCAAAATCTTCTGCTCTTTTCAATGATTTTATATTCTTCCTCTGCAAAACCTAAAATTTGCATTCTTTGCTGCTTTGCATGTCTCTATCCATAGTATTTGCTACTGAAATATTGATCAGACTCCATGAAGCACAAAAGCTGAATGGACTGGAATAAGAGGTGAGCAAATCTCTTTGATAAATTGTAAGGCTTTTTACTTGGGTAATGTCTAGAAGAGTGATACTTTGAATTAGAACACAGCACATTAGATGAAGGTATATGGTTGGTAAATTCCAAAACTGCCAAATCAACAGATTTATGTAATTAATATGTAACACTATTGTAACCAAAATCAGAACTGCATGTGGTTTAAATCAAGAGTGGAGAAAGTCTGGACTGCAATGTACTTGTGGCTCCTGGGTCCCACCTCTGTGGCCCCTGAATTTTTTTTAAAAAAAATCAGTGTGATTTTGGTCTTTTTTCTTTCTAAACCATGTGGAAAGTTCCCAAAATGTGCTCTGAAAACATGTCTAATCCAACATAGAAGATTTTGTTCGTGGAGTAGCAGTTTCCTATGAACAGAAACTATTCAAGGATGCTAGAGGGAAGGGCCTGATTCCCTGACATTTTAGAAGCATGTCAGGCTTTCACACATGCACGCTTTCCTGATATTTTACCAGTGTTTTACTAGCGCCTACCCCACGGTAAGCTCTGGTATGAAAATCTTCATAGGAGGTCATTCAGATATACCTCTATTTTAATCAGAGTCCTTCCCAAAATGACGATAGGAAGTAGATCACTTCCTGTTTTTGTTTGTTTGTTTGTTTGTTTTGGAAGAACTCAGATGAATCTTGGGATATGTGAGAACACGGTAATTCCAAAGTGGGCTGCTGGGACCAGGACCATGGATGGTGAACTTGGACAGTCTAACAGGTCAGAGGCAGAAAGTAAGTCATGAAACAGACTGCAAAGTAGAAGTCCAGGAGTTCAATGGGCCAGAGGAAATAGACAGACCGAGGTCTAAACACAGCAAGGCTCGTAAGACAAAGCAAAATGCAAACAGAGCAGCAACTGGAAGCACAAAAGACTGGAGATTATCACAGAGTGAAAAAAGAGGAGAGAGAAGCAAGTTGCTTCCGTCCTTATTGATTGAGTATGAGAAGATTATCAGATGATGTCCTCTCATCCTGTCCATCTCCCATCAGTAACTTTTTATTGATGACATTTTCCTACAAAGACTCCAGCAGCCAGAAGTCCTGTCCTGCAGTGAATTACATGGTGGACTCTTACACACTGTTGGAGAAAGACAGCCAATGGGGAGTGCAGGGGGAAATTGGACTCTGCTCTCCATTCTGTTGCCCACTGCTAATTTAAACTTTAGTCTGGTGTAGCTTTACAAGATGGGTTCACTTCCATGTTTTCCATTGTTTAACCTAAACTGCCTAAACAGTAATGCTATCCTTTTGGATTTGTTGAAGTGCATTCTAAAGCCCTTAGGTTGATTGCCCAGGAAACATATCCACAGACCATCAGGACTTGTGGTTGTAGCCTCTTAAAATTTTTAGCATGAACCTTGATTCACTTCCTACACTATCAGGCATAGAGCTTATGGCATCATGGCATGGGAGTCTTTTTGGTAGCTATGTGTCACCTGCTGAATACCTTTCTTCTGAAAACTCATATACTTTCAACAGTCTGTAAAGGCAATTTATCAGAGTGTGGGAAATTTCTAAAACAATTTGTCAAAAAATGTAACTTTTCCAAGTTTTGCCATTTATATCATCATATATGGGATCAGAAATTGGGATCAGTTTCTGCCATGGTTTTCCTCCTCCTCCCCCCTCCTCCTCCTCCACCTCCTCCTCCCTGAATTATTTTGCTCCTGTATTTCATTACTCATTTTCACTTCACTTTTATTAACAAAGCATTCTGTGACTCCTAGTTTTAACAAATATATCATGGGACCATGTTTTCCATTTATATCCCCCATGGAAGCCCTCCAGTCTTCTAAAGAAATGTCACAAGAATGTAGTTGCTTACCCCTCCCCCCCCTCCCCACACACACAGAGCTTATAGAAGCCTTATAATTTCTATGCTCTCTCTTTCATTAGATAGTGTGCCTCTCAGAGCTTGAAAAAAGTAACTTTTTGACTGCCCATGCAGGCTGGGAACTGTAATCCAAAAAGATAACTTCCCAAAGCTTTGAACTATCTTGGTGTACCAATATAATTATGAAAGACTAAGAAATGTAATCAGTGTGTTTATGTCTTTAATGAGGCAGTTTTATGGTTTTGTATATTGTTTTTCTTGCCTCTATTTTTAACTAAATTTCATATAAAATTTTATGTTAAGAGACTGAAAAGCATAACAGACATGCTGTTTAACAGACATTGTTTTAACTGCCTGTCAGTTTGGAGGAACTTTCCAAGTTCCAGGTTTTTCACATCTATCTTTCTGACTATTGGTTCCTCCTAAACACATTTCATAAATTGTAGTCTGAGTGCAACAGAGATGGAAATAATATTAAAAATATATTTGGGAAATGGTCAAAAGCAACTTTGAAAAGTACTATGAGACGAATCCTGGATGGAAGAGAATTTTTGCAGATTGAGACTTACTCTGCTCAAAATTCACACATGGTTGTTATGTACATAAAATAGCGTTTTCCACTCAGGAAATAGCATTTTTGTGTGGAAAATAATATTTCAATGCAAAAATATCAATTCCTGCTAAGAAAATGCAGTTTTCTGTCCAGGAATTTTGAGACAGAAAACTATTTCTAGACAGATATCTCAGTAAATGGCGATTTCTTTTCCTGCATAAAATTCAGCCATCCTTTATTTGCATAGAAAACTTCATTTTCTTTGCAGGAATTGATATTTCTGCATGGAAATATTATTTTCGACAAAGAAAATATTGTTTCCTGAGCAGAAAATGCAGTTTTCTGCACAAAACAATGTGCATATTTTGCATACAATTAGTTCTGAATTTGAAATAGTCTTTGAAAACTATGTGGTTTTTGAAGACTTTCTTGAAGTGGGAAGAAAATTGATCGAATTATTAATTGGTACCTTACAGACAATATTAGTGAATAATTATATCCCTAGGATATAATCTGTGATACACTTAGTTTTTGCATCTACCAAAAACTGTTTATGATTTCCCTTCACGAATATTGAGATTTAGCCTACATTCCCTATTTCTGTATCCCAATAGCCCGTTGCAAATAACTCCCCTGGCTTGAGCTTCTGACCACTGGGATGCATTGAATGTCCTCCTCCTCCCCATGAAAAGACATGAGCAACTCCTTTTAATCTTCTTACATGAGCTCTGATTCCACAGGCTATTGAACAAAAGGAACTAGCCAGTGTCCAAAGGGAATAAAGAAAGAAAAATTCCTAGGAGAGAAGTATCTATAATTGTTTTGTTCATGCATTAAGCTTCAGCTGTTGAAGCTCTTGAAGATACAGGTTTCCCCTGAAGGGAACCAATTAGGGACAAAAGAAGGATTTCTTTTTATTTATTTATTTTGTAATATTGACCCTGATGGGACTCTGTAGAGGCATAAGTTTCCCTCCCGAGAGTGGTCCTGTGAATTTGAAACAATCATATTTATACTAAAACATCAGTGACAGATTTTATTGTGATTGTCCAAAGAGCTACCATTCCTATCTAGGTATGCTCCAGATTTGTTGGCTACAATTTCCGTTGTTGTTGTTGTTGTTGTTCATCTCATTATCTAATCAAAACAAACATGTATTAACTATAATACAAAAATATAAAAGCTGACATCTCATTCATTCCATACCTTATAAAATACATATACCACAAAGACATTGACTTCCCTCCACCCAGGTCCTGCGGTAACTAAGATCAATGTTCTAGCTTATATTTAATAGATTTGTATAACTCTATTTTTAGTCCCAAACTGTATTCTTAATGTACAGATTCCAAGAACTGCAGGCTTTCAATATTTATTTTCTACCATTTTATGTAACACATCATCACCTTACCATTTATCATAACTTGAACTAGCCATATTTAAAGATGGACAGTGTTCCATATACCACCTGCTGTAATTAATAGGGGCTCCATGGATAACAAACAAGCTACAGGAAAAGAGATTCCACCTAAACATTGAGAAGACCTTTCTGACAGTAAAAGCTGTTAAACAGTGGAACACACTCTTTTGGAGTCTCCTTCTTTGGAAGTTTTTAAACAGAGGCTACATGTCCATTTGTCAGGAATGCTTTGACTGTGAGTTGCTGCATGGCAGAGGGTTGGACTGGATAAACTTGTGGTAGAAAGGGAGCAAAGCTGTGACCAGTCACAGGTTAAAATACAGAACACTTTGTAGAACACTTTCTATAATCAATAGGTCTGCATTAGCTGAGATTATTTATGTACTTCTATAGGATTTCAGGTTGGTCATTTCAATTTTAATTAATGGATTAATGTGTTCATATTTACCATAGTGGAAGGAATGTTTTTAATAAGTACTTGCAAGATTTGTAGTAGATTGTTCCTTCTCTGGCACTTCAGCTACATTTTAAAAGTTATATATTTGTAATTCAAAACATGTTCCTCAATGCACATCCCCATAGCAGTTACCTACCTGCACTAGCAGTTCTCTTTGTGTGTTTTCCATTTCAGAATTCCCAAAGGAAAACATGTTTTTAAAAAGATCTGGGGAAATGAGAGTAGATCTGGATGCTGTTAGCAACACTTCCTCAACCTTCATATACTTAGCACTTGTATAGTGATATCTGTGTTCAAAGCACTTTGCAGCAGCTAATAAACATGTAGGCCTATGAAGTAGCTGAATAGGTACTATGCTGGTTTGATATCTTTAAGAAACAAGTTAAGGAAAGTGCCAAAGATGAATCACTTGGTTGCTTAGTCAATTGGTCTTTCCTTGCATAGCTGTAGATGAAGTATAATTTACCAATTAGCGTGTGAAGGACTGAAGGATGGTTGGATGATTATGCTGAACTAAGGGAAGAATGGTGGTAAATCTCCTTTACATAATTTAAACAGGGGACTAAGGAAGCTTACACTAGCAAAAGATCTTAGAGACTTGCAGCATCTTGTTATCCTTTTCCATTTTTTTTCTTGTAGTGTATTACTTATGAATTGAAGAAATGAATTGTATACTATTGCAAAAAACAAACATACATCTGGGATAACTAACCATCAGCTAATGAACATTTATAGCAGAAAGGACTGAACAATCCAATAAGAAGTCTTAAGAACATTAAACTACAATCTTAACCTATGGAGGGTGATAGAATAAAACTCTTGAAGTCAGAGGATGCAATGCTAAGGGTTGTGTATTCTCTTATAAACAGTTGCTTCAGCACCACCAGTGTCCCATATTTCAGCATTACTAGTGTCCAGTATTTCATAGATGAAAACTATTACATGTGTGGCCGAGCAACATCAGGGTGTGATCAAACGCGTGTCTCCATGCAACAAGAAGTTATTAATGGGAAAGAACATGCAAAATTACTATTTTAAGCAGAGAAGTACTGGAATTTATTTATGTAAGGAAAGCCTGAAAGCAAGGGAAGGGAGGAACCCCTAATAGACCTGCTAGAAAAGACAGGGTTCTGTTCATTTCACTCCCTCCTGATTTGGAGAGCCGAGGATTAACTGCACTCGTCCCCATAAACTGGGACAATTGAAGGGTATACTCCTAATATAAACAGAACAGAACAGACATCTATGGGGTGATTTAAAAAGAATTGTGAAAAACTGAATCAGAACAGCTTTACTTTTGCACTGTTATTTTTGAATCACCCAATATTGGTTCTAAGGAATGCAATCTAATGAAAGAAGTTGATCCAGTATATTTTATCCATGTTATTTAACTTTTCTTCACACATTATTTCTTTCATGCAATTCCATGCATGTGTGAGGGAAGTGCATTCCAGGCTCATATCACACCCCATACTTCCTAGTCTCTGCTACCATTCATGCTATAAAATGGTTGTCTTTGCAGCAGGAAGCTGGCTGTAATAGAAGCTCTTTGTGAGATGGAGAACTTGTATCCTTCAGGTTTCTGAAGCATGTCAGATTACACACAAAATAAGTAAAGTAAGGCTTAGGTACCCAGATCATGAAGGGCCTCTAAATAAGCAAAAACAGTACAAAACTTTACTAATTTCCAATTTTTACATAATTTTACATAACATATACAAGATAAAGGAAGCAAGGGAAATTATCTTATTTCTATGTTCATTTTCTTTTTCTGTTATTTGCATATAATATAAAGAAGTAATGATGCATCAGAACAAAACTTCACTCTGCCACATATCTTTTCTTTGGTTCAAATGAACTCCACATTTATTATGTGTCTTCAAGTCATTTCTGACTTCCAGCAATCCTAAGACAAACCTATCATGGGGATTTCTTGGCATGATTTGTTCAAAGAAGATGCCTTTGCCTTCCCCTGAAACTGAGTGAGTGTGACTTGTCCAAGATCACCCAGAGGGTTTTCATGGCCAGCCCTGGTCTTCTGAATCCTAGTACAACACACAAACCACTATACCATGCTAGTTCTTTAAAACCCACATAGTCCCTAATTTATAGGACAACTAATATAATTTGAAAAGGTGAAAAAAAGAACTCATACCCATATTTATTTATTTTAAACAAGATACCATGCCTGCTTGTATATATTTCAGTCCTCCGCGTCCAACAAATGAAGACAGAACAATGGTCTTGCTTCTTGCTGTATAGGTCCTACAGCTAGTTCCTATATTTATCCCTTTGTGTAGCCAAGGAATCACAATATAACATTCCCTCCTTCATTCTGACATAATTGACAAATTATTATAATTCATCTTAACATAATTTTTCTTTTGAATGATGAATGTTGGCCTCAGTGTTTTAAAGGCCTTTAGCTTTTGATTTATTTTAGGAATGAGAAATATCTCAAATCTCACCTTCTGGGGGACAAATTAAGGTATATTGCATAATTCGAGGAAGATATTGACCCATAAGCCATGTCATCTCTTGAAAAACACATCGGGAAAGGGAAATTAAAGGGCAAGACTCAAATGACCTGACTAATATTTATCTACAGAATCATATACTCAAATAAATGTTCTCGTGGTGTCCTTATGTTCTTTCCTTTCAGGCTCTGATTCCCCAGTCTAGCACTCCAGTAACCCTTTATAAGATTGTCATGCAGTGACAATAGGGCTTTGTATGCCTTGACCCATTTCCCATCTTGTGTATAGCTTGGGCTGCCAACCTGATACTAATTTACCCAGAAGCTCAGCTTCTGCTAAATCCAGAGGCCTTTTCCCCTTTGTTAGGTGGAACAGTCACATTGGGTCTCCATCCTTCTGCAAAGCAGGGTTGAAAATGACTCTGCCACAATGCCGAGAGATGTGGTCTGTTGATATCCTAAGATAAATATGTGCCCAGTGTCTTTTGCGTATACAGATCCCTTGAGGCTGCACTGTCTTGACAGATTTGCTGTCAGAGTTTACTAAAATTCTGCTGACCTTTTTAGCTATGTCTCTTTAAATTTAACTTTTCTAAACAGGAAAAAGTTGCCTGGAGAAGAAATTTTTTTGGCAGGGGGGGGGGTGAGAAGCTCCCAGTTTTATTCTGGAGTTGGTGAGAGAAAACTTTCTAATGCGTATCAAAAAGCAGCTGCAATTAACAGGGGGAGTTGAATGTGTTGGAAGGCTGTGCAGAGAATGATGCAAACACATAATGCATAAATATAAAATAAGCAGGCAATTTATGTACAAATAATGAAACAACAGGGTATAGACATCAATAAGCCTAGCTATCTGCATGTTCATTGTCTTTGCTAAATCCATTTCCAGAAAGAATTCCTACTTATTAATTTTACGTATGAGAGAATCAAGCTACTGTCCTTCAAACCATTAAACTACATCTCTGCTACATCTCTTAGTAGAGCCAGGGTAAGAAATGGACAATGGATATTTACCCACTCAACAAAAACCTGCATAGAACTGAATTTGAAGCTGGAATGTATTGCATAAGAAATAAGAAATTAGAAATTAAAATTTGTATGAGAAATTAAACTAATATCAGTTCTCAGGTATTTTACAAATCACAACGAAGAAAGGAGAGAATAGCATTCTAAAACATCTACTCTCCCACTATTTATTGTTTCATTCTGTAAAAGAAATACAGTGAGGTTTGATGTCCACAGGGTAGTAACATTCCAGAGCTATCATTCTGGTGATATAGAAGGAGTAATTCCCCCAGCACTCAAACTACAAGTTGCTCCTGCTGGTAATATTCACTTTCCCCATCAGTTAGCATTCCTAATGAATTACTGTGTGCACTGTTGGTACCTATTGGATAGCTCCTGAACACCATCCATGACAAAGCAAACATGATGAGACTCCCATGTCCAAACCATTTTCAAAGGGTATTTTAATAGAAACTTTTTAAGCTCTTTGTCTCCCTTTATTTTTCTTCATCTGACTGAATTCCCCAGGTGTATCTCTCCAGCAGGAGCACTTATAGAGCTCCTTTCAGTGCTCCAGGCTGTGTACTCTCCTCTCCAGTAATGAAACACATATATAACGCTTAAAGAAACGTGAGGAAATAGAAGATAACAGGAACAGTTCCTTACAATGTCCCTATCTCACCACCAGCAAGAGTATGTCAGCTCAGAGTTTAGAAAAATATTACTCTTTGGACTACAGTTCCCAGACTGGAGTGGCCATGGAGGCTGGAGTTGGAGTCTAGGGAAAAAAATTCCCATGATCTACACTGGTCTAAGGCATTGACCCAGAACATGGTGTGATTCCACTTTATTTCATTCTCCATCTCAATATACTCATGTGATTAGGATCCTGAAGACAGATTGTTTTAGCTGCCACCACCCACTGATTTGAATTCCCCTTGCACAGCAGTGCAATGGAATATTGCGGGGGTTCCACTTGTACTTTGCTTCCCAGCACTGATGTAGCATACACTTTCCTCCCCAAACCCTGGTGGGGAGAAGAGCCTGAGCAAAGACATGTGAATAAGTATGGAAGAGTAGAGGTACTTCTAGGGGAAGTCTCTTTGAAGCAAGATATCTATGCAAAAGGATCTATGCAAAGGGATCTAGTAGCACCTTTGAGGCTAACTGTGCAAAAGAGGTTAGTCTCCAAGGTATTACAAGATCCCCTTGTATAATGATATTCCAGACTAGCACAGCTGTGGACAGTGACACACTACATTAATATAGTGCCATTATTCCATGTTCACTGCTATGGCGGCCTCCTGTGGGATTCTGGGGTGTGTAGATTAGTGAGGCCTAAGAGCTCTCTGGCTGAGAATTCTAAATGCTCCTGCCTAAACTGCAAATCCAAAAAAAAAAATACACTGTAACAGTGTATTGTGATATTATCCCTCTGAATTCTATCCTCTGTATGTATTTATGGCTTTATTTGTACTGGAGAAGTAATCCAGGTTGACACCACTTCAACTGCCATGCCTCAGTGCTATGAAATTCTGGGAACTTGTACTTCTCTGAGACATTTAGCCATATCTGTCACAGTGATCTAGTGCCACAACAAGCTACACTTCCCAGAATTCCATAGTATTGAACCATGGCAGTTAAAGTGGTATCAAAATGGATTATTTCTGGAGAGTGGATACAGCCTACATTAACAAATGTCATCTCTCTTCATGAAGGGGTATCTTTACCTCAGGAACACTTAGAAAAATTACAAGTTACAAACTAGTGTAGCCCGATTCTAGGCCAATAATTAACATAAATTCACTGACACAACTAAACTAAAGGTCCCTATCTATTTGCAACCCAATGGGGATGCTGGGCTTGAATGTTCCTGGGGAGGGAAGTTAGGATTTTAGGCCACGTGGTGTCATCTGATCAGATCCCCTGGGTGCAGCAGGCATCTCACTGTCCTCAGTGAAGGACAGGAGAGATCCTCTCACAGCTGTTGGAGTTTATTGCATACTTTGTATCTGTGGACAAGTCTGCATAGGACTACCAAAAACAGTATTCAAATGTGAATCAAGGAACACAACAGACACTGCAAACTGAGTTAGCCAAAAAAAAAATCAGCAGTAGCAGAACAGGTTATAAACCAACTTGGGCATAAAATGCTGTTTGAAAACACTGAAATTCTGGACCATGCCAACAACTATCAGAGAGGCAACTGAAATCCACAAACACTTGGACAACTTCAACAGGAAAGAAGAAGCCCTGAAAGTAAACAAAGTTTGGCCACCAGTTCTGAAAAACACCAAAATCAAGATGCAGCACATGCAAATGTACATCTCTCAGGGTCAGGGGCTTTCCCAGCAGTCAATGGATCATTAAATAAATATACACAAATCCTCCATGTATATCCTCCCACCCTGAAGCCTTGCCATTCACCAACAGACCAACACACATGGAAATCACCATTCACCAACAGACCAGATTAATATGGAAATCACCTCCTCTCAACCAAGGGTTACACAGTATATATACCCCACTCACTTCCTTGCCAGCATTCTCTGAAGATGCCAGCCACAGATACTGGCAAAATGTCAGGAATAAACTCTTCCAGAACATGGCCATATAGCCTGAAAACCCCACAACAAATCTATGGATGCTGGCTGTGAAAGCCTTTTACCTCAAATCAGAGAAAAATTAAAACCAAGTGAAGACATATGTCATTAAAATACACACACACCAGCATAACTATTAGCAACATCCAGTGCGTTGTGCAAGATGGGCCTTACATTGTCATTCATCAGATTCACTTATCAATAACCCTTTGTTTACCTTGAAAGAAAACTATTCCCTCATTGGTAGTCCCTAGATAACGGAAGAAGCCCCATTATCACAAGCCGTGAACAAAAAACAGTTTGGAAGAAAACTATTTGGGAGCTATCAGCTAGACTTAAGTTGTATTTACCTCCATGGCAACAGTGACATATGCATAGCTTTTTTTGCCCTGGAAAAAGACAAATGCATTGAAGCCTTGAGGAGGTTAGAGGGAAGCAGATGCTAAAGGTTAAAATCCAGTTTTTCATCCTAACCCATTGAGAAAGTCAACAAACCAATAGATGCAATTGAAGCTGAGACAGCCTGCCAGCTGGTGAGCCATTTGTCTATGAAAGATATTATAGGCAGATGTACTTGAATGATTTTTAAAAGGGCATTAGACAAATTCATGTGGAGAAGGCTGTCAAGGGTCTACCAATATTAGAGACACTGTGTGCCTCAAAAGCAATTGTAATCATATCTTGCCTGTGGGCTTCCTAAAGGCATCTGGATAGTCAATGTGGGAACAGAGGCCTGACCTTAATATCCTCTGATCTGATCCAGGTAGCACTTTTTGTGTTCTTATGGACAGTTTTCCATACAGCTGTAGTCCCCCAAAATAGGAGGGAGCCCAGGGGCCAGCAACTTCCATATATAATTTACTGCACCTGAATGGCACACCAGCTACCTCTTTAGAGTAAATTTAAAATGGCCCTATGTCTCTTTGTCTTTTACTGAGAGGTAGGATATAATGTGTGGGCTTTTATCCTAGATAGTTTTTGCCCCCATGGAAGGAAAAAGAGCACCAGAGGAAAGCTGGGAAAAAGAAAGTGATAACCCACAGGAAAGTCAAACTATCTATTTATTTAGTTATGTGTTTTGGGTTGCATTTTGCATTAATCGCTGCCATGCACAGAAGCCCTGCAATTTATTATTGGTGATAAGTGTGGACAGTAGCTATTATTTTTGCTCCTGGTTCTAAAATGTGGCAAGCGGGGATGCTTAGATTTATGGAACATACATTATTCAATGCTCTGGGTCTGGGCTGGCTCAGCATGGATGGTCCCAGTCCCCCCCCCCCCCCCACAAAAGAAACTTTCATTCATTAAAAGAACACTTTCAAAAACCTTGCTGTGTTTGTTCTCTCTTTGTAATCTCTCACTCTCTTGTTGGCAATGTTGAACAGGACTAAATGAACAAATTTACTATCTGATATCATTCCACTCTTAACGTTCCAAATATTTTTTGCTTCTACTTACTTCCAAAGAACTTTTTTTCTAAGCCTTAGATGGTGCTGAGCATCTCAGAGTGTCTTTTCAGAAGGAATGATCAAACAGGACCTCTGCTTTATTTGTTCAGTTTGCAGGAAAGGATAAGATTATATCCCTTTGACTTATTATTTGGATATGGCAAGTAGTGTAGGTACTGAAAGCAATTGGCTCATCCAGTTGCTTCTGTCTTCCATAATAACTCTGAATTCATTCTGATGCATTTTCATAAGAATATGCAGGCTGTTGAGTGAGCTTTTTCATTTATTTCAGTGTGGACTTGGAAGGATTGATGATGATGGTGGTGGTGGTGGTGGTGGTGATGATGATTATTTTCATATAGCGAGATAATTCCCCAATGCCAAAGCCCTATTTTCAGATAACATGGCTCTAAAGGGCATAAGGCATGATGTGTTGCCTTACTGAAGGTAAGCTGGTTTGTTCAGAACTGAGATGGGAACCACCTAAAATGGGTTACATAATGAAAGATGTATACAGAATGTAAAATAATACAAAGCCAATTAAAGAGGAAATCCTAGAGAATGGGTAAGGTGCCAGAGAACTGGAGAAGAGCACACTCTTTTCACAAAAAAGCAAAAAAGAAGATGCAGTAAACTACAGATATGTCAGCCTGACCTCAATACTAGGAAAAATATCGGAACAGATTATACAAGAGTCTGTCTGCACGTCTCCTGATAACAATACAGTGATCACTAGGAGCCAGTATGGGTTTGTCAAGAAAAAATATTTTGATTAGAAAACTGATTAAATATGGAATAGATGGGAAGACAGTCAGATGGATCCATAACTGGTTGAAAAACCATTCCCCAAAAGTTGTCATCAATATCTGTGCTTCAGACTGGAAGGAGATCTCTTGCAACTCTATGATTCTATGAGGTCTTGAGTGGAGTGCCTCAGGATTCTGTTCCAGTGCCTCAAGATTCTGTTCCAGGGCCATGTTCAGTTGGGTGAAGAGAAGACTGATAGGTGACATGACTGCACCCTTTAAATATCTCAAGGGATATATAAGAGAGGAACTGGCAAGTTTGTTTTCTACTACCCCAGAGAATATGCCAGGTCTAATGATTTGAAGCTGTAGGAGTGTAGATACTAATTTTGATTTGATTTTTATTAAACATTAGAAGGAACCTCTTGACAGCAAAAGCAGTTCAACTATGGACCTTATCAGATGTCGGAAATTGGAAGTATGATCTAATGGCAATCTGAACGCAATCATGGGGTTTCATGTTATTACGAATTAAAGCATCCCACGCAATTTAAGGCAAAAGGGAAGTCATTCCAAACACAATAATGGGTTTTACTTTATTGCTAATTAAAGCATCTCACGCAATTTCGGGCAATGGGGGTTATTTTTGGGTAGTGGAAAGTCATTCTGAATGCATTCCAAACACAATGGGAATTCATGTGAATTCACTAAACTAGCGAATTCACGTGAATTCAAATTGGCTCCATTTGCAATAAAGAGAAATTCCTCCCATCTGATAAGGTCCTGTGGCAGTGATGGTGAAACTTTTAGGGACTGAGTGCCCAAACCAAAGGTGTTCCAGCACTGGATGTTACCCGGTGCTGGGGGCAGACCTTCTGGGGGGGGGACTTCTGGGAGTAGGGACCTCAGCCGTCTGAGGGTGAGACTTCCCCCTTCTGGAAGCTGGACTTCCCAGGAGACAGCTTAAGGCCTTGGAGGTCAAGGGAAAGAGGAGGAACAGGCACACACCTGTTCTCTTCCATTGCCCTCCCATCTCTCTCAGTGCCCTCCAAAATGGATTTGTGTGCCAGAGAGGGCACATATGCCATAGATTTGCCACCACAGATCTATGGAACCAAGTGCCTAGAGAGGTTGGACAACTACCTGCTGGGGAGGCTTTAGCTGGAGATCCTGCATTGAGCAGGGGGTAGATTTGATGGTCTAGGAGGCCCCTTTCAACCTTACAATTCTATGACTATTATTCTATCACCATGCAAACATGGAATGATAGAATCATAGAGTTGGAAGAGACCACATGGGCTATCCAGTTCTAACCCCTGCTGTGCATGAACTCTCAATCAAAGCTCCCCAACAGATCACTATCCAGTCTTTTTTAAGGCCTCCAAAGAAGGAGACTCCATCACTCTCCAGGGGAGTGTGTTCCACTGTTGAACAGCTCTTAATGCTCCTAATGTTTAGGTGGAATCTCTTTTCCTGTAGTTTGAATCAATTGCTCCAGGTCCTATTCTTTGCAGCAGCAGAAAAGAAGCTAGCTCCATCCTCAATATGACACCTCTTCAAATACTTATAGAGGACTATCATATCACCTCATAACCATCTCTTCTCCAGGCTAAACATGCCCAGCTCCCTAAATCTGTCCTCATAAGCCATGGCTTCCAGGCCCTTCACCATCTTAGTTGCCCTCCTTTGGACACACTCCAGTTTCTCCACATCCTTTTTGAATTGTGGTGCCCAGAACTGGACACAGTATTCTAGGTGAGCCCTGACCAAAGCAGAATAGAGTGGCACTATTACTTCCCTTGATCTAGACACTATACTTCTATTGATGCAGCCTACAATCACATCAGCCTTTTTAGCTGCTGCATCACACTGTTGACTCATGTTCAACTTGTGATCTACTAGGGCTCCTAGATCCCTTTCATAGTCTCATTAAGCTATGTGTCTCCCATCCTATATCTGTGTATTTCAGATTTTTGCCCTAAGTGCAGTACCTTACATTTCTTTCTGTTTGAATTCATTTTGTTAGCTTTGGCCTAGCTTTCTAATCTAGTAAGATCATTTTGAATTTTGATCCTCTCCTCTGGGATATTAGCTACTTCTCCTAATTTGGTGTCATCTGCAAATTTGATAAGCCTGCCTCTATTATTTCATCCAAGTCACTGATAAAGATGTTGAATAGCACTGATTCCATGACTGAACCCTATGGCACTCCACTGGTTACTTCTTTCCAGGATGAAGAGGAGCCATTGCTAAGCATCCTTTGGGTTTGGCTGGTCAACCTATTATAAATCCATTTAACAGTTGCATTGTCTAGCCCACCTAGCCCACATTTTGCTAGCTTTTTTGCAAGAACGTCATGGGAAACCTTGCCAGAGGCCTTACTAAAATCAAGATATGCAATATCCATAATATTCCATTAATCTACCAAACTTGTAGATGAAGATCAGATTAGTCTGGCATGACATGTTTCTCTGAAACCCTTCTTGACTTTTTGTTATTATGGTGTTACCTTCTAAGTGTTCACAGACTCTCTGTTTAATGATCTGCTCTAGAATCTTTTCTGGTATTGATTTCAGGCTAACTGGATAATAATTGTTTGGATCCTCTTTTTTTTTTCTCATTTTGAAGTTGGGGACAACATTTACCCTTCTCCAGCCTCTTGGGACTTCTGTTCTCTAGGAATGATCAAGGATGATAGCTCTGAAATTACATTTGCCAGTTCTTTTAATACCCTTGGATGTAGTTCATCTGGGCCTAGAGACTTAAATTCATTTAGATTAACCAGGTATTCTTGTAGTACCTCTTTACTTATCCTGTGCTATATTTCCCATCTGTCACATCTGTAGAATCACATCTGTAGAAGGACAGTAAAGTCACTGGTGTGGCCACCATTGTACTTACCACTGAAAGATACTGATACTTGGGCTGCACATGTGAAATACTTTGGCCTAAAAGGCCTTTTTTTAAACTGTAAATTTTCTGGTATTCATCAAGTAGGTTGAAAAGTACAAAATTAGATTGTTCAAAAGCTATAACATGAAAAATATCATCACCTGTCCAATCCATCTATTTATATATGCCAAAATAAAACACAAAAACCCTGATATCTAACCCTTCGAAGTGTTTGTACACCACTAAGGTAAAATTACAAAGCATAATAAAAATGCATGAATAATGTCTGATACTGACCTAGTCATAGTGAATATTTGCATATCAAAATATTAATTATTGCATTTCTTAATAATCTAGATAACAATATCGTGGAAATTATTTCTTCTCCTGGTTCATAACAGAAGTCTCCTGTGAATTATTCAGAGGCTGCTTCCCATTTATTTATCACTGACTATGTGCTGGATAACTTTCCTTAATTTATGAACTGGGTAAAGGGACCCCCTCTTTTCTGAATTACACAGAGTCATTCAACAGAGGCACTGTTAAGTTTATAAACTGGAAAAATGATTTGCTTAATTCACAAATGAAGGAAAGATCTTTATCTATTTCATTTTTTTTTTTTACAGTTGCTGTTGTTTCATAAATGATGACCGCATCCATAAATCTAAACACTTTTTAAGAAGAAAAGTTATAATGACAAAGTCAAACTAGCCATAACTAACCAATGGTAGAATGTTGCTCTGATACCAAAAGCACCATCCTTCCACCACTCAGTTATAGATGATGCCAGCATGTAATTGTATTCATTTTTCCTACTTACTTTTTAAGTTCCAAGCATTAATCATGCATGAAAATTCTGCTGCTTTTTAGCAGTACACCTGAGAAATTACAAATTTTTGTCTACAAGGTATCCATCTCTTAGATGATTTGGATGGATGAAGGCTATTTACAAGCTTGTTGTTTGCCTTCAAGCCATTTCCAACTTATGGCAGCCCTGGGGCAATCATATCATGGGGTTTTCTTGACACAATTTGTTCAGAGGCAGTATACATTTGCCTTCCTCTGAGACTGAGAGCATGAATTGCCCGAGATCATGCAGTGGGTTTCCATGACTGAGTGAGAATTCAAACCTTGATTTGCAGAATCATAGCCAAACACTGAAACCACTACACCTCACTCATTCAGTGAATTAGTTGTGTTTCTGGGCTTTGTTTCTTCAACAGAAAACTTTGTAACAGGCAGAAAGTATGTGAAAAGGACAGAGACCGGTTCATACTCCACAAAAAAGAAGAAGAACTTAAATATGTTCAGCATACTTTTTAATGAAAACTTAAAAAAAGTGCATGTGTGAAATGAAACAAGCAGATCAGATAAGCACCAAATGGATAAGCAGAGACCACCTGAAGTCTTCCTCCAAAAGGCATCCGAGCATTTTTTTTTCACCAGCCTCCATTTTCTAACAATTTATATTTTGATACCCAAATGTATAGATCAATGGAGGGTTTTGGGGGGGGGATGGGGGGAGGGGGGTTGGAACATGCTGGGGGGAGGTGCATTTGCATTTCCCTTGTCTTTCTGTTTTGCTGTTCACACTAGACAGCTGCTGTTTGGATAGCTACAGCTGGATCAACTAGAGTAAAATTCTGCTCAAGCTTGCAATTTTTTTTTTACTTTTTAATGTTTTTTAAGTGTTATTCGTGGAATTCATTCTAAATGTGACAGCACAGTTTGTGTTTCTCCAGCCCTTCTCTACCATCCTTCCAATGCAGATGCTGCCAAATCAAAAGCATAGACAGAGAACGAGGAGAATGGCATGGATGGGAGGCATAAAAAGCCTTTCTAAGAAGAAGTGGCTTTCTCAGAGGACTCTTTCAAGCAGGAGGAATTTCTCACAACTCCGAATGGAGCCAATGCGGGTTCATGTAAATTCGCTTGTTTAGCGAATTTACATGAACCCCTGCTCCATTCGGAAGAACCCCTGCTCCGTTCAGAATTACTTCCCATTACCCGAAAATAACCCCCTCCTGCCCGAATTTGCATGCAAAGCTTTAATTCGCAATAACGTAAAACCCATGATTGCATTTGAATTGGCTTCCCTCTTGCCCGAATTTGCGTGCGAAGAGTTAATTTGCAATATTGTAAAACCCATGATTGCATTCGAATTGACCTTAAATTATACTTCCAATTTTGCCTCGTATGAAAGAGTCCAGAGGTTTTGTTAATTGTACTGTGTCTCAGATATATTCCTGAGACTCAGAAAAATACCTAGAATGCTACTTTAGAAAATTAATATGGTTGACATTAGCATTAAGAGCAAATACAATATAAGTTTGCAATCCTCTCTGTGCTTTCACGTTTAGAATCTGTTAGATGACACAATGCTTAAAGAACATGGTTCATTTGTAAACAGTGATGATCATTTATCTATTTGTTAAAGGAAAGCCAGGAACATTGAAATCTCTAGAATTAAGATAAACATTTATCTTTTTTATTATGGTAGCTATTAGATAAACTTTAGTTGTAGCATGTCTATTCAGTGAGTTTTTACTGGCAAAACCACCTCTGAGTACTCCTTTCCTAAGAACACTCTATTAAATTCATGGGGTCACCATAAGTCAACAGGAAACTTGAATGTACATACAGTGGGCCCACGCCATACCTAGGCGCACTATAAGTAGCTTTCAGATTACGCTGAAGCCACGCGACAAAACAATGAATGGTGTGCACTCTGCCACGCAGCAAGCAGTATACTGAATGGGGCTTGAACAAATACGTTTTTCGCCTTACAAGGGGGGGGGTCCAGAACAGATCCCCCATGTAAGGTAAGGGAGCACTGTTTCCCATGACATTCCTGCAAACAAGCTAGTAAAATGCAACTGTTAAATACATAAATGATGTGGAAAATGAGTTGAGATGACATTTTGCCACCTGAAGCAGAATAGGCCTGGTGCTCTCAATACCTTGCAGTGTTGGCAGATGCTATATATCCCCACCTGGAATCACATCATGCTTTTACAATGGAAAGTTCTATGAGAGCTCTGTTTGAGCCAAAGATCCATGTGGGCTCTGTGGTGATATGTCATGGCATTTAGCCATCAGAAGGCTAGTCCCCAAGTGGCCCCATCTCTTTTTGCAGGGCTGCTGCAGGACTATTGTTGCAACTTTCATGTTGTTCTACCCATATGCCAGTGGACAATGGTAATTTCTTTTCTTCCTGAAATGTAGTAGTTCCTACACTTCAGTTAAGACAGTATACAAAGAGATCTTGTAGCACCTTTGAAACTAACCGAAAAAAAGAAGTTGGCAGCATGAACTTTCATAGACTTGAGCCTACTTTGTTAGATGCAGACTAACACAGCTATGTCTTTGAATTTAGTTAAAACAGAAAACATTCCAATACCAGGATTCAGTGCATGTGTTGTGCTATCCAGATGTTCTTTTTACTGAGGGGACTATAATATTTGTGAAACAGCAGAAGAGCACTGTTAGAATTTAAAAAAAAAAATAGAGAATTTGGAAAGTGAGAATAAGTTTGAATATTATTTTTAAAGGGTCAAAAGAAGAAAGTCACACTGAGAGGCAGCATGGTGTAGTGATTTGAGTGACTAGGATGAGAGGAGACCAGGGATTGAATCCCCATTCAGCCATGGACACCCACCACATGACCCTGGGCATATCATACTCTCTCAGCCTATGAGGAAGGCAAAGGCAAATCTCTTAACAAATTTTACCAAGAAAACTCTATGATAGGATCACCATTAGTTGGAATCTACTTGAAGTCAAACAACAACAAGAAAACTCCTTTCCCATGTATGAAAAATCTCAGGAGGCAAGATGTAAGGTGCAGGTATATAAAATGATATGGTGAAGTACATTATGATGGGAGGGCTCATTTCAGACCTATTGGGGCTTTCCAGACCGCCCAAAAGGGGCAGTCTGTACTCGCCCCAGGAAGCAGCAGGATGGGGCCAAGGCTGCTGCACCGGCAGCCTCCGCGACCCCATCCCGCCGCTTCCCCGTGGCCTCAAAGCCCTGAGCGCCCACTGCATCCCACTTCCCTCTGCGGGATCGAGGGGAGAAAGGGGCCACCGCCGTGGCCCCTTTCTCCCCGGATCTTTGCCATGGCCGTTTAAAGGCTACGGCAAATACCAGTTGCAAAAAAGGAGCTCCATTTTGGAGCTCTTTTTTTGTGCCACAGTTGCAGCGCGATTTTGAAAAGAGGCACCATTTGGCACCTTTGCGCCACCGCAACTGCGCAGCTCCATGCAGAAGCTGTGCAGTTGCGGCGGCGCCATTACGTACACCATGCAAATGGTGTTACATAATGGCGCTGGCACCATTACTTGATAGGGTTTGTGAGTGTGCGAATGCTGCACGCTCACAAACCCTAATGGTGCTGCCCAGGCACCACATAGTGCCCATCTAGATCAGGCCACTGTGCTTATCATGTTGGTCTCTAGTGGCTTATTGCTTAAGATCCTGTATGGCAAATCCTAGTGGAATAATTGTGCAGGCGGAATTACATTGCAACTTTCCATTCAATCTTCCCTTCCTGTAGACTCACCATTTTGCCACTGCAATCCCACCCCCTGGTCATCAAATGGCTGGTGGAAAGTGGGGAAATCAGAGAAGAATCTTACTATGTCCCAGTAGCAAATAACAGACTGATGACTTTATCCTCCAGGGATCTCATCGTTCTGTGTGAGTCTTCAGGGACATAGCTAGATGTCTCTCCAGTCCCTGCCCCTCCCACTCTCCTCTAGCCACTCAATGGCTATGGAGTGGGGCTGTTGGAGCTATGTCAAAAAGAATACCAAGCTCTACAATGACCAGATAATTACATACTTAGTGATAAGGTGGATATACCTGTATATGTCAATAACAGGATTCCAGCCTTAGAGTGCCTTCTGCCATGTTTCTATTGTGCAAGTGTAAGGCACTAATGATGGGGTGCCACTCCCTATTGAATATCTATCTCATAAATATTTGTTACAGATCAAGCTGGATTCCCAAGTGATCAAGAGGGTTAAAGAGCTAGTCAAGAGTGAGTGTTGATGCATGTTAAAAGATGGGAATCACACTCCACTTTATGTGCTAGTCTGAGCTTTATGAATTAATCCACATCAATATTGTCCACTCATAGCCTAGCGAGCTACTCAGGCCCTAGCCCTTCTTTCCCAGGCCTCATGGGGAGGGAAAATAATTCAATATCTCAGAAAGGGGGAGAGAAAGAATCTATTACTGTGCATTGCTGCCCTGTACTGCTGCAGATTGTTGCTGCAGACTCTTCAGGGAGTCTGCCTGGCCACCTCTTTCACTCTCTCCTCTTCCTCCTCCCCTCAAAATTTGTCAAAGCAGAGCCAGCACTAGAGCTCAGTAGGAGGGCTCTGACAAATACAGAGTATATTGCCGAGGAAGGAAAATAGTCAGCTATCTCGGGAGTTGTTCCCTCTGAGGTTTCTGAAGCTAGAGCTGCAGAAATAATTACAGTACTGCTTTGTAGGTTTCTGCATCCTATTCCTAATTTGTATGCTTCTTTTCTCACCTGCTTCATTGTACCCTAAATGATTGAAATCACAGGACAATTGTGTTTCTTGATCTGAAATGCACCATCATTGTAATATCATTGCTGAGAATCAGCATGGTGTAGTGGTTTCAGTGTTGGACTATGACACTGGAAATCAGGGTTTGATTCCCAGCTCAGCTTTGAAACCACTGGGTGCCCTTGGGCAAGTCACACTCTCTTAGCCTCAGGGGAAGGCAATGGAAAGCCTCCTCTCAAAAAAAAATTGCCAAGAAAACCATGATAGGCTTGCCATAGGTCAAAAGCTAATTTCAGGCACACAACACACACACACACACACACACACACACACACAACACAACACATAACATTATTATATTGAGTTATAACATTGTTAGCAAAAAGTGTGTTACAAATATCCTTCTTCCTCAGCTTTTCTAAGACACTTGATCCCTTTGTTTTTTGAGTCTTGATTTTACTTCTTGCTCTGTTTCTGTTTCTTGTTCACTTCTTCTTTCTCACAACTTCCACATACACAACACCCATATACAACTCTCCCTCCATGCTCTTTCCCACACAAACTCAAACATTGCCTTCCTCATCTTCTCCCTCATTTCCTAATCCTTTCTTTCTCTCTTTCTTGCACTCCTTCTGCTTTTCCCCATCCCAATTATCTTCCCCTTCCCTTCTTTCTCCTATCCTCACCTCCTGGCTGCATTCTTCTTCCGTAACCCTACTGCCTGTCCACACTTGCATCCTATTTTTCTGACTCCCTTTTCCCCAGTTTTATTGACTACATTTGTCCTTTCATTCCTTCCACCTCTTTCTCATTTTTTCTCTCTTTCTCTTTATATTTCTTCTTCCTCTGACTATACTAATCTTCCTTCTTCTTCCATACCCCATCTCTTGCCAATTCCTTCTCTTCCCCACCCTCAGAAAAACCTAAATATTGATTCTCAGCATTCTGTAGCTGAAGCATTCTCCAGCTGAAAGGCATGACAAATTTAATAAGCTTCCTTCGAAGTAAACATGCATGCATTAGTAGGATTGGCCTATTACCATTTTGGACCATCAACACCATTATTTCCTTCTAACCAGAATATTTTGTGACTATTAGTAATATGATTATTATTGTGATTTGGGGGATGAGAAAAAATTCCAGAATCTGACTGCAAAGAATAAAAGAAAGAAAGAAAGAAAGAAAGAAAGAAAGAAGATGTAGTCAATAAGGAATAAACCATTAAAAGCAGTCTGGAAAACTTTCTTTTTGCTTAGAAAAGTTGCTTTGGTCAGACTATGATCCCATGTGTCAAAATCAGCACTTGGAACAGAACTGGGGGAAATTTGATTTTTTTTCCCCCTGTTCAGTGCAGAGCTCATAAAACATTTCTTTTTTACACTACAGCTCTCATGTGTATTAAAAAGAAGTGCTTGCAAAGGTATTAAAAAGAGTGCTATTTCTTTTTGGTTCACTGCAGAGATTGGAAAATTTATTTTTGACTCAGATAAATCTGTTTTCATTTGTTAGACTTTTAAAAAATTAAATTGAATTGCATACTCTGAGAAAATGTGTTTGATGTTTAATGTATTATATATAATTATATAACCAGGGCTTCCAGCCCACGACATCCCCGAGGCCATCTCTAGTTTTCAGATTGTGGCACAAAATCATGGCATGAGATGTTCCTGGAACCCAGACAGCCAAAGAACTTCACCAGTTATCAGAGTGCTTTATTTTAAGAGCTGGCAAATGCAAAATGGGGTGTTTTTGTGAAAGAAAACTGAATTGCATCAAGGAGATGACTAGAGCTGTGGGCAAATGGCCTTTCAAAATTCTCCTTGCCATTTGTGGGCAGAAAAGTTGTTGTTGTTGTTGTTGTTGTTTCTTATGCATGGTTTGATGCAAGAAACAACAACAGACCAACAAATATGTGTCAAATAAGAACACAACATCAGTTAAAATATACATCAGTTTAAAAGAAACAAAAGAAGATACATATGTATTACAATAATCTACATTTAGAATTCATCATTAAATACTTACAATTTGGATTGGCCTGCCAGAAAAGATTAAAAATGGCTTTCCTTGAGCTAAAAATGACCCAGGGAGCTAAAATATGGAAGAATTTCCCCTACCTAGGAAGCATGAGAGCATAAGACATCAATTCCACTACAAATACAGTTTTGGGGTGACCTGCAACCTTCATGTCAGCCTTCCTCACCACAATGCAAAGGATCACTTCTTCAGGCAATTAATGTGCTTTAAGGATGCTTGGTTTTTTCTTAATATTTATTCTTTTTGAAAAAAAGTCTACAAAGATAGTAAAAGAAAAGAGATGGAAAAGGAGGGAAGTACAAGGGATATAAATTTGATGTACAGAAATACATGAAAATAACTTGATCATTTTTTCCAAAGAAGAGAAAGAGGAAAGAGGCAGGAGGGAGGGAGGAAACATACAAGTCAATATCTATACAACACATATTCATATGTATCTAAAGAAGTAAATCTTCCTCCTGGCATAGGGGAGAAGGTGAACAACATAACTAAGTGAATCTTGTTTGTCTCTTGGGAAACTACCTTCAAAACAGGAGAAAGAAAAAAAGAAAAAGATATGGGCCTGGATGTAAACCACCATAAGGTGAACATCCACCAACTTTGGAATGACTCAAAGTGCATGTTCAAAGCCAATTATTGCAATGAGAGCCCATCTCTGTATTCTGAAAGAATAGGGATGCATGCCCATTCAGTGCCATGTGGTTGGCCAGAAAATGGATTTGAAACAGTCTTTTGTCAGCATATCAAGAAAAGATGAAAGAAGCCATCCAGAAATGCAGAGCTATCTTGAAATATAATAATAACAATAACAACAACAACAACAACAACTTTTGGATGTGTTTGGGGAGATGTAACTCAGGGAAGAACTGGGTTTTCCTGACGCTTCCAGTCTGACCATCTGTGTTTCACACCTTACATTATTGATTAATATATATTGCTATTTTGTGATATTTCCTTCTGTAAAGATGATATTTTATTTCATTGTGAAAGCTCTCCAAAGTATTGTTCTAACAAAGCAGATGTTTCAGGATTACAGCACAAAAACTAAATTGAAGTATGAAGGCCATTGAAGTACAAAAGCCCACACAGTGTATTTCAGAGTTTGTGGGAGCATATATATCATTGGTTATTCTGCAGTACATTAATCACAACAAATCCTTTTGAAAATAAAACACTCCTGCCTTTCAACATGACAGTTCACAATATCAGAGGAATCACACTTTGAAAACTTGTGAATACACATGTTGAAATGTAAATCTTCAGAAATTTCATTCTTGCAGGCAAGAATGAATAATTTTACCATTTTTCTTCTCACTATGAGGAAGTCATTAAAAACTGCAGTATTTTTGTACTATTTTTGAAGACTATTTATAGTTCAGGGTTTATTTGTACAAAATAAAATGCTCATTTGTTTTATTTTATTTTGAGCAGATAGCTGCAGGTTCTAAGCAGAGGGGAAAAAACTTTTCTGTGGAGAAAATAACATTTCTGCAGAGAAACCAAGATTCTTGCACAGGAAACAGCTTTTTCTGTACAGAAGACTCAGAAATATTTCTCTTTCAGCCTAAATCCTGAACTGTGAAGGTTCTCAACTTTCTAGAACTTTTTTCCCCATATTAACAGAAGTTCATGCTAATTCAATACCGCTTTAATAACAGGTTAATGGTGGTTAATGATGGAATCAGCACAACATTTTGAAAGCCTTTCACACCATCGGGGTTAAGGACAGGATAAGGATGGGGGAACGATCCTGTCCTTCTCCCTTCCCCATGTGATAATCTCCATAGACTGATGCTTCTGATTCTTCATTGCCTCCTGTCTAGGATTTATGTTAGACAGTGAGGGGTGGGGAAAACGGGGCTGAGTATCATAGAAATTAAGATTAAAAAGGGAACTTGTTCCCACTATATCAATCATAGAAATTAAGATTAAAAAGGGAACTTCTTCCCACTATATCAGATTTTTGACCTTATAGTGTAGGCACATTTGGATATTGGACTGGTATTAGCAAGTAGGGTTTATCAGCACTGCTACAATTTATAATAGGTGATGCTTCTCCCTAGGCTAGATGATGAGTTTGTATTATGTATTCAGTGGCAAGTGACATCAGTACTTTTTTTAAAAAAGAAAGCTATGAATAACAGTAAGAATTTTGGCTTTGTTAGATTCAGAGTCACAGTTCACAATTACACTCAAATGAATCATCTGAAAATGAGATAGGGAAGCCACATCCCCCTCTCAAAATCTCTCAGTGTGCTGAAACTTAATATGTCAGATTGAAAGCTGGATACAAGAGCTTTCTCTAGTATATAAAGTGTCCACTTGAGATGAGACAAATGATCCCTGATGTTCAATCTAAGACCATATTGTCACTTGAAGGACTTATAATGTACATAATTAAATGTTCAAAAGCAGCACTAATTCTACATTGTTATAATTACTAACCATTTCTATTTCACTTGTGTCCAAAAACTCAGTACTCTTCTCTTCAAAACAAACAGATAAACAAGCGCACATAGAGAAAACTAGATGCCAGGGAGAAGACAAGTAGATGCTGAGCCTTTCTGTTGATTTCTTCTCTGTAGAAGGAAATTTTAGACAGAGATATGTTCAGTACAGACACACATTTATGATCTCAATGAGAACAATGTACCTATAGCTATACATGAAGTGGAACAGCTGTTTGGGGTGACTTTGGTGTATCCTTGGTGGTAGGATAACATTCATAGGAGCCCTGGTGGCACAGTGGTTAAATGCCTGTACTGCATCCACTCACTCAAAACCATAAGGTTGTGAGTTCAATACCAGCAAAAGGGCTCAAGCTTGACTCAGGCTTGCATCCTTTTGAGGTCGGTAAAATGAGTACCCAGATTGTTCGGGGCATGTAGCTTACAGTTGTAAACCACTTAGACACTGCTTAGGCAGTATGAAGCGGTATATAAATGAAGCTTTTTTGTTTGTTTGTTTGTTTTCATACGGCTAGGTTAATGTACCAATGGTTTCTGTGCTATAAATATGCTTGATATTAAATATGGAATTTATCAAATAGTTGATATAACATTAAATATTTTCCCAGTGAAAGAAATCCTAATATCTAGATGGGGACGACACCCTATGATCCACATTAGTTTTGCAGAAAGGGAAAGGCATAGCTTAAATGTTGTCTTTCCTATATCATATTTCTTCTTTTCATGCCGGCATCTTCCAATGCCATAATGTACCATCTTTGTCTTAGCTTTGCTATGCCTTCTGTCAGAGATCCAAGGAAGCCAACGTAGAATGGTGCTTACAGTGATGAGGATAATGATCATCCTTTTAAACAGACTATCATTAAATCAGTCAGAAAGCGCCCTACAGCTTAATGGGGAATTAAGTCATTAGTCATCAGGTAAATGGATATGTCCAGGCACCTTCATTGTCATTCAGTCATGTCACAATCTTTGTATTGTTTGACTAGTGGGGGGTGGGGGTGGGGGTTGGTTGGTAATTTATTTTTATTTTTTAGATGGTGTAAGAATAATTAAATGCATGTCTAGAAGAAAGGGAAAATGGTGCATCCACTTAATGCTGTGCTTCTGTAGAACCCATATTTTCTATAATATGTTCAGTATAATGAGTTTCCTGTCCCCAAGCAAATGCTGTTAAGTGTCACAAAGTAATTCGTATTGCCTATCAAAATAATCCCTGTTGCAAGCCTATCCTGAACAATAGCATCTCTCATACTTAGGCAGCAAAGAAACAAAAGATTATGACAAAATTGAGGAATGGGGCAATAAATCTCTAAAAGTGAAAAGGAATGTTTATTAAAGAGTATCTATAGAAGACAGGTTGGAATCAAGTTTCAAAGGAAAAATGGAAACTGAGCAAATATGTTTGAAATTCAAAATTAAGACTCACCAGACTTCAAGGATGAATTAATCTCTACATGAATGTTTCACTATATGAACTTTCCTAATCCAATGAATCCTCACAGCAAAATTCCACTAGATACATCACCAACATTTCATTCAAAGTGACACTTGAAGAGAATCTGAGTACTGTATTCTTCTGCAAGTGACACCTGGGAAATTTGAAGAGAAGACAGACAAAATTTTGCTCATCTGTTGCAGAATATATTTTCACACATTTCTCAACTTGCACAGAGGCCATGAAAGAGAATTGCCTGGGAGTATGTGCCACACTTCTCTGAGATGTGTAATACAACTCCTTCTGTTAAAATGAGTGCATCACTATTGAATGATCTGCTCTTTGAGGAAAAGGACACATTCTTTCCCCTGGAGTTCTCAGCAGTCAAATTTATCTTGGTTATCAAAGAACAAGACCATTCTACTTAGAGCAAAATATTTGAACCAGAACTCCTTTATGGACATCATAGAAATAGCAAGTGGTCTAATAACAGGACTGTTGTTAAGAGATACTGTGTTCAAATGAAAGTTTTGCCTACCTGCTGACTCCATTTCCATTTTTCTGAACACAAAGCAATTGTGCTTCAGATTTCCAAAAGGCCAAAAGCTTTGTCCCCCTATGGTATTGTGAATACAGCCTGACGTTCAAATTAAAAAAGAGAAAACCTTAGCTGCTCAGGATTTAAGAGTGCATGAAGGCAGCTGCAATAATAACGACCAGTTGTAACAGAGGAGATGAGAGAAGGATTGCAGAATGGGAAAGAAATACAACATAAAAGTTGTAAGTTCTTTTTAATGCCAACTAAACATTTTATTTAGAACCAATGTGATGTAGTAGTCTGAGTAGTAGATTGTAATGCTGGGAGGCCAGGATTTGAATATCCACTCAGCCATGGAAACAACCATGGGTGACCTTGAACAAGTCATACTCAGCATCCCTATCCTCCCCTCTCAACCTTAAATTCACAACTGAAATCTCCTGGACTGCCAGTATGTGCTGAATCAAGATGAGAAGCTCATTCCATGAAGTAGAATAAGGCTTTTCCCCTCATAATTTTTGTTTTTCTCATTTGCATGGATAAAAGAGTAGCTTCAAAGGGTGTCATGGTTTTGGCATTTTACCAGTCTCTCATCAACAAATAATCTAATGTATGAAAGAACTATCATATACATACATTTTGCATGGCACATTCTACAGGACCAATATTTCCCATTTCCATGTATGATTGTGAAGGCTGGACAATGAAGAAAGCTGATAGGAATAAAATAATCTCACTTGAAATGTGGTGCTGGAGTAAAGTTCTATGGATACTGTTAAAAAAAAGGCCACATAGCCTGAAAGCACCACAAAAAACTATGAGACTGACATACTTTGGCCTTATTATAGATGGATAGACTCAATCAATGAAGCCACAGCTCTGAATCTGCAAGACCTAAGAAGGCTATTGATGATAGGATGACTTGGAGGTCTCTCATTTATAAAGGTAAAGGTAAAGATTTTACCTTGACAAGATTGTCTAGTTGTGTCAGACTGTAGGAGGGAGTGCTCATCTCCGTTACTAAGCTGAGGGAGCCAGCATTGTCAAAGATGATCCCAAGGTCATGTAGCCAGCATGACTGTACAGAATGCTGTTACCTTCCCACCAAAGTGGTATCTCTTTATCTACTTGCACTTTTACATGCTTTCAAACTGCTAGGTTGGCAGAAGCTGGGACTTATGACAGGAGCTCACTCTGTCCTGTAACACTTGAGTCTCGAACTGCTGAACTGCTGACCTTGCCATTGTCAGAGTCAGCGTCTTAACCACTGAGCCACTGTGTCTCATTCATATAGTCACATAAGTTGAAGTCAATTTGACAACTGTTAACAGCTACAACCAAGGGTAACAATTTTGAAGAACAGAAACTATAACAGTAACACATTTTAAAAGTAATAGAGTGAGTCCTTAGTATCCCCTGAGGTTTGTTTCCAAGGTCGGCTGTAGATACCAACATCCATGGATGCAAATCTCATTAAATACAATAGCATAGTAAAATGGTGTCCTTTAAGTAAAACAGAAAAAATCAAGTGTGAAGTCTTTCAAAGCCAGCATCCATAATTTTTTGTGGGTTTTCCTTTGATGTTTGGTAAAAAAAGGATGGTATTTTCCTTACAACCAAGGGTCACACAGTATATATACCCCACACAGTATATATACCCCACACAGCTCTATGCCACCATTCTCTAAAGATGCCAGCCACAGATACAGGCAAAACATCAGGAATAAATTCTTCCAGAACATGCCCATATACCCTGAAAAACCCACCAAAAAAACTATGGAAAAATCAAGGTTTACTTTTTGGGATCTATCTATCTATCTAATATGTAGATGGTTTAATCCATGGATAAAGAATCCACGAATCTATGAATCCATGGATGGCTTTGTCACAAGCTCTGTTTTTGATGACTATCCTCCATATACCTTTAAATAGTTTCAGAGGATCATTCTAAGAAGTCTGAAATAAGGCTTACTGAACACCATCTCCAAATTACTGAAGTGCATAGGCTCACTTAACTTTTCTCTTGCCTCTCCTCTAAAAAGATTCAGTGAGCTCAAATCATGCCACCATTTACACCTTTCCTTATTGTGTTGGGCAACCATATGGTACCCTCCACTAATGATGATGATGATGATGATGATGATGATGATGATGATTATGTTTATTTATAACACCCTGCTGACCAAAGGGAAAAACATCTAACATATATAATCAAAAATGGATGGAAAAAAACCAAGACTCTAAAATGCTAAAATACTAAAAATAATATGGTAATATACTAAAACAAGCAGTCACTACTCATCAGGCATTATCAAAACTCCATATCAGTCCACCTTCCAACCTTCCCCTATTTCTCTTGTCTTTGGAAAACAGCCAGAACTCAGAACTAAAATGGGTGCTTTTTAGGTCTCACGCAGAATCCCTGTTATATTTAGGTAGGTCAGGGAAATCATGCCAGTCATTAGAAACACTAACTCACTAGAAGTGAGATAGATCAACCTGACTGTGTACAAAAATTTTCTTTCTCACATTTATATCATTTATGTTGTAATTTCAAAGAGAACCTGGTTTTCTTCTAGTACTCACTAAGGATAAAACTGAATTCAGCTGTAGGAAGAGCATTGTCTTGGTTTCTCCCTCTCCCCTAAAGTACATTTTTATAGGAAGAAGTGGACACTATCATCTCTGATTTAGAGAGGATTTATGGGCTTCTCCTTCAAAACTCAGCTGTTCTTATTTTTTGTTTGTTTGTTTGTTTGTTGTTAGGGAAGAAAACATGACTAGGCAAAGCAAACTAAAGGAACCTGGTCCATTTTACCTTGATCAAAAGATCTCCCCTTGAAGATGCCCCAAGACTGGCTTGAATAATGAGACCTGTCACAAAGGAGACTGATAAAGACAGAATATTTGACTCCACCAACAATAACATTTCATCATTGCTAAAAATGTTCCACAAAGGGCTTGGTAATGTACCTAGGGATCGTGCATGACTTATTCTCATAATGTCAGGAGCGCTCGTTCATAATAGATTTCTCAGCCACTAGAATTCAGGCGGGTGGAGTATTTCTGCTTCATCAGTTGATATCTGTGTCCAATAGAGGGATTGCATAACAGTAGAGACCAAATCTTGCCTTTTTTGCTGGAAATGGGAGGACGGGGAGAGATGAAGAGAAATTGCCTAGCAGAAAACATATCTTGATTTCAGTAAGGCCTTTGACAAGGTCACCCATGATATTCTGGCAACAAGGTAGTAAAATGCAAACAACAAGGTAGTATAATATGGGGTAGTAAAATGTAGGCAATGCAACTGTTAGGTGTATTTGTAACTGGTTGACTGGCTGAATCCAAAGGGTGCTCAGTAATGGCTCCTCTTGGAGAGAAGTCACCTGTGGGGTGCCACAGGGTTCTGTCCTGGGCTCAGTGCTACTCAATATCTTTATCCATTATGTTGATGTATTACTTTGATGAAAGAATAGAGGGCATGCTTAGCAAATTTGTAGGTGACACCAAATTAGAGGAGTGGCTAATACCCTAGAGGACAGGATTAAAACTCAAAATGACCTTAATAGATTAGAAAGCAGGGAGAAATATAAGGTACTGTACATAGGCAGAAAAAAATGAAATGCATAGATATAGGATGGTGAAACTTGGCTTAACGAGACTACATATGAAAGGGATCTAGGAATCCAAGTAGACCACAAGTTGAACATGAGTCAACAGTGTGATGCGACAGCTAAAAAGGCCTGTGCAATTCTAGGCTGCATCAATAGAAGTATAGTGTCTAGATCAAGAGAAGTAATAGTGCCACTCTATTCTGCTTTGGTCAGGCCTCACCTGGAATATTTTGTCCACTAGTTTTGGACACCACGGTTCAAAAAGGATGTTGACAAGCTGGAGTGTGTCCAGAGGAGGAAACCATGCCTTATGAGGTGAGACTTAGAGAGCTGGATATGTTTAGCATGAAGAAGAGACAGTGAAGAGGTGATATGATAGCCCTGTTTAAATACTTGAAGGGATGGCATATTGAGGAGGGAGCAAGCTTGTTTTCTGTTGCTCCAGAGAACAGGACCCGGAACAATGGATGCAAGCTCCAGGAAAAGAGATTCCACGTGAACATTAGGAGGAACATCCTAACAGTAAGGGCTGTTTGACAGTGGAACACGCTCCCTCGGAGAGTGGTGGAGTCTCCTTCTTTGGAAGTCTTTAAACAGAGGCTAGATGGCCATCTGTCAAGAATGCTTTGATTGAGAGTTCCTGCATGGCTAAAGGGGGTTGAACTGGATGTCCCTTGTGGTCTCTTCCAACTCTATAATTCTATGATTCTATGAAAGAAAAGTTTAAAAATTTACCAAGAGAAGCAACAATAGAATTGTTTAGAAATGTCAACAGAAAAAAAATAGTATTAAAATAGCCATAACTAGACAGACAAATTCCCCTTCTAGTTCAATATCTTGTTCCCTTTGCAACCAATTAACCAATCTTTCAGACTGGATTCTTGGGAAATCTGAATTCCTGAACATCTCCCAATAAACATAAAACATTAGTTAGAAGAAAAACAGCTGAATGACTATTCAGTATCAATGGCTATTCAGTCTTGCTTCATTCTTCTTTCCATCATCATCCATCAGAGAAGAAGCTGGAGTTCAGGCCTGATTATGCCTATTAGGAAGCACAGGCCTTCCAAACTGTGCATCATTTTTAAGATAGTGTATGGGAAAAGCACCAGATACTTACTTTTCTGCCCGCTGAAACTTAGGATCAAGAGATGTTGTTTTCTCCTTCTTTGACAGCATCTACTTTGCAGCTGGTGCTATTTAAAGAACGGCTATCCCATTACAGCCCCCACAGGCTTGCTTTCAGGCCCAAAATCCATTTTGAGGATGCCTGGAAGCAATGCTGCTCATTTTATCTCACCAGTTTTGCTGTCCTCCAGTGCAGAGATCCCTGATTTTTATCATTTGCTGAAATGAATTCATCCCAATGAATACTAATCCTTCCCTTGTTCTTTTCTCACTTGGTTGCCTCTCTGTACTCTGTATGCATTGGCCACAGTTGGCATCAATTTTAGAGCATGTCATACTTATCTGTTCACAGCACTGATTCCAGTTCTGGTTCAGAAGGTCCTTTCATCCTAAGCCCCACCCAATTGTTTCTGGGGCTACGTTTTATTGGGATTGTTTTCAAACCAGGATTGAAACTGAAAGAAAATACTTTCATCCATCTGAAAACCAGAAGTTTAAAGTTGTTGTTTTTGTTGTTGTTGACTAGGAAGCATGTGGGGATGGGTGGGAATTTTAAGAGTTCATCCATTCTCCAAAGAGGCAGGTGACTACACATGAGATAGGAACCTTTAATATTTTAACAGTCACTACTTTTCTCTGTATCTACTTGTGGTTTGCAGGACAGGCAAATATTGTCAGAGAGAACACAGTCAAGCAGCCTTGGAAGTCTCCTGTGAATATGATTCAGTACATAATGTGATGATAACAAACCCAGGTGTTAACTATTGGAAAGCATTTGAAAAAATAATGAGAAATAGGCATTCTGAGTTTGCTTCTTTTATTAAAAAATCTTCCAAGTCAATAGATTATTTGGACAATTTACATTGGTTGAAGATAGCAGGAGCCACAGGAAGTACAGGGAGACACAGGAGCAAGTGCAATGGAGGGTGAAGAGGCACAGGCTAACTCAGGCCTTATTCCCACTACCTTTTAAATCAGATTGTGAATTGGTTTGAACCAGTTCAAACGATCCTGGTTCCCACTTTATCCAAATCGCTGAAGCGATTCCAAGAAGGGGGGCGCGCATGCACTAGACCCATTTAACCCATGTCTTTTTTACGTTGATTTTTTCCCACTTCTTTTTTGATAAATCGAATCTACACAAGTGAGAACCACATGTGGATCAGAATCGATTTTAAATTTCCCCTTTGGATGGCTGGAACCGAATCATTTTGAATCAGTTCATTCATGAATGGGAACCACAAGTGGATTAATTTAGAGGGAAAATGTGACTGGTACAAATGCAGTGGGAGAAAATGTGATCAGGGTAAATGTAGTGGGAACTACACTCCACTATTGAATCGATTTATTGATTTGGATCACACACTGATTTATTTGTAAGTGGGAATGGGGCCTCTGGTGGAACAACATTATGAACCTAAGATGGCCTACAAAGCACTTAGCAAGACAAAGGTTGGAATATATATTCTCTCTCTCTCTCTCTCTCTCTCTCTCTCTCTCTCTGTATATATCCATTGCCATCCCAGTAGAGTTGCCAGTTCAGAATTGTCCCAGGTCCTGAAATTTCTGGGCCAAAGCCTAAGACCTAGAAAAGGTGCTTGGTGATATCATGAAGTGTTATGAATTAAGTATCAGTCAGAATTGGTCACTGGTTGTCATTCAAACACACACAAACACTGAACATATTTTCCTTTTTGGAAATTAAGAGAGAAATTTTGACTGAAGGTGCTGTTCCAGATCAAGGTAAAATGAGGTTATTATTCCTTCTCATCTACTTTAGAAGATGGACAAATTTAATCTAGCCCACTTGCTTCAAGCCAGAAAGTAGAGACACAGCAAAGTGGCAGGTTGGTCCTGCTGCTACAGCAACTGGAAGGGAAGAAGGAAAGTAACTAAGTACATTCGTAGACCCCCATGAAAAATATAGAGAAACATACTTTACTCAAAGGTACACTGCAAATAAATGTAGAAACTGAGAGAAAATACATTTCTAAAAATGGTGTGCATTTGGGTGCAAAAGAAAAGCCCCACAAAGATGGCAAGAAAATGCAGGTGAGGTTTGGAGAAATTTGACAAAAGTGAAAAGCCCAACAATTATGAGTTGCTTCATTTTACTGAATTGGGAAACAAACATGAAAGTACAGTATGCAAAAGGATCTTGTAGCACCTTTGAATCCTAGAGAAAGAAGTTGGTATCATAAGATTTAGTAGACATAAGTTGACCGCCTCATATGCATCTTAGCAATTAAATATAAGTCTATGGAATCTTATGCTAGCAACTTCTTTCCTTCTCTCAATTAGAGTCTCAACGTTGCTACAAGCTCCATTTGCATACCCATCCAGAAGAAGGTGCTACAAGAATGCTTTGCCTACTGATCCAGGCTAACACAGCTATAGTATAGTGAGTGGGTTTTTTGAAATTAAGCTGCCTGGGGGGCCTCAGCATACCCACCCCTGATTTATTGAATACCAAAAGAATCTTTCCTGAAGGGAACTGTTGTTCTGTGCAGAGGA
Source organism: Urosaurus nigricauda (assembly GCA_034509955.1). Classification (NCBI taxonomy): domain Eukaryota; kingdom Metazoa; phylum Chordata; class Lepidosauria; order Squamata; family Phrynosomatidae; genus Urosaurus; species Urosaurus nigricauda. The sequence continues at coordinate 37,672,670 of JAOEGL010000003.1, forward strand.
GTGCTAAGGATAGTCAGTGGGGATTTTCAACATCCTCTACACTGTTTTACAGATGAACCAATATGAGCCTCATTTATGCCTGACATTAGGGGTGGGCAACTGTGGAGGAGAAGGGTCCAATTTTCTCCCATGCCACACTCATGTATGACCCATAGGCTGTACTGTTTCAGTTTGGGCTAGCCCTGCATCACATCTGGCTGCCACTTGGGAGGCATTATTTTCAGGAAATTTGAAGGGTGGGCAGTTTGAAATTTCTTTCAAGTTATTTTGTGTGCAGTTTGAACTTCCTTTCAAGTTATTTTGACAGGTTTGGGAATGAAATTTTACCCAAAAAATCATTTTAAAAAATGGTAAATGGTCAGGGGCTTCAGGTAGCAACAATGGGACTCAAGGGCACCAGGTAACCTCTGGACTGCATTTTCCCTCAACCCTGCCTCATACACTGATTAATGTATGAGAGAAAGAGTGAGACACTTCTTATTGGCCCTATCCCTGTTTAGCCCACCCCATTGTCCATGCTTTGAAGAGAAAAGGTCTGGAGATGAGAGCCACTTCTCTTCCTACCGGTATGATATAGATTTCCTGAACAGTTTAGAACCCAGTTTTCCAAACCATGCTTTGGGAGTTCCCCCACTCTTCCCCTCACTTAGCTGTTCTTGCATGAGGCATGATGTCAGAACGGGGATATTGTTTTCTGTGTTTCCAGCACAGATAGACTCTCAGGTTTAGATTACAGCATTGCATTTGATTTTTATTATTAAAAAAAAAAAAGAACCTAGGAAAAAATTCTAGGGGGCTTTCTAGATTGGCAGGAAGGTTTGACATGAAGTTGCCTTTTCCTTAATGCTTAGCAGCTGCACCACAGCCTTTAGATGGAGCTGAACTGTTCTGCAGTTTTTAAAAAAGAAGCTGGGAAAACCAGCACCTTTTTAAAGGCGCTTCTTCTCCCCTAAAACGCAAAAAAAGCGTTTTCATGGCACACTTTCCCTTTTTCTCATCTAAAGGCTAGAGTTTCATGCAGCCATGAACACACTTCTTTTTGCCAATCTAGAAAGCCCTTAGGTATTCTATCCGAGGTATTTTATGCACATAAATACCACCTTCTTCATATAACTGAAAAACACATATTTGTATAAATGATTTCATGATCACAGTTTCTTGTGAGTTTTTTTAGGGCTATGATGCCATGTTCTAGAAGAGTTTATTCCTGATGTTTCACCAGCAGCTGTGGCTGGCATCTTGAGAGAATGATGCCATGGAAGAGAGTGGTGTATATATACTGTTGGTTGAGAGGAAATTAATTGCATGTTAATCTGAGTATTGTTCTGCTGTTGAATGGCAAGGCCTGTACTTAATGATCCATGATCTCATGATCATTTTTAACAAGTACACAAACAAATTTCTCTGGGCTAATGTGTGTCCAGCTCTTCAGACAGTTAACAGTATGCAAGAGATAAAAAGTAAAAGTGACATTCCTCTTTCTGTGTATTATTTTCTTCTCTATAATGGTCTAACTATTTTATACTTGATTATCCAGAAGTGCCACCCTAACCCTTCCTTTTCTCTATTTTCTAAAAGAAGAACGGGCAGTGAAATAAGAAAGCCATATTTTCATACTTCTATTGCTGTACAACAAATATGAAATGTTTTCCATAATAAACTGTTTCTTCTGTTACCCATAATGCACAGGTATGAGGCACTGTCTCTTTCTCTCCTGTGGGATTACAGAGTGCCTGCCAGAAAGTGGGACACACTGGCAAAGGGAGGGGAATGTGATTTTGGAGAATGGGAAGCAAATTAATTGCCGTTCTGCTTGCAGATTATAATAATCAGTACAATTTAATTTTCAGGAATAACTCCACACAAGAGACTACTCTGTTCAGCCAAAAAGTGGGGGATACATTTGCTAACCATATGCAAGCAGTTAAATCACGGCATTCAATAAATGAGAGAAAAGCTGCTCTCTGCTTTCACCCACCCTCTATGGCTCATTCCAAGCAACCAGCCTGTAAGGCTAAAAGCTGGGGGGGGGGGGGTATCTCTTTAATTTGAGATGTGCATAAAGTATGTGGGACTTTTCACTTTATTTATATGCAGTACAAATTGGCAACCTTCATCTATAAAAGTCTTAAGATAAGGTTGATTTTCTTTATATAGATGTGTGTGTGTGTGTGTGTGTGTGTAGGTTTAGCCATGAATTTATCGACAACTGTGTGATTAACTTTTCAACCTTAATGTTCCATTAGCCCAATTGCAACTACTTGGTTTTTGAATGACTAGGGAAAGACAGTGTCTTTGGAGGGCTTCCCTGTGCTTTAACATTTTGCTGATACGATGGTGGATTAATGTGAAGATTCCTATCTCCCAGTCTCATCTTTCTGTCTGCTAACAACAGTTCTGCCCTTTGTTAGACCACTGAGGGTGAGAGAGTTTGTATATAATTTGCAAGTAAATTGACTTTCAGGAGAATGGATAAGCTGTATATGAAGGGTCAATACAGATACTGCAATGCCTTCATGGGTTTCAACTCTACAGTGATCACAACTGATGGAAGTTGGGTAGACTCTTCTGGACCACAAGTCAGTGGGAAAGCACATACTGTGCCTGCAAAGCTTTCATGTTCATTTCTACTTATCTAAAGCCAGGGTTGTAAAAGTCGCATGCCTGAAATCATGGAGAGTTGTTGTCAGGCATTACGGACTGTGGACTGTGGACTATGGGAAATGACCAGTTGTTTGACTCATTACAAGTTAGCTTATATTAGACAAAGGATGGAGAATCAGATTTAAAAGAGAGAAAGAGAAGGTCGCTTGTCAGATCTAACCATCATGGTTTAGAAAGAGTAATGGCAAGGGAGTGACAAACTGAGAAGGAATTATCAATTGAGATTTAGCACTCAAGCAGGATAAAACTGGACCACAATGTAGCCTGAACTGTGGCTTAGTGAAAAAGTTGAGGTCAGGTCTAGATATGCAGTTTTAACATTGTATTCAGTTTTGTTGACTTACAGTGTACTGTTCTTCTAAGAGATCTCTCTCAGAGATGAGGGACATGTGATTCTCCAAATGTTGTAGCTCCTTTCATCCCATCCCATTGGCTATTCTGTTGGATAGGGTGATGGGAGTTGCAATCCAGCAATATTGAAAGGGCAGTACTTTCTTCACCCCTACTATGGTGAATGGATATCTATTGCATTCTTTTAAAATCCCCATCATCTCTCAGATTTGGCAACTTGTCAAATAATATTGCCTAGCACTGTTCTCCCATCAGACCCAAACAGCAGATCAACAGATTTCAGTGAAGAAGAGAGGAGTGCCTGTTACTACAGCTGCTTCACTATGTCTAGGTTAAAGGAAGAACATGAGAAAGAATGAGGACAAGGAAGGACCATAACTGAGTGGCAGAGCACAAACTTTGCAAACAAAATCCCCCAAGTTCTATTTCTGTGACATGAACAATAATGGTGCATCTTGCACACTGTCTGGGTTCCTTCAGAGCCCCACTGATGGCAAGCATCTTCCTTCTAGCCACCTGCCCAACTTCACTCATTCATTCAGAACCAGAAGGTGCCCCTTTCCTGAATCATGTGGCTCTTGGTGGCCAATCTGTTAACAGCCAGGAGATAGTAAGGAGCTGCTTTCAGATGTAGAGTAGTTGGAAAACAATTGGAAGACTTGATCACTCAGGCAGTGAAAGTAGAGGTGGTAGTTCTGCTGCAGCTGCTGCTGCTTTTCCTCCTCTGGGCTGATCACCTTCAGGTCTATGTTTCCAGCCACTGGCCACCATAATCAGAGGTCATGTGTTTTACCTATGGCTTATTCCAACAATGTCACCCACCCATCCCAGTCATGCTGTTTTTCTGGCTTCTGGCACAACTGTGTTTCCATGCTCCCACATGGCTACCTTTCCCTCACTTCCCCCCCACCCCAGTCATGCTCTCTTAGGCAGACCAGCTTAAGTTCATTAGTATTTTTGGAATATGGAAGGTTATATACCGTTGTATACCATTATTATAGTTTTTCAAATCTACCAATTTTACCATAGATATAAAGTGGAAAGATGCATAAGGATATTAGTGTCAGAGACAAAAGCATATGTGAAATTACTGTGTCCCAGTACCCCTTCTTGAACCAACATACTCTGATAATTTATACTGCCACCACTAGTGAGCCCTGGCTCATATTACCAAAAAAAAAAAAGTGCTCCCCAAAAAAGCCCCAGAAGCTTCTAGGAAGCACAATTCCTCATTTCAAAGAGAAGTGCGCCTCTCTGAGACCTGAAAAAGCCTTCTTCAAAATCAGAAGTAACCTGGAGCTACATGAATGATGTAAAAATTGAATGAGTTTGACCCCCTAGCTCCTCTGACATTGCCTAGTTTTGTCCTAGCATCTCCAGTTGAAAGTACCTGGTGAAAAATTGATATGGGAAAAATTGCTAAAAAAAAAAAAAAAAAAAAAAAAAAAAAAAACCTGGAGAGCCACTTAAACAACATCCAGTGTTTCACACAAAGAAACATGTGTGATCAGGTATGCCTACTCTTTTTTTGTTTTTTTAATCTTCTGGTCAAGTCACATTCTCTCAGCCTCAGCAAACCTCCTCTGAACAAACCTTGCCAAGGAAACCCCATGATAGCTTCACCATAGGGTACCCATAAGTCAGAAATGACTTGAAGACACACAACAGCAACAACAACAAGCTTATGTTCTATTAATAACAAAGAGCATGGAGAACTGTAGGAGATGAAGGTTTCTGTCAGGGTTGTGGAGACAGGGTCTATGACCCTGTCTCCACAACCTTAGCAGAAATTGCCCCACTGATACACAGGAGGCTTCACTCTCTGTGACTATCAGAAGTTTATTGCATCAGGACTTGTAACATTCCCATCCCGTCCTGAAATAATGGGATGATAATGTAATGGGAATGTTCCCGGAACATTATCATAATGCTGCGCAATAAACTCTTCAATGTCTTCAGTCAAGTTAAAAGTAATTTTGAGCAGAGTCAGAGTTAGCAGAAATGTAATGAATCTTGCTTCTGAATAAAAATGTACAATATATAGTGACTATATTATTTTTATACTTATATATTACACTTAATCAAATAAATATATGTTATGTTGCAGTAACCTAAGCAGCCTGATGATTCAAATGGTGGCGCTGAAATGCATTGTGCTACCATTTTAGTACAGCCAGTTTGTTATTATTAATTAATATACATTTCCAATTTATGAAGGAGTCAGAGGTGGAGCTGAACAGAAATAAATAAATAAATAAATAAATAAATAAATTGAGGGTTTGTAGTCAAAGGTTTGGCATACTGACTCCACAGCCCTGCTTTCTGGCACAGCGATCACCTGATGGAGACAGAATGGTCATCTGCTCACTTTTTCCATGGCAGTTTTTTTCAAAGAAAAGCACAAAAGCAAGGCCAGTTTGGCAGTGTGGGAAGAAGCCAGCATGCTAGCAGAAGGGTGGACTCAGTAGACTAATACATTGAATTATTTGTTGTCCTTGTTGTCATTGTTGTGTGTCTCCAGATTTGTAGTCTAATGCTGAAACCACTACACCATGCTGGCTCTTTTACTAAATGATTACAGAAGTGAATTTGCTTAGAACTTATGCAGCAGATGATGAAAACCAGGGTGTGTGAAAGAGGGGGTCTGCTGTGTCCCATGAGCTGAATGGGGGTGTCAGGAAACCCCACAGTCAACAGGCAATGAATAAGTAAGAGGAAAAGAGGAATAAGTTTATTCCCCACCTGCAAAGCAGCATTGTCTCATTGATACACAGGAGGCTTCACTCTCTGTGACTTTCAATGTCTTCAGCAGCATCAGACTGATATTTCAAAGAGATTAAGAACTGAAGGGAACATATGATACCCATTTAAAGCCAAGACTTCAGATTTAATGAGGGCTGTATCGGAATGAGATATGATCCAGATATCAAATTACATTTGTTTAGCCCATCACAGCTTAATAAATCACAGCAAACGTTTAATAAATATTTATCTTCCTTTAATCACCATTTAGTACTTTCTCTCTGATCTCCCATTCCCTTAATAGCTCACTCCCATATTTATTAAATGTGATTTCATTTTCTTAAATAATCAATATATCTTTTTTATTTTTATAATTCAGCCAGCTCTGCCGAACTTTTCCAAGATTTAATTAAGATTAAGTTTTAATCTTTAATTCCAATATATAAATTACCACACATTCACTATTAAGTCATTATTTTGTAACCTCATTTGGTATTAAATCTCGGCTGGCAACACAGAGAAACTCAACAGCAGTTCCAGCACAGACATTAATGAAGTGCAAGGGAATCACTGGGTTGGAGGAGGGACTGTGTTGAAATTACATCCAGTGACTGATGGGGATGTGTAATTGATAATATAAAACAGTCACTAAGAAAGGAGGAATTGGAATCGTGCAAAGCTTTCAACCATGCAGTGACCATGTGTAACAACCTAGGTCCGAACTCAGTCAATTGCATGAGATACAGCAAAACATAAAAGCATTATTAAATAAGGAGTGTCATAGTACCAACGCAGGTAGAGTATTAGATCCACCAGATGAAATGCCAAATTCTTGAAGAATCCCATTCTCTTTAATTTCCTCTAGCCTTGCATTTGGAAAAGTATTTTCTGACCCCAATGAGAATTCTACTGCAAAGGGCTAGGGTTGTGGTTAAGATGAGAGGAAGGATATAAGGTATAATTTTTTTGTTTCCATACCCCAGTGAGAATTACAAGGTATCCATAAATGTAGCCAATTTACTAACAAGCATAGCATATCACTTTGAATTCATTGCATCATGTTCATTCCAAAATGGCATGAAGAAAATAAAAAGAACTTCAGTAGCACTTTCTTGGAAGTTGTTTTCTTGGTTGTTTTTTGCTGGTAGAAAAAATACTATATGTGTCAATTGGTTGACATTTTGAGGCATTCTTATTAGCTGATCAAGTGATAATCTCACCAAATGTCCACCTTGTAGAGTCTAGTTTTGACTTAATTCTACAACAGAATATGGGTCTTGGGGATGAGAAATCTGGTTTCTAGTTGACATTTCAGCAAAAAATAAATAAATTTGCAAATAATATTCTTTGTTTACTGGGAATGCTTGAACTTGCTGCCAATCAGGGTCCACCTGTTGGTTAGTGGGCCTGACTACTAAGATCTGCACACTGGTTAGAGGTCAATCTCATGTACTTCCCACTCCTATAGGGTCAGGGTATTATCTCACCCTATGGGTACTCCGGTAAGCATGAAATTCCATTCCCCACCTCAGCAGTCCCTCTCTTCATGATTATGCAATTTTGTGGCATAGGACAATTATTTTTGTCACAACTTTGGCTAGTTTTTAGCCCAGAGACTGTATACAGTTTGGCTTATAAGAGGTCGGGGTGTCTATCAGACCTAGTGAGTTTGGAAATTCCAAGAAAAGGTAGTTCAGACACTCTAGGTTTTCCTCTCTCTCTCTCTCTCTGGTCCACATGAGTCAATACAAGGGGCAAAAGTCTGAATGGATTCTTGCTCCTACTTCTCCTGCACCCACCCCAGGGCCAGAGCCACTCCACAAACCTTTCTATCCACAAAGACATTGGGCAGATGTCTACACTACCTGACTGTGCCTTCAGAGTTTCCTGGGTCTGTCACTGCTGCTCCCACCATGGCCACCACTGGCAAGAGAAAAGGAGGAGGAAAACTCATCATTCAGGCGAAGAAACTGGCCCAGAGAGTAAAATGGTGGTGCAACTCTGGAGAAAAACCTAGAGCTTAAAAACTCTGTAGTAAAGTAGGATAGCCTGAATCTGGGTCAGATAGGGTCATGCATCATGTGGCCTTATCACTCCCAATTCAGGAGGAAGATGGTTTAAGCAGCATAGACAAACCCTCTCCTTCTCTTTGGCTATCAGATGCTGAACATTTTCTGTGGAGTAATCCAAGTGACATTTTGCTCAAACTTCAGGGACATTAATAACCCTCATTGAGTTAGAACAGTACCAGAGCAGCACCTCTGACACTGTCAAAGGAGAAAGGAAAAAAAGATAATAAATGTGAAGGGGGTGTTTCTGAATTTATTGGCATCAAAGGGAAACTCTGTATAGCCTGACCTTTTGCAGCTTGTCGAAATGGCAAAAATAAACGAGTGGCACATCTCGAGATGCTAATGATGTTCAACTCTCTGAGAGACAGCACACCTTTCCGTCCCACACCTGTCCTTACAGCATGAAACAGGCCTCTATGGAGAAAGCATTTTTAAAATGGTCAGAAAAAAAATGAATGTTCTCTTATTGACAGCAGAATTCCCAAAGGGAACTCAGAAAGATGTCTTCTCTGTCTAGATGCTGTCAAAATTATCATGGATTGTGCAAAATGACCAAATTTCTATGTTTTTGGCTGCTGGGTCTATAATCACCAGTATCTTCCCTGACTGCTTAAACTGAAGAATTTTAGATATCACCCAGAAATTAGGGAGGGGGACTCTTCCATCATTTTTTTTCTTTAGTTAATTATCCTTCCAAATGTTTGCCCATTGGCTAGCACTAAAACTGTGTTTTAAAGATTAAAACAAGAACCCTGGGTAGCAACAGTGACCACAGTCTTTGAACTAATTTAATATAATGCAGAAGGCTGTGAGTACAAACATACAATCATATAGCATTGTCAGAATCATATGTACAAATATCAGCAAATAACTCTTCTTCAGCTATATAATGGAGTAGAATATTACAGATTATTTTTCAAAAAAGGAAAGAATTTGAACTACCCAGGATATTATCTGACCCTATGGGAATTACAGTGTATTGCAGAGCATAAAATGTTCCATGTTCACATTATTGTTTGTGGATACAGAATCAATAGTATGTCAGATTATTCAACAACTAGAAATTATAAACATATTCTCACAAAAGGTAAAAACCTTTGTTTTCAGTAGCTGCTAGTCCTCTTTTCTTTTCCTTTGCAAAAAACATTTCTTTGTCTTAAAAAAGAAAAAGAAAAAGCCTGTTATTTCTATAAAATATGTTCTAAACCTCCATATTAAGAAATGAATCAAAATGCTAAAGAAAAGTAACTGTTGATAGTTATTTCAGGAAGACCTAAGATTAATGATATAATGAAATAATTTTCTATCCCAGTAGCAAAATACTGCAGTCTCTTTTGTGGGAACTGTTCTACAATAAAGGTGCAGGAAACCAACAGCCAACCATAGCATGTCATTTGGATGCCGCTGTGAACCTATCAAGTAAATCTGCCACATGTGGTACACCATCTTCTACTTTTTTTATCCACTGTTACTGCAGAAGTAACAGTATTCTTCTGATGTAGATGTTTATTCAGATACAAGCAGAGGCTGACACTGGTATATCCCTGATCAAGTTGCTGCCTTCTTAATAGTCTAGTTCAATTCCAGCACATCTTGCATCTTTTCTCAAGAATCTCTGTTGGTACTAAAAGATATGAGGAGATAGCCTTTCTTCCAAACAAGGGTAGCAGGTACTCACTGAAGATGGCTCTGAACATGCAAAATGTTGTATTCCACCCAAAGACCTAGAGCCAGAAAACATAAGGCAGGTAAGAGAAAAGAAATGAAAACTAAAATTTCTTTTAGCATGGGGTATCTCCTGACCCAAATATATTTCAAAGTATCTGCCAAGAAATTTTTATTTCCTCTGAATCTGGCCAAGTTACCAGAGTCCATTGTTTATTCCTCTCATATCACAGATCCCAATACAAAAATCTAAGTAGTAGTTATGGTGAGATTATTTTCCCCTCCCATCTGCTTTTGTATTCATTAAAAATGTACATAGTGAGCATCTGAAACTTGCAGACATATGAGAGTTTTCAGTTGACAATGGCTGGATCTGCACTGCAGAAATAATTCAGTTTGTTGATTATTTGTTGTTTGTTGTGGCACCAGAACTCTCTGACAGAGAAGGCTAAATGTCTCAGAAAACTACAGTTAACAGAATTCTATAGCATTGAGCCATGGCAGTTAAATGTGGTATTAAACTGGATTATTTCTGCATTGCAGATGCAACCAATGTTGTCAAATGCCAACAAGGGATGTACCATTGTGTGAATGCTGTATGTGAATTTGCAACAAAATGTGACTTCAGAGTCATGAAGTCTTATTCATAAAATGTCTTATTCAGCTAGATGAGAATTAAAATTACCAAGCTTCAGTGCCACTTTCGTGCAGTAGTTTAAAAAATCTGAAGAGGTTTCCCCATTGTTAATAACGAATTCATCAGCTGCAGTCATTTAGATGGAAAATATTTTGAATGAAAATAGCAAACATGCTTCATTCATGGTATAAGGATAAACTATACCATAAACTAAATTGTGGTATAACTGCCTCAGGCAGCAAGTGCTGTGAGGAGGTGGGGAAAGGGTATAATGCTGTCAGTGCTGAGATCCAACTGCCATTTTAGTCATTTTCTGTACATAGACTGGAAGGTGGATGACATCTTGTATTTTTCCTTAGGCATCAATATGTCCATGTGGTAGGCTTCTTGAGATCTCCTATAAATAATGCAGAGAAAAAGATATTTCCTTTGATTCTAAGAAGTTGCCATTGAGATAATTTTCTCAGAAAATTGTTCCTGAAGCACTCAAAAGACCATACGAAGCTGTTCCAAAGGCAAATCAACCAGGTTTAGAAAACTGCCAACTTTGAATACTACCAGGATGATTCACAAAACCTCAGGCATCATGAGCATTTGTTCTCATCTTAGAGGTGCTCTCCCAGAATAGTAGGAGCAAATAATAATTCTGATTGTAGGTTTGCAAACCTTGACGCCAATCATTTGTGCTGTGTGACACTTTACACAACATGCTGTGTAAGAGGAAAATTTTCTGTTAATTCCACTTCCTGCCTAATTTGGTTCCTTCTCTGTACAGATGAAGTGATATTGGGACATGCTGTTTAAATAAAAGGCCTATTATATTTGTATCCTGTCCTATTTCTGGTAAGCCCTGGGTTACACAGATGAGATGGGCCTATCCCAAGGACAAAGAAAATGGAACCCATTTGATGTTGTTGGACTGCAGCTTTGCTCGCCAACAGCTCTGCTTTAAAGTGAAAGCCACACCTAGAAAATCATATTTTCAAAACCTTAGGTCTAACCCCTATAACACAATATTTCTGTGATAAAGTTTGAGCTGAAGGATAGTGACTAATTTGAGGAACTTTATGTTGAACACACCAGCATTCCCCACTGCTCATACTAGCTTTACATATGAAATGACTGAACAATGTCTGAGATAATTTTTGGTGAAATATAGTGAGATACATTTAACCCATTTAAATGAGTAGTATTCTGAACTTTCTTGGTGAGAAGACCATGAATGGTGGGTGGGTGGGTGGATGGATAATTCAGATGTTTCCTATATGAGTAGTAGCCTACAGCTGCCTTTATTCATCATCATCTTGTATCCTTGTTTAAATGTTTGGATTTATATTAAGGATATAACCACACTTTCAAAACTTCCCTCATATGTTTTCTGTTTATTATGAGCCAATAAAATACACAGTTTATTAGGGGGCACAAAATATCAAGCAGCACGAGGGTGCGCACACACACATTCAATGCTAGAGAAAAGGGAAGGGTAAGAGTGGGGGTTAGAGCTGAGAGAAAGAAACCGCTGGAATATCTACCATAGAAGTCTTTTCTTGAAAGCCGGATTGAGATGGATGATGATGATGGACACAACCACCGGAATGGGGGGGGGGGGTTGGTCGCGGGAGCTATAGGCAGAAGTCAAATTGGCATGGACCAGCCTGTCCTCCAAGAATAGCATCGGGGAGTGATTCAAAATGGGAACCTTATATAGTGCTGAACATATCCAGAGGCTATGTATTTGTGCTAGATAAAGGTGTTGATCGCCTGGGCTTTCTTAAGCCAAGAGCAAATAATCTATGTACAATGCACTTAGGTCTTGGATACAATTTGGAGGGAAAGCTGGCTTAATGGCTGAGTAGTTAAGTCAATCACTGGCTCATCAAGTGTGAAGCCAAGGCTATTGTCTTTACTCGGAGGGCAGTGGCAGAACTGGTCTGGCGACTCCCTACTTCCTCATAAAAACTGCTTACTGTGAACTCATTTCTTCCAAGCGGGGCTTGCCTACATGACCTTCTCGCTTGGGACTTATGGAAGGTCTTGGAATGGGTCAAGCAGGGGTCATGATACAGTCCACATGTCTCCCAAAATGTTATATCAAATGTAGGTATCGTAACAGAGCCTGTTCCAACATGGAAGAGCTGGGCCAAAAAGGAGCTGACAAAAACTGCTCCCTTTTGGCAGCCAGTGCAGGACTGTGACAATGGCCCAGATCAGGAATGGACACGTGCAGTTGCCATGGTCCCACAGTGATCGGGGAGGGAGCAGCCTCTGGCCACTCCTTTTGCCATGCCTGTTTGAGGCCTTAGGAGTCTTAGCAGACTAGAAGCTAAACATTAGTCATGAGTGTGATGTTTCAGACCATTTTTGAATGTTACATCTGATTTCCACCCATTCCATATTAAGCTTACTCATGATGGTAAATCACATTTGAGCATAGAGCACAAAGTCATTCCTGTATTTTACCACTCTAGGAAGTAACATGGTCCAGAATCAACAGTCTGTTTTATTGCAATGTTCCAGGAGTGCCCTGCAAGGCTGTAAGTGCTAGATTTCAATGGATAAGTCATTCAGACTATCCACAGAATCCAGATTTCCCCTAATGTTTTCAAAACATTATCTACTAATATACAGAGAGCAAGAGAACTGTCCTTTTTAATCACAGTACAAGGTGTTGGTTTTGACCTTTAAAGCCCTACATGGCTTGGGTACAACCTATCTTAGGGAACACCTCCTCCCATATAAGCCCCCTTGTACACTACTACAGACAAAACTAGGCTGTCACAGACCTCCCAGAGGGCCTTTTCTGCTATTGCTCCCAGGTGGTAATGGATTGGATGAGGAAAAACAGATTGAAGCTAAATCCAGACAAAACTGAGATACTGACAGTTGTTGGCCTGAAACCAGGTCTGGGAATACAACTCCCAGTCCTAAATGGAGTCACACTCTCCTCGAAGGATTCTGTTCATAGTCTGGGAGTACTCCTAGATTCATTGCTCCACGTGACCAATCAGGTGAATGCGACTGTCAAGAGTGCCTGTTATCAGCTTCGGCTGATACGCCAGCTGCGCCCTTTCCTGGAAATGAGGGACCTGGAAACTGTGGTACATGCTCTAGTAACCTCACACTTGGATTATTGCAATGCACTCTACATGGGGCTACCCTTGTGCTTAACCCGGAAACTCCAATTGGTCCAAAATATGGCAGCCAGGCTTGTTACCAGAACACCCAGGAGAGAGCACATAATACCTGTGCTCAAATCTCTCCACTGGCTGCCGATCATTTTCCGGGCACAGTACAAGGTATTGGTTTTAATCTTTAAAGCCCTACATGGCTTTGGTCCATCCTATCTTAGGGACCGCCTCTCCCCATATGAGCCCCCATGCACACTCCGGTCCTCTGGGAAGAATCTGCTACAGCCCATGAAGACCAGGCTGTTGCAGACCTCTCAGAGGGTCTTTTCACTTATCACTCCCAGGCTGTGAAATGACCTGCCGGATGAGATGCGTCTTATTATGACCCTGGACAGCTTTTAAAAAGCTGCAAAGACACATCTCTTCTGGCAGGCCTTTCCGGATGATGGCTAATCTCTACTGCTCTCCAATGACACCTATCCAGCTCTCCCAGCCACACATCAGATGCCACCTTCAGGTTGTCCAAGAATGTTGATTTTAATACATTGTATTGTTTTATTGCGATATATTTTAATTCTGTGTTAGTTTAATTCCATTTTAAGGGGTGGGAAGTAGGGATCGGGTTATAACTTTTTAATTGTGCTTGCTTTGTAACTTGTTGTACCCCGCCCCAATTGCTTGTTCAGAGGGGTGGGTTATAAATAAAAATTATATTATTATTATTATTATTATTATTATTATGTAACATCATTAACTCCAATCTTTAATAACATTCCTGACCAGCAGCCCTTTACATCATCATTTTTTCTATCTCTGATACCACTGACCTCTAAAAATCTCTCTCCCTCATCTGACTTTCTCAGACAATACTCTCCACCCATTAACCCATGAATCCATCCCATTCACCTGCTGTTAGCTATTAATCCAGTTTCAGATGACATTTTCAACCTGCCCTGTTCCTGACTTTACCCACCATTCCATCTCATTTGTCTGTTGTCACTGATTATTCCATTCATTATTCCACTCATTGTTACACCCATATATCTATACTGCTCTCTGAATATAGCAGCAAAGCTGGCTCTTAAGGATTAGAAGAATTATAGGATTCTTCCACCACAAGACCATGATCTAGAGGCATTTATTGAAGGCAAGAGGTTGATGAGGTGAAAGAATCAGAACAGAAGTTTTGCAGAAAGAAACACAAATAATTGGAATATCTATTCTTGTTGGCATTTTCCTTATGAGTTCCATACACTCCTACAGCATTTCACCTTTTCTGATATTCAGGAAAATATCAGATAGCAGGACTATTTGTTTTCAGAATTTCTTCTTCTTGTTGTTGTTGTTGTTGTTGTTGTGTGCCTTCAAGAAGTTTCTGACTTATGGTGACCCTAAGATGTCATGGGCTTTTCTTGGCAAGAGGGGGTTTAGCACTAACTTCCTTGGAGACTGGGAGCATGTGACTTGCCCAAGGTCAATCAGTGTGGAGTCAAAGGCTTTCATGGCCGGCATCCATAGTTTTTTTGTGGAGCTTTCAGGCTATGTGGCCATGCTCTAGAAGAGTTCCTTTCTGACGTTTTGCCAGCATCTGTGGCTGGCATCTTCGCCACAGATGCTGGCAATACATGAGAAAGGAACCCTTCTAGAACATAGCCACTTTATAGCCCGAAAACTCCACAAAAAACTATGTCAATCAGTGTATTTCCATGGCCAAGTAGAGATTTGAACCCTGGTCTCCAGCATCCAATGCTCAAACCATTATACCATACTGGCTCCATATTATATGCCCCCAAGGTATTCAAGGCAGCTTACAAATTATTCTTATAATAAATTCACATTAAATTGTGGTACAATGTGTATGCTGTGGTTGTGTGACTTCAAGTCATTTCCAACTTATAGCAACCCTAAGCTGACCTTGTCAGAGAGTTTTCTTGGTAAGATTTGTTCAGGGGAAATTTTATCAATGCCTTTCCCTGAGGCTGAGAGCATGTGACTTCCCCAAGGTCACCTGCTGGGTTTCATGGTTGAGCAGGGAATCGGAGCCCCATAGTCCAACATTCAAACCACTACACCATGCTGGCTTCTATAATGTATATAAGAAGTATAAATTATACTGTCAGTATGAATCTCAGAAGGCTAAATGTGATCCTCCTTTCCTTGTTTGGTGGAATGCCTGTTCCAAGGCAGTAGGAAAGAGGCAAAGCCCTTTGGAGCTGACTTCTAAAGAGAGTTGGTGGTGGCTGTGTTTACTTTCTCCCTTTCCTCCTCCACTGGGGCATGAGCCAAAGCCTGATTAGAGCTGGCTTTTCAAGTAATGAATGCTACACTGCTGGACACAGACAGCACAAGTACATACAGGTCAGAAGAAACAAAAGAACTGAAGGGACAACTGACCTTAAAAAGAATGTACTTTACATGTTCTCTGATGTAATGGTGGCAATTGGCAGGCAGTGAATGCACACCACTAGAGAGCATCTTTTCACTAGAGAGAGAAAATGACACATGTCCACCAGATAATTTGATTTAAAAAGCTGCATCTTGTGGAGCTATAATTTAACTTTTACAAATATGGCTGTTTTTCTCAATTATATGCCTCATCACCCATAGTCTCAAGGCGTAGAAAAAGAAAGAAAGGAAAGGGAACAAAAACTCAGACTTACAGTAGAGGCAAAAATGCATTCTTAGTATCTATTTGTGAAAATGGTCAACAATTACTAAGGCTGAAAGGTTTACATTTGTCCAGGTAGCTCTTTGCAATATCATTAAAATTGCTTTGACATTGTTAATTTGCAAGGATGATTCAAATGGAGTTTTTATGCTGAGTTAAGAAGGTTCATTTAAAAAAAAAAAGATGGTGGCTAGAAGAGCCACTGAAGAGCTTATTTTTTGCCTAAAGATGTTATTTGTGTCAAACAAGTGCCTTAGACTAGTTCTCCCCCTGTGCTCCTTCCCACTCCCGCCCCCATTTCTTAGTTTATTATCTCAGTTTTCCCCTTTTTTCTTTTTTCACTGTTCCTCAAAGACAAATATGAAACCTATAAAATAGATTCTAAGGGCCTGTTCAGACCGGCCTTAAAGGTCAGCTTGGGGACAGAGTCGGGGTGTAGCGTCCACATGATAGTGTCCCCAACTCCACCCCCAGGGCAGCATGATGCCGCACGCCACTTCACATGGTGCATGGCATCATGGCACTCTTCTGGCACCGCTTCCGCATGATATATTGCTGAACTAGTGTCGTGAAGCTGTGGCACTGTGGCTATCGTGTCCTTTTTGTGGCTCCTTTTTGTGCCCTGCAAAGGCCAGATCAGCATGTGATTATTGAGGCCCTGATCAGCAAAAATGGAGGTGGCTGAAGGCCGCCCCTTAGGGGTGATCTGCACAGCCCCTCAGTTATATACATATGACTTCTGCACATTACACATTTATAGCACTTTGATCCCATTTTAACTGCCATGGTTCCATTCTGGGGTATCCTCAAATTTATAGTTTGGGGGTTCACTAGAGTTCGCTGGCAAAATTAGAAATTCCAAGATAACCTAGAGTGGTGCCATGGAAGGTGAAGTAGGATTAAACAAATACTGTAAGATGGTATGAAAGAGCTCTTCATGGACACAACCACACTGCAGACCATCAAAACTAACTGTCTCATGAGTGAAAGAAGAAGCAGAAGACAAGGTAAATTACCATGTTTACCATCTCCAGACACTTGCTTTCACGCTGTGAAATTACTAGAATGACCCATACAATAATAAGGAGCAGTAGGATTGCCATACGTTCTTCTTTACAACAGAGCAGCCGTATCTTCAATGTCTGTCCCTATAGAAATACAATGTCTATGGAATCATCAAGTCATAGGAGTTTATCACATGGGAGTAATTTCTCTCAATTTCGAAAGAAATGGAAGTTAAGCCAGTTCGGAATTGAGTAAATTCGCTAGTTTAGTGAATTTACATGATTGCGTATTGACACTGCATTGCATTCAGAACTGCCCGAAATTACCTCCCAGTGCCTGAAATTGCGTGTGATAGTTTCTCACGCAATAACGCGAAACCCCATGATTGCGTTCGGAATCCATAGGCTTCATAGGAGTTTATCACACGGAGAGAATTGGAAGTATAATCCAATGGCAATCTGAATGCAATCATGGGGTTTCGTGTGATTGCGTGAAAGCTGATCACACATATTTTCGGGCAAAGGGAAGTCCTTCCGAACCCAATCATGGGGTTCCGCGTGATTGCATGAGAATGTTTCCACCAATTGGATTATACTTCCAATTCTCTTCGTGTGATAAACTCCTATGAAGCCCATGTATTCCGAACGCAATCATGGGGTTTCGCATGATTGTGTGAGAAACTATCACATACAATTTCAGGCACTGGGAGGCAATTTCGGGTAGTTCCAAACGCAATGCAGTGTCAATACGCAATCAAGTAAATTTGCTGAACTAGCAAATTTACTCAATCCCGAACTGGCCTCACTTCCATTTCTTTCGAAATTGAGAGAAATTACTCCCATGTGATAAACTCCATAGGCTGTCAAGTCCACACCCCTGCTCAGTCCACACCCCTGCAACTTCAGAAAGAGCATCCCCAGCCTCTTTTTAAAAGTATCCCAAGAAAGAGACTTGGGCCAATTTAAAACTAAAGAACTATAAGAAGGGAGAGCCTTGAATGTGCAAGAACAATTAGCACCTAGACAGCAGACTTAGGAAGGCACAATGATCACCTGGCTGCAGCTTTCTCTGAAGCAGTGATTTCCAAGCTTTGGGCCTCCAGATGATTTGGACTTAAGCTCCCTTAATTCCTGACTGTTGACCAAATTGGCTGAGGCTTCTAGGAAAACCAAAGTTTGGGAATCACTACTCTAAAATATGGTGAAATGCATTTGTATTTCAATTATAGGAATGTTTCCACCAATTTTCATCTGTACATATG
Source organism: Urosaurus nigricauda (assembly GCA_034509955.1). Classification (NCBI taxonomy): domain Eukaryota; kingdom Metazoa; phylum Chordata; class Lepidosauria; order Squamata; family Phrynosomatidae; genus Urosaurus; species Urosaurus nigricauda. Next base: position 37,690,863 of record JAOEGL010000003.1, read on the forward strand.
AATTAGCACATGCAACTTTTGTCATCAGCTTTGGTTATGTGTTTCTCATTATTATTATTATTATGACACTGAATAATTTGCCATTCTAAAGGACAGTGGGACTATCTGTGTGCATAGGGGTGGGGATGCCTGACCTCCCTGAATTTTAATTAATTAATTAATTTGCTATTGCAGGAGTAATGAGACACTGGTCAATTCGAGCAATACCCAGTAATCCCAACCTAGAGGTTAGCAGCTTCAGGCTGCCCTTGCAGCCTGTTCCAGAATGTCAGAATGTCTTTATTTTATTATTTTATTTAGTTTTATTTTAAAATAAATAAATAATAATCATTTATTTTTTTATTTATTTTAGATAATAATAATTTGTTTATTTTATTTTGGAACCTCTGATCAGTCTACATTACCTGCAGCATTAAGTCCATCTTCAACTCTGAGTCATGCTTTCCATGTCAGGGCTGATGAGACATCCCAAGGAGCCCGTTCACACTACGTAGTTCTAGCACTATGATTCTTCTATGGTTTCCAGCCATGGAAAACATCTGCATTGCATAAATAATGCAGTTTGACACTGTTTCAATTGTCATGACTCAATGCTATGGAATTCTGGGATGTGTAGTTTTAGGAAATATTTAGCCTTCTCTCTCAGAGAGCTCTGGTGCCACATCAAGCAACAAAATCCAGGATTCCATAGGATATAGTTGTGGCAGTTACGGTAGTGTCAGATTGCATTATTTATGTAGTGCAATCAGGCCTATGTGACCTTGAGGCAAGTCACATTCTGTTAGCCTCAGAGGAAGGCAAAGGTGAGCCCTTTGAACATATTTTGCCAGGAAAACCCCATGACAAGAGTCTCCATAAGTCAAAAATGACAAAATAACAACATTTAAAATTCTCCTCTAGAGAACTTGAGTGTCTCACCAAACTATGAACACCAGGATTCCAAAGGGTGCAGCCATGTCATAGTGCCTTGGTTGTGTAGCATAAAAGTGCCCAAGATCTTCAGTTCCAAGATATATCTTACAAGTAGAATCCCTTGCTAGAATTAGGCATGCTTTTTAAAATCTTTTCTTTAGTGCATATTGACCCCCTTCCTTTTCAAAACACTTTGTGGCTTGCCAATCTTGGCCATTCATTTCAATGATAAGAACATCCCCATCAGAACAGAATCTTTTCATGACTCCCAAGAAAAGGACAGCTAGTTATTATGGTCCCAGTTGTTAGCTTTATGGGAAACAAGAGTATGGACATGCCTGTCCCTTTCTTTTACAAGCAAGCAGTCTTTCCATCTCTCTTTCATCCTTATAAATGAGTTTCAGTATATGAATATTTTTGTTTCTTTCTGAGATGCTACCTAAATATGTGCCAAGCTTTGATGAAATGTATGAAATATTTGCTAGTATTGTAGCATTGTGTTCCATTTTGTGGCTGCATAAATCAGGTAACTGTAGGACAAATTTTTAAAAGGGGGTGGTGGTGCTGTGCAAGTGATGCTTCTGAGTCCACAACATTATTTGATTTGGCAGTTGTTATGGCCTCATGCTTCCAAGAGGAAACAGTGAACCATTCCAACAGGCAGAATTCTTTGTGCTTGTAACAGCTGCTGAGATTTTGAAGCTGGGGCGGGCAACTCTCTGCAAGCACTTATTCAGTGGTCTGCTGCTACCAAAAAGCAAACGATCAAAGGTTATTATTAAGGCCAATAAGATATGGATATATGAAATGAAAATGATAACATAATGCCTCTATAAACTTCTCTTGAATCATCTGTGTGCTGCATCAGCTGCTCATTTTTAAAAGAGTACTGGGGAAAAGAAAGCAAAAACAATGCTATGAATATAAAAGATGTTCTATTCTATGAATATAAAAGGTGTTGTACTTTAGAAAATCTGAAAGTAATAAGATCAGTCTGCTTAAAAAGAGAGAGAGATAATAGAGAATGAGAGCCTGGAGGCTGTTGGTTTTGTTCTTTGTTTGTTTATTTGTTTGGTTATTTTTGGAAATGCTCCACTGTAAAGAAAGGTGGTGGTGGTGGGGGGGGAGAGACTTTCATTTAACTTGACTTCTAGATAAGTAGATTCCAGATACATTTGCCACTCCAGAAATTTGGACTTCACCTTCCACAACACAGATCTATTGGCCGTGCTGGCTGGGGCTTTTGGAAGTTAAAATCTGGCATTTATCAGTGACTAAAGACTGATAACCACCTAAATAGGTAAGACATACAGGGCATAGAGTAGAGATACAGGGCATAGACCACCTAAATAAGTACAAGATACAGGGCAAAATAATAGATTGCCTGTATATTTTAGCATCATCTCTAGCTATTCTGGAATTATTCTGCTAATTCTTTTAAACTGTCAGAGGTTGAAATTACAAAGCATGCCCTTGCTTTCCATATGATTGTGGCTATAATCCTATATCCAGTTGCCTGGCAGTAAATGCGGGGAACTATAAAGAGAACTTATTTCTGAACTGACATACATATAGAATTGTGTCATACAATTCTGACTTGGATGCTGTAGTTGAAACAGGTCCACTGGATGTAATCATAGCACCTGCTTGTCCCATATTATTGGATAACTTTCAATTTGCGCAGCCTGAGGATGTGACAAGGTCCTTGGAGAAGTGAGGGCCACCATGTGCATACTGGGTCCTTGCGCTTCCTGGCATCTGAAATCAGCTAGAGGAGGAATGGTCGAGTGGGCAAAGGGAGTGGTGAATGCTTCAATGCAGCAAGCAATTCACTGCAGCAAGGCAAATTTTCATCCTGCCTAAAGGAGGCTGAAACTGTTACTTAAAAAACCTCCCTGGATCCCACCATTCTAGATAACCATCAGCCTCTAACATTCTCTAACAATCCATTCTTGAGGAAGGTTCCAGAGTGAGTGGTGGCTTCGCAGCTCCAGGGATTTCTGAATGGAATGGATTATCTAGATCCATTCCAATCTGGCTTCAGGCCTGGCTATGGCACAGAGACAGCTGTGGATGACCTATGCAGGCAATTAGGCAGTGTGTGTGTGTGTCCCTGTTGGTCCTGCTAGAACTCTCAGAGGCTTTCAGTACCATCGACCATGGTATCCTTCTGAGCCGCCTTTCTGGGATGAGACTTGGGGGCACTGCTACTCAGTGGTTCTGATCTTTTTTGGAGGGGCAGACTCAGAAGGTAGAGTTGGGGGACTCCTGTTCCATTCCTTGGCCACTGGCCTGTGGAGTCCCATAGGGTTCTGTTTTGTTCCCCCATATTATTCAACATCTACATGAAACCTCTGGGAAAGGTCATCCAGAGTTTTGGGGTGTGGTGTCATCAGTATGCGGATGACACCTAACTCTATCTCTCCTTTCCATCTGACTCCAAGAAAGTTGTCTCTGTGCTGAACCAGTGTCTGCTGTCAGTAATGGACTGGATGAGGGCAAACAAATTGAAGCTTAATCCAGACAAGACAGAAGTGCTCCTGGTCAGTTGTAAGGCAGATGAGGGAATTGGGGCTGTGCCTGAGCTGGATAGGGTTACACTCTCCCTGAAATCTCAGGCTTGCATCTTGGGTGTGCTCCTGGACTAAAATCTGAGCCTGGGTGCCCAGGTTTCAACAGTGGCCAATAATTTGCACAATTAAAACTAGTGCACCATCTGCACCCATTCCAGCTGCTCCCTCCTCAATATGACACCCCTTCAAATATTTAAACAGGGCAATCATATCACCTCTTAACCTTCTCTGCTCCAGACTAAACATCCCCAGTCCCCTAAGTCGTTCCTCATAGAGCATGGTTTCCAGACCCTTCACCATTTTAGCCGTCCTCTTTTGGACATGTTCCAGTTTCTCAACATTGTTTTTGAATTGTGGTGCCCAGAACTGGACACAGTATTCCAGGTAGGGCCTGACCAAAGCAGAACAGAGTGACACTGTTACTTCCCTTGACTAGGTAAGTCAAGGGAAATCTAGACACTATACTTCTGTTGATGCAGCCTAAAATTGCATTGGCCTTTTTAGCTGCCTCATCATGTTCAACTTGTGGTCTGCTAGGAATCCTAGATCCCTTGCACACATGGTCTTGTTAAGCCAGGTATCCCCATTCTATATTTATGCATTTCATTTTTTCCGCCCTAAGTCATGAGGAACCTTGTCAAAGGCCTTACTGAAATTAAGATATACTATATCCACAGCATTCCCTTCATCTACCAAGTTGGTAATTTTATTTTTTAAAAAAGAGAGAGATCAGATTTGTCTGGCATGACTTGTTTCTCTAAAACCCATGTTGACTTTTTCTGATTATGGCATTGCCTTAATCACAGATGTTCACAGACTCTCTGTTTAATGACCTTCTCCAGAATCTTTCCTGGTATTGATGTCAGACTAACTGGATGATAATTGTTGGGATCCTCTTTTTTCCCTTTTTGAAGATGAGGACAAGTTTGCCCTCCTCCAGTCTGCTGGGACATCTCCTGTTCTCCAGGAGTTCTCAAAGTTTATTGGCAATGACTCCAATATTACATTTTCCAGTTCTTTTAATACCCTTGGATGTAGTTCATCTGGTCCTGGAGACTTATATTTATTTAGATCAGTGGTCCCCAAACTGTGCCCTTTAAGAGATTTTGGATGTCAGCTCTCAGAAGCCTAAGACATGTTTGCCAATAGCCTGGGATTCTGGGAGCTGAAGTGAAAAATCCCTTAAAGAACACAGTTGGGGAACCACTGATTTAATTAATCAGGTTTTGATATGCAGGTAGTCTCTTGCTACACTCTTAACCATAAAAGTCCCTGTTTATTGTTTTTAATCAATCCAGTAAGCCTGAGCTTGTTCTGCACTTTAGGTTTTCTGACTTTCTCCCTTCATGTATGGATTATCATTTGAATTTCTCTTTGGTGATTTTTTTTTCTTTTTCCATTTCTTGTACATATCCCTTCTAAATCTTACCTCAATTGGAAGACATTTAGTTATCCATCCTGGTTTCTTTTAACACTTCCCATTTTTCTTTCTCACTTAAACTGTTTGAAATAGTTCCTCCAATATCTAACTTTTTAAAAACTCACATCAATCATGAACTCCCTTCTCTTTTAGCATTTTTTGATTACAGGATCACACCTAATATTTCCCTAAGTTTACTGAAACCAACATTGTTAAAGTCTACCATGCATGTCTTACTATGCTTAGTTTTCCCTTTCCACTGCAGCAGAAATGCCAAAAGATCATAATCAGTCAATTTAAAGGATCCCAACATTTCAACCCCATTAACAAGTCATCACTGTTAGTTAGGATCAGATCGATAATAGCCAAGCTCCTTGTTGCTTTTTCCACCTTCTGGGCAATGAAATTTTCTGCAAGGCAAGTGAGGAATTTGTCAGACCTTCTGATGGTGAGGGGCAGAGAAACACCATCATAACTTTTAGTAACTTCAATTAGACATGATAGAGTGAAGGGGCAAACCATTTTCAGCACCAGCTGCTTAATTGCCATTTCATCTAGTTTGGCCTTGATAAATGGAGGAGATGAGGCTTGAAATGGATGGTGATGAAGAATCATTACATGAAAACAGTTATAACATAACTAGACCTTTTTTAAAAAAGTATCATGGGCAAATATTATAGACAGGGGTAAGTTCCCACAGATTTTTTTTTCTGACAGAAAAAAAATTCACAGAGCTCTCCAAAATATTTTTGTTTTCTATTCTTTTTATTAAAGCTCCTCAGTTGTTCCACACAAGAAAACAAACTTACAACTTCATCTCAATTTTATAGTAGGATTCTATCCAACACTTTTTTAAAAAAAAATGTTTAGTAGGCCTGGGCTGTATCTATATTGCAGAAATAATCCAGGTTGGCACCACTTTTATTGCCATGGCTCAGTGGTATTGAATTCTGGGATCTGTAATTTTATTAGATATTTAGTTTTCTCTATCATAGCATCTTGATGCCACAAAAAATTGCAAACCCCAGGATTCCATAGCATTGAGTCATGACTGTTAAAGTAGTGACAACCTGGATTATTTCTGCACTATTGATGCATTTCAGGATTACTTGGACAAAATATCCTAAATGCTTATGATCGTAGAAGCTAAGCACGCTTAGAACTTGGATAGGACGCCACCAATGAACACCAGGTTCACCAAAGGAGGAACTGGAAACATGACCTTTGGGTATTCCTTTCCTTAAAAAGCCCTAAGAAATTCAAAGAATCACCATAAATCAATGATGGATTGTTCAGATCATTCTAAGTGGCTCTCATTTAGATACTTCCACACCACAACGATACAATGAGAAGTTATCAGGGAAAGAGTTTTCTCTATACTCCCACCCAAGAGAAATCCACTTCACATCTTCATTATATGTATAGGAGTTCCTGCATGGCAGGGGGTTGGACTGGATGGCCCTTGTGGTCTCTTCCAACTCTATGACTGATTCTATGATTCTATGATTCTATATATTTTTGGATGCCAAGCTAAGACCTCCAGTGCCTCACCACTATAAACCCCAGGATTCCATAAAATGGAATCATGGCAGTTAAAGTGGAATAATAACTCTATAATTATGTAGTGTGAATCAACCCCTAGTGGATGGAGACGATTGTGAAATATGTGACCACAAGGCCATAGCACCCTTTGTGAAATCAGATGTGCGATTGTCAGATCTACTGTAATGATATTGGCATATCTTTTCACTATATTAAAAGTATATAAGGGCTTTCTAGATTGGCAGGAAAGTGTGACATGAAGTTGCCTTTTCCTTAATGCTTAGCAGCTGCACCACAGCCTTTAGATGGACCTGCGCTGTTCTGCAGTTTTTAAAAAAGAAGCTGGGAAAACCAGCACCTTTTTAAAGGCGCTTCTTCTCCCCCAAAAATGGAATAAAAGCATTTTCATGGCACACTTTCCCTTTTTCTCATCTAAAAGCTAGACTTTCATGCAGCCATGAACACACTGCTTTTTGCCAATCTAGATCAGGCCATAGTTTTGTTGTGGGTTTTTGGGGCTATGCTCTGGAAGAGTTTATTTCTGATGTTTTGCCTGCATCTGTGGCTGGCATCTTCAGAGAATAGTGGCATGGAGGTGTGTGGGGGATATATATTATGTGACCTTTGGTTGGAGGGAAGTTATTTGCATATTAATCTGTGTTGGCCTGTTGGTGTTGGCCAATCTGTGTTGGCCAGGCCTCAGGGTTGGAGGAATAATTGTCTGCTAGGAAACCCCCTGTCTCTGGGTGAAATTCACTTGCACGCTCTAAGTCTTGATTTTTGTGGTTTTCCAGACTGGTAGCCAAACTTTGTTTACTTTCAGGGTTCCTTCTGTCCGGCTGAAGTTGTCCAGGTATTTGTGGATTTCAATAGCTTCCCTGTGCATTCTGACCTGATAGCTGTTGGCATAGTCCAGAATTTCAGTGTTTTCATTTCATGTCCAGGATGGTTTATAATGTGTTCTGCCACTGTTGATTTTCTGGCTGGCCCAGTATGTAGTATCTCTTGTGTTTCTTGATTCATGTTTGAACACTGTGTTTGGTGGTCCCTGTGTAAACCTCTTCGCAGCTGCACAGTATGTGGTAAACTCCTGCAGCCATGAGTATATAGTTTCTTTTTCAAAATAGCCCTGTCTTCCAAAAAATATGACAAATTATTATCAAAAGTGCTAGATGTTAATACATACTTTGATTTAACCATTGTTTCAGTCTAAAATTAACATTGGCTGCACTAGCTTCCAATAACAATAATGAAATTTGTCATCGCTTTTTACTGCCACAGTCCAATGCTGTGGAATTCTGGGATTTCTAGATTTTGTTAGCTATTTAGTCTTCCCTATCAGGGAGCTCAGGTGCCACAACAAACAACAAATACCAGGATTCCATAGCATTTGAACCATGGCAGTTAAAGTGGTGTCAAAGTGCATTTTATGCTGCAGTGCAGATTAAGCCATTGATTCTGCTAGGGTTTTGTGTGTGTGTGTGCCTTCAAGTCACTTGTTGACTTATGGTGACCCCATTAATCTCACAGAGTTTTCTTAGGCAAGGGATACTTACAGGTGGTTTTGCTAGTTCCTTCCTTTAAAATATAGCCTAGAACACCTCTTATTAATTGGGAGTCTCTAATCCAAATACTAACCAGTATAGACTGTGCTTAGCTTCCAAGATCAGCTCCGATCTGGTGCCTTTAGGATGTTTAGGCTTATAGCTTGTGTGTTGTTGTTATTTTTAATTTAAACAAACACATAAACACATTGTTGTTGTTATGAAAGAACTTAGTATTGTTCCTTAGAAGTTCCACAGAGGTGTACAGAGAGAGAGAGAGAGAGAGAGAGAGAGAGAGAGAGAGGAAGATGCCACCAGTTTTGTTTTGTTTTTTTTTTCCCTTCATTCATTTTCAAGATTTTACTCAGGAAGGTTGTTGTTAATAAAAACAAATAAAGCCACCACCCCATTCACAATTGTCATGGAGTAAGCCCCACTTCACGTAGTGGTGGAGTGTGGTGGAGTAGTTTGAGCATTGGACTACAGCTCTGAAGATCTGGAAGTTCAATTCCCTGCTCAGCAATGGAAACCCAATGGGAGACCTTCAGTGAGTTGCACACTCTCAGCCTCAGAAAACTCCATCATAGATACATCTTAGGGTCACTATTAGTTGGGTATGATGACGATGTACAGCACCAACAATGACAGAGAGGCTTGAACAAAAGTTTTCCATGTACTTGCCCAAAAGAACAAACTACCCAAAAGAAAAAGCTGTTATTTGAAGTGAAATATGTTGTTCTATCTTTATGCAGGTGGTGTGGTTTCAGGAGTCTCTCCAAACAAATACAAATTGTTGTTGATGTTTAGGCATTTTAAAAAAATCAAATATTCTATGTTAATACATCAAAACAGAAACAAAACACAAATGTTACAGTGTATAATATAAAATACAGATAATCAGTCTTTTACCTCCAAACATTGCAGCCTTCCTCGGGAGGTTAGAATGGCCAGGGAAGTTTTTGAAATACAAAATGACAAGGGCAGAAAAATTGGCAACAAAGGAAGTGAAAAAAGCACACATCTCCCGAAAGTGGCACTAAACCATACATATGTTAAGAAATCGATGGGGTAATCAGAGTGTCAGTGTCAGTATGCACCTTAGATTCTCTTGTGTCATCTTTCAAATCTTACAAAACTCTCCAAATTATTTCCCCCATCTTTAAAGTCTCATAATTTTTTTACTTCCCAATTCCATCAGTAGCATCTGAAAAATGCTCCTTTTTAAAATAAATAAATAAATAAATAATTTGCCATCAGCTACAGCTAGGCATAACGAGCTGATTCTAATTCTGTGCTGCAGTTAACTCCCACAGTTATCTTCTGTGTTAAGTTGGCAACATATATTTTCAAATAGTAAAGAGTAACAACACATCCATATAGCAACAATCTCGATTCTTTTGGCATAGATACTAATGTGTAAACAAAGGGTGATGGATCTGTGCTTGTCTTAAAATCCGAAACAATCCTTTAACTGCCACACCTGAAATTGGTATTGACGGAACAGGTCATTTAACATCAGCCTATTTGTTTTCAGTAATGAACAAATGTTTAATTAATGTGCAATAACTTTTGCAACCAAATGAGTTCCATTGGAATTTATAAAGAATGGGGCAGTCTGAATATTAACCTAGGCTCAGAAAGGCAGCAAATATAATATTAAGGTTTAAACATGTGTACTGTGGTTTTATACTTATTTGCAGAACTGTTAAATTAGAGTAAATATGTCCTTTGTCAATTACTAGTGGTTAATTAAGATCCATTAACTTTCAATTCTCCACAGCATCATGTATCCTTTAATGTAACTCCCTGATAAGAAGGGGGGGGGGGGGACATCAAAATATTTGAACTTTCTTCCAGCATAGTTCTTTAGGACTTAATTGGAGAATTCTGGTGCAAATGGTCTCAGCTTTGTTTAGTTAAATTGACCTGATGGGAAATACAGGGAATTTGTGTCTGTTTCTCAATTGTTTTTATCTATTTGCTAAATTTGCTTCACCTATCTATTCTTATCTTTTATGACACAATGTTGGCAGATTGTCTGCAAAATTGGACATCTTTCAACCCTTCAAAAACTCTGAAAAAGAGTGATTTGTGTTTGCTTGCTGAATTAAAAAGGAATTTATTTTGCTGTAGATAAACATGCATTGCTGCTTTGAAAGTGGAAAGGTTCGAGGCCTTTGAGGGTTCTCAGTGGTGCTGAAAGAGATAAGCTCCTCTGGTACATACAAGAGAGTCTCTTCCTGTTGGATTTAATAATGTTTCAAAGCAACCACAAGGTGACAGTGTTCTAGCACATTACTATGAGAGTTTTGACACAGGTGTTTCACTCAGCCCATTTTGGTCTATCACATATGGACAGAGCTGATTGTTATTTATCAATAACTGAAGGTCAGTAATAATTCATGGTCAGTCCAGTGTCATGCTGTACAACTATCATTCAATTTATAGATGATAAAGAAATTCTCAGATCTGACACATTGGCTGCAGGTCTGTAATCATTTGTCACTTGAAGGCTATTTTTCTCCAGAATATGTACACCTGGAATGAAACTTACTGTCATCTGAGGGAACTCTCTAAACACTTCTGTACAAGGCTAGACTTCTGTATGCATTTCATTATCACTCCTGTAATACAAATTATCTTATAGTTACAACACTTCGTTGAGCCTTATCCCCCTCTCTTAGTGTTAATGTAACATTCCTTTACCTCATGCACTGTTAATACATTATAGTGAATTGGGACCACAACTTTCAGTAGTGTCACTAGGCTTAATGTCGCCTGGCATGGTAACTTATGATGTGTCCCCCCCCCCCCCCCCACATACACACACACATTTACCTCCTCCTATACAACACCATACAGAATCTTTTAATAATGTTTTTGTACTAGTGTTACTTATAAGTTGTAATCCCTGCATATCACATAAACAACAAGCAAAATTAAAATTATACTTTTTAAATTACAATATCATACACACACCCTAAATGTTTATAGATATGTGTAGTTTCATGTGGTTAAAGTGAAAATTTGGTAAAATTTGATATTTCTAAAGACTATTTTAACAGAATTAAAAAATTAAATTTAAAAAAGTAAAAATTATTTTAATAAATATATTTTATTTTAAAAAATAAACAAACAAACCTGGGGCTCTCCTTTCTCCTTCCACTGAGCCTTGCCTTACTTAAATAATCTTTTCAGCATTTTCAAGGAGTGCAGGAGAACTCCACAGACCATTTCTACCAAAAGGCAGATGTTGTGGTGTCACCCTTCCCCTTAGGGTGTCACCTGATGTGATCCACACACTCTGCACATCCACCACCACCTTGTAGCACCCCTGAATGTAACATCCTTTCACCTCATTTAATACACTCTAGTGTATTGGGACTATCATTTCCAAGACCTGATTTTTCCAATAGGTTCATGAGGTTGTGTTGATTAATATGATGATATCATAAAAACTCAGGCTCTTTGAAGGAGCAGGAAGAAATTATTTGCTTCATCTCTCTGGTCTCTTCCAGGTATGAATGCATAATACACACAAAAGAAATTATATGCAGCAGTAATAAAACAAGGCTGCTGATGTTATGGCTATAGAGATATAGGCAGCAGTAGCTACAGACCAAGGGATGGGAGGCACAATAACCTCCATGGATCTCTTGCTATCCAAAATCAATCTACATAAGTTCCTAAAAGATCCTAAGTCATAGTCCCAGGGGTTACACACAAGTTCCTGTGTCATGTATGAGTTATTCTGGTAATGTTATTTCTGCATCCCTTTGTTTGTGAACATGTGAGCCATAATCCAATACATTTGACTTCATTTGGCTTCTGCATGCATACTTCTTTCAAACTATGGTCTTTTGAGTATATTCAGACACCAATGGCAGTGCCCTGAAAGTTGATAGTTGAGTGATACTTTCCCTAAATTTACTCTAGGCCTTTATTTGTAGTTCCTCAGCCAATGGATCTCTGTAAATCAGGGCAACCCTAGATCTGAGAATGTGCTAGGAAATGAAACCTATTATCCTAATGGCTGACCCAGTGTTTATTTAAAAAAAGAAAAAAGTGGCACTCCACCAATGGTTTGTTTTTGTTGTGTGCCTTCAAGTCATTTCTGACTTATGCCAATCTTATCATGGGTTTCTTTTAGCAAGAGTTGTTCAGAGGGGATTTGCTTTTACCTTCCTTTGAGGCTGAGAGAATGTGACTTTCCAAGGATCACCTTGTGAGTTTCCATGGCTGAGTGGGGATTTGAACCCTTGTCTCAAGAGTCCAGTGTCCAGACCACTACACCACACTGAGTCTATCCACCAATGGTAGAAACATGCTATTTTACCTTTCCACAATGTTTCAGAGATCCTAGGGAAGTATCAATATGGGGCTTTGAGGGAAAGTAAAATGGAAGACCTGTTTGATCTAATTGTCCAATATGAGCTTCTGAGGGTGAGTATCAGTGGTGGCCTTTCTCAGGGTACTGTAACCCTGGTGGTTGCCCTAGGATGACAGGTGAGGATAATGCTGAGTCTGTCTGAGACTGTATGACAAAGAGAAAGAACACACACCTATTTTCTATTCAGTCTTGTATGAGAATGCAGAAAAGAGTGCAGGACACATCTCTCAACAGGCATAACTGTCCCACTGTTTATTGCTGAAGAGTCATTTTAGCAATTTGAAAGTGGAAGCATAATTATCATAAGAGGCAAGCACTACAGAATTTTAGCACAAATGCAAGTTAGGATCATTCCTATCCCTGATATATTTTTTGCAGATTTATTCTTGGCTATTTTCCAATTCCATCTAGGCTGTAAACATTTAATTTCTACTTGTTCATATGCAACAAGCACATGCATGCACAGGGCTAAAAATAATTGAAACTGCCACTAATGCTAGGTATAGAAGTTTTGATCCTGTTGTTGGCCAACATCTTATAGGGCACCAAGCTGGGCAACTACTCTATGGGCTTGTCTACATTACTTATACACTCTGAATTTCTAACATGCCTGCTGTGTGCGGTTTTCATTATGCAGGCCCAAAACTATGCAGTTATTGCCGTCAGGGTTTTTAAGAGGTCCCCCCCCCCCACCTTCTCCTCAATTTGGAAGTGATTCTCTTGTTGGACTGCCTTACCCTTAACCTGATAAACTCACAACATGACCCTCTGCCCCCCCCCTCTCTCTCTCTCTCTGTGTGTGTGTGTGTGTGTGAAAGAAAAAGATTTATGTTTCTGGAGGTCTCTAAATCAGGTCAAGTTTGCTATATGTATGGACAGATGCTCTAGGCTGATTCCAGAGACTGACCAAGAACAATTGATTGGTTCCTCAGTGCTGGTGAACTGATGAATGTTTCACCATTTTAAGGAAATCTGCCAAGAGCAGTGTTGTTTTTTCCCGCATTACTAAATGGAATCATTAATTCAGAAGTATTTGGGGGCATATGTACAAAGCAAGTCAACTTGCTTCTAGTTGGTGTACCATTCTCTCAGTGTCTTTCATTTACTGTTCATCTGTTGTCCCAATGTTAGATCTGCTTCCTATATTCACATGAAAAAGTACATGATCTTGCCTGGAATTTGTCCACACTTGTGAAGTAGCAGGCACATAATGTAATAATCACAGAGGGAAAAAACTTGTTTTGTATGCATTTGGAACAATTGTCAAAACAGGCAGGTAGGTAGGCTGCATCTGGAGACAGAATGTCTTTTTAGAAATCTTCTGTCTGTAGCTCATTTGCCCCTCTTCTACACAATACAATTTCCTGGATGTATAAATGCCTAGACTATTTTCTCCTTAGGTCAGTTGATCAGATGTCCACTACATAAGGAAAGCAGATGTTTCCAACTGTCCCTGACCCACAGTAAACAATAATTTTAGACATGCCCTTAGTGTGGCTCTTTGACCACCATAATAAGAGTTGTTGGAACTGCAATTAGAGAAGCAGTAAACTCAGGAGAGTGCCAAAAGTGTGCTTCAAAGGTAATTTGGAGAGATATAAACAGTAGGAGGTACACACGGTGAAGGGCGAGTCTGTCTTAATAAATGTAACAGCTTGCACCCGGGAAGAGGAAATAAACAGCAGAGAGCCTAACAATAAGTAGCAAACAGCCAGCTGTACTAGGCTCCTAAAGTAACTTTATTGTCACCTTTTTTTTCTGGGCAGCTTTTCTTTTTCATATCACCAGCCACTTGGAAGTGCTGCACAGAATATAAGCAGTCAGGGCTATGTGAGAGAACTGCCCAAGAAGGAATTTCAGTCATCTGAAGTCATCTCCATTTTAATAAAAATGGAGACTTTGCTCAGTCCTCTCACACTGCTTCAGAGTTTGTGCATCTTCCTGTCTTTTCTGTGCTTGGCTTTCACATGACAGCCCCAGATAAATGTATGTTTTATAACTGATATGGAGCTGCTGCAGGCAATAGCAATGCCCATATTGAGGTTCTCCCATCTCCTCTTTAGTTACCCAACATTCTGGTGAAGTGTGTGACTATTCCACAGCCAACAGCCAATTATGTGGCACAAGGGCAAAGAAATATGAAGTTTTGGCCACAGGGAGCCTTGCATTCTGTTTGTGATGTTGCTTTGTCTTCTCCCTCTGTGTATGTGCCTTCAAAACACCCATTGACACTTGAAATTAGTAGGGCTTTCTTAGGTAAGCAATACTCAAGAGGTAGTTTTGCCAGTTCCTTCCTCTGAACTATAGCCCATAGCACCTGATCTTCATTGGCAAGCTCTCATCCAAGCACTACAAGGTCTGATCATGTTTAGTTTAGACCCGATCTGAAGCCTTTAGGATATTTAGGCACGCTGGCCTTTTTGTTGTTGTTTCTGTCTTCAAATCATTCTGACTTATGGTGACTCTAAGGTCCATCATGACGTATCATAACCCCATCATTTGTTCAGAGGGCGGTTGCCCTTGCCTCCTTCTGAGACTGAGAGAGTATAATTTGCGTAAGGACACACATGGCTGAGTCTCCAGAGTCCTAATCCAACACTCAAACCACTATGCCATGATGGCTCTCTGTAGTAATAAAGAGCCTGATAATCGCACCAGTGAATGAAGGAAAAAGTTCCTCACAATTCAGAGCGAGGTCAAAGAATGACTGGCTAAATTTGTTACCCAGTCTTTCATTGATTATTTTCAAGGATGAAATAAGCAGTCCACTTCAAATCCAAATGCTGAACTTTGGTATATATATATATATATATATATATATGTATATATACTTTAACAAATATCTGAATTCAGATGAGCAACCTTTGAAAAGTTTGCCCAAAATTTAGTGGTGCCTCACTCCAGCATTTGGAATTGCAGTTGTTTTGTTACTCTCCTTTCGTTGGGTGACTTGAGACCATTAATCAACCACCTACATGACTTCAAAAGAAAGAAAGAACATAAGAAACAAATGACAATATGAATGAGCAGTCAACTGCTAAAACTGAAATCTTCACCCCCGCTGGAAACTTGACATTTGGTTCTGGATAACAAAGCCATTCTTCATCCAAATTTCAACCATGTAAATTTTGATCAATGCAGACTTTACTTAAATATTCTTTTCAGTACTGCTTCATGTTACTTTTTTTAAATAGAGATATTGATATCAAGTGTCAGAAAAGGCCATTATGTAAAGTATAAAGAAAAGATGCCTGTGCACATATCTATTCTACATCAGACCTAATACTGTGACAGCAACAGGTTAGACATAGAAGCATCAGGAATGTTATACAGAAGAGGTCCCTTCATAAAAATGTTCTTGGCTTGAGGTCCTTCACTCTACAAGGGAGGCGACATGTATTTAAATGATTCCCTTTTTTGGATACTAAAATTTGTGTATAGTGAACTTCTGCTGTAAAAATACTCCCAATCACAAGACTTATCTTCCCTGCTTGCAGTCAAAAGTAGTGTAATAGGGGAACAATATCATTAGACCTCCCAACATTTCACAGATGAAAACTGGAACACGTATGGTCAGATGACCAGAGAGTGCAGTCATGATGGAAATGTTATGAATAAGGAAGAACATACAAGCTAGGAGAGGCTACAGCAGTTTGCTTTTGCTTGAACTTTCACAGAAGGACAAGAGTCTGCCCCCTTCTCTCCTCCCTTTTCAGTTAATTCAGTGCTGACTCAGTTTGCAGCAAGCGAAGTAAGCAGAAGACAAATGTGGAAGGTGGGAGGAAAAGAGAGACGTTTTAAAAGAAACTGAAAAAGAGGAAAAAGAGAGAATAAATCAGAATTGCTCTTGACACATTGGGACAGTTGGAGGGTATGTACCACCAGGTGGTTTTGTGCAGACTGTGGGATTATCTGCACTACCCATTTACAGAAGATACCACTGTTACTGCTAGAGCATTCTTGTAGCTCCTAGAACTACATCTCCCAAGTTGGAGGAGAAGGATCAATGAGTAGAGTGCCTCTCTACACTACAAGATTAAACTGGTTTTCTTAAATAGAATTAAACTGGTTTATATATAATTCAAGTTAATATAAAAAGAGTAATTAGCTACTTCTGTCTAGAGAAATGGATGATGTTCAGGGTCTTCTTGCCAGTCCTACATTGTGACTGAGTATACTCATGGCAAAGTTATCTGGTGATGTACTAGTTAACAGCTCAGAGGGGTGGGGAGGGAACAGGTGCCTAAGATGCAGAAGACATCATTTTGTAAAAAGGGACAGGTGGCATTGCAGGCAAACACTAACAATGTGACATAATGATGCATGTGCACAATGGAGAACTATCTCATGTTTTTTTTAAAAAAACTCACAGAAAGTAAGAGATGCAGGCTGGTTTCCTTTTTCTTGAGAGACAATGTTATTAACATGAAATAAGAAAGGGTTGATGGAAAAAAAGAAGAGAAGCCGTTTTCACACATGTGCTGAGCCTAGAGTTTCTGAACTTCTTCATGTGAGCCATACAAATGGTTTTCTTTAAAACCAACCTTTGAAATCTTATTTGTTGGATCTTTGTCTCGGTAGGTACCTTTTACCATACCACAACCTGTCATCAACCAACTCAATGGACTAAGCAATGGACACTTTTATAAAATGGAGCTCATCTGAATTTTCTACTGTTCCTATAATACCCTATCATAAACCTGCCATGTGTTTGGACAGATGTATGGAGAGATGGATGGATTTAAGAATACAAGGAGATAGATATCTTTATTGGCAAGATTGCAATTATGAAGTTAATGAAGCTGTAAGAGCAAATTCAATCAGGAGGTGAATGTTACACAGCTTCACCTGATTTTTTTATCCAGCTGATGTGGAGAGCGCCCAGTGGGAGTGGCTTTCAACTTTTACTGATACTGACCTCTTCTTTAAGCACTGTATGAGACCTCTCTCTGTATTTCCATTTCATATCTACCATTCTTTCCTTCTTTCTTTTCTGGTAGTCTTTCAGAGTTACCCATTTTTCATCTAGCTACTGGAAAGTATTTACTCGAAAATTATCTATCTCACATTTTTCAGCTTTTGGAATTCAAATTAGCAAGGAACATAGCAACAATGCCCCAGTAGAAAATGCCTTGTTTCTTATGAAAGGCCCTCAGTTGTCCAATGAAGGCACTGAAATGGGACAAAACATTTTGTGTGTGTAGTATCTTTTCCTTTAAATAAAATGCTGGTGGCATGGCAAGAGCAATCCATTGAAGATCAGAGCGAGTCTTCTTTAGCATTACAAAAGCAATTTACTGTGACTTAGAGGAGATATACATAGAATTTCCTCTCCCAATTAGAACCTTGAGATCCTTCAGTCTGAACAATTTTGGGGAACATTTCAGAAGGGCAAGTGGGTGGGTCATATTTGAAAATAAAAATCCAAGATTGGGGCTCATCCAGATAAATCTGAACAAAGATGAAAATCTCAACTGGCTTAATATTTAAGTGAGAAGTTAGAATGCAAGCCTGTGCACCAGTCCTTAAATGTATGGCCCTAATAATAATAATAATAATAATAATAATAATAAATATTTATTTATATACCGCCCTTCCAATGATCAGGGTGGTGTACACATACAATCAGGGTTGTGTACATATATTTATGGGTCTTACTCCTAGTAAAAACAGAAGTACAGTCCACCCATGCCATATGCGGCTTTCAGCTTATGCTGAAGCCATGTGACAAAGGAATGTGAAAGGAATAGTTGTCTCCTTTCATCAGGATATGGTTTTTCAGTGTACTTTGGCTTGATGGTGTCCATCTAATTTGAGCAAGCAACCATGAATTCTGCCCCCCATGCCCCACTCATAATGAATGAGCCTTAAAACACCTTACAACCATAAGTGATTATGCAAAAGAGGAGCTTTGAAGAGATAAACATTCCCAACGAAAGTTAGAAAAGTATATGTTGATTTAAAAAAATGCTTGTACAATACACATTTGTTCAGGCTCCTTCCTTCTTTTCTTAGCTGTCATAAGCAGTTAAGAAGAAGCCATAATAATGCAGTTTGATTATGAAGAGGGGATACTGAATAGTCAACAATCAAGATCTATCTCTTGACAAGTGTGTGTGATCATTTCTGTATCTCTAAAAGTGAAACTTTGAAAATAGGATTATATTTGAGCAACTTGAAGCCTTCTTATACCATAAATCTGTAGATTAAACACATGGCAGGAATATACATTCCTCGAGAAACTATCACAACAGATTTGGTGTGCACATTAAATGCCTTATTGTAAGCTTTGTACATGGTATGGGGGGGGGGGGTAACCTTGCTTTTCTTGACCATATGGATTTGTATGTGCTGTGTTCTGAAATTCAGTTGAATGTAGATAGATGCAGAACAAAGCTCACACTCTGATCCCACTTTCCCTCATCCCTGCACATTCCAGCATTGCTTGTAAGAAAAGTACTATCATCAGCTGCTAATAGGTTGCCTGGCTTGACTTCTAGTGACTGGGTGTTCAATGAGTAATGACAGGAAAAGAGGGCTCTTTATAATTACAGCACATTAGGTTACTGAAAGTTTTCCTGGCGAGGCATTATGAGTCCATGTTCTTCCGAAATTGACTGCTGAAGGGACTGTTTAAAATTTAAAGCATTCTTGTTGGGTGCCTCTTGTGGAATACAGATTGGTCCACATTTGTACATGGAAACTCCATCACATATTTATCCCCCACTACTCACTGATTATAACCATTACTATTTCTTCCTCATAGTACTCTCTTCCACCTTGTGAATCTCAGTATTTGCTTTCAAGATTCAATATTTCTACCCTCCTTTGTTTGTGAAAGAAAATTGTTGTAATTCTGAGCATACCTGTTCTTTCTAAATTCTCCATCATATTCTGAATTAGAAGAATGGGTGGGGATGGGACATTTTATTGAATGTGGAGGAAGCCAAAATATTCAAGTAACTGGGGGAAGAAGGTCCCTAGCTGGCTAGTTAATACAGAACAAAACAGTATTATTGGTTCATACTAGTGGAAGAAGGGAGTATTGGACTAAGATAACAGAAGGCAAATTATGGTTTTCCAGATGTTACTGGATTACAACTCCTCTAATTCCTCATAAATGCCTACAATAAGTATGGACACTGGGAACTGAAGTCCAACTATATCTTGAGATGTACTTAGTTTTCCACCCATGGACTAAGAGAACTGGAAGAAAATAGGGAGAAAGTTTATTTCACCCTTCATCAATACTCACTGACTGAATTTGTTTGATTTAGTTAGTTACTGTTTAGTTAGTTCTAGTACAATTGATGGTAATGAAAACATTATTTTGTGTCAGTTTGTCTTAAATATTTTCAGGATTGGTCAGTACCATCTTTGTTGCTCCGCATATTCCTCTTTCTCTTCAGTTTCTTTTACTGGAGTTTTGTTTTGCTGTTACATTCTATCTCCCCAAGTTAATAATTGAGAAAAGACGTGATTGTAGACATTTTACTTTCCTTCAGTTTTAAAATTCTTTCTATGATGAACAGGGTAAATATGAAGATGAAACAAAGTTCAAGAGAAAGGAGAAAGCTCTAGAACTATTGTTGACAACATTGGTTTCATCTTTGGGCAAGGGTAACCATATGAATGACAAACCCACCCACCCACACACACACACACACTTCACCATCATCAAAAACCTTGCTCAGGTCTTCCAAACTTTAGACTCTGGATTCCTTGACTGAGTCTTTCCATCTGCAATATGGTCTTCCTCTTTTCCTACTGCCTTCTACCCTGTCAAGCATTATTTTTTATCTAGTAAGCATGTCCTCTCAAGATTTGTCCAAAGTATGACAGTCTCAGTTTAGTAATCTTGGTTTCTAGGGACAGCTCAGGCCTGATTTGCCCTAGGGCCCATTTATTTGTCTTATAGCAATCTAGGGTAGCTGCAGAACTCGCCTCCAACATCACATCTCAGATTAGTTGATTCTCTTCCTATCAACCTTCTTCACTGTCCAGCTTTCAAAACCATATATAGAAATTAGAAATACAATGGATTGTGTCATCATCATCACCATCATTATCATCATCATCTTTATCTTTATTTCTAGCCCGCTCCTCTGTGAAGCACAATCGGAGCGGGGTACAGCAAGATTAAAACATACAGATTAAAACACTTCATCAACCCATTCCCAGCCACCCACCCCTTAAAATAGATTAAATTAACAATAATTTAAAACAATAACAACATTAAAAGCATAATTCATCCTTGATGGTTCTTAGTTGAGGAAAGAGATAGTACCAAGCAAGGGGTCAGATTAAATTAATAGGTCCCGTTTCGGATCCTGGATCTAGGAGGTTTCAGGGAAGGCCTGCCGGAAGAAATGCGTCTTCAGAGCTTTTTAAAAGCAATCAAGAGATGTTATAAGACGCAACTCATCCGGCAGACCATTCCAAAGTTTGGGAGCGGTAGTGAAGAAAGTCCTCTGGGAGGTCTGCGACAGCCTAGATCCAGTGTAATCCTGACTTTGTAAAGTCAGTGTAATCCTGACTTTGGTATTTAATTATATATCTTTACACATCAATATATTGTCTAGTTATTTCATAGGTGCCTTTCCAATTCCTAGGCTGCATCTAGATTGTAGAAATAATCCAGACTGACATCACTTTAACTTTCATGGTTCAATGCTATGGGATTCTGGGAACTGTAGTTTGTTGTGGCACCAGAGCTCTCTGAAAGAGAAGGCTAAATGTTATTCAAAACTACAATTCCCAGAATTGCATAGCATTGATCCATGACAGTTCAGTGGTGTCAATTTGGATAATTTCTGCACTGTGGATACAGTTCTAGTTACAAAGTGGTTGTCTATATTGGCATGAGACCTCTGGGAAATGTAGTTCAAACAAGTAAGATTCCAATGCTGAGCTAGAAAGATATTTGGCTTATCAAGCTAATCAGTTCTTAATGTTGTTAACTCAAGATAGCACGTGGCATTGTATAACAAAAGTCATACCAGTTTACCCTTCCCATAAAATGAAATTATAGGTAAGAATGTGGATTTTGACCAACAACCACTTAATAACCTTGAAACATAAGACAGGTTCTTCCACTGCTCTCTTGTGTGGTTTTATGCTGACATTTATCACCAGGTGTGAGATGTATTGGCAGATTGTGGGAATAATGACAAAGATCATAAGCATTATTGCATACAAATTTAGCATATGCTGAGACTAAAAGAGAAGACATATTGGCAGAGTTCAGGTGAAAGAGGACTGGATTTAATTCTATGTGTAATTTAAATACATTTTAATAATAACATCTTTTATCATTTTTTTATTTATGATTTTGTAAGTGTTTTAAGTTTTATAAGACACCTTGATTTCCAGTATTGGGGAATGTCAAGACATGAAAGAATCTGAGAAGGAACCTAGGACAATATGTTTGTTTGTTTGTTTGTTTGCAGTATTTATACCCCATTCTTCAACCCTAAAAGCTCTCAAAATGGCTTACAGATAATTATTCAGATGGTTCCCTGCCCTCAGCCTTATGATCCAAAAAGACATGACACAAAAGGAGAAGGAAATGGTGGTGGAGAAGGGAATCAAGTCCTGTGGTTCTCTCCCTCTGGGGCCTGAGCCATGGCAAATAGACAGGAGGGAGGGCCCTTCTTCTTGCTCTGGCTAGCCCTGATGGAATTGGGCCTGCGTTTTCACTCCCTTCCAGGCCAGATGATGACAGATAGACAGACAGAGGATACTTCTTCTTTCATCGCTCTGAATCAGGATCTTTCCTATTCAGCTGGACCTGCAGCAGTTACACAAACCCTGTTTCATTGCCTCTCCATTTCTCTTTATGCTAACTCCATAGTTTGCCTTTTCACATTTCACACCTTCACACTTGTTCCTATAGGACAGTCTATATGTGCTGTGCTATTTGTAGATCTCTAACAAGTCAAACTGGAATGTAATTGGGAGTTGCTTATTTGTACCCCTTAGAAGAGTTGAATGATGCATTGTATCAAGATAGGGGGACCGTAAACCTGTATTGGTGTGTGTGTGTATGTGTGTAGAATCAAAGGACAAATTAGAGAACTAGTTTGAATGTTACGAGAAAAGGGGATGGAGTTGTACATGATATGCAAAGAGCATGAAAGTAGTGTGCTATATGTAATGAAGTTACCACTACAATAACTTGCTATTTTTTTTTTTTTAAAAAAAAAGAGTAATGAAAGTATAGCCATGTTACTTTGAAGCAAGGTAGCAGATAAAAGCAATGTTACTTTATTGGTATATTGTAATGAGTGAGAATATTTAGTTATTTTTAAGAGTTATTTTAAGAGCATTTAAAGAGGTATTATGACAGTTTTCAAATTTTATGCTATTAACTTAACACTATTAAGGTCCCCACTTAAAAACTAGCAAAAAATAATATAAAAGTTATGCATATTGCAAGAAGTAATGTAACAAGTTAACTTTTTCATGATGGTAGTGAATAACAGAAACAAGTGAATTTGCTCCCAGACATTATAATGAATAGCAGATCTGGGACATGTGTATCTGTTGTTTCTGTTGTATAACTATACACATAATGGTGGTATTCATAAAGTTCCGTGAGACCCAGGTGACCACCCAGGATTTGTGGAATCTCTCATAATACTTATTGCAGCTGGTATCTTTGGGTTCATACTCCACAACCTGGGGAATATAATTACTATTTTGATTTTATTATTTCAATAAGTAGGGTTTCCAAAGACATTATGGATCCCCACTGAATACAGAAAAAGCTGATTAGTATAATTTTCAGCCTGCTTCCATATGTCTTATTTTTCCACTTTTCAGGACTACTTCTGGACTGTAGTGAGTTACCAATATGGAGAGCTGTCCAAAAGCAATTCACCATGTGCAAAATTTTCTTGGTTTGATTTGAGCATGTGAAAAAATGAAAAATAAAAAGTATAGACTTCTGAATCATTCCTATGTGTGTATAAAGAAAGGGCTGTGAATGGAAGACAGATGTGTTAATACAAAACAAGACCCTAAAATAAATACTAAAAGAAGGTGGGAGTGAGAGAGAAAACAAAATCAGTTAAAGGGGGGGGGAGCATAAGGCAACCCACATAAGAATGACAATTTCTGTTTTTCTGTTTTCTCTCCCTGTGTTCCAAAATCTTGTGCTTTTTTGTTCTCTTTCTTGCTCCAGTAAAAACACCATCCCTGGACAAAATTAGTCCATCTTATAAATGTATTTTCCTTTCTTTCTTTCTTTCTTTCTTTCTTTCTTTCTTTCTTTCTGTCCTTCTTCTTCTTCTTCTTCTTCTTCTTCTTCTTCTTCTTCTTCTTCTTTAAAAAAATCATAAACACTGTCTCATACTGCAGAACTATTGTGAGCTTTTTCAGCATCTAAAATTGAGATAGGTCATAGTTTCACTGGGACCTCTCCAATATTTTATGTACAAATTCATCTATCAGGCTGTCATATTTAAGGCTTTTTGACAGTTCACTTTCTACAGATACCATTTAAAAAATCCTGAGAGTCATTTTCTTGGCTCATCAGACAACTTAGATTGCTCTGTGAAAGCCACAATAATGGGTCCACCCAGGGAAATTCACAGTACTACAGCTTTGCACTGCCTTTTTCATTCAGAAATGCACATTTTACAGTGCCAAATGAATATATAGGCTGTTTCATTTCAACAAGGTATTGCAGCTTCTTCATCCGTTACTAACAGCCAATATCAAAATAGTCTTTTGGGGTCCATTGGTGTTTGTTAGGAAGAGCCAGTCTTAGCAATTTTGAATAGGCCTGCTGAACAATGTTTTTCCAGTATTTGAGAAGTTGCTTCCTTTCTTTCAACACCTTTATATGCAGCCTATCTAGCAAGCTTGTGAAAATGGCCTGAAAAGAAGAATCTGGCATGCCAAATTTGGAATTGCTTGTTATATATAATATACAAGGACTATCAATAACTATAGGCATTCTGGATGTTACTGGAAGGACATTGCACATTTGCTCCAATCTTCTTTGCTCTTCTTTGTTTAGGGTATTGTAAAAGCTGCTGAGGGAACTATGGAAGATCTTGCAATGTACAAATGTCTATCCTTGTGTTTTAGGCACTAGCAACATATAACAGATACTATAATCTCTAAAATATCACAGTCTCCAAGATCAATAACATCACTCTGCTTTACCTGTGAGACCTTCTTATTTGTGTTGTTTTTAAAAGGTCACTATTAAGCTATGATGGGATGATTTCCCAATATAATAGTCAAACCCTTATTGAAAATGTATTCTGTACTGTTCTTTTTCAAAGTCTTTGAGCAAACGGTAGCCTAAGGGAGAAAGAATATGAAAAGTAAGCGCTTGGTATTATTATTGGTGAAAGAGAAACCTCAGTTCTGTCCCCAACAAATCAGAAGGGTATTTAATTCCTCATTCATTGCAATTTGCTAATACAAGCTTCATCAACAAATTTTCAGATTCTAGCAAAATTAGGCAGATTATTTTAAAATCAAAAAAGCTATGATTCTCAGTATCCTCCTCAAGTTGTTGAATTTCCTGTTGTGTGACTGACTACATATGGTTTGTGGACTATAATTATGGTACAATTTGTAGAGATGGATGAAACCAAACTTTGTTTTAACAGATAGTTTAATGGTGGGGAATTCACACTTATTTTTTGGATTGGTATTCCTACTAAGTTTTCCATTTCTGAATCACTCCATGACATTTTAACCCTGTTGCCATTCACACTTGCCACCATTTCAGTTTAAAATAGAGGCGCCTCCATTTCTGGGAATGATGCAGCATGATCTGAAATGATTTGATAGCTTACTCATACTACCAAAGATGCAGATCATTGAGGCTCTTTAAAAATGAAGTGCTTAAGGACACGGTGTCAAATAAGTGGGTTTTTTTGGTATTCACCCCACCACCAAACTGCACCAAGTGAAGTCAGGGCAGGTATGAATGCCATGAAAATAACCTGGTTTCATACTGGGTTGTTTTTGTAGTGTGAATAGGGCCTGGGAATATTTTGTTTTTCGCAGGACATGGAAGTTCAGCAAGGAAAAAAAGTGAGCTGAATCATTTGAAGAAACAAAGTATTCTCCAATGATATATAAGTGTGAGTGATAGAATTCTCTCAGCTGTATGAGCAACATTCTAAATCCAACTGTTAGAGCATATCTCCAGTGTATATCAGTTTGGCACCACTTTGTCATGGTTCTATATATGGAACTCTGGGATTTGTAATTTGGGAGGTACTCAGAATTCTTTGCTATGAAGTGCTAGTACACTCTTCTGAAATATTGCACTAAAGCTCTCTAAATTAATAAAGTGGAATCAAACCGCTAGAATTATGTAGTGCTTTTAGTCCATCTAGAGCAGTGTTCCCCAAACATTTTGGGGCTGCTATCCCCTTTCCTCTTGGGCGACAAGCCTAGCAACCCCCATAATACCTATTTCTTGATATTAGGTCTACTGTTCTTCTGCAAATTTAAAATAAGCTATCTTGGTTGCTGCTCCTTTGAATCATGTTAGGAGCAGCAACCGAGCAGGTGGCTGAGCAGAGACCAAGCAAGGCCATATAGAAAGGCGGGTGCAGGCAAGAGGCTTCTTGGTTGCTGTCTGACTGCTACTTGGTTACTGCTCCCTTTGCAGCTGGTCACCCTGGAGTAACAACCAAGCAGCTAGCTGAGTAATGACTGAGGAGCCTCTCACTTATGTTAACTTTGTGGCAAAGGGTAATGTGGGCAAGAAGCTTCTTGGTTGCTACTCAACCTATTCAGTTGCTGCTCCTAAGGTGACCAAGTGCAAAGGGAGAAGCTTCTCCCCAGTGAGGAAGGACTCCCTTCTTTGTTGGGGTGGAAAGGGGTACAGCCAGTGTGTGTAGTGAGTTTACAGAGGCCACATGCTCTGGACTGGAGATTGGCATGGACAGGGAAAGGGACAGATTTTAAATCTCTGGAGTTTGCCTCAGGAGTAGCACTGAGATAAAGGATTCCTTCAGATTCCACCCTGGATACCCCTCCCCCTCCTTCTCCAGAGACATGACTTCCCCATAGAGCTTCAAGTGTCCCCACCACCACCAACATTGTTTCTAATAATAATAATAATAATTTATATTTCCCGCCTCTCCCTACGAATCGAGGCAGGATTACAGCAATTTTACAGCTTCATTTATATACCGCTTCATACCATTAAGGCGTGTCTAAGCGGTTTACAATTGTAAGCTATTTGCCCCCCAACAATCTGGGTACTCATTTTAGCGACCTTGGAAGGATGCAAGCCTGAGTCGAGCTTCAGCCCTTTGCTGGTCTTGAACTCGCAACCTTATGGTTTTGAGTGAGTGGCTGCAGTACAGGCATTTAACCACTGCGCCACCAGGGCTTTAGTTTTTTGTGGGTTCTTCAGGCTATGAGGCCATGTTCTAGAAGAGTTTATTTGTGACATTTCTCTCAGCCCGTCTAATGAAAGAAAGCAGGAGCAGCCACCACAGCTCCAACCTGCCAGCCAAGTCCCAGCAAATCTCACAAAGTTTAAGAGGGATGTCAAATTTGAAAGCTTCTTTTTGCTGCTGCTGCTTCCCCACTGACACTTGCTCTAACCCTTTGCTTCAGTCAGTCAGTCTATCCCAAAATAGCATCTCTCCAAGCCACAGAAATGATATTCTGCACCCAAGACTTGTAGTAGTTTCCTGCCACTACTAGCAAAAAATGTGGCTAAGTGAGTGAGCTTACTTGGGCAGGTAAAAAGTGGAAGACTCCAGCACACAAAGTGACCAGCAAGGCTTAATGGTGGTTTTAAGAGCCCCTGAAAAGAAGTTTCATGCAACCTTCATCCCCACCATGGCCCTAAAAGCTGCTGATTCTGCTTGTCTTTCTTGAATACCAATAATTATCTAAAGCCTCCCACCTGCCTCCCTTTTCCCTCACAACTCTCCCCCCCCACTCGATCTTTCCACTCCCTCCAGTGGGAACATGCCACCAATTTGGGGAATCACTGATCTTGAGCAATCCCATCGAATCAATGAAAATTTTAAAAGCCAGCACATATAGGGGCTTTCTAGACCGTCCAAAAGGGGCGGTCCATACTCGCCTCTTCTAGCAGTGAGATGAGGCCTAGGCTGCTGCACGGGCAGCCTTAGAGGCCTCATCCTGCCGCTTTTGGAGGCCGCGGGGAACCGGAAAACTGCTGGTTCCCCATGGCCTCCAAGCGGGGTGCAGCAGGCGCTCTGGGAGCCCGCTGTACCCCGCTTCCCTTGGCGGGGCTGAAGGGAGGAAGGGGCCGCTGCCACGGGCCCCTTTCTCCCTGGGTCTTTGCTGTGGCCATTTACAGGCCACGGCAAAGACCCGCTGCAAAAAAAGCTCCGTTTTGGAGCTCTTTTTTTTGTGCCATGGGAAGGGCGCGATTGGCGCCCTCCTGCGGCGCAAAAGCATCAAAACGTGCGCAGCGTATCTAAACGCTGAGCACGTGATGACGCTTTTCTGGCGCATCCATATGGACACCGCCATCTTTAAATGGCAGCGTCCATGCAGTTTAGGCCTAGGGAGGGTGTAGACACTACGCCCTCCTTAACTCTAAAAGCGGGCTTTTTAGCCCTAAACGTGCATTTTTTTGCCCGTCTAGAACGGGC
Organism: Urosaurus nigricauda; assembly: GCA_034509955.1. Lineage (NCBI taxonomy): Eukaryota > Metazoa > Chordata > Lepidosauria > Squamata > Phrynosomatidae > Urosaurus > Urosaurus nigricauda. The sequence continues at coordinate 37,718,864 of JAOEGL010000003.1, forward strand.
CAATGGTTATATTGATTCAGTGGGTCTAATAATCAGCTTTAAGTGTCAGTCTCTATGAAATAAGAGAAGAAAGGAAAGGGTTCAATAAATAACCAAATAAATAGGGGCAAAAACCTTGAAAAATAAGAACAGGAGTCTTGGATTAGAACTGATGAAAAGAAATACCAGTAAAAAGTAAAAAATACTTACCCTTCTCAATGCAATGAGGAGGAGAGATAATTCCAGTTACAAAACTTTGATGACCAGGAATGGAGTTTATCACACAAAGGGAATTAGAAGTATAATCCAATGGCAATCTGAATGCAATCATGGGGTTTCACGTGATTGTGTGAAAGCTGATCACACACATTTTCAGGCAAAAGGAAGTCCTTCCGAACGCAATCATGGGGTTTCACGTGATTGCGTGAGAAACTATCACATGCAATTTCGGGCACTGGGAGGCAATTTCGGGCAGTTCTGAATGCAATGCAGTGTCAATACGCAATCGTGTAAATTCACTGAACTAGCGAATTTACTCAATTCCGAACTGGCCTCACTTCCATTTCTTTCGAAATTGAGAGAAATTCCTCCCGTGTGATAAACTCCAATGATGAAGAAGAAAGAAGCCAAGGCAGGATGGATAGTAGTGCCAAAAGGAATTTCCAATACAGTTACCATCATCATGTTTATTTGAAGTCATGATGGTTCTCACTAGAGTTTGGGCATTGTGGTTGTAATAAAAATCCAGACAAGGCCATGGTGTAGGGTAACAACACCAGGGTTTCAAAAAACAGGGGAAGGGTGTATGCAAAAGCATGTCCTTATGTGGTTTGTACAGCTGCTTCATTACTTTTGTTGTTCCTATATGCAGTTTTCCATCTACTTCAAATTATTTCTGTAATTTCTTACATTTTCAGGACAAGGAAAGGGAGGTGAAGGCTTCTGCTTCTGGGAATTATTTTGTGACCAAAACAGCAAGGCAATTTTTAGTCTTTTGTCTTCCCCTGAGAGGAGAGAAATTTTTGCCATTTGTATTTCCATCTGGCTTTCAGTTACTGAAACCTGAAAAAAGATGTTATTGCCTTATTCCATCTTTCAGAGCCCTCTCTTACTCTTCGTTTAAACCATATTGATGCCATTTTCCATGAAGTGCACCCTAAATATATTTAACTAGGCATTAAATTTAGATTTAACAGGATAGTAACTGCCTCCTAAGTAAATACTATGAGATAAGGAAATGTTTAGCTAGATTTAGCAGTTGTGTGGCAGATGCTAGTCAAATTGCATAATTGTTAATCACTGAAAAATATGTTTTCTTTATTCCACTCTTGTTTAATTAACATATAATAACTCTTATTAACTGCAAATGAACAGCTCACACGATGCTATGGCAAGAGATGTGTACTATTGCCTGACATAGTTGGGTATTTCAGACTTCATTCAACTTTTCCCAGCTATGAGTTTCTCCACAACTGAATAACAGAATCATAGAGTTGGAAGAGATTGCAAAGGCCACCTTGTCTTCCTTTTCCTTTGCTTCTCACCTTTTTTTAACTGCTTGAAGTATTTTGTCTCTTTGTCCTTGTAACTTCTTTTTCATTTTGGCCACAGATATTGTCTTTCTGTTTCCTATTTCACTACCCCTTATGAGCTACCCCTCCTAATTTGGTGTCATGTGCAAATTTGTTAAGCATGCCCTCTAGTCCATCATCCAAGTCATTGATAAAGATGTAGAATAGCAATAGTCCCAGGACAGAACTCTGTGGCACCCCATTAGTTACTTCTCTCCAGGATGAAGAAGAGCCATTGGTGAGCATCCTCTTGACTCAGTCAATCAACTACAAATCCACCTAGCCCAGATTTTACTATATTTTTTTTTTTAAAAAAGAATATAATGGGAGACCTTGTCAAAGGCCATTCATAAATCAAGATGCTCTACATTCACAACTTTCTCTTCATTTACTAGGCTGGTAATTTTATCAAAAAAAGAGAGAGATGATTAGTCTGGCATGACATGTTTTTGAGAAATCCATGTTAACTTTTAATGAAAATGGCACTCCTTTCTACATGCTTTCAGACTATCTGTTTCGTGATCTGTTCTAGAATCATTCTTGGTTGTCAGTCTGACTGGCCAGTAATTATTTGGGTCCTCTTTGCTTCCCCTTTATGAATATGGGGTCAACATTTACCCTCCTCTAAGGACCTCTCCTGTTCTCCAGGAATTCTTAACTATTGGCAGTGGCTCTGAGATTGCTTCTGCCCGCTCTTTTAACATCCTGAGATGTAGTTCCTCTTGCCCTGGCTTCAGGACAGGACATGGAGTTGAGACTGCCATGGTTCCTCTGACCAATGTCCTCCACCTGAGCATCGACGGGGTAGTGTGACCCTGCTCATGCTCTTGGATCTCTCAGCGGCCTTTGATACTATAGATTATTCCATCCTTTTGGACCTGCTGAGGGAGTTGGGGATCGGAGGCACCGCACTCCGGTGATTGTCTCCCTGGGGCAAAGATCCATCATGTAACTGAGAGGCTGACAAGACTTGTCAAGCCTACTGATCAACACCCCTTTCTTCTGGTTCATGTGGGAACCAATGATACTGCAAGGCACAGCCTTCAGAATATCATAAGGGATTATGAGGCTCTAGGAAGGAAGCTGAAAGAGATGGATGCACAGGTTGTCATATCATCTCTTCTCCCAGTAGAAAGGCATGGTCCAGGAAGGGAGAAGAAAATAGCAGAGGTGAATAACTGGCTCCGTAGATGGTGCCGCCAAGAACAGTTTGGATTCTTGGATCATGGGCTGCGGTTCCATGAGGAGGGACTTCTGGCAAGGGATGGGCTGCATCTCACACCAGTTGGCAAAAACATTTTTGCCAAAAGTCTCAAAAATCTGATCAGGAGGGCTTTAAACTGAGTTATATGGGGGAGGGAGACATTATTTTGGAAGGCAAAAGGGCTGGAGAAAATAATCAAACTGACATAGAGGGAACAAGGCAAACAGTGCAAGGACCCAACAGTGGGAAGCAAAAAAATTTGCACAGGCAGCAAGTAAAGGGAACACATGTTCTTAGATGTCTCTACACTAATGCACAGAGTATGGGAAATAAACAGGATGAACTCGAACTCCTAGCACAACAGAGCAAATATGATATAATAGGCATCACTGAAACCTGGTGGGATGAGTCTCATGACTGGAATGTAGAAATAGAGGGATATAACCTTTTTAAGAGAAACAGGCCAAACAGGAAAGGAGGAGGAATAGCATTATATGTCAGGGATATTTACACCAGTGAAGAGATCCAGGAAGTCAATACTGGAAGCCAGGTGGAGAGCATCTGGATAAACATTAAAGGAGAGGGAAACAACAGGGATGTTACTGTGGGAGTCTACTACAGACCCCCGACTCAGGCAGAGGAATTGGATGATGCCTTTCTAGAACAGATGAGCACACACTCAGAAAGGAGAGATGTAGTAGTGATGGGGGACTTCAACTATCCGGATATTTGCTGGAAGTCAAACTCAGCCAAATCCTCAAGGTCTAGCAAATTCCTCACTTGCCTGGAAGACAATTTCATTGTGCAAAAGGTGGAAGAGACAACAAGGGGATCAACTATTTTAGATCTGATCTTAACCAACAGGGATGACCTAGTCAATGGGGTGCAAGTGGTTGGATCCTTAGGGGGAAGCGACCATGTTCTCCTGGAGTTTGTTATACAGCGGAAAGGGGAAGCCAGGCATACTCAGACACGCATTCTAGACTTTAGGAGAGCTGATTTCAATAAACTTAGAGAAATACTGGGGGAGATCCCATGGTCAAGAAAACTAAAAGAGAAGGGAGTTCAAGACGGATGGGAGTTTCTCAAAAAGGAGATACTGAAGGCGCAATTTCAAACAGTTCCAATGAGGAAGAAAAATGGGAGGTGTCTCAAGAAGCCAGGATGGATGACTAAGGAACTTTCAACTGAGATAAGCCTTAAACAGAACATGTATAAGAAATGGAAAAATGGGGAAATCACGAAAGAGGAATTCAAACAAATAGCCAGCACATGTAGGGGTAAAGTCAGAAAAGCTAAAGCACAGAATGAACTCAGGCTGGCTAGAGAGGTTAAGAACAACAAAAAGGGCTTTTTTGGGTATGTCCGAAGCAAAAGGAAGAAGAAGGAAACAGTAGGGCCACTGCGTGCAGAAGATGGCAAAATGCTCAAAGATGACAAAGAAAAGGCAGAATTACTCAACACCTTCTTTGCTTCAGTCTTCTCAGAAAAGGCAAAGGGTGGTCAACCTAAGGATAATGGAGCAGAAGACAGAATAGGGGAATCTCAGCACAGAATAAGTAAAGAGATAGTACAGGAATACCTGGTTAACCTAAATGAATATAAATCTCCAGGACCAGATGAACTACATCCTAGAGTATTAAAAGAACTGGCGAATGTAATATCGGAACCATTGGCAATAATCTTTGAGAACTCCTGGAGAACAGGAGAAGTCCCAGCAGACTGGAGGAGGGCAAACGTTGTGCCCATCTTCAAAAAGGGGAAAAAAGAGGATCCCAACAATTATCGTCCAGTTAGTCTGACATCAATTCCAGGAAAGATTCTAGAGCAGATCATTAAGCAGAGAGTCTGTGAACATTTAGAGGCCAATGCCATAATCACAAAAATCCAACATGGGTTTCAGAGAAACAAGTCTTGCCAGACAAATCTGATCTCTTTTTTTGATAAAATTACCAGTTTGGTAGATGAAGGGAATGCTGTGGATATAGTATATCTTGATTTCAGTAAGGCCTTTGACAAGGTTCCCCATGACATTCTTGCAAACAAGCTCGTAAAATGTGGGCTAGACAAGGTAACCATTACATGGATTTGTAACTGGTTGACTGACCGAACTCAAAGGGTGCTCAACAATGGCTCCCTTTCATCCTGGAAAGAAGTGACCAGTGGGGTCCCACAGGGCTCTGTCCTGGGCCCAGTGCTATTCAATATCTTTATTAATGACTTGGATGACAGAATTGGGGGCATACTTATCAAATTTGCAGATGACACCAAATTAGGAGGAGTAGCCAATACTCCAGAAGACAGGATTGAAATTCAGAATGACCTGAATAGACTAGAAAGCTGGGCCAACGCTAACAAAATGAAATTCAATGCGGAGAAATGTAAGGTTCTGCACCTAGGGAGGAAAAATGAAATGCACAGATATAGGATGGGGGACATCTGGCTGAATGAAACTATGTGTGAAAGGGATCTAGGAGTCCAAGTAGACCATAAGTTGAACATGAGTCAGCAGTGTGATGCAGCAGCTAAAAAGGCCAATGCTATTTTAGGTTGCATCAATAGAAGTATAGTGTCTAGATCAAAGGAAGTAATAGTGCCTCTCTATTCTGCTTTGGTGAGGCCTCACCTGGGATACTGTGTCCAGTTCTGGGCACCACAATTCAAAAAGGATGTGGAGAAACTGGAGCGGGTCCAAAGGAGGGCAACTAAGATGGTGAAGGGTCTGGAAACCATGCCCTATGAGGAACGACTTAGAGAGCTGGGGATGTTTAGCCTGGAGAAGAGAAGGTTAAGAGGTGATATGATAGCCCTGTTCAAATATTTGAAGGGATGTCATATTGAGGAGGGAGCAGGCTTGTTTTCTGCTGCTCCAGAGACCAGAACGCGGAGCAATGGATGCAAGCTGCAGGAAAAGAGATTCCACCTCAACATTAGGAGGAACTTCCTGACAGTAAGGGCTGTTCGACGGTGGAACACACTCCCTCGGAGTGTGGTAGAGTCTCCATCCTTGGAGGTCTTTAAGCAGAGGCTGGATGGCCATCTGTCGGGGATGCTTTGACTGGGAGTTCCTGCATGGCAGGGGGTTGGACTGGATGGCCCTTGTGGTCTCTTCCAACTCTATGATTCTATGATTCTATGATTCTATGATTCTATGATTCCGGTCCTTTCTCTTCGGCAGATCCCAAGAGGTGAGGCTTGGGGACAGTTGCTCTTCAAAGATCGAGCTTAATTGTAGTGTCCCTCAGGGCGCCATCCTGTCCCCAATGCTGTTTAATATTTATATGAAGCCGCTTGGTGAGATCATCCAGAGGCATGGAGCTCAGTGTCTTCAGTACGCTGATGACACTCAGATATACCTCTCCATGACAAGATCATCAGCCCAGACTTCAGATGGCATCTCTCCTCTCAATGACTGTCTTGCAGCAGTAATGAATTGCATTAGGGAAAACAGATTGAAGCTAAATCTAGACAAAACGGAGGTACTCACAGTCACAGGACCGAAGTCATGTCTGGGAATACATCTTCCAGTCCTAGATGGAGTCACACTCTCCTCGATGGACCCTGTTCGCAGCCTGGGGGTACTCCTAGACTCGTCACTTCACATGACTAGTCAGGTGAATGTGACGGTCAGGAGTGTTTGTTATCAGCTTCAGCAGATACGCCAGCTGCACCCTTTCCTGGATCAGAAGGACCTGGAATCTGTGGTACACGCTTTGGTAACCTTACGATTGGATTTCTGCAATGCGCTCTATTTGGGGCTACCCTTGTGCCTAACCTGGAAACTTCAACTAGTCCAAACCCTGGTGGCCAGGCTTATTACTGGTACATTGAGGTGCGAGCACATAACACCAGTGCTTAAGTCCCTCCACTGGCTACCGATTAGTTTCCAGGTACAATACAAGGTGTTGATTTTAATCTGTAAAGCCCTACAGGGCTTCGGTCCATCTTATCTTAGGGATTGCCTCTCCCTGTACAATCCCCCCGCACACTCTGGTCCTCTGGGAGAAACCTACTACAGCCTTTGAAAACAAGGCTGTGCGGACCTCCCGGGGGACTTTCTCTGCTGCCGCTCCCAGGCTATGGAACGACCTGCCGGATGAGATGCATCTTATTACATCCCTTGATAGCTTTAAAAAAGCCTTAAAGATGCATCTCTGCCAGCAGGCCTTCCCAGAAACACCTTAATTCCAGGCCTCGACACTGGTTCACGACATTGGGTTGCGTTCTTTTACCAGCTCCCAGCACTTTATCTATGAAGTTTACATCCACAGTGTCCATAGAACGACTAGCTACCTTTTATGTTTTATGCTGTATGTTGTAATTGTTCTTGGATTGTAATCTGACATTGGTTTAATTTATTCATGGCAGAATTTGACTTGTAACAAATACCAGGATTGTTGAAATCTTCCTTTACTACTACATTTCTCCATGGTGATGCTGTCAAGGTCACCTTGGACAACAGAGGAAAAAGTTTCATTATCAAATAGTGTATCAATGCACAGAGTTCTCCATAGTATGAACCTATTTTCAGAAGTGCCTCTCCTTCCTACAAGAAGACAACAGTTTGGAAATTTTCTGTTTGTTTTTAGAAGATGTAAGTCGGGAGGGGGGGGTGCGAGGGCTTCTCAGCATTCTGGTATATTTGATGTCAACAGATGCATTAGAGGATGGCAATTGCAAACCTCTTATGAAGAAACTTGCCAAGATAACCCTATATTAGGGTTGCCATAGGTCAGAAACAACTTGAAGGTGAACCACACAGAGAGAGATATAGGGCAGATATTTACATCTCCCTGTTAATAAAACTAGCCTCTATTCTACATTACAAAGGGACTTGACTAACTCTACTGTTTGCATGCTCCTACACCAAAAAGACGGCAATCCAATCCAGCAAGGGATCTCTACAGGCAGAAATAGACTTAAGCCTGTACAGCAAACACAGACGTGCATTTACATCCACATGGCTATGCTCATTTGGGCTTTAGTTGCCTGTATGTATCTGTTGACCTGAGTGTGAACTGTTCATCATCCAGGTGTAACAGCTGTTGTATGTAACTAAAGCTAGATCAGGGACACTATATCTCTGTATATTAAGAACCTAATGCTTATATGTAACAATGTGAGGAAACAACTTTGTGTCACCAGCAGTCATATTATATTGTTTATACTTCAACAATGTTATAAGTATACACATAAACAACTACAGCTTTCATACTCATACATAGGGCAGTGGTTAAGGTGGTGGGCTGGGACTTAAAAAATCCAGATTGAAATCCCCACTATGCCATGACATTGACTGGTTAATCTTTGGCAAGTGACTCTTTCCTAGCCTGAGCTGTTTCCTAGGATTGCCATATGGAGTAAGTGGGGAAAAGATGATCCACACACACCACCCTAAACTCATTAGACGGATATTGGATAAAACTGTTAACTAATGATGAAACTGAATATATACTGTATTTTTTCATGCTGAATTTTAATATAGATCTCTGTCTTCAGTATCTGGAAGCAGGAGTGGAAAAGGATGTTTGGGAACTTAAACAATCACTCTCCCCATTAATCCTTTCCACCAGCACATCTTGCTATTCTGGTTATAGTCCAGTTCTAGGCACTGACACCCTGTTAACATAGCATGGCTGTCTCATATATGTGAGTAGCATAAGGAAAGAAGGAGGATGTCAAGACTGATTGAGCCATCATTACAGGCTGCCTGTCCCTCCTCCCCCATTTCATTGCTTAATTAAGCTCCCTCCTTGCACAGCGATGCCAATGGTGCATGAGTGGTGCTGTGAATGCTCTGTGGGTCAAGTTGGCGAAGCTGCTGCAAGGATCTGGGGCTCAGCTGCCAGTGCTGGCATTTGGGGAGGACAGACTAAGCATTCACACTTCAAGCAACTCAATGCTATCATTGTCTCCACTCCAATTAGACCCTCACAGACCAGGGGGCACAGAAGAAAGAGAGTGAGCGCAAGAGGAAGGGCTGGTCTGAGGGTGTGATGGAGAATGTTTTATCTGGGGAAGGAAAATACAAGAGGAAGAAAGGAGCAATATCTGAGACTGAAATGCTAATTGCCCAGAAGAATGTTCTCCTCTCCATCAAAGGACCTAATGATTTTAGGCTTCTCTTTCAAATATTTGGTGATTTATTTATTTTAATTTCTTAAAAAATCCCTTTTTTCCTAATCACCTCCTCCCCTTTTTATTTTTTGCCTTCTACTTGCTGTCTCCTATCCTCTTTCTCATTTCTTTAGACAATTTTTCCCCTTCATTAAACTTTGAAGATATTACAATAAAGGAAGGTATTCAAATACAGAGATAACACTATGATTACATTTCAGAATGATTTTTTGGTGCTTATTAATGGCAGCATAAAGAACAACTTCAAGTTGAACACAATAAAACCAGACCAGTGGGGTTGGGCTCTGGGGAAAGAAAGTAAAGAAATGATGCAAGCCAATTTGGCATGCAGTGGAAAGGTCAGAGTTCAATAAGATGGAAATTTAGGGGCTGTGCAGACAGTCCTGAAGGGGTGGCCTCCATCTTCCCCTTTTACAGCCAGATTGGGGCTGCGGCAACTGCACACCATGCAGTAGATCTGGCCTTTTCAGGGCATGAAAAGGAGCCACAAAAAGCGGCTCCTTTTTGCATTCTGGAAAGGGCAGGGAAGCCATGGTGCTGTGGCTTTACAGCACTTTTTTGGCATTGTGTCATGTGAATGCAGTGCCAGAGGAGTGCTGTGACACTGTACATCATGTAGTGCAGCACACACCATCACACCACCCTGGGGGCAAAGCTGGGGCCTGCTTCATGTAGACACTATGCCCTGACTCCACCACCCAACCCAGCCCAAACTGCCGGTCTGAACAGCCCCTTAGTGAGAATCACTTTTCAAGTTTTGTCCTCAATTGCTACTTGGGCTCTTCTGAAATTCTTTTGTCATTTTGTACAGTATTGTAGTGAAGCCAAGGCTTGCAGAGCTAAACCACCAGGGGATTTTGATTGTTAGGAACACTGACATAATCTGCCACTTGCCTCCCTGTTCTATCTGTGTTTAGCTGTGATTGATACTGTAGGTGGGAGGTAAAGGGTTTTCCAATCAATAATATATAACTGTGAGCCTTGTTGTTGTTGTTGTGCTCCTTCAAGGTGTATACATCTTATCATGACTCTATCACAGGGTTTTCTAGGCAAGATTTCTTCAGAGGGGGTTTGTCTTTACCTTTCTTTGAGGCTGACAGAATGTGACTTGCCCAAGTGGGTTTCCATTGGGTGGGACAGGTATTAAAACCCAGGTCTCCAGAGTCATAGTTCAACATGTAAAACCACTAAAGTGCACTGCTATCAAGTGTGAGCTCCCTGTTGTAATGTAACATATTTGAGCATGGCTTGGTCTTGAACAGGCAATTAAAATCCATTAGCAAAATTTACAAAAAGATGCATTAGAAAAATTTACAAAAATACCTGCTAAGTACAAAATAGCTACTAAATGGTTTGTTGGCATGGATCACAGAGCTGTCTGTATTTTTGGATTGCCCTTGAAACATGGATGTGGGACTGTAAGCTTAAAGTCCTATGTTTTCAAATGTACCTGTCCTATGAAACAATAGTCAGGAATTATGGGCTCTCCAGTGTGGTGACCTATAAAATAGCAGCAGCACCAAAGTATCCATTGCACAGATTGAAGTAATAATCCAAGACAGTAACATTCCTGTGGTGGTGGTGGTGGTGGTGGTGATGGTGGTGTGCTTTCAAATCATTTCTATGACAACCATTAAATTGAACCTATTGCAGGGTTTACTTGGCAGAATTTGTTCAGAGGGGGTTTGCCACTCTTGCCTTCCTCCGAGGCTGAGAGAGTGTGGATTGCCTAAGGTCACCCAGTATATTTCCATGATCAAGCAGGAATTCAAACTCTGGCCTTCCATTGTCCTAGTCCAACACTCAAACCACTATGCCATGCTAGCTCTTTGTAATATTTTGGACTGTACTAATTTCAGCTTGCAGATGAATACACTGTATTTCTAAACATTTCTTTATATTAAGATACACACGCACACACATTGTAAGAAGGGATGATGCTTACAACTTTACTCTCTGATATGAGAGCAGGAAAGTTTTGTTTTGTTTTGTTTTGTAGACCAGTTTGGTAATGAACACCACTCATCTATAGTCTTGACACCTCATTCTCAGTAGTGTATATAAATCGCTGAGCTGTGGTGCACATGCTGCACTGCACATAAGAATAAGACAATTCATGAGCATTAGCAGAGCGGAGCAAAAGGGTCAATTTCATGAGACAAAAGTACTGTTCAAACATTCTCTCGGGTAAAACTAGACACCTCCAGGTAGAAATGGATGTCTGGAGTTTACACCATCTGATCTTCCTCTGTTCCAGCTTTCTATTTGCATGTGGCTTATTTGGGAACACTTGAGCAGATAATAGTCCCATGTGTGATATTCAGATCTCAATTTTTCCAGATTTTGAGTTGCACAGATAATAGTCCATGTACATTCAGTGTTACATACAAGCTCATAAGAGAAAGCCACAAACTGGCCTTGCAGCATCCCCCTCACTTTTCCCAAAACGAACACTGAGGGTGCATCTACACTGTAGAAATAATGCTGTTGACACCACTTTAACTGCCATGGCTCCATCTTACAAAAGATTGGGATTTGTAGTTTCGTGAGGCACCAGCATTCTTCGGCATAGAAGCCTAAAGACCTTGTAAAACTACACATCCAAGGATTCCATAACATAAGGCTACAGCACTTGAAGTGGTGTTAAAACTGTATTATTTATAGATTGTAGATGCACCTTGGGTTGATACAGCATGTCATGGTTGTCGATTTATTTTCCCTGTGCACATTGTCATTTCTTTTTCACTTACGGACCCCCTTATCTTGACCTGACTCATACACTTTGAGTAGGTCCTACCAGTTTGGCACATAAATGATTGGAAACCACTGTTAACCCTGGTAGTTGGACAAGCTGTCGGTTATCTCTGTTCACCAAGTGCCCTTCACAAAACCTGTGGCAAACTGGGTGAAACCATGTGAGCCCCCTGACTATGGGGATGGGACATTTCCTTCCAGTTTTTTAAAAATGGGATTACTATCCTGCCTTTCTCTCAAAATGGAATTCAAGGTGTCTTCCAATCCTTTAAAACGACATAACTACAACATTGATTAGCAGAGCTGTGGGTTTTATTGTTGGGGCTACAACTCTGGAGACCGGGGTTCGAGTCCCAGCTCGGCCATGGAAATCCACTGAGTGACCTTGAGGTGAGTCACACTCACTCAGCCTCAGAGGAGAGAAAGGACAGAGGCAGGGTGACCAGATGTCCTAACCGTGAAAGAGGCCATGAAATGCAGGATGTTCATGGCGAAAAATGTAGGATAATGTCCAAACAAAAGCTAAAATCTCCCATAAGAAATGTAATCCCATGCTTCTTTGTCCTGCTCCAAATGGGGGCTTTTGGAATCCCACCTACACAGAAATGTAGGGCAGTAGCTTTGGATGTGCCTCTTCTTCATTTTCTCTCCCCCCCCCCTTCTTTCTTTCTTTCTTTTTTCTTTTTTTTTTTTTTTGAAAATTGAAATTCACACTTTTATACCATAGATAATGGTTGTAAATTAACAAATTTTATAATTTCAATGTATCTTCTATATAATTCATGTCTTTGATTCCATCGACTTCATCTTTCCTTGGGGGTTCTTTCCATCTTGTTGTTGTTACTCCAATATTTGAAGCTTTCCTTTCCTTTTTGCCACTGTCTTTGCCTGTGAATTATAAATGGTCTTCTTAAAATTTATCTCATATGATTAACCCCCAGCTTTTTTCCCCTTTCAAATGCCTTAAATTCCCTCTTTCCTATTACATGGCTCTTATTTTACCATTCCTGATTGCATGTCTGTTTATTGACAACTACCTCACCATCTTAACATTTTCCTCATAAGCCTCTTCCCCATTTTCCCTCCCTTTTCCTCACACCCAACAAGACCCTCTTTTCTTTTCTTTTCTTTTCTTCTTGGAGAGGCCAAGAAAAGTAGGACAGTCAAGGGGAAAAAATGTAGGACATGACTACATAGGGCATGCCTTTTATTCTGTTAGGGAGAGATTATTGGTTGCATTTTGCATTGTTGCATTTTATGTCATGGCTGCGTTTCACTGTTTTATCGTTCTATTCTAATGTAGTGTAAGCCGCCTCGCGCTCCTGAGGGGAGAGGCGAGGTACAAAAATAAAAATTTTTAAGAAATGTTTTATTCTATTCTACTACCAAATATGAGCAAAAACCATCCCTATCTTCTAGTCCTGCCTCAAACAGAGGACATTGGGGAGGGAAGGAGGTCCTGGAAAAGAGGGAGGGGGAGGTTGCAGCAGGGGCTCCCAAAAGAAGCTGTTGTCCTGACAACCCTAATGTAGGGGCATTGTGTGTGTCTGTTGTGTGTGAGTTTTGTGTTGAGGCGAGTGAGGATGACAAGGGGGAGCCCTGAGGGGGACTGAGGAGACTGGGGCCTTAATGGAGCAGGAGTCACTGGAGAAATAACCCGGTTTGGGACCGCTTTAACTCTTTGTCTGGGTCAGTCGCTATGGAATTCTGGGAGTTGGAGTTTGTTGTGGGGCCCAGAGAGGAGCGGAGCTCTGCTCTGGGCCCCACAACAAACTCCAACTCTCAGAATTCCATAGCAAAGAGCCAAAGAGTTAAAGCGGTCCAAAACCGGGTTATTTCTCCAATGTGGATGTAGAGTCAGGCTGAAAGGAGACCCCCTTTCCCCTCCTCCTCCAGGGCTGAGGCTCGCCCCTCTTTCCCTCCCTCCCTCCCTCCCTCCCTCTCTCTCTTTCATTCTTCCTTTCTCCCTCCTCCCCTCCTTCGCCTGGGAAAGTGGGTTAGGAAGGGAGCCCAGCCTTCAGAGACTGTGCTCAGCCTCAGCAGAGAGAGGAGGAGGAGGAGGGAGAGAAAGAAGGCGAAGGCGAAGGAGAGGAGGAGGAGGAGGCAGCAAAGGCAGCCTTTGAGGCTGGGCTCTCCCTGCTTTGCCCTTTGGGGCTCTCTCTCTTATTGGGACTCTCTTTCTCTCCTCCTTTCCCCCTGGTTCTTCTTCTTCTTTGCCTTTCCTCTCCCGCCTTTTCCTCAGTTTGGAGGAGCTGAGGGGAAGGTTGGGGGGAAAGGAGTCTCCCCCGAGAACCACAACAGCCACGAAGGGAAAGGATAACATATAGACTTATTGGAGCTCTCCAGAGAAGGGGAGGGAAAAAAAAGAGGGGTGGACGAGGAAAGCAAAGCCAGAGGATTGAGAGGGAAGCAGAGGAAGAGAGGAGAGAGCCTTTCTTCCCACCAGAGCAAGGAAAGGAGTTGTTTTGGGGGGATAATTTCTTGAAGCCACTGCTTCGCTGCTGCTGCTGCTGCCTTCCCGCCTTCTGCTTCTCTGGCCCTCTCTCGGCCTCCCTTCTTCTGCTGCCCCCTCCTCCAGAGCCATGCTGGGCACTGCTCGGGCTCCGGCGGCGGAGAGGAGCCAGGTCCCTTGGGTCCTACTCAGATTGCTCTGCCTTCTCCCCACAGGGCTGCCGGTCCGCAGCGTGGATTATAACCGAGGCACCGACAACATCACCGTCCGGCAGGGAGACACCGCCATCCTCAGGTAAGGACTTCTCTTGATCATGGGGGGGAGGGTGGGACTGGTCGTTGTGGTTGTTCTTCTTCAAAGAAAGCAGCCACAAGCGAAAATAAGCCGGTTTGGGACCGCTTTAACTCTTTGTCTGGTTCAAGGCTATGGCATTCTGGGAGTTGGAGTTTGTTGTGGGGCCCCACAACAAACTCCAACTCCCAGAATGCCATAGCCTTGAACCAGACAAAGAGTTAAAGCGGTCCCAAACCGGCTTATTTGTCAGCCCTTACCAGATTTCCATCGCCTTGAACCAAGGCACTTCCCAAACTGAATTATTTCCCCAGCCTGGATGCAGCTCTAGACAAATATACATCCCTGTTCAAAATGGAGGACCTTTTGGAGGACCTATTTTGGGGGGGATGGGGGATATGTAGGACCCGGCCAAAACATCAACACTCCCCCGAGAATGTCAACCCAGGCTTCTTCGTCCTGTTGCGAATGGAAGGCATTGTGGGGATTCTTCCCGGACAGGAGGAGGACACGGAGGACACGTCTCGCCTGCTCCAAGATGCAACAGTTTTTGTTACACATCTCTCCCTGAGGATGGCCCCCAAAGCATCCTCCAGCAAGAAGTCCAGGGTTTTTGCTATTGCTGAGATGGTGCTGTTTCTCTCCATTTCTGCTACTTCAGACTTTGGTTTGGAGGAAGAGGAGGAGGAGGAGGAAGATGAGCAACGTGCAACCTGCCCATTATTGAAAATGGATACATGGCAAATACATTTGGTCCAAAGAGAAAGTATCTCCCTCTTCCTCCTGCACATCCAGAGACATTGTAGCTAAAAGACTAGTCACTGGAGAAAGGAGCCCTGGAAGTGTGTTGTTTCTCTGCCCTCTTTTCCTATCCTCCTCCTCCTCCAGAGATTCAGACATAATAAAGTGGTTTTCTTGCCCTTTGGGTCTGGCTTTTGCAACAAAACTGTCAAACGTTGACTCTTGGGGTGTTTTCTGTCTTTAGAATCGTTGGAGAGTTTGGAGTGGGTCTCTTAACTGGAAAAGGACCCATGGTTTTGGGTGATTTATTTGACTTGTGTCTTTTCTTGACACCCCCCCCCCCCAATTTTGTTGTTGTTGTTGTGGGTTTCCCTGTTAAGTCTTGAAGGAGTAGTAGTGATTTGGTGTGATTTATTGTGTTATGTATAATGTGGGTGGTTGGTTGGAGATGGGGATGCCACACGCCTGGAAGACTTTTGACTTGGGCTGGCTTTTTCCAAAACTGGGATTGCACTAAGCCTCGCCTGCTTCAGTGTATGAATGACACCTCCCTCCCATCCATTTCAATCAAACTATTTATTTTATTGCAAGACGCTACCTTTAAAAGACCACACTGTTCTCTGTAAGGGCAGGTGCATACATACGTGTGTTCGTTCTGCACATTGTAGCCATAAAGCTACAGGGCATGGCTTAGAATAAGTGTGTAAGCCATGGAAACAGCTGATGGTGCACAACCCTCAAGCATCCAGAGAGCGGTTCCTTGGCAAAGCTCATGACAGCAGCAAAGTTTTCTCTCTCAATCTCTCTCTCTCTCTCTGTAGTATTAGTCCTGGTAACTACTAGATGCTACCCTGGACTGTGAAACACAACCCCTAAAGAGATTTCCTCTACCTACCTCTCTGTTTAATGACTGGAGGTGTGTTCCTGAACTCATATTAATGGGGTTTGGCTCTTTTCCCTATGACTCTCAGCTCTTCATTTTCTCCAAAGATGCTGGATGCAGGGAGACAGAGTGCTGTATATTATCTTTATTTTTTCATATTTCCAGCCCTGTTAGGCAGGGGGATTTAGTCAGCAAAACTGATGGAAGTGTGTCAATACCTCCCCCCCTTCCTATACAGTATCTCATGAACCGCAGACTGCTCTGATCCTGGAATATCATTTCAGCAGGATCTTTTCCCCAGCTCTCCAGACTTGTTAACTTGCATGTAAGGTTTATCCACATGGAGTAATAGGATTTACCGAGTTTTTCATCTGCCTTGCGTTGCTGACGGAAAGCTTTAGCCCAGCCAGAAAACATCTACCAGTGGTGTTGCCTCTGACTCCCGAGTCCTCTTTCTGTCCTCCGGCCCTGTGGGGATTGGTGCTTTTGTTCAGCAGGGCTTCCCTATGATCCCTTCTTTCCTTCCATTTTAAAAAGCATGGTACAGTCCTTTTGTACTGGCTTGGTTTCTCCCTTTCGAGCGTAGCACAGGAGGGACTCTGCTCAGCTCCACTGTGTACATATGGCAGCAGCAAAGTCATTAAGCTCACTTACCTAGCCAGGGGTCATTGGATTTCTATTTCCCACTTAACCTTCCAGCCCTGGAGTTTGT
This sequence comes from Urosaurus nigricauda, assembly GCA_034509955.1. NCBI lineage: Eukaryota > Metazoa > Chordata > Lepidosauria > Squamata > Phrynosomatidae > Urosaurus > Urosaurus nigricauda. The sequence continues at coordinate 37,735,589 of JAOEGL010000003.1, forward strand.
CTAGAGATACCAGGGACTCAAAATGCCTTTGCTCCAAAGATGTGTGTAGCTTGTATGGAAGTGATGTGGAATGCGCACATCCAGAGTCCATCTTTTTGTGCGAGATGCTTGAATGTGTGTGTGTGTTTTAAGAATATATATTGACATTTAGTGTAAGCTGGCCTCCAGGGGAGGGGAATAAGGAGGGAGTGAGCTAAAGAGAAAGAAAGGGATAAAAAGAGAGAGAGAGAGAGAATGAGACAGAGGAAGGGGCGAGAGTCTGTGCAGTTTATATTGGCATCCAGTAGAGAGAGACACTATGCAGAAGAAATGTATTACTTTCATCACATCAACTACTGTTAGACAAGCATGTGTAAACTTTGAAGCCCAACAGTTGAAGTAAGATAAGCAACTGAAGATACGGCTGGAGGAAACAGTTTCAACATAATGGATGCAAAAAGGACTGCATGTTTTATAGATCTGCCACTGACAGCAATTCAATTTAATTTATCTATCTTTGTTGGGACTTTTGAACATGATGCACATAAATGTACTCACATAAAGCCAATATTTCAAAAATGTGCTGTATGAGCCCCAGAGTCCATAAGTCCTGGTATTTTCCGCCTCCACAAATTTCTTACTTATTTGCACAGCAGATATGGACGACTCTATGGATGGCTGCTGTGGCTAGGTCCTCAAATTTGTGAAGAAATTAATGTGTGAAAAGGGACATCTGAGCTGTGGTCACTTCCCATTCCCCAACCTCTTATATATTTCAGTCATATTTCTGCATGCACTCCGTGCCCTGGAAAATGAGGAATATTAATTATGTATATGGAAGCTACAGTTGTGAACATTTGCAGTCTTGTTCCTGTTGCATTTTGCAGAAATCCCATTGGCATTTTCATTCTGCCCCAGTTCCGTATCAGGTTAAAGGCAGAAATTTGTAGATATTTGGTATCCCCCCCCCCCCCATGTATACATGTTTTTGAGAACTTTACCATTAAATAAAGCTTTCTTTATACACTTTTCAGTGGCAATGCCAAAGTCCTCTGAGTACCATTGTAATCAATGGTCATAAAGCTGGGCTGGCATTCTTTGTGAAAGAATGAAGCAGAACCAGAACCAGTCAGTGAAGGAGAAGGCAAAGCGAGCCGTTCTGCCTAGACAACATACATTCAAAGAGCTTCACTATGCAAGGAATGGATCCTGATTGGTCCAGGATCCCATGTATATGAAGCAGTTCTATGTTTCAAATGTGCAGATGGCAGAGGCTTATTGGTGGATAAGGTGAGGCTTTCTCCAATATGAACTTACACATTATTTGAATGCACATGGAGGCAATTTGAACACCCTTTATACCTAGAGTGGGTAACTCTGGAGGGTATGGGGTCCTGTTTTTCACTATAGGACCCACTGTTCCAACCTCCAAGATATGCAAAAATAACAAAACACACACACACACACACACACAACCCCCGGAAGTAGCTATAAGTTCACATTTGCTTTTGTTTTGAGGGAGGGATGTTTAGATGAGCCCTATTTAAATTGTAAAACTGTACCAAAAGCCTACAGATGTGGTCTGTGAACTTTTTTGGGAGGAAAGTATTTCCCCATTCAGCAGGGGCAGTAGACGGTTCTAGGGCTGTGAAAATTGCTATGGGGTATATGTGGCCCATAATAATAATAATGATAATAATGTTTATTTATAGCCCGCTCCTCTAATAAAATACTCGGAGCGAGGTACAGCAGAATAAAAAGATACAGAGTGAAAACAACAATCACATGGTGCCCACTGCTGATTTATAGCAGTCTTCAGTTCAGACCAAAGAGATATATCTGAACCTGCTTTGCTTTCCAGCTAATAATGTCCCTTGGTTCTAATTGGAGCTGTCCTAGGTTCTGCACTTCATCCAAATGCTTACCTTTCTGCATGAATTCCCAAAACATACCCTTACATATGGGCAGGAGAATGCGACTTGAAGTTTCCACTTTTGAACTGGGCACAGGATTTGAAATTAGTTTGACCTCGATTGTTTTCCACCTCATAACCCATATTTTTAAAACAACAGTAGCAACAACAACAGTCTTCAATGTTTGGATATAATGGGCAACAGTAATCAGTTCAAGCAGAAGCCAAAACTTGCAGTTCCTCATGTGTGCATTTCCTGTTAAGTGGAGAATAGAGGGACACACACATACACACAAGCCTCAAGATTTTGTAGACTAATGAATATCATGGCAAGACATGGTTTAAACGTTGTCCAAACCAGTCCACAGAGTTTATATTTCTTTTCAAACTATATATTTAGTTTTATATTTTATGTTTAGATTCCTGTATTTGACAGTCTTTTTGCAGGAGGTTTTTTTAATACAAAATATTAGTTCATTATTGCAGTAAATTTGTAAGTTTTTTTCCCTCTCAGTTGAGAAAAATGTTACTGATATAGGATGTGGAATGTCAAAATGAAGCCCAGATCTTTGGGAATCTTAAAAGAGTGTTATATATGTGTGTATGTTTTAAACATGAGTTCATGGCATTGTTGTGTTACTGAATATAGATGTAGGGACAGAGAGTATATACATCCTCAATTATGCCCACCCACCTACATTTTTATACTAACAGATTAATACTTTTCAGTGCAAAGTATGAATTAATCTAATCTCATTAATTTTCCCTGGGTGAACTCGAGTTGGTGTTCCATTTCTGAATTTTGCATACCAAATTCATGGACGCTTTCTCCAAATTTGTCGTCACACTGAATTTCATGAATATGCAATCTGTATTATGCAAACAGAGCTGAAATGAATGATATGAGGGCCACAAATAAAATTCCAATAGAACACCTTGTGACAAATAGTGAAAAGTGAGCCCAAGACAGGTGTTTTACAGACAATTAATTTTATGGTTTCCTCTAAAATATAAATTCCTCCATTGGTTATCCATAAAGGTATGATATTGAGAATCAATAATGTGAATCTTTGAAATATGTGATTTGTTTATTCTGTTTCGATGCACAGAGTGAAGGCTGCTTCATACAAAATGTTTACTATTTGGGTAATGGATACACAATTATAAAATGTATGTGCAACATGTGAGGCAAAGAGAATATCCACTTTTAAAATATAAACAAACAGCAATCACAGGAAGATAATGTTTGCATTTAGAATGTCTTAAAATATCCCTCATTTTTACATATACAGACCCTGAGGTTATCTGTATAAATTTCTGAAAAAATAATAATAATCTCATGTTATATTTATAATATGAATTCCAAATTTCTGTCAACATGATAGAAGTAATCTATGAAGACACACAAAAGTAATATGAAGGATGCTGTTTTCAATAAAGCATTCTGCCCTTCTGGTTTTATCCACAACAGTGACAGAAACAGACACTACATGGGACATTTTGTCTCTTAAACAAATCAGAAGAATGGACAGTAAACTGTATTATCAAGCAATGGTGTTATAACAAAGAGCTGTGGTCACAAATGAAAGTTGGAACCAATCCTATGGTACTCTCTAAAGGTGGCTGAAGGGCTATAGAAAGCTTCAGGCCTGCTTTTCCTCACAGAAAGATCTAGTGTGTTAGCAGAACATTTCACTGATGGTGCTCTGTTGACAGTAGGGGTAATAATGGGACATTTCAGGGAGGTGTTTGGGGGCATGTCAAAGATCCTGTATCCTATCAGTTTCTAGTACCTAGAATGTACACTTGCCTTGGATCTGTCAAAGATATTTACATTCCTCTTAGCTTAATAGCAGAGAGAGAGAATTCCTTCCAGGCCCTTCACCCTCTTAGTTGCCCTCCTTTGGACACGCTCCAGTTTCTCCACATCTTTTTTGAATTGTGGTGCCCAGAACTGGACACAGTATTCCAGGTGGGGCCTGACCAATGCAGAATAGAGTAGCACTATTACTTCCCTTGATCTAGGTGCTATACTTCTATTGATGCAGCCTAAAATTGCATTGGCCTTTTTAGCTGCTGCATCACACTGTTGACTCATGTCCAACTTGTGGTCTACTTGGACTCCTAGATCCTTTTCACATGTAGTTTCATTCAGGCAGATGTCCCCCATCCTATCTACCACTACCACTAGATAATTTCTACCACTACCACTAGATAATAGATAAGAGCTATCTACCACTAGATAATTTCTTCCACTTGTGGAGACCAAGAAGGAGGAAGACTTTGTGGTTAATTGTATTTATTTATATGTATATGTGTGTGTGTGTGTGTGTGTGTATGTATATATATATATGTATATATATATATATATATATTCATTTCAGTGGGATTTGCGGGAATCTAGTAATTTGATAGAAGGCACAGCTGTTATCGAATTTCAAATCTGGGATGAGTACAATGCTAAAAAAAAAAAAAAATGTAAGCATTTGTATATATAACAAAAATATGTCAGTCCTTATTCTGGATTAGAGCTAAAATACAAATATTGTCCAGAGCAACTGTAATCAGAGAGTCAAGTCAAATGAATGTAAAAAATAAATACTGATATCACTGTATACAAGATCAATACAATACTTTTGCTTTATTAAATTAATAATGTAATAAACTCTTCCCAGCAGGTTGGGCAAGAGGTCTGCTGTGTAAAAAGTCTTATCTAGAGTAAGATTTTTTTTTTTTTTTACAATATTTGGTGGGTCCTGACCTATATGAAGAATGAGAATCCAAGCAATTGCTAATAACTAGTTGTTTGTAGCAGTGGTGTCCCACACCAGAGTGTCACCTGGGATGGGGGGCATGGCTTTGGGGGGTGTCACTTTGGGGCAGAGCCAAAAGGGTCCACTCCCAACTCCCTGCTCCCAATGGCTTTACTTCAGAATAAAGGAACAGGGGAGCACCAGGCCCCTCCCTTCCTGTCCCACATGGCTATACTCTAATGTAGGAGCTTACCACACAGGGCTCAGGCATGTTCCCAGAATGGGCCAACAGGGGAACGGAACGAGTAGAGGATGCATTTCATCACACAGGAAGTCCCTCACTCATTCTGTTCCCAATCCATCCCATAGGAGGGGATTTTGTAGAACTGTTTTGAACCATTCTCCAAATTCCCCTCGTTTGGAACGGATGTGGGATGTATCTGGAACAGAACAGAATGAGTGGGGGACTTCTGTATGCAGTGAAATGCATCCCTCACTCGTTTCACACTCATTCTGGGACTGTTCTGGGATCGATCCAGGCAGCATAGTGCGGTAAGCTTTGTAAAGTTGTGCAGGGCAGGGATGGTGGAGTGCCAGGTCTTTTCCCTCCCTGTTCCGCATGGCTTTACTCTAAAGTAAAGCTGAGCAGGGTCAGGACAGGAGGAATGGGTCCTCTTCCTCCCTGCCATGCACTGTGGTACCGGCTGTCACCCCCATTCTGTGGTGTCAGACCCCTTCGGTCATGTCAACTGGTGCAGTCTGAAGTCCCCACACCTCCCTAGTGATGCTACTGGTTTGTAGACAATTCCTGCACCCACCAAGGTCAGCTAATTACATTTTGGCTCCAAATTGGCAAATTACATCTTCATGCATTTTGCTATGTAACTGCAACTGTTTAGTTACATTTATTGTTACAGAGGTACAGTCTGACTAAATAATGACCAAGAAATATCCCATATTTCAAATTATGGCTTGTACTGCTACCTATCTTGCTGCTTTCTTCCTTTGCACATGTTGAGGTAACAGTAAGGTGGGTGGAATACCGTATATACTCGTGTATAAGTCGACCTCATGTATAAGTCGAGGTCAACTTTTGGGGCCAAAATTAGGGATTTTTGTATGACCCGTGGATAAGTCGAGGGTAGGTTTAAGGGGGAAGCCCAGCTGGGGAGAGGCTCTGGGGCGATCAGCGTCTTTCCATCTGGGCTCCCTCCTGAGGAGAAAGCCCGGCTAGAGAGACGCTGGGAACGGACCTGATCCCCTTTTGGATGTTAAGCAGGGTCACTCCTGGTCAGTCCTTGAATGGGAGACCGACAAGGAGTCTACTTGTCTGCCAGCCTGGCCCAGGGGTCTGGAGGAATCACTCTTTCAGAGGAAGGCAAGGGCCAACTCTCCCAGAAGAAATGGGTAAAGGAAACCCCCCGACAGGAGAGAGGGAGGGAGGGGTAGATAGAAAGAGAGAGAGGGATAGCTAAATAGATGGTAGGTAGGGAAGGATGGATGGCTGATTAGATGGAGAGAGGGATAGATAGAAGAAGTGATAGCTAGAGAGGGAAGGATAGAGATAGATAGATAGATGGATGGATAGATAGATAGATGATTGGATGGAGAATAGGATAGATAGAAGACAGGATAGGTAGGTAGGTAGGTAGATAGAGGGATAGAGGGAGGGATACCTAAATAGATAGATGGTAGGGATGAATGGATGGATGGAGAGAGAGTGAGATAGATGGAGGAGGGAAAGATAGAGACAGAGAAAGAGAGAGAGAGAAATAGCTGGATGGATGGATGGATGGATGGATGGAGAGAGGAGGAATAGGCAAAAGAAGGATACATAGGGAGGGAAGGATGGATGGATTGGAAGTGGGGCTTTGGGGGGCTTCGGAGGGAGCCAGGGACAGAGGCACTGCCTGCCTCCCATTTTCTGCCCAGAGGCTGCTGCTGGGCTGCCCTCCACCCCTTTTTATCTTCTGCTCCCTCCCAAGGACCCCCCCTCTGGGCCCACAACAGATTCCAACTCCCAGAATTCCATAGCCTTCACCCAGAAAAGGGTCAGGCCTTGTTCTCTGGGCCCCACAACAGACTCCCAACTCCCAGAATTCCATGGCCTTCACCCAGAAAAGGGTCAGGCCTTGCTCTCTGGGCCCCACAACAGACTCCCAACTCCCAGAATTCCATAGCCTTCACCCAGAAAGGAGTCAAAGCAGGTCCAAACCTTCTGCAGTGGGGCCTGAGTGGAGCTCTCAGCACGTGAGTCCCTCCACTCTCGGCTCCCTTTTTCCCCGCTCGCTGCTGCCTGGTGGTTCCCTGCCGTCAGCCCCGAGCCGAGTCCTCAGAGTGGTTGGGGAAGGGAGGGACGGAGGGACTCAGGCCGGGCCATAGGACAAACAGCAGCAGGCCAGCAGCAGCAGGGAAGAAGAAGAGGAGACTCAACGGGAGAGGTTTGTGAATGCAGCTGCCGCGCCTTCCTTCTCGCTGGCCGGTTTCCTCCTGCAAAGGAAGCATCCCGGCCAGGGAGAATGCTCTGCCTTTCCAGCCTGGGGTAGCCATAGACCACATTGACCCGTCTATAAGTCTAGCCCAGGATTTTGGAGGGCATTTGGGGGCACAAATTGCTCGACTTATAGTCGAGTATATACGGTAAGTAAATGTATTTCATACCACAGATCAGTAGCTTGTCATATTCAGACATGTTATTAAAACAACTAAAAGTTACTTTTAGAAACTCTTTCAGTTCCCTGTTCAAGATGGAAAAATAAATTACATTGCAGTTACTTCGAATCTCGAACATGATGACTCATGCTGCCCCTAAAGTGAACCTAGTACAGGTATTTCTGGGGCTGACAGTGTTTAACTTGCCCAAAGTCATCCAGTGGGTTTCCCTGGATGAGTGGGGAATCGAACCCATGTCTCCACAGCTATAGTCCAATTCTCAAACTACTACACCACACTGGCGTACAGTAGTAACTATGATGCCAACGAAAAAAAGTTGAGTGTGCAAAGTGTCACACTTTTGAGTGTAATTGTGTGAAAGAAGTTGTAGCACAAGCATACATTACAATCTGTTTCATACAGTTAATCTTAAAGGTACTACACAGTCCCTCGGCATACTAAGATTCCTTGGCATATTAGGAACCCTGGTGGCGCAGTGGTTAAATGGTGGTGCTGCAGCTACAGTGTTGTGAGTTTCAACACCACAGGGCTCCAGGTTGACTCAGCCTTCTATCCTTCCGTTGGTCAGTAAAATGAGCACTCAGCTTGTTGGGGGCCATTGGCTTACACAATGTAAGAGAGTGCTTAGTTCACTATGAAGTGGTATAGAAATGTAAAGTACTATTGCTATTGTATAGTGATATTCCAGACTAACATGACTATGTTTCTAAAAAATAAATAAATTGAGATGTAAGAAGTATATCATAAGCTAATTACTGTTAATACAAAGCCTGTGAAAGAATTAATCTTTTGCCCCTGTGTCTTTGCTCCAATACTAGCTGTGGTTTTTCTTTAAATAATATTGCTATTTGGGTTGGTCTGAGCCAACATGTTTTGAAACATAGTTCTGCTTCCATAAGAACACTAAAAAGAAGAAGCTGCAAGCACCATCTAATCTGGCATTCTGCTTTTCATAGTTTCAACCAAATGACTCTGGAAATCCCACAAATTGGGCATGAGGGCATTGGTCCCCTCCTGTTGTGACTGCTCAGCATACAGGGTTTAGTGGCTTACTGCCTCTGTGTTTGGATGTTCCATATGGCCATTGTGACCTTGGATTGACCTTTCCTTCCAAATCCAGTGCCCATTTGTGCCTAGATGAATGTAGAATTATTTACAATTATGTAGAATTATTACATAGAATGTTATGTAGTTATTACTTTTTCTGGTTTTTTTAAATAGGTTAGCACAAGCAGAGACAGAAATCTACAGTGCAGAGAAATAGTTAATAGGAAAACTGTGCTCTTCTAATCTTTTAGACTTGCCATCTAGTGATTAGACTCAGCTTCCTGGTTTTTGACCTCCTGCTGGACCTGTCTGAAATTTGGTCCACCACAGCATTCTGTATCTTAAAGTGTATAAAGAGGGCTGACTTTTTTCCTCATTTATCTGGTCTCTGCCGCATCAGGTATATGTCTCCTACATCAGTTGCTGGGGAAAAAAAAAACTGTGCTAAATACCCATTCCTCTTACAATTAGCAGCAGTTCAGGGGTTGAAAAAACATTTATCTGGGAACTGATAGTGAGTTCAAATTAACTATCTTCGATTACACCATGAAAGCTGTTGAGTTATTAGAGAAGAGAGCATTTTGTTTATAGAAGGTGTAGTTATAATGCTTCTCAAAAAACAGTCATTCCTCCCTTTAGGCAAGAGCTAAATCTGTTTGGGTTGCTGTGACTTGTTTGTGGAAGGTGATCCACAGAAACAATACTTGAGCAATCCTCCATCGAGCTGGGCAGACACTCAAGCTACATTTAAAAAGAAGAAGAAAAAAAAGAAGAATGCCAATCATCTTTGGAGAGAAGAAGAATGAGGTAGTAGTTAGAGTCTATTTGAAAGTCTGGTACTTGGTAAGAGTAGACTTTTCTTTCTCTATTGTTCTCCTTTGCCCTGAACTACAGTGGTCCCTTGGTATCCACTGGGATTTGATTCCAGGATCCTCTGTGCATACCAAAAGCCATGGATGCTGAAGTCCCATTAAATACAATGGTGTAATAAAATAGTGACTTTTATGTAAAATAGCAAAATCAAGGTTTGCTTTTTGGTATTTATATATTTTTTTTTTAAAAAAATCAAACCAATAGATGGTTTAATCAGTGGATAAGGAATCCGTGGATATGGAGAGCCAACTGTATAGTTTGACAGAAATTATAGATAAATACACAAAACACTATAAGGAGGTATTCCCATGTCAGCTACACAGTAGTATGATAGCAGAGCAATATACACTTCCCACTGGAATAGCCAGTGACCAGGGTCACATTTATGTAGGCTACTACTTTCCATGAGGTCTTGGAATGCTTACTGTGTTATTAGAGGAAAGGCAGGGAGGAGGGCACAGAAAATCTATGATTCTAGGATGAGAGGGGAACACCTCTCCCTACAGTAGCAAGCAATATATGCTAAGCTGTCTCCTTCCCACCCCCCTACCCCCATCATTTGGCATTTAAGAAAATTTGAGTCTGGCAGCAGGGAGGATCTTGTTGTCAGTTTGCTCTCAGCTTTGGGGAAAGCAGAAGGGGGGAACAGATGGACATATTGGTTAATCCAGCTTCATTTTTCCTTTTCATTCAGTTGTTGCTGTTTGCCCTTGCTGTCCCCTGAGGCTGAGAGCATGTGACATTCCCAAGGTCATCCAGTGAGATTGATGATCAAGTGGGGATTCAAACCCTGGTCTCCCAGTGTTCTAGTTCAACACTCAAACCATGATACCATGCTGTCTTTGTTCCACTCAGTACTTATTTGTTCGATAGGCCCACTGTGCCCTGCTTTCAAGTGTGGGCAGAAAAGGGTTGTGGAGAGTGGGCAGCATTTAGCATCTCCCAGATGTTTCACATCAAGGAAGATCAGGGCATATGCTTAGTTTATTTCTTATATAATTAAAAAAAATCTGTGGAAGATGAGGAGGAAATCAAAATAAAGGGCAAAATCGGCTGTTCTAAGAATGAATGGCCAGCTTCTAATTTTAACAAAGATCAAAAATGTGAGGTAGAATATAATTGAGAAATTTCAGCCTAAAGGCATTCATTTTATGAAAGTTGCAAGTGTGCCTTCAAAGAACGGCTAGGATTAAATTTCCAGTAATAACATGAATGCAATGCCTTTTGGCCTTCAGATATTTTATTGATATTTTGGAGCTGTGCATGTGGATAAAGCTTCTTCAAGCAGAACAGTAACATGGCATTAAAACAAAGTTTGTGTCCTGCACAATCCAGATAAAGGAAAATTGAGAGCTGCATAGATTATAGCTTTTATTAGCATACAATTTATAACAGGAAATGCAGTAGAGAGCATTTCATTAAAGACTGGCTATATACATGCCCAGGTTATAAAGCGGCTTAAATTTACTGACATGACTACAAAATAAAGGGTATTCTTATTTGAATGGAATAGGGGAGCCTCAAAACCAGGATTTTATCTATCATCAAAATTTAAGTACAACATATTCCCTAGCTCAGTAAGGATGTTTTCATATGAAATGCTTGAGCTCATATATCTTCTTCATGTGACTCAGTCACAGCACAATACAATACTTTGGTGTGCAATACATTCTTCAGTTGAACTTGGATTTGCGCGGGTAAGCTGGAGGTAACACAGACATGACTCTTTCCATTATTGATTTAAAATTCAGGATCAGCTCACATCTTATCTAAGGGATACCTATGTTTACTATTAAATTAATGCTCAGTGGGAAGCTGAACAAAACCTTGCTCCCTGGAGTGTTTGTTGTTGTGTGCTGTAAAGTAACCTCTGACTTATGACAACCCTAAGGTGACCCTATCATAAGGTTTTGTTAGCAAGATTTGATCAGAGGATGTTTGTTTTTGCCTTTCTCTGAAGCTAATAGAGTGTAACTTGCCTAAGGTCACCCAGTGGGTTTTCGTGGCTGAGCAGGGATTTGAAGCTCAGTCTCCAGGACGGTCCTAGTCCAACATCCAAACCACTATACAGTGGGCCCTTGGTATCTGCTGAGGGTTGTTTCTAGGAATCTCCCCTCCTATGGACACCAAAATCCATGTTCAAGTCCCATTAAATACAATGGATAATAAAATGGTGTCCCTCATATGAAATGGCAAAATCAAGGCTTGGTTTTTGAAACTTACGTATTTTTAAAATATTTTCAAGTTCTTGAATCTATGGATAAAAAAATCCATGGATACAGAGGGTCAGCTATATCATGTTGGCTTTCTCCCCAAGAGATAATAACATGTACTTATAGCACTCACATTTTACATTGTTATTCTACATCTACATCTTCAAATTCTAAGGTATAATTTAACCTCTGCTATGCAGGAGGAAAAATTATAACATGGTCATGTAGAAAAAGTAAAATTTTGTGTATTGCATGTCATTATTAATTAAAGTTCTTCAACAGTGTTTCAAAATGAAGATTTGATAGAATGTGGGTATTTGATTGATAGTGTTAGTATTTGGGGTTTTTTAAAAAATATTTTTAAAGTGTGTGTAATAATGAATCTGGATAGGTTCTAACAGGGCCTTAATATATTACATATGATTTCTGGCTATTAAGTCCCTTGTCTCTTTATCCACCACCCCCTGCCCCAGTTTTTCTTTGAGGGACCTTCTTTTCTTTCTTTACTTCTGCTTGGTTTCAGAGGTAAAGAACAAGGGGATAAAAGAGAAACTGTAATGCCTTAGAAAATGCTACTGAAATTCAGAAAACCAGTGACAAAGGTGGAAAAACCTTCTAGATGTTTTGAAACAGGGAATGTTGTTTACCGTGTATAATATATCATTCTATAGCTCTTATTCTGTAACAGGAGTAGTTGCAGATAGTACAGCTGAATGTATCATGCAGGAAAAGCCAAATCTCTATGAATCTGCAGAACAGACAATTCACAAACATCTGACAAAACTATCAAATGCTTAGAAGTTTTTTCATATAATACCATACCCAAAATCCCCTTGCGTGAAACCTCTTACAACATAGCTTAGTAAAGTGCAGTGGGAAATACCTGTTTAGCCACGGACAGAAAGGAAGAAAAGAAAAGGCATTTCTTATGTGATTTGGTTTGAACATTGCAAGATATAGCAAGATAGGTGTATGCATATATTCATATGTTTCTGTATATGCATATATGTATACATATGCATATATGAGAGATCATGCTGGAGAGTACATATATTTTTGCTGATGGAACCTTATATACCTTTAATATAGTACTAAAACTTTTAGTATGTATACCTGGGGAGATAAGGTTATTCAAGATGTACAGCCCTAGCAAGTGAGAAATTTGTAAAATATATTTTCCGATGCAGGAGTTGAAAATAGTACCTGCTTGGAATTTGGAATATATGCACCCAAACTGTACACTTCCAGCGGCTTGTATAGGTGAGTTAACAAATCACAAGTGACAGTTGCATAGGGAAAAAAAACAAAAGAAGACTTTGCTGATTGATATATATGCAGCATTATAATACAAAATCTATAACTTATGTCAAAGAAAGTGAAGGAGGAGAAACTGTGTCAGATTGTGTTGGCTCAACCTGCTCCCCTGAGCCTGCATACACACTTCAATTTGCTGCAAAGTACCATATGTTTCCTTACTTAGCTGGCATTAAAATTGATATAGCCATACAAAGTACCCAAAGAGCATTTGAAACTGCACCTCCAATAACTTATAGATGGATCCTGAGAACAAAAATGGTCTCAAATTAGTTTAGCTTATGCTTGCATCTGTGTAGAATCTCCCCCTTGACCTCAAGGACTAATTTATTTGCAGAACAGAAGATAAGCAACACAAACACAGTAGGAGTGTAAGTCCTCACTTGTTTCATTCTTGTGCACAAGAATGAGAAACATTAGATTTCTTCTCCTTATCTACCCAAAAGCAAGATATTTCCTAGTGCTCTCAACCAGTTTTTACATTTGCAAAATTTGTACAAATTGTGACATTTATCATAAACAAAACTTGTTGTCTTGTTGCATGGATTTTTATAATTCAGAAACGATGGGTGGGTTGTTTGCATCTTTTTTCACTAACCATCCAGTCTTTCTGTGTTTCACAAAAGTGAAAGCTGTAGTTTTGCGCAGAGACTTTCTGCATAAATTACAAAATATTTGACATAAAAAAATTCTTCTCATATTGGAAGTGAGAACACTTACAGAGACTGATGATTTTTGACAGGTTGTCTTAACATGTTGAGACAGCCTGTCTCATCAAGGATGAGAATATTCTTCATATCTCTAATGCACACACACTAATCTATGTTATGTAATAATAAAAATCTGTGTGTCTATCTGCCTGTTTTCATGATAGCCTTGAGTGTGTGAAACTTAAACTTAAATCCCTGATATCTGGTATAGATAGATACATATACATTTTTTCCCCACTGTAGATAGCCCATGCAGTAAAGAAGTTCTTCCCAATGATTAGATGGGATATATTTTCTTGTAATCTTAATCAAAATACTTGCCAGTGTGGTATAGTGGTTTGAGCATTGGACTATGACTTTGGAGACCAGGGCTCAAATCCCAGCTCAGACATGGAAACCCATTGGTTGACCCCATGCAAATCATACTCAGCCTCAGAGGATGGCAATAACAAATTCCCTATGAAGAAACTTGCCAAGAAAACCCCACAATAGGTTCACCATATGTTAGAAATGAATTTTTCTCACTGGTAGATCATCACAGGTTCTCCTGTGTAAAGTAACTTCCTGGTGGACATTGTATGTTCTTGACTTCAAGTGTGTTTCCACAAAATGCTGCCTGATATGTGAGGGCAAAATAAAGTCCAAGTTACTGATGGAGGTAGTGGGAGAAAAAACAATGAGCAATAAAAATAATGGAAGATACAGTTGCCATACTGTGTAGCTGACTTCTAGCCATGTCACCTGCTTCCTGTTTACATTGTCTACCCTGACTACTCAGAATAATGTTATATCTGCACTATACAGTGCACTATCTATTGTAAAGGAATCCTTGAGTAGGTTTTGGTGAAAAAAATTAAAAAGGAACTCTGAAGAAGAATGGGACTGAAAATGAAATTAATTTCATTCTGTGATGAAGAAGACAACACCAGGATATCTGAATGAATTGTCATTCCGGAGAGTAGACTAGAGCAAACCAACAAAGAATTTTCAGTGCCTAAGCAAACCACAAAACCCAAGATTCTTCAGTGGGAAACCATAATTATTCAAGTAGCAAGAACCTCATTACTGTAATGAAGATACCATTTTGAGGAGAAAAGGTGGGAAATGAAAGGGATCATGAGAGTACACAAAACTTTAAAATGAAAGCTGTTCACCCCTTTGTATTACATGTCAAGTAAGCTAAATATCTTTTTTCCCCTCTGTAAACATTTTAATAGAAAATTAATGCTGTCTGTCTGTCCTAGTCAAAGCTTTCATGACATCCCACATGGTTTGCACAATGAACAAAAAATATGAAAACATGGCTGCCCAGATCTGACTAACTAGAACATGGCTAATTCTAAGAATGAACAAGTGAGGGATAATACCTTCCTAGTGTCTGGGATGGTAGAGAAGAAGAGAGGAAAGCAAAACTAGTAGAAAGGAGCAGGCACAAGGAAAGAAAAATGAGCAAGGAATAAAAAAAAAAAGAATTTGAAGGAGAAGAAAGGAATTTAAATGAAACCTAACAAATGCATTATCAGCTGCTAAAGCCAACTGAAACAAATGAGAAGTAATTCTATGGAATGGGGTGGAGAATGGGTGTTCTGCCTTTTTATTAAATATAGTTTCTGAAAAAGTGCCCTCACAGATTTGTGACTCACAGCACATCGATCTGCCTTCAACAATTGAGGAGTTGAGAAAATCTAGTCATCTTTGTCCATCCCAAAGCTGCAGTGATCCCAGTGATGGGATAAATCTGTCTCTGCCTTTCTTATGTACATAGAAATATCCTATTTAAAATTCAGTATTGATAGCCATATAGTCTTGGTCACCACTGCAAACTAAAGATCTGCCCATCTAAAAAGAATTATGACAGATGACTGCATAAGGCCTGGGTGAATTCTATTATCTTTCATATTGTCTCTTTCCTGCTGTGTTTTTCCCCCTCACACCAATCATTGTGTGTAGGAGCAGGGCAGGGGAGACAACTCCTCCAAAGCCTGTGTCCATTCACATTCCTTAGTAACTTAGCAAACAAAACCCACGTTGAAATCCACTGGCAGGAAGCATCCATGGCTTTGAATAGTAAGTACAAATCTCCCTCACCCTCTCCGTTATTAAGCTGACAGGCACTTAGCCAATTATCCAGTCATAGTCTCAGCTGTATTTATGGAGAAAGAAGAAGCATCGCAAATGGCTCCTGTCTTTGGGGCTTCAGCTGAGACCCTGGTGTGCTGTAGCATTTCCTCCCTTGTTTGTTTTCAGCTTGAGGAAAGAAATGAATGAAAACTATGGAGAAGGAATGGTAGTTTGGAAGCAGAAGAAAGCAAGTGGCACAGAGGACTGTGTCTTATGCAGAATGGAAGCAATAATCTAGTTTAGAGCAACTTCAAGTTAGGCCTTTACTTTTGTTTCTGTGCCAACAGGATTTAAATGCTCCTAGTATATAAACATGGGCTGCATCTCTAAACATCATGTGCTGGCCTTGGGTACTAAAGATGTAGTTAAACATCCCTGCTCAGCCACAGAACTCAGTGGTCTTGGACAAATCCCTCTCTCAAACTCTTCACCTACTTCATACAGGTTTCTGGGAGGAGAGTAGCAATAAAAAACATAAAATGTTTCGTGCACTAAAGGACTATAGAAATGAAAAGTAATTTCATGTAAACCCATACAGCAACAGCCATTTATGACTACTACCCCAAGGTGAGAAAGTAGGTGAATGGGGTGTTATATATTTCAAATTTATTATACTGCTATTTACTAATATATGTTCCTATATGCAAATACAAGGATTTTTTTTCTGGATAATTATCACATTTCTGGCATTACAGCCTTAATAATTTGCAGTGTCTGACCAGATATTACATGGAAGTCAACATGGTTCAATGGATGTGTTGATGGCTGGGCTCAAAGTTTTGCTTTGCCACATGTAAGACAAAACGTGTCTGCAATAATAACAACAACAAGATGATGATGATGATGATAAACAATTGGTTGTTGTGTGCCTTCAAGTCATTTCTGATTTATAGAAACCCTAAGGCAAACTGATTACAGGGTTTTATTGGCAAGCTCAGAAAGGTTTATCATTGTCTTCCGCTGGATTCAATCCACACAGTGGGTTTCCATGGTAGAGTGGGAATTCAAATCGTGGTCTTCCAGACTCCTAGCCCAAAATTCAAAGCACTACACGGCACTGGCTCTGTGGGAAACAATCGTTACCTATTATGCTTGGCATGTGTGTGAGGTTAAAGATTTAAAAGCATAGGCATTTAAAAACAGCCCCTAATGCTAACTGTGGCCACTTGTGAAATTTTGTAAACACAAAGCTCTGGGAACACAAATATGATGAGCTGTGTTTATATAAAAGCTGGAGGCTTTCCCACACGAGTTATACAGAAGTAACTGTCAATATGGATCTGGATGTGTGCTACCACTCACCTATCCATTATTTTCAACATTCTAGCTTTTACCCAAAAGTCAATAACATGCTAGTAAGAGAGAGCTCCAAATGTAGCTAGGCTGATAAAGGTAGGGTTGAATCCAGTTGCCTGAGATTATCAGGAAAGGGAATAGCATACTTCTTATTCCAGTACTTTCCTCAAGTATCCCATTATCCCATATAAGAAGTAAAAAAATGGAATGGAATATTTTCCTTTATGTAAAATATAAAGGAAGGCAGTTTGAGCTAATACTGTGGTAAAGCCCTAATCAACCCTTTAATCCTGACATCAGTCCAGCAATATTGATAAGGACACCCCAGTGGGACCAGTGCTCCTCACATCTTAAAGGCACTCCTCCTAGAGTTGCAGGGAGTTGGAATTCTTTTCAATATACACTTAATGAGCTTTTAAATGGTCTACAGATTTTATGCCTATTGTACCATCACATCAGCAAGTGCTATCCATATGGCTAGGAACTGATAAATTTGCAAAAGTTTCTATAGAATGAACTCAGTGAGTTGCAATCTGGAATAGCTAAGCAGAAAAAAAACTGATCTGCATCCTAAACACCAGAAATCATAAAGTTTAAATGTAGCCTGTATGTATTTCTTTTTACAAAAGATATGTCCAAAGATATCGATATTTGAGTTTGTTCTTCCAAATTAACAGACTTTTGTGTCATTGTAAAGACAGAAGACAGATACTTTTATTAAAGCATGAGGCTTCATGAGTATATGAGTCTGCCCTGACTTACCAGTGCTGCTGCCGGGGAGGGAGGGCATCATTGCTGGAGTACCGCGGGCTGGCCATGGCTCCCAGTATGCTTTACTGGAGCTGGGCGGGCCCACAATTGGCCTCATAGAGTGAGGACTCTAACTCCCAGCATGCTTCGGGTTGAGCCCAGCCCTGATTGGCTGTGTTTGGTTCCTGATTGCAGCCTATTGGCTGCAGAGCCAGGGAGCGTGGTGCTTCCTCCCTCTCACGGCTCCCTATTGGTCCGGGGCCTATAAAAGGCCTTGCTGCATCCTGGTCAGGCACCATTTTGTGCTTGGCTTTCCTACCTTCCCTCCCTTGGTTCAGGGTGCTTTATTGTCACAACTTGTTGGTGGTGGTAGCATAGGTCCTGGATCTGGTGGACGTGGTTTCCAGGGCTGCATAGCACTGGATCAGGAATCCTTCGAGACCTTAGAGCACTGAGGGCATGTGGTGTGGCCATTGCAGGGGTAACACCAATTCAGCATATCTTGGTGACTAGGGGCTTAACAGCAGCATGCAAGCGTCCAGTTGCATGTCCTTGATAGGGTGTTTCAGTTGACCCTGTGTCATCCCGAAGCTTGGCCATGACCAAGCAATTCAGTTCATCGACCAACCAGGGCTTGATTGATGACAGATCCAGACCTCATGCTTTGGGCCAACTCTACTGCTGTTCTACTTGGCTTTAATAAAGTTGTGGCCTTTCCTCCAAAATCTCGCTTCTTGGTATTTATTGGTGACTTTCCTCTACAACAAATCCTATTTTATTGGATGCAGGGGTATATCTTGCAATCCTCCAGACATTGCTGGACAGTAAGCCTCAACAGCTATACCTAGCACTGCCAATGAAGAAAGGATTCCAAATGCAGAAGAGCATCTGAAGGGCTGAGTGATTCCTAGCCCCTAATCAACATGTGTCACTTGATGAAATGGAATATAATTCAGAAAAGTTTATGCTTTATAAAATGTGTTAGTCCTTAAAGTGTCCGTAGCCTCTTTCTTGTTTAAAAATGGGGGGGGGGGAGGGAAGGGGGAGGGATTTCCAATGTTCTGCATGCACATGTCAGGGATCCCTGTGATATACAGGTCCTCCCTACATACACATCCTGCTCATTATAATGATGGGCATTTTGGTCATACATAATAATAGAGAGTTTGCCATAGCTACCAAGTACCTCCAATACATAACTCTGTACCATGGATTGTAGCTATTCACTGTTGTTTGCCATATTATTTACTCAGAGCCTGTTATTACAGCAGGGCAAGGTTGCCCCAAAACATATTCCATGAATATATTGCTCCAATAAAAAAAAATGAATTCACTTGGGCTGCAGCTGCATTTCTTTTGTACGCTTCTGCTTGTTGGCTTTTTTTCCCTTTTCACATCAGAATAATTGAGCAACTGAGTTTTTAACTTGACTAATGTTCATGTAAATCACATTTTAAAACTATCAATAGATGAGTAAACAATCTGACTGTGTCTTCTGCAGCTGGCATCACGCATACATATGCACGTACACAACTGCACGCACAGAGACGTAAATGCTTTCTTTCAGTGACAGCCACAGGATAGTCTGTGTTATGATTTTATTGTGTATGTATTTCTTTTAGTATAGTAGGTGATAGCTTTCTCACAATAGTGTCCCCGTAACCAAGGCAATTAAAGGAACAAAATGTGGCTCTGATCTTGGATTGCACACACAATTATTTTATGCGAATGTGACAAGAGAAAATTACCTTCCAAACACTGCACCCAGCCAATGTTCTGGTAGCCTGGTTTTAATAGGAACAATGCCTCAGGCAGGGCCTCTGAGCCCCCAGTAAAAGAAAGGTTAATAATTTCAAAGCCCTTATTTGTCTCTGCACCCTGATGGAGTCACAGCTCTAGGGACTCCCTTAACACTCTCCTCTTGATTATGTTTTTCCTCTCTATTTTAGCCCCCATTTTTGCCAATCAATGCATTTCCTTCAGTAGATTTTATAAGAAACCTGGAAAAAAGGTGTTTCACTTGGCTAATCAGGAAAGCCTTTCAGGAAAGCAGAATGTATCATACTGCATTGTAATTCTCCTTCTCCCTGGAAAAAAATAAATAACTAATTGTATATCTGGGCATCTAATTTAATTGCATCTAGATGGGTTTCAGAGAAACAAGTCGTGCCAAACAAACCTGATCTCTTCTTTTGATAAAATCACCAGCTTGGTAGATGAAGGGGATGCTGTGGGTGTAGTATATCTTGATTTCAGTAAGGCCTTTGACAAGGTTCCCCATGACATTCTTGCAAACAAGCTTGCAAAATGTGGACTAGACAAGGTAACTGTTACATGGATTTGTAACTGGTTGACTGACCGAACCCAAAGGGTGCTCAACAATGGTTCCTTTCCATCCTGGAGAGAAGTGACCAGTGGGGTCCCACAGGGTTCTGTCCTGGGCCCAGTGCTATTCAATATCTTTATTAATGACTTGCATAAAATTATTGAGGGCCTAGTTATAGAATTTGCAGATGACACCAAATTAGGAGGAGTAGCTAATACCCCAGAGGAAAGGATCAAAATTCAAAATGACCTGAATAGACTAGAAAGCTGGGCCAAAGCTAACAAAATGAAATTCAACATAGACAAATGTAAGGTTCTGCACTTAGGGAGGAAAAATGAAATGCACAGATATAGGATGGGGGATACCTGACTGAATGAGACAACATGTGAAAAGGATCTAGGAGTCCTAGTAGACCACAAGTTGAACATGAGTCAACAGTGCGATGCAGCAGCTAAAAAGGCCAATGCAATTTTAGGCTGCATCAATAGAAGTATAGTGTCTCGATCAAGGGAAGTAATAGTGCCACTCTATTCTGCTTTGGTCAGGTCCCACCTGGAATACTGTGTCCAGTTCTGGGCACCACAATTCAAAAAGGATGTGGAGAAACTGGAGCGTGTCCAAAGGAGGGCGACTAAAATAGTGAAGGGTCTGGAAACCATGCCCTATGAGGAATGACTTAGGGTGCTGGGAATGTTTAGCCTGGAGAAGAGAAGGTTAAGAGGTGATATGATAGCCCTGTTTAAATACTTGAAGGGATGTTACGTTGAGGAGGGAGCAAGCTTGTTTTCTGCTGCTGCAGAGACTAGAACGCGGAACAATGGATGCAAGCTCCAGGAAAAGAGATTCCACCTCAACATTAGGAGGAACTTCCTGACAGTAAGGGCTGTTCGACAGTGGAACACACTCCCTTGGTGAGTGGTGGAGTCTCCTTCCTTAGAGGTCTTTAAGCAGAGGCTGGGTGGCCATCTTTTGGGGATGCTTTGATGGAGAGTTCCTGCATGACAGGGGGTTGGACTGGATGGCCCTTGTGGTCTCTTCCAACTCTGTGATTCTATGATTCTATGAAAATAGATCCAATGATGATCTTAAATGGGATCAAAGTTGCCTATTAATGCACTAAAATAGTAAACATCCCATGATCACATTGAATGGTTTGCCATGGTTAAAGATGAGGAAAAATCACTGCCTCTCACAATTACATTGATTGAATTCAGATACTGAATCAGTGGGAGGAAATTGCCAGCTGCCCCTGAGCATTGTTCAAATAGAAGGTACACAATTCACTGAATAATTATGCAGTGCAAAATTATTCACACACTTTGGCTGGATATACTATAATCAGAAGTAGAGAGATCAGCATGACTCTTAGTGATGTACTCAGACAACTGGCCTGTTGGTTGGTTGGCTCTGGGCTGAATCCTGATTTGATCATGTTTACAATATATCCACTGAAATCAAGGTGACTACCTTGAGGGCATTAATTTCAGTAGGTCTTCTATAAATTTAGCTAAGGCTTGATCCATCATTATGTCCCTGTGTTTGACTCAGTGTGCAATAGCTACATGAAAGTGGTCAGGGATCACTTTAATAGTAGAATAAAACAGAGAATTTCACCAGTAACAGCTTACAATCTGAACCTGCTAGTAGCTGTACCAGCTGAATTGCCATCTTTCATACAACTATTAAAAGTACAGGAGCAATTACCACTTTTCCATTTGGCCACCATAAGCTAAATTCAGTGTGACTGTGAGATGTTCTCTTTTTCTTGTGACCACTCTAATTCAGCTAGGTGAAACCAATACATACATTTATCTTTCTGACATCTGCTGAGTCCCAAAGAACAGGCAGGTTCATAAACTGTCCTCTAAGGCTGAAGAAAGGCTTGAAACCCACAGTTTCACCATCTGAGATATAGAACAAAATGCTTGTGCTACCACAATGTTTTATTATAATATTCCATTAGCCTGTAATTTTCATATTAAGGGAAGTACATTTGGCCCTCTGTATTCCTGGATTCTACATCCATGGATTCAATTAACCACAATGTGAAAATATTCAGAGGGAGAAATTCTAAAAAGTGAACCTTGATTTTGCCATTTTATATAAGGGACACCATTTTAATATGCCACTGTATATAATGGGACATGAGTATCTATGTATTTTGGTATCCACCAGAGGAGGGGGTCCTGAAATCATTTCCCTGTGCAGTATAAACTGTTTGCTGATGTTTAAATTTTGTTTTAAACACAGGCTCTCTTCTCCTTCTGGACATGGTCTTTTAACCCTATGTAACCCCTTCAAACTGACTCTGGCTGTTCTACTCTCACTTGTGCCAGCAGCAGGTCACGAGTGCTATGACCCTAGCAGACAACTCTATTTGTTTCTCCTATAGGGACTTTTAATAGTAGATACATCCACTGGTTCACCATCAACTCTTGTTTTTTCAGAAACATAGTAGGTTGTGATTTAAGGATATTATAGATAAAACATTAACAAAAAGTTGGATACTGATATCTAATCAGTACCCAATCTCAAATGCTAACTAGGAAAAATAAATCTTTTGTGTTCCTTTTAAAAACTCATGTTAGTTTCTCATTTGGTTTAATATCTTGTTTGTCTTCCATGTTTTATTCATTTTTCTTTTTTTAAAAGCCATGCTTGCATATCTGACTTTCTATCCATGAAAAATGGGAGGTAATCTGAATTGGCCCTTATGTCTCCATTACATCTCATTGTAAATTAAAACCACTGTATGTTACTATGTCCTTGTTGTGTGTCCTCAAATCATTTCTAACTTATTGTGACCTCAAGGAAAAATCTGTCTTGGTTGTTTCTTGGCAAGATTTGTTCAGAGGGAGTTTTCCTTTGCCTTTCTCTGAGGCGGAGAAAGTGCGTCTTGCCTAAGGTCACCCAATGGTTTCCATGGTCAAGCAAGGATTCAGACTCTGGTCCCCAAAGTCATAGTCCAAAGCTGAAACTACTACATCATGTTGGCTCTCTGCTGTGTCCTTATCTATATTTGTCTGTTTTAAAAACATCTCTCCTCAACCTCCCTTTTCTTCCTTTACATGTATATCCATGATGGTTGAAATTTTTCTCTGGCGAGTTCTCCTGTATTATCTAATGCATTCCTCTAGCTACAGCTTAAACAAGACTTGTCGCTGCCTAAAGGGAAATACAGGTAAAGACAAAAACATAATAGTGTACAAATCCTTACTGTACGTGTGGGAAATCTGGATGTGTTTTGTTTTTGTTTTTTTCTCTCTGCATTCAAAGTTTGTGCTGCTTGGGAAGGGAAAGCAGGGGAAAAAATCTAAACATATTTCTGTTGTTCAAAAGCTTATGGCTCAATTCATACTTACAGCTGCAAGCAGCACCAGATAGCACCAGACACCCTTTAAAGGTGGCCTTCGTAAGGGAACTGAATCTCACATAAGCCTTCTTCAGATGATACACCTGCACTATATTTTTGCTTTACCCCCTCCTTTTTTTAGTTTTTTTTGGGGGTGGGGGTGGGGGAAAAGGAAGTAATAATGGGATCCAGGTTTAAGCCCAGTCACATGAATGCACTAGGTGATGCTGGAAACAAGCTTCTCAAAAGTACATGTGCACAAGGGGGAATGTAAAATTCATTCTTTAAAGAGTCCCGTTTGGCATCTATATTAGGAACACTGGAGTTTGCCTTATGGCAGTACAGAACAAGGTACTAGTTCACTGTTTTCTATACCAGAAGTGGGCAAAATTCCTGGGGCTGGAGGGATTGCATTGGCTTTCCTGTATCCCACCAGAGATTATTGTTGTTCAATTTCCTGTTTCCATTGCTGAAACAGAGGCTGTGATAAGTCTATATGGTACAGGAAGAGATTGTTAGAGCAATCTCCCACACACTGGAGTGCTCTGAGACTGCTGGACATAAAAGTCCAGTTGCTTCTCTGCAATGATAGAAAGGACAAAGTAGGGAGAAAGCTGCTGAAATGTTGAAGGTGTTGATGGCAACAATAGCAGCTGCTGATTTGGCAGCAGCAGGATAGGCCAAAGGTCCATACTTACTTTACACAGAGAAGGTTTCATACTGGGTCTTCCCCATTCTCAACTGGAGATTCCAGATTAAATCTTTTGCATGTGACATGTATGTTCTACCACTGAGCTATGCCCCTTTCTTGCCTTTTTCTTTCAGACATCACTAGCCAAAACCCTTTTCTTTAACACACACACACACACACACATCTCAGGTATTTTAAGTACTAGTTGTTTCCTTTTTTTGATTTTTATAGGCTGGTTTTATTTGTGGCCTGTTCCAGTGTACAGTTGACTTTCGATATCCACAGATTCTTTATCCATGACTTGAAAATATTTTTAATTCAAAATCATAAACCTTGATTTTGCCATTTTATTATGCCATTCTATTGCATGGAACTTGAGCATCCATGGATTTTGGTATCCACAGGGGGTCCTGGAAACAAACCCCAGCGGATTACAAGGGCCATTTTATTACATTTCAAATGTTGACCTAGTGTGATATAGTGGTGTGTACCAAGTTTTGACTCACTGCTCACCTTAGGCAAGTCACACTCTTTTAGCCTAGGAAAAAGGCAATGGCAAACATCCTCTGAATAAATCTTGCCAAGAGACCTCTATTGTAGGATCATCATAAGACAGAGTTGACTTGAAGGCACATAACAACAATCTTAAATGTTTCTTATTACTGTTATATTGTTAAACCATGCTAGAATCAATAAGAAACAATGTACAAATATTCACACAAATAAAATCAACATTCCAAAAACACCATCTCAAGATGAACAGAAGAGTTGCCAATGTACTGCAGAATCAAGAACACTCTTCTGTCAGCCAGAGGATTGAGTTTGCACACATATGCATGCACACACACAAGCACGTGCACACACGTGTGTGTATGTTTTGTTCTGTGCTATAAATCTTCAATAACAACCAACTATCCGACCAGAACTTCTTTGGAAGGGACCTATGGAACTCCATTAGTAGTAATACTGTACCCATATATACCCAGTTATATTACGGAGAACATCAGCCAACAATATTCTGCTTTTTTGATAGGTGCATGTCTTGAGGTGGGAGTGGGGGAAGGGGAGAGTAAGCATTTATTTTTCAATTTTGTGAGGTCTCCTACAACTTGGAATTTGAGTCTCCATAGTAGTGCAACTGGACAGAAGCCTCTTACATACGACTCCATATAAATACAAATTTTTAAAGTAATTACAATTAGGGGAGTCCAGGGGAGCTGTGTGCCTGGTTACTCTTCTGTTCAGGTGCTGTTAATTGCCAGCTTTAAGGTCTGTTGCTCTTCCTTCTTATAATTCTTTATCTTCAAATTGGACTTGGGCTGGGCACAACCCATTAAATAGAGGTCACCGTCAAATAGAGGAGTATACTCTTTATAGTAGGACACATGTCCACTCTAGGACCTGCATGGAAGAATTGCTTGCAACAGTTGATTAATGAGCATAATTATGCCTCTGATTCTGTCTGGGAAGCATTTCAGGACAGAAAGAGCTTGGGTCAACACTTACTAGAACTTGCTTAATACTGTTGGCATGGGCATGCAGCAAACTGCAGTGAGTTGTTCCTGGTTTCCACAGAAACATGGACAGGGAAGGAATCTATGCTCTATAGGGTTAACTTCAAATTTATTTTTTAATCTTGAACCTGGAGTTTTTCCCAAGCTGTGCACATCCAAATTAGTGATGCTGGCAAATTTTGTTTTGTCCACATTTTAAAGTGCACCAACCTATTTCACAATTTCCAGACTATATATTAGAACAAAGTTGTCATTGAAGAATGCACATTTCTCCAAATCTTAAAATAGAGATCTTGGCTCAAATAATATGTATTGTATGGGAAAGGCATGTATTGTATGGGAAAGGCATTTCAAAGCAGATTTTTGCACTTTTAAACAAAATTGCATAAGATGGGAGAAAACACAGTTATAACTGAAAACATGCAAACCTAGGGCTTGTCTACATTACTTATAAACCCTACATTTTCCCAGACACAGTACATGCTGTTTACATTATGCAGGCCCCAAACCCTGAACTGTGCCTGGAAAACCCAGAGCAAAATGTGGTGACAATGGCTACATGCCTTTCTACAGAGCTTCTGTGAGTGTACCAGTAAAGTCGCTCTGTTGGCACAAGTCACTTTAATAAATAATAATAATAATAATATATATATATTTATTTATATTCCACCCCTCTGGGTGAGCAATTGGGGTGGAGTACAACATTTAAAAATACATACAGTTAAAATAACACTTCAGTCTCCCCTGCCACCCCTTAAAAATAGATGAAACTAAGAATAAGATTTTCATAGAATCATAGAATCATAGAATCATAGAAATTTAGAGTTGGAAGAGACCACAAAGGCCATCCAGTCCAACCCCCTGCCGTGCAGGAACTCCCAATCAAAGCATCTCCGACAGATGGCCATCCAGCCTCTGCTTAAAAACCTCCAAGGAAGGAGACTCCACCACCCTCCAAGGAAGTGTGTTCCACTGTCAAACAGCCCTTACTGTCAGGAAGTTCTTCCTAATGTTGAAGTGGAATCTTTTTTTTCCTGCAGTTTGCATCCATTGTTCTGAGTCCTGTTCTCTGGAGCAGCAGAGAATTTTAAACAGTGAAACATTAAAAGATAAACATTAGACAATAATAGCTCTAAAAATTGGGTAAATGGGCAGCCTCAAGAGTATCAATGTCTTGGTAAATGGGACTGGAGGGACAGTAGATGACAGAAAGTTAATCGTTTTCTGGGAAGGCCTGCCAGAAGAGATGCATCTTGGTGGCTTTCTTAAAGCAATCCAAAGTTGTAATTAGGCGCATCTTATCTGGCAGGTCATTCCATAGCCTGGGAGCAACGGCAGAGAAGGCCCTCTGGGAGGTCTGTGCCAGCCTAGTTTTCATAGGCTGTAGTAAATTCCTCCCAGAGGACCAAAGAGTGTGAGGGGGCTCATATGGGGAGAGGCAGTCCCTAAGATAGGATGGACCTGAGCCATGTAGGGCTTTAAAGGTCAAAACCAGCACATTGTACTGTGCCTGGAAACTAATTGGCAGCCAGTGGAGAGAGTTCAGCACTTTGAGAACAACACTGGGCACTTCATTCTGATTTCAGAGTAAGTCATATCCACAGTGGTGGCACTGGCTGGCTTGCAAGGACCATGTAGGAAGGCAGCCATGTATCATTTGCTGAAGACCCACAGCAGGTAAAATTGAGGAGAATTTGGGGCCAAGATACTTTGGGGGCATCCTGGAGTATTTTGGCAATTTTTAGAGCTATTATTGTCTAATGTTTATCTTTTAATGTTTCACTGTTTAAAAGCCCCTAGAAAGAGAGTGATCTGTTAATCCCTAAATTAAATAAGACAAGATATGAAAATAAGTAACATTGGCCTATTCTAGATTGGCAAAAAGAAGTGTGTTCATGGCTGCATGAAACTCTAGCCTTTAGATGAGAAAAAGGGAAAGTGTGCCATGAAAATGTTTTTTTTGTTTTTGTTTTTTGTTTTTTGGGTTTTTTTGCGTTTTAGGGGAGAAGAAGCGCCTTTAAAAAGGTGCTGGTTTTCCCAGCTTCTTTTTTAAAAACTGCGGAACAGCGCAGCTCCATCTAAAGGCTGTGGTGCAGCTGCTAAGCATTAAGGAAAAGGCAACTTCATGTCACACTTTCCTGCCAATCTAGAAAGCCCCATTGGGATTAAATAGACAGGCTTTCAGGCTGACTTGAAGGTGTGGCATTTAGATGACACATGCCTTGAAGCCAGCAGAAAAGTGCCATTACACAAAGAAAAGTCATTTAAAAAAGAAGCAGCTTTTTCCGCTTCTACCTGGCTTGAAGCCATGTCATGCGGCCATGTCATGGGCACTTCAACTGCCTTGGGAGCCGGTGGTGTGGTTGGTGGGGTTTCAGTGTGGCTTCAGAAAAGGCAGCTTCAAGCCACTTTTTCCTGCCCATCTGTTTCGCCCCATAGTTATGAGTCACCCATACCAAAGGCATGGCTCTAAATGAAAGTTTCTATGGTTTCTAAGCAGAAAGGAAAGATCTGTGCATGGGTGAAAATCTATGACTTTTACTTTCATGAAACATGACATTTATGCTCTTACAAGGTGTTATTTTCCAGTGGAAACAATCATAGACAGAGAGGAATTGCTGCTGTGCACAATTCCTCACCTTGGTTCTCAGAAGATTGGGACTATGGCTCCAAGAATCCAGAGCCAAGATGGTCAAAAGCCAGAGATTTTTGACATTATAGCCCAGGAACATCTGGGACCCAAGTTTGTGCACACACACACAAACACACCCCTTTAAGTGGAAAACAACATGCTTCGGTGAAATATTAAACAACTCTTTCTCTCACTGGAATTTGACCACTCCAGATCACCTGCTTAAATTTACCAAATCTTCCTTCCTTGAACTAAAGAGTTAATTGGAGTTTTACTGCATGCAATAGGATGAAAGAATTAATTCTTTCTGTAATCTAGGTTCCCTGCTCTCCAGACTTACAAAGGTAGTGATGGTTGTTGCTGTGTTGACCCTGTTCCTAAAGGCCAGGTAGAAAGCCTTATCAGTATACTAAATGAATTTATTTCCTTTGCCTATGCTGAATGTCTAGTGCATTCAGCAGGATTTTATCAAGATGTGGGTAGAGTTGCAAAAGCAGAAACAGTACAGGATACAAATTTTTAATAAAATCCTTCTCCCACCCTCATGCCCTCCCCCCCATAAGACTGCACTGATATACCTTCTAATTCTACTTCACTTCTCTATTAGTTTTATTATACAAGAGAACAGAGTAGAGGAGGGAGGATGCCATTTGATAATGTGCTAGTAACAGTCCTAAAGAACAGCACACTGCCTTCCTCTTTCCTTTTACCATTTTGGACCATTTTTTCCTCCTGATTTAGGAAAGACAGGAAAGAGAGAATTTACTATTTCCACCCCCATGAGTCCTTCTCCAGAGGTTTAGGATAACAAGATCAAGCATTCCTGCAAACTGCTACAGGGGTGGATGATTCAGCTACTTTGCTTGTAGTACTTGCAAGCACTTAGGTATATTTCTGACAAAGGGAACTGATGAGTCTACAAAGTTACACCCACTGCAGTAACGAATCATAGTCATATTAACTCACACCCTGAGGTCTTTTCGTTCAAGCCTGTGTGGAGAACATCCTTTAAAAAATGAACTGAAGGCAATTCCTTACCAGTTTAATTAATATAGTGACACAAGAGCACTGCCTTCTGCATCTACAACTGGAACTTTTAAAGCTGCACAGAGTAAATCTGAAGTTAGTATTGCTAAGGTCTAAAATAGGGATGAGAATCATGTGGCTCTTCAGATGTTGTTGGAGTGCAACATCAAAAGTCAGTATAGCTAATGATAATGAAATGTTAGGACCTTTAGTCCAACAACATCTGGAAGGCCACTGAAATATCACAGGCCTGACTTTGCGGTGCAGGGGCTTAGTGGTTGAGATGCCAGTTCTGGTTATCGGAAGATTGGAAGGTTGGCAGGTTGAGGCCTGAGCGCTGCATGATGGGATGACCTCCTGTCACTAGTCCCAACTTCTGCCTACCTAGAAGTTCAAAGGAATGCAAATGCAAGTAGATAAATAGGTACCACTTCAGTGGGAAGGTAACAGCACTCCATGCAGTCATGCTGGCCACATGACCACCATAGTAGTCCTTGGACAATGCTGGCTCTTCGTAATGGAGATGAGCACCACCTCTTACAGTTGGTTACGACTAGACAGTCATGTCAAGGGATTACTTTACCATTACCTAACTCTGAATTAAAACAGAGAGGCTTCACTTTGTCTAGTGCTGAGTTACCAGCTCTTTAACTCCAATAGCTGGGCTTTATCTGCTAATATATAGCTGCGGGGTTCACAAACAGTTCAAAAAAGTATGTTGACCTTGCCATCTTTCACAAACAAAAACTAGACAGCAAGAATATGAGGTATGACAAACAAGAAGCTTTTCTGAAAGATAGTTGCTTTCATTCCCATTCCTCACTGTGAAAGACACAGGCCATAATGTAAGCTTGATCAAAATTAATTGGAATTGTAAAAGGGCACCTATAGAAGAGTGTCTTCCTGTGATTCTCAATGGTTTTAATTTACCTTTTGATGGAGAGTATCCCAAAAAGATTACACTTAAAAATAGATAGTACATTAAGCTGCTGCTACTGGTGAGCCTTGGGTTGTTTTCTTTTTACCATAATAAAAATAATTTCCAGTTTACCCATCTTCCTTTTTGTATATTGCACACCTTGAAAATGCATTTGTATGGATGTGCATATGTATATGTATTTCTATGTTCCAGACGACTTAAGATCCATATGGAACCCATGGATTCATATAATTCCCTCATCTTTATTTACATTTCCTTCTGCAAATTTATCTCATGTTCTGGTCTGAGGCAAAATAACAGATACTGGGGTCCCTCTCAGCTTCTTCTTTGCCTCTGACTGTGTCAGTAATATATTTCTCATTGAGACAGAGGCAGACTGACAAAAACTTTTAAAAATATGTAACTTCTGGGTAAACTTTCTAGTTTCCACAGTGGCTTTTCAGAAGAAGGCAGAGTGCACAGTTGCCTACAGAAAATGAGATAAAGAGGTTAGCATATTGTAAAATAATCCAAGTTTTCTTGCAAACCATACTACACCCCACAAGTACAGTATTCATTTAACAAACCATACTGTACCCCACAAGTACTTCTTGGAATGGTAAAATCCCTGAACACCTGTTCATGGTTTCTCTCTCTCTCCCTCGCTCCCTCTCTCTCTCTCACACATGCACACACATACACACATACTCTCTCTCTTTCTCGCTTAATTCCATGCTAAAAGTCCTGGTACTATGCAGTAACAGTAAGTCAACAAAGGCTGCATCCACACTACAGAAATAATCCAGTTTGACACCACTTTAAGTGCCATGGTTGAATGCTATGGAATTGTGAGAACTGTAGTTTTGTAAAACATTTAGCCTCCTCTGTCAGAGACTTCTGGTGCCACAACAAATTACAGTTCCCACAATTCCATAGCATTGAGCCATGGCACTTAAAGTGGTGAGAAACAGATTTTTTTCTGTAGTGTGAATATATATATAAGGAGTTTCCTGAAACATCTCCTCAAAATAAACCCCGGAGCTTCCAAAAGAGTAGAAAAATGTGGTACTCCATGGAGAAAATTAGGGATAAAATTTAAAATTATTTGTTCTTTCTTTTTCATTAGAAAGTTCAGAATAGTGCACTGGAGGCTTGTGGTCTGGAGGGACACTTTACTGTGCTTCCACTCTGCCTCACTTTGACCATGAACCATCTTTGATTCAGTGGGGCTTTTTGGACCGCCCAAAAGGGGCGGTCCATACTCGCCCCTTCAAGTGGCGAGATGAGGCCGAGGCTGCCGCACGGGCAGCCCCAGAGGCCTCATCTCGCCGCTTTTGGAGGCCGCGGGGAACTGGCAAACTGCCGATTCCCTGCGGCCTCCAAGCGGGGTGCAGCGGGCGCTCTGGGCACCCGCTGCACCCTGCTTCCCTCGGCGGGGCTGAAGGGGGAAAGGGGCCGCTGCCGCGGCCCCTTTCTCCCTGGGTCTTTGCCGCGGCCATTTAAAGGCCGCGGCAAAGACCCGCCGCGTTGGAACTCTTTTTTTGTGGCGCGTGATGACGCCTTTGCGGCGCCTCCGTATGGACGCTGCCATCCTTAAATGGCGGCGTCCATACGCTTTAGGTCTAGGGAGGGTGTAAAAGCTACGCCCTCCGTCACCCTAAAGGCGGGCTTTCTAGCCCTATTCACGCCTCTTTTTGCCCATCTAAAATGGGCCAGTGAATGTTTGATTCTCTGTTTTCCAGGGGAGGGAAATTACTATCATTTTTCATGGTGGCCTTTTGTTTGATGACATCATAAAACAAGATTCTGCCTCAATCAGAATTTAGACTGTAGAGATTTTCAGAATGGAACTAGCGGTGGAAAGACTTGCTTCATCTTAGAAGCTGTTAAGTCATTTTTAGAAATTGCATATAAAATAAGGTTTCTATCACATGCACATGGCCAAGAGAGAATTTTGAAATGTGTTCCAGAAGTAATTAAGATTTTCCAAGAATGGAATGAAGAACTAATATTCACTCTGTATTTGTACCAAAAGGCCTTGCCACACATGAAGAACTAATAAATTTGGCATGTAACAAAATTAAAAGACCCCCCCCCCCTGCATTTTCATTTTAACTATCCTTGTCCTGATTTTTTTACCTGAAAAAATGAAGCAAAACAGTATCTCATTTCTCTCTCTACCAGGAGATTCTCCAGGATGAGTTTGATTTAGAACAGAGAACAACTATGGGGTCGGCATAATGTGAATCCTGGGGGAATTAAGCAATGGCAGAGCTGTGATGTGTTGTTATAGACTGCAGACATGCTGTGAGGGATGGCAGCTGATCCTCGCAAATCGTGAAAGTTACAGTTTAAACTGAAAACAAGAAGGCTTTCAGGAACAACAAAACAGCTAAATGGATTCAGAGCTCTCACAATTAGATGTGACAACTGCAAACAAGCATATCTAATGAGTGACTTGGGGGACCAATAGCCCTGCAATCAGAAGAAAACCTGTACATTACAATCGTCTCTTTCTATGCAATTGTGATGGTTCTTTGAACTTCAGCTGTGTTGATCTTGTACTAAGGTGCCCTTTTTGGATGAATGGACTAACCAACCATCCAAATTAAAATTATTATGTTTCATTTAAATGTATCTCCCTACCTCCCACTCCTCCCTCTTACACACAACATTTAGGGTATGAGATACATTACTGTTCTTCAGGATATGAGATAAATCAATGGTTTCCAACCATGGGTTCCTATGATCTAGAACTATAGGCCAAAGTGGCTGGAATTTCTGGGAGTTGAAATCTGGCACCTGGGGACTCACTTGAGAAGGACACGCATACATGATTACCCCCATCATCTGTACAACAACCCTTTCAGGCAGGCAAAACTGGATTAAGGTAGTTGGGAGGTCATTACACCATGCTGGCTTTTCTCTGCAGGTCTAGTGGCTGCTTGTTTCATAAAAGAAAATTTAGGGTCCTGAACAGTTACAAGGGGGGGGGGGGAAACAATTATTATAGAAATCAAGGAAGACACTTATCCCCAACTGGCCTTCCTCCTTCTTTTGCTTTTAGAATTTGGCTGGAAACCTTCTGAGCACACCCAGTCCCTAGTACACTCAGTAGTCACTTATCTAGACATGCTCAGGAGGCCTCTGGAGATTAGGCAGTGACTGGGAAAAAAGAGGAAGCAAGCTAAACTTTTATTCTTGAGCACTTAGCCATTAGCAAGTTAAGTACTTGATTCAGTTTCACAAGCATTGGACTCAGTGGGGTATAAATTGGAGTGGGGAATAAACTCAATCAATCAATCACCCCTTCAAACCACTCCAATTTGGTAGGGACAGTCCTAGCTATGCTGCATGATGGGGTCATTATCCCATCACTGGCCCCAGCTTCTGAGAACCTAGTAATTCAAAAGCAGATAAATAGGTACCACTTCTCAGTGGGAAGGTAACAGTGTTCTGTGCAGTCATGCTGACCACCAAAGTAGTGTTCAGAGAACTCTGGCTCTTTGTAACGGAGATGAGCAGTGCCCCCTACAGTTGGTTACATCTAGACATTCATGTTAAGGGAGAACTTTTACCTTTAGTCCTAGCTATTCTGTCACCCCACTTTTTGAGTTGCTTTTAAAATAACCATGTTTCTCCGTCTTCTGCTCACTTTTCTTCCTTGATCCTCAGCTTACTCCAATAGCTGTAAACTTAGTTCAAAATGCAAAAGTAGTCTGTTCTCAGTAAACACAGGAGAAGAGAGCTGAGCTAGAAATTTCTCTTCCAACAGGCTCAGGCAAAAGAAAACTGTTGTAGCCCCTCCTAGCTTGTGTATTCTTTCTTATTAACAACTTTTGCCAACTTGATCACGGCCTGTTGCTTGGTGAGACATGACCCAGTTTTCATCTGTGAAATGCTGGATTGTATGGTAAATTGAACCACTAATAATCTGGCCCTGTCTGGCCTAAAAGAGTGATTGATGCATGGTCATACAGGAGGCCTCAAAGCTAAGTCGTAATTTGAATTCAGACCTCCCTGATCCTAGCATTGTACACCGACCATTACCTAAAGTATACCTGTTGTTATGTACCTTAAAATGCCTTTCTGATTTATGGTGACCAGAAAGAGAACTGATGATGGGATTTTCTTGACATGATTTGTTCAGAGGAAGTTTTCCTTTGTGTTTCCCATCTTCTGAGACTGAGGGAGTGTCATTTGCACAAGATCACCCAGTAGATTTCCATGGCTGGAAATTCAAACCCTGGTCTCCAGCTCTCAAACCACTACACCATGATGATACAAGTGCAAAAAAATTAAACTGATCAGCAACATATTCACCCTTCCTACATCTGTATCTAAAAGAGATTTAAGGAAACTGGCTGCAAACTTCACCAAAAAGACTGCCAGGCTTGTCTCAGTCACTTGTCTTGTTGTCTGTTCTCATCCTGTTTCTGACTTCTGTTTTCTTGTCAGCGTTTCAGTCTGGCAGATCAATTCCTCTCTGGCTCATCCTAGAGATTTTTAAAGCACAGAAACTTCATCTTGGCAAGGAAGAGATAATCAAGCTGAATATTACCCAGCTCTGAAGTGCAGGCAGACCATGGCCTGAGCCAAAGTCAATTTCTTGTCACATGTTGCCTCGTACTGATTTATCACTTTCCTTCCTAAAATGGGGTGACCTCCTGCATAGTGGGCAGAGCAGCCAAATTTCAAAGCATTTCCATGCCGCTCTGATTCACTGAGGGGGAAAAGAGAAAGAGAAGAAGGGAGGGAGAAACAGCTGCCCACTCATAAATCTTCAAACCTTGCCTCATCTACCCCTTTTTTCTGTTCCAGTAACATCCTCCATGGTGCATTCTGTAAAGCTAATGCTATCAAAATTAACTCAATGTGGTGTATTTGAACCAAATGATTCTGTTTGTGTAGATGGTAGTGCAGAAACCAGATATGTGATATAGTTTGTGGAAGAATGTTCAGCAAAGGGTAGACGTTGAAAGAAAATAATATTATTTTTTTAAAAGGAGAGAGGAATAGTTACTGGGGCTGTAACAAGGCCCAGGCACTGTGTGACATAATGAGCTCCCATCATTAGTCCCAGCTTCTACCAACTTAACAGTTTAAAAGCATATAAAAGTACAAGTTGATAAACAGGTACCGCTTCAGTGATAAGGTAACAGTGTTCCATGCAGTCATGCTAGTCACTTGATCATGGAGTTGTCTTTGACAATGCTGGCTCCCACGGAATACTAACGGTGGTGAGAACTATTCCCTAGAGTTGGACACGACTAGATAATCATGTTAAAGGCGAAACCTTGCCTTTAACTTTAACAGTGCTCTGCATTATGCATACATCTTGGATCTATGCTTTCTGAATGCATGCATTATCTCATACTAGTATGCGCAGGCCATGATGACTTTGGATGAAGTCCTGCCAAGGGTTTTTAAGCTGCTTCCTCTTCCCAGTTTTCTTTCCATTGTGCAAAGACCTTTCTATTCAGGCAGGCCTTTGGCAACTGACACTTGCTTTAGAGGGTTTTTTTTAAACTGGCTGGTTGATTTTTCTTTTACTGACATGCTTTATCATTTTTAAAAGTGCTTTTAATTTTAAAAAATGCCTTTACCTATTTTATATATTTGTATTACTTTATTTTATGGGCCACCTTAAGTCCCATTCATGGGAGGCAGGCTATTGCTGCCTGCAATCAAGTTGTTTCTGGCTTATGGCAACCTTGATCTGTCATGGGGTCTTTTCGGCAAGATTTGTTCCTTCCATTGAATCTGAGAAAATGTCCAATGTCACCTAGTGGGTTTCCACGGCTGAGTGGGTATTCAAGTTCAGATCTCCTTAGTCATAGTCCAGCTCTCAAACCAGTATGCAACACTGGCTGACAAAGTATAAAATTCTTTCTGATCTCAAAATTTATCAAGTTGTCCTTTCATTTTTGGAAAACTTATAGAAACATGCAAGATTCATGTATTTATTGTCATACTCATTACAAAATCGCAGAGCCATAATCTTCCAGGTTTCTAAACCAGGAATGGCACCTGTTTAGCCATTTCATTTTGATTCCATCAAAGGGCGAACACCTGAACAGCTCTCAGACCATACTCAGTTTGTTCTGTTTGTACATGTGATAGCAGGGACTGTAGTAAACTCTTTGGCTGGCAGCATCTCAGGGAGAAGAGATTCTAATTAAGCTTCTCCCTGTGACCAACTGGAGTTGCCAGGTAGACACATAACAACGCAATGGGTGGGGGGGCAGCATGCAGAGATTTTTGAGAGAAATCAGAATGCACTATGAGGGTTTTGCTCCTACAGTGAATTCTAAGCAAAAGACTACCTGGAGAAAAACCAGGCTCTCTCTTTGTGTGTGTGTGTACACACACACGAACACATGCACATGCAGGAATATTATTACACGTAGTGCATTACCTGTGTATGGATTTCCTGTTTTCAGCATAATAGTCTCTCTGTTATGAACTCACTGAGGAATCCCTTGTTTCATTCCAAATATATGAGTTCCAGGCCATTTTCTGACAGGAAGGTGCCTCTAGAGGAATATGTGGGGGATTTGCATGAGCTTTACAGACAAAAACAGAAATAAAGAGAAACCATCTGTGCAAGTCAAGCTCATTGTCCCCCCTCCCCCAAATTCCTTCCTTATTGCCTCATGTTCCCTTTCACTGTATTTCCCGTTTTCCCATATCCTCTGATCCTATCTAAGCTCTTAAAACACCTCTTCTCTGTCCCCTGCCTCGGCAACATCCAGTCTGTTGTAGGGTAAAGAAAGACATTTTCTGTGCAGTTTTACTGAGTGCTGCAGAAAATGGCCTTTTAGACATACTCTAAAACACAAAGAAATCTCTTGATAGTGTTTGGTTATCTACTTTACTACCACCAAAACTATTTTTCATTGACCAAGATCCAGTACACTGTTGTTGTTGTTGCATGATTTGTTCAGAGGGGTTTTGCCTTATCCTTCCACTAAGACTGACAGTGTGACTTGCCCAAGGTCACCCAGTAGGTTTCCATGGCAAAATGAGGATTCAAGCTCTGGTTTCCCAGTGTCCTAGTCCAACAATCAAACCCATATACTGTTAACACTACTTCTGTCCAAGATCCTTCATAGTTTTACAAGCAACTTCACAATAGTTCAAGTTGATGGAGAGAGAAGGCCTTCTCCCTGGATGCTCCCAGTCCTCATTAACTGACAAAGAGGTTTCCTTGTACTTCAGATGTTCCTTATAGTTCAGGACCTTGTAGCTTTATATGTAAATAAAATTGGATTTTTAATATATATTTTACTAAATAAACTATGTTTGATATAGCAATTGTATGTTCCTAAAGTAACAAAGTTATTCCTTCTTGAAACAGAGGCTGAATGGCAAGGGGTGCTTTGATTGTGAGTTCGTGCATGGAAGGGGGTTGGACTAGATGGCCCCTGTGGTCTCTTTCAACCCTATGATTTTATCATTCTATGGTGTGGTACAGATGGCCCAAAAGGGACATACCCACAGTGTGATTAGGGCTGGAGAGTGCGCAACAACCGCACGCACCCCAGCCCTAGCGTGTATGGACGACGCCATTTTTAAAGCGTGCTGTCCATACACGTGCACAACACAGCAATGATATCATGGTGCACACCGCGTTTACACGGCATGGAGCGCACCTAATGTCATCATGCCACAGGAGGGCACCTAGGGCACCCTTCTTCGGTGCTAAAAGGAGCTCTGAAATGGAGCTCCTTTTCAGGAAACACTTGGTTCCCACGGCAACCAGATTGCCACAGTAAGAAAGCGAATGAGAACGTGACCAGGAGGCCCCTTTCTCCTTTGCCTCCACGGGCAGGCTGTCCTTGGGGCATGAAGCCCCAAGGACAGCTCCTTCCAGGCCGTGGAGAAGGGACGTTTTGCCCCTTTTCTGCACCCTGGATAAGTGGTGGACTGGGGCCTCTGAAGCAGCCGGTGAAGCTGCCCTGGCCCCAATCTGCTGCTCAAAGGGGCACCCACAGACTGCCCCTTTTGGGTGGTCTGTAAAGGCCCTATGATTCTATGAAAGTGACTTTCTATCTGTAAAGGGTATTAATACTACATATTTTTTCCACTTTTTCCCATGAAAATTTCCATTTCTTTAAAAAATAAAAGACTCCACATTTTACCCATGGTATTTAAATTTCTGGACCATTTTTATTTCAAGGTATAGAGTGAGGTTGCCAGGGGTTGATCTGTATCACCAATTATTATCAATCATCTGCAGGTGGATTCTGCTCCAGGCAAGAAGAAAGGGTTCTGTGCAGTTGTCCAATTGAACCAGAAACAGTGTACTATAAATTGGAAGGCTTAATTGATTTGTTGCTGCAACCTGCAAAGACTCTTGGTTTGTGTGTGTGTGTGTGTTCTATGTCTCTACTTAAGGCTGGAACAGACCAGAAAGTTAAGAAGCCTTCCAGGTGGGTTGGGAGTACAGTGTTTACATGGCTCACACTCCCAAGATGCCCAAAAGCTACCTGGAAGCCACCCAGCCAATCACATGGGAGTGGCTTCAGGGTGCCCTGGGAGCATCTTGTTTACACACCACATGCTGCCGTAGTGACCAGAAGCTGGCCTGGGGTTGTGTCAGGGTCACTTAAGGTGGTTTTTTACCTGCCCAAATAGGAGCAGATTTTTTTCCCCACTTCTATTTAGGCTGGTTCCAAGGCGAATTGGGGCAGCGGCATGTGGTTGCCAGTTCCAGGCAGTGTTCAGAAGAGTACCTGATTTTTTTTTTAAAAAAATGAGAAGAATGAACTGGAGACTTTCATGGATTGGGAGGAGGCCACAAAAGAAGGGTAGGGGCTTCACGTGGACCATATTGTCCCCATCCCTATTAGAGAGGCTAATGCCAATGGTATGATTCACTATTTCAAAAGTACTGAGTGCTGTTCTTGGCAGAATCAATAAGAAAGCACTTAGTAGTGGCACAGCAGAGAGCATGTGTGTGGATGTGAATGTTGACTGCAGAGTCTCATTCTTACACACACACACTTGTGCATTATAAGTCGTTCTGGAAACATCAATCTCAGCAGAGCCATAAAATTCACCTTAGAGAAAATAACCATATCTCAAAAAAAGCATGAATTCACCTTAAAGAAAATAAATATATCTTAAAAAAAAAAAAAAAGCAAGTGCCTGCTATGGTTCAGCAGCATAGGTTAAGATCTCTATGAAGGAGTCATTTCAAAAAGAGACAAATGTTCTTTTGCTAGAACTGGATGCTAGCTTCTCCAGTGCATTTGATTTACTGCTACAGGATTGATGCTTTCAGCATATTCCAGCAACCAGGAGCAATATGGCAGGTCTAATTCCTCTCTAGTCCGAATCTGTGTTAAAGTTAGCATGTGAATATCTTTGGGTGTGTGAAGTTTCTTCCACATCCCTAGTTAGGTCAGGTTTTTTGTTTTTTTTTTTTTGGACTACTGGACTACAAAGTACTTTATGACTAACACTATTTTATTGCATCTAGGTAGTCCCTGCTGCTTCTGGGTCACCTCTTCAAAGTAGGACTTTAAAGTTATGACCTTTAAAACTCTACTTTAAAGCCATAATAGTCTAGACTGGGGGTTCCCAACCTTTTTAGCATCGATTTCTATGACAGAGCCCCTAAGAAGCCAACCCTTTATCTTACAATTTAATGGTGTTTATGAGTAGTGCTACTTTTTGTTTCTTATTCTTTTATTTCATTCAATTTTTATTTGTTTCATTTTTCCTGGAGCAGCCCTGGGAAGTGCATGTGGAGCCCCAAGGGCTCTTTGGAGCACAGGTTGGGAACCACTGGTCTAGACTTTATCTTCCTGTACGAACCACTGGAAGTTCTAAGTTCCTCTGGAGATGGCTTTCTTTCAGTTTCGTTACCATCACACAGTTGTTTGGTGAGGACATGACAGAGAGCCTTCTCAGTGGCTGCTCCCAGGCTGTGGAGCTCCTTACCACATGCAATCTGATTAACCCCCTTCCTGCTTGCTTTCTACTGACTGACCGTGACATTCTTATTTAGACATGCATTTCATTGATTTTTAAAAATTATATGGTGGAATAGTGTTTGTAGTGGTATCATTTGTTTTTATTGTATTGGTTTTTCAATAAGCTTTCAATGTATTTTAAACTGTTTTAACTACTTGTTTTTAATAGTAGTAGAATTCAGAGACATCCCTGTGCTAGTCTGGGAAAGTATGCAGCAGGATCCTGCAGCACTTTTGGGACTGAGAGAAAGAAGTTCTTCAAAAGGTGCTACAAGTTCCCTTTGCATACTGTTTTAATAGCATTGTAGTTAATTGTTTCTTTAAAAAAAACTTTTGTGATATACATTTTAACCACTTTTATTTTAAATTTTTTTATGTTATATCTTTGGTGGAAAAAAGGCAGGATATAAATTGAGTTAAAAATGAGTAAATAAATAACATCCATATTTATCAGAGTACAAGAATGCAACACTTAACAATGTGCTTATCAGATAAAGTTCTTTTGAATATTTCCAGGGAGGCAGTTTGATCTTTGTTTGATTTGTTCATACTTATAGAACCCATAGAATGGAGGTCCTAAGGGTGATCAAGAGACCGTGCATTGATTGTCTGAGCTGTGGCTGTCAGCTGCTGTAGTTTGAAGTGCTTTATTTATCTTACGTTTGAACTCTCTGTTCTCCCAGTGTCCTGTAAAGTCTTTGACCACCTGTGCCTTGGTGTTCCTGTTTATACTATCTTATTACTGTCAGCTTTTATATTTGCTTTTATTTTTCTATTTAAATGAGTCAGTCAATGCCCTTTTCCAGCATCTGGGGTCTTTAAAGGAATTATGAAACATGTGTTCCATTGTAGGCTTCCAAATTAATTTAATAAGAATGAAATACGTTGATAGGGAAATTAAATTATTAACCTAATACAGACAACAAACTAAAGTGGCAGTGCTTCCTGTTTGTTTGAGTAGGTGGCTGCTGTTGTTTTATTGAACTGCCTTTCCAACAGAGTGCTTTATAAATATGAGTGAATGGAGTGCCACATAGTGATCCTATTTCATTATCCACACTCATTATCATCATTTCAATCATTTGGGAAGATGCTGAGATACAGTTAAGGTAAATGACACAATCCAGCCACACAAAAAAAGTAATTGGTCCAACAAGGTCATGTGTTCTGTTCACAATGATGGCAGTGACATCCTTTCCAACAGTATAAAATATGTAATTGTAAAGCAAAGCGCAAAGCAAATAGGATTTAATTATAAACAAGACACTGAAACACTTCAGTAAACTAATTTATTCTAAAATGTTGTAATCATTCTTATAAATTCACTCATATGTATATATGTATCACAAAACATAGTGAGAGCAGCATGTTGTAGTGGTCTGAGTGTTGGACTAGGACTCTGGAGGGTTCAAATCCTGGCTTGGTCATGAAACCCACTCAGTGACGGGCAAGCCACATGCTCTCAGCTTCAGGGGAAGTCAATGGCAAACCTCTTCTGAACACACCTTGCCAAGAAAACCCCTTGATAGGGTCACCATCAATCAGAAACAACATAAAACACAGTAGGCTGAGCCATTTTCTTTTTTCTTTTCTTTTTTTAAATAGCAAAACTTTCAGCTTCATTTGACTGGAGATGGAGCTAAATCTTGAAAACTCATCCAAAATGTCTTTTAATTCATGTCACAGATTCAGAATTTGAAAAAGATTTATTTTTGTCTCACATAAATAAATAAATAAATTTGCCCTATGTAACTCCTCCATCTTCTTGATTAACTCAAAGTATATTTACCCTCCCTTTGAGTTCACGGATCTTGTGGAAGAGGTCTCCCCCCCCACCCCTTTTTTTGTCTTCAGAAGAAGGAGGTGTGAAGATAGGAGGAAGGAACATCAACAATATGTGGATGACAACATACTACGTGTGGATAATATCACAAACTTGGAGCAATTACTAAAGAAGGTTAAAGAATAAAGTGCAAAGGCAGGCCTACTGCTGAACCTAAAAGAAAGCAAAAGTAATGACCATGGGAGATTTATATAAATTTAACCTTGGAGCCAACATTGAGCAGAACAGAGACTGCAGTCAAGAAATCAGAATACTAGACAATGAATGAACCAGATAGAAAGAACTAGACAAGATCCTAAAATGTAAAGATATACAACTGAACACTAAAGTTAGAATCATCCAAGTCATTGTATACCCCATTACCGTGTACAGATGCAAGAGCTGGACTGTGAAGATAGCAGAAGGGAAGAAATCTCATTTGAGCTGTGGTGATGGAGAAAAGTCTGAGGATATCATGGCAGCCAAAAAGAAACAAATAGGTACTAGAACAGATCAAGGCTGAACTCTCCCTGGAAGCCAAAATGATCATATTGAGGCTATTGTATTTTGGTCACATAATGAGAAGGCATGACTCATTGGAAGACAACAATGCTAAGAAAAGTGCAGAGCAGTAGAAATAGAGGAAAACTGTATGTCAGATGGCTAGATTCAGTAGGGGAGGCCAAAGTTTGAACTTGCTGTACCTGAGCAGAGAGGTTAAGAATAGAGGGGTCTTGGAGATGTCTCATTCATAGGGTCAACTTGAGGTTGAGGTCAACTTGAAGGCATCTAACAACATAACAACAAAAATTTCTTCTCCCTCCCAATAGATAACAATCATGAGGGTGCCATTCTAAACACATTTACTAATTGCAAAGCTAATACTGCCATAATAGCTTGGTCAGTCTCTCTCTCTCTCTCTCTCTCTCTCTCTCTCTCTCTTCTCTGTCTCCAAAAAAAAAAAAAAAGTTAAAAAATGGCTGCATGGGTGAACAGCATGTTTGCCGCCATGCCATTCTCATATTTCTTGCCTCTAACTCCTCAAAATGAAGTAGCACTTTGGTACCTTGGCACACTGGCAAAAATATAACAGAGTTTTGCATTATCAAATTCTGGCAATCAGTTTATTTTCAGTGGTTTGTGATATGTCTAATTCTGAATTACTATTATAATTTATTGTCAGTTTGTTCTCTGAGACGAAAAATAGGGATAGCTGGAATTAAACAATAGCTAACTTTATTGTCAACTATAACTCTAAGGGGCAACCTGATTAAATTGCGTGAACTGTCTACACATTACTTCCTTTTTTTTTATCATTGAATTACTGAGAATAAATGTATACATACAGCATGATGCTACTGGAGACAAGGTAGGTTAGAGAGGCAGTCAGGCCTATTGCGTTAATAATTAATTACCAGGCATTTTCAATTGCAAGCCATTAACCACTTACCCTTTAAAATTGTAATAAACAAAGGGAACGTGCCTAATTAAGGACCCTGTAAAAAAATTGAAGCTCTGAGGACACAGAGAGAAAGAAAGGAAGGGAAAGAGAGCATGTTTTCAGAGAGACAATCTGTTTTGTAGAATTTGTACCAAGGAGACTCTGTTATTATGCAAATCTGTTTCAATAGGATTGCTCTTATTAAAATATAGTTATGGAAGATATATTGAAGGCTATCTAATCTGTTTTACACAAGAGAACATTATAATTAACTAATTCTTGATAAATTATTATTTAGTCTTTGTTGAAGAAGATCCTACAATAACACTCATCATTTTGCTGCATTAAGGTTTGGAGGCAGTGAATACCACAGTAAACAGCAAGAATGAGCCAGAATCAAAGCAAGATAAACAGCAAGAAGTTACGATAGAGTGGGGTGCACAAATAGAGGCCTAAAAATGTGACATATTTTGTCAATGCTTGATTCCCAAACTTGAAACATTGCTTTAAGAGGAATTAATAGAATGACATGCTGAAATCATCCATGACTGACAGGTAGTATGATGAACCTCTGGGTCCCAAGTATCATCTTACCACTGTTCAGTTATGGAAAGTTTCAGCATGTCATTATGTTCATTCTTCATACAAACAACATTCCAACCTCTGCTTGATTTCCCCTGCCATCACATATTCTGATTTCAAAATCGAAAGGTGAAACAGATGATATTAAATGGTAGAATGGGAAATGAAAGAAATCTACATTTAGTTGGCCTTCTGCATCCACAGATTCTTTATCCACTGGATAATCCACCAAAAATATATATAAATTCAAATAAA
Organism: Urosaurus nigricauda; assembly: GCA_034509955.1. Lineage (NCBI taxonomy): Eukaryota > Metazoa > Chordata > Lepidosauria > Squamata > Phrynosomatidae > Urosaurus > Urosaurus nigricauda. Next base: position 37,779,773 of record JAOEGL010000003.1, read on the forward strand.
GCAAATCTTGATTTTGCCATTTTTAAATAAGGGATACATTTTTACTGTGCTGTTGTATATAACGGGACTTGGGCATCCATGGCTTTTAGTATCCACCAGGGGTGGGTGGGTCCTGAAACCAAACCCTAGTAGATATTAAAGGCTCTCTGTATATTTTCAGGCAAATAAAAATACATGTTGGTAAGAGCTGTCCAGAGTGCTATCTCTGAAATGTTGCTGTCTGAAACTCTAGTCACTCACACATGCCATCTGTTTCTCAATATCTAAAGTCTGGCATGTCATGTCACCCTTCCTGAGGAAATTTCAGCCTGGCAATCCACTCCACTTTCCCAGCAACTACATATGTGATCAACTCATAAAAATGACTGAGGAGTTTCCTTAGATGAACAATCAAGTCTAGTATTTCCATTTTCAATTTTTCAAGACTGGTACCCTTTAGAGTGATTCATCCATCTCCCCCCCCCCCAACAAAAAAAGTCAAATGCATCCTTCTATAATTTAAAGTGTCAAATATTTACACTGGAAAATAAGTGACATTTAAGTTACCATATATCTTTATGTAACTTGGTTATACTTTATTTACTGGGGAAATAATTATTTTCAAATAACTAGTTGTTAGTAGTTTATCACTTCTGTGCTGTAAGACAGTAATAACAGGAATTGATTATACAATAAATGTAACTTACTAGGCATAATATACATCATACCAAATATGTACGTTATACTGAAACTATAATGAGTTGAAAATGTTTGCAAAATCTGTTTGTTACAGTGAAATTGGGATATTTTCCCACTGTGGCCTGAGTTTCAATCACAGTGTTATCAAGTGAGCAAAGGGCCTATGGGAGGGGGGGGGGGGAGCTGTTGGACTGAGGTGGGGGAAATCCCCCTAGAACAAGGTTAGGCTATTTAATAGGTTAGGATCCAATATACCTCATGGGGTAAACAAAGGAAGACACTCGGGGAATCTGTTGTTTGTAAAAGGTCTATCAAAAGTGTACAGGATTTAAGTAACACAAATATAGGTTTAAGTAGCACAAATTAGAAGATCAATCAAAGGTACCTGGGAGAGGTTCCTCTGCTGTTTATGCCACCATAATCTTGTTTCCAAAGATTTATGTTTTGAATCCTTGTGCAAAAGCCCAACTTTTTCAATGGCTGGAAAACATTGTTATGTGCTCCCCAATTTTTCTGAGTATTCAGAGGTTTTGGAGGTTCCAGCTCTTACCAAGATCAATTTCTTTTGGAAAGAGCCCATGAAAGTCTTAGGGTAAAGGGGGGGGGGTTATGTTTCTGATTTTTGTGTGTGTATGTGTGTGTAAACATTCACATTAAGTGCAGATGGAATTTCAAATTTACATCTCCTTGCATAAACACTGCTTCCCTATCAAATCAAATCAGACCCTTGCAGATCTCTCTTTTTGGTCTGGTCTTAATATGGCTACAGACACTACAGGTTTGATTCACTCCCCTTCTCTTAAGAGGCAGAGGACAAAAGTTGAATCACCTTTTTATTTTCTTAATCTATTTACAAAGACAGCACCTCATGGCCACCATTTTCAGGGTCAAGTCTAGACCACTTTCCTATTAGTTTTCTCTGAATAGTCCAGGGTCTTTTAGAATCAGAACCAATGGGTTACTGGGGCACCCTGAGAAATGATTCTGAACAATGTCAAGCATATAACATCATGTATTATATCAGCAAGCAAAAATGCCATAGGATCTTGCTCTTTTAGGTTTTGTATCCCCCAGCACTCACATTTTGTCATAATATTTCAATACTCTCATAAAAGGTTTCATGAAATTCAGTACATGGATGGATTGTGCCTGAAGTCAACCTAGAGTTTATGCTATTTATGATGAAATTAAATGAGCACAAATACATTGTTGGCTAGTTTTAAAATCATAGGTCTTATAATAGCATTTCAGATTTCTCCAATAGTGACAGGCAGATTTTTTATTGTCAGTGGGCAAAGCTGAAATATGTATATGCTTAAATTGGACTAAGATGGAAGATGTCTGGTGGACTCCTTAATTACATTGTTTAATAACTATCTGTATCCAAAACTAACAAGACCTCTAGATATGTCACTGGGAGTACGATGGGATGTAGACTGGAAAAGGAAGTGAAGGAGAACGCTCCAGAGCATTTTGGTCATACAAGGCTTCAGTATTTGAAGTCTAATTACTGCCATCAATACAAATGGTAGTATCCAGAAGTGCCCCAAACCCATGGCAAAGTATGTGACAATCTTGACATCAGTCCATCTTCCAACAATTTGTAATGCATGTTAGGATTTGAAGGGTGATTGTGAACAACTACTAAGCTTTCATCATCCACAGATTTGTCATTTGCCCATATAATGATGGATTTATGAGGATCCTTTTGAATGCACTTGCATTAAAAAAATAAGATATAAGATGTTGAAAAATGTCGTCACTGAACTTAAGCATCTGTAAAAATTTCTTTAGTGTATACTTAGGTTCCATATAGCAAGAAAGGTGGAATATAAATTAAACAAACACACAAACAAACACATTTTGCCTCATGAAACAGATTTAGAACAAATGTGAGCCCTTTGGGGTTTAGCATTAGTTAAATTATAGCAAATGGCTTTGCAGAGTTAATGGTGCATAGGTTATATTAAAATGATGGTGTCTTGTGTGTTTATGTGTGTGTAAAAAAAATAAAATGGTGTGGGAATCTACAGCTGATGCCTGATCCTACACTGTGTTCCAAACATATAGAATCATTCAAGATAAATGAACATGTCTTTTGCTTTCACAGTATAAGTTGTATTGGGATGTTGTATGAAGCACTCTGTTACCATGCTTCTAAGCCTCTAGTTGAACAAAGGAATAATGGCTGGTGGCTTCTGTTCATCGCTGGCTTCATAAATACATTTTTTATCTTTCAACTTTGAAAAAAGTAAGTGATTAAATAATTTAAGCAATTGATTTGCTAAACAGACGTGTCTGGCCTTCTGGATGGTATGAGACTTCAGCTCTTATCAACCTTAGCTGGCAACATCTAGAGGACCATAAGTTGTCCAAGTGGGGAAGGGGGTTTTATTGAAAAGTTTAATATTGACAGGTTTTTGCTCTGAGTTAATGGTGCACATCACATCAATGGGGTGTCTGTGTATGTGTGCACGTACTAGAATACCAGCTTCCTAAAGATGCCTTCTGGGGACTCAGAGTGGTCCTCAGTTTCAAACCATTTAATTATTGTGAGAAAGCAATAAAATTTATTTTGAGCAATAATTTGAGCACTGTAACTCTGAATACAGTGGAATTACTAGTGAGCAAGCAGCTTCCAGGCTGTGACCCAAATGTCTGCTTTGCAGATGGTCAGCCTTTGATGCTGTCCTTCTTGTCACATCTGATGGATTAGACTGCAAAGTCACTGGACCATATAGTCACCAGGAGCCTGATCCAATACATCTATTTTAGCTGCAGGCATGAAAACTATTGGCTACATAAATTAAAGTAATATTATATGACCAACAGGCAGAACAGTTCTAGCCGTCACTGCTTTTTGCCATCGTGGGTGCTCCTTCCTAGCTTCTGGTTCTTTTAGAGGACATCTGCTAGAGACTCACTCTCAGGTAGCAAACTGTTTTGGGCTAGCCTTGTTCTCAGCATTTCCTTTATCTCAATGACAGTCTTTGGTTCAATTTGTGCCTCATCAGAGTGAAAGCAATGATGTTTTGGTCATTTACCCATACTAATACTAACACAGTTTAGGCAGTGGGCTTGATTTAAGCACAAATCTTAGTTTCTGTTAGTACTACCGTGCAATAAGAACAACTACAAGAAAGCAAACCCCAAAGAATGATTAAATGCATGGAGACAGCTTTTCACACACACTAAGATCACACTGACTCTGGGCCTTATTCCCAGCCCCTAAAGCAATCACAGTTTGGTAATGTTATTCTTTCCCCTAACTTTTCCAAGCTCTGCACTCATCTATCTATTGCAGGTGTTGCCAGTTTGATCCTATCAGCAAAGGGACTTGTGGCACTTTTAAGACTAACATGTTTATTTTTCCCACAAGCTTTCTTGGTTTACAATTCATTTCCTCAGATGCATTGAGGCTGATCTCATCTCACTCTTTTGGCCTTCCTCATAGCAAGCACCCCTGACTTTACTTTCTCCCTGCAGCTTCTCTTCTTATCTCCTTTGCCCATTGGCTCATTCTCTTTGCTTGCAGCCTCTTGGTTGCCCTACTGCCTCTTGGCCATCATTTATGTTTGTTTGTTTATGACTTCTATTTCCTTCCTGCAAATGGCAGTCGTGAATCAGCCTTGTGTCCCCCATGCAGGGCTGATAGATGTGAATGCATCTGGGTCTAGACCCTACTACAGCAGCCAAGTGACTCTTCCTTTGTGTGCACCTGTGGCTGTGTGCAAATCATTTTACCCTTCTCTGCCTCAGTCACTCTGCTTCCTAACGTGAAGGCAGAAATAACGTCATAAAGTTCTTGGGCCTCTAGAAAGTATTATTTCTCCAAATGTTTTCTTTCCTTTTATTACTTTTTAATCATGCTGTTCCCTCTCTTTTTTCTTTCCCCCCCACTGGGGATTACAAGGCATTGTTGTTTTGAGGGGAGAGTACAGTGAGGTGCATTTTTTTAAAATCCAAACTGGGTTTAAAAAAAGGAGGAGGAGGAAAAGCTGTGATATTTGCTGACTGTAATCCTTATGGTAATACTTGGACGAATATCTTTCTGTTCTTTTGCACCAGTCATTGTGTCAGTAGAAAGATTGATGTGGAACCATGATGATCAGGGTGGGAGAAGAAGAGGAAGTTGAAGAGAGGATTAGAAGGTTAAGGTAGGATTAGGAGGTCCTTTTGAAAAAAGGAGAAGCATGAAAGAAAGCAGTAAAGAAAAAAAAAGAAAATGAAGCGTGATGTTTATGTCAGTAAATTGAAAATACAAGTCTAGAGTGCTCAAATACAGTTGATAGGGGAGAATAGCTTTTATTCTTCCAAAATAGGCTGCTGGTTTCTCAAAGGACAACCTGCTGGAGTTAACCCACCAGTCCTTCGGGTGATTTAACAAATAGAATAATGCTGGCTTTCTATTGCCTCTAGAAGGATACTTTTCTTTTTCATTCCTAGATTCACCTGAGCACAAGTCAAACTAGTTTGTACAAGGGCTACTCACTGGAACGTGATAATCTGTACAGAAGGCATGACAAATGGGCAATATAGTACAGGAGATAACACTGTAAAATACATCATCATAATGGGAGCATCATAGAGAATGTGGATGGTGGGTAGAGTGTTATTAGAAATAGCCACTCATGTGCCCAAAGGGCACAAGCACCTCAGGACACTCCAGACTGTTCAAAATCATGTCACCTTCCTACTTCTTATTCTTCAAAAGAATCTTAAGGCTGACTGTAATGTTATATTATTAGCACCTTCTTTCATAGAAGAATAACCACATATGAGGAACTGTGCAAAGCCATGCATATTTTTCATAAAAGATCCACAAACAAGAGAATAAATTGTTTCCTGCTTAATAATAATAATAATAATTGTTTCTATTTCCTGCTTCTCCATCCGATCGAAGCGGGATTCCAACATATTAATAAAACAGAGTTATAAAATAATACAAAAAACATTAAAATTCCATTTAAAAACATTATATGAGACATCAGCAGCAACTATTGCAGTAATTAGGAGTGTACAATCAAACAGACTTCAGTGCGATAAGTTGTAATTGCTCCTTCAGCATCCAAGGTGGTAATTAGACGGATCTCTTCCGGCAAGGCGTTCCACATCTTTGGGGCTGCAGCGGAGAATGCCCTATGGGAAGTTGACACCAATTTGGTGTTTACACCCTCTAACAAGTTCTTCCCTAATGATCTTCCCTTATGTTCCCAAACCTTACATGGACAATCCTTGTGAATATTTTGCTCCTACATTATGTTTTTAAAGGTTATTCCTTCTTCCAGTTTTACTTTATACAGCTTTTGATTTCTGTCATTCCCCAGTCAGTTTGTAGTTGGGCTATTGGTACATAATCTTCGTCAGAACCCCTAGAAAGGACAGCTTTATGATTACTTGCAGTTCCCATACTATGTTCCCTCTAGTAGTTAAGATCTCTAGAGTGGCTTATAGGCTTTGTCTAATGTCTATTCTTCAACAGAATCTTAAGGCTGACTGTAATGTTAGATTATTAGCACGTTCTTTCATAGAAGAATAACCACATATGTTTGCCCTACCTCCACCTTGGCTACTCCCATGCCTAGGCTCCTGGATTTAAGGAGGAAGAATGGGCCATTTTCCCTCCTCCCCAACATCTGCCAGTGAAGAAGACCCGGCTGAGAGAGTGTTTGTTTGCCCTACCTCCACCTGGGCTACTCCCATGCCTTGGCTCCTGGACTTAGGGAGGAGTCTTGTCTCTCTCTCTCCCCCCCCCCCTTTTTTTCTTTTCTTTTCTTTTCTTTTTAGATTGTGTATAGTATAGTTCACATTGTTTTAGGATTGGGATAGGGGTTGAGAATGGTTCTTTTTACTTGTTTTGATATGTTAATTGTTATGTATTTTGCTTTGTTAATTTTATTTCTTGTTGTGATTGCTATGTGTTTTTGTTGTTGCTTTAACTGCTATGTATTTTTGCCTTGTTGGTTGTTATTCTCTTTTGTGCCCTGCCCCGATTGCTTGTTCAGAGGGGCAGGCTAGAAATAAAACGTATTATTATAAACATATTATTATCTGTACCCAGACAGCCAGACTTCTTCTTCTTTTTTATTTGCATGTAATAATAAGCTGCTTTTCCTCTCTTTTAAGTCATGAATTATCAGGCTACCAACCCCTTCTAGCAAGCTAAGTATGTCATCCTGATGAAATCCAGGCCAGTGAATCTGAGTGGCCACCAAGCATGCCAGTCCCATGGCAGGGGGAGGATAATTCACATATGCACATGGGTGGAAACACTTTGATATATTTCACTGGGGGCCTTGAAAGACATTTCTGATATTATGTGAACATTCAGATGAATGCCTAAGCTGCCTTGGCTGTGTATTCATCTTTAATTATTAAACCAGGGCAGGTAATTCATAGCCCTTGAGGTCTTTATTTTATTTCCTGACAGCAGAATTAATGTACGCAAGACTGTGGGATAAGGTAGGTTCCAAGTATGGTGGAACATAAGCAGATGGAAAAGGAGGAGGGGGAGAATAAAGCAGTTGGGTGAGAGAAGCCAGTTTTATTTCCATGGGAGGAAAATCAATGAGAGGGATAATATAAGAGCAGAATATTAAGAGTAGAAAAGGAACCATATTGCAGTAGGCCAAAGCCTTATATAGTCCAGTATTCTATTCCTGAAGCAGGCCATCAATTTCCCATGGGGAGTATGTGCTGCAGGATGTGAATGCAATGGCACCCTCCCACACATGTTCCCTATTAACTAGTACTCAATAATAATAATAATAATAATAATACCACCACCCCTGCACAAAATGCAATCAGGGTGGCTTACAAAGATTAAAACAAAACAAAACATACAAAACAAACCCCTTGATCCCCCCAATCCCTCAAACTCCCCCCCCCCAGTGGCATAGTTGTTCTAATACTGAGCGTAGTGTATGGCCATCATGACTAATAGTCATTGATACACTTGGCCTACAAGAAATTGTCCAATCTCCCTTTCAGTTTTCTCCACAACCTTCAGCAGATATTTATTGTTTGAGAAATATGTTGAAGGAAAGAGTAATCCAAGGGCTTTATCACATGAGCCCCACTGTTTATTTTATTTATACCCCGCTCTTCAGCACTAAAGGCTATCAATTATTATTTTTTAAGATGGTTCCCTGCCCTCAGGCTTACAATCTAAAAGACACGACACAAAAGGAGAAGGGAATGGTGATGGGGAAGGGGATCAGGTCCAAAAGTTCTTCTCTCCCTCTGACGCCTGGACCAAGGCAGATGGACTTGAGGGAGGGCTCAGCTTCTTAATCTAGGCCTGATGGAGTTTGGCCTCTCCTGTCACTCCCTCCTAGGCAACCAGATAGTGTTCTCATGAAGGGAGGGCTCTTCAACTTTAGGCCAGGCTGGATGGTGTTGCTAGGCCTCTTTCACTCCCTTCTAAGTGGCCAGATGATGTTCTAAGAAGGGAGGGATTACATAATTACCCCAATCATGCTTGTCAATGAAAACAGAATTATTCCTGTAAGTATTATATCCATCTTCACATCTTAATATCATGTGACTACTGCCATCATGCTCTCTTCTTGACTCCCCATTAACCCTCTGTTCACAGCATGCCTTCTGGTTTTATTTTATTTTTATTTTTTCATACTCTGCTACTATATGGTTGTAAGGCTGCTTGGGAATGACATAAGGGAGGGTGGACAATTGGAGAGGAGACACTGACACCATTGTGATTGCCAATATTGCAACTGCCCTGGCAGCAATATTTCATACCTGGAGACTGCTAGTGCAGTTCTGGACTCATTGATGGGTTTGCCTGTCAATGAAAAGGGACACTCTAACCACACTTGGGGGTTGCAGCAATTGTGGTTCAGAGGTAATGTCATGTGATAAGTATCACCAAAGCTGCGTTTTTCTGTGTCTAATCATGTTTTAAAAGCTGCATATAGTAATCTCCCGAATCTCACCAGACACCTGGGAGAAGGTCCACTTAAGTGCAATTAAGACTTATTTCTGAGTAGGCTTCTAGCAAAAGCCACTAGAAAGAAAGCAGTACAATGGGCTCCTCTTCCCTGGATACAGGCAATTGAAACATACTAGCTTAAGCTAAATTTCATTGCACTTTGTGTGACTCCCCCCCCCCCCCTAATAAACAGGGACAGATTTGTGACGCTAAGCTATATGTTGCTGATTCATGGTCCTTGTAATAACATAGAGTACAGCATTTAAAATTCACTTTAAAAATCTATTCCTCATTATGAAATTAAGCAAAGAAAAAGAAGTGCATTGGATAAGGCCGTGATTCTCAAAGTATGCCCCCCATACTTTGGTGGTGGTGGAAAGATCCAGGGGGTGAGGGGAAAAGGGGGCAGCAAGGGAGTGGTGAGAGAAAAGGTGGTGGCAGGGTGGTCTTCAGTCTAAGTATTGGTGCACAGGAAAGACAAAGGGAACCAACAGCCATTAGTCTCTCTCTCTCTGGCTTTTCTTTGCTAACGAAGATTCAGGAAGGACTCATCCCACGCTTACTACAAGCACGTTGATGACTAAAAAGGCCGATCCAGGATAAACAAATCCAGTTACAGAAATCACAGCAGAAAGTCTCCTTGGGTGATGTTTCCAAGTTGTGGTTTTTTCTGTGTTCTCATTTCTCTTCAAGACTCATTCGGCGGGAGTTCTCGAATGAGGCTGCAGCATTGTGGATAGTGCGTCTCCATGCCTCCTGATGTGAGGCCAGGGCAGACCATTGTTAGTGATCAATTTGGCCAAGCTTGAGATGTTGTTTCGGGGAGTCTTTGTATATCTTCTTTGGGGCACCCCTCTTACGCTGACCCGTGGCGAGTTCACCGTACAGTACTGTTTTGGGGAGGCGGTGGTCCTCCATCCTAGAAATGTGTCCTGCCCAGTGCAGCTGCGTTTTCAATAGCATGGCCTCAATGCTGGTGATCTCTGCTTGCTCCAGGACAGCAACATTCGTCACATAGTCAGTCCAGTGTATGTTTAGGATTGTGCGTAGACAGCGCTGATGAAAGCATTCGAGGAGTTGAAGATGTTGGCGATAGGAGACCCATGTTTCAGACCCATAGAGGAGAATGGACAATACAATGACTCTGTACACATTGATTTTTGTGCTTTGCCTCAGGTGTTTGTTACTCCAGACTCTTTTGTGAAGCTTTCTGAATGCACTATATGCCTTTGCTAATCTGTGATCGATCTCTTTATCAATCTTGGTGTCTGAGGAGATGCTTCCCAGGTAGGTGAACTGCTGTACAGACTTAAGTACAGATTTGCCTATGGTGACATGGGGGTGATAGTGCTCTTCCTGTGGTATAGGCTGGTAGAGGACTTCCATTTTCTTCAGGCTGACTTCCAGCCCAAACAGCTCTGCAGCTGTTGCAAAGCAGGATGTCAGGCGCTGCAGAGCTGTTTCTGTATGGGTAACAAGGGCAGCATCGTTAGCAAAAAGCAGTTCATGGACTAGATAGTTCAGAGTCTTTGTGCGAGCCTTCATACGGCTTAAGTTAAACAAGCTACCATCAGTACAGTAACGTATATAGATGCCGTTTTCTTCTTCGAGATCTGCTGTACCCCTTTGGAGCATCATGCTGAAGAAGATTGTAAACAGAGTTGGAGCGAGAACACAGCCTTGTTTCACACCATTAGTTATTAGAAAGGGCTCTGAGAGAGCATCGCCATATCTGACTTGTACTTGCTGGCCCTCGTGGAGCAAGATAATCATTTTGAGGAATTTGGGGGGACATCCTAGTCATTCCAGGATCTGCCACAGACCTTTTCTACTCACAGGCTTTGGTAAGGTTGACAAATGTTACATAGAGTCTTTTGTTTTGCTCTCTACATTTCTCTTGCAGTTGTCTAAGAGGAAATACCATATCTGTAGTGCTCCTATTAGCTCTGAAGCCACACTGGCTTTCAGGGAGAAGTTCTTCTGCAATAGCAGGAACTAATCTGTTCAGGAGTATCCTTGCAAGGATTTTTCCAGCAATGGAGAGCAGTATTATACCTCGATAGTTTGAGCATTCAGATTTTGCTCCTTTTTTCTTATACAGGGTGATGATAACTGCATCTTGGAGATCTGATGGCAGTTCACTTTTTTCCCAACAATTCACAAGGAGCTCGTGGAATTTAGCATGGAGTACATGACCTCCGTGTTTCCAAGCTTCAGGTGGGATTCCATCAATCCTGGCTGCCTTGCCGTTTTTCATCTGATGTATGGCCTTAATGGTTTCTTCCAAAGTGGGAGCTACATCTAGTTCATTTTTAATCGTTTGTTGTATCATATGTTGGATAGCTGAGCCTTGGATTTCTCGATTGGAACTGAAGAGATTTTGGAAATGTTCAGCCCATCGATTCAGGATGAAGGCTTTGTCTGTGATTAGTGTTTGACCATCCGTACTATATGAGGAGCTTTGGACCTGGTAATTAGGTCCAAATACTGCTTTTAAGAGCCTCGTAGAATCCTCTGGAATCTCCCAGATCTGCACAACTTTGTGTCTTTTCTGCTAAATTGATCCATCACATAATAAATAATAATAATAATAATAATAATAATTCATTTATTTATTTCTAACCCGCCCCTCTGAGCGAGCAATCGGGGTGGGGTACAAGATAAAATTAAAAACAAGACAATTAAAATATCCAATCCCATTCCCACCTCCCCCCCTTAAAAAAAGAATTAAACCAACAACAAGTTAAAACATAGTGCCAATAGCGGACAGTCAACAATAACAAACTAAAAGTTCCTTGAGCTGTATCAGGTGATGAGGATTAGGGACTGGTGAAAGGTTTGGAGCCGGGTGACATTAAGCATTTTCCGGGAAGGCCTGCCGGAAGAGACACGTCTTCAAGGCTTTCTTAAAGCTATCGGTGGATGGAATGAGATGCAACTCATCCGGCAGGTCATTCCAAAGTTTGGGGGCGACTGCTGAGAAGGCCCTCTGGGAGGTCTGTGTCAGCCTAGTCTTCATGGGCTGTAAGAGACTCCTCCCAGAGGATTGGAGTGTGCGGGGGGGAGGTCATACAGGGTGAGGCGGTCCCTTAGATATGATGGACCCGAGCCATGTAGGGCTTTATAGGTTAAAGCCAACACCTTGTACTGTGCCAGGAAACTGATTGGCAGCCAGTGGAGAGATTTTAGCACAGGTGTTATGTGCTCTCTCCTAGATGTACCTGTAATAACTCTGGCTGCCATATTCTGAACCAGTTGTAGTTTCCAAGTTAAGCACAGGGGTAGCCCCATGTAGAGTGCATTACAGAAGTCCAATCGTGAGGTTACCAGAGCATGTATCACAGTTTCCAGATCCCTCATCTCCAGGAAAGGGCGCAGCTGGCGGATCAGCCGAAGCTGGTAACAGGCACTCCTGACCGTCACATTCACCTGACTAATCATGTGAAGCGACGAGTCTAGAAGGACCCCCAGACTGCGAACACAGTCCTTAGAGAAGAGTGTGACTCCATCAAGAACTTGTTCTGAATGTCTCGGAGTCTTTGTTGGAGTTTACTGCATGCGAGACGGAAGGCTGCTTTTCTTACAAGGCAAGATGGCTGAGCGAGGTGTGCCTGATTAGCAGTTCTCTTCTTTGCCAACAACTCCTGGATCTCTTGGTTGTTTTCATCAAACCAATCTTGGTTTTTCTTGCGGGAGAACCCGAGGGATTCTTCCGCATACTGAAGGATACTGTTTTTGATATGTTGCCAAAGCACTGTAGGAGAAGAATCTAAAGGACGGTCTTCAAGTTTTGATTGCAGATTTGCCTGGAAGTTATCTCTCATGGCAGCTTGTTGAAGATTGTTGACTTGGAGTCTCCTCTTTAAGATGCCACCCCACTTAGGTTTGAACTTAAGATGAAGATTTAGTTTGCATCTTACAAGGCGATGATCTGTTTGACATTCTGCAGTGGGCATCACTCAAGTATGACGGACATCGTGAATGTCTCTCTGGCACACCAGCACATAGTCAATGAGGTGCCAGTGTTTGGATCGGGGATGCATCCAGGTTGTCCTCAAACTATCTTTCTGCTGAAATATAGTGTTTGTAATAGTCAGTTGCTGTTCTGCACAAAATTCTAGCAGGAGGTGTCCATTATCATTACAGTTTCCAACTCCATGCTTGTCTAGAACACCTTTCCAGGCTTCGAAGTTCTTACCTACTCTGGCATTGAAGTCACCAAGGATAATGATTTTATCTTCTGCAGGGACTTTTTGTATGAGGTGGCGTAGGTCTGAGTAGAATTTGTCTTTCTCCACAGGGTCGGCTTGCATAGTTGGGGCATATATACTAAAGAGAACAACATGAGGGAGGCGTAAGGAGATAATACGATCAGAGTGTCATGTTGGCAGGGTTTCAAGTTTGGAGGCAATGGAGTTTTATGATCATAAAACCATGGTGTGAATGAGGTTGAATGAAACTTCTTTTCAGGGTCCCTTAAAATCACAACTCAACATCGCCAATCATATTGTTTGGTGGTATTTCCTGCCCTTTACCTACCTGCACAAGCTCACTCTCTTAGGCCCTATACAGACATTCACCAAGGAACATCCTGGGGCCGATTCTAGGGAGCGTGCAGCAACTACATGCTCCCTAACCCTAGCACAGCATGGCAGCCTCCCATTCACATGGGGGCTGCCATGATGCCAACATCATTGCAGGGTACCCAAACAAGGCACCCAGGAAGTGAAGCTGTGATGGTGCTGCTTCCTGTAAGTGCCACACCAAGAAAGGAGCTGCTCTAGACAGTTCCTTTTTGGTGCAAGCAGTGCCCAGGCACTTCATTCCCATGGCAACCAAACAGCCGCAGGAACGAAATGAGGGAGAAGGGGCCGAGCGGGCATGGGGGTGCCCAGGGGCATTTTTCCATTTTTCTGTGGCACAGAAAAGTGGTGGATTGGGGCCTCTGGGCTGCCTGTGATGCTGCTGTGGCCCCAATCTGTCAGGGAAAGGGGTAGTGCAGACTTGCCCCTCTCAGGGCAGTCTGTAAAGCCCCTTAGATGTATCTTTCACTGGTGGTGGCAGTGGTGGCCAGGAACCTTATGAGGCTTGGGCAAAGAACATCACTTCTATAGATCAGAGTGGCAAAATTTTTGGATAGGCTGACTGACTGGAGCAAGAAGTTAGAGCATGTGCCAGTGGGGGTGAAGCAAGGAGCTTTCAACATGGGACCCTGCTTAAACTTTGTGAGCGTTGCTGGGATTTGGACGGCAGGGTGGAGCTGCAGTGCTGTTCTTGGTTTCTTTCATTGGACAGGCTAACAGAAGAGGTAATAGAAGCAGCAATGCCTGAGTATGTGTGTGTGTGTGTGTGGGGGGGGGGGAAACACTTGAAGCTGTGTGGGAAGACATGTCACCAATGAATGAGAGGAAGGCATATCTGAGGTCAGTTCCTCGAAGGATTTCTTTACTTTAGAGCAGTTCCTGTTGCTAAAATCTTTCCCTTTTCCAATCTACACCAGTCTCCAATCCAGAACATGAGGCCTCAGTAAACCTGTAAACACATAATCTGCTGTGCCCCTCTCCAGCTTTGCACCTGGTCATCTTGGGAGCAGCAACTGAGCAGCAGCCAGGAGGCCTCTTGCCCACACTGGCTTTTGCTAAAAGGTGACACGGGTAAGAGATTTCTTGCTTGGCACCCAAGATGAAAAGGGTCAGTAGACAGAAAACATTTGGGGACCACTGGGATAAGGTAATAGACCTTTTAATTTTTCCATTATATATTTTAATTTTGAAAGAAGATGCTGGAGATTAAAACCTCTCTTCCACCACAACCTGGTCCTGATTTAGGGCCAAGAGTGCTTACTCCAGAACAAAACAGAAGCTCCCTCCCTCTCCCCCTCCCCCCTCTGTCTGTCTGTCTGTCTGTCTCTCTCTCTCTCTCTCACACACACACACACACACACACACACTTATTTTTCTCTCTCCTTCCCTACTCTCCTATATCGATGTCTTAGGGATAGCTTTCCTTTAATCAGACTGTCCTGAGCACAATAAGGAATGCAGATTCCATTAGCAGTAGAGGACAGGTCCATGCCCAGGCTGAGTCTTGTTCCTAACGGTACGGCCTCAAGCAGAATCATGAAAATATGTATGTGATACAGGCTTGAGGGCTCTTGATGCCTTCTCCTGATGCAGCTACACACACACACACACACACACACACACACAAACACACACACACACATTTGCTATCTCTTATCTGATTTCCCTCTCCTTCATGATGAGTTAGAGAAAAAGGAAAGAAGGAAAGAAAGATTCAGGTTGTGTTGTGGGAAGAGGGAGGTCTGGCTCAAAGATGAACAAGGGCAAAGCAGGATTGTTGTTGTTGTGTGTTGTTCCCTCTTTTGCCAGGTTAAAAAAAAAACAACTTCATTTTCTCCACTGGTTGTGTGAGGACAGGAAGGATGTTCCTGCATTCAAATAGTTTCCTCAGCAACCCAGTTAAAAACTGAGCTTAAGTGGTTGTCATTGGGAGGGGGGGAGGGAAAAATTTTCTAGTATAGCCATGTTAGCAGTATCCCATTTCCTGAGATCTCAGGGACATGACCTGAGCCTGTGAGGGAGGGAGGAATCCTTGTGATGTCACAGAAATAGGTCAGGCAGAGGTTGAGAAATAAGTGAGAACTCCTATTCAGTGAATGTCATCTTCTGCGAAGTCACAGAAAGACATGAAGGGGTAAAGTCAAGAAAGCTAAAGTGCAGATTGAGCTCAGGCTAGCCAGAGAGGTTAAGAACAATGAAAGGGACTTTTGGGGTATGTCCGTAGCAAAAGGAAGAAGAAGGAAATGATAGGAGCACTGTGTGGAGAAGATGGAAAAATTCTAATAGGGGACAGAGAAAAGGTAGAACTATTCAATACCGTCTTTGCCTCAGTTTTCTCATAAAAGGAAAAGGGTGCTCAGCCTGAGGAAAATGGAGCAGAGGACACAACCAGGGAAATGAAGCACAGAATAATTAAAGAGGTAGTACAGGAATACCTGGTTAAGTCCAGGACAAGATGAACTACATCTAAGTATAGTAAAAGAACTGGCAAATTTAATCTCAGAGCCACTGGCAATAATCACCGAGAACCCCTGGAGAGCAGTAGATATCCCAGCAGACTGGAGGAGGGCAAACATTGTCCCCCATCTTCAGTGAATGCCAGGAAAGATTATTGAACACTCTCCTTCTTTGGAGGTTTTTAAACAGGAAGCTGGGTGGCCATCTGTCAAGGATGCTTTGATTTTGAGTTCCTGCATGACAGGGGGATGGACTGGATCGCCTTTGTGGCCTCTTCCAACTCTGTCGTTCTATGATTCTATCCAAAAAGTCTTGGGCTTCTTTCCTTCCAGATTATCTCATCTGGGGGCTCATCCACACCACCCAATTATAGCATTGTGGTTCTCCTTTAACTGCCATGGCAGCATTCTGTTGAATCCTTGTTTATGCATTGTGGTAAGCTGCTAGAACATTCTGGGTGAGAGTTCTAAACACCTCTCCTTAAACTGCAAATCCTAGGCTTCCATACTATTATAACTATGTAGTGTCGACCCTGGGCCAGGTATCAGTGGTCTGGATCAGTAGGTCACCACCGAGTTTATGGGGTGATGCTGTTGGTAACACATTTCATTTATTTTGTTCAGGGCACATAACTACCTATTAAATTGTACATCTCCAATTATTGATGACTGAATTTTCAACATACCCTGTCACTTATTATCACTGACCAACAAAGCTTCTAGAAGATGCCCAGAATTTGGGTTTTAATGAAGGAAACCATACGATTCAAAGGCTTATTCAATAAGGCTATTTGCTCCAGAATGGACTCTTCCCTCCCACCCTCCCTTGCTCCTCTATACAGTATATCTATGTATGTGTGTGAGAGTGTATGTGTGATGCAGTACTGGCACATAACATAACAGAGACTAGAAAATCTGTTATAAAAACATTAGTCATTGCTGGAAATGCATTACAGTAAATAATGAATTCCTGTATATAAGACAGATTTGCTGTTTAAAAAAGTGACGGCAGCGACAGTAAAAAAAGAAATAATTGGATAAAATATGTCACCCTGTGCATTCATAAAATGAGACATTGGCCACCCAAACACTGTGTTCATGATTTTACTTGGGTTCACATGATCATTCCAAACATCTGTTAGTTGTGGCTCTTTTAATTTTTATTCCATTTAATTTGCTTTATGATGACTTACAGCTTTTTAATTGATTGTTCTAGCCACAGAAACATTTAAATAAATAAATAAGCAAGCAACTAGGTGGTTATATATGCCATTTTCCATGTGGCCCAGCATCATTTTTAAAAGATGCTTAACCTACCGTGCTAGCCTTTGTATAAGTCAGTGTTTGCATGCCAGTGATTAATAGCTCAGACAGAATTGCCCTTGTGCATGAATGCGGTATCAGGCAAGGGCCACTATGACAAAGTTAGAGAGCCCTGAAGTATATGCAGCACATAATTGTGCTTTGAAGCTGACTTTTTTTTTAAACAGTGAAAATCACCCTTGCATGTAACTAGCTATAAAATGAAGTGGGCAATGCTTATTAAATTATATTGTAATTCTACTTGCTGTTATAGTACACTTTATTCTGGGATACAGCTGTGTTTTTGTTGATTATGGACAAAAATGGGATGACTAACACACTTGTCATCTTCCTGATATTGCAGAATTTCATTGTATCTGTCTATGACTATCATAATGCTGACTAGGAAAAAAGAGAGAGAGGTTTCCCCCCACTACTCACAACTATACTACATGACAAAATGAAGATTCCTTGAGATTGTGTTTCAAACTGAACTTAACTATATTCCATAAACCAAAACCAGCCACACTAGCAGCCTTTCCATTGTTGCTTCCCTCCCATCTTGAATCAATAAAATTTACAAGGACCAGGGATGGAAATGTCATCAACGTTCTAAAACCTGGAAAAAGGATTCTGCCCTATTACCAGGTTTTTGTACCTGGTTGCCACAAAGTCCACAAAAGAAATAATCACAGAATCACCAGCAGAGAACATGTCCTTAACCCCCCCCCCATCTACTTTCATTGCTCTGTTAGCTTATATGCCCACATTTCAACTTCCTTTTTGCCTTCATATCATTTTATTTTTCTTTGGACGGCCTGCCTGTCTTTTTTCTTGACTTTCAAGAATCTTTTTTGGTACATACACACATTCTCTGCTGTGGGTTAAATGGGTGTTCTTTTAACTAAGCTTAGGTGTTGTTTTTTAGAAGTGGTAAATGTGCACTCTAGCCCTAGGCACTCAGTTGGAAATGAAGCTAGATGGATAAGAATTCTAAAATTTACTGACATGCTTGGTTAGAAAGATTAGAATGAAAGCCAGGAGAAGAATATGAGGACCAAAGTTGCTTCAGTTAGCAAATCCTAGATACATATAGACCAAGGGACTTAGATCATTGCATGAAACAACTGGGAGGTCATAAAAGTGAAGTTTCAAAAGGAAAAGATGGGAGTAGATATACATATAGGAAGAGAATCAAGAGTGGAAAAATGCATATCCTCCAACTGTCCCAATTTGTCAAGGACAATCCTAATTAGTCTTCTGTTGCCCCCCCCCCCTTTTTTTTCCAGATGCTTTAAAAATGTCCTAGTTTTCCTCCCTCTTTTCCCCATTACTCAAAGTATCATCAGTTGCTACAAACCACACTAATGAGTCATAGGGTTGGATTCAGACTTTGTCATGATTAGCACAAACTCACTTAACTTTACATCTTCATTTAAATCTTCATCCACCCCACAAGTTCTCAAGATTCCTCAGGTCCAAATTATTTTCCTGTATTAAGCCATGCAAGATGCAGGGTGGTGTAGTGGCTTGAGCATTGTACTATGACTCTAGATGACTCTGGGCAAATCATAAATCCAATGATAGGTTTGCCTTAGGGTTGCCATAAATCAGAAACTGCTTGAAGGCACACAATAACAATAACAACAACCACATATCAGTAAGTGGCAAAATAGAGTGATGCAGTCTCATAAACATATGCATGTAACTAGTGGGTATTTCAGTAGGAGAACTGTGGAGGCAAAAGGCATTTCAAGGTTAGCAATTCATGATGGGTTTGAGCAATCATACAGACACATGGCTTACAGCAACAAATGGCCTGAAGGGGTAGGTAGACAGGAAAACTTGTCATTGCCTCAGGGGCAGAACAGAGGGACTGGGTTAAAATGTTTGCCATTTCAACAGCAGGCCTACCCAGCTTTAGTCATATGTTATGTCTTCCTCTTTCAGGGCTTACCTCACAGAGTCAGGATGTATAATAATGGTCCCAGAGCAGCTTTTGTTTCAAGACTGCTAAGAAGGATCTTCTACTGTAGATCTCAAGAGCTACCTCTCATGCTTCACCAAGCTCTCATAGGACTTCTCCCATTCCTGGCCTGGGCTTCTCCCTCCTATTTTTCCTTTCTCTCTGGAAGCAAAGTCTGATCTCCAGAGACACATGCCATTGGAATGGGGAATGTTGGGAAGTAGCTAATACCCCAGAGGAAAGGATCAAAATTTAAAATGACCTGAATAGACTAGAAAGCTGGGCCAAAGCTAACAAAATGGAATTCAACACAGAGAATGTAAGGTTCTGCACTTAGGGCAGAAAAATGAAATTCACAGATATAGGATGGGGGACACCTGGCTGAATGAGACCACATGTGAAAGGGATCTAGGAGTCCAACTAGACCATAAATTGAACATGAGTCAACAATGTGATGCAGCAGTTAAAAAGGCCAATGCAATTTTAGGCTGCATCAATAGAAGTATAGCATCTAGATCAAGGGAAGTAATTTTGCCACTCTATTTTGCTTTGATCAGGCCCCTCCTGGAACATTGCGTCCAGTTCTGGGCACCATGATTCAAAAAGGATGTGGAGAAACTGGAGCGTATCCAGAGGAGGGCGACTAAAATGGTGAAGGGTCTGGAAACCATGCCCTATGAGGAATGACTTAGGGAACTGGGGATGTTTAGCCTGGAGAAGAGAAGGTTAAGAGGTGATATGATAGCCCTGTTTAAATATTTGAAGGGATGTCATATTGAGGAGGGAACAAGCTTGTTTACTACTGCTCCAGAGATTAGAATGCAGAACAATGGATGCAAACTGCAGGGAAAGAGATTCCATCTAGACATTAAGAGGAACTTCCTGACAGTAAGGGCTGTTCAACAGTGGAACACACTCCCTTGGAGTGTAGTGGCGTTTCCTTCCTTGAAGGTCTTTAAGCAGAGGTTGGATGGCCATCTTTCAGGGATGTTTTGATTGGGATTTCCTGTATAGCAGGGGTTGGACTGGATGGTTCTTGTGGTCTCTTCCAAATCGATGAGTCTATGATTGTATAATTCCTCTACCAAAATTGGGGAGAGTGTTAGTGCAGCCCCCCCCCCCTCAATATGTTGTTGGACTTCGAGTATTCCTCATCTGTAGCTATCCCAGCTAGGGCTGTTGGAAGCTGCAGTCCCACAGCATTAAGAGGGTTGCATTTTACCTTTCCATACTCTGTAGTCTAAATAAGCTATATGTCTATAATACATAGCCAATGAAGCTGTATTTTGGTGGAGGGATGAAATGAGTAAAGATTTTGTTTCACAAAAGGAGATTATCAGCTATTGAAAGAGAATGACTCCTAATATAAGGGGAACTCCAACTATAGTAATCAGATATACAAAAATATAACTGAGAGTGAGACACAGGCACAAAACATACATGTGCATGGACACTCTCATCCACAACTGGTGTAGTGTTTATATTATCACACCTGGAAATTATAGACTGAACCTAACCAAAACAGCCTGTCTGGCTGAACAGACCCTGAGTTTAATGTTTTTAAATTACAGCAACTTGACATTCATTTTAATCTGGAATTTTACAGTGCTTGTCATGATTAGAGAAATGGCCAATGTGAAAATGAAGAAGTTGCAGAGCAATCTCAGGAGTTTAAAGATGGAGTAGCAGGGGGCTCTGCTGTGAAGGGATGGGTAACTATTGACACAGTGGGTGGCAGGCTAGTATTTAGACAAAAATATCACAGGATACTGCAGTTAAGGAAGGTGGACTATCAGCATAGCTTCAAAAGAACTGTGTCTATCAGATACATTTAACAGGTAGAAAAGGAAACCAAAAGTGAAAACAAAAAATACCACTTTACCTATTCTATATTATTGATCCTACTGTATGGAACTATTGGTCTACCATGCATGATTAGTGAATGGCCTAGAAACTCATTTCTCCCAGGACTGTTTCAGACATCTGACCTAGAAATATGGCTATACGTGTGGTTGGGAATAAATCTCGGTTTATGAATCCTGCACCTCCACCACCACATAATATATATACTAAGTATTAATATTAACATATGCATAATTTGGTTGTTATTCATTCTGTAATTACTCTTTTAAAATGGGGGAAAGAACATGGACATTGGCAGATCATTTATCACATGTCTGGCATACAGTTTCTGTAATGATTTCCTGGCCATGTACAGAACCTAACGCAGATAGCTGCCCTCAGCCTTTTGAGAGCAGCCTAGACTTTTATTGTTTTAATATTTTATACAATATATATATTGATGCACCCACCACATTTCTCCCTGACTTTTAAGGTGCATATATGTATATTAACTTAATGACTAATGATTTAATTACCTGTTAATAATTTAATATTTCTGTAAACAAATAATATGGTAGTGCTGCCATCAACTCCATAGGCAGCAGAAGGGGTTTAGGGGGGGGTGTGTCATAAATTTTCACAAGATAACAAAATTATTGTATTTGGGAGTTGCTTTCTAATGGCCGTGGGGGAAGTAAAGGTGATTTCTCTACTTTTCATAATATTTTGCTGTCACTCATGGTGGAGTACCTCTTAACATGCTGAAGGAGATTCTGTATGAAAAGAGCACTGGCTGCTATTGGTATAGTTCTGAGTGAGCAGGAATAGTGGACACTTACTAACAGCCGCCAGGAGAAGTTTTGCTATCACCAGAAGTTTGTTGTTGTTGTTGTTGTTGTTGTTGTTGTTGTTTCTTTAACATTATTTCCATCTTATGGCAACCCTAAAGCAACCTATCATGGGATTTTCTTGGCAATATTTGTTCAGAGGGGGTTTGATTTTGTCTTCCTTTGAGGATGAGAGAGTGTGATTTACCCAAGGTCAGCCAATGGATTTCAATGGCTGAATGAGGATATGAACCCTGATATCCAGAGTCATAGTCCAACACTCAATTCACTGCACCACACTGGCTTTCTTCACTACAGGCTGTGATCCTTTAAAAAGACATGCACAGTCTTCCACCCTTCCACATTTGCACGGTCTTTCACCCTTCCACATTTGATTAAATTCAGTTTTTCATTTTGTTACCTGCAAACGGGGTGCATATTTGGGAGGGAAGATTTTACATCAGCTGGGGCCAACAGCTGACTTGTCAGTAAATTGTATGTATATACTCAAAGACATAGCCATGTTAGTTAGTCTCAAAGGTACTACAAGATCCCTTTGATGTATTTATATATTTTATATTCCACCTTTCTGCCAGCATGGGATTGAAGACAGTGTACAACATATTTTATAAACAACAACAACACAATTAAAAGTTCATACAGCTCTTTGTTTCCTTAGTCATAGTCCACTACACCAAACATTATACTTAATATATTCTGAAAGTCAGGGAGAAACAAGACCGAATGCTGTGCTTTTAATTGTAGAACCCATATTCATTCAACTCAACAGTAGTTTTCCCACCACTAGCAGCTGGCCACAAACCCAGGACTGGTGCTCTAAAGCCAATTACAGCAGTGATAGGCAGGAAGAAATGTGCAGCCCCTTCCATTTGGAAGTCTGGCTCAGAGGTTTCTCCTGGATCACAAATATTTCTGTTAGATTCCCATTGGACATTCATGGAGAGAAGGAGAGAATCAGTTTTTCTATTGTTGTTTTTTTCATAGGAGAACTAGCAGAGATGGGAATTTATTTCTTGATTTTTGCATCCAACACTTCTCTGCTGGAAGTTTGGCAGGTTTTGGTATCACTACTGGAGAGTGCTTATTTGTAGCTCTTATATCTTCCTCTCTGCGCCATCTGTTCATAGAGTGGATTACAGTAGTTGCCAGTTAAAAAGCAGATTGCCTTGGCCCAAGTTTGGCATAGCAGCCCCAATGGCACCAGTGGATTTACAGTCTGGGATCAGAACTCACAGCCTTGCTGCTGTTGAGTCCTAACAAAACTTTGCTTTGCATCCTCGTTAAGCTTAGCTCCACTCATCTAGCCTCATGGTCCATGCAGTTGTTCATCTGTCCATCACCTTTCTATGTGTTCATTGCTCTCTTTAAAGAGAGGAAAGAAAAGCTCTCACTGTCAGCTTTGATTTACCTTCAGATGACACCATGTGCTCAGAGACCTGTCAGCACTGCAGCCCCAGTACTCATCTAGGCTGATAGGAGGAACAGCCTTTTATTAGCCAAGACATGCTGTGGACCTCTTCTGTTAGACACTCTGTATGTTTCAATCCTCCTGTTTCTGATATTAGGAGAAGAGGTATGTGGGGAGAGAGGAGAAATGCTGAAAATTAAAAGCCTTCTTCTACATTCTGTCTGATTGGCTGAGCACAGGGGGAGAGAGTGGGGAAATTGCCCTCATGCATTATTTCTGTGCATCCTGTTCGGTGAAGCATGCCCTTTCTTTGGCAAGAAGCCGATGCTTGTTTTTAGTTAAAAGGGATCAAGTAAAAGTTCAGGGGCACCTGCTTTTGTTCCCCACTAGACAAGGGCAGATCAATACTTCTCTAAGTAGCAAAGTACTTGCAAGACCCAAATGCAACTGCAAGGATATTGGGTGGCCACTGGATGTCAGATCCCATTCGTAGCTCAGTGTTGTGCAACCCTGTTTTCATGAATATATGACTGCAAGATGGTAGTTCATTGTCCTTGTGGTTAGCACTAGCACCGCGCATTTGTTTTGAAAAGAGTCTTTGTGAGTTTAGAAATTCTAGTCCATACCTAAATCTTACATAAGTTCCATTGATCCAGTGGGTCAACTGTAGTTGGGCCTAGCAACTGGATTTAGGCTACAGTAATTAGTTATCATTACAGTCACATTTTTCAAAGTAGCTATTTCCCTGTTTCTCAAAAGTAGTCAAAGAGTTATTTTGTGTTACTTAAAATAATCTCTCAAATACCACAAGCCACTGGCATGAAATACAAAATCTCTTTCTGTAGGCCTCAGTTTACTTCAACACCAAAAACAAAACGTGAGGCAGCACATATGGATCACAGGATATGCACCCTCAATACCTCCAAAGGCACTAGATCCTATCTGATCTTGGAAGCTAAGCAGGGTCAACCCTAGTTGGTGCCCGGATAAGAGACCACCAATGAATACCAGGTGTTGTAGTCTATATTTCAGAGGAAGGAGCTGGCAAAACCACCGCCATATCTAGGAAAAAGCTATGAAATTCAAGGTGTCACCACAAGTCAACAGGTGACATGGAGGTACACACACACATGTTCTTGCTTTATACCAATTAGTGAGGTCAAAGTTCTGTAACTGGGGGGTGGAACCTTACACATTAGAATTGTATCACAAAAGAAATGAAGCTCTTTAGTGAATTGCGATTGTAATGTAACATAGTTATTCTTGGGTTATTGAGAAATGCCTAGTTATTTTTAAAAACACTTGTTGTTTCTAAGTTTTGCTTAAAAAGTGCTGTCTTATCATAGTCTGGGATATGACAAAAAAAACTCTTAATAAATACTTGTTGTTGACCATGGCCAATGGATCTATTTTTGTTGGATCTAGGACAATCGGGACATCTTTAATTGGAAAGCCACTGGGGTTGCACAAGATGGTATACTCAATACTTGCAACTAAAGCTTGTGTGTGTGTGTGTGTCGTGTTCATGTGAATGAGCCAAAGAAATCAGGAAAAGAGAGAAAGACAGTGAATTAACTTCATGAAGTATCTTGGGGTACAGGCAGGGAACTCTTCTTTGGGGATCTATGTGAAATGTCACATTAAATACCCGAAAGGGATTTGTATGTTGCTTTCCACTTCTTGTACATTGTAAATAAACCAAATAGTGAAAACATCCAATGTTCCAACTTCCAAAAACAAACAAAAATGAATGCTGCTGGAAATCCCACAATGGGGTATGCATAAAAATACATTCCTCTTCCTGACATGATTGGTTCCTCTTGCATGCAGACCTTTGAATGCTATCTTTGACAGGACTTTAAAAACAACAACTCCCAATCTTTCTTGTAGGAAATCACATAATGGGGCTTTTACAATAATTGTTCCAGTCCTTGTCATGCCAGTGTGTAAACAAGGATCACTGTCAACCTCTTTCTGCTCCTTTCAGACATCAACGTTTATGCTTTCAGAAGCCATAGAAGTGGTTCATACAAAGGAAAAAGTCCCACTCTTCTGTCCCTGCTTCATTTGTTCTTTGCAGTGATGCCCAATGGCTGTTTGCTTTTGGAAGCTGTTTCTTTTTTAGGACCTACATCTTGGATTGTCCAGTAATCTTGTCATTCCTGCTGAGTTCTCAGTATGTGACACCTCAATAATTCACTTCTTATATTCCATTCTGCTTTGATATATAGCTTTAAAATGAAAGAAGGAAAGAATACAAGAACCTCCTGATCACACTAACTGTGCAAGGCCTTGCTGGATTAGGAAGGTAAAATCAGTTGCATAATAAGGATAAGAGGATTGCTTTACCTCCTCAAACATATGACTGAAATGAAATTTGTTGTCTGCATAGGTGGACAGGTGGTGGTGACCTAAAAGGAAAGGGTGGGGGATGAAAAATCCTCTGTCATAAGTCACCTTTTGTTGCTTATCTTTGTTCTTCTTTCCAGAGGCACAATATGGGGATTGACTTCTGTAGTAGAAATAATCCTGTTGGCCTGGGCTCCCCTAACCTTCTCTTGAACTTGAAATATATAACTTTTAAATCTAATTGTGTCTTCTGTTGAAAGGTAACAGTGCAGCCATCACAGAATAGAGAATGAACATGCTGTACCTTGGGATACAAGGCCAAGGCAATACATTTTGCTATCTGAGAGAAAGGTCAAAATTGTGCTCCTGTCCATTCATTGTACAAAACCTGGTTAGTTTGGCAGTTGACCCCTGCTCTAAGAACGTTGTAGATAGCATCCTTCATCATGTAGTGAGTAACAAACTAGAGTACATCTAAGAAATTTGTGGAGCACACAGAGCTCTTCCTTCCAACAGAGAAAAGTGGCTTTGAGATTCAGGAACAGATAGAGGACTTCCACTGCAGATCCTCAATAAGTGCCAGTTGATGTGATTTGTCTCTGCCTAATGATAGAGCCAGCCTAAATTTAAGGTCCGTGGAGCTGTACTTGCTACAAGGATCTCTGTTCCCTAGGCATGTGGATGCTATGGAAGATCTCTTTCAGCTTAGACCAGGCATGAAGTGTAGTGGAAATAGAGGAAAGCCTCTGTTTCTCTCTTTTGTAGGTTATAATGCAGCAGGGGGCAAAAGTTTTCATCAGAGATTATAGAAGTATCACAAAGTGAGGTAGATTGTTACCTTCATTTTTACAGTTCTTAAAGTAATCCACCTGCTATTACTAAACTGGGGATGTAAATGCTCCTTTATTTATTTCATGCAAGAATAAATAATTTCAAATGTTTTCTCAGTAATTATCATGTTTAAAAATGTTTTTGAGCACTTATCAGTGATTTTCACATTTTTGTGCCTTTTATTTGCACACAAAAAATGTTTGCTAGCCAAAACATTGTTCTTTAATGATCTGCCACCATACATAAATGTTCCAAAATGCAAACATAAATAAATAAATAATCTCACAATTGTCGACCAGTTTCTTGACAGGGTGTCTCTGTGTGTGAAGATGTCATTTTTCATCATGGATAAGAAAATTTGTGAATAGTAGTCTTTACACCCCTATTCTAAACATACTTTACTGCCAGTTGAAGGAGTTTTTTGGAACAGATTTTATTGTTTTTAGTATAGCCATATGTGCTCTCATAGTGACTCACTGACAGTTGGCGAAAACCTGGAGAAAGCTTCTGCTTCTTGCTTAGGTCTTGGTTCTTTACCTGATCTGAGCCTGGCCTGTCAAAACAGGAAGATAGCCCACTCTGTGGTTTGTTCTCTAAACCTGAGGCTATAAACTAGAAACACACATGGTGCCCAATCCACATTACAATAAGCTTCATTTTCCCACTTTCTTTTAAGCAGCGTTCCCTGATGAACATATATTGTCTTTTAATCCCACATCTATGTGTACTCCAAATAAGCTTACAATGATCAAACCAATCATTCATATTTCCTATCCCCTCTTCTCCATTTGTGGTCTCTACAATACTTTAGCTATGGTTGCAGGCACAGGAGTCTCAGAACACAGTTGAGTAGCCTACATTCAGGCAAAGAAATTGAACTTGTAATACATGTACATAGCCATTGCCTCGATCACAGCTGCAGGCAATAGATTAATGAGGTTCTTCCGGAGCAAGGCAAATGTATCTGGGCACTTTCTTTGATTCAGAGAAGTGTGTGCTTGCTACTCTGAGTTAAGTGGTTTTGGAAGGTAGCAAAAGAAAGGAGCCGCTAGTTAGAATGGGGCTATTAAAAACTGATAAGCTAATGAGCCAGCAGTGGCATGTAATCAATGTGTGAAAAATGGGTAATTCTCTCTAAAACCCTGCTAATGTTCTCATAATGATCTGTCGGAGAAGTTCAGGTAATTATTGTCAGGTCAAATCGGCACAGGTACACCTGAAACAGCACAAGGTTGGGCAGAAGGTGGAGCATGGTCAGAGGTCTTGTCTGCTGGACTCCTTCTGCTTCTTCTCTTGTTGTTGTCCATTTCTCAGTTCTCTTAATTCAAGTCAGCTAAGCTATTTGTGACTCTGTTTTACTTGTGCACTTGTAAAGTGCATAATGCTTCATCTTCAGTTATTTTTTAGCCCCTTCTCAAGATTGGCATCTGTTGGGTTTTGTCACATATCGGAAAGAACAGGGGATGGGTGGGCTGCATACATTTTTGATACATATTGTGGAAGGAGGGAGAATAAATTTAATATAGGCATTTCTGAATTATTTTACAGTGGAGCACCATGGTATAAGTCTTCAAGTTTAAATCAATTTAAGTCACTAGTTAAAATGTTTCTTCACTTTCTCCCCATTTTTGTTATTTCACCCTTTTCAAATTTTCATGATATGTTTTGCAACATCATTTTCTAATTGCTCAGTTTCTTCATTTGCTAACTTCTCTGGCATGCAACAGAGCTCTCTTGCATTTCAAGTATTCTTATCTACTTGATTGTTTAAAAAGTTGGAGGCAATAGTAGCTATCCTGGCTTGGGTTCTAGCTTGATCAGTTCTTTGATGAGAAATGTGTTTCAATGTTAAATGTCATGTTTCAGAAAACATCTGACATATGAGATCACTAAGAGCACTTGTTGATGATGTGGCAGTCACATGTCCTTTCAACCAGGGCTGGGGAGCTTATAGTCCTCAAGATGTCACTGAACCCCAGTATTCAGCAGTGCTAGCTAGCCTAGCCAGTGGTGAGGTATAATAATGATTCACTGAGCTTGGAAGAGCTAATTGCACTACAACTCCTACACCACCCTGGCCACCAATACTGTAGCCTTGATGGCTGGGAAGAGGGATGGTTTATAGGGGTTGTACTCTAAGAAAGTAACTTTTCCAAACTTCAATAGTTCATCAATCCCTGGCAGGGCAAATGTGCTGAATTACACATAGGCATATGAGATTTTAAGTTCATTTCAGGTGTAGGACAAAGATATGATGTAATGGCAGATCCTGTAAGACATACTGACAAAGAAGCGTGTTTAGGACAGCAGCCAAGTGGCTGATGGAGCTCATGTCCAAGGACTCATCTCCCCACTGGTGCCTGAGTGGCTCCAGTCTACGGTAGTTTTCTGCAGTCCGTTGCCATTTTGAGCACATAAATCTACAAGGTCTTCTGCATTAAGCCAAGATTTCTGGTGCGTAATTTTAAATTGCCACATGAAACAAGGGACCTTGCTTCTGTTTCCATAAATCCTACATGTGAGTCTAGGTTCATCTTGAAATTCTTCCTCAAATTAATTGGTTTGCTGTGAGATCATTACAATTTTTTAATCTTATTGTATTGGGCTGCCTTTATTGTTTTGATTTAATTTTCTAGCACAGCTTTCCAGGAGTGCAGAGAGCACGGGGCCGGGGGGCGGGGGGGGGGGAGCAGCAGCAATATGCAGTGCTGTTGTCAATGACTTGGAAAGCTACTTCTTTCTCTGCCTGCTTTAAATCAACAGCAGTGGGATTGTGTTGCATTTTAACTCCTTGAAGCTGGAAAGCTGTTATTGTAAGAAAGGCAGAGTAGAGATAATATATTTCTGGGTAACACATTCTGAAAGCCCAGCTGTGCCATATAAGATTATTTTCTCCATACAGGTTTATACTATGTCTCAGGCATTGATGGATCAGTTCTAGAAAACCCCAAGATGAAAATATAGCTGTAAAGTTAGTTCACTTAAAGACAAAAATATTAATAACAACTGATATTTATGTAGCATTTCATATCCAAGAGGTTCCCAAACCACTTTATTTGCCTTTGAAATACAGTCACCTCTGGACAGAACAGGGCAGCCTTTCTGTCCTGTCTACACAAGCTTTTGTGTGGGGAAGTGATTTATAGCAAGTTGTGGAAATTACGAGAGAAGATTTGGCAAAATAGGATTCTAAGATAGAAAATACCTAACTAGGGCTAGAACAACATTCCCACAGTATTAGCTGGTACACTAGGAATCCTTTCTTCATCTCTTTTCTCTCTCTTTTTCCCTCCATCTCACAAAACCCAACATACATTAGTTTTCAGTGTTTTCTATATTATAATTCACAGAGTGTGGGTCACTAACAGAATTCTTGTGTCAGGTGTGGGGATTATGTGGTCTTCCACATATTAGTAGTCTGCAGATCTCATCAGCCCTAAGTAATATAGTCAAGTCAGAAGAGTTGATAGCTATTGCAGTCTAACAATATCTTAATGGTGACACAGAAACTTACAGTTTTGGAGTAAAATTCCGGAATCCTCCAGGCAGCATGGCCACTGGGACAACATAGGGCAGCCAAGTCCTGAAAAGATACCTTGTCTAAGCCCTGAACATAGCTGTCAATGATTAGATTTTATATGGTTTGGTTTTAGCAGATATTGATATGGTTCATAACTTGCATCTTTATATATTAAATTTTTAGAACATTACCCAGCAACAATTGCAACAATAATTCCCTAAAGTCAACATGCAATTAAGATAATAGGAAAATAAATTATCAATTCATAAAATGAAATTATTTTTTAAATTTCTCATGGAAGTGATTGCCAAGGTCTGGATTTCACCACAGTATCCTGTTTCTGATCTTGAGTGCATTGCATTTTTTCTTAAACAGATTCTCAGTCTGGAGGATTTCATTCTACAGTAGATAGGGTTTTTTCATCCTTGGCTTCATAGTGTCCCCTGAACCAAACCTACAACTAAAAGCTGGAGACTGCATTTCCAAAAAAAAAAAAAAAAAAAAAAAAAAAAAAAAAAAAAAAACACCAAAAAACAAAAACAAAAACAAAACAAAACAAAACAAAACAAAAAGAATATATGGGGGAAAATGGATCCTTTTTGTGGAAATGCAAATTTCAGGCAGGGACCAGAGCTGAGGTAAAGCTACTCTCTCTCATGCTGTGTTCCTGGTCTGGATCTCTCCACTCTATACTGGCATTTTATTATTATCCCTTTATAGAGTGTATGGGAGTATCTCAACAGACTGTAACTAAGACATGTGTAAAAGTAGCTAGATATACCTTCTCCAAGAAGAGGCAAACTGAACCACCAAGCAACTGTTTGCAAACGTATCCCTGGCCACAGCCACAATAATATGCCCATATTAAAACAAGGCACATAAGCTAGTTGTGTAAAGGAATTATTTTCTGTTTTTATAATTTTTAAGTATAGTGATATACTACTACTACTAATAATAATAATAATAATAGTAATAAATTTTATTTATATTTCCCGCCTCTCCCTGCAGATTGAGGTGGCATTACAACATAAAAAAGAACAGTATAAAATGTGACAATAAAAACAACAGTATAAAAATCCAAGCAATAAAATCCTTAAATTACTACTCTCTAAAATGACCATCATTGTCTGTATCCATGCCATCGTAGTTCTTATATTCTCACAGGAGATCTGGTGGGAAGGCTCGCCGGAAGAGATCTGTCTTAAGTGCCCTCTTAAAAGTTTCCAAGGAGGCACTAAGTCAGATTTCTTCCGGGAGGTCATTCCATAACCTAGGGGCTGCGGCGGTGAATGCTTTCTGGGAAGTTTTAGTCATCTTTTTGTAGATTCTAATAATTTCTTCCCTGATGTCCTGAGATTGCAGGGCGGATTGTGTAGGGAGAGGTGTTCCCTCAAGTAACTCGGGCCTGAGCCATATAGGGCTTTATAGGCAATAACCAACACTTTGTATTGTGTCCAGAAGCTGATTGGCAGCCAATGTAGAGATTTCAATATTGGGGTAATATGGTCAGATCTAGATGTTCCTGTGACTAATCTAGCTGCTGCGTTTTGGATCAATTGAAGCTTCCAAACCTGATACCAAGGTAGTCCCATGTAGAGCGCATTGCAGTAATCTAAGTGGGAGGTTACTAATGCATGTACCACTGCTTCTAGGTCCTTCTGGGCCAGGTAGGGGTGCAATTGGTGTATCAACCAAAGTTGGTATCAAGCACTCCCGGCCGTCGCCTCCACCTGAGATGACAGCTGTAGAGAGGAATCCAGGAGTACTGCCAAACTGCAAACCTCGTCCTTTAGGGGAAGTGTGATCCCATCCAGGACTGGTTGACAAATATCCCTCCTCGGGCCAGGGGTACCTATCCAGAGTACCTCTGTTTTCTCTGGATTCAGCTTAAGCTTGTTTTCCCTCATCCAACCCATTACCGACTCAAGGCAGGCATTTAGAGGGGAGATGCCATCCTTGGTCACTGCTACAGTCGGAGACATAGAGCAGTAGATATGGGTGTCATCAGCGTACTGATAAAACCATGCCCCATGTCTCTGGATGATCTCTCCCAGTGGCTTCGTGTAAATATTAAACAGCATGGGGGACAGAATGGTGCCCTGAGGGATGCCAGATACTAGCTCTCTTTTGCTAGAGCAGCTGTCCCCCAGCTTCACCATCTGGAATCTGTCCGAGAGGTAGGACCAGAACCACTGGAGCACAGTGCCCCCGATTCCTAACTCTCCCAGGTGTTCCAGAAGGATACTGTGGTCAATGGTGAGATGTATGAGAGCACCAGCAGGGTCCCTGACGGAGATCATTGACCAAGTCGACCATGGCAGTCTCGAATCTGTAGCCCAACCTGAAGCCAGTTTGAAATGGGTCTAGATAATCGGCTTCATCCAAGACGGCTTGGAGTTGGAAGGCAACTGCCCTCTCAATTTATTACTCAGTAGCAATAGCTACTCAAACATTGGTCAGTAGAATTTCAGCATTTTAGAAAGGAAAGAAAGCACTGATTACATACATGGGAGGGAGAGGGAGAGAGAAAGAGAGGAAGATCTTTTGAACCAATCAACCCAATGCCAACTGACCAAGATAATCTGGAGATTGCATAATGTTATAAACTATGAGACACAAGATTTCTCCCAATTCCTCCCCCCCCCCCATACAACTAGATAGACAGACAGACAGACAGACAGACAGACATAGATATAATGGACTGAGAAGAAGTGTGAATAAATATTACTTATGAAATGCAGGAATTGTACACAGGAAAGCATAATTAGCAATACAGGTCTAGTAGTCTCAGCAGTTATCTGCATGGACAGACATTAAGAGAGCTAGCATAATCAACTGAGATGAAAAAGTTGCATTTGAAAAGCACAAGGCTAGATCTGGACTCTGGGAAGTACTCAAAATCAGATCCCAAGATCCATGTTTAAAATGTATACAAATTCATCACAATAAACAATGTGAGTTATCTTTAATTCAGATGCTTCCCAAATATTAGCAACACTGCAAAAAGAATTTAGGTAGAAAGAAATAAGGAATGGGCAGCAGCCTAAGCACCTGACTAAATTCTGGAATTGCTAGGTCCATTTGCTCCTTACTGGATATTTTCTACTTCGTTTTTCCTAGGTATATTGGCTTTGGAGGAATTTAAGAGTCCATCTGAGGTCCTGCCCAATAGTGAGCCCTTGCCCCTTTGTGGAATTCTAGGTTTTTCAAAAGACTGTAGTTAAGTTACAAGAGACTTTGGACATACCCTAAAGATTTTGAAGGTGCTGTGACTTATGTTTTTGCCATTCTTCCAAATTTCATATAAAGAGGAAGAGAAGGACACATATCTGTCATCAAACTGGACTTCAAAGATACTTGGAAATAGATCAGAACAGTGAGGGGGTGAGGGACCATGCTGGGCAGGGTTCTCACATCTTTAGTCACCAGTAAGCACATGCTCTCAGCCTCAGAAGAAGGCAATGGCAAACATCTTCAGAGCAAGTTTTGTTAAGAAATCCATACAATAGGGTCGCATTAGGGTTGCCATAAGTCGGAAACAACTTGAAAGCACACAACAACAACAACAACAACAACTACTAGTAGTAGTACTACATCAACAACACATTTATAGATTCCCATGAAATAAAAGATTGGAGGGGGAGAACAGGATGTGGGAAGAGCATGGAGGCAAAAGTCATAAATGACAGTATGTTCCAGCATATGATAATACTTAAGTTCTAACGTAGTATTCCTTTGTATCACTAGTATCTAATGTATGTATAGATATGAAATCACTGAGCAGTGAATAGCAAAAACATACATAACTGTACAATTTAGATGTAAGATTGCAACAATTTAAATTACACAAATCAAAGCAACCTGGAATGGATCTATTTCTGTCCCTCATGGGTATTATCATTTTAACTTAATTCTGTGTTTTGCTATGAGATTGCAAAAGGAATAATGACCATTCTGTAAAATAGAGGGTTCTGCTTAACAAAAGAGAGAGAGAAAAAATAAATTAAGACTATAATCCTACATCCACTTATCTTGGGGTACATCCCACCAGACTGAAAGGGACTTGTTTTTGAGGTGATATGTACAGTATAGGAGTGCACTGTCAATATTTTAATAGACTGAAAAAGAATATGTACTCTTAAACCTATTCTTTCAATCATTTGTAAATCTTGAACAATTAATGGCTTTGTGAAACTAGCTTGTGGTTTCTCTTCTTTTACTACAGAGAGTTTAGACTACACAAACATAAAATAAGAGCATGGGGGGCAGAATTCTTTGTTTTTTTGTTTTTTAGTTTTCCATCACCTTGTAAAGTTCAACAGAATAAACTGTTTACATGAACATAACTTGTTTTTCTTGTATGCAAGGGAATCTTGTAGCACCTTTGAGACTCACTGGTAAGAGAGGTTGGTAGCATGAGCTTTCATAGATTTGAGTCTACTTCCTCAGATGCATGTTTTTTCTTATACTTCACTGTCAATTAAATATACATACTTTCCTGACTTAACAATCATCCTCTCTAAGTAAAAGAACAGGAGGGTGCTTTCTTGAACTTTTGGAAGTACCTTCTTATTACTCTTCTCAGGAGTAAAGGTACCAATACAGTGACTGTTAACAACTGTAATTATTTTCTGTGCTGACTCAGCTTAACTCATGAGAACAATACAGTACTCCTTCCTTCAATGTATTTTTATGTGACATTGTAGAGCTTTTTCTCCCTTTTAAAATTCAGGTTGCTGGTATTTGAAATAAAGTACAGATTTTAAATATATTGTATACTGGGTAAATTCATCTTAATACAGCCTGGCAGTGACCAGGATGCCTGTTCAAGCTGCTGTTTCTTCAGTGAACAATCCAGTGTGACAAAGATGCAAAAGGATGCATCTATCCTCACTTCAGTACATCTCTTCCCAGGATCCACTATACGGAAGTTGTTGGACTTGGGCCAGAAATCCACTTCACCTGTTTTCTCAGGGAAATGTTTTGTTGCAGAACATGAAGCTACATCTTTAGTCTTACTGCTCTAAATGGTTTCTTTGCCATATGCTGACCCTTTTAAATATTGTTAGTTGACTGAGCTGCATTTGCTTGGCGTTTCCAAATTGAAGAAGACCTTAGGCTCCTTACAGTGCGACTAGATTGAATGTTGCTGCAGAACCAGAGTTAGTAGAAAGCTACAGAGAGTCCCAGCATCTTCAAACTTTCCTTAGAAAGTGAGGCATTCAGCTGCAATAACCTGCCCTAAAAAAGTAGCTTATATTGGATATGCTGCAAAAACTCACAAATTTAGGGAGCTTTAAATAACAGCTTATGGTGAGGTTTACTATGTGGTGGATTGATCCACTATCTGAATTGTGTGTTGCACTGAATCTGCATGCCCACAATGTTCTTTTCAGATGGTTAATGCCTCAACGGATCTCTCCAATCACTCATCCTGCCCTTGATATTCTTGGATGATTCATGCTTTTATTTCTTGAATCATAGGCCAGATCTAGATGGGCACTATGCGGCGCCTGGGCGGCGCCATTAGGGTTTGTGAGCATGCAGCGTTCACACGCTCACAAACCCTAGCACGTAATGGTACGCTGCAACTGTGCAGCTTCTGCACGGAGCTGGAGCCTTTTCTGAAAATTGCACCGCAACTGCGGCACAAAAAAAGGAGTGTGGGTTGCCTGCTGCTGCGGTGAAGCTCTGCAGCAAAAAAAAGTGGCACCAGACTGCCCCTTTTGGATGGTCTGGAAAGGCCCATAGTGACCCATTTTCTCCATTCAAGAAAGGCTAAGCCACTATCACCACAATTGCTGCTAATATATACACATTTAAACCTCTTTTTTCATATTAGTTTTGTGATGAGAATATACATCAGATCTAGGAAGCCTCCATCTTGTCTAATATGGTGACACTATTGGTTTGTCTTGGATATAAGGCTAGATACAAAGAGAAAAAGGATAAGACAAAATTTGAACAGTGAAAGGAATGGCAGTAGGGTGATAACTAGAGCAAACACAGTTCACACTATTGACAAAGTTAGACAGAACATGCCCTGAATCAGGAAAAGCAATTATAATTTAAAGTAAGGGATGGACAATTCCCTCTGAAATGTAAGCAACTTTTGATATTGTTTGTAGCCAAAAATCTATGCAGGGGAATTTTATTTAGCTCAAGGTGGGTTAGGCCACAAATAATTGTTGAGACCGTTTCCCTTAGTGTATAACAAAGGAAAGGTGGATCAAAGAAATTGCACAGAGGCAGTATTCTTATAATAAAATGTTTCTTTTATTGGGGGGGAAATCACACAGCAAGTCACTAAAACACATACATTCATACAAGGCTCAGGAAACCAGGAATTAGCTTGGAAAAGTTTGGAGGCTGAAATAAGGGTGATACTTACACAAACATGAGGCTTGCTTCAAGATCCAGTTGGTGGATGTGGAGTGGAACATGGCCATTCTGATGTGTGAGTGTGCTGGAGCTAGTCAGGGTTCACAGAGACAGAGTGTCCCCATGGAATCCAAACTAACACACTAAGCAAGGATTTTGGGGACCTTATATAGGCCAAATCTAGCCTTTGGGCAAAAGTGATTCCACATCTATGGGTGAAGTCATGGTCTGGCAGTATTCAAGGTAGGAATGAGTGCTACATTAAGCCCATCAGACTCATCTGGTGAGACATTCTTCTGATTATGGAGGTGTTAATGTCCCATTTAGCAATCCCTAAACTATCTGCTTAGCCTACAGAGACCCAGGGCATTATTCCCCAATGGTCCCATTAGCCTGACCTCATCTGGGTTTAGTGCAGACATGTCCCCTTGCTTTGGGGATCATGGTGGGCTGCATTGCAGGGTCCATCTGGGGTCATGTGGAAAATTACACATACCTAAATTTCAGAATATCTCCATATTGGTAACATGTTTAAGCAGCCATATCAGACAGCCAAAGAGATTGGGAACCTGACAGAAAGATGGGACCATTCTCCTATTTTATTTAATTTCACTGAGCCTTTACATGTGAAACTGAGGTGTCTAATCAGAACCTGAAGCTTGTGTAGAATCACCTTCCTTTTCACAGCAGGATTCTCTGCCTGGACATATAGATCAATCAACTTAATCCTGGCAAGACTATTAAACAGTGTTAAACTATATTTAACTCAGTACCCTGAAATGCAAACTACTCAAGCAGACCCCATTTTTTCTTTCCATAGGGCACCCAACTCCAATATATGGAAAATGAAAACTGAACTTAAAATCTTAGTCCTAATAGTATGTGTATTCATTGTATAGATAACTTTTGAAGGGAGCAGGGCTGACAACCCTGTCCCCCAGCCTGTTAATCAGCCTATCCCGGTAACTTCTCAAATGCTGGTCTCCCTTCATGGAACCACAGTCCTGGACCAGACTCCAAATGCCCACTATTCCAATCCCATTCCCATGAAAGAATCCACAGAAAAAAACATCACTTCGAGGTTATTTTCTTTGTTATTGTTTGTGCCTTCAAGTCATTTCCAGTTTATGGCAACCCTAAGGCAATCCTATTATGGGGTTTTCTTTGCAAGTTTCTTCAGAGGGGATTTGCCATTGCTACACCACACTAGCTTTCTATAAAATCCCCAAAGCCCCAACAGTCCCATCATGAGGGCTAGGATCCAAGTCTACATGACTGCATGACCTGGCTGCATCCAGTGGGCAATGGAATGGCAGCTTCAGATTGCAGCCATCTAACTCTTTTGTGCTTGTAAGAGCTGAATTAGGTTGCACTTGTTGGGAAGTGGTAAGGAGGACAACAACACATGAGAGGCAGAATGAAGGGGTGGATATATGAGTGATGAACAAAAACAAACCTCTACAGCAGGTCATCCCCTTCCTCTCTTTCCTCACTCAATTAAAAGTTTGAGAACCACTGGGCTATAAAAATGGATTTAGTAAGATAATTTTGAAGAAACAGATTGATTTTTTGCCATTTGCAAACTTTGTGTCTGAAATATTTACCCTTTTCACAGACAATTAAAAGCTCTGTGTATTAGACTGGTGAAGATCCTTTGGGTATCCAACTGTTAACATTTTGCTTCTGAAGAAGTGACACATTTCCCATTCTTTTCTATACCACCAAGGCATCATCAAATCCACAGCAGTACATTTTATCTCACCCCCCAGAACTGTTTCATTTCATTAATACAGCTTTGCTATTGATTTTGTACGAAAGACATTTGGAAATGGTAACATACTCTATTTTTTAAAAAAAATAGTTTATCTTCATTTGCCAAGTCTGTGCAATATGAATCTAATCCACAAATTAAAACCACATGTGTGCTTACATGCACACATAAAAATAAATAAATAAAAGGCCCACTGATTAGTAAAACAATAAGTCACAATTTCAAACCCTTCAAACAAGTGCACTACAAATTGGCCAGTTTACAAGCTGCAATCTTTTCTATTCTTTCCTGCTTTCAACACCAGCATAACAAACTCAGAAAACGATGCAGAGGTGGATTCATAACTATGAGTGGTCATATAAAAGTGGAGTAAGCAGGATTAATGCCATTAATACCATGTTGTTGTTGTTGTTGTTGTTGTTGTTGTTGTATTTAAATGATTTCCTATCTCTCAGCAAAGTTCAAAGAGCCTGTAAATTACTGTTACTTTTTGCCCTAGAGAGCATGCTGAATTTGCAGCCTAGATCCTTTCATTCATCCTTTGCTCCCTTCCCTTCATTGCTGAGGAGAAGCTGGTTCCTGTTCCTCTTCCTGTGTAGCTAGAGGAAGAAAGACGGGCAAAACAGACTTTGTCACAATAAGGCTGTAAAGGAGAACTCTCAAAACAGCCAACACTGGAGATACTCTTGAAGGGCACCAGTTCACTTTGCCAAAAGAGCTGTGTGGGGTGGTTTTGCCTTCTTTCTATTTATTATCGCCCTTGAAAGCACTACAGGAACAAACCCTTTGCCAAAAGCACATGTGATCCTGAGTAACAGCTTTAACAAGGATATTGCCAGATCCTGCAGTACCTATTACTTCACTTTTGTAACAAGGAATACCCAATTGTAGAACACTGTTTTTATGGAATTTCCTATTTATTTATTTATTTATTTATTTATTTATTAATTTTTGGTTTCTTTCATTATTTTATCTTTGATTGGAAGTCTCTGTATGCTTTGCATAGGAGTTCATGTTACTGTGTTTCCCAAATGACCTGTCAAAACTCTTTGTCAAATCTATTCTTGCTTTGGGTTTTCTTGGAGGTTGCTTGGATGTCATCATCCAGTTAAAAGCCACTGTGGATGGATTAACCCATACAATTCTCATATCCAGGTATGGGTTGCTGATCAACAGATTTGCCACTAGACGCTGTATTCAGATAACTCTTTAAGTATTGAGCTGACCATGATTCCTGCCCCCCTCCTTTTTTTTTTTTTTTTGGAACAGTCTTTAATCTAGTTTCAGTTCATCCACATTCTAATGCAATCCAGTTCTGGTGTATGTGATGTATTTCTGTGGGAAAAAAGGTTAGGAGAAACATGTCAGTATGGTATTCAGTAAAGAGGATGGATTTGTATTATTTTACATTCAGGGAGAGGAATTCTGACTGGGAAGCCTCTGTCTGTTTAAAAAATACTCCAATATCAATCAGATCCATTTCATTTGTATTGGAACAAGGTTTTAAAATGGTTTTCCAGAGGCCCATGTTACGTTGCAATGACTAAATGGATTGTGGGCAAAAACTGATGAGCCAAGAACAGACCTAAGAAATTAGCATTTTCAATTATGTATACAATTAGTTGGTTGTACAAATTCAAAACATACATTTTAATATTTTTATGGACAGTTTAAAACTTCCAAATTTGCCTTGAAATTTAAGCCTTTCTCCCTTATCAAGCTGGTTGGCCATGTTTAATCCATATGTGTTTTGGATCTGAATGTCAAAGCATTTTAATGAGTTTATTGGCATTAATGGCCAAACCTTTGACTTGATATCCAGAACACAAAAGATATGTATTGTTTGAAAAAGCAGCCCTTATGGGGAAAATTTACAAACAATAGAAGTTTTGTTAAATACATTTAAATATTAAATTTGTATCTGTGTCCTGCAGCTTCTGGCTGCAGGTGGTGCTCACACAGATGAATGTTTTTTCATGTTAAAAAAAAATCCTCTTCATAGCTAAAAATGCAACAGAGCCTTGTTCCATCTAGTTTTCTGTTTTCAGAGGTTGCAGGGAAAGTGAGTTGTTTTGTTTTCGCTTTTTTAATGTAGGATATTCAGCCCTATCTCATGTCCAATTTGAAGCAGGAATGTCCAGGCGCAGCCTTTACTAGCTCAATGACAACAAGGCCATAGTTATCATTTATCAACATCCTACCATAGGCTTGAAAACTATAGTAATTTCTTGTTGGTTTTTTCCCCATAAAAATAATGGTTGCATTTGTCTTCTTCTAGCATTTCCCACCAACAAGATTCAATTAAATTGTACTCCATTTTTAAATCCCTCTGGTTTAAGCAGTGACATAATAAATGACTTTTTACTTTGTTTTGTGATGCCCTAGTGTCCAGCTCTTAATAATGCAGTTGTGTAACAGACTGAATTGAATATTTGACCTACCAGTATTGTCTGTCTAATTTAGTTTCTTGGTGATGACAGGTAGGGATGTGCTTAAAGAGGACAGAGGAACCTCCTTGTAAGCAGATGGAGGATTATTTTAATCTACAAAAGGCTCAGGCACAAGTTCCTTGGAATCCTTTCTGCAAGACATACTTGGATGCACTTATCAAAAAAGCAGTTCAAAATACTGGAAATGTGAGTTTTGAACTACATCTTTCATAATTCCCTAGCCAGTATGACAGCTGGGGTTAAAACGTCAAAAAGTAATTTTTCCAAGTTCTGCCCTGAGCAAACTGACTTGTTGCTTAGCTGCCTTCTTAGCACTGAATCTTTCAGATCTGATAGTCATAGTACATTGTCTCCCAAGTTCAATAGTTATGTGTTACTTTTTGTTCCCCTTCACCAGATTTATTTTGTTAATATCTGTAGCAGTGATTCTTACCCTTTCTTTCCCATGGACCCCCTTTAAATATCTTTTGTTGCCATGGTCCATCAAGACACAACTAACGATTTAAAAACTAAAAGTCCATCAAACATTTTTAACATTTCTCATCAAGAGTCTTCCTAATTTGAGAGAAGGGAGAAAGAAGTAAATGTATGTCCTTGTATTATATTTTTGCTTGCACATATGTGCACGTAAGATGTGAAGGGATCAAGCTTGCTTCTCATTGCTCCACATTGTGCAATGCTTTGGTGTGCACACTGCACTTCATCTCATGCAGAATATGGCTCTCTCTGCTCTAGAACTGCTGTCACCATTGCTGCTTCCATCACCACTGTCATTCTGCGTGACATTTTTTTTTCATTCTGGCAAAAGGAAGTGGCCAGGAGGGAAGGGAGGCAGCCAGAGAGGCCAGCAGACAAGGAGGGAAGCCCAAACAGGAATGTGGAGATTTGTTTGGCCAAGGTGTTTTTGCCACAACTTTTTCTTTTAGAGCTCCTGGAGGAACCAGAGAGGAACCAGTCAATGCGAGGAGGAATGGGGAAGGCAGAGGTGAGAGTGGAAGCAAGGAGGCAGAGCTGTGATATTGCTGCATGGGCTGGCTGGAGAGATGGAGATCTTTTCATCTCTTCATCTACTTCCTCCCTCTCTTTTTCACTCTCTACTTTTTAGTGTGGAATTGAGCCTAACAGGCCTTGAGAGGGGAAAAGGAGGATAATTGGCCTTCACAGATCCCTCCCATGAGGACATTGTGGGCCCCTGGAGGGGGGGGGTTGCGGACCAAAGGTTAAGAACCACTGGTCTATAGGGCTTCTTGCAAGATGCTGTTTGCTTTGTGTGTGGTTTTCAGACGTTTTGAGGTTTACTCTTATTTTCTATTAACAGATAAGAAACCAATCCTGGTTCTCTGTTCATAATATCACCAACAACCTGATGAGCACTTTTAATGAGATAATTATTATTTCTGTCCTTTTGACATTGCACGTGCTTCCAACCTTACTCTACGGAGAAAAAGAGAAATGTGAATATATATACCTATATGTTACAATCAAGGTAACAGTTAGGAGATTATCACATTGAATTTAAAGTGACTTATCCCCAGTGAGATAAAGTCACTTTTAATTTTAAAAGCAGGTGTTATTGCACACAGCCACAGCTTGATGAATGCAACCCATACACATCCCAGATTCCAGCTGTGCTTATCCAATGACTTTTCAACAATTGAGCTGTTTGAAAAGCTGCTGGATAAGTGTGACTCAGATCCAGACTGCATATGGGTTGCACGTGCCCAGCTGTGGCTGCTTGCAATAACACCAGCTTTTAAAATTAAATGTGACTTTATCCAGTTGGGGATAAGTCGCTTTAAATTCAATGCAATAATCTCCTTAATACACCTAGAGAAGTGGGCTGTAGACCAAAAATGCTTAAGCCATAACCAATTCATTAGTCTTTTACAGATAGTTTGTTAAAAAACAAAAAACAAAAAACCCTGTGCTGGAATGATAAACCAGCTGTTTTAGTTCTAAACCCAATTAAGTGTTCTATGTCAGGCTGACCTTTACCAAGCATTTCACAAAGTACCATTTCATCTATCATAGGTCTGATACAGACAGGCAAAAAGGGTTGTGGCAATGGCGATATTCGGGCTCAGCAGTGTGCACCAAACAGACACTGCCAAGCCCTAGGACGTACGGGTAGTGCTATTACAGTGCTGCCTCCCCCCTCCACAGGGGGCATTGCAGCTGTGAAGCTGCAATGCAGGGTCCAGTCCACTCTGGATGGAAACAGCATCGTAAGGGCAGCATCACAGCCCTTACAACATCACAAAAAGGAACCGCTCTAGGTGGCTCCTTTTTTGCTGAGCAGCAGTTCAGCTCCGTTTGGTTGCTGCTGTGCCACTCTGCAGCAAAGAGGGGTGGCTCCATTTTGGGCAGTCTGTCAAGCCCCATAGCCTATGAAGCTATCTTAATGTTTTAAAACTATTGGCCCTACCAGCCAAGTATTATTTATTCTGAGTGATTTCAAGTCCTCTAGGTTTCAG
This sequence comes from Urosaurus nigricauda, assembly GCA_034509955.1. NCBI lineage: Eukaryota > Metazoa > Chordata > Lepidosauria > Squamata > Phrynosomatidae > Urosaurus > Urosaurus nigricauda. The sequence goes on from JAOEGL010000003.1 coordinate 37,822,583, forward strand.
GTAGAGGCTACCTGTGATCCTTAGCAATGGACGCAGACAACATGGCTTCTGTCACTTGGCTCTGGACTTTCCTGGTCTTCACAGTTGTACTTAGATAATTTAATAATCATTGTGGTATACAAAGAGAGCCAGTGGACTGGGACCTTAGTATATGAGGTTTCTACCGCCAACCCTGCCCCTTTGAGATCAATTGAGGCGGCTTACATGATAAAATGCCATTACATCAGTAAACAAATTGTGTCCCTCCCCAATTTTTCTTTCTTTCTAAAATTGGGACTGCATTGGCATGTTTTACCACAATACCACCTAAAGTTTTCTTGATGCAAAAGGAAGAAGCCTTTTTTGAGAAATTCAGTGTCCTCTGCCTAGCAAAGGATCCGTGGCCTCGCAAAGGATGGAAACATACTGGATTGTAAAGGAAGTATATTTTGTGTTGCAAATGGATGTTAAATTTCCTGGACTTTGAGAATCTCCCAGTAGCCACATGGCCAGAAGGAGAAAGTGCCAATCTGCAAGTGATAACCCTCTATACCATATGAACTGAGAATAAAAACAGCAAATGCAGTCATATGATTAAGATCTTCACTTTTTTTTTCTCTTGCATGGTTTTTAACACCTTGCCTGATGAAGAAACCAGTGGAGTTTCAAAAGCTTGCAACATGTATATTGTGCATTTTGATTGCTCCAATAAGGTATCAATGTTTGATGGGTTTTTTTAAAAATTAGTTTTGCTATGTGCCCAACATAGCTACCCCTGGATGTTTATGTTGCTTTATTTCTTTCATAAAATTATTATGTGAAAGAGAGAGCACTTCATACATATAGAATTACCCTTTTATCTCTTTCCTTAATTTTCCTTTAAATCAAATTTCTTTCTTTGGACGTTTCAAAGCACAATAGAGAACAAACTTATCTGTGTAGAATACATTTTAAAAACAACAGTGAGTAAGAGTGAGAATGACAAAGAGAAGGCTGTCTTCTTACATAAAATCAAATCCTTCAACACCCCTAAGTGACATCTCTTTCACCCACACGTACAGAAAAATATACTACACAGATTCTATTAAGCTGGAGATAAACTAATACAGATGTTTGTAACCAGTGACAATATGTTTATTTCTTTAAAACACGTCCCGCCACAATCTGTTGAAAAAATCAAACTTTTTCTCCTTTCCAACAAGGAGAGTGGAAAGCAGAAGGACAATCTAAATATACCACTTCATAGAAGTGCTTTTGTTATTATTCTTATCCTGGTCTCCCCTTATTTATGATCCCTTTAGACCTGATTATGATTGCTTTAATTTGTATACCTTTCTAGACAGCCTTTTCATGATGGAACAAAAACACAATTAGTGGTCTTGCCTTTTACTGGATTCACCTATTTTCTTTTAAGGAGCTTCTTCTTTTATTGGTGAGAGTGGAAATCCCATTTTGCTGGCATCCAAATGCAGTATTTTATAGTTGGGCAAATGTGGTATCCAGGATACTGCAAATTCAGCTTTGTTGTGTGATGATTGGGTACAGACTGGATTCCCATGTTGGTGCAGCTGCCACAAGGTGAAATTATAAATGCCCACCATATGGCAGCTGTGTTGAAACCATCCTCCCTCCTTCCTGTGTCTTACAGATAATGCTATGATAACTAAGAGTGCACTCTTAACTATACCAAGGTCATACAGTAATTTACAAGGCTTGCAAACAGACACTTCTTGGAAAGTATTTCGGCATTCTTCATCCTTGGAAAGTGAGCAATACCTGAGCTTGACCAATTTATGGAAGCAGTTTAAGGCTGTTGTTTTTAGGATAATTTAAGATGGTCCTTTGTAATCTGGTATAGGTGTAGAAAATGTTTACAGAGTACATGCAATATTTTATATTTTATTTTATTTATTTATCTTTTTAAAAAGGGGTGCCAGGCTGTTTAGAAGTTTTGAATTGCTGCCTTCTTGTACTCTCTCCATGTTTTCAGTCTCCCCTACACTACTATAGTTATGAAAGTTAATAGCGGAAGTTTTGGAGGGTTGTTTAAGTTTATGAAATGGTGCTCTAGCTCCAGTCTCACCCACAGCCACTCTCACTACTACTACTACTACTACTACTACTTTTTCTTCTTTTTCACCTTTATTTATATAGCACTGTAAATTTACACAGCACTGTACATATAATCTTTTTAATTAGTTCTATTCTATTTCTGAAGCTCAAAAAAGAACCCAGTTGTGGTTATAGTTTGAGGGAGGGAATTCACTTTTTTGAACTGTATGTTTATGTACTTTGTTGACTTATGGCAAGTCCATCAATTTCATAGGGTTTTCTTGTGTAAGAAATGCACAGAGTTTCCTTCCTGGTATTCATTAGCCATCTGACATGCAAGTGCCAACCAGAGTTGACCCTGATTAGCTACCAAGATCAGATGGTACTTTATGTCTTTGGGATATTTAGGCACTACAACTCACAACATTTTCCAGCTGACATGGGCAGTGGACATCCTGTTTTTGGAATTCTGTGATTTATGGTTTTAAAATATAACTTTTCCAAATTTTGGCTTGATGTTGAATTAAAATTTGAATTTACTTTGAATATTTCTGTATCAGTACCTCCTTTAAAGCTATATATTTCTGTTGCTTTTGTCTACATTTTGTTGTATATATAACCTGCCAAAAATGTAGAGAAAAGGTAGGAAAGAAGTCCAAGGTCTAAGTACTTACAACATATAAGTATGTTCACTATATGTTTAAACCGAGCTGACTTTCTGTTTGGGGCTGGGGGAGTGAGCCTTAAAGAATACACAATGATAAGTTGACAAGTGGCTATGCCCATGCATTTACACTTCATCTGGAAGATGGATCACTGTTCCTAGCTCTTTTAAAGAACATATTGATCAGGATAGATCCAAGACAAGGTTAATCCATCAGGTTTCCAGATAACAGTGTCAGACAAGACAAGTCCTAGATTCTTCAAATACTAACTGAAAGAAGCAGATAGTTAGTGACTTGTCAATGGCACCACAACAAGATTTGGTTCTGTACACAGTTTCTGGTGAAGATGCAATTGTACAACCTCATTACTACTTTCTGATATAACACACTGTGACAGATTTGGAGAGAGTTTGCCGAATTCACACTGGGTCTCTTGCAATCAGGCCAGGAAGCACAGATGACAGGGGATGAATTAACATATTCTTTTTTTTTAATTTTTATTTCTTACCAGGAAAAAGGTAAAACAAAACAAAACACAGTAACTAATACAAAGACAAGTTAAAATACAAATCCTTAAAACCCAACATTAAAAGTTCAAGACTTAAAAGGATGACAATACAGACAGAAAGGGATGGATTCAAAACAAACAGCAACTTCTTTACACCAGTTTGGTCAACCCAAAGGGACTGAGTTACAAAGGAGGGCCAACTTCTACTTCAATATTATTAAGATAGGATATAAGTTTGGACCATCGTTCTTCAAAAAGCAGAGGAAGATTCCACCCCCTCAGCCTTCTAGATTGATCAGTGAGCTTTTCTATAAGCCAAAAATTCTAGAATTGCGCCCACCAATCAGTCATATTGACCTTTCCAGTTTTCCAAGCCTTGGCAATCTCAATCCTGGCCAATGCCAACAAAAGTGCAATAATATCTTTGTTATATAATGTCTTATTTTCATTAATAAACACTGAAAGCAATAAAAGTTCTGGAGATGGAACAATTTTTTGACCAGTGATTTCTGAAGCTAAATTAACTACAGAAGGCCAAAATGCAAATACACTTGGGCAATCATACCACATGTGTAGGTAGGTACCTCTATTACTACATCCTCTCCAACAGCACGACGTGGAGTTCCCAGTAATGCATGCAAGTTGTAGTGGTGTGAGGTACCATCTATGTACAACTTTTAAGACTGGTTTCTTTCAGGGCTATGGAATTGGATTTATATGGGGGAGTGTTCCATATTTTAAGCCACTCTGAATCTATTATTTGAATGTTTAAATCCGCCTCCCACCCCACCTTGTGAATCAGCCCATCATCGATAGTCTCATGTAGCATCCATTTATATATCTTTGCTACTCTGCCTTTCATACAGGCATCTTTGTTTGTACACATGCGTTCAAACAGAGTGAGCGAGAGGGGGAGTTCTTTCCTCCTAACAAGCTGAGCTAGGCAGGATGCAATTTGATTCATTTGCTTCCAAGAGGGCTCGAAGGGGGAAAGAGCCTCGGTCAGCCATTCTCTGGCCCTGGGTCTACCATGTACAAATAGATCTTTCACCATATAAACCTCTCTACTGTGAATTAACGTAGTCTAACATACACTTAGATGTGATAATCTGAACATGAAGGACCACTGGAAATAATTACCATAGCAAGAATCACCCTATATATTTGCTTATTATTGCTTCTGAGATATATCTCCTTTGGAGTGGAAGCCATCTCTGGTACCAGTTCTTCATTGTACCAGATGCAACAAGGTAAACTGTGTTTCCTCACACTATAGGATTTATAATCTGGTTGAACATAGGGTTACTGTAAATTATTGAAAAGATGCTTTAGGTCCTGTTGAAAGAGAAAAGTGGTGTATTAATTGAGTAATTAAAAATAAGTGTGGTTACACTTTGCATTTTCACACACAGCTACTATTGCAAAGGGATATTATTAATTTTGAATATTTAGACCCTGCTCTTCAGTCAGTCCCTTACAGATTGTACAGATTAAAATTTCTTGATACTGTAGGGCAGTCAAACACAGTGCTTCTTTTTGTTGTTGTTTGGCATTATTTAAAATGAATATTATGTTTGGTCCCTCCCCCCCCCCCCCCAGTTTAAACTAATATTATTCCAGACATGTTTGCAAAATTTGATGCATGTTTCCAGTACACTCTGGATTGCTTTGCTAGTTCATTAAAATTGTGGTAGTGTTATAGGGGAGAGATAGCACTGACCTGTTTTGGATATATAGCCGAAAAGCTGCAGAGAAGCTAGAAATAACTGATATGGAATTTCAAATAATAAGGAAATTTGCCTGGCCATGCATGATTGCAAACTGGTTATAGCATCCTGTGTGATCTGTACTCCGTAATGGGACAGGTGTGTAACAGATGTGTGCCAAGGGGACATTACATTGTGTGATGCTTGCAGTATTGCAACAACTATTCATTGCGTTGTTATATCTGTGAAATCAAAAGTTCAGGATCATGCTGCCACTATTTCTAATCAAAGAGATATAATGTTGCTGCAGTGATTCTTCCAGTCTGGTGCAAAAACAGGTGGTCATCTTCCATAAAATGTGTGTCATCATTTGCCAGTCAAGGTATCAGTAATATCCTGTTAAATGATGGTGATAATTTTTCTACTCTCTTGATCGTCAAAGTTCTAATTGTATCCATTCTTTTGGGCAAACGTTCTCTAACCACTAGTCAGCATTTTGCATATTACATATTTACCCAGTAACTACATGGATATGATGATATCACTTGTTATGCACAGTTGCCTGTATAGTCATGCTTGAATTTTTTTTAACAGCGTGGTTCCACCTTATGGGGGAGGGTAATGTGAAGCCATGAAGTTGCATGTGACTCCAAGGCTGTTTATGTGGCCTTTGACTCCTTCAGATTTTCCTGACTGTCTTCCTTGAGATTAATAATTTTTAAACAAAAAAAAATGTATGTAATTCACTTTGAAACAGAATTCAGGACCTCCCTTTACTGTTCAACATTTTAACTTGTTTTCCAAAACTAGAAGTGGATTTATGACCATTTCTTCCTTTTTCCCTTCCTCTCTCTCCCCTCCCCCCCATTTCTGGCCATTTTGGGCAGCCTGTGTGGACATGTCTCCAGACATATTTCAGTTGACCATTGCTATAATATAGTTGCCTAGTGGGCAACTGCATTATGTAACATGATGAATTACACCAGCAGTTCTATAAAACATACTGTATTATAACTACAGTTCAAAAAAAAAAAAAAAAGCTTCAAAATGTATGCATGCTGAGTATGCATTTCAAGAAGGGAAGTGGTTGTGAGTTAGAACATAGAATCATAGAGTTGGAAGAGACCACAAGGGCCATCCAGTCCAACCCCCTGCCATGTAGGAACTCCCAATCAAAGTATCCCTGACAGAACATTTTTCAGAATAAAGTAAGACTCTGAAAAGGGCATGGTGGGATAATACTAGAAGACCTTTATAGATTGAGAATGTATATAAACTGGTACAAAGTTGTTCTATTATAGCAAGTCCATTCACTCCACTGCAGCACACAAGCCTAAGAGAAAACAGTAGGCAATGAAATGATGTTCAGCAGTCCCCTTAATATGGTGAGTTCCATCAGCAGTAGCAAAAATGAAAAGGTACAGAGAAGGGCACTAAATGGGATGTATGGTGCTGTAAGTCCTCAGCAAAGAGAGCATTCTAAAAATAAAATCTCAAGCCTTGGTAGCCTATGGAGGAGAGGAGGGAGAAAGGCCATTAACAGGGGATTTAATTGAGTGTAAAATCCTAAATGGTACAGCTAATGCCAGGGCATTTTACTACTCATAGGCCAGCTCAGAAGAGAGCAAAGGTTGGCAGAAAGAAAGGAAATGACTTCAGCATGGTTTACCTGCCAGTGCTTGTTTGCTCTCAGATTGTAGGTGTTTTGGACAACTACTTGGAAGAGAAGGGGTGCATCTAGTGGAAGGTCATCTAGCAGAAGGAATCACTTATGCTGGATACAGGTACTGAGAAGAATTGAATTAATACTCTGATTCAGTGTCAGTGTGATGACTTGGACAGTTTATGAATACATCCACCCAGGATGCTTAAAGAGCTGTCTCAGCTATGATAAAAAGAATAATGCATGGTCATAACACTATGAACCTAACATCCCTTTAATGTTCACACCCCCATGCACCTATTAAGGAAGATTCATGGTTTACTTCACATGCTTGTTTAGGTAAAAGCCATATGAGAATCCTTGATGTAGGTACCAAGAAAATATGGGGCCTCCTGGATTGGGCCAATAACATTCTTGCTCTGTATCTGAAAATATGTTTGTATATTTGCTAGTATCCAGTTGGCAGATGTATGCATCAAAGTGTCAATCATCCCACAATTTTGCTAAGCACTGACTATATATCTTCCTGATCCCATAAAAGCATCATATTAGCATCATAAAAGCATCAAGTCACACTGTTTCTGCACTAATATCTTTGTATGGGTCAATAAGGTAAGGCACATAACATCCTGACATTGTGCAAGCAGAAGTTTACAGGTTCAGTCTCCTGCAACTCCAGGTCAGTTTGAAGGGAAAAACAACAACAACAACCTGATTTCTGAAACTGTGGAACACTGAATAACTGCAGACCAGAGAGGAATAGTGCACCCTTCTAAATATTGTTGCACTGTAACTCCCTGTAATCCCTTCCATTAAGTATGTGAGCTAGGGCTGCTGGGAGCTGCAGTACAATAATATCTGGAGGGCTGTGCAGTTCTCAGCTCTGGTGCAGACAAAAAAGTTATGACATTTTATAAGGCAGATTCCTATGGTTCACTTTGACACCAGTGTTGTGTTCTCAACTGGCATTAGATGGACTGAGTTGTACATTGTATAAAACTGCCTGTTGACATCTTCTGTCTATGTGGCTTCCAGAGCAGTCAGATCACTGAGTTGCTGCTTGTTTCCAAGGTCTGAAGGATTTCTTAACCTTCTGTTTTCTTCTGCTACAGGGTTGCACAAACAAACATAACATGTAAACAGTTTTTAAAAGAAGCCTAGTTAGCGACATGCAAATGCAGGCCATTTCAAATGAATTCCCAGGTGATCCAGAGAAGATGACAAAGGTCATAGCTAGTAACAGCTTTGGATTTTGAGTATATGAAAACTTTGCACATAATTCAGATAATGCTATGCAATTTTACCCCCTGTTAATTGCAATGGGAGAGTCAAATATATTCTATGTCTATGAAAATCAATACAATTTGAAAGCTGCTGTGCTAGGCATACTCAACTGTAGCTCTGAAGCCATATCTTAGTGGAATTTATTTTTACATGGCATATTGGAATAACATTACAAAGAGCCAAATTCTGATATTATGTCACTCTTTGTCACCATGTTAGCATCATGTATCAGATACCTATTGTGTGGGGGGGATAGTGGTCCCCAATAATCCAGCAAAGAGAAGGATTGATATCATTTGTACCTTCTGCACCTGGTCATTCCTCCCATCAGCCCTTTGCTTCTTGCATACAAATGAATGTAAAGGTGACTCAGCGGCCTACTTCCATTAATGAACCGAAGGGAGTAATTCAAATAGTGAAGCGGTGTGTATGCTTGTCGAGTGTTGGCTAACAATTCCACTGTGCATTACATTTCTGCTAAAGTTCACAAAACATATTTACTTACACTGACAAAAATCTATAAATCCTTGGGGACAGGAAACATCTAAGAAGGTTCCAGAACACATTGCAGAAAAATCCAGTCTGAGATAGCTTTAACTTCCATGGCTCAATGCTAGGGAATTCTGGGAACTGTTGTTTTGTAAGACATTTAGCCTTATCTGTCAGAAGTCTGGTGCCAAAATAAACTACAATTCTCAGGGTTCCCTAGCATTGAGCCAGGGCAGTTAAAGCAGTCTCAAACAGGATTATTTCTGTAGTGTGTTTTGGACCGAGGTAAAGTTTCTCCCCAAGAAACAGAGCTGGAATGAAACAGAGCTGGAATGAGAAGGATTAAGTCCACTCCCAATTTTTTTCACTCAAACTCTCCTCTTCCAAGTAGCAAAGCAGAGACAACTGGCAGATTCTATATTGGAAAAATGTCTGAAAAAGTTATGAATGTTGTATAGGTTTAAGTACAAACATACATATACTAAGCCCTCTTCCCTAAACCAAAAAAAATCTTACTAGTTTGGTGTAGCTATTTTGGTTTATCCTATTAATATATGTAGCATTCAATCAGAGTGACAGAATGTAAACAATGTAATCTGGATAATACCTGCCCTTAGTCTTACTCAGAATTCACATCTACTTAAAGGCATTTTACAAGATGAGGTCACCTGTACTCCATACCAATTTTACACTTCCTCACATCCCTTTATTTAGGGATACTTTCAAAGCATAAGGCCTCTAGAGGTACTAGTCAAGAACAATGGGAATGAAAAGTGATCAAGGACAAAAATATTGGTTATCTGTAGAGAAATAAATTCCAAGGCCCACATTAACATTTGGGGCATGTCTGTTCTATTTTCCTCACATACCTACCATAGTTTTCTGAAGTCCACAAACAACAGCTTTACAATGCAGCAGTGCTCTCACTTTCCACTACAGTGCTGAGAAATACAGATCTTGGCTGATCAACAGGGCTAGTTTAAAAGCACACATGACAAACCAAAGCTAGCAGGTAACACATAAAAGCATCCAGCAATTGCAGAGCACTGGTGGTTGTGGGAGTGAAATTTAACTAGCAGGAGGAGAAAGGATCTGCAACACACACTTTTCAGGACCTCAGACAGCTCCCACATACTATAAAATGAGTACAGTATCAGTTACCAGAGGTAGACTGAGCTGTCAGATGTTAGTGCAGGTCTCCATGTCTCCAAACAGCCACAAACAGCAGAAGGGGAGTCAGACTAGTCTCCCACAGAAAGGAGTTCAACAGCCTGGGAGCAGCAATTGAGCAGGCCATCTCATGTGTCCTCACCAAAACAAACAAACAAACAGCTTCATTTATATACCGCTTCATACCCTTAATGAGTGTCTAAACAGTTTACAGTTGTAAGCTATTTGCCCCCCAACAATCTGGGTACTCATTTTAGCGACCTCGGAAGGATGCAAGCCTGAGTCGAGCTTCAGCCCTTTGCTGGTCTTGAACTCGCCACCTTATGGTTTTGAGTGAGTGGCTGCAGTACAGGCATTTAACCACTGCGCCACCAAACATGGTTGCTTGCTGAGGTGGATTGATCTGGCATCTAATATTAGTACTCTGATATTTTTTAGTTGGTAATTCTCATTTTCTCCTTAGTATATTATTCCCAACGCTAGACTATTGACTAATATAAACACTGTAGTTTCATATCTTCTAGATCAGTACAAAGCTCTGTGCTAGGCTGTGGCTACATTAATGTCCTATCCTCTGAGCCCATATCAGACTCACTGACAAACTACAGTATCTGTTGAATTAATACTTGAAAGTGAAATGTTACTTTGAATCTTAATATTTAAAGACTGCATATATAATGTGAATTTCTCTCCAGTAAAATGCAGATGATTTGAACTAAGAAAAATATGTGTCAAAAATAGAAAGATGCAATTGTTACAAAGCTGAAAAACAGCAGAAAAGCATTCTGCTGTTTATGGAAACTAAGTTAGAGGTAGGAATTGTATCATCTCCCCACCCCCACCCCTATTGTTGGCCTGTAGCTAGTAGCAATGCTATCCAGCATAGTAGTAGTGAAAAATGAGGGAACATCAAGAGAGCCAGATGTTTCACAGCCCTGCATTATGTGATGAAATAGCATTGTGTTATAAAGCAAATCTTATTGCTTTAGCTTTTTGTGGTTTTTTTTGGGCTATGTGGCCATGTTCTGGAAGAGTTTATTCTTGACATTTCATCAGCATCTGTGGCTGGCATCTTCAGAGAATGCTGGCATGGAAGTGAGTGGGGTATATATACAGTGTGACACTGTCTCCATTCTTCCTAAGCACCAAAGATCTGATCTGGTATTCTTATTATTCTAGTTCTTGAGAGTGTTCTTCACATTTAGAGCTCATGAGCAGTATATTTTATTGATTTATCTGAGTAGTGCAGAAGCTGTTTTTAAAATTTGCTTTACATACTTGCAGTGCTGTGAATCACAAAACAATAACTCAAGATGAATTAATAAATAAAAGCACTCCTGGTTAATAAAAGAATTTTTGTTTTAAGAGGGGAAGATTTTCCATATGATTTGTAACAACTTTGCAGCCAGATAAGACAACATCAATATTTTGAGAGCTGAACTCTTATTCCGTTGAATTTAAGAGTGCTATATGCTTATTAGGCTAGGCTGTCCGCCAGTAAGAATTTCTGCCATATAAATTGTATTGATTGCATATACATACATTAAATGCAAGCAAACCTGGGTTGTAAACATTAGGGCTTTCTTGAAGCTCTCAGTTCAGTTCAGAGTTAGGCTTGGTTCAAGTGATCTGGGCCCTGTTCAGTCTGGATCAATCCTGCAATGTTGGTTGTGACTTTGCAGTTACTGTAAAGCAAATTCACATGCTGATAAAGGTCCAAAGACTGTAGAGGTTAGATTTATTACTCCAAAACTACCAGCAACAGCATCATAGGCAAGGCCTGAAAAACACAGGAACCACAGCCCATCAAATGCCCTACAACTGTAGTAAAAGGAAATTGTTCTGAACAAAACATTTTCATCCCTTTCAGAAAATGCAGAAAGAAACAAGTTAATATAAATATCACACAACACATTCAAATTGTCATGTTTCTTATATATATCCATAAAAATAAAAAGGAATTTTAAAACCCCCAAATTACTACTATTATTACACTGGGGCCAGTGCTCACCAATACATGGCTGTCTGTAGGGGATGGTCTTTAGTACCATCCGCCTTAAAGAACATATCATTGTAGCAAAGCCAAATCTGCCTTGAGATGTCTCTGCAGTTGAAGGTATATATGTCTCATATGATTTATCATGATCCTCATTGACTTCTACTATATCACTTTTTTGAAAGCACAGAAGACTTACCAGGTTGAGCATTCTTTTCATCTTGCTTTAAACCTGTGTGACCAGGGCTTTCAGATGCTTGCCTTTGTGGTCTTAACGGGCACCTATTATAATGATACACTTGCCCTTTACTTGATATGAATGTGGTTGCTTATATTTTGGTATAAAAACAGCAGCGAGCCATCCTTCCTTACAATACTTAATCCATATGAAATCTCATTCATGTAAGAGCTGAAGAGACTTTTTTGTTTGATCATAGAAGTTATTTTTGTCCATACTGGACTCTCTGAAGTTCCTGATGCACATCAATAGAACTCTTCGCATGTAATAAATTAGTTGGTACTGGAAGTTTCCTTCTTAACATCCTGTCCATTAGTATTTGTGCAAATGAATGTGGCATCCTAGTAACTGGTGTGTTCTGATATGCCAACAGTGCCAAATGCAGATCCAACTTGGGCTATTAAAACATCGCTCAGTACTCACTCTTTATCAAATGCTTGAAATTCTTGGCTAGCAAAGGACATACTATACTCACAAATGTTCTCAGCATTACATAATGAGCAAAAACAGATATTTATTTATTATTATTATTTTGAACAGCAGCATTTAGATTTATTGCTTCACAAACACAAGCAAGAGCATTGTGAGCAAGGTCTGGAAAATACAGGAACCTCAGCCCAATATACTGTATATGGTACAGCTGTAGTAACAGGATAACAACTTTAAAATATACGACAGATCCTGATAAACACAATCCTATCTGGATTCCAGTTTAAGAATAAAAATCTGGTTCACCAGTCTTCCTCACTTAACTTGCATTGGGAAACAGAGATTATTCTATTTTACTTTTTCACTCATATGCATAAAATTTTGGGATATGGCATACTGTAAAATAGGAATAACTGAGTCAAATTTCAGATAGATAGTATCAGAGGAATTTTCTGTTTTTCAAAAATTAAAAAATAATTATGCAAAATTGTTGGCTTTTCATTTCTTGTTGCTTTTGTCATGCATTGTTCCAGGAGGACTAGGGAACTTTCCTATATCATTCAGAGGACCCCTAAACTCTTGGTATTGATAGCAGACAAGAAGGACACAGTTTCAGTCTTCAAATCTTTCTAGCTTCTTGAGTGAGGATGGGAAACAGAATCTCTTAAAGTTTGGCTATTGATCCAGCTAATATTAATAATGAAAATAAAATTACAACCAAATTGAAGAGGGAGTATTTTTTATATTTTTTTCAAGGCAGCCCAACTGTTAGGATTCAATGAGATAACACAAGGAAGTGTGGGAGCTGATAAGAGGATATTTTACCAGCAATACAAGTATTGCTGACAAATCCCCTGATACTGCTTAAGGGTTTTAGTGCCCTGGTCTGGTCTGGAAAGCTTCTGTCTCATGTCCCCATGATTCCCCCACTTCATCATTTCCAAAGTTGTTTGCCTCAGCCTGTTCTTAAGACAGATTCATCATGCTTTGTCCCTGTCTTCTGAGTATTGCCCCTATTGCCTGGCTTATGGAACTCTCTGACTCTGTCCTGAACAAAACTTTTTGTGCATCCATTTAAGGTGCTTGAACAAAACATCTAGTGGTGTAATATCCTGGCAATTTACCCCTGCTTGTTTTCTGCCCATAGTGGAGATGTGTAGGAGATCATGAGCTCTTGATGCACTTCAGAGTGCTCACAGAAAATGTTTACCTTCTTCTGTGGTGATTCAAGTTTACTGAGTTCTGTCTCAGGTCTATAAATATTATCACACCATGGGGTAAGCACTGGTAAATCACCTCTCAAACATTGAGGAAGTGTGTGTGTGTGAAAGCCCGGCATGCTTCCTCAATGTCAGGGAATCATCGGCTCCTCTCTAGTGTCACTGAAATGTTTGGGGAGAGTCCATTTTCTCTGAATAGAAACTTTTGTGTTCAGAGGAAATTTCCTCTCCCCAAATGATTCAGTGAAGCTAGAGGGAGCTGATAATTCCCTAACGCTGAGAAGCTTTCACACGTGTGCACTTCCTCAATGTTTGAGAGGCAATTTATCTGCACTTAGGCACTGGTGTGATAATCTCATATATCTTTCATGTTGCTGCTGCTGTTGTGCCTTGCTGTCTGCTCTTCAGACTCAAAGAAAAACAGGAGAAAAAGTCTTGTTCCCACTGCCAACACTCTGACTCCTTATAACTCTTACTGGGAGTGAAGTAGGTTTGCTCTCATGACCACCAATGCTAGTGCTGCTTCTGAGTCTTACTAGGGTTGAAGACAAGCCAGTTTGCCGTGTTCTATTCCTAGGGTACCATGTGGATGTGTATCACTCTCGTGGAGATACATCATCATCATCATCATCATCATCATCATCATCATCATTTAAATACACAACATTCAATACATTCCAATTCGTATACCTATATAATACATACATATAAGTTAAACTAATGAAAATATTTGATCGTTATAAATATATAAGCAAAAATTGTAAATGATACAGAAGTTTAACAAATGAGGAAATATAAAGCATTTAGTGGTTTGCTTCCACATCCAAATGTGAAGTAATCTAATCTTGTTTTGTATTCCTTCACAATATGAATCAGGTGGACAGTGTAATAGTGATGATAATGATAATGATAATGATAAATGTGTTTTGTGACTAAAATAAATTTGTTGGTTGTCTGAATAAAACTGCAGGAACCCTGGTGGTACAGTGGTTAAATGAGAGTACTGCTGCCACTCATTCCCAAGCCACGAGGTTGTGAGTTTGACCCCAGATAGGGCTCCAGAGTCGACTAACCCTGGCATCCTTTCATAAGTTGCGAAAATGAGTACCCAACTGGTTGGGGGAAATTAGCTCACACATTGTAATCTGTTCAGGGAGCGCTTAAGTGTACTGATAAGCAGTATAGAAATGTACTTGCTGTTGCTATTGCATCCACCAAATGGTAAGCCAAAAAAAAAAAAAAAAAGATAGAGAAATTATTTCTTAAAATGAATCACACCAACAAAACACTTCAACCATCTGATCTTCATCTTATCTGAAGGTGGTGTGAAGTGATCCGAATTGGTCCAATTCTATCTGAGATTCAGTTACATCAGTTACTCAGCTCTAGTAAATAGATAATCTACAGTGCTGATCTCTTTCTGTAAAGAGTTTTCAAAATATTCTTGAGGGAAAATATATGATTAAATATGAATTATGTTTTAAGCACAAGCTCACCAAACATTTTTAATAACTGCAATTTAATTTTAATTATAATAATAGAAAATAGTCCAAATTTAAGATTTAAATCTCTTGCTTTATTTCTCTCTCTCTTTTACCCATCCATCCATCCACCCACCCACTCCATCCCCAGAAATCAGAGACTGATTTCTCTAATTTAGGTGGTATTGCTCTGAACTAAGCTTTCCACATATTATAAGTTCAGAGTCAGGAGGATTACAAGGACCTCTGCTTTTGATTTTTAATAAAAAGTGAACGTTTACTTCTGAACTGTAGCCAGCAAGAAAGGAATTAAACCTGAAGAGAGCCCACTGACCTTTACAAAGTGTGGATCCAGAGGGATACACCAAAAACTGCATGCTTTTGCAAACAGGCTGTGAACACACTGCATTTGTTGATCACAGGAGGCTCTGTTACATGAATTTTATGTGTCTTCACAAAAATACAATAATCAGGCTGAAGAATTACTGTTAGAATATATTTTAGGTAGACAGTGCAGTATGTTCTGCATCAACACTGTGCAATAATAGGCCAAGTTGTACTGTTTCAGAGATCTGAGTTGCATATAAAAAATTAGGTTACTGTTACAAAAGTCAAAGTACAGATAGAATAAATCTTTTCTCATATTTTCTAGGTTTGTTAGACTTCAGCAGTCACTGTCAAAATACTGAAATCTTAACCTCAGCTATTATGGAAGCATATATATATATATATATATATATATATAAAAATCTCAATCGATTTGGGAAAAAAATCAATTGTACATACAAGAAAGAGACAGCATGCAATTTCTTGGTTCACATTATCAGGCCAGGATTCTCCTCCCAGTTTTTACTCCTTTTGCAAGTGGTTTTAGGATTTGTGTGTATATACAATGCTCCATCGTGTCAAAATAATCTCCAGAAGTTATCCCAGCTCTCCACACCAGATGTTTATGCATGTGAGTTACAGGAAGGAGGTGATTGCTTCCTCCCAGTTCCACAGGTGCAAGCAGTGGTATCTACTGAAAGTCACTGATACATAATGGCCTTCATGTTTCTTCTTTTGTGCATGGTTCACTCCCCAAACCATACCAGCACACCCCGGCATGCCATGAGTACTGATGTGGTATCAGAGGTGAGACAGCTGGGTAGGTCTCCACGGCAGCTGAAAAGGACATGAGCAGAGGTCATATTTTTCTCTGGAAAGGCAGACTTCTTTTCCAACACTTGTATGAAGAGGGAGGTTGAACTATTCTATCATCCCTGACAGAGTTTTAAAAAGTTATCTTTTTGGACCACTACTCCACAAATCTCCCATCTGGCATAGCATTTGGAGGTTTGCTCAAGCTCTAATGCAAAAAAAGGTAACATTTCCAAATTCTGATCCCTAGTACCACCTAACTATATTTTAAATCTCTTAAGTATTGGAAGTCTACCACTGAATCACAGTGAAAAGTACTCATTGCCAATATTTATTTTGTTGACTTCTCTATCCCAAAGAAGAGACATATGTCAGATATATGTGCACATGCGTTGCTAGGCATAATAGCATTCTGTAATGTAAAAAGAGGCATAATTTATGTCAGCCGCATACATTTCTGAAAGCTTGTATGATTTGATTTACAGTGGCATTTTGTGGAGTTGTAGCACTGAGTTGTTCCATACTTGACAGAAGCAGCATTGTCTCCCTCGCTCTCTCTCTCTCTGCAGGGCTAGCTTCATAGGGAACTGAGGTAACAGCTGAGTGCACTGACCATATGGAGCATTGGAACTACTGTTATTTGAATGTGCTTGTACACAGACTTACTCAGTTCAAGCATATCTGGCATTCAGATCATTCCATCCTTGCCCAAGAAGAAGGGGATGTTTGAAAAACCAGAGGCCTCCCTGCCTATTCTCTTTCACATTTATTGATGAGACAATAGAGAGGGAGGGAGGAGAAGAGAGAAAGAAAGGGACAGAGAGAAAATAACAGTATGGGTAATAAAATTAAGCATTCATTTTAGATCTTGGCACAAATAAGAGAACATGTTTTGCAGCGTTGTAACACGTACATTCATTTTTAGAGAAATTATTTATTTTCTCATAGAACATCCAAGAAACAATATATTTCTTTTTCCTTTTAGAGAACAACAACAGGGAGACCCAGTATGTGCAGCTAATATCACAGTTATAAATCCAACAGTGGTGAACAAACAAAAAGTATTAACTTAGCGAACAGAACGCTTTGCTTAGACTGCAAAGATAGTCAGTGAGCTCAAGTCCCAATGGGGGTTCTGTTTTTTATTAGAAATACTTCATATCTTTTATTCACTGTGTCAAATGGATCACCACACTTTCAGTACTTAATTATCTTTATCATCCAAAAATGCATTGGCTCTAATGAAAATAGTTAAATAACTCACTTTGTTCAAGGCAAAGCCATAATTAGAGAGGACAATCCTGTCAAGTGCTGAGTGCCTTGCACTCCTAGTTATAGATGCCTGAAAAATTGAATTGCTGCAAATTCTTATATGAACTGACCTGACCTGCACCTCTCAGACTAAAGTGTAAATCAGAATGGACTTAATCCTTTAGATTACTTGCTCTTCTGATTTCTTCCATGCATTCCCCAGCTCAAAGACTGTATCAAAGTACATTTAGAAATTCATATTTGGGATAAAATGCAGATAAAATGCATCTAGCCATGCATATTTTGAGTGGCAATGTATTTATAAATATGTATTTTGAAGGGTGATAGGTGTAGAAATGTTGTAAAAGGATAAGGAAAAGTATGCTGCTTTGATTGTTTTCACAAAAAGCATGATATAAATAAAACTTTTATTTATTTATTATTTATTTATAAGAAAAATTAATTCAGATGTGCTGGCTTCTTCCAGGCACAATAAATATGTTTTCCTGTTTCCCAGTATTCTCTTCAGGTAATGTTCTGTAAGAGGGATTTCTAAGTCTATGGTGCAATTGTCAAGGACAGCTTTGTCTATGATTTCATTCTGAGGCATGGATATTTTTTACTAGCAAAATATTCTCAGGTCATACTTATACACATATGAGTAAACCACATTTAATCCAGTTGGAGTTCCTCTGGTTCTTTTAGGGCCTGAGCAGACTGGCCATTAAGGTCGGCTCTGGGGGTGGAATCAGGATGTGGCGTCCACACATGCCTCAACTTTGCCCCCATGGTGTTGTGATGCTGCATGCCACACCACATGGTGTGTGGCATCACAGCCCTCTGGTGCTGTGTTTAGATGACACAGTGCCAAAGGAGCACTGTAAAGCTGTGGCACAGTGGCTATGGCTACCTTTCCAAGGTACAAAAAGGAGCCTTTTTTTTTTTTTTTTTGGTGGCTCTTTTTTGCACCATGGAAAATCCAGATCAGGGCTGTGGTGTGCGGTTGCTGTGGCCCCGATCTGGCTCTAAAAGGGCAGCTGCAGGCCCGCACAGCGCATTAATTGGCTTTATTTACCAAAACCGATCTGTGCCCCAAAAGAACCAGCTCTGGGCAGCTTCCTGGAAGGGGCATCATAGGCATGCTTGTGTGCCATGATGACTCCCCTTCTGGTCAGCGCCATTTGGGTACTGCTCCTGGCACGCGTCATCATGGTGCACGCCATGTAGATGGGCATGTGCCATGTTGCTGGTGAGGAGGTGGAACTAGGGCTCGGAGCATGTGAATGCTCCACCCGAGTTCAGCCCTAGTTCGCCTGCAAGCCATCACAAAGTACTGGTCTGTAAAGGCTCATAGTTATAAACTGAGTCTCTCTGCTTTATCACACTAGGGGGCAAACAGGATTTAAATGAGAGTTCAATGAGAGTTAAATGGGAAATGCCCTGTGTTTATCACAGGACATTTCCTGTTTAACTTTTGTTTAACTCTTGTTTAAATCCTGTTTGCTCCCTAGTGTGATAAAGCAGTATGATTCAGCAGACAATTTTCTTTATAGAGTCAGATAATGGGACATCCGGGAAGTAACAAGTTTCTTACCATTTCGAGGTTTCTACCTCCAACAAAGATAAATATTTCTTTTTTAAAAAATGGACTACATTTGGCATGTGTTACCAAAATAGCACCTAAAATTGTTTCCTTATGGGGAAAAAAACATGGAGGGCTTCTTTGGACGTGCAGTGCTCTCTGCCTAACAAAGGAGCTTGTGGCTTCACAAGGGCAGAGGCAACTTGGATGTCAGGAAGAGCATCTCTTTTTGTCTTGCTAATGGATTTATTTATTTATTTTATCTCCTGGAGTGTCCAGGAAGAGGGGCCTGCTTGCATGTAAGTCCCTCCGATACCACCTGAATACTCACATCTTGACAAGATGCAGGCTTGTGATTAACATCAGCATCATTTTTGTTCTCTTGTATGTTTTTTGACATCTTTGCCTATTAGGCCAGTGGAGCTTCAAAGGTTTGCTACATGTATTTTGTGCATTTTGTTCGATCCTGTAAAGGTATCACTGTTTTGTGGATTTTGGAAGTTATTGTACTTATTTGTTTTATTCAAATTTAATGCAAGAATATGTATGATTCATGTTTCTAAAGAGCAGGAGTCATCTACAACTACCCAAGAAATAAAGAGCATGTCTTCTGAAACATTGTACAATTGTTTGGAGGATTTTATTCTTTTGCAAAGTACACTTGGAGCAATACCCTAAAAATGTCTGAGTTAATTTCATGAAGAACAGAATTACCCCCCCCCCCTGCATTTTTGCCACACCTTAGAATTGTAATTTAGTCCTGCAGTTTTAAGTGTTTCTCTTTTCATGACAGAAGAATGGGTGAGTCCTCCTGGGACTAATTTAACACCTGTGATTTCTCCAAAAGAGAGTGCAAAGACTGTAGAGTCTAATGGGTGAAGCACGTGTGCCCTAATCCGTGAGCACAGTAAATTCATATTCTGTTGATGATCATTGTCTTTTATTGCAGTTTCTGCTAATTTGTTTCCATCTGTGAGCTGATAAATTAATTTCTACCAATTTTCTATAGTTAAAGTAGAAGTAGAGAAATTGTATTATGGGAATATTTAATGTCAGCCATAAATTACTACAGATACAACCAGTGGGGTGGGGTGGTGGGTGTTTCCTAACTCAGACAGACAACATTCCAATTTGTTAAAAAATGGCCTCATGCAGGTTTTTGTGATGTGTTTCCTTAAGAGTGTCATAGGTTAATTTCATTATTACAGTGACAAATCTGATGCTGCACTAATCACCTGTTTTCATTCCACTTTCCATAAGGGCAACTGAAGAGGTATAATTCCTAAAAATGCTTAGCACGTTCTATTCCTAAGAGTTTAATACAAATGGCAAGAACTATTGTAACACTGGTTAAGAAAAGAAAGAAAGAAAAAGAATGAAGAAAAGAAAACATTCCAAAATACCAATGTTGGATCTCCAGTTCTGTTAAGCCTCCAGAGAATCATTGATATCCACCAAACCAGCTAGCACAGGTATTTGAACTGGAGATCCAGCAAGGAGGCAGTTGGAAGCCTTCTGGCATCACTTCCTGGGCCAATTATTGGCCATATCAGTATATTGCTGGAGAGGAGAGTGGCACTTCAGTAGGAAAACCACTTGTGTAAGAAGATATCCAATTTTTCTTTGCACACACTCTCAAAAAGCAAAATCTAGCAACTATTGTGCTAGTATTGGATTGTGGCAGCAAAGAATATGTGGTTTAGTATTTGCTGGGCTGCATTTAATGGGCTGTGGCAGCAAAGAATGTGTGGTTTACTATTTGCTGGGCTGCATCATCTCAGCCTACAAGTGTGACACTTAGGGGCTTTCTAGATTGGCAGGAAAGTGTGACATGAAATTGCCTTTTCCTTAATGCTTAGCAGCTGCACCACAGCCTTTAGATGGAGCTGCGCTGTTCCGCAGTTTTTAAAAAAGAAGCTGGGAAAACCAGCACCTTTTTAAAGGCTCTTCTAGTCAGTCTTATGATGTACATCCAATTAATATTTTTGCCCAGAAATGCTTTCATAAGAATTACCACTCATAGAAAAAGTACTGTGGTTCTGTACTAGTTCAGAATGCAACATTTTTAATTTGCTAACATATAAATACCCCAGTTCATGAGTAGGAGGATCAGGGATGAAAAAAGAGCTTGGATGCCAGCCTATGAGAGCAAAGGAATGGAATGGATCAAAGCAAAGCAAAGCAAAGCAAAAACAAAACAAAACAAAACAAAACAAAACAAAAGCCAACCACTAGTCTTTGGAAATTCAATTAAAACTTTGAATGTATGTAAAATATGTCCAGTGCCCATTCACAACAGCAGTAATTGGGGATAGTAACAAAATCATCCTAGCATTGCTAGGTTAATTAACACCTGTAGTAGAACAGGAAACTGATGTCCTTATTCCTCTCCAAATGAATAGAATCAGGCTTCCTTACCTTTAATATCTGGAACTCTAGATGGAGGGGAAAATGGAATGTACAAAAATCACTTTTAATTTGGAGATCATAATGTATGCTGTATGGGTACAGTTTTAACTTCATTAAAAGTTACTGTATCAGATATTTTCAAGATATCTGTATATATTTCACAATTATACAAAAGTGTTCAAAAACAGAATTTCTCAATACATGGAAACCTCCCATGGGGAATTATAGAAAGAACTAACTTACAACATTTTATGAGATGGGTTACACTATTCCAAAGCTGGAAAATGTCTGATAAAGTTCCTGATGTCTAACTGCAGGATTATATTCATGCTGTGAAACAAGATTCCTTGGAATTATTTCCCCTAAAATAAGGAATATCAGTATCTAGATATGCCTGAATGTCATTATCAATTATTACAAACCTCTCCCTAAACTTATTCCATATGTGACCATGGGTAATGATAGTGACAATGATTTTTATTAATATTTCACCTTTTCCCCAAAATTGGAAGTAAAATTTGGGGGAAAATGGTCATACAAGAAATTTATCATGTCTAGGCTCTCATTTTGGTATCTGATACAGCATTGGCCCTGAATAAGTGTTTTGCACAAATGTGAATAAAAGCAGAAGCATTTTGTTCTTTATTCCTGCCACTGCAAGTAATTTTGGAAATGAAGCCAAGGTACATTTTGGCTCTTAATAGAGGAATGACAGAAATAACAGGCTGACAAAGGATTAAAGAAATAGAGAATGTGGATCTAGACATGGAAGGAGGATGGCCTGTGAGAAACACAACAGCCATGTGGTGCCATTTGGCCTTCTGAGTATAGCTGTGGCTTTGTTCTCTTAACAAATGGTGACTGTCTCTACTATGCTGTCATTTCTAATGGTGCACATAGGCTGGACCTTAGGGGCAAACATCTAAGACCCAGCAGTCCAGGGGCTTCCTAATGACCACCCAGAGATGGGCCAGTGACAGTGACTTTATTTTCTTATTTTAGAGAAAGAAAGTGTGATGAGGCATTAAGACTGGCACATGCATGGCTGCAAGTGGCCATTGCTTTATTTTTGCTTTGAAATACGTAATCCTTATCCTTACAAGAAAAATAAAACCAATAAGTTCAGAATGTAAAATTTCACTACAACACCACTAGACATTTCAGACTGCAAACCTGAAGGCATCTGATGTAAACAAGATTTTGAATACTAGACTTGATTCACAATACAGCTAGTGAAATGCAGTAATGTCCTTGGTGTTGTTTTACTACTGTCTTTCTTGGCCAAAAGAGAGAGAGGCCAAAAGCCATCCCCACTTATAAAACAGAGTTTCTGCTGTGTCTTCATTTCTCTCAGATAGATCAATCCACTCTGTCCTGACCAATTTGCTCTGCTGTCGGATTGCTGCCGCCCATGTCCTTGTTGCTGCTTTGCCGGATTAAAAATTAAACTGTGTTAGATGAGAGCAGCCGAGATTCTTGCTTTGGTTTATTGACAGAGTCTATTGACATCCCTCCTGTCCTGCTGCCTCCCCATCTGAGCCAAGGACAGAATGTAAAAGTAGGTCAGTTGAACGAGAGTCCTGGGTGTCTTGTCCTCCAGTGACACAGATGTTGTAGGAAGGCTTATTTATCTCTTTCAAAAACACCCATACATGCACACGGAGTATCTGAAACTGCCTGTATATGTTACAGCCCTCATAGGATTTATATATGTAGCACTTGCAAACCTGTATCCCTGTATGAGTTCCAGGATGTGGAAAAGGGCATAAACTCAATTAGGAAATGTTGTGTGCATTTGCTTTGAAATGTTTCACAGATTTTCATTGAATCACTCAACCAAAATATAAACCATTTTGCCTACAAAATAAGAGATTTTTTATTTCTTTTCAAAATAAGAAGTTTACAAGAGGAAAGAGAATACGGACTGCATCCGCACTACAGATTTAGTGCAGTTTGACACAGCCTTAACTGTCAATACTATGTACTTCTGGGAATTGTAGTATATTGCGGCACCAGAGCTCTCTGACAGAGAAGGTTAAATATCTCACAAAACTACAGTTCCCAGAATTTCATAGTATTGACATGTGGCAGTTAAAATAATGGCAAACTAGATTATTTCTGATGTGCAGGTACAGCCTTGGTCACCCTAATCCAATGTACCATTGACTTTGTGAATGTATGGGTAGATACCAGGCATTCTCCAAATGTTTCCGAGTTTACCTCTCATCACTTTCAGATAGGATTTTCACCCAACACTTTCGGAAAGTACCAGATATGTATCAAAGTGCAGTAAATGCAAATTCAAGAAAAATCTCACAAATCCCAGTCTTCGGAAAATCCAGTTTATTTTGTCATCAACATGTGACAATTCATTCCATGAATGGCCCCTGTGTTCATTACACTGTGTTCATTACATCATGATACAGAATATAAAACAAGGCTTTGGCACCTTTACAGTCATGCCATGAAACCTTTTTTAAACATTGTTGGCCTCAAGCTGCTTCAGCAGATGTGAACATGCATCATCGTAGGTTAACACTGCTATGTTATTTTTCTTTATATGGCAGGATATCTATAAATTGGAGCTAAAATACAATCTGCCAAATAATTTTTTTTCACTTCATGAAGTTATTTTCCTTTTTCTATGTCTTTTTCTCATAAATTTAACGCAAAAGTAGACTATACACACACACACACACACACACACATGGGATAAGGAGTGTGTTTGCATGGGGAACCATGCATAATGGACCCTTTTACACAAATATGTTCCATATGGATTTTGCAATGCAAAGAACACAGGAAAACAATAACATTGGTGATGTGGCCTACACCAAGTAAGAAGCCCAGTGGTAGAATAACAAAAATAACAATGTTTCATGCCTGAGCTGAGCAGTGGGAGAAGAAAACCCCAATTACAATTTAGATTTTGGCTTGATTTTGGGTAATGAATGCAAACCCACTCTTGCTTCTATGAAAAATTATTGCCTGAGTCTCCTCCTCTGAGGTGTTTCATATTAAGATGAATCAGTCAGTGAACCTCAAATCTGAGTCAAATCACTTGTATTCTTGTGTTGTTTGCAACTTGTTTTGGCAGAGGTGACAGCAAGTCATCAGAATGAAATATCAGAATATGCTTACAGGCCATGATGGATACAAATCAATAAATCTAGGGAGATGGAAGTCATACACCTCTGGTACATGCAGTGTTTCTGTGGGATTTTTGCCTTACACTTTTACAGACTAGTTCAACAGTTACAAATTGAGAAGTATAAGTTCTTCAGTTTTTAGTTCAGTAACTACTTTCATTCTTGCTCATATATCATCTAGTCTGGCTGTTAAATTGTATGTCATCTCATGTCACAGCACTGTTGCTGGGATTTTGTAATCTCAGAAGTGTTTGGTGTGTGTATGTGTCTCCCTCTATGGCTGCTTGAATCTGGGTAGAGAAATAATGTGCAGAACAATTCTGAATAGATAAAGATGTTTTACATGATTTACAGGCTAATCTTAAGATGTTCTTGGCTGTACATCTGAAAGAAAGAGAAGAAAAACCTTTCAGATGGACCAAGACTTTATTTTTCTTATCAGAGGAGTTGAAATAAATGCTATTTTGCCATTGCCCTTCCCTGACCTTAAGTTCTCTTGCTGATATAAGGAAAAATATTTCCTATCAGATTGTATAATATGGAGGCATACAGAGACCATGCATATTCTGAGTAATGTCTATAACATAGTGGGGAAGACAACAAATAAGAAAGAGGAATGTTCTGTGTGATGACTGTGTACATCAGAGAGAATGTAACATGTTTATCAGAAAAAAATTCTGATATTATATGTCCCTAATATCAACCTCACACCCCATGATTATAATATATCATGAATTTTCAAGATGAAATTCCTCCAGAGGGGAAGATCCAGCAGGTTGTGGAATAAGCATTCAAGAAATAATAGGTTGTTCTCTTGATGAAGGGATATCAGTGTTGGTCCTTTCAGGATCTTTATTGTAACTGATATATTGTTAAATCATTGATTATCTGAAGTGGGGGGGAGTATGGTAGCAAAAGTTGAGATAACATCAACTTGGGTGATTAAAAGTACAATGTAGAGTGGGAAAGGAGTCTCTCTAAACTGAACAGAGACCAGTAAAATGATAAATACAGTTCAACTTTAACAAATGTGATGAGAATAATCCTATCTTCACATATATGCTGATGTAATATTGCTAATCAGGAAAGGAATGTTGTGATTCGGGGCATCACTGAGCCAAAGTGTGGATGGCTTTCCCTCCCATTCTGGCTTTATTTTCAAATGTAATTTCAAGTCAGAGGCATAGGGGGTTCTGAACTGGATCAGAAAAAAAGCATTAGTTGTTGCTGCTGCTGCTGCCATTGTTTGCTTTCAAGTCATTTCTGACTTGTAGTGACCCTAAGATGAACCCAAAACCAGCATGGTGTAGTGGTTTGAGTGTTGGACTATGACTCTGGAGAACAGGGTTGGAATCTCTGCTCAGCCATGGAAACCCACTGAGTGACCTAGGGCAAGTCAAACTCTCTCAGCCTCGGTGGGAGGCCTCTCTTAACAAATCTTAGCAAGAAAGCCCATTGATAGGGTCACTATAAGTCAGAAATTACTTGAAGGCACACAACAATAACAAAGATGAACCTATTGCTTTCTGGGAAAGATTTTTTTTCCAGAGGGGGTTTGCCTGTGCCCTCCTCTTAGACTGAGAGAGTATGACTTGTCCAAGGTTCAAATAGGGATTCAAATCCTGATCTACCAAGTTATAGTCCAGCACTCAAACCGCTACATCATTGATTGTGGTGTTAGAGGAGAAGGTGCTTAAGGATTCTCCATGAGTAGTTTTCACTACTATAAACCTATACTCATTCACCACCAAAATCTGCAGTTACCCTGGAGGCAAAAGACTTCTTTCGTTCTCTCTCTTTTTTTCTCTCTCATCTTGGTTTTCACTTTTTATTTATTTTATTTTATTAATTAACCTTTATTTAGTTTTCCATATTGGATTAAACAAAGACAGGAAAAAAAAGTAAAAAAGAATGAGTGTAGTGTAAACTGTACATAACAGCACATAACATTTCAGGAAGACAAACTGTTCTAAAATATCTCCTATTAATAATCTCCATATAATGTGATCTTAAGATGGAGGGTTTCATAGTGAAAGTTAGTATATTCCTTATTAATTTATTCCTTATCACTCATATCTTAGGGACCTTTAAAATATTTCTGGACAAAGAGTCTCGATGTTTGTAACAGGACTGTCTAGATTAGAATATCAGATTGGTTTTCACTTTTTAACTAACACACAAAACTAGAACATTGTCAGTTTTCTCACATCTCCAAATTTTGGGGTGCAGTCCTCTGGTTAAAATGTGTGATAAAATATATAGCAGTAAAAATTGTGTTTTTGCACGGTGTGGTTCAGACAAGCGTACAGCTTTACACAGCTTAACAGAGAGCAACTGTATTTTACATAAGGAAACAGCATGGAGAGAAATTAAATACTCCTCATTATGACCCACTGCTCTTATGAAATTTGCGGCATTCTCTGTCTTTAAGTAAAAACAATCAACAAGCTGAAAGGACGAGGAGAGCCTATAGATCTTGCATTATGTGTGGGTTGGCAGAGTCAAGCTGGGCTTCTGCTTCTTGATCAATAATTAGAATTTAATTAACAATTCCCTAGTTAATGAATCCAACAGTACAGAGTCCAAATACCTTTTTATAGCAGTGTTGACCCCCCCTCCCAGAATAAATGAAGAACAAGAATTTCAGAAACTAAATTTATCTGTAAAATAAGGCAGCTATAATGGGTGTAAACAGTAAGAACAGATTGGATACTTCAACCGTTTGTAATAATGTTGCACTGCGATGCTGTGTATCCCCATTATTCTGCTTTGGGTTGGAGGGAGTCATCCTTAATTCCAATTAAAGAACAGCTGCCTGGGTGCAAGGGATCAGCTCTATAATATTGGAACAGCTTTTGGGTACCAGTTCCCAGATGGAGCTGCTGTATTATGGAAGGAGAGTGAGGAAAATGCCCCTGGCACTTTGGAACAGGGTAAGCTGTAATGATCTTAAAGTTCCATTTCACACATTTATGCCTAACATTGTTTTGAAACAGGTTTGTGAGGCATTTGTTTCTCTTTGAATTATTTAGGGAGCTCCACTGGCATTCTGATCTTTTGTCTTCTCTACTTCAGTCATGTCCTCTGGGTTGATAACACATGGCCACAGTTCTCCATCTCTGTCTTTCCTTGTCACCAGAGAATTTCAAATGTCGCCCTTGGGTTTGACACTGAAGAGAATGGCCAGGCTTTAAAACTCTTCCACCTCCACACACTAGCATAGCCGATAAAAGGGAATTTATCAGTCTGCACTTTTGTCGGCTTAGTTCACATTGATATGTGAGGTAACTTTTTTTCCATCCTTCATGAGAGCTGATTCAATGCTTCCCTAGAGCATTGTTGCCACACAACTTTATTTGACTTATAATCTTGGAAAGTGCTTCTCAAATGCTTATACACTTAGTGTATAATTCAGCAGAATTTGTGAATAAATTAACAACTCAATCATACAGCCAAAAGCAAATAGGGGGAAAATCAGCATTGTTTTGAAATCAAAAGTAAGAAGCTGCAGATGAGATATTACATTATTATAGTTATAGCAATGTTGTCTGTCTGTTTAAGTACTTTTAGTCACTTTTCAAGCATTATACAAACTGAAGAACACAATCAGATATAAATCATAACATGCACAACAGAAATCAGAGAGAATAAGTTCCCAATCTGTTTATCACACAACAACGAGAAGGGAGTTTCAGAACACTGGACCAAGAATGGCTCATCTCTTGTTTATGCCAGCCTAATAGATCTTAATGCAATGGACCTGCTGGAGTTTGGTTTGAGGACCTCTCACAGATACCAAAATCCATGGATCCTCAAGTCCTATTAAATGCAGTAGCATACTGAAATTCTATCTCTTATATAAAATTACAAAATCAAAGTTTGCTTTTTGGAACTTATATATATATATTTAATATTTTCAAGTCCTGAATCTGTGGATAAAGATTAAATCTGTGGATAAAGAATCTGTGGGTATGGAGGGCAGATTGTATTGAGCTTCTGATGAAGACCCCTGACACAGAGCCTAGTACATAGGTAATATTACAAGGATGGAGGAGGGAGTCCCTCAGAAAATATGATCCCACATTGTTTTAGGTGAGTCTGAGCATACTAAGCAGATCTAGGCAGGAATTTAACTTCATCTCTTCCACCACCAAGGGATGAACCAGGAGAGTCATGGACTTGGCAGGAATGGCCTGCAGAATAACCTTCTTCCTTAATGTTAATCCTTTGGAGCCATTTTATACAAAGTAAGAAAAGAACTAATATCTTCCAGCTGAGAGGTGTGTGCACTTTTTTTGGGGGGGGGGAGGGGGAGAATTGTAGATTGGCTTAGTCCAGACTGAACTGGATCAGTGCTGCTTTGGGAGTCAAGGCAGAGAAAGAAGAAGCCTCCCCTTCAGCTTTAGTAACATCCTAAATTGGTACATGCAAGAAACTGGTAGCCTATATGATAGTCATGCATCCCACTTTGCAGAGGACAGTCCTCTATTACAAGGGCTGTCCGGGGAAAGTCCTCATCCTCTATTTGACCAGTCTTTCCCACTCTGGAGAAATGTATTGCTTTCTGTATTATATATAAATTTGCATCTATACTGTGCATATCCCACCTTGAGTTATGCCTTCTCTTTAGGCAATGAATATGTGGTGATCCTAGGAGCCTAACCCTGTGGTTCCTCAGAACTGATGATGATGATGAAGATGATGTTTATTTATAGCCCACTCCTCTGACACCAGTATGTTACATGATTCTCATGAATGGATAGAAAGCTTCCTTTCACCAAAGTTTTCCTTCTTTTAAAAACTTATATTCCATAACCAGCCTTAGGGGTTTATCACATGGAAGCAAATTGCTTAAATCCCATGTAGAAATGGGATTTTAAAATTTGGAAAACACCCACAAATGTGGGATGTTTTTAGACATGTTTGCTTGAAAGAGAAATAATGTGAAAATAAGCCTAACAGAAAGTTGACAAAAATTGCTCTTTTTTTCTTATTGGAATTTCCTGAAAGTAAAAAGAGTAGTTTTTGTCAATGTTTCATTTGGTTTTGTGTGTGTGTGTGTGTGTGTTATTTCTCTTTCGGGCAAACGTCATCTGAAAAACATCCTGCATTTGTGGATTTATTTTCTACTTTTAAATCTAGTTTTTACCCAGGATTTGTCCAGTGTGACAAAGTCCTTAGTTATGACAGTGGCGATACCTGCAAGAAGTCCCAATTTCTTAATTTCAGAACTCAAGGAGGTAAATTTGAGATATCAGGTATTCTAGATCTAGGTCATACAGGGTTTTAACATTTAACCCTCTGTGATGGATCCTCTATCCATGTTGGCCCTAAAGTTCTAACCCATGGGCTCCTATCACTCACCTCATCTTTTTATCTTCAAGAGCCCTCTTTGGATATGGTATCTAGACTTCGAGGTGACCACTATATTGGACATGTGTTGGTGGTGCTTGTGTCAGTGTGGTAAACCAGTTTTCATGATTATTTATTAAATTAAAACATATTGCTATTGTATTGTTATTCTAGTTCCATACAAAGTATACTGCAACACCTTGGTTTCAAAAACCTTTCTGAATTCTCTTCATAAACAAAGAACTTCTGCATGAATTCTTTCCACATTATCAAGCTCCCCAAAACCTTATTCAGATTTCCTCCTCTTCCTAACTGGCCCTAGGTCTATTCACTTACCACTGTCTCTGTTTCTGTCTGTCGCTAACTAATTCTTTTGCAAACAAGCCTTTTTCTATGAGCAGTGATTGGTTGCCTCTACTTAGACCTGCCCAGCATCTTGCTTCACACCTTCTAAAACTAATAACCATCAAGCTCTTTATGTAAGAAGTAATGCTAACACATTCTTCCCAAATATTGTCAGGGGCAGCCTCCTCCTATACAAGAACAGTAGAGCAATGCTTTTCAGACTATCTGATTTATGAAATTGACAATTATTTCCAATGTGCCAGGGACCAGTGCCATATTTGTTGTTGTTGTTGGTGGTTCTTGTTGTTGTTGTTGTTGTTGTAATTACTCTCATCCAGAGACCACCACTTTGAGTTACACTGCAGTGCCATAGAGCAGTCAAATCAAGAAATTATGAAATCAAGAAAATGCTAGCTACTTTATATGAAGTGGTGTAACTAGACAAAGAGATAATGCTAGTAAAAGGCATGATTATGCTTATGTCTTTTACCATAGCAGCTGGCAGCAGGCATGCCCATATGCAGGAACATCCGGAGCAGCAAATCAGTTCCCAGAAATAAGTGTTTATAGATATATGGGCGGGAGGGGGGTGGTGGTGGAGAGAAAGAGAAGAGTCTCAGGATGCACATATATTCCAACTATCCATGCCCATTAACCACTCTTCCTTTCCATCCTGCTGGACTGGTGTGATCAAAACACACTGGGGACTTGGGTGTCTAAATAATGGTCTTATATTCACTGCACAGAGCTCAGTAATACATACCAAGCCCAACGGCTTCATTTTCCTCTGTTCTTGCTGCATTAATGACTAGCTTGAGGGAGGGAGACAAGGAATGAAGGATAGCTGAGAGGGATCTAGCCGACATAGCTAACGAATTGCCTTATTAGAGACACTTTCCTAGGGCCTAACCAGAGTATTTCTGTCTGAGTCTGCAAGAAGTGGTTCATTTTCTTGGGCTGTCAAGCCCCAACATTCACTTGAGAAGTGGTTGTAACATTTTTGCAATATGTTGGTTTCTCCGTTGCATTTCTTTCATTAGGAAATTAGTCCCCTAATGTATGAGGACAGTGGATCTTGATGGGTAAACTGACTCATAAATCAAGAGGAGGGATCATACAGACTAATTTTAAAACTATATAGTATCCCTTCAGAAATGACCTTGGCCCACTCACCTCAATTGAAACATACGTTGTATAGGAATGACATTTTGCAATTTGTTCTTGTTTTTTGTAGCTACATTTACATGCCCTCCAGTTGTTCTGATTTGGCTGGGACAGTCCTGATTAAGTGGCCCACTTTTTCAGCTTCTTTTAAAATATGGCAGGTTTTTTCCTTTGTCTCTCAGAGGCTTGACAAACTGGCTATTAAGGCTGGCCTGGGGGTGGAGTTGGGGTTTGACGTCCACATGATGCATGCCCTGACTCTGCCCCCAGACTGGCATCACACCGCACACTGCTCCACATGGAGCACAGTGTCACAGCAGTCCTCTGGCGCTGTGTCTACAAGACACAGCACCAAAGGAACATAGAAAAGTTGCTTTCCATCAGCTATGGCACCCTTTCTGGGGTGCAAAAAGGAACCAATTCTTGTGTCTCCTTTATTGCACCATGGAAATGAGAGATTGGGGCCATGGTATGTAGTTGCTGTGACCCCAATCCATTGCTAAAAGGGGCCACTTTGTCCCTCTCCCACTTCATTCTTAGTTTTCAGCTGATGTCAGTTGCTGCAAACTGAGTTCAGAGGACCAAAATAGTTTCTACTCAACTCAACAGATGGAGTGGAATATTGCTCTTCCCAGTAGGCTCACTGCTTCAATATCTCTTAGTTTGTGCATTCTTCTTTAATAACTTTTGCCATCTTGGCCACACTCTGATGTTGCTTGGCCATATATGTCTTGGTTTTCATCTGTGAAATGTGTGAGTTTAACCAGTGATGTCACTAGGGGGTGTGGACTGCACCGGGTGACACACCAGAAAAAGGGTGACATCTAGCTGAGTGCCAGCTCACACCTCCCTGCCACGTACCATGGCACGCAACAGGAAGGGAGAGGCCAGGGCACCCATTCCTCCTGCCTGGCCCTACTTTGCTGCCCCCAGAAGCCCCACCTCCAAAGCCCTGCAACTGGAACATTTTTGCAGCTACATCTGTACTATTCATAACAGTTCCTGGTTATGATATGAAAAAATGACAAACACAGTTTTAAAAAGAGTTGAGGACACAGCATAACAGGGGGAAAACACAAGAAAACTAAGGCTTTTTTGACAAGAGTGGATTCTCAGCCTAAACTATACCCATTCAGGATTTGTAGTTACTGGTCACATTTTTATGTATTTCTGCATGCATACATAGAATAATTCCTTGTTTTCACAATTCTCTTCACCACCATTCCATAATATGTGTCACTTACTGAACTACTGTTAATGTCTGTGGTGACTCCAACTTTTGGTTCATCAGAATCCTTCTATTTTAGCTTGAATGCTTCATTAAACAAATCACACTGTAGATCTGACTGGTTCGTGCTCTCTCTCCCCTGGAGGAATGTGGGTTGCAGCAGGAAAAAAGCATACAAAAACCATAGGTTGGCCAGATAGCTAACACTGGGGTTGCTGGAAACTCTTTTGATTTTCCCAGTGATAGCTGAGTCAGACAGTCAACTTGTATGGACACTGTAAAGTATATATGGGAGGTAGGCCAATTAGAACATCAGCTGGACAGTTTAGCCCTGCAAATGTGATAGGATAAAAGGAAAGAGGGTGGGTAATAGGGCAATGCTTTCCTTTATGGGCAAGTCTCCTTGTAACCACCCTAGCTCAGTTCAGTTTGATTTTGCATTGTCCACACTGCCTCATACTGAAACAGTAGCACTATTTTTAGATCTGAGCCTATTCTGAAAAGCAAAGGCATTCATTAATTATGGCGTGGTGACCTTAATAAGATGTGGAGAGTGAGCTGATACATGCATACATGATAGAGTGGGATAGCTCTTGCTAGGCTGCTTTACAGTAATGGGAACTTGGCCAGTAACATTCATGCCTGAGTCAAGGACTTTCATTTCCCAGGAAGGCCTGGGGATTAATATAGCATCTGAAGTCCATCCTGCAGAGAGACGTGTGTGCTGAACCGCTGTGTTCTTTGTTAGGTGCCCTGGAGTCACACATCCTTGTGCTGTCCGTCGAAGATCAATGGAAGTGTGTGTGGTTGCATCAAAAATCTTGAGAAGAAGGTTGAACACTGACATCCCTATCAATATTCTGTAAACTTGTGTGATTTGAGAACTGGCAGGGAGACCATTCCTCAGGAAGATAACGTTTGGAGATGAATATATGCTTCAAAGAGAGTATGTGTGGACTTACTCCGTTAGATTTGTTGTTTACTATGCTTTATTTAAAATGATCTCAAGTTTATTCCCTAGAATCTCCTGTTAAAGGGATCTCACCTAGCAGCTGAAAAAGAGACTTTGGAGAGCTGGTGCTTGCCAAAGCAGACAGTACTGGAGTACATGGTCCAATAGACTGATTCAGTTTAAGGCTGTTCAGTATGTAATGTGTTTAATAAAGCTGTCACTGTCTTTTATTGTGTTGATTCATGGGTGAAAATCCACAGTGTATTTTTACAGAGGAACTACTTAAGTCATTGGGAGGAATGAGGAGGGGGGGAATGAGAATGGCATTTTTAAAACTGTATATCCTTAGGCTGAAGTTATGGAATTTCATTTTAGGAACAGCACAATCATATGAGAGGTGACTATGAATTCATGCTTGGGTTCCCATCTTGTCTCCCATTGCTAGCTAATTGCCCAGTGTGAGAGCTAATAACTGATCAAATGACCAGTAATATGTAGGATAGTTTCACACATCCAAGAACACCAGCAATATTTGAAAATTATATAGACAATGAAATGTGTCCAGGCATGATAGTTCCATGCACATCACTAATAGTATTTAAAAGGCATCAAAACAGTCATGATATGTATGTTTGAATGTAATATATATACAATGTAAGCAGTAGCCACATGGGAGAGCTGATTATTATTCCCGCTGTCATGTTATTTATTATTTATTTTATTTGTTAAACTAAATATTTATTTTAATTTATTAAAGTATTTATATCCTTCCCTATATCAAGGGACATCAAGGAGAAAAAAAACATAAGATCAATGTAACTATCTGAACACAGTTAAAAACAATTTTTAAAAATCAACATGAAAAGCCTGTTAAACAATTTGACCAACTAAGGCAAGACTATTTAAAATGAGCTAAAATAGTTTAAGACAATTGAAACCATGCAGACATATATATTTGGATTAAATCATTTAGGTGCCAAATGCTTTAATTAAGAGCTATCTAACTTGATATCAGAATGAAACCAGTGATGTCACTGATTGGATCTCTTAAGTAGAGGACATTTTAACCTAGTATGCCACAGCAAAGTAGGCCCATTTCCACAACTTCTCATAGTATTGTGGGGTAAATGAGGGGCTTGTAGCAGACCTCACTCCCTGAACAGATATGAATAGGCTTTGTTTGCTTTAAATGTTATCACAAACTGCACCTTGAATTCAGAACAGTGCACAAGACCGATTATATGATTTCTAATTGAAGTTCTGGTCAACAATCAAGTCACCTGATTCACATTCAAGGCAGAGCCACCTCAAGTTCTTCACTATCGTCTAATCAAGAAGTTATTAGTGCATGAGCATTAGTGGGTTATCTCTCTCCAGAAAGGGATATAACTAGCAGGCTAGCCAAAGCTGACTCCAAGCACTTGAGCCATGATGTCCCCCTGGACCACCAGTGACAGTGGCAGATCTAGGAGTATCTCATTCAGTGGAGTCCAATCCTGTCTATGGCATGCAGGTTCTTCTTATTATTTTATTTATTTATTTATATATGCAGCCTTTCTCCCTGGAGGGACCCAAGATGGCTCTTTAGTCTCATGAAGTCCTGACAAATATTAATCTTCTGAAGCTTCTATTTGCTTTAATGTCAATGAGGGATTTTCTTTACAATGTTAACTGCATAAGAACACAAGAAAAGCTATCCTAGATCCAACTACAGGTATTTCTTTTTCAATGTTCTGTTCACAGAGTGGCCAACCAGGAAATGAGTGTGACTGTAACCACCAAGCATTAAAAAAGTTCTTTTGTCTTTTGTCAAGATGCCAGTATGTGAGGAAAAGATTAAGTCCTGATAACTATCATCAAATGGAAAATCCACTTGGCTTTTGACTTCTACCCATTTTTTAAAAAAAATAGTCTCTTTGTTCTGTGTTTTCTTAGTGATCCTAATGTGTTAATTGCTAGATAATTAAGTTAGATTCACAGGTTGTGGGCCTTTAGCCTGAGCACCTTTTGCCTAGCACATTGACCTCAATGCATTGATTTTCTATACAGGACCACTTCCAAATCCATTTTAAGCTTTCCCTGGTTTGATTATGGTAGGTTTCGTGCTTTTTTCAGGATGTTGGGAGAGAAGTAACCCATCTTTCTGAGCTATTATTAGGAAATAGACTGAAGCCCTTTTTGTCTTTTCTAACCCTGAGATCAATAGGTCGTTTTGTTCCCAGGACAACGACAGCTAAATGATTGCTTGAATATCTCTCTCATTGATATTCCTAAGCATACCTGTACTTACAGGGTATCTTAAAGCACATTTGCTTCATATATATATTATTTCTACAATCAGTATAACACAGAGTAGGTCCCACCAAAGAGCCTTGAGGCAAATACAATCTGAGTTCTCAGAATCATTTTGCCAATTCCATTCTGTGTTTAGTTGGGGTTATGAATTCATGGTGATCATAAAGGCCATATTGAGGTGCTAGAATCATTAATGCCACCTAAGTGGGTTTGGTGGTGGCACATTATGGACATATAGTATATGTACATCTACTTCAGTCGGGGAAAACTGCAATAATTATGATTCAGTGGTTATGCGAACTGGCTGAGAAAAGTAGTCTTTATTTTCCAGTAACTACTTGGGCTGATATTTACTAGCACCTTAATCACTTTCCCTATATGTATGAGGACTGGACACATTCTCAGTTATGGATGTTCCTTAGGCAAATTCTATATGTAGTGAAAGGTGGCACCATCTATCACATAAAATGAGAGACTTGGGCTCCATGGCATATTGAAATAGGCTGAGGCAAACTCAGCAGAGTCTCCCCTCCCCTTTAAGGTCCACAGACCTTCCAGACTCCTTGATCTTTGACCATGGTAGCTAGGAACTGAAGTCCAGAAAAAAGTGAGAGGGAATCATGTTTAGGAACCTCATGCCAACCCATCTCAAGATAAGTACTGAAATTGGTCCTTCCATCCATTTTCCTTCAGGTTATCAGGGCACTTTACTCAATATATATATACATATATATACACACACACACACACACACACACACATATATACTTAATATAGAGATCTTGTCATGTTGTTTGCTGGATTATTTTCCATTAAATAATCTGTTCATAGTTTTACAAAATGAGATCAGCAGCTGTTAATAAAGCTAGTTTCATAGAGTGGCTGTTCTTTACAATAAGTATGTTACTTTATTCATGGTTTGAACTTTGTATTCTCTGAATATAACATGAATTAGTTATCAGTCACTAATCCATGAATGTCACAAAGACCATTTATTGATTGATTGTATTTATATCTTACCTTTCTCTCAAAATGAGATTCAAGTAAAAACATTAATTTACAAAAGTTAAAAATAATTAAATATCAGCATTATTAAAAACATGATTAAGACATATAAAAACACTGAAAATATAGTTATAATAAAAGATTAGAAATACAGCACTGTAGCTCCAGAATTTAAATTCTAAAGTGTGCCTAAATAAAAATACCTTCACCTGCTAGTGAAGAAGAGCAGAGAGGGGGCCAACAGGACTTCTCGTGGAAGGGAGTTCCACAGCCTGGGAGCAGCCACAGAGAAGGCTTTCTCCAGAGTTCTCACTAACCATATCTGTACAGGTAGCAAGACTAAGAAAAAGATCTGCCCTCCCCTGAAAATCGTAAAGCATCATTGGCTTATATAAGGAGATATGGTCTTTCAAATAGTCTGGATGCAAGCTGATTCTGATAGCCCATCCATATAGGAGTAACATTAAGAAGAAAAAAAATCTTACTCTGGAGTAGGACAAAGAATAACCCCCAAATCACCACTACTCCCCAGTCCTGGCAACAATAATTACTAAATTGTTTGTCAGATTCATTGGTCACTATTTCTTTGATTTCAGACACACAAATGATTTACTGTGTGATTTTGTTTTGCAGCACTTGCTCTTCAGATTGCTGAAAAGCTGTCCTGGGCACAAAACTCCAGTTCAAAGTTCAAGCTTGTGGACTGAATGGATACATACATACTATGGCAATGTTTCTGTTGCTGTGTATTGCCCAGTCAAACATTTCTTACAGCCAAACCTCTTGTCCAAATACTTGTGGAGGGTTTTTAGCTTTCAAAAGCCCTTTTTATGCAACCATTTTCTTCATATTTACTTGACACGTTTCACAAGAACCTTTCCTATTAAAAGCCACACTGGTATAAATAGGACTTCTATTAAAAACAAGTTGAGCAAGAGGTGCAAAACACAACTCTTATTACTTGCAGAGAGGTTCACACAGACACATATCTTGGAAGATAATGGTTTGCAAGTATAGAGATATTATTTTTGCACGTTATTGTTTCATGCTTGTTAGTTATGTGTGAACATCTTGGAAAAGAACTTATTTGGAAAAGATGTCATTATTTATATTCATATTTATATTTTATTTATTGTTTATATCTGAATCTACCTACCTATCTATCATCTTCAATTAAAATTCCAAGGTTGTTTGCAAAATATAAGCTGAAATATATAAATAAATAATTACAAGAATGTTTATGCTTTTGTTTTTAAAGGGACAATGCATGTAAAAGCCTGAGCAAATAAAAATGTATTTAGCACTGAAAGGTAACGTGGTCCTTTCCAGGGAGAAAATCCCACAAATTGAACTGAAAGAAGGTGACCAAAAGGGTGAAAGGTCTGGAAATCATGACCTATGAGGAGAGACTTGGAGATCTGGATATGTTTAGCCTGAAGAAGAAAAGATTAATAGATGATATGATAGCCATATTTAAATATTTGAAGGGATGTTATGTTGAGGATGGAGCAAGCTTGCTTTCTGTTGCTCCAGAGAACAGGACCCAGAGCAATGGATTCAGACTACAAGAAAGGTATTCTGCCTCAACATTAGGAAGTTCTACTACTACTACTACTACTACTACTAATAATAATAATAATAAATATTTATTTATATCCCGCCCCTCATAGTGGACCTTATCAGACAGGAGGAATTTCTCATTATTGCAAATGGAGCCAATCGGAGCCAATTCGAATTCATGCGAATTTGCTAGTTTAGTGAACTTATGTGAATTCCAATTGCGTTCAGAATGCGTTCAATAACATAAAACCCATGATTGCATTCAGAATGACTTCCCTTTTGCCGAAATTACGTGAAATACTTTAATTTGCAATAACATGAAACCCCATGATTGCCTTAGGATTGCCATTAGATTATACTTCCAATTTCCAATGTCTGATAAGGTCCAGTGAAAGCTATTCAACAGTGGAACACCGTGCCTTGAAGAGGGACGAAGTCTCGGGGGGGGGGTGTTAAATAGAGGCTGGATGGCCATCTGTAAGAGGGCTTTGTGTGTTCTTGCATGGCAGCAGATTGGACTGGATTGTCGTTGTGGCCTCCTCCAACTCTACGATTCAATGAATGTCCCCATTGAGTACTGATGGCATATTCAACTAGAAAAGGGGATGAACAGTGTGTTGTAGTTAAAGTAGGACCAGGAGACATAGATTCAAATCCCTAAAAACAACAACAACAAACCCGTGAAGATCACTGAGGCTTTGTCTGTCAAAAGGCTCATTATCTCCTTCTGCCCCCATTCTATCATCATTCTCTTTTGGACAACATTTGTTCCCCAGCCCCAGTTCTGGTGTGGGTAGTCTGGATGACATCCAGCAAATTCCACACCAGAATTGGGGTGAAACACCCTTAAAATGCATTTTTAAGAGTTACCTGTTGCTCTGGATCTTCTGGGAAGATCTGGAGTCCTCTGTTCCCATTGTGATTCTAATGCATGAGTGTTCTGCTGAACTGCCCAGCACAAACACCAGCTATGGGGCACTTGTCCTGAGGTCAGAACAAGGTGTGCAACATGTGATCATTGCTAGGTGCCTCATTCTGATCTAAGAAATGAGTGATCCACAGCAGTGGATGCACTATGTGGCTCAATGGGACACACATGCAAACTTTTGTTACAGTGCAGGAAGAGAGGATGAGGGCAGGGCAGGGCTATCCTGGCTAGTGCAGACAAGACCGTGGGTCAATGACCACATATCAGCTTCATGTATTGCTGCATTAATAAAAAGTACTATGTGATTTGTCTTGAACTTCTTGGAGGACACATGGAATAGTGACTGAATACATGTTGACAGCAAAGTTTCTCCACTGAATGTGTGGCCATCTCTCTTCTATTCCATGGTTGTTTGTACTATATAAATCTTATTTTAGTTTGCCTCTTCTTAAGTTTATTATTATTTCCAAATAGCATAGTAGGGGAAACATGGGAGAAAAATTATCTCATTTTGTGAGAGCATGTTCTATTCTGTCTCCCACTGAGGCTGAAATATGATCAACTTGTTCAGTTAAAGAACTTTAATGAAGGTGTACTATCACTGTTATCCTATGGATATTTACCCCTTCTACTTGGGTTGAATACTGTTTGAGATTATTAGAAGTAGTCTTAGGTCTAGGGGTTACACTATTGAATTTTGCATTGTACAGAACCCCATTTTTCTTTGGAAAGAGGTAGGAAGCAGTGGCAGATAAAAATATCCACAGATGCTGTTTCAAAGTGCAAGTGCTGGAGAAAATGGATAGAATTCCACTGATTTGTTCCAAAGGGAACCAAGGCAATACCAATGCTTATTATCTTCAAAGGACATGTAAGGAGGCTTATTCCTTGCATATATTGGTCAGTAATTATTCATGCCTAGTTTATAGCAAAGTAGAATTCTGCTTCTCAGAGGGTGAAACTAGAGGTTATTTTTGAAATACAATGATTATAGTAAATGGCAGCCCTACACAAGAATCTCCTACTCCCTGCATTACATTTAAGCCTACTTATCCATGTCAACTCCCTTCCATCCTCAAACTGTAGACAATTATTTGGAGTGAATGTGGATGAACATAAAATAACATATAGAGAAGGTTTGTCCTATTTATTTTGTTCAAAACGACAGCCATTTTAAAAAAAAAACAGACTGTGCTCTGCTTAATTGATAGGTTTGGTGTGTATGAATTCAGATTAGATTTCTTGTGTTTTAGAATCTTTATCTTGAGAGGTGTCTGTGAAATGCAAATAAAATTCTACTTGGTCCTAATAAACATTATCATACTGATACATTTATTTTGTTTTCTAATGTACCAGCATGACTACCTGCATTCTTCTTCTTAATGGCTTTTCCTATTTTCACTAATTTTAAACTAGTTAAACTGAGCTTTGTGCTTGACTGTGGCAGTCTTTAATAATTATGTCTTTAGTTTCTGACTTCAAGGCACACAACAACAATGCCTGATGTAACCTGGAGCTATTAGTATCATTTTAACATAGTATAAACTACTGACACCAAAGAGACCACTTCAAGTCAAACTAGACAGCAGTGTGAAATGAGACTGTTAAACTGCTATGCCATTCCTGTCTACTTAGAAGTCCCACTAAGTTCAATGATGTGTTGTTGTTGTTGTTGTTGTTGTTGTTGTTGTTGTTTTCCTTCAAGTCATTTCTGACCTATGGTCATCCTAAATTGAACCTACCTTGTGGTTTTCTTGGCAAGTTTTGTTCAGAGTAGGTTTGCCATTGCCTTCTCCTGAGACTGAAAGCATATGGCTTGCACAAGGTCACCCAGTGAGTTTTTATGGCCAAGTGGGGATTTGAATCCTGTATCCAGAGTCATAATCCAACACTCAAACCACTATGCCACACTGGGTCTCTCATTTTACTTTCAGGAAAATACATACAGGATCAGAGGCTTTGTGTAATCTCTTTACCTCTTGTTTAGTTTTTAACTTGATAAAGAGGAATGCTTACTCTGATTCATGAGAAGTGGGAAGATATCATGAGCAAACTACTAAGTAGGCATATCTCCCATAAATGCACAGAAGACGAGCATTTCCATCTGATAAACCAACCACTAGATTGATTATCTGGCTCCCTTCTAAATATATTGCTTCATTGTAAGTATATTGCTACCTACAGAGCCACATCTATGATGAGTCCATCAAAAGTTTTCTAATGGAAAGAGTTTTCTTTTTTCAAACTATCATTTTTCCAAGTAAAAAATTATGAAAGATTTTCCATCCTGATAAAAATCTTTCAGTTTTTTTTTTTTTTTTTAAAGAAAGAAAGGCAAGTTTTGATAAATGAAACAAGGCTTGTCAGTACTGGTAGATTTTTTTCCTGCTGGAAATCAAACATTTTGGGTTATCAGTTTTTGTGAACCATTTTTTAAAAATATGAAACATTGAGAGTGTATGCACACTTGAAAGTCATGAAAGAAAAAAGCATCAATTGCATTTTTTAAAAATAGTGGTTTCATTACCCACTGTGATCTTCACTTGGCTTTCCACTTAAATTTTATTGATAGTAGATCATAAATTTGGCTATACCATGCACTGCATTGTAGGATTAGAAGTGCTTTTTAATATTTTATTGTGATTGTGACACCCCAAAAACAATTTGCATTCAATCCAGCCCTTTGATAAAGTAGATTGTGCTGAAACCTTTCCCATTAAAACCAGTTGGATTAAACAGTGGTTATTTTGACTGTGTTTTTCCTTTCAGGTTGGAGATGAGCTCAGTGTCAAAAGTTTGGGACCACACGAACAGGAGATACAATATGATCTTTTGTTAATCAAGACACTGATAATCAGTCTTTTTATTAAGTGTATCACAATTCATGGTGAATTCTCATATTTCCAGAAGTAAGTCCCATTAAACTTTGAGTTGGCAAAATTGGCTTGGTACAGGTGAGTCTTCTCAGTGTGTTTTTAGATGAAACCTGTTTTCCACCACTTTTCTCTCCACATATAATACTAAAGCATCCATTCTCATGTGCTTTATCATGTTGGTGTCTGAGATTGGTAATTTCTGCACCAACAGTGGTGGAGTTGTTTGGAATTTAAAACCACCTTCTCCAGGGCTAGACCAATACACTTTGTTGCCTTCAGCAGTGCAGCTCCTAAATCAAAGTGCATAGTAGTCAAATGCTAGGAAAATTTACTTTGATGTGTGACAGAGAAAATTCCAAAAATACTTCTCCCCATTGCTGGTAGTAAAAATACAACAATAACAAAGTGACTGAGGCTTTGTCTACACAAGAAGAAACAGCTGTACTTGCCTAAAAAATGATGCAAATAGTTCAGAAGATGTACAGGCAGCTGCACAGCAAAACCATTTATTTAAGCCTTTAATTTGACTTGAGAAAACAGAGGTTATTTTGGAGCTTCTAGGAAATTCCAGTGTGATCTTGATATTTTGAAGTGTGGGTAGCTGGATTTGGTTGGATTCAAGACAATCCAGTTATCCAGACATCACAAACACCCACTGGAACAGCTTGGTGTTTGCAGGCGTCTGCATTTTCTGTCCTTGTTGATCAGCACTGGAAAGTTTCCCTTGGGAATAGCCTTGCTGGCAACATCACTTCTGATGAGGTAAGAAGAGAGGGCACACACCAATAAGGGGTGAGTAGAATGACTAGTACTGATGTGCTGTTGACCATATACACAGCAAGACAGCTTCACATCACTTTTGTGCCGGTATGTGTGGTACTGATATGGTGAATCTGAGGCTGGAATACTCTAGACTCCATTCAGAATATTCTGGCTGGTATAGACAAGTCCCAAATAACAACTT
Organism: Urosaurus nigricauda; assembly: GCA_034509955.1. Classification (NCBI taxonomy): domain Eukaryota; kingdom Metazoa; phylum Chordata; class Lepidosauria; order Squamata; family Phrynosomatidae; genus Urosaurus; species Urosaurus nigricauda. The sequence continues at coordinate 37,865,663 of JAOEGL010000003.1, forward strand.
GCTACCCTCTGATACCCCATATCTACCACCTGAGACACCTGCCTCACTCTGACTAATGAGGCCCTCAACATCTCCCTTTTCAGAATAAGTTTAGTCAAGAACAAGTGATAATTTTAGTCCTAGAGGGCATGAATCACATGTTTACAAGACCAGTTGAGAGAACTGAAGCAGTAATTCTGAGCAATAAAGTCCTGCATCAGTATGTCATGGGCTTAATATATTCAGTTTCTACTCAGAATTTGAGGGCGGGGGGGAGTTGTGGGTCTTTCGGGCTATGGGGCTGTGTTCTGGAAGAGTTTATTCCTGACTTTTTGCTAGCATCTGTGATTGGCATCTTTAGAGAATGCTGGCATGGAAGTGAGTGGGATATACTCTCATTGTTTCATATTTTTAAAAAGTGGTTCACAAAAACAGATAACCCAAAACGTTTGATTCCAGCAGGGGGAAAAATCTACCAGTACTGACAAGTCTTGCTTTCATTTATCAACCCCCCCCCCCCTTTTTTTTTTTTTTTTTTTGAAAATTGAAAGGTTTTATCAGGATGGAAAATCTTTCATAATTTTTTGATTTGGAAAAAAAGAAAAAAAGAAACACTTTCCTTTAGAAAACTTTCGATGGACCCATCGTAGATAAGACTCTGTAGGTAGCAATATACTTACAATGAAGCAACACATTTAGAAGGGAGCCAGATAATCAATCTAGATGGAAATGCTTTTCTTTTGTGCATTTATGGGATATATCCTTACTTAATAGTCTGCTCATGATATCTTCCCACTTTTCACGAAGCCTCCAGGTTCAAAGCTGAGTCTAGTAGTATCCCCAAGCTGCAAACCTGTGTCTTCAGGGAGAGTATAACTCCATCTAACAGAGCCATCCCTATGCCCTTATCTGCCTTCCAACTGACAAGGAACATTCTGTCTCTTCTGGATTAAATTTCAGTTTGTTTGCCCTCGTCCAGTCTATTACTGATGACAGAGCAGGACATCCTCCCTGGATTGAGATGGAAAGGAACAGAAGAGTTGAGTTTCACCTGCACACCACACTCCAAAACTCCAGACAGCCACTCCCAGCGGTTTCATGTATATATTAAATTGCATAGGAAACAACACAGAACACTTAAGGCCAATTGCCAGGGGGTTGAGCAAAAGTCCTCCAGTATTTGCCCCTCCAAGAATAAATTGAGCCACTGTAAAACAGTACCTCCAAGTCCCAACTCAGAGAGGCAGCCGAGAAGGATATCATGGTTGACAGTATTCAAAGCCACTGAAAAGTCCAGCAGAACTGACAATGACACACTCCCCCTGTCCAGTCTTAGGTCATCTATCAAGTGGAGACCAAGGCTGTCTCTGTTCCATAACCTGGCCTGAAAACAGATTGAAATGGATTAATTGGTTTCATTCAGAAAGCCCTGGAGTTGGGAAGCCACCACATGTTCCAAAACCTTGCCCACAGATGGTATGTTGGACACTAGCTGATAATTATCCATTGTAGTGGCATTCAGAGGTGGCTTTTTCAACAAAGTTGTCACGACTACCTCCTTTAGGCAAGCTGGAATGCTGCCTTGTTGCAGGGAAGCAATGACTACCCCTTTTACCCACTCAGCCAGTTCCCCTCTGGCCTGTTTAATAAGCCAAGAAGGACAAGGGTCTAAGACACATATGTTGGCTCTCATCTCTCCAAGAATCCTGTCCACATCATCAGGCTGCACAAGTTGAAAAGTATCCATTAACACTGGACAAACAGGTGCCGAGCTTACATCCACCAGCACCGTATCAACTACAGCATCCAAGTTGGAGCAGATCTGAGTGACTTTACCTGCTAAGTTATATGCAAATTTTTCACAGTGGATTGCTGAGTGGTCTGCATTTTCTACTTAAGGGTGTGTGTAGAAGAGACCCCTGACCACTCAAAACAGCTCTGCTGTATGATTCCTTGCAGATGTAATGCTGGCAGCAAAAAAATTCTGTGCTGCCTGCAGTGCCATGGAGTAGGCCTTCAAATAGGCTCTATCCCATGTTAGGTTAGATTCACTTCAGATCTTTTGCCAATATTGCTCTAGTCTCCATCTTACTAGCTTCATCATCACCAACTCCCTGGAGAACCAGGGGGCTGGTTTGGCTCCACTCTGTAGGGGGGAATGCGCAAGAGTTAATGTATCTACCACCTTGGCCATTTCCCTATTCCAAAGGTTGACCAGAGCATTGACGGAATCTCCTGCCAAGGTGACAGGAAATTCTCCAAGAGCCCTCAGGAATCCATCCAGAACCATCAGCCATCCAGAACCATCCTAGTTGGCCCCCCACCCTGCAGAGGTTACAAGTCCCAGTGAATTTAAACCTGACCAGATAATAATCTGTCCATAACTACAAAACTGCATAAAGTTTCTCCACACCAAGATCACTATCCCGACACCCAGCAAACAAAGTCCAGAGTATGCCTGGCAGCATGAGTATGGCCAGACACCATTTGGGACACTCCCATGGTTTTCATGGAGGCTATGAAGTCCTGAGCCACTCCTGAAAGGGCAGTATCAGCATAGATGTTGAAGTCTCCCAGCTCTACTTGTCAAGGAGATTCCAACACCAACCTAGAAAGCACCCTGGCTAGCTCAGGCTGAGTAGCAGGGTTGGCAGTACATAGACAAAATCCCTATTATGTCTCGGCTACCCATCTTTAGGTACACACACTCAAAACCAGTAGACTGTGTGAGGAGGAATCTGCTGCTGCACAAAAAATTATGGTGGGCAAACCTGAGAGAGATTAGCCCCCTACCCAGACCCATCCAACCAGGTCTCTGGAATACAGGACTGGTTGGCATACTCATCCAGAATCAGATCCTGAATGACACTTGTTTTTCCATTAACTGACCTGGCATTCAGCAGCAGTATTATCAACCCAGGAGGAATGTTACCAAGGCTATCCATGCTATTTGAGCTGGGAGACAATTTAGGGGCAACAAACACCCTCCTGTGTCCCATCTTTCTTGATAGTTTAATTCTTATTTCTCCATATCTCCCTCTGCCCTGAATGACTTCAATGGCTTCTCCCTGAAACTGTGTTTCCCCTCCCTCTTTTGAATAGCACACACATCCTTCTTGTATTAGGCCAGCAGGAAAGTACTTGTTAAAAACATTACATTAAGCATACAAGCAGATGATAAGACGTGGTCAAAACAGGTAATAAGCCCTTATCTCTTCAGGAAAAGGACAAGCCCTTGCCCTTTGTACCCAGCACAAGACTGCTAAGTCAGGGCCTCAGCCCTGTAAAGAGAGGAGTCCCACTAAGGAGACAGAGGTCCAAAGCAGCAACAGAAGCAGCAAACTCTTCCTTCCACACACATACACCCAGATAGTCTTAGTCTCAGTCTTTTTCTCTCTCCCTCCCTCCCTGTCTGATGGAGGGTTGTGTGGTAGAGTCCTGTTGAAGTTCTGGTTTTATAACAGACAGGCAAAGCAGCTGTGCAGGCTGGAAAACAGTGCCTGCTGAGTCAGGGCCTCAGTTTTGTGAAGAGAGGAGTGCCACTAAGGAGACAGAGATCCAAGGCAGTAGCAGAAACAGCAATCTCTTCCTCCCCTCAAGCACCCAGATAGTCACCAAGGTCCTGTTTGTCTCTCTTGCTAGCCAGGCTTCTCCTTCTGCAGCATTGTCCCATGCTCCCACCTCAGTCTATAATGTATTTGCAGTTATATGGATTTATTTCACTCATGCACATGCCATTTTGTTTATTGTATAAGGAAGTTTTGCTGCAAGTTTGTGTAGGGCAGTCAACAAAGGTCCTTGATTGGGGACATGTTTTACCAGTGTCCATATGGCAATGGTACATACATAAGTTCTCTTGGGCGTTTGGGGTGTATGGGGCAGAAACATTAATGCCCAGGCCAGGGAGGACACATTTCCTGAACCTGCTGGTGATGAGTATCACACAAGACAACAGCCCAGCTGAATCCTCCTCCTTCCATACCAGAGGTCCAGCAGCAGGCCAGAGTGACAGGTTCATTGATCAACTATAGATTGGTTGATGTCAGATTCCAAACCCATGTATTTCCAACCCTATCTACAGTTGTAATAGATTAACATTATGGGCATCTTTTCTCCATTTTAACTGGTGTATTGGCTTTCCTTCATGCTGAGCTGATTTTTCCCTTGGACACACAAAACCCTGTGATAGGACTGTCATAAACTGAATTGACTTGAAGGCATATAACTGCAACCAAGCCCCCTTTAACCCAATTTCACTTATTTATTTATTAGTAGATATGCTAAGAGCTTTACAGAGGTACTCAAAGGTAGGTTTTTCAGATTCCAGGACACTAGCTAGACCACAGGGTATGGCTTCAAAAAATCCCTTAGCTCTGGGGAGCAAAGTAACTGTGAGGTCTAGGAAACATTCCTTCCTTCCTGAAGGAAATAATAATCATTGTTTCTTTAGAAACTCTCCATTTGTCCCATGGGACTGATAAATGCCTGCTCCCTGCTCTAATTATATTCACAAGGGCTACAGATGCACTATAAGCTGTAAAGAGATTCTTGCAGAAATCATGCTTGATTTGTCAAATATCCAAATGTTATGAGTTGGAGAAATTAATATTCTGAAACAGATAATTAGAACTTCAGTGACATTATTACACTGCAAATGAAAAGTATGCTGTAGCACCACCAATGGACTTAGTGCATACAGTCCTATGTCTTGATATGTGTCCCTGTGCCTCTAGACCCCCAAGCTAAAAAACATGGATCAGTTCATATATGTCTCTGTTCTATAGCTAATACAAAACAACTTTTGTTCAGATACACAACCAGTCATTTTCTCTTCTACTACCATGCTCATGTATCAGAATGATTCCCATATGCATACACAATGAAAGATACATAGTATTTATTATACAACATAGTATATGCTGTTCCTCTAAAAAATGAGATGGAGTAAGCTTTTCTTATACAAATTAATGAGAAACAGTTTTGTATACTCTGCAAGATACTGGTTAGCATCTTCTTCAAAAAGAAAGACAATAAAAATAGAAAGAACCCCTAGAAGGACAACAAGGATGATTAGAGTCTTTAACAGGCTTCCTCATAAAGAGAGATTAAAAAGATTAGTCGTATTTACTTCAGCAGAGACAAATAAGAGGAGACGTGATAGAAGCGTGAAAATAATGAAGAGAAATGTGAAGGTCAATCAGCAGCTTTCTATTTACCCTCTTAGCTGAACAGAAAAGGAGGTCATCAATTAAATTAAAAATGTTTAAAAATGCAACTGCATAAAGGAAGGACTATTTTCAAAACGCAAACATTTGCATCATTGGATATCACAGTCAGGAAATGCACTCAGGTTAAATGGTTAATAGGATTCAAAACAGAACAGGATATATGTTTAAACAATCATATATTTGTTGACACAATGCGTAAGATGAAAATAGTCAAAGATTACTAATTTAGCACAACTCAGACACAAAACTATACCCAGTCAGGGTGAAGGACATCTTTATCATTTGACACATCATTAAACCATATTGCTATTAGATGATAAGCCATTATTAAGATCATATTTTTAGCTTTTGGCAACAAAAACAAAGCAAACCATTGTTCAGTTACTAGTCCAGTATCAATCTGGCTAGCTCTATTTGCATTTCAGGCTGAAATGTCATATAAGATGGCTTAATATTTGCTTTGGTAATGGGCCACCCCAGCATAAGGCACCAATGGGTTTTCTGCTCAATCTGTGTACTTAGCTGTTTCTATTGGACAGCTTTCAGTCACTCCTTAAGATCCTTTCCCTTCTCTTTTTCTTCATAGTGACCTCTCACCCAGCTGTACAGAGATATCTTCCCATGCTACATATTTCACCTATTGGGGAATTCAACTCTGATGAGCTGTCTACTTGCATGATTTATCACATTTCAAGGAGTTCGTGGGATCCCTCTATATTCCTGAGTGATCAGGCCTCAATTACATTTGCACCAACTCTTAAATAGTTTCACTGTTTTGCTCCATATCTTATATGTTTCCTGAAATCTTGGAGGCAGAACTGAAAGACTCTATTGCCTTTAAAGAATGATAGACATGCTTTATCTTTTTGCAAGTGCAGCCTGGCTCCTGATGTGATTTCTGAACATGATGACACACATGTTCATTTCTTTCTCAGTGCCCCATCTGGCAGGCTTTGTGGCTGTTCTTGAGCGAGCTAATTTACAGCTCCCATTATCCATGCTTCAACTGAAACCAATTTATTTGTTTGAATAAATGGCAGTGGTTTGAAAATGCCTCTGGTGATGGATTGTATCTAGTCATCTTGGGAAATAAAAATAGTTAACCTCTGGGTAGCAGTATTTTTATTTATTTATTTTTAATTTATATTTGGTGGCTCAGAGCAATGTATGATAGTGCAAAAGGTTTTTTCAAAAGATGAAACTGCATTAAAATGCAACTTTCCATTTAATTTTTTTTCTTTCCTTTTCAATCTTTCCTTGTCAATGAATGATAGGAACTAGCACTTTCATAACCACCCCTTTAAACCTGAAAAACTAGGTCAATTGGGGGTGGATGGATCAGTCAATTTCTGGTTCTTTTCAGTTTCACATACTCACAAGTCCATTCCATCCTGTTTTGGTATCACTACATTTTTTAACCTTCATGAAAATTTGAATGCTAATGCATATTTTTGAACACATTTTCTCTTAAAATATTCATTTGTCAGTCCATTTTCTTTCACTCCATCTTTATCTATGTATTTATCAGTATATTCTTTCAAGATGTCCTTCTTAAAATGCATGGTAACATTCCAAGAAGTACAACATTTGATGGATAGCTGTGTTTCAATTTGCACATTGGTTTAGGAGGTGCAAATCAGGTCACTTCATATCAGATTTGCAAAGATCAGATTCTTCCAGCATCCCTAAAACAGGTGATACTATGGAAAGAGGTTCTTCAGTAGTATGTGAAACTTAATGGTCTCAAAGTTGGTTCAGCCTTTTGGATAGAGAAGAAACTGCAAGCAAATTAATGCATTTGGCAATGAATTAGAATTTTTAAGTAGTAGAAGTAATTTCTGTGGCTATGAGTCTCTTGTCAGTAGAAATCTATCCATGTCTATGGAAATAAAAGGGCTTTTGCTCATGCAGGTAAATCAATCCTGCCTACAGACAAAGAGAGAGAAGAAAAGTGTTTCTTAAAATCAGCAAAGGAGCCTTTCAGGGTAAGAGAGCAGCTGCCCAAGTGCCTGAAAAATAGCAGGACAGTCATTCATTCATTCTTAATGTATAATCATTAAAGGGGGAAAATGGAATTGCGAAAACCCATGCCTTTTCTTTTAATTAATTGATTGATTTTTGTATCTCCTATAGATATTTACCGGCTGGTATTTATGGAAGGTTGCCCTCCCAATGATACTTTAAGGCAACTTTAGTTAAATTTAACTGAATATATCTTCCCACCTGGAAGATCCTGTCTCAGGGCCCTTTTCACCTGATTCTAAAGAAAGATTTGCCTGTTAGGGATATAACAGTTCAATGCTACCATTTTAGTCATGGTCTCATAGAAATGAGCTTGCTGTGCAGAGGAAGAAGATAGGTGTGAAATCAGGATCCAGCTCTGGTAACAATAGCTTGTTGATCTGAGCCACATGATTTCAGAGCACTGCTGTATTTTTATTTTATGTTTATGTTATTTTTTTACTTTTCACATTTGAAGCAACTGTTGATATCCTATGAAATATTCAGTGAAAAACAGGAAGTTTAATTGAACTTGAGAGATGATTAAGTTGTTTGTTTAGAAAACACTTAATAAAAACAGGCTGGAAGGGGCATTTACTTATTTATTTATTTATTTTCCCAGAAGTATCTCAGATGAGGGCAGCATTTCAGTCTGAAACCAAAGGAACTCTAAGATATCAGCAAAAATAAATGTACATGAGGGGGTGGGAGGATCATGCCCACTGGCATGGCCCCAGATCCAATCTTCTCTTCAGAGCTTCCTGTGCATAAATTGGATGCCTATTTGATCTGTTAGGGTGATGAGTTGCAATAAACACATGTTGCATGATGACTAGATGTGATATTGAATACACATTTGCATTTAACCAGATTTCTTAAAATTCAAATTGCCTACTAATTTATTTGGATCATAAGTCTGTTAAAGAGGGAAAATAACTCTTAACCTCATTCCAAATCTAGGAAGGGATGCAGCCACTAAATTATGTCAATGCATGTAGCAGCATGGGATGAATCTCACCAAGGATTACAGCAATGGAAGAAAGGGATTAAATCTGCCTTCATACTTTCTGTTATAATCATTATTATCTGTATAATAGACCCCATGCCTGCTATTTGCATTGCATCTCAGTGATAAAGGTATATAATGTGCAATGGAAAGGGCAGTAAAAGGAACAATACATACACACAGTTTTGGTTTAATGAGGCCACAAATTTACTGGTTACAAGTCAGTAGACATTTGACATTGGAGGGGGCATAGTTCCAAGACACTGATTGATCCACTTGCCCACTAATGCACTTCCCACCCTGCCTACTGGAAAGATGGATGGAAGATAATAAATGCCTCCATTTGGGGGTAGACAAGCCTACCGCTCCCCAACCAATGGGTCTACCCCAACTCCAAAACACATTTTCTAAAAGGCTAATGGAAGAGGTAGGGAAAAAAGGATGAATAGCAAGTACGTTTCTATACCACTCATCAGTGTACTTAAGCGCTCCCTAAACAGTCTAAAAAGTGTAAGCTAATTGCCCCCAACAAGCATCTTGAGCCCTTGACTGGTATTGAACTCGCCACCTTGCGGTTTGTGAGTGAGTGGTTGCAGTACAGGCATTTAACCACTGCGCCACCAGGGGCAATGAGGCCTATGGGTAACATTTCTTCCCAGACCCATGGCAGTGGCTTAGTAGTAGAACACAATTATCCTAACATTGGGAGGGTTGGAGGGAAGGTGGACAACAATATGAAAGCAAGGCTGCCAGCAACTGACCCTTGATGCTTTGAGGACAGACTAAAGCAAAGGCTTCGTCTTCTCCATCCAGACTGATGAGTGAGTTAAATCAATCCAGTCTAATGCTGGGCTCATGGTAAAGCATGCCCATTTCACAGATAAAAACCAGGAGATGTTGCCGAACAATATAAGATTGTGGTCAAGATGGCAAAAAATTATTAAAGTGAAAGAATACATGGGGTAGGAGAGGCTATAACAGTTTGCTTTTGCCTGAGCCTACTGGGAAGGGCATGCCTCTGCTCTCTCCTCTCCCTTCTCTGCTGAGTTAATTGAGTACAAACTGTTTTTGCATGTTGAACTCAGTTTTCAGTAATTGAATTAAACAATGGGAAAGAGTGGAAAGGTGAGAGAGAAACTGGAATATTTTAAAAGCCTTTTGAAAATGTGGGATGACAGAGGATTAATTGGGACTGTCCCTGCCAATTCAGGATAACTGGAGGGTATGGAGCTAGCAGTGCATAGTGATCTGAGCCTTTGGCTGTGACTCTAGCAACTAGGATTCAAATCCCTGCTCAGCCATGGTAACATAGAATCAGATAATCATAGAGTTGGAAGAGACCGCAAGGGCCATCCAGTCCAACCCCCTGCCATGCAGGAACTCTCCATCAAAGCATCCCTGACAGATGGCCATCCAGCCTCTGCTTAAAGACCTCCAAAGAAGGAGACTTCACTACACTCTGAGGGAGTGTGTTCCACTGTCGAACAGCCCTTACTGTCAGGAAGTTCCTCCTAATGTTGAGGTGGAATCTCTTTTCCTGCAATTTGTATCCACTGTTCCGCATCCTAGTCTGTGGAGCAGCAGAAAACAATCTTGCTCCCTCCTCTATATGACATCCCTTCAAATATTTAAACATGGCTATCATATCACCTCTTAACCTTCTCTTCCTCAGGCTAAACATCCCCACTTCCCTAAGGTGTTCCTCATAGGGCATGGTTTCCAGACCCTTCACCATCTTAGTTGCCCTCCTTTGGACATGCTCCAGTTTCTCCACATCCTTTTTGAATTGTGGTGCCCAGAACTGGACACAGTATTCCAAGTGGGGCCTGACCAAAGCAGAATAGAGTGGCACTATTACTTCCCCTGATCTAGACACTATACTTCTATTGATGCAGCCTAAAATTGCATTGGCCTACTGGGTGACTTACTGTTTTTTTCAAGGAAAGTAATAGTGCCACTCTATTCTGCTTTGGTCAGGCCTCACCTGGAATACTGTATCCAGTTCTGGGCACCACAATTCAAAAAGAATGTGGAGAAACTGGAGCATGTCCAAAGGAAGGCAACTAAGATAGTGAAGGGTCTAGAAACCATGCCTTATGAGGAGAGGTTTAGAGAGCTGGGTATGTTTAGCCTGAAGAAGAGACTGTTGAGAGGTTATGTGATAGCCCTGTTTTAAGTTTATGAAGGGGTATCATACTTAGGGTGGAGAAAGCTTGTTTTCTGCTGCTCCAGAAAATTGCACCCAGAAGAATGGATGCAAACTACAGGAAAAGAGATTCCAGATCAACATTAGGAGGAACTTCCTGACAGTAAGGGCTGTTTGACAGTGGAACACACTTTCTCAAAGTGTAGTGGAGTCTCCTCCTTCAAAGGTTTTAAAAGAGAAGCTGGGTGGCTATCTCTCGGGGGTGCTTTGAACATGAGTTCCTGCATGGCAGTGGGATGGACTGGATGGCCCTTCTGGTCTCTTCCAACTCTATGATTCTATGATTCCTTGGGCAAGTCACACATTCTCAGCTTCAGAAAACACTGTGATAGATTCACCTTAGAGTCTCCATAAGTCAGAAATAAACTGAATGAAAACAACAGTTAATTGTAAAGTGATCAGATGGTTGCTTTACAAGTAACCTGATTTTTAATAGTAGCTCATAGTAGTGGCCACAGCATGCATACACACACCAACTGGTATCTGATCTTGTTATCAGGATTGCTGAGCACTGAACCTGGGACTTTCTCCAAAATATATTTTAGGATCTCTTTTGAGGGATGGTCCATGCATGGTCTGCACATGGTCTCCAAAGTAATCTGGAATCTGTACCCTCATTTCCATTTCTGTTTTATTTTTGATGTCACATTTCCCAACAAATTGGTTGATATAATATGTGCATTGATGTAATATATGAAAAGATGGTAAAGATTGTGTTTGTTAACATATGTATTATGGTTCTACAGTATTTTCTTGACTTTACTGCTATCCCAAAAATAAAAAAAAATGTCCTCTGTGGTAGAATTTCACTGCACTTGTCCTTTAAGGAACTTAAAAGCTGTTTTATTCTTTCCTTGCATGATTCGGTTGAGATTAGTTTGTTTTGTTTTTACTTATTGCTTTCTGCCCCTCGATGGTCCCCTCAGATATAGTTTGCTTGCCTAAATCTGGTTTGTATTTGTTGAAAGTCCAAGCTCACCTTTCTCTTGACCTCTCCATGTTTTTACGCTTTGGTAGCTGGAAAAATATCTAAAATTGGCTTTGGCTTTAGGCTTCCTAGATACTTTCAATCCAGAGAAAATGTTCACCTGCTCCTTGGTTTTGTAGGGGAGGGAGAGGCTGTTTGTCGCAAGCTTGCATAGAAATGTAGGGGTTTTTTTCCCCCTCCTTGTTGGCAATAGCTTTGAGCATCTTTCTTGTACTGTAGCTCTCACCATTCACTGTTTGCTGCAGGGGATAGAAAAAGCAGGGAGCACACAGAAAATGTCACAGCTGAAAGGTTTTCTCTAATCCTCCAACATATGTTAAACATTAAAGCTCCTTCAGCAAGTCTGATGTGCTCACAGTCATCATGGGACCAGCAGTTAAAGCGCCCCAGCGCTGCCAGGAAAACGTTATCCTGGCCCTAATTGAGAGCGACTTAACTAATGTTTCATTTCCTAATTAGTCCTTGTCAGCTGCTGGAAGGCCATAGATGCTGCTGGTGGCATGGGGCCCATCGCTGCTGCAGCTGAAGTTGTTCTGACAGTCGACAGCTTTGGGAAGACCTGTAAAGTAGGTCTGATGATTTGGGGATGAAATAGATTGTAGTGTGGGGAGCTAAGGAGCAGTCACATCGTAAGGTATGATAAACTAAGTGTGAATGTCCAGCAACCAAGAATATGCATATAAGTCATGTTATAATCGCTTCAGATGAGAGTGTGGGAAACTGGCCAGAAAAGAATATTAACAGGACAGAATATAAAATAAATAAAAAAAGTATTAGACATGTTCATTTTACTTAAATAAAGACCAGCTACATTGAACTGAGTGCTCCCCAATGATACAAACACATACACATGGAACAAGAAAGTGAAGGCCAATGAATTTAGAAAGCAGGAAAATGAGGTTCTGGAAACCGTTAGGTGAAAATCATATAGCCTCGTATCACCTTACTGTAAATTCAGTGTGCTTCTTATGAATATCTATATGGCCAAAAAAATGGCACTGGAGAGCCATTGCTATATCTATTAATGTAGCTCCTTTTTTTGCAAATGCAAATGCAGCCATAGTACAGATGGAAAGAAACTGATTATTTTCCACTACATCCAGTTCTTATTGTCTTACCTTTCCAGAACTGTGCTTAACTACTGGGACACAGGGTTATTGAAAACATAAAGGCACAGTACAAGTAGCATCCAGATAATACTGTGGTGATTCATAAAAGGCAACTAATTATCAGGACAGAGGTATACTCGATACACAATTGGTTTGCTTTTTTAGTCTATCTAGGTACTTTGTAACTGGTACATGTAAATAATTTACCATCTGAAAACCTCAAAATCACACCAGTCTTCTATTTCCCATCTTCTTTGTTACCTAACAATTTCCATTGCCTAGTTATATTGGTCTATATTATTTATATTGTAAAATAGGTAAGTGTCTTTAGCCACATGCAAATTGTCACCTCTCTTTCACCTCTCTTTCCAGGATCTAATTGACTAAAAGTGCTATGGAATTGAAAATCTAAACAAGTTCTTGGTCTGATATATTTTACTAGCTCTGGGTTTGCTATTTTGTGCAACTGATATAATTTTAAACTCTCCAGAGATTCTCACTTTTATAAAAGCCAGACAAGGAAGCTTGACTTTCCTTCTTAGTTATCACTGCATCTATTATGCAGCATGAATGTCAACAGCATTCTCACCAGTCTTCATGAATTTCCCTATACAGGCCTTCAGGAGTTCATCTTGTACCATCTATCATTATCCTACCTGTCCTTACTGCAATTCTGCGATCATGACCATATGAATGGAAATAAAACACCACATTTTTATGCAGTCCTTATTCTGATAAGGAGCATGGCTTTGAATAGATAGGCTAAACATCCTGAAGGTCAGCAAGATATCTTACTCTTTTTTCCCCTTCTTTTTTAGGAAATAGGGTAGCATGTGCTACTGTGTTAAAAGGCAAAGTCCATTATTAGAGAAACTGCCACTATTGCTATCACCATTATTGTCACCACCTCATATTTGTATCTCGGAGGATTTCTAAGTACTTTGCAAAGCTACTTCCACATACACAGATGGTTACATTAATTACACAAATGCCTCCACCTCTAGGGTGAAATCCTGTTTAATTAATATCTATACAGGAAGATTGGAATATTCATTTATCTTTCTTAATTGTGTAGCTAGTTACCCACATCAGGTGGGTGCTACTTATATCATTTTAACTGCTGCCCCATTTAGCAATACACTTTTAAAGATTCTCATATACCCTCCCATTTCTCTCAGAAAGAGAGAAATGCAAACTCCTCAATGTTCATAAAATATGTAGTGGTTTCCCTCCTCCCCACTTGGAGTGCTCACAGTTGAAATTCTGTTTCTTAAACAGCATTTGACAATATTCTGGCCCAGAGCGAGATACATGAGCAAATCAGCTACCTAATTTCAGGGTGCCTTGAGGTGTGCCATTTTCTCTTTAATGAGTGTAATATGCTGAAAACCTAGATGAACAGTGGATTGCTTTGAATTGCAACCCCTTCCAGCCCATTTGTGCAACCTTGCCTCCAAGGGAAAGGCTGATGGAACCAAGAAAGCAATAATAAAGATGCATCTTGACTTAAATAATGTAGCAAGAAAAGAGAAGAAAGAAGAGCTGACTGACTGTACACAGAGTTGTAGAGCAGCATACATGAGTGGCAAAGGGATAGGGCCAGTCAGCAAAGCCATTTTGCCTGGTATTCCCCAAGGAAGAGGCATATAGCAGGGCAACCCAAGACCCTGGTGCATTAGCCCCTGACCTCGTATCAGTTTAGTAATTTGCAGCATGTAATTAATAATGTTTTTGTGCCAGCTGCCAGTTAGGAAAGATCATTAGCAAACAAACAAACAAACAAAGATAATTAACAAAAAAAACCCCCACCCCCAAACCAAAAAATCCCAGTCTCTTGTAAAGTGTAATTCAATGGAAGTCTGAAAGCAAGGTTCTGTGTCAAACATGAAACTGAAAAGAAAGTGGTGTTGATGGTGGGGATGCCAAATGGTGACTTAGTTCCTATGTGCCAGTCCCATGTTACTAGGTTTGAACAGAAAACTGTGACTGTACCTAATCCTATTCAGGTCCTACCCACACCTGAGAAAACCACAGTGATGCCAGTTTTTTTTTTTTTTCCTTTCTGTGTTAGCTTGTCATACCAATATTTCTTTAACTTGTCATGCTGATAATCACCCACTGAATTAAACTGAATTGCTCTCACCCAGAGGGTTCTACTGAGCAAACATCAACCTGATTTGGAAAGATGTGCCCCATCATATTTATGTGAGCGCTCATGTGTACATGCATGTGCTCCCTTTCTCATAGACACACACAAACACAATACATATGTGGTGATGGAAATCAGAATAATAATTAGAGTTTACGTAAATTAATATTCAATATATTTACTTAAGTGCAATTATTCCAATTCCTTGATATATATTAACATTGCTTAATTAGTGCAAAAGCAAAGATTTTGACAGTTTATTTTACAATCACTTGGACATAAATGCTACTTTACAGGCATAGTATCTCAAAATTTAAGAATGACCACCCCAGGGGTGTATTAAGCCAATGTTGGAGGAGTTGTGACAACATCAGAACATACATATCTATATGCTTTGAATGTTTCATAGAACAAGACATTTTACAGAATGCCCAGTGACATGAACTAACACTGGACTATCCTGCATATTTTTTTAACCCCTTACTTTTGGCTTACATTTGACTAAATTTTATGATAGTTGTAATGCAGTTCACTTCATTATGAAATCAAAAGCTTCAATCATTCCATTATGTTAAACATTATCTAAGAGTGTCTCTTTCTCAGCCCTTTGACCTGTACAATACTTTTTTCGGGATTACCAAACTAATACCAAATCAATGTAGTAGAATGCACATTCATTTTAATCTATGCTGGAAGTTGGAAGGAAAGGAGACATTAGATAAATTAATGATCAAAATGCACAATTTATTTTCCTTTCTAATTCAAAATCAGCCTGTGCCATTCTCAGATCAGTCTCTCTTGCGATATATTATCTTGTATACCCATGTAACAATCTCTTGGGACATTTTCGAATTATTACCCAGAGTTAGTGCAAGGAAGTATTTCTTCATACAGGATGAAGAAGTTTACATGGTCACCAATTTAAATACTTTAGGAGTATCTAAAGTATCTAAATTGGAAATTAGACAAAAGCAGGTATAATAAGGCTCTCAAGAGCTACTAAAATGCCTCTCTAAACTAGCTTCTAAAAAAAATCTAAGTGGGAAGATGCTATTATGCTTGTGTCCTTCCTGGGGGCTTCATACAAGCATTAGTCGATTACTGTATACTATACACAGAACACATGACTATATAAATTTTTTGTGGGATTCATCCTCAGCCTTCTTGAGTCCCAGTGTTCTTACATATTTTCATAACTTCCCCCACAATTTCTGTTTATAATGTCAGAATGCAATCAATCTCTCTGAGTCTGAAAACAGAAGCACAACTGTGACTCTCTGTTAAATAGCCATTAGTGATAACATCATATTGGTTGGTTCCAAGTTGATGTGTGTCTGTGTGTTTAGTGCATGTTTACTATACATTGTCATGAGAGGGGGAACATTTGTCATTCTGTATTGTGTGAACACCCAGGCAGAGTCAGCCATAGCTAAGGGCCATTGGAGACATTTCCAGTTTTACATCTCCCTACGCTTGTTAGAAAACCATTTGTATTGAGCAGGCATTTGAGGTAGTTCAGTTATTATGCTAATAATGTGATCTATTATCCTGCCAGAAATAATTTTTAGCAGTGTGTTCATAAAGTCATTTTCAAATACTTGTATCCGATGGCATTCTAAGCTATCTCTGCTTTACCTGAAACTTATTATTTTCAGAGTAGGAAAGGAGGAAATTACAGAGGCCAGATTTGTGACTCACTTGCTGATTCACATGTCTTAAGAATCCCCCTCCTAGGGATGGGGGACTCTTTTAAGATGAATTTTACTCAGGTACTGATTTTTCCCATTGCTAAGTTTGTTCAATCTACTTTTCATACCAGATCACAATTTTTCTCTGGAGCCATACCAAAATTAATATGTTTATTGTCATCATATTTTCCAAAATGTACGTATTTGTATACACATTTTGTATTCATTTTTTTAAATAAGTGCTCCTTTGTGCACCCTTCTTTCCCAAATTTACCTGTCATTCTATTAAATAGAATGTGTTTATATGCATTTTCCCAAAATAGACACATGCTTGTACTGGCTCTTTCAAATGTAAATATTTTTGTACACTGACTTAAAAAAAGTATGTATTTTGTACACATTTTTGTGAACTGCATTAGAAATTTTTAGAAAATCACAGTTTTCTTGGTCTCGATGGATTGTGTGGTTCATGATTAACTTCGCTGTAGGTCTCTCCTTCCCCTAAGCAGTACAGTGGCCTTCATTACTGGCATGGTGGAAAGGTTGCATGCAGTATACTTGATAGGTGATGGATTTTTCATTTAGTATATGCTCTTGTTAATGTATTAAGGTCATATACACATTTCAAATTTAAAACTCGGGCTGTAATATTTAATCAATTAATTGGTTAGATGAGGTGATTAAAAATATACTTTATGTAAGAAAAGTGCCTCAGCAGATTTCTCTGTGTGTTCAAAATGATATATATTAAATGGGGATGTATGTTAATCAGTAGTAAAACAAGACTCCACACAATTACCATTGGACTTAATACAGTGTATTTCTGAGCAAATAATATAGGTCTGCACTGTAAATTTCCTACTATGGTTTGGCAAAACTATAGTCCTGCTTTAAAAGGTTTTAATAACTGGGTTTCTCATATAATTGTAGTTAACTATCTTATGTTGCATCTACACTGTAGAAATAATGCAGTTTCACACCATGAATGGAGCTAAGTGCCGTAGGTGCATCCTATGGAATTCTAGGATTGGTAGTTTTACAAGATATTGATATCTCATAAAACTACAAATCCCAGGTTTCTATAAGATAGAGCCTTGGTAATTAAAGTGGTCTCAAACTGCATTATTGCTACATTGTAGATGCACCCTAAATCTTCATGTTTAATATGGTATGCAATTATTCTATTCTATTCTATGATTGTTTAAATATTCTATTTAATATTGCTTTTCTTATTGCAACGAATGAATGTAAATATCAAAGGCAAAATGTGATCATATGAATCTCAGCCCTCTCCCTTTCTCACTTCTCAATGCTACAACACTGATGTAGTCTTCCAGTATAATGGGAAAGACCAATAACCCACTAATCCCTAGTGGTTGTGCACTTATTACCAGAAAGAAAATCATTTCTGGTAAACTTGGCAATATTCAAAAAAGTCCCTCACACTAATGCCACTGCTTTTCATTCTCCATATGTTTGTCTCTGCAAGAGCTACATTCATTCTCTTTGTTTTCCCCTAAGAAATGTAATGCAATCTACTTACCTACATCTAAGGAGTTTAGAAATCCATGCATCTGAATCCAAAATACCTCATTTCTGTGTCTATATCATTAGTGGTTATCCCAGTGTCTTATTCTCTGCAAGATTAAAACAACAAGTGGAATCAATGGGATGATTCTGCATCATACCTAACTTTCAAAGCAGTCATAATAGGTCTCATTTGTTGGCTAAGGAAAGATGGTTTTCAGAAGGAGGAGAAAGGAGGGAGAAGATGGTGGAGTGGATGAGGAGAAAATAAAAGAAGTAATGGTAACAGTGGCAGTGATGGTAGCAGTAGTGTTGGCAGTGACTGTAGCAGCTTTTTTGCTTTCTGAAGATGTTATGTAGAAAATTAGTTAAAATATTGTGAGAGTACAAATAATGTGTATGGTATGATAACAAACACTTTCTCGCTCAAGGTGACTATGCAGTAGATAACGTCAACAACAGTATTAGGATGTATGTATGCAAGAAGTTTTGAAGTGGGAGTCATTCTCAACAACAATAGATGATCGGTATTCTTCCCCACCAACTCCATCATTCTATACGCATCTGGAATTAGACTGAAGAATTTCCAGGTCAGAGGGCATGATGCGCAGGCAGGTTTGAGCTCTAGTAATTCTCACCTTTTAAAAACGAATAGCTGACCTTCATCCTGAGAGTTTTGTATTTCCTATCAGATATTTAAGGAAGAAAATCACCACCCTTCCTTTATAGAACATTAGGAAATAGCTGCTGCTTGTAACTTTCTGCAGTAAAACATTCATCCGCTTGGTTCCTGCCCAGGTGTTTTCTTCTCCCCTTGCGTCAATGAAGTTGCTTGACCTCCATGGCCTCTTGTAAAAGTTCTGAACAGAAATGCAGCATAATAAATTCCCAACTCATCATGGTTGCCTGTCAGCCTGAAGCCCCTGCAGTGAGGTGAAAGGGAGAAGAGGAGGCCTGTGTCCCCTTACCAGAGCATGCTGGATCTCTAATGCCCTATTAGCATACCACACACTAGTGTTCTGCTTTTAATTAGTTACGTGGTGTGATAATTAAGTAGCAATTCTCTACAATTTTCCTCTTGTTGCCGAACTGAGGGGTGGGAGTTGTTCAGGGAGGGATGGGGGAAGTTGTTTTAGCATTCTAAGTAATTGTGACCCTGGAGAGAAGCAGCAAGCAAAATGCAAACTCTCTAAGGGAAAGGAGAGGAGTATTTTTGTTAGGCTCCCCCCCCCCCCAGCATCTATTTCAGATTTACTCCCTCTCCTTGCAAATTCTCAAAGGGCAATGGAAATCTCCCCTGAAATGCAAGTCGTACACATTCAAAAATCCTGGCAGACCAAGGGTGAGGTCAGGCTTTGCCTAGATTGACAGCTGACTCAAAGAGTATAGAAAGCAAGAAGAAAACTGAAGAGATGTAATGAATAGATTTTTGTGGCATTAGAAAACATTGCTTGGAAACTCAAGTATTAATGATAAATATGAGAACTGCATCTTAGGAGGGAGGAGTTATGTGTGGAACCACACACCAGAAATATAGTACTAATTTTGATTGGGGCTCAGGGATTTGGCAATGGAATTTGCCAAATTTCAATTGCCAGAAGTTCAGAATAGAAAAGCATTAACAGAGATGATGATGATGATGATGGTGACGATTTATATCCTGCCTCTCTACACTCAGGCAATGGAGGCAGTTTACAACAATTAAAAGTATACATATTATATCCCCCCAACCCTCCCCCCACTAAGATAGAATTAAACAATTTACAATCTAAAACATATTAATATAAAAAAGAACAATTTAAAACAGTTAATAAATGTACAAGCAAACAACAGTATATAGGACAGGAAACAAGAATAATGATACCTTACTTATTCTCTGTGGTGGCCAGGCATCTATTCAGGAATAGCCTTCCAGAAGAGATCCGTCTTAACAGCTTTTTAAAAGCTCTCTAAGGTGGTCATATGATGGATCTCGTCTGGCAGGCCCTTCCACACTCTGGGAGCAACAGCCAAGAAGGTCTTCTGGGCAATTGTAGACAACCTGGTTTTTATTGGTTGTAACAAAAAGGACCTGGGAGATAATCTGTTAGAAAATAGGGATGATTATGGAATTAATTTCAGTTGTCTTTGATCACAATTTTCCAAAGTTTGCAAAATATAGGACGTATAAGAAAGAAATACTGACCTATTTATTTAGCCATCCCAACTGGAACAAATGTAGGGATAGTGAGGAAAAGTACTCAGGGTCTATCATATATCCCTGTTTTTACAAAATCAGCTTATTTTTTAAAAAAAATGTGGAAAGGAAGTGTACACTTAGGGAAAAAATAAATATGAATAAACAAAAACACATGGAACTACAGTGCTTCATAGTGAAGGTCAAGCCTCATATATTTGAATATTTCTCCACATTAAAATCAGAAATAGCTGCCTGGAGATATATAATGGATGCAGTTTTGGGCAGTTTTCAAATATTTGGTGAATGAAGGCTATTTAATCAAGGGTTTTTTTTGTTTTTTTTTAAAGTGAATGAATTTAGTCTGGATGAAGCAGTGGTGATAGTACAATAAGGTTTGCTATCAAACTACTGTGTTGTTTCTGCAGTTCGTAGATCAGTGCATTTCAGAAGCAGATGGTGATTTCGTGAGCCTTGCACATCCTGGCACATGTTTGGATTTGAAGAGTTACAGTATCATGGAAGAAGCAGATGCATGTTTGTTAGGATGTAAAAGCAAATGCAATTTCATAATGAACTTGCCAACTACCACTTCCCTTAAATCTGTTCAAAATTGTCTCTCTTTAATAGCTCCTCAATTACTTATCAGCAAATCAAGCCAAAAAGAGTTTTTATATGCTTTGGGCAAATTGTCTGTTTTGGTGATACAGACACAGATGGCAGCCCTGGGAGAATCCTTTCATAAATCACCTTAATACTCAGGGAAAAATATATTTCTGTTAAGCATTAAATCCATGCTTCAAACCAATTTGGTCCATTGCATCATTTGATGTTTGGACAGCAGATATCATGGACTTCCTAACTGATAACTGTACAATAGCCATGTTAATAAAGGAGAGATTAGTACAGCATGGCTGAATTTCATATTGCTGTGCTGAGGAACAATTGTTTTTCTGAACTTCAGTTTTGGTGATTTTTGTCAGTTTCCTCATGGCCTCGCAAAGCTGTATCCACAGAAGATGTCAAAAACTTTGTTAAATATTTCTACCAGCTGACACTTGTTTCAGTTATAGGTGCCTGTTGTGACTTGTTACTCATTCAACACAAATTAGTTTATATACTTGTAGCTGATACAATTAGCTTTATCCATCTGGATCAGAAATAGAACCATTATTTTTTTCCCTATTATTCACGCTCATTATTTTTTTTCTTTTGGAAAAAAATGTGTTATGATTTTATGGCAAATGTGCTTCTTCTGGATCCCTTATTAAGATTGGACAAGTAAGATCTATTATGTTTTAGATAAAGCAAATGGCCCAAGATCAAATAGTGAAAGCTTTAAGTCTTACTAGGGACTTCAACCTGGGTTTCCTTTGTCCTATTCCCTTTTCCCGTTCAAGCTTCCAGTTTCCCATTCAGAATGCCAGCAGTCATGAGGGACATCACTGTCACAGATTAAGTCACTTCTAGGTCCAAAACACACTGCAGAAATAATCCATTTTGAGACCACTTTAACTGCCCTGGCTCAGTGCTAGCAAATTCTGGAAACTGTACTTTTGTGAGACATTAGTCTTCTCCGTCAGAGAGCTCTGGTGCCACAGTAAACTGCGAGCCAGTGCAGTTAAAGCAGTCTGAAATGAGATTGTTTCTGTGGTGTGTTTTGGACTGTAGTGACTATGAATGTAAATCTTAATAACTTTCATTATCATAGGCAAGAACAAATAATTTTATCTTTTTTCTCCTTGCTAAGAAAAAGGGAAGAAAAAACTATGCAGTTTCTGAAGACAGCAGTTCAGGACTTCCATCCAAAAATGCATGTGGGTTTTTTGTACCAAAAATGTCAAGTTTTCTGTATAGAAACCAAAATTTCTAATGCAATAATGTTCTTTCTGTGTTCAAAGTGCTGTTTTCTGTGCAGGAAACTTATTTTCTATGCAGATAGTGTTGTGTTCTGCACAAAAGTGCATTTTCCCCACAAAGAAAAGTTCTTGAATTAAGAAGATTCTCACCTATCTCAAGATAATCCTTGTCAGAATTTCCTGGCACTCAAGAAACGTATAATGTCTTCCAAAAAGAAAGAAGGAAAGGAAAAGAAAGCTGTATCTTAAAAAAAAAAATGAGCCCCCCCCCTCCAAATATGCTCTAATACTGTATAATTTTTTTCTGTCTCTACTACGGCCCATGCAGCAGCAGAAGCTGTTTGCTGCTTTGTGGATAGTGAATCCATACCCTCCAAAATTTTACAAATGAAAACCAGAACACATGCAGCCAAGAAACATCTGGGTGGCCTCCAGATAGCAAAAGTTAACACTGAGCATGAAACAAATTAGGAGAGTCTGCAGCAGTTTGCTTTTGTCTGAGTAAAATCATATGGGTGAAACAGACTGCCCTGAAGGAGCAGCTACTGGCTGCACCTTTGAGCACCAGATTGGGACTGTGGCAACCACACTCCATGGCTCTGATCCGGCATTTTACCTGCTCAAAAAGAAACGGCAGAAAATTTCTCCTTTGCTGCTGCCACAGCAGTTTTTCCATGTTTCAGCATCATGCAGAGTCTAATCACTGTGTCACTGAAATGCCACAACACTGCCCACTGTGTGGGCAGGCAGGCAGCACGACATCAGCTTGGGGTGGATTTGGGATGTGCGCTGTGTGGATGCCATGCCCCCAAGCTGCTCGGGATCCGGTTCTTTTTGCCCATCTGTACCAGCAGATGTCTCCTCTTTTCTTCTCCCTACTGCTGACTTTACTGAGTGCAAACTACCTTTGCACTTTGAACTCTGTTTTCAACGAATGAATATGTAGAGAGATCTTGTAGCACCTTTGAGACTAACTGAAAGAAAGAAGTTGGCAAGCCTGACTGCTTTCATAGACTTACGTCTCCTTCCTCAGATGCATTTCGTGAAGTGCAAAGTCAGAGACAGACCTGTATATGCCATTGGTGTGTGGGGTATCAGTTCAAATCACATAAGCTTAGGATAAAGGGGGAGGGGGAAGGGAGAAGGAGAGAGTGACTGGGACCTTTTAAAAGCAGCTGCAAAAAAAATATGGGGTGGCAGATGATTAATTGGGACTTTCCCTGCCTTATCAGGACAGTTGGGTGATATGTGAATTCCCTCTTGATTTAACTGCCACTCTTTCTGCAGCTGCTCTGAGTTGAACAGGAGCTCTTCTGGGATGGACCATATCATTTCATAGAAGGGGGAGGAGTGAGGGCAAGATCAAGATCGGTTTGCTTATCCTGTAGAGTCAGATACACTGGCTAATCCTGACAAAAACAGATGGCACAGTATTGCACCATTGCTGGCACCAAATAGCTCAGGTGGCTACTTTTCAGTAACCGAGAACCTTTTGGAAAGTACAGTATGAGCAACCAATTAATTAATCATTTTATCATATCAATATTACCTTCTCATTTCAATCAGAAACAGTCATTTCAGGATAAATACACTCAAGGTATATATGCATATTCTATTCCTGTACCTCCATAAATTTTTTTTTAATAAAATAAAATAAAAAACCCTCTAATTACAAAAATACCTTGTCAGCTCCTTTGCCATAGAATCTACTTACTATGCAAACAGGCTCAGTAAATATTATGCATGATCCATGAAATGTTGAACTCTGTGTTGGCATACATGGCCAACTACAAAAGGTGGAGGAATAAAAGGTTATGTGGGCTTTCCGTGCATTGGCACTGGGGATTATGTTCTATGAGCTAAGAAAGAGCAATAGAACTCTAAGAACGAGCAATAGAATGGAATTAAAAGCTGCGCAAGTTTGAAATGCAATGACATTTGAATGCTGATGTCATATTTTTACACATGGATTCATTTTTTAGTTTTTAAAATTGTCAAAATCCAGATGGGGTGAGGGAAAATTGGACTCTGAATGCCAAGAGTTTTGAGGGATAATAATTATTCTCTAATTGCATGTGAAAGCATCATAAAGGTAACTGGCAGCATGTGTTTATCAGTCTTCTGGTGATTTAGTAATTCAGATATTCACAAAATGGCACTGCCCAGAAAAGAGTTGTAACTATCTATGCAAACATGCAGTGCAAGAATTCTGTTCTTCCAAGGAGATGCATTGAGACATAATGCTCTATGCTTGTGTGTGTGTGTGTGTGTGTGTCCGTGTGAACACACTTATTTAAGTCCAGAAGACACACCATGGTCTAGATAATTTATCAGATTCCAGGCAACATATAGTAGCAGATTTTGGGGATCATTAAAGGGCAGCAAAATGTTAGTTATTAAATGTATTAGTATTGCATTTGTTGTAAGCTTGGGACAAAATAACTCAACTAGCTTTAGGTACTATGTACTTTGAGGCAGGGAATCATTTGCTGGTCCATCCCAGGCAGCATAATTTCTTTGGCTAATTCTGAATAAATTCCTAAACACAGAGTGACTTTCTATCAAGTTTACAGAAGTACTGTACTGTTAAAAGAAACACAAGGAAGAGCTAGGGCTTACACCTGTAGAACTCAAATTATTTGGATGACTACATTTAAACTCAAAGCAATATGCTTGCATGAACTACTTTTTTGGATTATGGCATCAAGATTTCCCAGCCAAACCTGGTCACTTGTTTCGCTGGGAGTGGGATTCAGGAAACTGTAGTCCAGAAAAGTAATGTCTCTAAGCTCTTCCAATATGGATGCAGCTTCTCAGGATCTGGTAATCTGTAGGTTATTTACCTTCAACAGCAATTTCACTTTGTAGAGCCAAGTCATTATATAACAAAACTATTATAAGGATTGTGGGAATCATAAAAGTTCATCAGAAGATTCCAGTTGCAATGCCATCAGCTGGATACTCGATGCAGCCTCTTGTCAGGGGAAAAGGATAGAATACTATGCAGACTTTGCAGAACTAGAGATATAATACGTTTTTTTTCCTTCTGGGCATCTTCGCAGTGGACCGATGCAGATGAATTGGAGTGAATTCAGAGAACAGCAACAAGGATGATTAAAGGGCTCAAGGGATTGACTTATTAGGGAAGAAGATTAAAGGAACTAAATATGTCTAGGTTGGCTAAATGGTAACTTAAGACAGGACATGAATTATAACCACCTAGATGTGTTTGAAGGATGTAATCAGCAAGGAAAAAGGCATTTTCCAGGGTAGTTCAAAGGAGGTAGATGTTGGCATTTTAGGAAGCATTGGGATGCATCTGGCCTGAACATTAGACATAAGAGGCAGTGCAAAAGCTCCATGAGAAAATGATGCCATTTTGTTCACTTCATTTTAATACCAATATTTATGCATAATCTTTTACTTAGAGTTAAAGCAATGCTACCTTTGCATACTTAATAAATGAAGACAATAGTCAAAGGCTTTCATGGCTGGCATCCATAATTTTTGTGGGGCTTTCGGGCTATGTGGTCATGTTCTAGAAGTGTTCCTTTCTGACGTTTCGCCTGCACCTGTGGCTGGCATCTTCAGAAAATGTTTGCCTGGAAAAGGTTTTGGTGTATATATATATATATATATATCCTGTGTGACTGTGGGAAGGGAAATGCATCTAAAAAGGATGGCCACCAGGAAAAAAAATATAGGGGCTATATCAGTAATTTAGCATGCTCAAAATAATTTATTTTTTTAAAAATCCAAAACCAAAGGAGATTTAAAAAAAAAAAAAAAACCATCCACACAGCCCACTGTGGGCTGTGCATGAGTATTGGCCACAGAATGTTGAGTACAAATTATGAAATAACACCAGGAGTCCATTCACACTACACAGTTATAGTGCTACCCTGTTTCCCAAAAAATAAGACATCCCCAGAAAATAATACCTAGTAGAGGTTTTGCTGAATTGCTAAATATAAGGCCTCCCTTGAAAGTAAGACCTAGCAAAGTTTTTGCATAGAAATATATATATACAGTATATAATAAATATTCATTTATTTATTTTTGTTCAACAATAAATGTAAATCCTTCTTCATGGAAAAATAAGACATCCCCTCAAAATAAGACCTAGCATACCTTTGGGACTAAAAATTAATATAAGAGACTGTCTTATTTTTGGGGAAACATGGTAGGATTTTATTTTAACTGCCATGACCCAATCCAACTGAATTCTTGGATTTAGAGGCTGGGGAGTGAGAGTTCACTGCATTTTGTTGTATGTCCAGCTTGCAGGGCTCCCCCCTCCCCTGGTTCCATTTTTCCTCACAACCTCTATGAATCACTGAAACATCTTTTGTGGAAAGATGTAAACATATATATAACTAATAGTGACATATGTTATTGATATGGAGATGCAAACAGTGGAGTTTAGTGCTTATATTGTTACAATGGGTTGTTGAATCTACTCTGGATTTTATTCAGAAATTTAAAGGTGCCATCTAATCCAATGAATGCCACTCTCAAAAGAGGTCAAGTACCTTGGACAACTCCATTAGAATTCAGACTAAAATCTTAGAGCAGAATCACTGATGTAATAGTAGTAGTAGTAGTAGTAGTAGTAGTAATATATTCCACTTAATCTCCAGGAATCCAAGTGGATTACAGCAATAAAAATTATAACATACAATTAAAATAAAATATGTTAAAATTCCAAAAACCCTCAAACCCCCCCCCCATGATAAAAACATTAATGCACCCCTAAAAACGGATTAAACTGGCAGAAAGTGAAAACAGTCATATACTGATACCATATAATTTTAAAAACAAGATCTAAATAAAAGTTTCAAGTGGAAGGTAAGAAGATGAAGAAGAGGGGGGAGGCAGTTCAGCAAAAGAGTATACTAGTCTGGAAAGGCCTGCCAGAAGAGATTCATCTTAATGGCTTTCTTAAGGCTTCCAAGGTGGTAATCTGATGGATCTCATCCAGCAGGTCATTCCAGAGCCTAGGAGTGGCTGATGAAAAAGACATCTGGGTCACTGCTGAAAGTCTAGTCTTCTTAAATTGTAGCAGATTCTTCCCAGAGGAACTAAGTGTGTGGGGTGGATTATATGGAAGGAGGCACTCCCCCAAGAAGTCAGGACCCAAGCCACGTAGGGCTTTAAAGGTTAAAACCGACACCTTGTATTTGCCTGGAAACTAATAGGCAACCAGTGAAGAGATTTTAATACCGGTGTAATATAAGCAGTTCTAGGAGTGCCCGTAACCAGTCTAACTGCCATGTTTTGTACTAATTGAAGTTTCCAAACTTGGCACAACGGTAGCACTGTGTAGAACGCATTGCAGAAGTCGAGCTGAAAAGTTACCAATGCATGTACCCGGCTTCAAGATCTCCCTGCTCCGGGAAGGGACACAGTTGGTGTATCAGCCGAAGGTGATAACAAGTGCTCCTGACCATCACATCCACCTGACCAGTCAGAAGGAGTGATGACAGGTCCAGGAGCATACCCATGATGTGGACAGAATCCTTCAGGGGAAGTGTGACCCCATCCATAAGTGGTTGACATAACTCCATTCCCGGGATAGGGGACCCTATTGCAAGTACCTCCGTCTTACCTGGATTCAATGTGAGTTTGTTTTCCCTCATCCAGTCCATTACCACATTAAGACAGGCATTCAGAGGAGAGATGCCATCCTTAGTCACTGCATCAGTCGAAGACATAGAAAAATATATTTGGGTGTCATCAGCATACTGATAACACCCCTCCCCATGTCTGTGGATGATCTCACCCAGCGGTTTCAAGTAAATGTTAAACAGCATTGGGGACAGAATCGCGCCTTGAGTGACATCTGACTTGAGCTCCCTCTTGGCCTAATATCTGTCCCCAGGTGACACCATATGGAATCAACCCAAAAGGTAGGACCAGAACCACTGCAGAAAAAACTCTGAATCTATGAAAACTCAACAAATGAATTGAGAACACTGCAGAAATGATCCAGTTGGAGTCCAGTTTAACCACCCTGGTGCAGTGCTAGGGAATTCTGGGAAATGTAGTTTATTGTGACACCAGAGCTCTCTGACAGAGAAGACTAAGCATCTCACAAAACCACAGTTCCCAGAATCCCCTAACATTGAGCTAGTGCAGTAAAAGCAGTCTCAAGTTGGATTATTTCCACAGTGTGTTTTGGACCTTTGTCTTTATGTTTAGCACCCACTGGAGTGCATCATCTCAGTATCAAAGTGTATGAGATGTATGGACTTCACCTACTTGTCCTATATCACTAGAATTATGTCCTGATAATTAACCAGGTTAGTAAACCCAGTTCAGGAACAGATTTTAAAAATGAAATAACCTTTCTGCTTATTCCATTGGTCAGTCAAATCAAATCACTGTGCAAATACAGAGTTCTTCTCAAAGCATTTCCTGCTGTTATAGAAATTCCTATCCCAGAATATCATCATACATGTTTGTGTTACTAAGCCACCGACAGAAGGCTGACTACGGTTTGGGGACTGTTTCTTTCCACTGGCCTAGAGGGGAACCTTTTCACTTAGTCTGTAGTACAAATTAGACATTGGAAGGATGTGACATTTATCTAGACTTGTATATTTGGTCACAATGGCAGATAATGCTGCAGGGAGAGTGAGTGAGGTCAAGCTCAGCTGATAAGCATTCAGGGCCATCTGTTTGGTGAAGTCATATTACTCAAACTACCATTCATTGCTGACTGGCTCTAGGGAACTTTGGCCACTATTGAAGGCCTCAGCCCTCTTGGTAGTGGTGGAGATTGCAGAGGTGAATACTTCCAAGTATACTTCAGATAAGCAGAAAAAGACTCATGGCATCAGTTAGGTAACATCCAACACTGCCCATCAGGGTGGTTTCACTTGAAAAGCATGCTTGCCAGAGCTCATCCTATCTTTCTCCCACAGGTTAGGGATGTTCCCAAGGAACAGGTAAGCTAGGAAGATTCTGATACAAATCCTTATAATTCTTTTAATATAGTTCTGATGCCTAAATCCAGATGAAACATAGTGGTGCCATACTAACCATAAGACAAATGCAAAATTCACAGTTATAATTCTTTTGTTAAGCACAAAATATGTACAAGCTTTAGGGGTCTCTGGTACTTTCATTAGGCAAAGATGGTACAAAAATGATGGGAGGAGAAAATGATTTCTCTGTGCCCTATGAGGAACGCCTTAGGGAGCTGGCGATGTTTAGCCTGGAGAAGAGAAGGTTAAGAGGTGATATGATAACCCTGTTTTAATATTTGAAGGGATGTCATATTGAGGAGGGAGCAAGCTTGTTTTCTGCTGCTCCAGAGACTAGAACACGGAACAGTGGATGCAAGCTGCAGGAAAAGGGATTCCTCCTAGACATTAGGAGGAACTTCCTGACAGTAAGGGCTGTTCGACAGTGGAACACACTCCCTCGGAGTGAAGTGGAGTCTGCATCCTTGGAAGTCTTTAAGCAGAGGCTGGATGGCCATCTGTCGGGGATGCTTTGATTGGGAGTTCCTGCATGGCAGGGGTTGGACTGGATGGCCCTCGTGGTCTCTTCTAACTCTATGATTCTATGATTGATGTCAGGGATGCAACCTGACTGCTGTCTCACAAATTCATTCTTTGTATTGGTCACATACATCTTTGTGGAAGGTTGATTCCATGTAGCACTGAACATGTGCCATATACTTACAGGGGTCTCCCACATCACAGGAAAACTTAATATATCTGTGCTGCTTGTCCCTAATGGAATGGTTTCTTACATGGAAACTGCCCATGAAATCAGGATAATTCATATGGTAACCCATGTCAAATGTTACAGCTGAGTGGGAAGGATTTCCAGGTGTTGAATGGAGGATCATATGAACTATCCCTTTTACATTCAGTGTACCATTTTTAACTAAAATTTCTATATTTATACATCAATATATATAATATGTCTCTTTTCTATTATGCATATTCTCAGAAGCATCTGAGCCACAAATTAAACCAAATAGAAAATGATGTATTACAGATAAAATGAAAAGTTGTTTAACAATGACAAAGAAGTCTTAACCACATAATAAATCTCAAATATATAGAGAAAATGCACATGGATAAATTAAGCAGGAAATGTCAAATTAAAATTTACAGTTATTGACAGGATAGCCTAGGTTTGTTGATTAGTTGATCCTTTGTTGTTTTCTTTATTTTCCGCTTAAATACTTTATTTGTTTTATAGCTTATCATTTGTTACTGTTTTGTTGATGATTGTATTTGATTATTTTGAATAATTTAGTTGCAAGCTACTTTGGGCCACTCCTGTGTGCTGTACAAGTGGGATATAAACATATAAAATGAAAATAAAATGTTCATTAACTGATAATTTTTCTATCTAGACTGAATTACTGTCATACAGTAGTAGCCAGATTTATAGAGTTATCCAGTGTACCAATGAAGTTTGTGACACTTTGGAGTTATCCATTGCATATTGTCCAATGCCTATTTCAAAAGGAATTGCCTTTAGCAAGATTATTTTTAAATGATAAATACCTGTCATTGATTAAAGAACCCTAGTCAATCCATGATGACAAGATTGTATTCCAAATGTCTGAAACAAACATAAAGTAATATGTAGACCTTCTGTATAGCTAAAAAAATTGCATGTAAGATTGGAATTCTCTATATAGTCTTGTTTGACAGTTGCACAAATAGGATCTGTTTTTGAGGAAACATGCACAGTATGGCTCTATAAAAGGGGGAAAGTTGCTTTGTTGCATTTATAGTATTTTGTGAAATAACAAAATTCGGTTTTAGAACTGACTTGTACATCTACTCAAATGTTCATGGTACATGCTGTTTCTATTCTCTCTCCCACTCCCCATGTAAGTGTATGCATGTGTGTGAGATACCAGAGAGAGTTTTAAAAATTACTAGGAAGTGTTGGGGATGGGGAGCAGATTTTGCTAAATGTTTTATAATGTGCCAAGGAACCTTTATCAAACATTTAATCCCAAACCTGGCTTTGAAGCACGGAGGCATACAATTCTGTAATTAATTTTTTTTACTTCTTTTGCTAATCGCTGATAAAAAGCTTAATTCTATTAACAACTTGACTTGACAAATTGCACTGCTCAACAGAAGCGTTTAGAAATTAATTACGCATTTTATTGCATTAGATCGGATAAACAGGGGAGTGCGGAATGAGCAGACTGAACTAGCAAATGTCCCAGTGCAAACATTTTTGGATGGTGACCATTTTTTAAACACATATTCCATGTTTGCAGTTTGCATGGCAGGAGGGTTGCAGATACAGCTGAGGGAGCTTCTTTATTGGTTGGTTTGTTTTGATTCTTTTACTGATTGGAAACATATCGTATAGGGAGAGTTCTATTTTGTAAATGAGGATTGTAAAGCTCAGGGAAATCTCAGCTAAACACAAATTAGTAAGAGAAGAAGCCCTTATGAGACATAAACCCCCCCCCCCGGTGTGTGTGTGTGTGTGTGTGTGTGTGTGATGTGTAGAGGGGGAAAATAATGTGTTTACAACATACACCACTTTTTCCAGTTGGGGACCTATTCCTGGAAACAAAATATGCTTTAACAGATTATTTTATGAACCAAAAACATGTAAATAAATTGTGTGTATTCTCAGGAAAATACACAAGAGTGGCTTGTAATCAGTTTATGGTATTACTAATGTTGTTTAAACCAGAATGTTTCTGAGTATGATCTGTAACATTATTATTCTCTCCTTTTTCACATTCTTTATTCTTAATCTAAAATGCATTAACATTTATGGTTAACATGCTGACAAGGTAGCCATTTAGAGATCTGTGTGGTTTTCTTTAAATTATATTTTAGTTTGCATTGTAATCTGATTCTGTTTTCTGTAGAAAGTGCTTCCTTCCATTTTCACTGTTCACAATATTGTTTGATAAAATATTGTTTGATATGGTTTTGGATTAGGAGCCAAGCCTTAATAATTTGTTTTACAATTTCTGCTGTACTTGAGTTGGGGTTGGCAAAGAATGGTCTTGTTTTAAGCACATGTGGAGAATTCACACAGTTGGTGGTTTATGCATATTTTTTTATTGTGAAAGAGGTTCCCAAGTATAAAATGTCACGGGCAATGAGCTGCTACCTTTCCATGTGAATAGGAATGGAAGAATTCCCTTGCATTCAGGATTTTCTTTTTTTAAACCAAATACTTTCCCTCTCAGAAGAGAACAAAAATGACAAAATATGATGAATTGTTCAAAAATTAACTGGAATTCTCCCCCATTAGCACCTGCCAAATACAGTAAGTAGAGCAGTTGAGAAAACCACCTTGAACATGAAAAGATAAGGAACCTCTCTGAAAAAAAACAAATTGCAATCCTTATTTGGAGCCAAACGGTTAAAGGTAAAGGTTTTCCCTTGACAGGATTGTCTAATTATGTCTGACTGTAAGGGCAGTGCTCATCTCCATTACTAAGCAAAAGAGCCAGTGTTATCAAAGACAACTCTGTGATCAGGTGGCCAGCATGACTGAACAGAATGCTGTTACTTTCCCACTGAAGGGGTACCTACTTATCTACTTGAACTTTTGTATGTTTTCGAAGCTGAGACTAGTGATGGGAGCTCACTCCATTATGTGACACTTGGGTCTCGAACTGTTGATGTGCCAACCTTGCAATCGTCAGAGTCACCCTCTTAACCACTGAGCCACTGCATCCCCTATTTAGAGCTAACTATGGTTGAATATACAGAGAATCATGTCCAGCTTTTTAAGAGCTGTGGGGCAGGGAGGAATGAAAGGTCTGAGTCTAGATGAACAAAGTGTCAGTTTGAGGTTCTTACATATTTGATATTTTTATAAGCTATAACCTATAAATGTGAAGAAAATTGCAAATATTTGTAAATTTTTATCCAAAATGAATCAGTTCCCTACTTGTGACCATGTTAGTACTGCGTTACAGGGTTAGACCTTGAAGGGCCACTAGATCCCTCCCTCCGTCCCTCCACCATCTTAGGGAGAGAAGGCGAGCCAGTTCCAGCAGGCCTTGCCTAAAAAGAAGAAGAGCCCTCCCTCCAGTCCATCTGCCTTGGTCCAGGCTTCTGAGGGAGATAAGATATGCTGGACTTTTCCCCTTCCCCACCACCTCTCCCTTTTCCTTTTGTTTCGTGTCTTTTTAGAGTGATTCTATATAAGGGAAATGTCTAATTAACAAATTGTAAGCCGCTTTGATAGCCTTGGCTGAAAAGCGGGGTATAAATAAAAAGTATTATTATTATTATTATTATTATTATTATTACTACAGTGCTACAAAGCAATTGCAGTGCTATAGAATTCATGCTACCCCTAGTGATATCTCCTACTTGACATATATCAAAGGGATATATGGCAATAGAGAAAATACTGAGGATTTGGCAATGATGATAATTATTTTATACCTGTTGGGGAAGTGTGCTTTACTTGGAAGATTTTTGCTTTCTAATTTTTCCTCCCAGTATTTGGCATCTATATAGGTTTGTTGTATGGATGTAAATGTGAAAATAATTAACGTTTTCCACATCAGAAGAATAGCATGGCTGGAAGTGCCCTTTGGAATGCGTGTGAATAAATTTCCAACCCATGTTTTGCATAGACATTTGCTAGCCATTCTCCTCCTGTGGCATTTGTGGAGTGTAGTGGAGTCTCCGTCCTTGGAGGTCTTTAAGCTGAGGCTGGATGGCCATCTGTCAGGGATGCTTTGATTGGGAGTTCCTGCATGGCAGGGGGGTTGGACTGGATGGCCCTTGTGGTCTCTTCCAACTCTATGATTCTATGATTCTATGATTTGGTTTAGGTTTCAAAGGTATCCTCTCAGGATAGTGCTTTAGATTTTGTTCACTTTCTTTCAGGTCTATGATCCTGTAGCAAGGAAGGTCACTCAACAGAAATTACAATGCATTGGTGCAACAGAATGTTGCATTTATTGAATAAGCACCAGCTGAACTCGTTTTAGAAGCCATTGCACTGGTGGAAATAGTAAATAAAAATGCAGCCTTTCTCAATGAGGTTGAAGGTACAGCACAATGAAAAGTTAAAAGGATACAATGTGACTCTGGCCTCCTGATTCTAAACATATTATGTGGAAATAAATCCCATTGATTTCTCACAGAGGCTTAGCACATTTGGTGACTTGCAGTAATTTGCTTAAAGCCTTGGTTCCTGCTGTCATTTGATTATTTATTACCTCATTCCTGTTGTAGGTGTGGGTGTGTGTGCTTGTGCACATGAGAAAGAGGGAGGGAAGGAGGGAGGGAGAACTGCAACTCGTGAGTTTACAAAGGATAAAATGACAGGATTATTGAATTGGAAGTGGACTTTGAAGGTATCTTGTCCAGACCTTTGCTTGATGCAGGGAACTGAGACCTAGAGCACCCCCAAATTTGTCAGTCCAAACTCTTCTTGAAGACCTTCAGCAAAGGTTCCGGTAGTATCTCCTGACATTCACCTGAAATCTACCATACTACATTTTTAAACTTGCAATAACTAGTCCTAATCTCTGGGACAGCACATCAGTTTTTGCCTTCATTTATGTAGGAACTTATTTGAAAAGTTATCTCTTTCTAGAAAAATGGTATTATTATTATTATTATTATTATTATTATTATTAGCTAAACACTGACAGTTCTTTCAAATTTACTTCATATTACCAAACCTGTTGGATGTCTTTCTCTCAACCCATTACAGTCTGTCTGTGCTTTTCTTAAAATGTTTTACTCAGAAATGGGCACAGTATTTCAGATGGAGACTCAGTACTGCAAAATAAAGCAGAAATGCTGTTTAGTAACTTGAAGTATGGTTCTCTTGTTGCTGCTGTTGTTGTTAACTGCCCTCAAATCAACTCTGTCTTATTATGACCCTATGGATGAGACACCTCCAAGACCCCCTATCCTCCACTGCTCTGATTAGGTCCTGCTTTTTCAGGGCCATGACCTTCTTCATTGAGTCCATTAATCTGGCATGTGGTCTGCCTCTCTTTCTACTACCTTCTACCTTTTTTAGCATTATTTTATTTTCTAATGAGTCATGCCTTCTCATGATGAGGCCAAAGTACAACAGCCTCAGTTTCATCATCTTGGCTTTGAAGGACAGTTCTGGCTTGATCTGTTCTAGGACCCATTTGTTTGTCTTTTTGGCCATCCCGGGTATCCTCAGCACTCTTCTCCAACACAATAACTCAAATGAGTTGATTTTTTTTTCTATCAGCTTTCTTTATTGTCTAGCTCTCACATCCATACATGGTGATGGAGAATACAATGGCTTGGACAATTCTAATCTTAGTACTCAGTTGTATATTTTTACACTTTAGAATTTTGTCTAATTCTTTCATAGCATCACCTCCCATTCCTAGTCTTCTTCTGATTTATTGACTGCAGATTCCATTCTGGTCAATGTTTGATCCAAGACATGGGGAATCTTTAACTATTTCAATTGCTTCACTATCTAGGTTGAATTTATATAGATCCTCCATGGCCATTATTTTTATTTTCTTGATATTCAGCAATAAACTTGCCTTTGCACTTTCTTCCTTGACCTTCCTTAGTAATTGTTCCAAGTCTGATATTGTAAGCCACTTTGATTGCTCCAGCAAAAAGCGGGGTATAAATAAAAGTTTTATTATTATTTATTTATTTTAATGTTCATTCCTCCTTTTTTTAAATAATATAATTTATTTTATTATTAAAATAATTACAGTCAAACAATCATACATCAGTATAAACAATACCAAAGGACAAAATAAATAAATCAAAAAGGAAAAGAAAATAAGAATATTCCATCCTTATATACATCCCAATCAAATCTATTCTTATATACCTACCTATATTTATACTTCTACATTCATACCTCTACACTCCTATCTCCATGTTTTCTCCTCATTCTTATATCTATAGTTTCAAATTCTTACTACCTTACTAAACTAAATTGATCTCTATTATTTCTACTATTTCCCAATCTTCTTCTTCCATCTCTCTTCCCTTTCATTCTTTTCTTTCTCTCCTTTCTTTCATTCATTCACACTAAAATGACTTCCTTTTTACCAATATTTGTCTCTTTAGTGTTAAGCTGACTTTCTTAAATTAGATCACCTATCTCTTTGGATACACCTTATGTGAGGCTATCTATATAACTACAACATTAATTTGCCTTCTCTTCTTCCAAAAATTCCATTACTCTTCTCCATTCATCAGTAAACATCTTTTCTGTTTTGCCTCTAAATAGATTTTGACATCATCCCATCATACAGTGTCAAAATCCTTTCTTCCCTATTAGGGGTCTCTTTATCTTTCCATTTCTGTGCAAAACATACTCACGCAAAAGAAATACCATAAAATAGAACTTTTCCATATTTGGTTTCAATTTCATCCTTTAAACTCCGTTTTTAACTCCCCATAGGTCCAAATTGTCAATAACTTTGTCTTCCAATTTTTATCTCTTTAATGTCCCCTTTTTTCTCCCAAAAATTTAACACCAAGTCTCTCAATTCTTTCCTCAATTCTCCTTCCATTCCACTTTATCTTGCTTTCTTTGGCTTCCAATCTCTGCTCCACTCGCTTCCCCTCTTACATATAAAATGTCCGTCAGAACTCTCTTGCTTCTCTCCCATCTTACACCTTCCACAGTCACCCAGATGTATCCTTTTATGAAGAAAGTGTTTTAATTGGTAGATATATTAAAGATAATTACTCGCTCAGTTGTAAATAAAAGCAAAAGTGGTGGCGGAGCCTCTGCTCACAAGCCGCAGCTTGTAGCTGCCTGCTGTGGACGTGGACGCTCGGGTTCCTCCACAGCCCCAGCTTTCTCCGCTTTCTCGGGTTCTTACCTGTGGGTTTTCTTTGTATTTCTTTGCTGTTTTCTGGGCTGGGGGAGCCTTTGTCAAGCCCTTCTGCTTCCCCTTTACCGGGAGGACACTCTTGATCTGTCGGAAATTCACCCTGACGATCCCGTCTCCGCAGACCAGCAAACACCCACCGGAGCTCTCTCTCGGAGGTGCTTCTCACTCTGCCATACCACCGGAAGTCTCCTTCCTCCTGTCTTCACTCTTCCTTCTTCTCAGACTAAACTTGTTCTTTGAATATTTTTTGCATACACATTGAACAAATAGGGTGATAGAATGCAAACTTGTCTTATCCAATTGCCAGTTGGGAACCATTCTGTTTCTTCATATTATGTTCAAACAGTAGCTCTTGTTCTAAGTATAGAATCTTAATCAGGACTATCAAATGTTCTCTAAAATTGTTTGGGTCTGCATTACATTGCTGACTCATGTGCATCATTTGTTGTTGACTGCCTTCATGTCAGTCTGAACCCATGGTGACCCTATGTTCATCATATAAATGACTAAAATGCTGAGATCCTTTTCTACCCCTAGAAAAAATATTTCCCCTCCCATACTTGTGCATTTTATTTTATACTTTGGCCAGATGCTGAACTTTGCATTTGTCATTGTTGAATTTCATTTTGTTGATTCCCAATTCTAACTAAATAGTACATTCAGAAGAGGATACTCAGGGACTGCCTCGGGGTGAAACAGGTGAACGTCCTCCTCTGTTGTTGCTGTGATTTCATCATCATAGACATACCCTGGGTGTGTTTTAAAAGCTTTCATATTAGATTCAAAGAAATACTTAACAGAATGTTTAGTCCTGAGTCCTTTTCCAAGTTTAATACATCAGATCCAATAATTCCGAATTAAAGGGGGGGGGGGGAGAGAAAATAAAAATCTAGTGGATGCATTTAGCTCACTTCAAGGGTTTTAGGGGAAAGAATATTAATAGACAGAGCCAGACAGAACTTACATTGAGTGGTCCAGAGTTATGCCCCCTGCAGGGCAATCAGCAACTGTAGAAGAATTCTGTTTTGTTTTTGCCATGTCCTTTCCTCATTCATAGAGAGCTTATTTGAAATTTCACATTCTTTCCTTGGTCATCATTTCCCACAGCTTACTTGTAGCCCCTGGTCAAGATACCCGTGCTTAAATTAGTTAAATGTTCATTTACTGTTGTTTTCATGATATATTTTTAAACTATTGTTGTTTCTGCTCTGCTTGCCATTGTCATCGTCCTCATCCACATCCTCAGCATCCTCCAGGAATCTCAAAGCTTTGTTGGAAATGCAAACATGTGTACAACCATTCCTCACAGGCATACCACCAGTTTTAGACCTGTTGGGGGCATAAGAATAGCCAACTATCCTGCATGGGCTAGCCCCCCCTTATCTAGCTGATCTTCTCTCCCCCTATGTCCCTACCCGTACCCTCCGCTCTGGTAACCAAGGTCTCCTCTCCCAACCCAGGTTGTCCTCTGCCCCCTCCCGGATCCGTCCCTTTTTTCTTGCTGCCCCTCATTCCTGGAACCTTCTCCCTCTGCATGCTCGGCTCATCACTTCCCTAACCAGCTTTAAGGTGGAGCTGAAAACCTTATTGTTTAGGGAAGCATTCTCAGGGAACTTGTGATTACCATCTGGCTGTTTGATTTCATTTGATGTGATTTGTTTTTACCCTGATGTTTTAACTTGTTTTTCCTCTCTCTGTAATTTTATCTAATTGTTACTATTTTAGACTGTACGCATCCGGCAGGCTTTTATATTTCTTAAATTTTACCAATTTTGTACAGCGCTGAGTATAATTACAGCGCTCTAGAAATAAAGTTAATAATAATAATAATAATAATAATAACTATGGTCCAAAACACATTGCAGAAATAGTCTAGTTTGAGACCTTTTTAACTGCCCTGGTTCAGTACTAGGGAATCCTGGAATTGTAATTTTTTATGGCACCAGAGCTCTCTGATAGAAAAGATAAATGTCTGACAAAACTACAGTTCCTAGAATTCCCTAGCATGGAGCCAGTGCAGTTAAAGCAGTCTCAAACTGGAATATTTCTGAAATGTATTTTGGACCTATGTTCGCCCTCTAAACAAAGCATACAAATAGCCAACTCTACAGGAATTAGCAATTGTGTTATATAACTGAGTGGAAAATATTATATCCCTGGGAATGAACCCTTTTGTATAAAATAAAAGATGTCATATTAACAAGTAAGGACAAAACTAGATCTGCCAGGCAACACAAGGCTTCTGCTCAAACCAACAGCCCTTGTTTTAACATGTAGTGATACTGAACATATGGCATAATATCACCACATTGTAACATTTTCCCACTACTCACAAGTGACAACCAGTGAGGTTGAAAAAGATTGGGGGACTATGATTTATAGAATGTCCTTAGGTGCTACAGAAGAGGAAAGGAGGACTGCTATTTTCCTCAGCAGCCCAATATTGAGTTCAACCTCTATATGTAGGTATTTATGCAAATGCCTGTATCATTCTGATTATTACTAAGTGTCATGCCCACCTTGGATACATTTACACTGGAGGAAGACTTGAAGCTTGCTGAAACAAACATCATGGAAAACCTTTCTCATAAGGCCTTGAAGTAGAAGATGGAGATGTGGTACCATTTGGTCCTGACAACTTCTCCTCTCTGAATTGTATAGGAAATGGGATTGCAAGTATCCAACCTCCTAATGTTCTATATAATATAATAGAATCATAGAATTGGAAGAGACCACAAGGGCTATCCAGTCCAACCCCCTGCCATGAAGTAACTCACAATCAAAGCACCCCTGACAGATGGCCATCCTGCCTCTGCTTAAAGAGCTCCAAAGATGGAGACTCCACCACACTCTGAGGGAGTGTGTTCTATTGTTGAACAGTTCTTTTTGTCAGGATGTTCCTCCTAATGTTGAGGTGGAATCTCTTTTCCTGGAGCTTGCATCCATTGCTCCATGTCCTAGTCTCTAGAATAGCAGAAATTAAGTTTTCTCCATCCCCAATGTGACATCTCTTCAAATATTTAAACCTGGCTATTATGTCACCTCTTAACCTTCTCTTCTCCAGGCTAACTGTACCCAGTTCCCTAAGCTGCTTCTCAAAGGGTATGCTTTCCAGACCTTTCACCATTTTGGTTGCCCTCCCCTTGTCTCAAGCTTGTCACGGTACAGCTTGTCAACCTCCTTCTTGAATTGTGGTGCTTAGAAAAGGACATAATATTCCCGGTCAGGTCTGACCAAAGCAGAATAGAGTATTATATTTCTACCCTCAGTCTAGACACTGCTCTCCTGTTTGTGCAGCCTAGAATTGCATTGGCTGTCTTAGCTGGTGCATCACATTGCTGACTCATGTCCAGCCTATGGTCCACTAAGACTGCTTGATCCATTTCAGATGTACTGCTGTCAAGCCACGTGCCAACTATATGTGTGCATTTCATTTTTACTGTCCAAGTGTACTATTTTACATTTCTCCCTGTTGAAATTCATTTTCTTAGTTGTGGCCCAGCTTTCTAATCTCTTAAGGTTATTTTGAATTCTGATCCTGTCCTCTGGGATATTTGTTACCCTTTCTAATTTAGTGTCATATGCAAATTTCACAAGCATGCCCACTATTTCATTATAAAAGTGCAAAGTTTTGTTAAACTCTTATAAAAATAAACTAAAACTGAATTTTCAGCTGTCCCTAGTTTGAGGGTTATTTTGCAGGAGAAAACTCTGAAATAGCAGCTAGACACATATTTTACACTTTTTTGTAATATCTAAACAGACAAAGAAGAAGAAAAAACAAATACTGTATTCCTAATACCCTTTCATTATCCAAAGGTTTTGCATACATGGAACTTTCAAGTGGTGATATAAGATTTACTTCTGACATGGCATAGCTATTTTAATATTATTTATCATTGCTATAGTGCTTTTAAGATCAAATTCCTATCTCACTTGAACCTGGTACAATGCTGTGAGATAATTTTGCCAAGAATAAATTAGGTGGTGAAATCAATTAGCAAATTGACCTAGCCCAAAGTTGTTCTACCACATTCACCATTTGAACTTCAGTCTCTCAGGAATACCTTCTTTTAACAAGATCACCAAAGTCTAAATCCACCTATCCCTTCAAATACATCATGCTGCTTCTGATGGTAATGAGATTGTTGCCTCAGCCCTTCTCTCAGTCCCAGAGACAGGTAGAACAAACAGTTTTGCAAGAGAACCCTATCCAGCATTTATGCTTATACAGCCGTCAAACACATTCAAACGCTGGATGGATTTCTTTTCTCCTTTCCAACTTTTGGTGTTTAAGCCTCTCAGCTTGATGGAGCGTGGCAGTGTCTGATGGCAAATATAAAAATAACAAGCGAAAAATTTCCATCCTTACAGTGCGAGCCTCAGCAAAACAGCCCCTGTCTTGCCAGCACTGGTCATGTGAGTTATTGAAAGAGGGAGCTTGTACTTTTATATCGTATACTTTGTGCATGCTGAACATATATAAACACTCTCATTCAATTCCTACTTGTTCAAGCATTTTATTTTATATTTTAATGACAATACAATAAAAATACAAGCAAACTGCACACATCAATGGCAGAATACTATTTTTTTATTTTTTTTATTTTTTTTATTTTTTGCATATTAGATGCTTATTAGCATATTATATTACTCCAAGACCTAGCTATATTAGTCTGGATCAGTATACAAAGGGATGCTGTAGCACCTTTGAAAACAGCTGAGAGGAAAAAGGTTGTAGCATAATGCAGTTTGACATCACTGTAATTGCCATGGGTCCATCCTACAGAAGCCTAGGATTTGTATTTTTGTGAGGCACCAGCTTTCTTTGGCAGAGAAGGCTAAAGACCTTGTAAAACTACAAATCCCAGGATTCCATAGGATGGAGCTACATCACTTAAAGTGGTGTCAAACTGCTTTATTTCTACAGTGTAGATTTACTCTCAGTCTACTTTAACAGATGCCTAGGGACAGACATTTATACCTATGAATAAGTAGGGTGTTTGTGTGCAAATATCTAGAGAAATAGAAAACTATGAGTGTGGCGAAGAGGTGACATGTTCAGCTGTAATGATGGTCTGTGAGGGACAAATGCAGGAGGAAAGATATTGCCTAAAACCAAGGACAGTAGACAACCATTTGAATAGTGGAAGGAATTATTGGAATACTGTGTGATGCTGTCTGGCGGCCAGAAAGCAAATGTGGTAAATGGGCAAGAGAGTCTTCATGGTGCTGGGGTGTTAGTGTTACAATATGTGTAGTGTGCCAGGAAACCATTAACACTATTCAAACCGCTGTCAATGGACTGAAATCTAGAGCGCTGAAGGGCTTTGCTGACATAGCATGGCATAAATCACATTGGAGGATGAGCAAGTAAAAGTCTCTCTAATATTGTGGGTGGTGTGATTAATTCCTGTGATGATATTTCCTGAGTAGATGTGTGGGCACAGCTGGCATCTAGATTTGTGGCAAAGACTTGTACCGATCTCCACATCCATGTTGTGTGTCCTCCTGTAGACAAGTAACTGTTTAAGTTCGGGAGGATTGTTGTAAGCAAGTAAAGTCCTATCATATGGCTGTAATGGAAACATTTATGTTCTGGCATTATTATTGCACTTGCTCATAGGAATTATGTTTTTAAATAAATAAATAAATAAATAAATATTCAATTTTAATTTACATCAGTTCATAGATGCCTGGTTATTGGCTTTAATCATTTGCTTGAAGGAGAAAGCCCTTGTAAATGAACAGCTTTTTATATCCGTATACAGCACTTGAACCATTGGAACAAGGTTGTTTACAGGAGTGGTCTTTAATCCTGGTTTTCCTGGGATATATAAACCATATTTTACAGTTCAGATATTATGCAAAGCCACAAACCAAGAATGAATGACTTTTTTTGACAGTTCCCAAAATTGACCAACCGGGGATCACTCAGTCAGGGATGGCCACTTGTCATGCTGGCTGAAGGATTCTGGGAGTTGCAGTCCAAAAAGTAAGTTTTCCAAACCCAGGGCTCATTCAAATAAAATTCAAAACTATTATTTGATATTGCATGTGAATATGGATGATAAGACTATTAACCATTCTCAGCAATGCCAGTATTATAAAAACATTCTTCCATGTTCCCCCAAACAAATTTTTACTACAGCATTAAAACTACAATTTCCTCTGTTGGTATGTGCCTGAACCAAATAGCACTCTTTCTCTCTCATGATTGGATGATTTTGCATCTATCCGAATGGAGAAATGTCTACATTTGGCAATTGTTACAGCATGTATAACTAGTGCTTTGTTGAATGTTTAATGATACAAATTACTACAATTCTTGATGTACTGGTACCCCTGTGATAAAACACCAATTACAATATGCAAGGTAGTTAGTATTTGCTGCCAAAATATACCAGAAATGTGTTTGAGAATATTGGTCTCCATTCTCTACAAGACTGTGCATAGGCTATTATGGTGCCAACAGCCATTGCAGTGGAGGCGTTTCCGCCCCAAGAAAGACAGTAAACATATTGGCAATGAAAAGGGGCCACAACTTTATTAACAGCAAAACGAGGTAGGGTTGGCCCATAAGCATGAGGTCTGGATCTGCACATCACCGACACCAAGGTTGGACTGATGTGAGGTTACTTGTACACCAAGCATCGGGATGACTTGAGGCAACGCCACACCCTTGTGCAATTACGCAATTGCCCAGCTACCAGAGGAAGGCCTCTCGTCACCGGGATACACTCCATGTGACTCACAGTTGGACACATCACACCTGTTGTTTCCCAGGTCCAAAGGACTCCCGATCCAGTGCTACCGAACCCTGGAAACCAGCCCACCAGATCCAGAACCTGTGCTGCTGCCCCAAAAACAAGAGTTGTGACAAGAAACACCAATCCCAGGGAGGGTGGGTGGGTAGCCGAGCAACAAGCAAAGAAGCGCGGAGGTCTGCCGTGCCACCCTTTAAATAGGCCTCCAGACGTGGAAGCCTATAGCAAGCTCCTCCTCCCCTGGCTGTACAGCCAATGAAGGGAGGAGGCGGGAAAAGGTGCCCAATCCCTGCAGTGCCCGCCCGAATGTCCTGGAAGCCCGGGAGCCGGGCAAACACGCGCAGGGGAGTGTGCGCCAACAGCTCTTCCTGCCAGCTGGAAGCCTGTGGATGTGCGGGCCTCCTGCCAGCAGGAAAAGGCCAAATGGGGCTGCAGTCTTGGGGCGGGAGGCGCCATTTTTGCACGCATGTACATTTGGGACTGATGACACCCTTTGCCACTTGGGTCTTACTCTAAATTGAACTCCAGCTAGAAAATCTGAAGATGCGTTGATGTTTGACGTTCCAAAGTTTTACATACAGTTGGCCCTCCTTATCCACAGATTTTTTAATCTACGGATTTGAGCATACATGGTTTGAAAATATTCCCCAAAAGTATAAATTCTAAATAGCAAACCTTGATTTTCCATTTTATATATGGGACACCATTTTGTTGTGCCATTATATTTAATGAGATGTAAGCATACATGGATTTTGTTATCCACGGAGGGTCCTGGAACCAAACCGCAGCAGATAACAAGGACCCACTGTACTATGAATTGCACCTATTCTTCCCACACTTAAATTAATGTAAAAGTCTATAAGATTTTCGTCCAGTGCAAGCCTGTACAGTTGAGGCTGTTTCTGAGGTCAACAAGCCCCAGCACAAAAAGGGATTTAAAAACTAATTTGGATTTGTTTGTTTGTTTGTGTTTTGTTTTTTACAATTTCTCCCCTCCAAGCAGGAGGCAATCTCACTCTATTTTTTTCCCTTCCCATGCTGTTTTAGACTGCCTCCCCCCCCCCCAACAGAAGGGAAATAAGAATCTTGATTAAACTTAGGAGGCATA
Organism: Urosaurus nigricauda; assembly: GCA_034509955.1. Lineage (NCBI taxonomy): Eukaryota > Metazoa > Chordata > Lepidosauria > Squamata > Phrynosomatidae > Urosaurus > Urosaurus nigricauda. The sequence continues at coordinate 37,910,299 of JAOEGL010000003.1, forward strand.
ACAAGCCATTTGATTGTTGTTTTTAATTAAGTTAAAAAATTCAAAATTACCTCCATGACTTCTAGGGGGCAACGTCTCAAGGAGGAGCCAATGCTCTCCTCCCCCCTCCCCCACCTGCAATTGCTATCCCCATTTATTTACTTCACTCTAGGAGGGACTAAAAATTGAATTTAGGCCATGATTATTAAGTGCATTTCTCGTTAGATTGACTTTGTATGCCAAGAGATTGTATGTGTAGTTGGCAGGGGATGTTTGGATATTCCCATCTTCAACTGCCTTCAATATATGAAAGACTACCATCAAGCCATCAGCTATGAAGAATTTTGAAGCCTATACTCATAATTCTCAACCAGTGTTTATGGTTGAAAGTTAAGAAAAGAATGGAAATAACTGTACTATGAGCAAAATAAATAATTTTCTTGTTTTATGTGCAAGTCTGGTACTGGTGGACTACACCACCCCTTTGAGCACCAGATTTTCACCACCCCTTTGAGCAACAGATTGGGGCCATGGCACATTGCGGCTCTGATCTGGCATTTTTCCTCCCAAAAAAGAAGCAACAACATGCTGCTTCTTTTTGGGGAGGAAAAGGGGTGGCATTTCTGCCATGGTTCTGGATTTTCGGCACTCCTGTGGCATGTGGCTTATGAATGCCATGCTGCTCGAGCCCCACAATGTGCAGGTGGGCAGCATGACACCAGCTTAGAGGTGTTGTCGGGGCATGCATCTTAATATGTTTCGTGTTGCAGAAATGTGGAAAGTGTTCATTTTATTTATTGATTTTTTTCTTATTGAAGTTTTCCCCACACACTTTATAAATTAAGTATATCAAACAACACATATACACACCGTAAATATGATCGCAATACTGTAAGAAAATGAAGAAATGTAAATTACATAGTTACACAAATCTTACAATCAAAACATATTTACTTTTTTTAAATTTACCATATTGACTATCGTACCTAGAATTGTGGTACTGCGTTTTCCATGTTAAAGAATGTCTGCATTTTTTAACATGTCATGCTTTGTTCCAACCTCCATCTTTACATGTAATGTGTTTCTGAGTTCCTCTTTGCCCTACACTTATCTTCTACTCTAGGTATGAAATTTGGTACTAATGATATTTTGCCAGTGCTGGAGAGCATTCTGAGTTTGTATTACTTCATAGCTGTTTAGAAGTGTCTGTATAGATTTTGGCTGAAAATGCCATTGTTTCACTTACTTTAAAATTTTCAGTACAATGAGCCCAAAATACAAGTCCAGCACCATCTCTTTACTTTGAGCCAAGATGGCATTGTGGCTTGAGTGTTAGATTATGACTTTGCAGGCCAGGTTTTGATTCTCATCATTAGGGGAAGTCACTGGCAACCTTCCTCTGAACAAATCTTGCTAAGAAAACCCCATGATAGTTTCACCTTAGGGTCATCATATTTTGAAAATTGCTTGAAGGCACACAACAGCAGCAGCAGCAACAACAAAAAACAAATATATGAAATAAACTGACAGTAGCAACAACAATGGCAGTGCTATGATATTTACAGCAAGAAGGTCTAAAATGTAAGTAACTAAAGGTTTCACTACAATGAAGTAGTTGTGATAATCAGTCTGCTTGTGGTCATCAGCGGTGTGTAGTTAATTTCCCCCTCTTTATATAATGTTTATGTTTGTCCCTCTGTACTGTGAATGCTGCCTGTATATGTGGTGGTCATTGCCTATTGTGTGGAATGCACAAAAGATGTATTTATCAGATGCATAATGCACACACTTGCCTATGTGTGTTATCTGCATGGAGGGGGGTGCATGTTGTGTGACAACCATGTGCAGGCTCAGTGTGTCTAAGTATAGGGCTTGTTAATCCTGTTTACTGCTAGCAGCAAGAGGGACAGGGAGGCACTTAACAAGAGCTGACACATGAAGAAATAAGGCTTTTGTCTATGTTGTACATTAAACAATTCATGAGGGTTGAGGTTGAGTAAAATGTTTAATGAACATTGGCCTGTTTAAGCTGCCTACAGCTGGTTGTTTCTCAGCAGGGCCAAACACATCCGAAGAAGAATAGGAGATGAGCTTTATGTTAGAAAGCTTTTTAAAAGAAAAAGAAAAGGACACGAAGAATGAAATGAAGAGACCACATTTTCTGCTTGCTAAAAGGGAGAAACTGATAGATAATGGTAGCTATGCTTACTGTGTTCTCACCACTGTCACAAACAATGGTAGGTTTGGGAATTAAGTGGGAACTCCACTAAAGAGAGTCTGTTTTCTCCCGGTGCCCACATTTATTCTCACTAAAGTTACAGATTCTTTCTTGTAGAGGCAGGAGCCAGAATGCTCTTTTTTTTTCTTTTTTTCTTTTTTCTTTTTTTTTTTTTTTTTAGCACTTAGTTTATTCACACACTAGATCCTACAGAAGCCTTGCTCAGGAAAGAAAGAGGAGTGGTGGCAATAAGTGCAAACCATTAGGCTATATTTATGCTCCTTCGCTTGTGATGGGGGTATGCTCTTGCTTGTCTTGGTAATTTCTTCAAAGACAGTTCTTGGATGATGGGTACATGATTCCTATATATTAAACTCAGGGGCGTGTGGTGGTATCCATTTTGCTGGGAAAAAGGATTCATTCCAGGCTTAAATTCATTTTAAAGGACCTGTCCAAAGTGTTGGGAGAACCAGCATGGTGTAGTGGCTTAAGTGTCAGACTAAAATTCTGGCAATCAGTATTTGAATCCCCAGTTGGCTATAGAAAGCCACTGGGGACCTTGGGCAAGTCATATCCAATGTGCTGAACCCTGTGCTTAAAACAGGTTAATCAATATGAATAGCTGCTTTAAAATTCAGATTACAGCCTGGAGCAGGTTCAGCATCCTACTAATACAGAAGTCATCCACTGCCATCTTGCATATACCACATCCAATGCAGGATGTACCTACAAATACATTTAGAATCCTAGAGTTGGAACCCACTTGATGACACCCAGCCTGTTCAACACTAGAACCAGGGTATATCCCCCTGAAAATGAATTAAAATATTTTACCAATTTCTCCAAATCTTCTTGGAAGATCCAGAGCTCTCTGTTCTTACGCCTGGCAACAGTTTGAAACACATCCTGCTCTACCACCCAGTACAACAACAACAACAACAACATCATCATCATCATCATCATCCTTTATTTATATAGCGCTGTAAATTTACATAGTGCTGTACATACAATCTTAAATTAGATGGATCCCTGCCCTCAGGCTTACAGTCTAAAAGAGACAACACAAACGGAAGAGGGGAAGGTGATGGGAAAGGGGGTAAGGTATGGTGTTTCTTCTCTCCCTCTGGGGCCAGGACCAAGGCAGATGGACTGGAGGGAGGGCATGGCTTCTTAATACAAAGCTAAAAGGAGGCATCCTGGGGCGGATGGCACAGTCCTGGGTACGCTTCCCTAAATAATATAGTCTTTAACTCGGTTTTGAACCTGGTTAGGGAAGTGATGAGGTGTGCATGTGAGGAAAGAAGGTTCCAGGAGTGAGGGGCAGCAAGTGAGAAGGGACGAATCCGAGACAGGGCAGTGGAAATCCTCGGATGGGACAGGAGACCTTGACTACCAGAACGAAGGGTTCGAGAAGGAGTGTGAGGAGAAAGAAGTTCAGACAAGTAAGGAGGGGCCAGTCCATGGAGGGCTTTGAAAGTCAACAACAAAAGCTTGTACTGGATGTGGAAGGGGAAGGGGAGCCAGTGAAGGGAGGATAAAAGAGGAGATTTATGTAACTGACAGGATATTTTTAATTTCTTTTACAGTATTGTCCTTTTTGCAAGTTGGTTTGAACTCCTTGAAGAGACAACATGACATAAAATACATAAATATTTTTAAAAGCACCCATATTGTCAATAAGAAAAGTTCCGAAATCCATGCCAGGGTAAAACTTTTATTAGCTCAGTTGAAAGGCTACAAAATTGTATGCTAGCTAGGGAATTATGAAAGTTGTAATCTAGACATGGACCTTTTTCCAACTCTGGGTGTTTCACATTTTGGATGCTTGAGGTCTCATTGTTAGCACAATACAGCAAGAAGTATTCATAATGAAGATTCTGCATACTGTGAAGTTGGGAGGGATGTTCAAAACTGAAGCTCACTGCCTTGGCCCCAGTGCCTATAAAACCCTAAGTTAGGTCTTTGAATCAGCATTTAATATCAAGTAACTGGTATAAATTAGACCAACTGTTGTGTAGAACTTCTGCTTTTCAAGCCAGTGGAAAATGTTCAGGATCTCCAGATTTTTGTTCGCTGACATGCTGCCAGGAGTGATGTACATGATGCTTTAAAAATCCAGGCATTCATTCCTCAAGTGCTCCCCTGCATCATTCTCTTATTCACATCCCCCCACCACACCATCATGCCCTGACTTAAGCAACATATTAAATACACTCCATCCCATCCTGTTTTCAGCTTCAAGGTTGTTCAGAAGCTCTAAGAGTGATGCTTAGTCAGGTTCTCTGTCATATGTGCTATAAAAAAAAATAAGGATGGCAGCTCTTACTAGAGCAGATGGCACTGTACACTTGGCATAGGGTTCTGTTGTTGTTTTTAAGCAAACCAGGACCATGAAAATTGGCATTTATGTTGACACATACCCGTGCTACAAAATCCTCTTCGCTTTGCAAGGTATTTGGAAATGTTATTTTTTTGGACTGCAGCTCTCAGGACTCCCTGATCAAGATGAGGATGCTGGAAAGTGTGATCTAAAAAAAACAGCTTTTCTAAGCACTGTTATTTCAGTTATCGAGGAAGAGAACTGGCTCCCAAGGAAGTTGACAATGTGATTATTGCATATTTTAGTGATGATAGTTTCATTATATAAATTAACATTTATATCACCCAGCACCATCAAAACAGGGTTGGGCTCAGTATTGAGATAGGTGCTTTGCTAAGACAGGGATACATGGAGCAACCAGGTTTGTCAGCTTCCTGGTTCATTAGAGGGCTCTCCAGCATTTGAACTTAGTTTTCACATTTTATTAATCCAGATGCCAGTCCAGCCTAGGCCTAGATACAACAGAAGGATAGCAAAAGAGAAAAAGAAAACATACCACTCAAGCCAAATTGACTGGAAGAAGACAGGGACTTTGAATTCAATGGAACGGGTCCCAATTATTGGCTATGGCTAATCTATGAGTTGCCAGAGCCATCTTTGCTTGCCCGGAAACTGCTGTGTCCTATATATGCCACTGTCAAACAGGAAACTCGTTAATTTCAGCCCACAGCCCATTAACACATTACTGATAATTACCATTTTTTAGACCTGTTTTGACTGTTACAAAATGCTGCTTTTTTTCAAAATAAGCTGATTAAAATAGGCTCCTCATTAGCATAAGCTCCTTGCTGTTCAGCCCTCTTCCTAATTAAAAGCACTCATCTGTGGAGGCCTCAATTCTCCCCTGTCCTGCAGGCTGAGGTTTTTTGTTTTGGTTTGGTTTGGTTTTTGGACATTTTCCCCTTGTAGTTGCGTTTATTTCACTCTTTCTTCTTCTCACATACACCCACTTCCACCCCTCCTTTGCTTTCACAGCAACAAGTCATGGCTACCCAAAGAAAGCCCAGAATGTTTTCAGTCATTGCATCGACTCAGGGGAGATGTCACCCATGGGTATACTTCCAGCATGGCATTCAAAACACACATCCATTTTCTGTCTGCTTTGGCCTTATGTCTGAAACTTCTGTGAGACAGTAAGAAGAAAAGTTTGCAGGGTTAGGAATAGAATCATAGAATTACAGAGTTGGAAGAGACCACAAGGGCCATCCAGTCCAACCCCCTGCCATGCAGGAACTCTCCATCAAAGCATCCCCGACAGATGGCCATCCAGCCTCTGCTTAAAGACTTCTATGGAAACTGTTCTTGCTTGTTTGCCTTAAAATATATGAAAGCACTGTAAAATTGGGAGCATAAGGGTGTGTTAGGCTTCCTACTAAGGAAATGTATCCATGAAGATTTTGCACAATGATCGGTTAACAGTGCAAACAGTGTAGTTCTGTAGAGTTACAGTGCAATGGATGACTCCAAAGAAGAAATCCATTTTTCAATGTGGCTTAACTCTGTATGTGTTCAAAGGGTTGCAGTCTAAAGGATATTTTACATACACAGCAATGCACAACACACAGCTCTCATACCGGATAACCACAGCCAGTCCTGGGTAACCATATTATGGAGTTATTTAGCTCAATTTTAAATATGTAATATGTTTCTTATTTATTTATTTATTACAATATTTATACTCTGTCCTTCAGCATTAAAGGCTATCAGAGCGGCTTACAATTATTATTTTTAATTGTAAGCCGCTCTGATAGCCTTTAATGCTGGACTCAACTATCAGAAGATGACTAGAATGCTATTAGGTTCTACTGGTAAAAGCAGCAGTAGGCAGCATTTTTCTCAACACCTTTCACTCGTCACTTTCATAATATGTAAAGTTTGTCACCCTCTCCTCACTTAGTTTGACCTGTGGAAAAGCTCAGGGGGGTAAATAACTGACTGGTTGGTCTCTAATCTACTTTTCAACAACAGTAATAAAAGAGAGGGAGGGAGAGAGATCTAGTGGTGGTACATCTGATATGAAGATATGGAGCCTATGATGCTTCTTCTATGTGAATATATGTTTCCATGAGAATGTAAGTTTCTATCTGAATATGTGCTCCTCTTTAATAAACTCATTTTAATTCTGCACTGCCTTCTTAAGCTGTGATTTTAATTAGGCAAAGGATGTGTTTACTCTCCTTGAATTCTAAAATCTTAGGCAGGGATAGTGTATTGCCATGTTCAGTTGCAAAGGTGCTGCATTTTGGATGGAAAGGATGGGAATTGTGTTGGAACATAACAAATACTTGGAATTCATTCTAACAAGTCATGTCCAATGCACACATCAAGAGTTATATTTTTCAAGTGATTTTTCCATTACATTTTTTTCATGCATGTGTATGCTCATGAAGGATGGGTCAGATTTTGCAAGCCTTATATTGTGGAAGTGTAATACTACTTTAAGCCACCTCTACTCTTATCCCACATCCTCTGTAGCCATGGGAATACTATACCCTGAGTAGCAGTGGAACCTCTTCATAGATCGTACGTGGTCTTCTTATAACTAGTGTTTTCCTATAAGTCATTGTTGGAAAGCCAATGATCCCTGCTAGAAGAAAATGTTTTGGAGAAGAGATTTTCTGATACTCCACAGTAGACTCAGCCAATTGAACTGAAAAGGAGGCATTGGTATGTATTTCACAAAAATGTTTGACTACAATAGTATGCTTATCTTTTCAGTAATCATGGAACTATTTCGAAGCTGTGAAAAAATTTTCAAGGGGTATATTCTAAGATGCTCTGATTACACATTCTAGGGGGATGGATATGTCAGTCTGTTGAGGTAAGAATAATGTACTCTTATGGCTCCCAACTTTGGGGCAGTACAGACTGCTCAAACGGGGTGGTCTTTAATTGCCCAAAGAAGCGGCGAGATGGGGCCAGGGCTGCCTCACCGGCAGCCCCAGAGGCCCCATCCCGGCGCTTCTGCAGGCCACAGAGAAGCGGTGAACTGCCACTTCTCCACCACCTGAAAGCGAGGTGCAGCAGGCACCCTGGACACCCGCTGCGCCCCGCAACCCCTGGTGCTGCCAAGGGGAGAAAGGGGGCCACCACCGCGGCCCCTTTCTCCCCAGGGTTCTTGGTGAGGCCATCTAAAGGTCACGCCAAAGACCCACGCCAAAAAAAGAGCTCAATTTTGGAACTCTTTTTAGCACCGAGGAAAGGGTGCTCTTGGTGCTCTCCTGTGACGCAATGTCATGAGGTGCATGCAGCGTTATGTAAATGCTGCGTGCACCATGACAGCATCATGGCGCGCCCGTATGGATGCTACCATTTTAAAATGGCGGCATCCATACGCGCTAGGGTTAGGGAGGGTGCAAACACTGCGCTCTCCCTAACCCTATTCGCACCACCCAGGTGCCTCTTCCAGCCTGTCTGTATCGGGCCATTCTGTAGAACTGAGCTATGGCAATTAAAATGGTATCAAGGTGCTATAATTGTATAGAGTGGATTAGGCCTCATTAGGGAACAAAAATGGAAATGAGAAGTCAGATGCATTTCCAAATGCACATCCCACTGCAGGATGGCAACTTCAATGGGATGTATTATGAAAGTGGATGTTCATAGAATCATAGAATCATCCATCCACATTGGATTATTTTCATGGAGTGAAGTAGATCTCTTGGTGAGGAACTTCTTTCAGCCTGTAGATCAAGAGGACCACTGGAAGGAAACAAAGGCCTGGTATAGACTCATGCTTAGTGCCAGCTTGGGGCCAATATAAGGGCTACGTAAGGCTGGGTGTCCATAAGCCCCCAGCCCTACAATTGGCTTCCATGCACCATCCACACTCAGTGTGGCATTGTGACACAAGGGTGTCTGCATGCCCAAATGGCTCTAGCTGGAAGAGGCATCATGGCGTCACATCGCATTGCTTATGACACCTCTAAAAAGAAGCTGCTCTGGGTGGCTTCTTTTTAGGGAGCACTTCAGTGCCAGGCCATGCGGCTGGCATGGTACCAATGAGGGGCAAAGATGGGTGGCATGGAGCCACCTGTCTGTATCCCTCCAAGCTTGCTTTTTTTGAAGAAGAAAAAAACTCATTTTCCAAGAACCTTGTACAGATACAGACCTCTAAATGTGACTTAGAATCATAGAATCATAGAGTTGGAAGAGACCACAAGGGCCATCCAGTCCAACCCCCTGCCATGCAGGAACTCCCAATCATAGCATCCCCAGCAGATGGCCATCCAGCCTCTGCTTAAAGACCTCCAAGGATGGAGACTCCACTACACTTTGAGGGAGTGTGTTCCACCGTCGAACAGCCCTTACCGTCAGGAAGTTCCTCCTAATGTTGAGGTGGAATCTCTTTTCCTGCAGCTTGCATCCATTGTTCCGCGTTCTAGTCTCTGCAGCAGCAGAAAACAAGCTTGCTCCCTCTTCAATATGACATCCCTTCAAATATTTGAACAGGGCTATCATATCACCTCTTTACCTTCTCTTCTCCAGGCTAAACATCCCCAGCTCTTTAAGTTGTTCCTCATAGGGCCTGGTTTCCAGACCCTTCACCATCTTAGTTGCCCTCCTTTGGACCCGCTCCAGTTTCTCCACATCCTTTTTGAATGGTGGTGCCCAGAACTGGACACAGTATTCCAGGTGGGGCCTGACCAAAGCAGAATAGAGCGGCACTATTACTTCCCTTGATCTAGACGCTACACTTCTATTGATGCAGCCTAAAATAGCATTGGCCTTTTTAGCTGCCGCATCGCACTGTTGACTCATGTTCAACTTATGGTCTACTTGGACTCCTAGATCCCTTTCACACGTAGTTTCATTCAGCCAGATGTCCCCCATCCGATATCTGTGCATTTCATTTTTGCGTTCTAAGTGCAGTACCTTACATTTCTCCGCATTGAATTTCATTTTGTTAGAGTTGGCCCAGCTTTCTAGTCTATTCAGGTCATTCTGAATTTCAATCCTATCTTCTGGAGTATTGGCTACTCCTCCTAATTTGGTGTCATCTGCAAATTTGATAAGTATGCCCCCAATTCTGTCATCCAAGTCATTAATAAAGATATTGAATAGCACTGGGCCAAGTACAGAACCCTGTGGGACCCCACTGGTCACTTCTCTCCAGGTTGAAAAGGAGCCATTGTTGAGCACCCTTTGAGTTCGGCCAGTCAACCAATTACAAATCCATGTAACAGTTACCTTGTCTAGCCCACATTTTACAAGCTTGCTTGCAAGAATGTCATGGGGAACCTTGTCAAAGGCCTTACTGAAATCAAGATATACTATATCCACAACATTCCCTTCATCTACCAAACTGGTAATTTTATCAAAAAAAGAGATCAGATTTGTCTGGCAAGACTTGTTTCTCTGAAACCCGTGTTGGCTTTTTTTGATTATGGCATTCCCTGCTAAATGTTCACAGACTCTCTGCTTAATGATCTGCTCTAGAATCTTTCCTGGAATTGATGTCAGACTAACTGGACGATAATTGTTGGGATCTTCTTTTTTTCCCTTTTTGAAGATGGGGACAACGTTTGCCCTCCTCCAGTCTGCTGGGACTTCTCCTGTTCTCCAGGAGTTCTCAAAAATTATTGCTAATGGCTCTGATATTACATTTGCCAGTTCTTTTAATACCCTTGGATGTAGTTCATCTGGTCCTGGAGACTTATATTCATTTAGGTTAACCAAGTATTCCTGTACTATCTCTTTACTTATTCTGTGCTGAAATTCCCCTATTCTGTCTTCTTCCCCATTATCCTTAGGTTGAGCACCCTTTGCCTTTTCTCAGAAGACTGAAGCAAAGAAGGTATTGAGTAATTCTGCCTTTTCTCTGTCCCCTGTTATCATTTTGCCATCTTCTGCATGCAGTGGCCCTACTGTTTCCTTCTTTTTCCTTTTACTTCGGACATACCCAAAAAAACCCTTTTTATTGTTCTTAACCTCTCTAGCAAGCCTGAGTTTATTCTGTGCTTTAGCTTTTCTGACTTTATCCCTACACATGCTTGCTATTTGTTTGAATTCCTCTTTCGTGATTTCCCCACTTTTCCATTTCTTATACATGTTCCATTTAAAACTTAGCTCAGTTGAAAGTTCCTTAGTCATCCATCCTGGCTTCTTGAGATATCTTCCATTTTTCTTCCTCATTGGAACTGTTTGAAATTGCGCCTTCAGTATCTCCTTTTTGAGAAACTCCCATCCATCTTGAACTCCCTTCTCTTTTAGTTTTCCTGACCATGGGATCACCCCCAGTATTTCTCTAAGTTTATTGAAGTCAGCTCTCCTAAAGTCTAGAGTGCGTGTCTGACTATGCCTGGCTTCTCCTTTCCGCTGTATAACAAACTCCAGGAGAACATGGTCACTTCCACCTAAGGATCCAACCACTTGCACTCCATTGACTAGGTCATCCCTGTTGGTTAAGATCAGATCTAAAATAGCTGATCCCCTTGTTGCCTCTTCCACCTTTTGGACAATGAAATTGTCTTCCAGGCAAGTGAGGAATTTGCTAGACCTTGAGGATTTGGCTGAGTTTGACTTCCAGCAAATATCCGGATAGTTGAAGTCCCCCATCACTACTACATCTCTCCTTTCTGAGTGTGTGGTCATCTGTCCTAGAAAGGCATCATCCATTTCCTCTGTCTGACTTGGAGGTCTGTAGTAGACTCCCACAGTAACATCCCTGTTGTTTCCCTCTCCTTTAATTTTTATCCAGATGCTCTCCACCTGGCTTCTAGTACTGATGTCCTGGATCTCTTCAATGGTGTAAATATCCCTGACATATAATGCTATTCCTCCTCCTTTCCTGTTTGGCCTGTTTCCCTTAAAAAGGTTATATCCCTCTATTTCTACATTCCAGTCGTGAGACTCATCCCACCAAGTTTCAGTGATGCCTATTATATCATATTTGCTTTGTTGTGCTAGGAGTTCCAGTTCATCCTGTTTATTTCCCATACTCTGTGCATTAGTGTAGAGACATCTAAGAACATGTGTTCCCTTATCTTGCTGCCTGTGCAAAATTTTTTGCTTTCCACTATTGGGTCCTTGCACTGTTTGCCTTGTTCCCTCTATGTCATTTTGACTATTTTCTCCAGCCCTTTTGCCTTCCAGTATAATGTCTCCCTCCCCTATATAACTCAGTTTAAAGCCCTCCTGATCAGATTTTTGAGACTATTAGCAAAAATGTTTTTGCCAACTGGCGTGAGATGCAGCCCATCCCTTGCCAGAAGTCCCTCCTCATGGAACCGCAGCCCATGATCCAAGAGTCCAAACTGTTCTTGGCGGCACCATCTACGGAGCCAGTTATTCAACTCTACTATTTTCTTCTCCCTTCCTGGACCATGCCCTTCTACCGGGAGAAGAGATGAGATGACAACCTGTGCATCCATCTCTTTCAGCTTCCTACCCAGATCCTCATAATCCCTTATGATCTTCTGAAAGCTGTGCCTTGCAGTATCATTGGTTCCCACATGAACCAAAAGAAAGATTGTTGCATACTTGTTGCATACTACACCAGTTGTTTATGTTTCTATATTCAGAAAGAACCCAGATTTCAACAGCCAACTAGTAATTTGTTGTACAGGCTACATAATGTACTTTGTGGCTTTTTGGCCTTTGGAATAGAGGAACCTTGTGGATTGCCTTTTGGAAACATTGCACCCAGTTCAAATTCAGTGCCAGTGCAGCTGCAGCTGTTATTCACAATAGATAATTTGTCTTATGTGGGCAAGCCCTTGTTTGCAAAGTAATGTCATTGCCTACACAAGGAGAAATGCTATTTCTTGACAACACTCCTGACAAACCAAACCAATTTTGTCATTGAACGTGTCCTGGATGACCTCTGGGTTATTTCAGAGCTGAGGCTTGTACTGTGACTATTTTGTTTGTTTGAATATATATTCTGTCTAATATTGTTATGATGGTCCCTATGTCCAGTGGCTAAAACCATGCCCAGTGCCCAGAGTAGAGGTTTTAATCCCTTATGCCCTATTGGAATATGCAGTATGAAAAAGGGTCATGAAGGGACTTATGTGGAAAAGTCTGTGATGTATGTATGTATGTATGTATGTGATTACTCAGCAAGTGACTGGAAATCTGAAACCTTTCCCTTTTCTGCTTGCATGTCTGCTTGCATTTTCTTAAAATAGCATCTTTGATTCACCAATAAAGTGGGGGTGTACTTTGCAGTAAGTCAGCAGAATCTAGCTTATTTAATGGATTCTTCTGCTGCAAACACACTAAGTTGTATTACTTATAGATGAAACTGGGGTCATCACTTCCCACCCCTGTTTTTGCAATTACCTGATTGTGAGGCCATACTGGGTGTCATGTGTTGATCTTAAAAGAATGCAGAACAATATATGTTACTAATGTTTTCTTTTTCTAATACAGGGTTATAGATTATAGGAACTTTGTTGAAGTATAATTTCTCTTTCTTTCTTTCTTTCTTTCTTTCTTTGAATAATATCTATTAATATGGTTTAATTTCACTTTCCTATACATTGCACAGCAGCCTGGTTTAGCTGTACAACTTTAAAATGAATTATTATCTCTCTTACCAGGAAAGGAAAAACCCAGAGCTGTTGTAATGTGGATGTATCACCAAAAAATATGTAACCCAGATTTGTGCATAGTAGAAAGTTTCTGAAGGACCAGAACTAAGAGTTTTTTTAAAAAAAAATGGTCCAAGGAGCAAAGCATTCTTAGTCCTCATGAAAATTACCCACTCAGCAGTCACCTACAGGGTATTTTAAAAGAGGATTATTCAAACAGAGCTCTCATCTCATCCGTTTATCTCCAGTCACATCTCTAACATCAGCTATGTACTGAGGGCAGCAAATTGGGACAGGGTGGGACGGATGTTATAGAATTGGTTCCAGACTTAGAGGAATGATTAGTCTCCCAAGGCCTTTTGACCAGTAGGGCTGGGAAAAGCAAGTGAGCCAGGATTTGGTCAAAATATCCACTGCTTCAAGTCCCAATTCCTTACACTTAGCCCTGCAGGAGCTGACACAGCTAAGGAGAATGAGCCAGAGTCAGTTTTACTTCATGCATCAGCAGTAAAACTGCCAGCTATGATCCATCTGCAGAATCTTTATTACAAAGGCTGATGTAAGAGGCAGAAAGAACCAGCTGGATTTTCTGATCCCAGGAGTTGTTTTGTGGTGCTGGTTGGTTTAAAACGTTAATTCTTGTCTTACTCCAGCATTACTATAGTGGGTCCCACAAATCACTGAAGGGCTTGAAATCATTTGAACCCAAATCCTTGTAAGCTGCATGTCACCATTTCAGTCTTTTTCATTATGTAAATACTAGGGACTGGGTCCAATATGATAATATTGTGTGTGAACACATTAATTTTTCAAGAACAGGAACTGAGGTGCCTGAGATGGAATAAGAAAGTGTAGTTTAGTCAACAGAGCACATTCTTGTGGGTGATCCAATGTTCCTTCCAAGTCTAGGTGTGGACAGAAGTATTACCTGACAAACCTTGGATAACTACTATCAGGCAGCATAAACAGTCTGAACTAAATCAACTCAGCAGCTTCCTAAATCCTTTTCATAGTTGATTCTAGTAAAATCTGCATGATTTTTTTGTCTCCTCTCAGCTAATATGTATTGCTCTTTGGACTGAAATCACCATTAATACTAATTCAGCCTCACTGCAACAAGTGCCCTTTCCCTCTTTCTTATACACATACATGGTGAGCCTTATCCCCTTCTTGATCCTCTTTGCCTGACCTTTCTCTTTGATCACCTGTTCTGTATGAAGGCAGCCTGTAGAATGAGTTCTGCCTCAGGCAAGAGCCTGCTCCTCCTCCCTTTTCAGACATTATTGTAAATTGGAAATACCACAGACTTCAGTAATGTTGCTCCAATATAAAAACCCAGCTGAGATTAGGCCCAGGGCATATGTTCAAATACAATATTGATAATACACTAGGATATAAAAAAAATCAAGAACAATGTTTTACGGCTCTTGTGTGATCCTCCCCCCCCCCCCCTCCAGCTTGATTCTTTCTCCATAGATCTCAAGTAGAATTTGAGTCTAGTAAAGAATCATTGGAAGCCTAGATGGTCAGAGTATTTTATGGGTAATATTAATGCAACAAAAATTATGTTACTATACAACCCCTATGGGGCTGCCTCATTATATACAGATGCTCTTTTCTTTAATCCTGAGCATCTGTTTTCTGTCTTGCCATGATTGTTCCCTTGTGGGAATCAGAATCTGACAATCACTGCACTATTAATTATTCCTTTTGAAGCCTTTGAATTTGGGCACTGAATGGTTTGCTCCACCATAGTTACCAGGAAGTAATTGGAAAGAAATTAAAATGGAGGCCAAGGCCCAAAAGCAGCAGGAGAGTCAGACAAAGAGAATCTTGACAGATGCTAGGAAATGAAAGGAAACAAACATGTTATGAGTGAATAGTATAATCATTTTTTCTGGTGGAATACACTTTATACAATTCTTTCTCCACTACCATACTGCTCTGATTCCTCGATCTTGGTTGGACTCATTCCCTCAGCCCTATTGAAGTTATTTCATTGATGATATCATAGTTGCAAATAACTGTGACAGCACCACAGTGTAATCACCACAGTGATTTTTTGGCAGGCTTACTTCAGATTCCTCTGGTGTAGGTGAAAAGAAAGACATGTCTAGGATACTGTTATGTCTTTTGTTTCTTTTAACTCAACTCTAAGCATGTTTCATTGAGATCTAGTTCACAAAGCTGAAACACCCTGTAGGCACCAGATCCCATCTTATTTTGGAAGTTAAGCAGTATTAGAACTGTTTAGGACTTGGATGGGACACTTCCATGGAATATCAGGTGCTGCAACTTATATTTCAGAGGAAGGCAATGGCACACACCTTTTGCTCACCAAAAGCCTTGTGAAACACGTGAGTTTGACAGGTGGCTTAAGAACACACACACAAACAAAAACACTCCTAATTCACATGAAAATAGCTGCTGGTGAACATACATGTAGATGTATATCCAGATCATATGCATGTTTATTTAAATCCCAATGGAGAGGATTTACTCCCAAGCAAATATGAATAAGATTGTCTATTTCCAAATACAATCTGAGTCAGAAGGAACTGTAAGGACTGGGACTCTTTCACAAATATTTTCATCAGTACTAAACACACACACACACACACACACACAAAAGCCAAAATGAGTCCTGTTCAGTGATTTTTCCAGAACCTATAAAGGAGAAATGTATTTATTTATTCTGGAAATACAGTAGACCCTCCCAATTTGTGGGGGATGCTTTTCGGAACCCCCAGGAAAATGGCAACTCGCAAATATTTGAGTTGCATTGAAAATAATGGTGCGCAGGTGCATGCATGCCACCATTTTATCCCTACCTGCTTGTCCCTCCTGTGAAGAGTGAGACCATGGACTCCAAGTCCGTGAAAAAGAAGGAACAAGTGTACAGATGTCATATCATTAGGCTCACTGGTGGTATCTTTCTTCTCATTATATGATTGCTGGTTGGCTAGATTTATTCATGTATCCAGTCCAGGAGCCATTACCACAACTGTAAATTGGCTTTGTGGCTTTGTTTGGCCTTTTAGTTGCATGTGTTATTTGACCAATACAGGGCCTATTCCTATTATCAGACCTTTTGTTCACAATAAGCTGGTAGTGTCTGCAGAAAACAGCCATTTGTATAGGAAGACTGAAATGTTTCCCTTCCATGCCAGTGTTACTTGTTACTGGTCACATGATTGTTTTCTGCTAATTTGATGTGGAAGCAAGTATATGCTGCTGTGTTACTAGAGATAATGCATAAATCAGCTATGGATTTAGCTTCATTTCAGAAAGAAGAAAATTGAAATTGATCTATTGATTTCTCACCACTGCCTTTCAAAATAGGTTCCAAAGTATTGATTGTATTGTTGTACTTGAATATTGATTTTTTTTTATTAACACATTATCTCTAGTCTGCTAAGTATGAAAACCCAGCAAAAGTTCAGTTCAGTTGTGGCACAGTTCATGAGTAATATTTAGGAATCATCCTGGAGAGACAAAGATATTTCTAGTCATATCTCTTGATCAAAACTGTTGAGATGAGGCCAAGTTAATCTTCTTGACTATTGCTAAATGCAGTGTCTTCCAACTAAATATAAACTAATTGCCCTATCCATAGTGAATGGCACTTCTGGAGCAACAGTGCTGGGAAAGATGATATCAGTATGGAGAACTGAATTACAAACTATAAAGATCACAGTTGTGTGTCATGCTTTCTTTAGGAGAGGAGAAGAGTACCTAGTCCCATCTTTTCGTCCTTGCCTTCCACAAGATAAGAGCAAAAGAAAAGTTTCCTGATTGCATGGAGGCTTTCTATGATAGCAAGATTCCTAATTTTCTAGGATTTAAATTATGTGGAATGCCTCCACATGAACTTTAGTATGTATGCTGGCTGGAGTCCAGCATATGTAAGGGAACACCTCCTCCCATACAATCCTTCCTGCACATTCAGGTCCTCTGGGAGGAATCTACTCCAGCCAAGAAAACCAGGCTGGTGGTGATTTCCCAGAGGACCTTTTTAGTTGCCACTCCTAAAATATGGAATGACCTGCTGGAAGAGATCCGCCATATTACACCTTTGGAGGCATTTAAAAAGGCGATAAAGACGGATCTCTTCCGGTGGGCCTTCCCAGACTAACCTCCAGCTGAATTAACCAAATTGATCCATTCACTCTTTCACCACCTCTCTTGGTGGTCTCTTTGAATAATTCTCTTTGAATAACCTGTGTCAGTACTTAGTTACAAAATTTGTAACTAAGTATACTGTACTGAGGATATTGTATTGTATCTTGATGTTTATGTGTAATTCTAGCAGAAGGAGGGAGGGTTAAGGAGATTGGGGAATTTTATTATTGTCTGTATATCTGTTTTATTGGATTGTTGCTACCCACCTAGCTCCTGGAAGGGAGAGGCAGGATATAAATATTTTTTATTATTATTATTATTATTATTATTATTATTATTTGGCCTCTTCTCTTCAAATGCATTGTTTTCAATGTGCAAAAAGCAACTAAATAGGAAGTGAAGCTAGGCACTCTCTTGTTCTCTAGTTGAAGAAGGTATGATGAATAACGACTGAACAGGGCTTAAACAGAGTGAAATTTTATACTTTGTAGAATACAGTGCAGTATGAAAACTTTTACCATATCATACATCAAAGTGATACAGTACTAGATCCATGGTTAATCAGTCAAGTATGTGAGGCCTAGATTGTCTCTTCATGGCTTTCATACTACAATGTTTATATGACCTTATCCCCTCCCTATGCTAAAATAATTGTTCAGGATTTACAGGATCATACAAGCTAGCCTTCCCACTGGTCCTCTCTGCTGATGTATCCAGCACACCTACTCTCAAAGAGTTTGATACCCATTAGAAAAAACAGTCCATGTGACCCAAGGAAGATAAACTCTCATGTACTAGACCTCTCCATGTGTACATCTAGAAGACCACTACACATGTACAGACACTTCTTCCAGTGCATTCCAAATATATGGAAAGAAGGGGTTGCTTTTTTTGTGAGGACTGTGTATGCAAACCTCTCTAATCTTATTTAATTGGGGTTTTATTGTTTGATTCCATCTTTTCAAATTCTTAATGCTTCTTCAGGTGCTGGCTGTATTGCAATAGTGGTATTTACCACTTGCATTTCTGGTGCAGCCTGCCTGGTTCTCCTGCTGTTTACTTTTTCCAATCTCTCTCCTTTTACATAATTGCAATTCATTCTGCTTGCCTCAGGGTAACCCTGAGTTGAATAAGGGAAAATAGTAAGTACAGGCATACAAAAAATAAAATAAAATAAAATAAACCTAAACCAAAAAAGAAAGTAAGAAAGAAAGAAAGAGAAAAAAAGTAAGAGTCAAGACTGAGGAATAAACAGTGAGAAGACAGCTCATACACATAATACTTGCTAAGACCTCTCTTAGTTTGCCATTACATTGTGCATCATGATCCTGCTCCATAGGAGGCATGAAGTCTTAGGTCTTGGCATCAGTTTAAACAATTAGCCCTTTTCCTGCTTTAAATAGGAAAGATGAAAACCTGATATCAGATCTAATTAATAATAATAGAAAAGCTAATTTCACAGCCCATTACCTTACATATCCAGGTAAAGGGAAGGGAAAGAAAGAGGGAGTGGCTTCAACAAACATGGGCGTTTGTACTAGTGGCTTGCATGATTAGCAGCGGCCAAAACAACAGCCACCTATGACTCACTAAGTCATTCTGCCAACCAATATTTTTAGAGTCCATTAAACTGGAACCCAAGAGAAAGGAAGAAGAATAGGAGAAGCATCTTCCCAAAGCCGACAGCATCATTTTGCTTCATTAGCAGGGGCCCGGTGCCTTTCTCTTCAACCCTCCCATCCCCCTCCCTTTTGATTTCATTCAACTCAAAGGCAATTCATCTCATTTTAATTATTTCTTCCTTGCAGCGCTTTCACCCCAACTATAAAAGCAAAAAGTTGTGTTTTTTTTTAATTACAAAGCTAACGGCATTAATTACCAGTACAGTAAATGCATCAACGCACGAGAGCAAAGTGGCGTTCACAGGCACTGAGGCAGTGAGGAACTATGACAGCTGCAAAGGTTTTCATTGAGCAGCTTTTACAATGTAGGAGCCTTTCTTGGGCAAAAGAGCCTGAGAATTTGGAAACAAAGAGCAGTAGAAAGCTGCCTCACTAGTGTGACTTCTGAAGGCCAAGCAGTGTGTGTGAGAGATGGATATCTCCACTGAGTACCCCACAGGGCAGAGTCCAGTAGGATGAGTAATTTGGATCAGTTTCTCTTCGGAAGCACAATAGCGTCAGACCTCTGATTCAGCAGGCTTTGGAGAAGCCAGAGGCAGCAATGATTAAATAAAATGGGGTCTTTATAGCAGCCTCACCAGCTCTAACCTGTCTCAAATAATAAACACATTTTTTTTCCACTCTCTGATTTGGATATGTGCATAAGGCACACCCAGTATGACACAGTGGCCTCAGTGTTGTTCTATGACCCTGGAACCAGGGTTTGAATCCCCACCTGAAGATGGAAAACATGGAAAACCACTAGGTGATCTTGGGCAAGTAACACTCTCTCAACTCAAAGGCAAGGGCAAACCCCTTCTGAACAAATCTTGCCAAGAAAACCTTATGATAACCTTAGGGTTCCCCAGTGAACCCTTAGCATTACCATATGTCAAAATGACTTGAAGGAACACAGCAACAAGAAGACCCAGACAGATCACTGTCAGTGACCTAGAAAAGTAGAAAGAAATTACATGGTCATTCTCCTTTATTATTATTATAATCTTTATTTCTATAGCACTGTAAATTTACACAGCGCTGAACACACGTCTAAGCCCTGTGATAGCAAACTTTCACATGGAGCACTTTGAAAAACAAGCCCTGGAAACAGTACCAAAAAAGCCCACAACATGGTTCCGATATGTGGATGACACTTTCATCATTTGGAGCCATGGAGAAGATCTGGCTGTATTTCTGAACCATTTGAACAACATCCATCCTAACATCCAATTCACAATGGAAAAAGAAAAGGAAGGAACATTGCCATTCTTGGATGTCCTAGTCATTTGCAAACCAAACCAACGTTTGGGCCACACAATATATGGAAAACCTACACATACGGACAGATACCTGCACAAGAACTCCAACCATCACCCAGGACAAAAAAGGAAGCACAATAAAAACACTGGTAGACTGGGCAAAACGTATCTGTGAACCCCACTTCTTGGAAGATGAACTGAAACACCTGGACCGGGCTCTACAGGCCAATGGTTACTCCAGCGCAGATACCAAAAGGGCTGCCAGGCCCAGAAAAACCCAGAAGACTGAAGACAAGCAACCACACAAAGGGAAGATATTTTTACCATACATCAAAGGAG
This sequence comes from Urosaurus nigricauda, assembly GCA_034509955.1. Lineage (NCBI taxonomy): Eukaryota > Metazoa > Chordata > Lepidosauria > Squamata > Phrynosomatidae > Urosaurus > Urosaurus nigricauda. The sequence continues at coordinate 37,930,794 of JAOEGL010000003.1, forward strand.
TCACATACAGAATAGGGAAAGTGGTGAAGAAACACAACCTTGGAATGGCTTACAAACTGACGAAGAAAATCCAGCAAATGCTTTGCTCAGCCAAGGACAAGAGAGACCCTCTCATAGCCGCAGGAGTCTACCGCATTCCATGCAGCTGTGGACAGGTCTACATAGGGACCACCAAACGCAGTGTGCAGACAAGAATCAAGGAACATGAGAAACACTGCAGACTGGGTCACCCGGAAAAATCAGCAGTAGCAGAATCATAGAATCATAGAATCATAGAATCATAGAGTTGGAAGAGACCACAAGGGCCATCTAGTCCAACCCCCTGCCATGCAGGACCTCCAAATCAAAGCATCCCTGACAGATGACCATCCAGCCTCTGTTTAAAGGCCTCCAAGGAAGGAGACTCCACTACGCTCCGAGGGAGTGTGTTCCACTGTCGAACAGCCCTTACTGTCAGGAAGTTCCTCCTAATGTTGAGGTGGAATCTCTTTTCCTGCAATTTATATCCATTATTCCGCGTCCTAGTCTCTGCAGCAGCAGAAAACAAGCTTGCTCCCTCCTCAATATGACATCCCTTCAAATATTTAAACAGGGCTATCATATCACCTCTTAACCTTCTCTTCTCCAGGCTGAACATCCCCAGTTCCCTAAGGCGTTCCTCATAGGGCATGGTTTCCAGTCCCTTCACCATCTTAGTTGCCCTCCTTTGGACCTGCTCCAGTTTCTCAACATCCTTTTTGAATTGTGGTGCCCAGAACTGGACACAGTATTCCAGGTGGGGTCTGACCAAAGCAGAATAGAGTGGCACTATTACTTCCCTTGATCTAGACACTATACTTCTATTGATGCAGCCTAAAATTGCATTGGCCTTTTTAGCTGCCGCATCGCACTGTTGACTCATGTTCAGCTTATGGTCTACTTGGACTCCTAGATCCCTTTCACATGTGGTCTCATTCAGCCAGGTGTCCCCCATTTTATATCTGTGCATTTCATTTTTCCTCCCTAAGTGCAGAACCTTACATTTCTCTGTGTTGAATTTCATCTTGTTAGCATTGGCCCAGCTTTCTAGTCTATGCTATAAACCGTCCTGAGCATAAAATGCTGTTTGAAAGCACTGAAATTCTGGACCATGCCAACAACTACCATGTCAGAATGCACAGGGAAGCCATTGAAATCCATAAACACCTGGACAATTTCAACAGGAAAAGGAAACCCTGAGGGTAAACAAGGCTTGGCTACCAGTCCTGAGGCACAGCAAGGTCAAAACTCAACCTATGCAAATGAGAAACAGTCTAAGGCCAGGGGATTCCCAGCAGACAATGAGCACCAAGTAGCAGACATTAATCCTTGTTTGCATATCCTCCCACCCTGAGGAGAGCCATTAGGAACAGAACAATACATTTGCAAATTACTCCTTCCTTCCCAGGGTCACACAGGATATATATCTCCAATCCTTTTTCCAGGCTATCATTCTCTGAAGATGCCAGCCACAGATGCTGGCGAAACGTCAGATAGGAACTCTTCTAGAACATGGCCACATACCCCGAAAGCTCCACAAAAATCTATGGATGCCGGCCATAAAAACCTTCGACTCCACAAACTTAATTCAGTTTAACTTCCACATTCCCTTCTACTATATCTCAGTTTATATGATTATTGTGTGTTTGGTGAAGATACTTAGGGAACTTACATAATTTGTCTAACAATTTGTGAAGTTACAGAGAACATACCTGGCTTAGCAGGTATGGAAAGAGATAGTGATATTTGTAGGGGGTCTGACCACTACCCACTCATATTCCATGAGTATGGTCAGCATGTATGGACCTACTCATCTTCTATGAATATGGTCAGCATGCTTGCATACACCACGTTCACCATATGTAACTGTCATGTTAAGAGAGTTTTTGTAATATACAAATCCACTCCACCCCAATATGCCATCTTTTAAAAATAAACCCCTTGGGGCGATGTGTTAATATTTAGTGGGGAAATGGTGTAAGGTCTGAACCAATGAGATACTGAGAACTCAAGAAATGGTGAAGCAGACATCGCAGCAGCATTGGAGAATCAATCTGTGGCTCTCCATAAGTCTCTGGACTTCAGCTTCCAGTAGTTCCACCAACAGAGGCAGTTGTCAGGGATTGTGGGAATTGTTCAAGACTGCTTGGCTGATGTCAGATTACCCACCCCTGCTCTACAGGGAGGTTTCCAGGCATAGCAAATATTTATCTATGCCCCTATCAGTGTACTTACAGTGTACAGATTACACACTTTGTAATCAGGAGTACACTGTTTCAATTCATTGAAATTCTGTTTTTTGCCAACAGTAGCCTCAAACCATCTACTTACATGCATTGCATAAAAGACATTAATGTGTAGAACAGGGGTGCTTAGAATGGCTCTTGTGCTAATAGGGCTGAGATGTCATGCCTTCAGTGCTTTCCTTTGTTTCTGTTTCACCAATATCCATGTCCTCATGATGTTAGCTAGCAATTCCTGATACAACCTGCCACTACATACTGATACTTAAATAACTTGCATCTGAATGGGAAGATAATTGGGAAGAGATACTGGAAGCTCACATTGGCCTTCAGTTCCTAGAAGTGAACCAAATTGCATGTTGGGTGAAAACATGCTTTGTTGAGAACTATTGTCTATATGAAGGCAGCTGAACACCTATGGACTAAATGTTTCCCAAGTTAGTTGGGAACAATCTCAAAGGAAAGCCCACAAAATTAATGGGAGGGGTAAAACTAAGATCAGCAGGAAAGCTGCTTTAAAAATAGCTTATTAAAATCACAGGAGCACCAGAACCTTGATTTAAAATTAAAAAACTAGGAAGGGGCGGGGGCAGAGCTAGAAGAGCTAAGCACAGTAGAAACATGGGCTTATGAAACCCAAAAGGAGTCCTTTAAAATTGGATACCCAAGCAAGAGAACTGAGCAGCATGCAACATAAATTTTGGCAAAAAATTGATATTAAGAAGAAATCTGAAGAACCAACAGCCGGACATAATATAGCCAATAATAATAAATGTTTGAAGTACCAGAAGAAAGAGGCTCAAGGCAGAGTTAGTAAAGGGCACAGTCAGCAAAGATAAAGAGATTGTGAGAAGCCAAATGAGCTTTTTGGCTGGCTAAGTCATAAATGAAGAGAATAATGGGTCATGATGCACTCTAGTAATTTACAGTGTGGGTCCTGTCCTCAAAACACAGAGGGAGGGAGAGAGTGTATGCTCAAAACCCATCCAGGATCAGAGGAATGCAATTAACTGCTAGGATTGCATCATGGAACTTATACCATCCAAAATCATCATTATCCAGAACCACATGCTCAGATAATTCCTAAGTAGTCCCTTGTTGAAATGGTCCTGGCAGATATCATTTGCATTTATCTATAAAGCTGATTTTTAGCACTGATACATCACTGGATAAATAAGTAACTGTACCATATTGCAAAGCTGCTCATCTGATGCCTGGTGTGTTGGTACCAATGGGTCATAATGAGAAGAGCTTTTATGCTATTTAGAGGGGGCTTGCCTTTGCGTTCCTTTGAGAATGAATGTGACTTAGAATCATAGAATCATAGAAATTTAGAGTTGGAAGAGACCACAAGGGCCATCCAGTCCAACCCCCTGCTGTGCAGGAACTCCCAATCAAAGCATCTCCGACAGATGGCCATCCAGCCTCTGCTTTAAAACCTCCAAGGAAGGAGACTCCACCACCCTCCGAGGGAGAGGGTTCCACCGTCGAACAGCCCTTACTGTCAGGAAGTTCTTACTCAGGATGACCCAGTGGATTTCCATGGTTAAGCAAAGATTGAACCCCAGTCTCCAGAGTCCTTATCTTGGATAAATAGTAAAACTATCTATAGTTATAGTCAACAGAGTGACTCAATAGGATTTTGAAAACATTAGAATAAAGATGTGTCACAATCTTGTTCAGCAGTAAATGTATTGATTGATATTTCTTTCTCTCAACACAGTTTGTTGTTGGATGTTGTTGTGTACCTTCGAGTCATTTCCAACTTACAGCAACCCTAAGGCAAGTCCGTTATGGTTTCTTGGCAAGATTTGTTCAGAGGACATTTAACCTGGTTGGGAGAGAGAAAGAGAGAGAGAGAGAGAGAGAGAGAGAGAGAGAGATCACCAGTTGGCATGTCTATAGTAAACAAAATAGAAGGTTAAGTTCATGAAAGTCTGTTATCTAGTACTTCAGAAGGATGGCATTTTTATGTAAGGGGAACCCTTTGGTGAGACCTTCTTTGTGGTCAAAGTAACTATGTGGCTGACTAGTTCAACTTTGGTTTTGTTGTTCTCAAAAGGCACCCTGACTGGTTGGCCACATCTACGTAGATCTCCAGTTCCATGAGACAGACTGGCAAATCCGTAACTTTTATAGTTAATTTCTTATGCTAGCTGCTTTGAAAAAGAAGGAAACAGAAGAACATTGAAAGGAATTTGGTGATGAATTAGCTATGTAAGAACAATTATTATATAAATTGAAGATTTGTTGAAGAAAATAAACCAGGAAAGAGGGAGCAGCTTTCTACTGGTAGGTATCCCTGAGGAGATAAGTGAGAGAAGTGGCTTACTTTTGAGGGAAATGGGTTAATATTTTTATTGTACTTTCATGTCATAGCTACAGTAGATTTTGAATGAATTCTATGCAGATTAACATCTTTGATGTAAATATTCTTATAAAACTGTTACATAATATTTTTTTAAAAGAATTGTCAGAGCATACTGTATACAAACAGCCTAAATTAATGCCTGACAACACATAGTTTACACATCACCCGCTTGTGACTTGAATCCTTAAGAAAGTAGAGTGCTAAATGTGTTCATCCCAACAGTGGGGCATTATGGAAATTCATTTTTCTTTTCTTTTCTTTTCTTTCAAAAGGGGGGCTCCCTTAATATTATATTTTCAAAGATGAGGAACTATTGATTTTTTTTTTCTGTGAGGAAAGCTATCTATTTTTGAGAACATCGATGCTGTTAAAAATAATGACTAAAGTAAATGTAAATTATGTTAATATTTTATATGGCAGAGGTGGTCATCATCCCCCCCCCCCCGCCAATATTGGTGAACTGTAAAATCCATTATTTCTTAACATTAGCTTTGGTGTTTTGCTAGGACATGCAAGCTAACAATTTGGGGAAAGCCATTTCAAAAATCAGAAAAATATAACAATTAAAAAAAAACCAATAGGAGCAAAGGTAGTAGGTAGGCTATTACTTAAACTTGAACCTGTAAAGACACACTGAAATTCTTTTCCTCTAAGCAATTTGTTCAAGGCTTAGTAATCCCACGTGGCAAGCTGGGGACATTGACAAAGATAGAGATCAATACAAGAAGAGATGGAAAACATTCTTCAGAGCATTATATGCATGTATTAATAGCATGAGAAGTTATTCAGGGGTCATAGCATTTGAAGATGCTAGGAATGCATGAAAGGAAGCAGTTAACACAATTCTGGTTTCTCAGACCACTTCCTGTTTCTTATTGATACATATGAGTCTGATATAGGAAGAATGGGCATACCACCCAGTATATATAGTGTAGTGGATCTTCTCTCCCCCTCCCCCCCCCCCATTATTTCTCATACTTTACGTCAGAGGTCACAATTTTACAGCCCACGGGGCAACATAATATTTTATATTATAATATATATATATATATATATATATATATCATATTTTATTCTTCAGAGGTGTTTTCGAGCTGGGGAAATGAAGAGGTAGTTAAGGTTCATATAGTACAGAAAGAGATGTCTTCCATTCAACCACCTGTCCCTATTTTGTTTTGTCTGCTAAATCCTGAACAGTTGATTAAATCATGCGGGAAGAATAGACAGAAACCTATATGAAGACATACCCTTCCTGACCATAAATCATATGAGGGAGTGTGTGGGTAACTGAGTATTTCTCAGGAGCTAGATTGAGCATGTGAGCCTGTAGTTGTATCTTGCATGTAATACAAAATGATTTCTCTCTACCCAACCTCGGCCTGCTCTCATGACTTATTCTTCAGTCCTCTTGTACAGATGTTGTTATTTGCCTTTGAACTGACTCTGACTTTATGGTGACCATATCCATATGGTTCCCTTGGCAAGATTTGTTCACAAGAGGCTTGCTATTGCCTTCCTCTAAGGCTGAGAGAGCGTGACTTCCCCAAGGTCACCTGGTAGGGGCTGAACAGAGGTCTAACTATACGTATAATCTATAGTCACACAATGGCTGTGCTCGGGCAAGATACTACTGAGTGGTTTAACAGGACATGAATTAAAATGACTACCCTTTGGGGCCTCCATGTTCCCATTTCTTCTCTCTCTGTGAGCTGGTGGGGGATTGTTCAGAAGTTTTTGCTTTCTTTATTTGGGGTTTCTCTTGTCATCCAATGAAAAGGCTGACTGACATGAAGCATTATTATCTTAAAACAGGCGTGGGGAGCCTCAGGCCTTGTAATCAAATCTCATCCTCCTGGGCCTCAGTCTGGCCAACAGAGTTCCAAGATGGTCACTCCCCCTTCCTCAGAAGACCATCCTTTTTTGCTAATTTCCAATCCCTCCATCTCCATGTTCTGAAAGGCTGAAGTGCTTGTCCTAAGGCTCAGTTACTGTAATGGCAATTACACCTGTAAGACAAACTATGCTGGTATTTTTAGACCCACATTTGCCCCTGCTTTTCATGGGAGCTAAACCCTTTTGAACTTTTCTGAACTTGGGCTGAAGGAGTTTCCCTACCCCAGTTTAAAACAGGTTAATTTTAAACTGTGGTCTTTGGACTTGATTTGTTTGCACCATTCATTGTTTTCATCGTTCCCTCAAGCTGACTCCAATTTATGTGGACCTTATCAAAGGATTGTCTTAGCAAGATTCACTTTAGGGAGGGGGAGGGTTTCCATTGCCTTCCTCTTCAGCTGAGAGAATGTGATTTCCCTAAGATCACCTAGTAGGTTCCTATAGCTGAGCAGGGATTTGAAGCCTGTTCTTCCAGAGTCCTAGCCCAACACTCAAACCACTGCATTGGCTAGGACTCTGGAAGCCATGGTTAACTTGAGCAGAAGTGAAAACTTCCGAATTACTCCTGTTGGTTATTGGGAGCTGGACAAGGGAAATAGAGCCTGGGAGGATGATAGGCTTATTGTTTTCCCACTAAACTATCCAGTACCAGTTGTAGCAGTTGCCAAAGTGTACTGATTTTGTACCTACTTGTGATCTGTATATGCAAAGAGTGCTTTCCACTGATTAGAATCTTACTCAGAATTATTTTCCCAGATTTAACATTGAACTCCTGAGGTGGTAAGTGCTTGTTGATGAAAATATTAATAAAAATGTGTAATATGAAAATATACTGCTTTCATTGTAAGGAAAAGAATAGCTTCACATTTATCTTTTTAAAAATTGCTTGGCTGAGCATATGAAAGGGAAAGTGCAAATAACTTACTCATTTGGTCTTTGTACCACCAGATTATGTTCCACTTGTATGCTTAATGTGAAGCACAACTATCTGCTTTATACTTTGTTAGAGGACAGGCTTGGAAGAAGAGAGCAATTATTTATTTCTTTAAAAAAAGATTTTGAAGTACAGAAGGATTTGAAATGAGCAGGCGGGAAAAGAGCTCAAATTAATTATGTTTTGCCAACACTTTATGAATTTATTTTTAAGGGCTGCATCAAATTTTCAACATGGGGGGGGTAGCAATTCCAATATCAGAATGTTTTAAAATGAATGGAGTATGGCTACCAGCAGTCATCTCGCATTTGTCATGCTCTTAGGAAAAAAGCGGATATGAAGATTATGTTAATTATATGTGCCTAAAAGATGGAAATTAGCAGTGGCCCTTTGGCTTGTTACAGATGTGTTGAACTGGTTGCTTACCCCTGGTATGCATTTATCTCCCTGCTACCTTTTACATTTTCTTCCACATCTCTCCCCTCCTGTCTTTTTCTCTCCCCTTCTTTCCTACTTTCTTTTTTCCAGAGAAGTACATATGCAAATGAAAAGGGGGAAAACAGAATGAAATTTAATTAAAATGTGTCTGTTTCTTTCCCTTTGAGTGCTTTAGGGTGGAATAGCAAATTGTTAAAAAGGAGAGCACTCAGAATAAGGTTAAAGAGCTGAAAACTGATTACACCCTATTGAAAATGAAAGCAGAGGAGGGGTTGGCTCTTGGCTGAGGGGTTGCAAATCTGGGTAGGTAAAGGACTTTGGGACAGAGTCTCTGCTGGATACAAGGGCATTTTTAGCTGCCAGTGTCACATGCTGCTGTACTGGAAGTGCATAAAGGAGAGTCAGCAACTTTTCCTTGGGGACGGCAAGGAATCAGAAGGTGCAGAGCACAGGGAAGGAAGGGTGTGATAAAAGAGGAGCTTGGTGTGATAAGTATTGCCCTTTTCTCCTTTCATCAAGTCATCTCCTGAGCTGTTCTGTAGTGGCCCAATATAGGGTAGTCCTTTTAGACTGCAGGACTGAATGCAAGAGAACAAATAGGATGATATATGAGGAGTGGAGCTGCTCTCCTTAGATGTAAAGTTTACTACTGCCTATGGCAGCAGTTTTTGAAAGAGCTATTTTTTCCACCAGCAATGCTATATTAATTCCGAGTGCGACTTTGTAAAAATAAATCTTTGCATCAGCAACTATCTTGTCATGGATGCTGCAGTTGCATAATATCATTTGGTCCTCCTCTCACAGGTTAAAAGGTAGTTCAGATTCTCTGCAGAGGTATGAGGGAAAGAGGTGGAAGAGTTCATCCTGAACTGGCCTGGAAATGAGCTGTGTTTATCTTCTTCTTCCCCATCTCCAAAGATTAGAAATTGACTTTATTTTCTGAGTTTACCTGATCTTTGTGGAATAAGAGCACCCTCACTTTCTTTCCAGGGTTTCCCACAGTCCTTCCCAAGACTTCAGATATCTTCTCCTCCACATTTGTATCCACCAAAAATATTTTCTTCCCTTTAATGACTTAACCAACCACTTTTGGTGAGATCACCATCAGTGAAACAAGGTGAGAAGGAAAGAGGACAGCTTTTTTTTTTGTCTTTGGCATCCTGTTCAAATGTACAATATCATTCCAGAATGAAGGGCCTGGTAGCCACAAGGAAGATATAGTTCTCCCAAAGAACAGTGTTATTGCCACAGGCCTGGACTGGGCTATCCAGGGGTTCCTGGAAGAGATGGATTATTTAGATCCATTTCAGTCTGGTTTCAGATATGGGATACAAACAGTTTTGGTTGCCTTGGAGAATGACTTATGAAGGAAACTTCAGGGGGAGTTTCTCTTTGGTCTTGTTCCCACTATGGTTTAAACTGGATCATGATTTGAAATGATTCAGTTTAAACCATCATGGTTCCCACTTAATCCGAATCGCAGAAGCAATTCAAAAAGGGGGAGGCATGGTTTTGACCCATTTAACCAGCATCAAAACAACTTGTGTTTTCTTGTCTTTTGGGGGCTTAATCAATTTATTTGGGAAATAAATCGATTCAGCCTAGTGGGAACCAGGCAAATTCAAATCCCCACCGGGTGCAACTGGAAACCAGGGAGGCAGATTCGAATCTGCCTGGCTATTAAAGGGTGGCAGCTGCAAAGACCCCGGCCCGGCCGTGTCCCATGTCACCGTCCTCCCTGCCTCCATTGCCTCTCCTTACCTGAGCCACCAGCTTCTCCTAGGCTTTCTGCAGCCTCCTTCAGCTTCCCTACAGGCTCTTCCCAAGCTTCCCTGCTCTGCTACCTTCCTTTTCCATTCCCAGCCTCCCTGCAGCTGTGGAAGCTGGGAAAGAGGTTGCAGGGCTTCCTTGGCTTCCTTGCGACCTTCCAGTGACCTTTTTCCCAGCTTCTCCGGCTGCAGGGAGACCAGGAACGAAGGAAGAAGGACGCAGAGCAAGGAAGCTTGGGAAGAGCAGAAAGAGCCTGCAGGGAAGCTGAAGGAGGTTGTGGAAGGCCAAGGAGAAGCTGGTGGCCCAGGTAAGGAGAGGCAAGGGAAGCAGGGAGGCTGGTGACCGGGGACATTGCTGGGCCTTCCCACTACTTTTGCCCTGCTCCTCTTGTTCTGGCGCAAACATAGTAGGAACCATACTTATTGCTGAACTGATTTCTGGAATCGGTCACAGAATTAGCTAATCAGAATTAGCATTTTTCAATAATTAGGAACAACCCCTCTGTTGGTTCAAATGGACCCCTATGTAGTTTTCACTATCATTAACCATTGTATCCTCATGAGCTGCAACTCTGGGATGTGGCTTAGAGGTACTGTTCACAGAAGACCATTCTCAGAGGGCAGTGCTGGAGGATCCCTATTCAACTCCTTGGCCATTGACCTGTGGGATCCCTCAGGCTCAGTCTTGTCTCCTATACTATTAAACATCTATGTGAAACTGCTGGGAGAGGTTACCCAGAGTTTTGGAGTCAGGTGTCACCAGTACATTGATGATACTCTATCACTCCTTTCCACCTAATTCCAAGGAAGCTGTTCCTGTGCTAAATCTGTGTTCCAGCTCTTTTTCTGTGCTAAAGCCAATACCTGGTAGCTGTGTGCTCATGGACAGTTGAAAGATAGATCTGGCAATAAGGATTTAGCCTGTGTTACATGAGATAACAGCCCCCAAGAAAATGCAGCTTCACAGCAAAACCCATCCCTGTAGAAGTTGGATTTGGTCCTGGTTGTACTTCCCTTGGTTACATCCTGTTTGAATTATTATAACGCATTCTGTGTGGGGCTGCCTTTGAAAAGTGGGACTGCCTCAAATACTTCAGGTGACCCATAGAACTGTAGCCAAGTTGTTAACTGGAACTGGCTACAAGGAGTGCACAGCTCCCTTGGTGCTGTTGAATTGGCAGCTAGTTTGCTTCCAGGCACAATTCAAAGTGCTGGTTTGGACCTATAACTTGTTGAGGCTTTTCTCTCTGCCCACCATCCTCTCAAGCGTGTTTGGGAGGGAACAAGGGAGAGGGCCTTCTTGGTGACTGCTCCCAGACTTTGGAAGTGGCCCCATCCCTGCTCTCCTTTTTGGTAGCTAGAGTGGCCCCATCCCTGCTCTCCTTTTTGGTAGCAGGTAAAAACTTTTTGTGCCATCAGGCTTTTCCAAACTAATGAGAGTTAGGTGCTGTGTGACTCAGATTTTAAGTCTGTATAGAGTTTTAATACAATTTAATATTTTCAATGTTTAAAGTTTTGAACTTTAGAAATCATTTGTTTTATAAAACGTTATATATATACTTTTATACTCTTTTGTGTTGTTTTTAATTTGTATTGTTTTAAAATGTGTTATTGCCTTGAGTCTTTCTATCAGGAGCAAGGTAAGAAATCAACCAACCAACCAACCAATCAAAATAAATATTGGGTGAAGTCATGGGGAATGATAAGGCTACATTGTAAGTTTTTACTATCTTGAATTGTACACAGAGAACTTCAAACTATTCTTATATTTTATGCTAATTTCTGTTTTCTTGTTCTTCAGTAAGCATCATAGGTTTAGGGTGTACAATATTCTGCCTTTTTTCAAAAACAAGGAACTTGATTTTTGAAGGAACTGCAGCATGTAAATTGGAACTGGAGATCAACTGGTCTATCACATCTCTGAGCTGAGTAAGACTTGAGACACCATTTCTAAAAGTTTTTTTTTCTTTTAATTGAATGTTGGATGTAGATTAAGTTGAGAATAATAATAATAATAATAATAATTATTATTATTATTTCTTACCCGCCCCTCTGTAAAACAATCGAGGCGGGGTACAACAGGTTAAAAAACAGATTACAGATTAAAATAATTCAAGAATTCCATCCCAACCTCTCCCCCTTAAAATAGGATTAAACTAGTTAAGTTTAAAATTAAATTACTAACAATAAAAATACAATGCAACATAATACACAAAAACCGCAATGCTGGCCACAGCATGGGTAGCAACAAAATACAGAGGGGGGGGGGATAAGGAGTTGGGAATTGGCTGAACGATTTTAGGATCTGGGTAAATTATACAGTTTCAGGGAAGGCCTGCCGGAAGAGATGCGTCTTTAAGGCTGTTTTGAAACAGTCTAGTGATGTAATGAGACGCATCTCGTCCGGCAGGCCATTCCATAGCCCGGAAGCAGAAGCAGAAAAGGCCCTGTGGGAGGTCTGTGCTAACCTAGTCTTCATGGGCTGCAACAGATTTCTCCTAGAGGACCGAAGCATGCGGGGGGGGGGGGTTTCATATGGGGAGAGGCGGTCCCTGAGATAAGATGGACCCAAGCCATGTAGGGCTTTAAAGGTTAAAACCAACACCTTGTACTGTGCCCGGAAACTAATCGGCAGCCAATGGAGAGCTTTAAGCACAGGTGTAATGTGCTCTCTCCTAGATGTTCCGCTAACAAGCCTGGCCGCCATATTTTGAACTAGTTGGAGTTTCCAGGTTAGGCACAAGGGTAGCCCCATGTAGAGCGCGTTACAGAAATCCAAACATGAGGTTACCAAAGCGTGCACCACTGTTTCCAGGTCCCTCTGATCCAGGTAGGGGCACAGCTGGCGTATCAGCCGAAGCTGATAACAGGCACTCCTGACTGCCGCATTCACCTGACTAGTCATGTGAAGCAATGAGTCAAGAAGCACCCCCAGACTGCGAACAGGGTCCTTAGAGGAGAGTGTGACTCCATCTAGGACCAGAAGATGTATTCCCAAACCTGGTTTCGGGCAAGTAACAGCTAGTACCTCCGTTTTGTCTGGATTGAGTTTCAGCCTGTTTTTCCTCATCCAATCCATTACCGCTGCAAGGCAGTCATTAAGAGGAGAGACGCCATCTGAAGTCCGAACCGACGATCTGGTCGTGGAGAAGTATATCTGAGTGTCATCAGCGTACTGAAGACACTGAGCTCCATGCCTCCAAATGATCTCACCCAGCGGCTTCATGTAGACATTAAATAGCATCGGGGACAGGATGGCGCCCTGAGGGACGCCACAGTTAAGCTCAATCTTGGAGGAGCAACTGTCCCCGAGCCTCACCCTTTGAGATCTCCCAGAGAGAAAAGACCGGAGCCACAGGAGTGCGGTGCCCCCGATCCCCAACTCCCTCAGTCGACTCAAGAGGATGGAGTGATCTACGGTATCAAAAACCACCGAGAGATCCAAGAGCACCAGCAGGGTCACACTACCCCTGTCGATACTCAGGCGGAGGTCGTCGGTCAGAGCGACCATGGCAGTTTCCACTCCATGTCCTGTCCTGAAGCCGGTTTGAAATGGATCAAGATAATCGGTTTCATCCAAGACAACCTGGAGTTGAGAGGCAACTGCTCTCTCAATCACCTTGCTCAAAAAAGGGAGCAAGGACACTGGTCTATAATTGTTCCTGTCCAGGGGGTCAAGAGAAGGCTTCTTCAGGAGGGGCTTAACAGCTGCCTCCTTCAGACAGGATGGTAAACAGCCTTCTCTGAGGGACGCATTGATTGTATCCCGAAGGAATACCCTCAATGCGTCCCCTCCCTGGACGACCAGCCAAGATGGACAGGGATCGAGGGAGCAGGTTGTCTTTTTCATACTTCCAAGAAGCTTGTCCACGTCATCGATACTCACAGGTTGGAACTCATCCAGCAAAATGACATCAACGGAGTTGTTGGAGGCCTCATCTATTGGTTCTGGTGGAAAATTGACATCTAAGTCGGCCCTTATCCGGGAGATTTTATCTGCAAAGTAGGTATTAAACGCGTCACAGCAGGCTGTCATAGGGTCAAATAGGGGATTTGACACAGGAGGGACCTGTGTACATTGGGAGTAAAGTGTTGGCTTTACTCCCAATGTACGTCATGACATAGTGAGGATTTGAATCTAGTATGGCATAATCAAACATACTATTTATTGTCTCATACTGACCCACATAACAATGTTTTTGAGTGGAGAATTTAAACTCACAGATAGAGTGTACTTTTAAGACTGTTTTAAGTTTCAAATTTATATTACTCCACAAAATAAAATCCATAGGTTGATTCTTCTCCCATTCCCAACAAATTCATCCTTAAATCTAGAAAAGACAACTGTCATGAACCATTACAAAACATTTAACTGTAACTCTTGAGTCCTGTACAAAGAAGAGGTCCTCAGAACTGCTAGCTATGCTATCCTCAAACACTGTTGGCATATATAGAGGACGTACTCAGACTGTCTAGAAAAACTACCGACAGCAGCATGTATTCAATATGCAGTGTGTGTGGACTACCATCAGTTTTCGCCCACACAGGTACTATCATCCTCAAGAGTTAAAGCCAAGTGTTGGTGTTTTTAGCTTACAACTCTCATCAGACCTAGCTAGCATAGTGTATGGTGAGGAATTGTTGGAGTTGCAGTTAAGAAATTGTAGAAAGTAAGACAGTGCTCATCCCTGCCCTAAAGTTTAAAGGCAATGCAAGCAACAGATACAATACCCCTAATTTTTGTGAATGTAAGATTAAGTTGTGCCACATCTCACCTCAAAGCTAGGAGCTACACAGACATTTTTTGGCCTCTTTTTAAAAACAGAAGCTTTTTTTAAAAAAAAGTCTCAGCTCTGGTTTCCATATCCATGCACGGGTTTCTCAGGGACCAATTTGATTTCTACTTCACATACCTATAATAGGAAAATCCCTTTGCTGTGATCTGGCATAATCTCCCTAGTTTGACGTTCAGAATTTCTCTCATTCTTTCTTTTTTTCCCCTCCCTCTTCTCATTATCCTTCTGATTTGCTTACTCTCATACTCATCCTTCCTTGCCCCTACTTCTCCTTTGGGTCTCTCCATATTTCTTAAAAGCTTTCTACTTGTGCTGTTGCTGCTGTTGCTTCTGTTTCTGTGGGGGTGAAAGAATGCAGGCACATCATATTTTATTTCTGTGCTTTCCCCCTTTACCTCCTTTTTTTTTTTTTTTTTTTTTTTTTGGCACTGAGCTGGATGATGATTTTCATTATTTCCTCCAAAGCTCTCTCTTCCCACTTTGCCACTGCACACTCCTCTGTTGCCCAGCTGGATCTCTTTGGGCACTTGGGGTTCTTACCCCTTGACCCTCCTCTAATGTACCCCCTTCCTTAGCTTTCTAAAATTGGCTCCTTTCAAGTCTTTGTGTATTTTTGCTATCAATGACTGCTACTCTGTACAAATTTCTGCATCTTTAAACCCTCTTTATCAGACAAGCTACACAACTCATTTTTTCCCAGGTGTACCAGACTGGAAATAGCCTCTGGCTGTATCACACCTCTTCAACAGACTATGTCAAGAAGAAGCAAAATCCTGCCTCTGGGAACATGTTCCTTCCCTTAGTTTTATTCTGCTTAGTTACGATCCCAATCATTTCTTTTTTACAGAAATCATTCTAGCAGCTCATGTTCTATTTCTGCACCTTCATCACATTGACATGGAGTTTATTATTTGGCTTCCAAACTTAATCTTTTTGCAGGGAGTGTTTGGGGCTATTCAGGAGTTTAGACAGCTCTCTTATAAGGCTATTTATACAGTTGGCCTTCTGTATCCATGGATTCATCACCCACAGAGTCAACTATCCATGGCTTGAAAATATATACATTTTTAAAATCCAAAAGTCAAACCAAGTGCCCACTGTATTTGCGGTCCCATACCCTCCAACTGTCATGATTTGGCAGGGACAGTCTCATTTAATCATCTGTCATCTCATTTTTTCAGCTGTGTATAATGTCCCTGTTTCTCCCTCTCTTCTTCCCACTTTTCCCCTTTATCGTCAGCTCATTTCAGTTACTGCAAACTGAGTTCAAATTGCAAATATAGTTTGTATTCAACTCAGCAAGGGTGAGAGGAGCAGATGAGATGGAATCTTATTCTTCCCAGAAGGCTAAGATAAAATCAAACTGCTACAACCCAACCTAGCTTATGTGTTCTTCTTCCTGATTAATAATTTTTGCCATCTTGACCAAAATCTGATGTTGCTTGGCCATGTGGGAACCTGGTTTTCATGTATGAAACATTGGAAAATATATATTTGAGACTAAGGAGGTGATGTTCAGGAGCACATAGTTTTCAGGAAGCCAGCCATAAATCAGGAGCAACCTTTCCTTCTAACTCAAGAAATTCAGATGGCTAACTCCTAAGAGGAAGTGTTTCCCAGAAATCCATGCTTTGTATCCTAGTATCCTTTACTTTGACTAGTTTGAGGTGTGAGGCCTAGAAAACAGGAATTAAGATTGAAGGGGGAAAGTGACCCAGTTTTTCCTTCAAGGATCATGTTGCACCACAGTCTTTTCCAAGCTGGTGCCAGAGATTGGAAATAATGAGTGACAAGTAACAATTATGTGTACAAGATTGCATCAGATCACCTTTTGGTGGTCACACAATGAGTTCTACAATGCAGAATTAATGCAGATTGACACCATTTTGACTGCAATGGCTCCATGCAGACTCGGGGCTGTTGAGTCAAGGGTTTCCTCTACCTGTGCTCGAATCCACCCCTTCTTCTTGCCTCTCCCTACTTCTGGAATCACCTTCCCATGAACTTGCGGACTGCCACCTCTCTAGATTACTTTAAGTCTGAATTGAAAACAACTCTGTTTAGAGAAGCCTATCAACTCTCATCTTAACATCATGATTTTATTATTTTATTATCACTTATTTGTATTAATTTGCACCATTGTATCCTATTGTGTAATTTTAATATAATCTTATTTTATTAATTTTACATCTACCGGTACTCGTTGTTGGTTAGATTGTATGCTGTAGGCAGGTTTTTATCTGTTTTTTAAATTGTTTTGCTTTGTAAAGCAGTGTGTAAAGCCTACAGCACTCTATAAAATAAATGTAATAATAATAATAAAAATAATAATCCTGGGATTTGTAGTTTTGTGAAATATTTAGTATTCTCTGTCAGAGAAATCCCAGGATCCTAGGATAGAGCCATGACAGTTAAAGAGTTGTCCAATTGCACTAATTCTGCAATGTGGCAACAGCCTAAGACCTACTGGTCTAACAAGTAATGGTTTCTGACCTTATTATTTTTTTCAATAAACACTTTAGCAGAAATTATTTTATACCATTCTTCTGAGGTTCTCCTCTCGAAATATAAGCAGAAAGTAAAAGAAGAGTAACTAGCAGGGGCAACAAATAATGCAACAAGTTACTTTTTGAGCCTAACAGTTAGCAATAGTATTTAATAAGACAGTGTGATGTAATGGTTTGAGTGCTGTATTAGGACTGTGAGAGATGAGGGTTCAAATCCCTGCTTAGCCATGGAAACGCATTTGCAGACCTTGGGCAAGTCACCTTCTCTAAGCCACAGAGGAAAGTGATGCAAACCTCTTCTCAATACATGTTGCCAAGAAAACCCTATGATAGCATCACTATAAATTGGAATCCACTTGAAGGGACATAACAACAAACAAACAAACAATGAAATAGCACTGGACTACTTTCCAAATACAATTGCAAGTAGCAGGAACAAAAAATGAATGCCCCAAGCTCTGTCTGATGCACTCTAGATCTGTTAGCCTCCAACTTGACTGTTTCCATCAGACTTGCTGGGGATAATGGAGGGTAAGATCCAGCAGATCTGGAAAAACCCCAGGCTGGGAGCGCTGTTCTATACATTCTTAAGACTGGAAGGGCAGTTCTCAGAAATAATGTTTTCTGTGGGTTACTGTATATGTTCTCTTGTTGCAATTACATTTTTACTGATAGTTGGAAATAAATGCCAAATGTTAGAAGAAACTGTGTGTGTGCGAGTGTGTGTGTGTGCGCACACACATGCGTGCATGTGTGACTATTTAAGTTGGTGACATAGTGTTCTAAACATTGCAACCCCATTTAGTAGCAGAGTGAGCACCCATGAGATTTTCTGTCTTATTCACCAAGTGTTTGATGATGAGTATATGTGATGAGCGGGTATGTGAAGAAATGTGACAACATCACTGTCAATCTAGTATATAAGGGCTGGTTTATTTATTTATTTATTATTCTTTGCTTGGAGCTCCCATTCCCTGCTTTTATTCAGGGTGGATCCTGAAGGGACTCACTCACTTTATGGATTAGGAGCAACTTTTATGTGGCAAGGGGGCATGCTCCTATATCAAAAGTACCAGAATGAAAAATACCACTAGAGGGCACTAGAAACACCATGTACTCCACTTTCTGCATGCATGCCATAGTTTCTTGGAAATAAAACCTGCAAATCATTTTATAGGTAGGATAAGGGATGTTGAAGGAAACAGGGTGACTGAGCCAGTAGAATTGCTGATCCAAGGACTGCTCCCCATTTCTACCATCCCAAACGTGAAAGCCTGGCAGCCTGCATCCAGAGCTTGTTAATCTTCCCTTTCCATCCTGGTTTTGGAGGCTGTGAGGCTGCAGTATTATGCAAATTGGACTTAAGCAATTAAGGCGATAATGTTTCCCTTGAAGAGCCTGACAAAGCAGAGGGAACATGGGCTGCTTTACAGAAAAGACTTCAGTTGTATATTTACTTGAAAACAAAAGGGAGTTGTAGAAAGAAAAAGTGAGGGAGAGACAGTATGTATTAGAGGGCCAGCCAAACCACACTTCCCTTCTGTCAAGTCTTTCATTTTTAATATTATCCAAGGCATCTGTTAGCAGACTCACTTTATGAAATCAATCAATCAATAAATTCTTGGGTGCAGATCTCTGGATAGGATCTAGATCTGATTTGGCTAATCCATTCTGTGGTTGACAATTCATAGAACAAGTAGTTATTGAAACCAGGAACCTATTAGGTAAAGAACTGTGAAATAAAGAATTGTGCAGAATGCCCTACAGGCACCAGATCCCATCTGATCTTGGAAGTCAAGCAGGATCAGCTATTGTTAGTACCTGAATGGAAGATGCCAATGAATACCAGGCACTGTGGGCAATATTTCAGAGGAAGGAACTTGCAAAACTATCTCTGAGTATTCCTTGCCTAAGAAAACCCTATGAAATTTATGGGCTCGCCATAAAGCTGACAGGCAACTTGAAGGCATGTGCATACACAGGGCAATGTGCCTTCTGTCTACCATCCCTTGAGCATACCATGTTTTATTTAATGGTCTTGTTTTGAACTGAACAAGGGCTGAAGTCTCAGTGCCATGGACTCTGGACACCGATTTATACATCCCTGAGTTGAGAGAAACAAACATCAGAGTTTCTAACACCCTCCTTTTCAGTCAGAGATCTACTTTGAGATGATCACTCCCCTATGCAAGGCAGGGCACAAACTACCTGGAGTGAGCACAAGGGTGAAAACTGACAGATCCTCTGCCTGTGTTTACTTGAGGGAGGATGACATTAATGAGCCTGGTGCTCCTGTACAACAGTCAGTGGCTGAGATTCCTAATAAGAGAAAATCTACCAAACCTCTGTAGCTGCAGACTCGGATGGGTGATTACACAGCCTTTGCCTTTGTTGAGAATGATGGAGCATTAAAGCAACTAAAGTGAAGATCACCAGAACTGATGGCGTGGGATGCAGACAAAGCCTCTAGATTGCCAGTTGTTATCACCTGGGCTTAGTTTCAAAAGTAGGTTTTTTTTTTCCTGTTAATTATTACAGTGTGGTTGAAAGTTGTGGGCTTGCATGATGAGACCAGTCTGTATACTGCATACACCAGTCTGTATACTAGATACAATCTACACATGGAGATAGTGCAGGCCTGCACCAATTTGTACTTGCCATTTCCAAAATGCAAATGTCCCCAATTCCAAAATGCTCATACTTCTGTAAAACCAATACAAACAGTTTGCTCTTTTATTTCTTTAAATGAAAAGAAAACCAGATTAGGGATAGGGGAGAATTTTTATGTCAGTCTGAATCATGAAATTTCTTCATATTCAAGATGTAAAGATTTTGACACTAAAAAAAACAAAAACAAAAATGGGTGTGGCAGAGAAAGAAAGAGATAGATATTCTTGGTCCAGGGCTTTGAGTGCTTATCTCTTAGAAGTCTGGCTTTGAATCCCTGTGTATTCAGTCACATCAGTGCTGAGTTAGGTTTTCCTCCTCTCTCTTTTTTTTCCTGTAAAAGTTCCTCATTTCCAGCATCTATAGAGAAGACAGGTACTATGTTCTGGAAATAACTGCATCTATTGGATTTGATTATTGCAAATACTGGAGAATTACATGTTGCTAGTGTTGTTGTTTTTGAAGCATTTACACAAATTTGCCATATTCCCCCATATTTGGGGTGGAAAGAATTTGAGGTTTAATAAACTATAATTCAGGAGAAAAAGAAACAAACAGATTTCTCACTAAGCCCCACATTCTCAAACCAGAACTGAAAGGTATAAATGACCAATGGAAACACCTTGATCCTTCACTTTATTCTTCATTCTTCTGCATTCTTGCCACTTTCACAGCCTAATAGAGTTAAGGAGGTGTAAAACACTGAAGTTTTCATCCCATGCCAATTGTTGATCTTCATTTCTCTATTCAGTAAGAAAATAGCACATATATTCAACATTTGCTATGTTGTGATTACTGACTTTGGAATCCTCCCACCCAGTGCTCCTTTTCCTACCCTGCTTGTTCACACTCCTTGATTTGATTTGGTGGCTGTTATGTATTGATTTACTGCAGAAATGACTCCACTTTTCACTGTAAGCTCTTGCTTTAAAAAATAAAATAAAAATCCGAGCATTTGTTTGAATCTTCCACCCTTCCTTTTTCATGGGTTGCCCTCTTCCCTTTCTCCTTAGAGACAATGTGGACATTCTGACAGCTGTGTAATGAGCTTACATTTTCACAAAAGGCCAGATCTGATTGTGACTTGAATGGCAGCTGCCAAGCAGGTAGAGGAATACATTTTTTAAAAGAATTCAAAATTCAGCACTGTATTGCCTTTTCCCTCCCACTGGAGTAACCCAAACACACCTGAGGCCTGTTCCTATTGGGGGGGGGGGGGTGTTGCTTGTAAAGAAACTGCTTCCATCGCAGCTCATTCAGAATCATGGACATTCCCCATGTCTTCTGATATGTTTAATGTTTCTTGGGAGCACCTCCTGTGTGTATGTGTTTAAACTAGAATCAGCAAGATTAGATGTGCACGCTGGGAAGAAGTGGCTCAGATTTCAATCCCTCAAGGGTTTTATTATTGCTGTTGTTGTTTCTGTTTCTGTTGGATTGCTAGATTCTTTTCCCCCAACTGTGACTCCCCTCCCTTGCTTGAGATATTTATTTTACAAGAGTTGCATTTTGTATTCCCCTGCAAAGCATTTCCTATTTTCTGTATGCCTGCCAGATCTTCCCCATGCAACACGTGCAAGTCACCAGGGACTGGAAGGATTTGAAGGGTAAATACTGAGACAAACTAGAAATTGTTTAAGGTGGCACACAAGGCAGTATCATTAGAAAGCAAAGAGTGCCATAAAGGAAATGAAAAGTGGTGGTGGTGGTGGTGGAGAATTGAGCACTTCTGTTAGTGTTGAGCAGAACCCTTCATCCCTCCCTAAATGCAGGAACAGGAGCATTTTTAAGGCAATTACAACAAAAGTAGAATGAATTAATTAAGCCAGTGGGGCAGAGCTGTATGGTGCAATTTATATATTGGGTTTAAGGTGTCCATAATCTCTAACATTTCACAAATGAAAACTGGGATACCTGTGGCCAAGCAACTTCAGAGAGTGGGCAAGAGGAAGAACAGAAAGGCTATGAGAGGTAGCACCAGTTTGTTGGCGAGGGGACAACCAATTACCAGCGCAATCTGAAGACAAATTAACTCAGATGGAGCCAAACAATACTGTAGTAGAGTAGCTACATGCATGTAGTACATGTAATAACATGCATGTCATCACATGTTGCCTGTCAATCAAACTAGTATTCTTTGCTCAGTTTACAGCAAGCTTGTTCCAACATAGTTTACTTTTGCTTGAACTTTCAGATTCCATCCTCCCATCACCTACTGCAGTAACTGAGTGCAAACTATTTTGCTCTGTGAAGCCAGTTTGTCCCAATGGGTATGAGCTGAGGACAAAGGGAGAGAGTAGGAGGAGGAGAGAGAAACAGGGCCATTTTAAATGCAGCTGATAATGTAGGAAGGCATAGGATTAATCTGGAATCTCCCTATCAAATTGAGATAGTTAGAGGGCATGGCTATATAGGTCTATACTGGAGGAAAGGTTCAGCTGTGAACTTGAGTGGCTCATCACTGCTCTCGTGTATCTCGGTTTGGAGATACAAGCTTCAGAAAGCTTTATTCAAGAACCTAAAGGTGTTCAAAGCATGGCAATATTGTCAGGACTGAAGCACTTTCAGTTACAGTGTATATTACAAGGAATTAGCAATTCAAATGTGTTTGTGTGGTCACCATCCATTCCTCTTTAAACCAAAATATTCCTGTTCCCAGAGCTACCCCTCCTTTCCTCTCCATAGCAAGCATTCCCATCAAATTGACCTTGACAGTTCAAAACACATTCTTCTATCCCTCGCATCTGCTCATTAGCCAGCTTCAAGAAAAATAAACATTGTTTCCACCCAGCATCAGCACTTATATAGCATAACCCATCATCCAGTATTACAAGCAAAGCATATAGCAATAGCCAGCAATCATGGCAGGCTCATGGCAGGAATTATGATCCTGACAACTGCATTTACTCATTTCATGTTGTTTTCTTGCTGACTTGCCATTGCAAGAGGGTTATTGCCTGGCCAGCACACTGTGAACAGTTTGTACGATCATGAGCATAGTCTAAGCACTGTGTCCCATACAGGGGCCAGAGAAGAACAGCATCTGTACAACATTATCCCAAACAGTGTTCCTCTTCGATGTGCCTCTCCATCATTGCCATGGTAGTCTGATTCAGCTGACAAAAATCTCATAGGCATTGGACAGGTACCAATTCAGTGCATGTGGATCGGAAGTGGGACAGCAGGTACAATCTTGCCATCACATTTTGCCTATTGCCATCTTTTCATGTTGTATATGCATACATTGTATCTCATCTGAATATGGCTTGTGCCTCCCAAAGATTTGAATGAATGTCTGGCTTTCACATTCTAGACTAGCTCCCTCAGTTACAGCCAGAGCAGGGAAGTTACTTTATTAATGCTCCTAATGTGCTCTGAATGGAAAGCACCAGAAAAAGACACAGCTCTGTTATCATTCCAAAATCTAATATTTCCCCTTAAAAGAACAATAATAAAGGAATGTAATGCAGAAAATTATGAACAGTTGAAACTGGAGGCCTAATAGCAGGCTCCACCCAAGAGAAGAGAAGAAGGAAAACTAAGAGGCATGAGGAATGTTTTTGGTGAGGGAATGAGTTATCTTTGCCAGTCAATAGGAACACAAGATTCCAGAGAATTTACAAAATTATTGAAACTAACTGCAAAGCAGACTAGCTTCTACAGGGTCAGTCAGCGGCAGTGGCGTCACTAGAGTTGGGGTCTCCCAGGGCAGAAGCTCATGGTGTCACACCTCCCCCCTCCCCAATTGACAGCCTCCCATGCCACACCATACAGAATCCTTAGCAATTTTTGTTGTTGTTGTAAAGTTACTCATAAATCATAATTCCCATATAATACTGAATGTAATGGTAATAATTGTGACTTCAACTATCCTGATATTTGCTGAAATTCAAATTCTGCCAAATCCTCAAGGTCTACCAAACTTATCACTTACCTTGAAGACAATTTCATTGTGCAAAGGGTGGAAGAGGCAACAAGGGAGAAAGCTATTTTGGATCTGATCTTAACCAACAGGAATGATCTAGTTAATGGGGTGCAAGTGGTGGGATCCTTAGGTGGGAATGACCATGTTCTCCTGGAGTTTATTATACAGTGGAAGGGAGAAGCTAGGCATAGTCAGACATGTACTCTAGACTTTATGAGAGATGATTTCAATAAACTTAGAGAAATACTGGGGTGATCCCATGGTCAGGAATACTAAAAGAGAAGGGAGTTCAAGATGGATAGGAGTTTCTCAAAAAGGAGATACTGAAGGCACAATTTCAAATAGTTCCAATGAGGAAGAAAATGGGAGGTGTCTCAAGAAGCCAGGATGGATGACTAAGGAACTTTCAACTGAGCTAAGTTTTGAACGGAACGTGTACAAGAAATGGAAAAATGGGGAAATCACCAAAGAGGAATTCAAACAAATAGCCAGCAGGTGTAGGGATAAAGTCAGCAAAGCTAAAGCACAGAATGAACTCAGGCTTGCTAGAGAGGTTAAGAACAATAAAAAAGGCTTTTTTGGATATGTCCGCAGCAAAAGGAAGAAGAAGGAAATGGTAGAGCCATTGTGTGGTGAAGATGGCAAAATGCTAACAGAGAAAAGGCAGAATTTCTTCCTTCTTTGTTTCAGTCTTCTCAGTAAAGGCAAAAGGTGCTCAACATGAGGATAATGGAGCAGAGGACAGAACAGGGGAATTTCAGCACAGAATAAGTAAAGAGATAGTACAGGAATACCTGGTTAACCTAAATGAATACAAGTCTCCAGGACCAGACGAACTACATCCAAGGGTGTTAAAAGAGATGGTAAATGTAATATTGGAACCATTGGCAATAATCTTTGAGAACTCCTGGAGAACAGGAGAAGTCTCAGCAGACTGGAGGAGGGCAAACATTGTCCCCATCTTCAAAAAGGAAGGATCCCAACAATTATTGTCCAGTTAGTCTGACATCAATTCCAGGAAATCTGATCTCCTTTTTTTGATATAATTACCTGCTTGGTTGATGAAGGGAATGCTGTGGAAATAGTATATTTTGATTTTAGTAAGGCATTTGACAAAGTTCCCCATGACATTCTTGCAAACAAGCTTGTAAAATGTGGGCTAGACAAGGTAACCATTACATGGATATGTAACTGATTGATTGGCCGCACCCAAAGGGTTCTCAACAATGGTTCCTTTTCATCCTGGAGGGAAGTGACCAGTGGGGTGCCACAGGGTTCTGTCCTGAGCCCAGTGCTATTCAATATCTTTATTAATGACTTGGATGACAGAATTGGGGGCACACTTATCAAATTTGCAGATCACACCAAATTAGGAGGAGTAGCTAATACCCCAGAAGACAGGATCAAAATTCAGAATGACCTGAATAGACTAGAAAACTGGGCCAAAGCTAACAAAATAAAAATTCAATACGGAGAAATGCAAGGTTCTGCACTTAGGGCGCAAAAATGAAATGCACAGTTATAGAATGGAGGACACCTGGTTGAACGAGACCCAGCACAATGGATGCAAGCTCCAGGAAAAGAGATTCCAGCTCAACATTAGGAGGAACTTTCTGAGAGTAAGGGCTGTTCGACAGTGGAACACACTCCCTTGGAGTGTAGTGGAGTCTCCTTCCTTAGAAGTCTTTAAACAGAGGCTGGATGGCCATCTGCTGGGAATGCTTTGATTAGGAATTCCTGCATGGAAGGGGGTTGGACTGGATGGCCCTTGTGGTCTCTTCCAACTCTATGATTCTATGATTCTATACCTTTGAGTTACAATATCAGAGGAACTGCCTAAATGTATTAACATGTACATAGTTTCATGGGTTTAAAGTGAAATTTTGATAAGATGGGATGTTTTAGTAGAAATGTAAAAATAATTAAAATTATTTTTTAAATAAATTTAAATTTTATTTTTTTTAAAAAAAAAAATCCTAGAGCCTATTTTTTCTTCTTTCACTGTGCCTTGAACCACTCACACCACCTCTTTGGAAGGATTAATAAAATAACATTGGTGTTTTAAAGGGATACTAGTGAACATCACAGACTGTTTCCTGCCAAAAGGAAGATTTTTGGGGAGCAGTTGTGTCACACCCCTTAGAGTGTCACCTGATACAGTCTGCACCCCCACATGCCTTAATGACACTCCACTGTCAGTGTCCCCACTGGAGATATAGTAACTTCAAGGTATGCTTCTAGGCATTTCTTCTACAGTTCTTATAGAGAGGAGTCAAACGTAGCACTTATCAAGCCCAAGGCTGCAACAATTAAATGTGGTTGTTAATTAAAGAGTCTCATAGAGCTTGAGCAAGATTTGCCTTTTCCTCTTTTACTAGAGGCACACATAAGATAAAAATCTTCCCATTATGAGTAATTATACCCCATTGAGACCAAAATGATGGAGTGTCACATTCCACAGATCTTACCAGAGTCTACCCCTAGAGCCTCTCCTCTGCCTAGATTTGCTCCCAGGAGGAGATGAACAAAGCGGGAATAAATATTGCCAGGCTAATTGACCATTTCATATTGGTGGTTTTCAATCCTTCATATATTACCCATGAGGGGTAATCTGATGGGAACTAAAGCCATGGATTCTGTCTTCTCCTTCTGTCTCCATTTTACAGGCTGCTGGGAAAAAGACAGAAGACACTTGAGAAATTGACTGTTCATTTGCAGAAGGCTTTTACAATTAGGCTGGCAGACTCATGGAGCCACATGTAACCCTTGAGCTGCTGATCATCCACCCATTTTAAAGTTTACTCCTTGTGTATACTGAGAGCTACAATCCATAGCAGACATGGGCAAAATGCAGCTGGCAATCAGGCTATGCTGGATAGTATTAATGAGAATAGGAGTCCAGCAGTATGTGGAGGACTTTCCTTTTACCACCTTGATCTATAAAGTCTCTGTGTGTGTGTGTTTGTGCGCACACACACACAACTTCAGTTTACCTGTTGACTTTTAGCAACCCTGTGACTGTCATAGGGTTTTCTTAAGCCAGGAATACCCAGAGGTAGTTTTACCAATTCCTTCCTCTGAAATATAGAGTACAGCATCTGGTCTCCCATCCAAATAATAATCAGGGCTGAATCTGCTTAGCTTCCAAGTTCAGATAAGATCTGGTGCCCCTACAGTATTTATACCAGGTACCAATCTAAATCAGTTTTGAAGCGAGAGACACCAATATTGTGTGTCTCACTGCATTTTGACGTGTAGGCATATGACTAAGGGGTGGGAGGTTGGTTTTTTTTTTTTTTAGATGTACTGTACACCTAAAAACCTGAAGTGTGAACATGACAAACGTCTGTTTTTGCAAAAAGATGTATCATGCCCTTCTTGTGCTTGGCTGCAGCTCCCTGTATCTCCCTGTCCTTCAGTGGCAAACTCTGCTTTATTGTCCTGCAGTGTGTGAAACTGACAAAAAATCAGGAGCTAATAGAAAAGTGGGAAGGCGAGGGGAGGATCTTTCCTTTATAGAATGTTAGTAGAATACATAATAAGAAAACTTTAATGTTTATTTCAGTAATGCCATTTCCTGGTACAGATATTTAATCAACCCCCTCCCCCACTCCCCAAAAAGCCCCAACTACATTGTTTGAGTATTATTAGTTAACTGGTAATGATTTTGGTTCATTTTCCTTTTAATCTGTTTTCACTGATATCTAAGGGTGTTCAGTATCATGAAAATGGAAATCTCTTGCCCAGTCCAAAAGAACTTGACCAGTGGCTTTTAGGCTGTATGGAAACCAGGGCTCAACATACACTGCACTTATTTCAATAAAGAAGAAAGGCTAATTTTTTTTCCAGCTAGGAATTTGCCTACTCTCCCTTTTTGGATTACAGATCGCCTACAAAAAAAGGATTGATCTACACACCTCAGGCTTTATTTACCTTCCTAATACTTTTGGATCATATCTGGCACCTTGAAATTTCCTTTTGTTCTCATCAGTTCCCCCTACTGTTACAATAAGTGCAAACCGGATAATGTTAACACAACTAATTCCTGTTGATATCAAAAGGACTTAAATACTTAACTAGGTACATAAATCCCAATGGGAATTACACATGTTTACATTTCTCTGTATTATGATCTAGAAGACTACAAGTGAGTATGATTTTCTTGTCAGATCTAAAATGGGTCACTTCCAAATCCTTTTTGTTCTATAGCTGAGTATGAGAGCACTCTGTATTTTCTAGAGTGCAATAATGGCTTAGGCCTATGTTTTCACTGAGGTTTTCTGAACAATGGACTTGCCTGCATGGACCTAAAAAAATCCTGTCCTCCTTCCTCTTGGGAGGAAGTCTGAATGACACATGGACCTAACTCCAGTTTTGGTGTGAACTGTCCAGAGAATGCCCAACCTGTCAGCACCAAACCCAGCATATTATACCCCCCTCCCCCAGCATAACAAATTTAAACAACACACTTTTCCCCTGATCTTCCTGGAATATTTGGAGTCTTCTGTTGCAACACCGGGCATATTTTTACAGTGTGTCCCAGCACGATTGACACTGGGCACTTTTTCTGACCTCAAGGGGAGTGATGCATGGCAGTGGCAGCCATGCCAGGCAGCACAGTGGGACATGCATATAAACATCCACCTGGCATCGCAACAGTAGTGTCAAGTAAAAGGGGGAAGTCAGGGCAGCTCTGGGGCAGATGAATACTCTGGCTGCCTCCAGAGAATTCTTGCCTGTGCAAACAAGGCCAATGTGAATGAATAGAATATGCAAAACAATATTTATCATGGTTACCAACATTGGTTGCCAACAACAACAACAATGTTGGTGGTCTTTTTTGCAGGGGTATTGATGAACTGTGGTTGTTGTTTGTGCCTTCAGGTCCTTTCCAACTAATGGCAACTCTAAGCGGGGAGGCGGGGGGAGCTATCACAGGGTTTTGTTGTCACATTTCTTTAGAGGGGGGGGGGGTGCCATTGCCATCCTCGGAGGCTGAAAAAGTGACCTGCCCAAGGTCACCCAGTGGGGTTGGGCATGGCCAAACCTGGATTTGAACCCTGGTCTCCAGAGTTTTAATCCAGTGTTCATACCACTACACCATGCTGGCTTCTAAAATAGGTTGAAAGCACTGTTGTTGTTGTTGTTGTTGTTGTTGTTGTTTGTCTTCAAGTCACTTCTGACTTATGGCGACCCTTAGGCAAGCTTATCATGGGGTTTTCTTGGCAAGATTTCATCAGAGGAGGCTTCTCCTGAGAACATGTGATTTGCCCCAGGCCACCCATTGGATTTCATGGCCAAGCAGGTACAGGCACATAAATAAGGTATATTTTCAGGTTTTCAGATGAAGGAATGCTGAAGTTTGCATTAGAGACTGCTTTTAAAATATGGTAATAGAAAACAGTATGGTATTTTGATTTTAATACATAACTCTGAAAAACTGAAGAGAAACTATAGTTTAATTGGCCTTGTTTTCAATATATGCTAGAGGAGGATTTTCGGTCATTTTTCTTAGGTAAAGATGTCCCTTTCCAAGAACTAGTTTTGAAATAATCCACAAGCACAGAGAAGTAAATGAGAAAACAAACATTTGTGAGGGTGCATTGCAAAGGGGGGGGGAGGTAGAGACGGGGCTTCTAATTAAGGAAAAAATAGGTAAAAGATGAAAAGAACTCACAGAGCTTTACTTCCCTTACATAAAGGCTTCCGTCTATCAGCTGGATTGCCTTAATGTCTCTACTAACAAGGCTTTGCCAATCCACACATGGTCTTCTTCTTTGATACAGCTACGTGCTCTTTATTTTCTAGCACATTATACTTTTTTTTGTTTCTTTAAACTCTAAGGATTAAAGAAACAGGCAGTGTATATATGAGCTGATATTTCATGCAGTTGCTACTACTTTTAATTTACTTCCAGAATAAGATCATTACTTTCTTTTCAAAAGAAAAGAAGTCCTCTATTTCTGTCTTACCTTCTTCTGCAAGATATTGTATACTTTTGGGGGAGTTATAACTATGAAAGGGAGAGATATTTCCTCTTAAAAAGGGAAGAGGACACCCTCCAATTGTCCCAATATGGCAGGGATCAGTCTATTTAATCTTCCGTCAACTCATTCTTTCACTTGCTTTAAAAATGTCCCAGTTTCTTTTTGCTACTCCCACTTTCCTGCTTTGTCCTCAGGTTGCATGTGTTGCTGCAAACTAAGTTCAAAATGCAAAAGTAGCTTGTACTCAGTCAACATAGTAGGAAGAGAGGAGAGGAGTGTCTGGAATCTTGTAGGTAAAAGCAAACTGCTACAGCCTCTTTAAGGTTGTGCATTCTTCCTCATTGATAACTTTTGCCATCTTGACCACACTCTGATGTTGCTGGGCCACACACACCCCAGTTTTCATATGTGAAATGTTGGTGAGTAGGGAAGATTACTTTTTCATGCCACTGATTTTCCACATCACTTTTATTCCAGTATACTCTTATTCCATTCTGTCTCAAACATGAACCTAGAGAGGGAAATCTATAAATCAGCAATCAGATAACAATGTCCTAAACCATGACATGACATGACAAGTATTCACCTGGGATCTCTTCTTTATTCCTTAAAACAAAACACTATAAACAAGGATCTACAAATTGTGGCTGTAGTGAGGAGATAACCATTTCCTAGAAATGACTTCTGATGTCCAATGTCAACATGACACTAGAACAATGTCGACAGCTTAAACACACACACATACATACTGAAAGTACTCCCTCAATATGAACCTTATCTTGTAGTTAACATGACGACCCTTGTATTGATACTTATTTTTTTTAAAAAAAAAATGGAGTGGTAGTGCAAGTTGAGACATAGCAAGGCTGTAGAGGTCATTGTCACACATGTTGAAAAGCCATCTGTGGTGCTGTGTATGTGTGTGTTGTGTGCCTTCAAGTCATTTGAGACTTATGGCCACCCTAAGTTGAACCTATCATGGGTTTTTCTTATCAAGGTTTGTTCAGACAAGGTATGTCATTGCCTTCCCCTGAAGCTGAGAGAATGTGGCTTGCCCAAGGTAACCCGGTGGGTCTCATGGCCAAACAGGGAATTGAACCCTGTTCCCCAGAGTCATAGTTCAACACTCAAACAACTACACTGTCATATGTCCTTCTTTACAGAATACTTTCCTCTCTTTGAAGGGATTATTGTTCTCTGTCCCAGTACTTAAGCATTCTGATGCAGGGAAGAGGCAAAGATTTCTTGACTAATATGCCAGAGACCAGCATTACAATTGCCTATACCGGCAGTTGTCTCTCGTTTTCCTGGAGACTTGATGTGGACCAGCAGCTGATGGGTCACTGAGCAGTATCAATCCATGGTTCACCACTTTGAGTGACACTGCTCTGTCTGAAGACATCTTATGTATTTACTTACTTGTTTGTTAAAATATTTACATCCTCCCTTTTGTCTATAGATCCCAGGGTGTAGGAAAATGAAACCAATGTGATTAACTAAAAACTATGTAAAAAAGTTTTAAAAAAGTTATTTTTTCCATGGCTAAAAACATATTGAAAAATTTAAAATGTTAATTAGACAGATTAAAACTGGTTAAAATAGTTTGAAATGATGTAACCATTTTGCCTTTGTAGCTGTCCAACTGATTTAAAAGATAAAAGACTAGAGAGAGAGAGAGAGAGAGAGAGAGAGAGAGAGAGAACAGTAACCAAACATTTCCCATCAGTCTTACACACTTGGTAAGTAGATTGAGCAGGTATACAGACTTGAGGGCACACAACAACAAATAACTCAGTTTAAAAAGTAGGCATGTCTCTGGCATTATTTCTTCTAGAAAAAAATTGGTACAAGAGGCAAAACATAGAAAGAAGGGGGACAAGTTACAGCGCTGCCAAAAAGGAAGAAAAGCAGTACAACATCTTT
Source organism: Urosaurus nigricauda (assembly GCA_034509955.1). Taxonomy (NCBI): domain Eukaryota; kingdom Metazoa; phylum Chordata; class Lepidosauria; order Squamata; family Phrynosomatidae; genus Urosaurus; species Urosaurus nigricauda. The sequence goes on from JAOEGL010000003.1 coordinate 37,962,265, forward strand.
ATTAGATTCATAGAATTTTATTTCTGTAAAAAAATGTTTTATTCAAAACTAACAATATGCATCTGTAAAATGATATAACCAAGTCTGGTAAGCCTTGCATAGATAAATAAACACATTTTGGACTTTCTAGAGACCACTTTAAGGCTTTTTCCAAAATGTGTCAAAGGATGGTTTTCTTTTTCACCATCCTCCACTTTTCTTATGATTTCAATTTTGGTGACCAAAATAGATCTGTACCTTTTAACATGCTAGGATGGCTGGTAAGGCAGTCTTCCATTTTCTTTCTACTTCGTTGATGTGCAAGCACTTGCTGTATAAATTGCAGGCATACCCAGTTACTGTAGAATCAACTGGGGTGGAATCCCATTCTTTCCCAGCTCAAAGAAAACAAGGACTAGGTATCAGAAAAGTGATTTGTAATTGGGAAGGTTGGTCAAATTTTTATGTATATAGGACCAGGCAGAATTAGGAACACCCAGATGAAAATTGAGACATATACAGCCAAGCAACATCACTGTGTTCAAAATGTCAAAAGTCATTAATAAGGAAGAACACACAGGCTACTGACAACTTGACTTTTATGGATGCATCTAAAAACTGTAATTAAAAAATTAACCCATAAAACCTTGGTCAATTGATCTATGGATCAAGGAAAATACTATACCTTAACTCTTATCCCTGGTGGCGCAGTGGTTAAATGCCTGTTCTGCAGCCACTCACTCAAAACCACAAGGTTGCGAGTTCAAGACCAGAAAAAGTGCTCGAGCTTGACTCAGGCTTGCATCCTTCCGAGGTCACTAAAATGAGTACCCAGATTGTTGGGGGCAAATTAGCTTACAGTTGTAAACCCCTTAGACACTGCTTAGGCGGTATGAAGCGGTATATAAATGAAGCTTGTTTGTTTGTTTATCCAAAAAATGCAGCCATCCCCTTCTCTGAGTAGAGTGCCAAAAAGCAAGAGCTTAGTCCATTCTGGGAACACATAAAAGAAGCACCAACCCCCACTGCTTTCTTTGTTGTGGCATCACTTTTGACATTTTTAATGCTTTGGGCAGGAAAATGGTCGTGGTGGCACCTCTTTGGTGCTTCGCCTAAGGAATGCCAGGAGGAACTGGTAATCAAAGGATTTGAATAAGACATTTGTGTATGTTTGTCAGCTTTTTCTCAGTTAACATCAGGCAAAGTTATCACATTAAAGTTAAAAGCTATAATCACTGCTAATGTAGTCTCCCTTTTCTCTGCTTTGCCTTTACATTCTTTTTGATATGTGTGTGTTTTCTTAACCCTGCCTGTGTCTGGTCACTTCCCCCACACATCACACAGCTATGCTTTACTGTAGTTCCATCCTCATCCACCCAGCCTTTAGGATTAGCATAAACAATTATGCTTGCCAGAATTTTGTAAGTTTTACTTTGCTTTGTTTTTTACATACTTTTATAAAATCAACGAATCATTCAGTTGGAGGAGACCTCAAGGGCCATCAGGTCCAATCCCCTGCCACTCGTAGGAACACACAATCAAAGCACCCCCAACACAGATGGCTATTCTGCTTCTGTTTAAAAATCTCCAAAGAAGGAGACAGCACCACACTCTGTGGCAGCATATTGCACTGACAATCAGCTCTCACTGTCAGGATGTTCTTCCTAAAGCTGAGGTGGAATCTCCTTTCCTATATTTTTAATCCATTGCTCTGGGTCCTATTTTCTGGAGCTGCAGAAAACAAACGTGCTACATCTTCAGTATGACATTGCTTCAAATATTTAAACAGGGCTATCATATCACCTCTTAATCTTAGCTTCTCCAGTGTAAGCATACCCAGTTCCATAAGTCTCTCCTTAAAGGGCATGGTTTCCAGACTTTTCACCATTTCACCATTTTAGTTGCTCCTCTCACAGCTGCAGACGTGGGATGAGAGATGATTATACTGGGCGGTTCCTTTGAAATCAGGATAATTGGAGGGTATGTTGTAGTCGTGATGTTGAAGCACAGCAGAGAACAAGGCTAGTTTATAGGGTTTACTTAGGCAAGGAATACTCAGAGGTGGTTTTACCAGTTCCTTCTCCTGAAATATTGCCTACAGCACCTAGTATTCATTGGCAATCTCTCATCCAAGGATTAACCAGATCTGATACTGCTTAGCTTTCAAGATCAGATGGCATCTGGTGCTTTTGGGATATTTAGACCAAGTTCTAGACTTCTGCAGAATCTAAGCCAGCAGAGGGCAGGCCAATAGCTCCACCCTGCAGTAGTTTCCCCATTAACAGTTTCCAAGCTGAGCCCTCTCAGGCACCTTACAAATGAAAAAGTGGAACCTATGCAGAACTCTGAGCCTGCAGAAGAGCTCAGAAGGCCTACAATACATTTTGCTACTTTGTAATCGTTCTTTCTCTCAATGAACCTATTGTTTCTGCTCTAGCTATTACAGATGTTTGGTCTTCTGGAGATACTTCAGATGTACCATTTTTTCTATGGCAACATCTTATAGTAAGAACTGCACTCTGTTTTGCAGAAACAATGTGAGATGTCTGCACTTTTGTGTGGCATACTTGCTGTGACTTAGAAGACGATGGAAGGTCAGTAATTATCATGGACAGCTAATACTGATGAGACAATCTTAAAACATCAGGCTGATTTTGTAGGAGCTGCCCAAACTTGTGCCAAGGAGAAAAACTCATAGTTTTCTCTGTTGCAAGAATCTCACACGGCAAGCATTTGCTATTTTTTCATCCACCTGGGCTCACGCATGTTATGCAGCTGTTGCCTCAGCTACCAACAGAAATATAATTAGGTTAACATGACCTCCAAAAGTACAGCTTTTTAAGGTCAAAGCTGTAGTACAAAGCAATCTAAGAAAGGGTGTGTGTCTCTTTTATTTCAACAGTGGGATCACATATAAAGTTATCATATTCTAGAGCTTCTTTCCTTGCCTTCCTTACCCACAATTGCATGTTTTCTCTGTTTATGTATAGTAGGATTTCCATGGAAGATACACCATGGATATTATGAAGGAGAAACCATTTGTAAGCACATTTTATAATACCTAGTGGGCTGTAAACAATGTTGCAGTCAACATTTTGTAGGTTGTTACCTGGAAGGATTAGCCTGAACAGTCATGAAATGCATGATTAACACCAGAATCCAAAATATGATTTTTCCAAATTCTGATCAAGATACATAACATAGCAAACCAACCATCTATGTGTTGCTTTCAGAGGACTTTTCAGAAGGAGTTCTTTAGCACTTTCAATGCCTTAATTATGGTTCATTTGTGTTTGGGGAAGGTCTGTGGAGAGGGATGGAACACATGTTCTGAATACAGAAGATGATAGGTTCAGTTCTCAGCATCTCAAGTCAAAAAGCAAACTTCTGAAATGGGGCTGGGAAAATTCATTCCCAATGTCTTCCAGTTAGAGTGGTCCACACTGGGCTAAAGTGAATGATGAAATGATGCTACAGGAGAGTTGTTGTTATTGCTGTTGTTGTTAATTGCAGTTATATCTTGCCTTTCTCTCAAAATGGGATCAGTTTTGGAGTAGGAGTAGATTTTGATTGAACATAAGAAAGAATTTCTTGACCACAAGAGCAGTTTGGTAATAGAACCAATTTCCTGGAGCAGTGGTAGGGTTTCCTTGTCTGGATGGCTTCAAAAAGAGGCTGGACAGCTACTAGCTAGAGATGCTTTGGCTGGAGATCCTACATTAAGCAGGATGTTGGACTCAATGGCTTATGAGCACTAGAGTCACTGATGGGTGCAAGGGGTGTGGCCTGCACCAATTGACACCACAAGGAGGGGTGACACCGAGTCAGGCCCTCCTCTTTCTCTGGGGGGGATGTGTTCACACTAATGCTGCTGTACCTGGTGGCAGCTCCTTCTCAACTACCCAGTAATCTCTCTCTTTCAGAAGAGGAAGCTGGGAAGTGGAGGAGGAGGGATGAATACACTGCTTCCATCTCCTCCTGCTGCCTCACTGACAGGTCATCCCTCAGGTGTCCTGGGTGGGTGGTCAGGCAAACTAGAGAGCGGATGAGGCAGTGGGAAGGGAAGAGAAGAGAGGCAGGAGAATTTGATGCCAGGCAACAGGTTGTTGGGGAGGGGGACAGGTAAGTGAGGCAGTGAAGGAGCAGGGCACTGGGTGACACCAAGGGTACTGATGCCACTACCCATGAGACTCCTTCCAACTCTTTGATTCTATTAATCTTTCTCCATTAATGGCTTGACTGCCTCTCTTTTTCTTAAAGCATCACATTCTCCAACTGTTTTATACCAAACGTTGCTTCCTTCTTTATCTCTGCTGACATACAAAGATACAATAGGTATATAGGTGCACATATTTCTACTTATACTAGTCTACCCTTTGATACTGTTAAAAAGGAATCTCTGTAGTATATTTGTATTTGGCTTAGGCATTGGAAATGGGTTGGAGTCTTTCTTCAGCCATGACTTAACCTTTGGTACCTTTCTGCTACCACTATAGAGAAATGGAAAATGCACTCCATGGATTTCCTCCTTTATCACTATAGTCCTTTTCAGGGACTATTGACTGGTCCCTAAAAGCACTATCTAGTGCAGAGTTAGATGCACTGTGTATGAACAGGATTTTGGTGATTGTGCTGATCAGATTAGCAGTATTCTGAATTTGTTTTCTTTTGGCTATCTGGTGATGAGCAAAAAGCCTTCATTTGTAAAGGTATGGAACTGGCACCCTTTCCACTTCGGGAAACTTGCTGAAAATTTCTATCACAGTATGGGGCTTCAGTTTGGCAAAAACTATTCTCTAGGATTTATTTAATAGTTAATGCAGTTTTGCAGCCTACAACAAACTCAAGCACACAACTCACTGACCCGACTAGACAGAGCCATCAATGCGCATTCCCTAATCAATATGTATTCACTCACACATATAGTAATTCTGACAGCACACTCAACAAACACCTAAGAACAAAAATAAACATTAAAGCAAACCCCTGTGAACAGATGTACTCACCCACTTAGAGGTGCCATGGAACAGCAGCTTTATTTGTAGGAACTTTGTGATCCAGCCCTTTCCTGCATAGTGAGGGGAAAGTACAAACAGACATTGCAGGTTCTCAAAATTTTACCTAAACATTTGGTGTAGCCTACACCAATACACCATTTTTGGTATATTCACAAATCATAGACATGAGCTGCACCATTTTAAAAAAAGTGAAAAGAAATGTGCGCAGTTCAAGAAAACTTGCTGAAATCTAATTGTTAGTCCCGACTAGAATTGATGTTGTGTGCTTTCAAGTTGTTTCTGATTTATGGTGACCGTAAGAAAAATCTACCATGGTGTTTTCTTGGCAAGATTTATTTGATGTTTATATGGTGGTGGTGGTTGCCTTTGCCTCCCTCAGAGGCTGAGAGAGTGACTTACCCAAGGTGACCTAGCAAGTTTCCATGGCCAAGCAAGGATTTGAATCTTAGTCTCCAATACATTACACTACACTGACTCTCCCACTGAAGTAATGCTAAGTTGGTACATCAATACATATGTATATTCCATTCAGTGGGTCTACTCCAGTATCAGATGCATTTGGGTAGTATCCCAATCTTTTTTCCCCCTCTCTTCACTTTTTACCTAGGACAAATAGGAAAGTAAAAGAAAGCAATATCAAATGAAACTCCAGCTGTGGTAATATAAAGATTACCATGTTTCTCTTTATTTTTTTTCTCCCAAGGACAGCATGTGTTCTTATGGGAATGAAAGGCAGAACAAAATAACTGCTAAGCTTTATGCTTTCTATAAATTAATAACTAAACAAATGTGAGACAATAGTCATTTTTGGGTTTATGTCTCAGCAGTCATTGGTGCCAAAAAGAACTGGTTTCCCTCTAAGCAAAATCAGATCTCATCAAATCTGTATGGCTTCATTCCCTTTTAAGAGTGTTTCAAATGACAGAATCTGGAGCTTTAACAGCACATCCTGCTTTTTCTTTCTTCCATCTATATTCAGGCTCAAGAAGAGTTCTTGAGAACTCAAAATCTTGCTCATAATTGTGACATTTTGTTTGGTCTCAATACAGCAGTGGTGGGAATTATCCCAGATGTTGTTGGACTGCAAGAGCATATGTGTGTTGCAGTCCAATATCTGGGGAATCCTTTCTCTACAATGGCTCATATATAGCACTGTCTTCTTTAGCTCTGGGACCAAGAATAAGAACGTGCTTGATTGTTACTAGTACCTATTAACACCAGAGGTTTTGTGTGGGTGTGAGATCCACAAGGGAGAGCAGAGGGAGCTGGTGTCAATTTTCTCTTTGTTACCCTTCTTTTTCTTTTTAACCCATATGAGATGCTTGAGAGCAGTGAGCCATTCATAGAGGTCATGCTGCAGGGAACAATGAGCAGAGAGCTGCTGCCAGAGAAGTGCTTTTATGAACTAGTAAAAGATGAGTAGCTTGCCCATTCATTGGAGGCACCAAGGCACAGAGCTTTTACATGCAACATAAAGAGATTAAAAACTGGCTTAATAAAATCCCAAGGACTGTGACGGCCAGAGGATGATGAAGGAGGGAGAGACTAGAGTTCCCTCTGAGGCTTCCATCAGGATGCCTTATTACAGAAGGGCACACTGTCTTATCTGAAGGGCAAAACATTATTTCTTCTTCCATGGTCACAGCTCTTGCTCTCCAGTTTGAACTCATGCTGTCATCCATATTGCTTGTGCCAAGATATCTCATTCAAAGGTGCCATGAGGGGTAAAATAGGCCTAGCAACATGCATAGAGGCTCCAAGCTTTGTTTTAACACTCACTGATTCATCTATAGAATATGAAGTCTTGGTACACTTTGAAAGTTAAGGTTGTTGGAAGAGAAACTAGTCAATCACACATGCACAATTACACATGTGACACTAGGGGGACAACAGAGAGAGAGGCAGGTGGAGTTCCTTGATGCATTCCCTTTTTGTCTTGTCTCCTCTTTGACTTTCTTGTCCCAATAGACTAATGGCCAGAGTGGATTTCATTTCTTCTTACACCTCTTCTGCCTCTTTCATAGTCATTTAGGTTGAGATAAGAAACCTGCTCTATCTTCTCTCTCAAGAACATAGTTGATTTTGATAAAAAAAAAAAAAATCACCTCCACTGAAGACAGAGTTTAACTGCCAGTTTTAAGCAACAGTTTTGATATTTGCTAACAAGATATTTGCTGTCTGAAATTTGTAATTAAGAATTTTATAGTGTGTGTGAGCATCAGTGAGTATGAGCTTCAGCATACACATCTGGCTTTTGACTTTTTCCCGTATGGGAGAAAGACGGCAAGATGCTAACTATCCATGAAACAGAAAAGGATGTCCTGGGTTTGTACAAATGATTGTTTTCACCATCCATGATATGGGATGCCTTTTTTTCATCATTATTTCTTGTGTATCCATCTTTATAGGCCTGCATCCATGTGAAACAAGAACAGAAAGTCATGTTATAAACAAGCAAAATACCTGCAAAAAGTTAATGCAAAGCCAAAAAAAAAAAAAAAAAAAACCTGAACAATCACCTGCACCATCCCTTATTTTCTGTTCCATGGATATTCAGTATCTTATTATCTTTCTCCTTGTGGTAGAAAGGCAACACCTGTCACTGTATGCTGAAGCCATTAAATTGTAAGTATTATAGTTTGGCTGCCACTAGAAATCTATTTCTGTCTTGATATTCATTTCACAAAGTCTTCCCTCAAGAAGCTTCAATCAAAACTTGGAAAACTTTTTTTGGACAGTATCTCCCAGAATCCCCTAGGCCATGATTGATGGAGGATTTAAATAAGCAACTTTTCTCAGCCTTAATCCAGGCACAGTCAGCAAACGCTGTGGGATTTTCTGAGATCAGACCTGCATTACTCATGACTCATCAAATTGAACCCAGCATGTTCACCATGTGAGCTGCCACTAGATACTTAAATACTCCTCTAGTTTTTTTAATTATTATTTTTGCCTTTCTCTTTTTGTTTTTGTAGTTTTTCAGACAGGTTGTAAAGTAGGCGGTTCATTTAACTCTTGTTTCTGTTAAATTCAAGCCACAAGTTATCAATTTCCATTTTTGTTGTTAATTGCTATCATGTTGGCTTTGACTTATGGTGACTCTATGGAAGAAAGATGTCTAAAGCTGCAACCACACTACAGAAATAATATAATTTGATACTATTTTAACTGCCATTGATCAGTGCTAAGGAATTCTGCGAATTATGGTTTGTTGTGGCTCCAAATTTCTCTGCTAGAGAAAGCTAAATGTCTCACAAAACTATAGTTCCCAGAGTACCATGCCAGTTAATGTGGTGTCAAACTGGATTATTTCTGCAGAGTGGATACAGCCTAAGTAATCTTGGGAGAATCACACATTCTCATCCCTAGAAAATTCCATTATAGGTTCATCTTAGCGTTGCCATGAGTCAGAAACGACTTGAAGACACAAAAACAGCAATAATAACAAAAGACATATTTTTATTAGCAGCCTTGCAAAATCAGGGTTTCCTTGTTTGAGTTCATATTGTTCTAATGTAGTCTTTCTTTTTTTTCATCCTTTAAAAAAAATGAGTCATGTCACCTCATGATGTGTCCAACGTATCCAGTGTGTCCTTAGTTTAGTCAGCTTGGCTTCTAGAGAGAGGTCAGGTGTGATTGGCTCTTGGACCCATTTATTTCTAACAATAGCAACAACAATGGAACTGCAGTTTTCACACACATGCACAATTATCATATTATGCTTTCACATTATACAGGAAGCCTCCACAGTACACATGTAGGCAGTCCCAAGCAAGCCACCATATTTTCCCCATGTTCCCTACATGGGTTCTTCTTTTTGACCAATTCCAGTTTCTGACACTACTGCAGTCCCTAACCTGTCAGAAAAGCAGGGGCTTCATGTATAGTCACAAATCTTTCAAATTGCACATTCTACTACTGGTTCTCTGCCAGATGTTTGGAATTTGGTTTCTTCATTTTTCATATATATATATATATATATATATATATATTCAAACACATAATTTCAAATACATACAGTGAAAAAGAAACACAAAAAATAAAAACAATTACAAACACATACCCTCCCCAACATAAAATACAAAACACACAAACAATAAACACTAACAGAAAACCAACTCAAGTTCTGTTAAACTTCCTTAAAATGATATTGGTTTCTTTTTCAAAACATTGGGTGCATTTTTCTAGCAGGATCCACAAATGACTGATCAAACTACAAACTTCTGAATGTTTGTCCTTGGGATTCCAGGGCTAATAAATATTGCTGATTCTACACGAACATTATGGAGTAATCATTTATAATTTTATTTTTGCCCTCCACACACATGCATCATCCCAATACATCATACAATGGAAAGATTCTATACTGGTATACACAATATATACAATTATGCATAATACATTTCTTATTGTACTTGCATTAGTATTGATATGATAAAATATTTAACCATCACATCATAGTATTTTCTTGCCAGATTTTTCTCTTTCCACTTACGGATTAATACAAAGGTCGGTTTCATTGGTGTTTGTCAGAGTTTGCTCTTAAATGTCTATCTTTCTGTGTGGATGGCAATAGTAGCTAGTTGGTTACCTATAATATGGAATGACAGCTTCAATTGAATAACAACTTCAGTTCCATAGCCTCCACATATCTTTTCCAGTGAATAGACAGATCTGTGATTTAAGTGCATCACTTTGCCATTGACAGACGGTTCCAAGATGGTAGTGAAGCTGGAATTAATCACTGCTTCAAATATACCATACTATAATGTACCATCCCATGCCATCCCATAGCCATGTTGCCTAAACATCTTAACAGGCTAAAATTTCCTGTCATTTTGGTCCTTATGTGAACATGGACAGACCTTGATACAATTTTAGATGGAAAGTATTTTAGTATTGGAAGAATTTTAAAAAAAAATCCTGCAAATCTTTCCACTACCAGTTTGTTGAGTATATGTCTGGGCTGGCATGAGGTGCTTGTCTTTCACTTCAAGCTGTACATGCTACTCTTCCTTCGAAAGTGTAGCCTAGACTAATAGGCTGACATCAAACCAGTGATGGAATGCTAGTCACCTGTGCCCCTCCAGCCTCTAGAGGATTCGTCCATTTGTCATGTTGCTGTGCAACTCTTTAGCTGCCTTGTAGCCTTCAAATATGTCTTGTCACAGCAAACCCATGGGAGAACAATGTTAGTGTCTGCCTTTAAATTTCTTTGTCTAAAATACCCAATTGATTGAATATATCCTTCTTCTCTCCATGTTGGCTCTACACCAATGCCCCAGCATCAGAAATGAGGTCCCCTCCCCACTCAGCTATTGATTACAAAAAAATAACTGAGGCGTCATCCGCACTGCAGCAATGATCTGGTTTGACACTACTTTAACTGCCATGGCTCAATGCTATGTAATTCTGGGACATGGAGTTTGTATCTCTAGTGCAGGAACAGACAACACATCCCAGAATTCCATAGCATTGGGTCGGTAGTTAAAGTGGTGTCAAACTGGATTATTGCTGCAGTGTGGATGCAGTCTAAGAGAGTATGGGAAGTAGGGGCACATTCTGAGCCTCAACTTTTGAGTCTCAGTGTGATGGCTGTCACTGCTTCCAGGAAGATGAAGAGGGAAAGAGTGAAGGAATAGTTCTCTTCATTCCCTCAGTACCACTGCTGCTCTTGTCGCCACCACTCACCAGAGAAGAAGAAGGTTGTTTGTGGAGAAATAGCAGACAGGAGTTGAAGGCCTCTGAGGAAAGGATGTTGAGAGTTCTTTGCTGGCTTTTATCTGAGCAATTGAAAAATTCAGGATCATTAAAATCTCATTTGCCGTTTGAAGTGGGCTTTTATGAAAAGTTCTTATTTGCTATGTGGGACTTCAGTGGCAATCTTGGGCATAACTGACAAGACATATATTCCAATGATGCATCAAGGTCAGCACTTTTAAATGAGGCCTATACCAAAGGAATTGTGTGCTTGTTTTCAAGGAAGGTGATGCTGCTGTATGCTATATGAGCTGAAACATTTGGTTCTAAAGATCAACCTTTATGAAACCTTGTGTGCTGAATGAACATCAGCAACTACTATGTACCCTACAGCACAAGCATACATATAGTTTACACAGATGCAATGCTAGTTTATGCTCCTAAAAGTTCCTTTTTTCTCCTCCTGGGAATAATTGACCCTAAATGATTTTATCCAGATTCAGACATGTGCAAGGTTTTGAAACACATATACATATACTAAGCAGCTGGATTTATTCTTTTGATTTGTTAAATTGTTCAATATATTTTTAGTTTTCAAAAATCATTTTACCTTAAGATCTTTAGACAGAGAATAGGATATAAATATATTGATTAATAAATAAAACAAGACAACTAACAGTGCCGAAGCTGATACAGAGAAAAGGAATGATGGTTCAGCTAAGTTTGAGGCTGAGATGTGGCTATAACCTAAATTCTCTTGAATCTGATGGTTTCCTCCTCACCCATTTCATCTGGATCTGTGACTTGTTAAGCAGTTTCCTTCCTATAATGGTGCTAGCTGGTTGTTTCTTGCCATAGTACCTGAATGCCAAACTCTTCTCCCCATCCCTCAGCAATAACCTAATATTGATTAGATGTAGATGCTATATGTTCATTTGTATCTCAGGTATATTGGTCTCACCAGCTGACTCCACCCATGCCATAACTCCTTGTCACATCAGGCCCTCTGGTTCATCCTCTGTAGTTTCTGTGCTTTTTATAATCAACATATATTCAGTAAAGTCATATTGGGCAGCATAGTTCTACATTATGTGATCCTTGTGTTGAGTGGCAGCATTGTGCAGCTGAATGAGCTCCCAAATGTACAACTGAAGGCATATTACTAACAAAGTCAACAGGAGCAGACAGGTATCATTGGCCAATAATATGTATGTGTAATGGCACCACATGTACAACTTCATTTCTGCAACCTTGCACTAAATGCAGATGTTGTGTATTAGGCAAAAATGCCTAATTGTATGCATGCAAGTATAAGACACTGGTAGGACTTTGGACTAAGTGTACTTGAAATGTTTCACAAAGATTATGTCAATAGTCCTTTAAAGAAAATCCTGTGTCAGCAATATTATTTTCAAAGTGGAGAGGACAGAATTACAGTCATCTAGCAAATCCGTAGCTGAAAGGACATGTGAATCAAGGTCTTTCTCAGCCTACAATCTACTGGCTCAGGTATGGCCAAGTAGAAGCCACATCTTTGGAAGTCTCTGCTATTAGAGCCTTTTTATTTCCTTTGTGTGATAGAGTTTTAGATGAAACTTTTAGAAGCTATTGTGTTCCATCCCCAGAAAAGCATCATGGCAGGAGTGCATGAAGCAAATCCTTTGAAACCTGTAAGACAATTTCAAAATCCCTTCAATGCTACAGTGTTTTGTAAATGAAAGGACAGTAATGATTTTTTTATTATTTAATTATTGAGAATGTGCCTGCACCATAGACAGTGTAAATTTATGTACTGCAGTCTTTGCTGTCTTAGATACTAAGAAATAATCTTTGGAGAACTAATAAAAAATAAAGGGGGGGGGAGTCTTCAGACAGCTAACCTGCTGCAGGAAATAAATGGAAACACTTTGATTTTTACCTGTGACAATGCACAAAACTGGCATTTTCTGATTCAGAAAAGTTTTCAGTCTGGAAATTAAACTGTCACAGCTGAAAAGTATGGGACATTGAAGTCCAAAAGGGGTTTAATCAAAGTGTTCGGCTTTTTTTTTTTACATCTAAAAGGGCAGGAGGCAGACTGTGCCATAGCATCAGTCTGCAAAATTCTCCAAAAAGCTATTGTAGCATGACAACTGATGAAATACAAAGGACAAGACAGAGCAATGAGAGGACACAATACACACTGGACATTGCTCCATCCCCTTGGCCCAACTTTCTAATTTCTGTCCATGCAGAGGAAATGTAATGCCCAGAACTGGACACAGAATTCCAAGTGAGGTCTAGCCAAAACAGAATAAAGGGTATTATTCCTTCCTTTCATCTAGACACTATACTCCTGTTGTTGCATCCTTGATTCACATTAGCCTTTTTAGCTGCTACATCACATTGTTGACTCATGTTCAGCTTGTGGTCTACTAAGACTCCTTTCATATGTACTGTTGTCAAATAGGTGTCACCAATCCTATATCTATGCATTTTAAAAAAATCTGCCTAAATGTAGCACCTTAAATTTCTCCCTGTTAGTTTTGGCTCAGCTTTCTAATCTGTTAGTGTTAGAATTCTTAACTGACAACAGAAATAATATCTGAGGAAAAAAATAGGCCTGTGATTATAACACTAACACTTTGCTTCTCCTATATGATTTTTAACATCTTTGCCTGATTAAAAAAGCCAATGAAACTTTGAAAATGTGCACAATATATTTTCTGCATTTTGGTTTTCCAATAAAGGTAGCACTGTTTTGTGGATTTTGTATTTTGTTTTATTTTGCCAAATAGCCAACATGACTGCTCCTGAGTATATGTTGCATGCAAGTTTCCTTAGCATATTTTCATGTACAACTTTCCTCAACATATGCATTTGTATGCACAGTATTCATGCTAGAAATTGTACTTGTAAATTCAGGTCAGTGTAGAGTCAGAAAGAAAACTGTATTCTAGGTTGCATATTAATCTGAGAAATGCAAGCTGGGTCAGTTTACTTAAAAATCTGGATGAAAAATGATTCTCTAGCATCTTTGTTGTTGTTGCATGCCTCAAATTGTTTCTGACAAATGGTGACCATAAGGTGAACCTATCATAGGGTTTTCTTGTCAAGATTTGTTCACAGGCGTTTTGCTATTGCCTTCCTCAGAAGCTGAGGGCATGCAACTTGCCCAAAGTCACCCAGTGGGTTTCATGATCATGTGGGGAATCAAACCCTTGTCTCCAGAGTTGCAGCCCAACACTCAAGGCACTATGCCATGGTGGCATCTGTAAGTGCCTTTGGGGCTGAAATGTGCTGGTTGTGAATACTAGAAAGCAAAAGATAACAATAAGGCATTATGTTTATTTGCCACCATATCTTTATATATCCAGAAGATGGAGAATGACTCCTAATGCTCCTCTGGTCACTTCCTAAATCCAAGTCCTATTCCCAGACTGCTAGTACCACTTCTGCACTAATACTTAAGGTGCAAAACACTCTGCAGAAATAATCCAATTTGAGATAACTTTAACTGCCCTTATTCAATGCTAGGGAATCCTGGGAATTGTAGTTTATTGTGGCACCAGAACTCTCTGACAGAGAAGGCTAAATGTCTCATAAAACTACAATTTTCAGAATTCCATAGCATTGAGCCAAGACAGTTAAAGTGGTCTCTTACTGGATTATTTCTGCAGTGTGTTTTGGACATTTGACTCTATCTGCAATACAAGTAGTTTGAGCATTGGACTAAGACTTGGAGATCAGGGTTTGATTCTCTGCTTGGCATGAAGTCTGCTGGATAACCTTGAGAAAGGCACACACTCTCAGCCCAGAAAACTCCATGATAGATTTGCCTTAGGATTCCCATAAGTCAGAAATGACTAGAAGTCACACAACAACAACTAAAGGATGGTATATTATTACACTATTTTTATTGCTGAGTGCCAGAGACATTGTTGCAGTTTGTTCTGGTGACACTGACCTCATTTTGGGGGAAAAGGTGACATCACTTTCTTCTTTTTGCAAGCCCATTGTACTAAGCAAATTCATATAATCAGAATGAAAAAAAAAAAGTCTTGTGTCTGATACTTTAAGAGGCTTTCTAGATTGGCAGGAAAGTGTGACATGAAGTTGCCTTTTCCTTAATGCTTAGCAGCTGCACCACAGCCTTTAGATGGAGCTGCGCTGTTCCGCAGTTTTTTTAAAAAGAAGCTGGGAAAACCAGCACCTTTTTAAAGGCGCTTCTTCTCCCCTAAAATGCAAAAAAAAGCATTTTCATGGCACACTTTCCCTTTTTCTCATCTAAAGGCTAGACTTTCATGCAGCCATGAACACACTTCTTTTTGCCAATCTAGATCAGGCCTAAACAAACAAGTAAGAGAAGATAGAAAGTGAGGGCATAAAATGTATTGGACCAAAACAGTAATAGCTGGGAAGAAAAATCAAAGACATAACCCATTATCATCTTGTGCTTTTGGAAAACAGATTGAGATTGCCCCTTCCTTGCCTGAAACTAAGAACACAGTTAATTGTGCATTTAACTTCTTTGGAAATTGGTAGATGCTAGACTTGCTTGATGGTACCTGAACTATGTCCTTCCAGCCAGTTTTAATGGCTGCTCTTAGGAGATATCTATGAAATAAACATGTCACCTTTATGCCACACTCACTGTCAAGGTTTATCACAAATAACTTTAGGAACTGCAGTGGAATAAATGTGTGCAGCATTTTGTAATTTTCCTTCTCCCAAAGAGGAGGGAAGTACCTCTTAAGTCTACAAGGCAGTAGGTAGATCCAACAACCCTTGGAAACATGCTGACCTGTTAGCAACCATACTGCCTTTGAAGTTCATCCCAATGCAGCTTTTTAAACAGGTTTCCAGTATAATCATACTCAGAAAGATCTACCAAGGGAAAGTTTGAGCCTGCTCTGTTGTCCTGCTGACCAAAAGGGAAATATACATTTTTATTCAGATAGGCTTTTTGCATGTGAGATGGTTTGTATCGGAAGGGTGTCCCACAGGTTGCATTCTGTCTATGACTATTATTACTGTGATTTAATTGTGTTTTTAACATTTGTAATAAAAGTTGTGTTTTAATCACAGTTTTTGGGATTTAAGCAGGGGCAGGCAAAGTCACCTTTGCTGTTTTTGTTGTTCCCCAGGCCCTTGGGGAGGTTAAAAAATATATTGCATTTTTTGTTGTTGTTGTTCTAAAATGATTTCTAGGATAATGAAGGGCATTTCCACCATGTTTGGAGGCCACCCATCCCCAATACCCCAGGGTCAAAATAATTTTTTGTAAAGATCTCAAAACATATTTTTTGCCTCAAAATGCTCTCTGGGAGCCCAGGAAAGGCCAAAAACATAGTAAGTGTGCTGCCACATTCCCTAAACAGAATCTGAGTGGCAATCTGAGTGGTTTTTTAAAGAAATTGCAGACACGGGTGCAGTGGGAGTGTTGCCGCCCTGTGGAGTTAATGCAATCCCCTGTTCATTCACAGTTGGTCATCCTTGGCTTAATGTGTATTTTATGAATGTGGGTGCTCTGACTTCCCCTCTTCCTCTTCCTTCTGGTGAAAAGAAAAAGTAATGGATGGATGGATGGATGGATGGAAGTTGTTTTCCAGTGAAATATTATTATTGTGAGATTTCAGGGTGGCAAACTGATAAACAATACAAAAATTTCAACAGTTCCAGATTAAAAACAATGGCCAATTTAAGCAAGATTTTTTTTAAAAAAAAAAAAGAAATTGAACAGCACAAGGTAAAACAGTTTAAAAAGGCTAAAGCGTTCTTTTAAAAAGCAGTCCTTTTACATGGTTAAAAATAAATGAGGTTCCATAGACTTTAATTAAAAAAAAACATGTCTAGATCTGAAGCTGCAAACACACCAATACTCAGTGGCATCACTGCCCCCATGTCACCCAGGGCTTCTGGGTTGTGGCTTCTGGTGCACAGGCAGGATTTTTGGAGGCAACACACTCATTCTTCTCATGAAGAGAACAGGTGATGGCACCAAGGTAGGGATTGGATGACTAGGTGTCACCCTCTTTTGGGGTGTCACCCAGTGTAAACTATACTCCCCAGACCTCCTGCATGACACCACTGCCAATACTGACACCAAATCAGACCTCTGTGGTAAGGGCATTCCACAAGTGGGGTGCCACAGCTTAGAAGGCCCTTTCACATTTTATCTTGAAGTGCATTGCCTCCAATGGTGGGACACAAGGGAACACCCCTGAGGAACAGCTTCCCTTTTTTCTTCCTACCGTCATCCCCCTGGCATGTGCTCACTGACCTTCACACCGAGTGTGAAGGAGGTCTGTATGAGAAAACATAGTGTAACATCATCTGATGCAGTACATTTCTTGTACAACCATGAACAAACACACAAAAGACAAGGGAAGCTGAGTCTCTGTCATGAACTGTAGTGTCCCTCCATATTCAGGTCCTGTGCTAGCATTGGGATCAGTTGTTTAGCTATTTTTATGTATTTTTTAATAATTTTCACAAAGAAGCTGAGACTTTATCCAGAGGCCATGAATTGCAATTTTATTATGATATTTGTTCCCCCACTGCCGCTTCTTCTTCACAGTCATACTGGGTGGTAGAATTAGGCTGAAAGTGACTTCCCCAAAGTATGCTTCATGGATGAGTGGGGATCTGAATCTGAAACTCATTCCCTAGTTGTGCATGAGTGTCGTCACATTATGCCAATTGGATTCTTGAACCCAGTCTGTCATAAATGTGGCCTTCAGAGTTCAGTATATTGAAAGAGATTGTGTTTGAAAGAGAATGGGTTTCATGGGGTTGGAGGAGATGTCAAATCCATCTCACACCATCAGTTACGGTTGTCACCTTTCGCAAGAAGAGGAAAAATGTTCTTACATCTGCTGTCCTCGCCTTGGTTTTGTTTTATTTGTACAGCACTCTTTTTTGCCTACCCTCCTTTCTAAGCAGTGCAGTGAGGCAGATCTAACATGTAAAGGTGCTATTATAACCAATTTACAGTCACAGCTAAAGATCACATTGTATCTATCTCAAAATATCTATCTTGAGGGCACTTACTTAGAAGCCTAATGCAGGAAGCCAGAGAGAGAGAGAGAGAGAGAGAGAGAGAGAGAGAGAGAGAGAGAAGATCAGTCTACAGAAAGCCAGGAGAGACTTTTAAATAAACTAGGGGTGTAGACCTTACAGTCCTCTAGATGTTGTTAAACTCCAGGTTTCATTATTTGTAGAGCCAGTGTGGCATAGTGTTCGATTATGATGCTGGAGATCAGGGCTCGAATCCTTGCTCAGTTATGGAAATCCACTGGGTAACTTTGGGCAAGTTACACTGTCTCAGTCATGGAAAAAGGCAAAAAGAAACCTCTTCTGAACAAATCTTGCCAAAGAAAAAACATCCTAGGGGTGACGCAGGGTTGCCATGAGTCAAAAATGACTTGAAGTCACACAACCACCACCACCAACATTGGCAATGACATCAGGGTCTGATGAGAACTGAAGGTAACAACATTTGGAGAACTGCAAGTTTCTCCCAAAATATACCTTTGGTGTGGGGTGGAGAATGAATGATTACTTATTTACTTAATTATGTGCCTTTGTTTCTTCAGACTTGCAAAATGGGGAAGCAAGGTACATACTAGATTAGAGTCAAACAGCCAGAAGATGTACAGGGTCTCCTGTATGTGACATTATGCTTGGAACTAGTCCCCTGGTACACAGTTCCAAATAAGAGATTAATCATTTGACAGCTTTCCAAGTTTCTGTCCCTTTGTTGTTAATGTTCTAACAGCAATCCTTGATGCACCAGCTGATAAAAACCTAGAGTGGTAAGAGTCTGGAAAAATTAAAATTTCCACTAAAATACTGATTTTCCAGGTATACTATAATCCTAGAATTCTGGATTCTGAACATCAGGATTATTTAAAATTGTAATATTTTTATGAATATACTAAGACTGTTATGGCGAACCTATGGCACACGTGCCAGAGATGGCACACAATGCCATTTCCTCAAGCATGTGTCAGAGAGAGGAGGAGGAAGAGGTGTGTGCCTGTTCCTCCTCCTTCCCAACCCTCCCTGAAGGGGCAGCTGAAGACCTGGGAGGGCAAGGGAAGAAGTCTCACCCCAGAGGTCCTGCCCCAGAGGGTGGAAGTCCTGCCCCTGGCACTGGGTGACACCCAGTGCCAAAAGACCTTTTAGTTTGAGCACTTGGCCCCTAAAAGGTTTTGCCATCACTGTGCTAGGTAGATGCTTCAGTAGAATGACCTATATTTTCGAATATATTTATGCAATAGTGCTTTTCCTCTCTATTTTAATACGCTTACTGCTGCACTTCTGCATACTATTAATGTGGGTTTAAATCTCATTGAGACCTGTGAAACTGCTTTCTAACCAAATACAGTTGGCCCTCCTTATCCATGAATTTTTTTATCAATGGATTCAAGCATCCACGGCTTGAAAATATTCCAAAAAAGTATAAATTCCAAATACCAAAACTTGATTTTGCCATTTTATACAGGGAACATCATTTTGCTCTGCCATTATATTTAATGAGACTTGAACATCCACAGATTTTGTTATCCATGTGGGATCCTGGAACCAAACCCCAGCGCAGAACAAGGGCCCACTGTATACATAGTTTTGTTCTGTAATGTATGTTTTAAAAAGAATACTGTATTGTTATTTATTTATTTTTAAAAAGTAGAATTACATTACTCAGTGGACTTAACATGAATAAGGTTCTAATCACATAAACCTCCCAGCATCTGTATTGTGGGGGCAGTACTTAGGAGGAAAACAACCCAAGGATAAAAGGTCAAAAAACCCAGCTCATACCTAGACCTCCTCTTCAATTTGCAGCCTTGGGTTCTACACTTTTCAGAAACAAAACCTGATCCTAAAAGTAATCCTAGATATATCACAACGTGTAGTTTTGTCCTTAAAAAGCTCTAGTGGGCTTTTATCTTTGCTGCACAGATATTGTGCCATGGGAGGTGATCCCATGATATAAAGCTTTGCCGGTGATGCAAGTGAAAATGATGCTCCATTGACCCAGAAAGGAGAGCAGAACAAAGAAGACCAAAAGAAACAACCAGAAACAACAAAGAGAAACTTAAATTTCCTGTGTGGAAGGAGAAAGAGGACAAAATTAACTCATTGCTTGTTTAATCTAATTTTAAGGGGTGAGAGGTTGGGTAATGCGTTATTGAATTGTTTTGTCCTGTTTTTGTTTTTTAACTTTGTTGTACCCCGCTCTGATTGCCTGGACAGAGGAGCTGGCTATAAATTATTATTATTAGTAGTAGTAGCATTATATTATTATTATTATTATTATTATTATTATTATTATTATTAATTTGGTATTTGGAAGAGGCATAAGGGTTCAGAGCCCTTTTACACTACACCGTTATAGTGTTATATTTTATTTTAATAATAAGAATAAGAATATTTATTTAACTGGCATGGCTGCATCCTATGGAATCCAGGCATTTGTAGTTTGAGCAGGTACTGGAGCTCTCTGGCTGACAATTCTAAATTTCCCTCCTGAAACTTCAGGTCCCAGAATTCCATACAGCATTGCAATGGTGTGTGATCATTACACTATTTATTATAGAAGAAGAAAGAGCTCCAGAAGTCAGGGGTCATTTGGGATGCAATTTTTCACTAATTCTGTTCTTGAGGGAAACAATGAATACTTTCAGATATTTTCCCCATCGTGTGAAAGTTTTCCAGAATATGTAATTTTTCAACACTGTTTTGCAGAAAATTCATAGGTTGTATTTTTGCACAGAAAATAGCTTTTTCTAGGCAGAAAACAATTATGTTTAAATTTTGCATAGAATAAATCCTCAACTATGAAGAAACCTAACATTATTAGTCAATTATATATCTTTATACTTCAGGATATTGTCTAGTTGCTTCATTCCTTTAATACCTGTTCTCACATGAAATTGTTTTCTGTAAGGTATTTAGCATTTTATAATGGGAATGTATACAGAGATCAATAGTATGGCTCCTGGGTATTCATTTGCCTCAGCAAAGGGTGGGATAGACTGCCTTCACATTTCCAACTGGAACTCCACAAAGTGGAAATTTCCTGTGAGGTTACCAAGAACATTATTGTGTGTTTCACAGCTGCATGTTTTGCTTGAACACATGTGGAAGTGATATCTCCTGGACCATTTGAGTCTACTGTGAAAGTTGCATCCTGCTTCCAGAGTCAGAGATAACATGTCTCTAAATGTCAGTTGCTGGGGGGGGATGCAAGAGGAATCTTTCCCTCATGCCCTTTTTGCAAACTTCCTTGACTGCTACAGGAGAAAGGATGACAGACTAGATAGGGAATTAAGCAATGCTGGTTTGAAACCTAATTATGATTTCAGCTGAGGATGGAGGCGGATCACATCACTACTACAGTGTTTGGGGATATTACAATGGCTTTATCACCTTAGAAACAGAAGTTGGTGAATGTAGGTCCTTGGCTCTGGAATGGTGAACCAATGCCAGATGTAGGTGTCAAGTTGTTGATTTGGTCCAGCTCATTATGGAGACAATTGCTACCTGCAAGCATAAGCCTCAGATGTGTGTCCCCTCACTTTTATGTTCTGATGTCTGTTTTTAGATTTATTTATTTATTAGACCCAATTGCTTGGACTCAGGCAAATGAAATTATGTACCACAAGAGTTAGGTGTTATTCCAGCATTCTTCAGACATTTTTCCTGCAGCCTTCACCTTTTGTCAATGGAAAATAAAAGTCACTGGTTTCTTCCATTTCTCCTATGGGGAGGTTGTTGCTCTGCCTTCACGCTTAGCACTACAAACACACACACACACAAATGGCACAATGCTATCTTTAGCAGAGCAGCTGATTAATCCAGCATTAATCCACCTCCTTAATTGCACTTTGCTATTTTCTCTTTCTTTATCCTTCAATTGCTCGACTGGGCAGGGGGTCTGGAGGGCAAACATATTCATTATGTTCCCAGCAAACAAGATATGAATCACACTGCAGGGGACAAAATTAAATTTACAGTTTCCCCTTGTACATGTCATAAACTATTGATTTAAAACAAGAGGGGAGAGCAGCAGTAAGAGAGAACACCACTGCAGTCTTACACTATTTCCCTTGTTTTTCTGGGAGGGCTGCTGGTCACTGGCAGCTGAAACACAGATGGTGGAGAGCCACTGAAGCTATAGTTTCCCATCTCCCCCCAAAGAACAATAGGGAATTTACAAATTAGGGAAGGGGGAATGAGTACTGCTGTCCCATTTAATGATAATCTTCCATGCTGTGGAGCATCTCTTGGAATTGTCTGTGCTAACAGAATTTATGTAGATTTCTAACAAAATGAGACTGGTATCATTCTTTCTTATTTATTCAGTGTTCCTGGGCATCCCTCTAGCACCACATTTGTATTATGTCATTTTTTCTTAACCCATCTAACATAAACACACTCTTCTTAAATCTCTAAAATACTTCTCAGAATTTGGGTCACTTGCCTAGCCTGCCACTGGCTTCCCCTATGACATTGGTTAGGTTGTTTTTAACTTCTTACTCCCTTCTATATTTTTCTGGGCTGCATTCAGATGATGCTCTGACCTTTTACATAATTTATTTATTGTTTATTTAGAACATACACAGCAATGCTGATTACCAGTACGTCCCAAGAGAGCAGCTAGTAAAATTGAAGGCACCAAGCAGCATTGAAGTGTGTGTGTGTGTGTGTGTGTGTGTGTGTTTGCTTCCAACATTGGCTCCAATACATTTCAGCATATATAAGAAGCTGTTGAGGTCAGTCACTAAGATATTGAAGCCTAAATCCCACTGAATACAATCTGAATTTGCTGAATTGTACTTAGTTGTGACTAATTTTACACACTGAATTCAATGTACTGAAATTTTAACAGTAGTTGCAAGTAGAGTAGACCTGCTGAATCAATAGCATTTGCTTATTTGTCATCCGATCACACAGAAGTTGATTCCATAGGTCTACTCACATTGGACTAACCATAGCATTAAAGACTTACAATCAGGGACCCTGAAATTGTTTTTAATATTGGGAACTCAGCAAATGCAGATATGCTGTTATTAATTTTGCATACTTGCAGGTAATGTTCAAATTTTCTTTCCCAGTCTTATCACTGAAACATCCATAAATGTGAAGACTTGTATAAGTACAATGTGTACCTAGAAGCACCCTCTAATTGCTCATTGTGGCTTATTCTCAAGTTTCTATGGGATAGGGAAACCAGTTTGGTGTATGGTTTGAGTGTTGGACTAGGACTTTGGAGACCAGAGTTTGAATTCCTGCTTAGCCATGAAAACCCACAGAGGAAGGCAGCACCAAACTGCCTTTGACCAAATTCTACCAAGAAAACCCAATGATGGGATCACCTTGGTGTCACTATGAGTTAGAAGTGACTTGGAGTCACCCAACAACAGTTTTCAGACAGCCTTTATTATTCCTGAGAAGGCAGAATGACAATAGCTATCCTAATATTTCTTAGTGCTTGATCTTATAGTACACTTCTGACTGATAACACCTGACACTAACTACAAAGGAGTTTGAGTGGTCCAATGTCACCAGATCATTTTTGGATGGCTCAGACCCCATTCCCATTCCCTTTTCTTCTGAGGTTGTTGTTTAAGATTACAGTCAGTTCTGTTTGGCTGACCTGGAAGAGACTGTCCCAGTTTAGACAGAGATAGAGTTCTGGTAATAAATGATGGTTCTCTGGAAGAGTGGTCTCTGTTTCCAGGAATTATATAGACTGCCTGCTCTGAATGGTGCTGCACTTCCTGTTAAAGAGTGGGCATGTAGTTTGGGAATACTTATAGTAATGTCGCTTTCACTGGAATTTAATTTGCTGCAGTGAAAAGGAGAATCTTTCATCGGCTTTGCCCTGTGTCTCAGCTACAACTGTTCCTTGTCTGTGCTAACTTAGCATTGTGACCCTTTTATTGTAACCTCATGTCTCAGCTATTATAATACTCACTTTGTAGGCCTACCCTTTGTGAAATGTAGCTAACCTATAAGGCTGTAAACTGCTTGAGACTGAGGTACTTAAATCGATAATTCCTTATAGATCTGCTTGATTTAATTTCTGGAATCAACAGCTCAGACATTTATCATACCCTGTAGATGTCATCTTCAACCTGGAATAGTGCATTTTTTGTCGTGGTGCCCACTCTTTGGAATACCTCCTCCCCCCCCCCCCCCAATAAAATAAGGTGGCAATTCTGGCACAGGTTTTTTTTTTTTAAATTCCCTCTGCATTTTATGATGTATGATACCTGACATTTGGATGTTCAGCTTATGGTCTATTAGTTTGTCTCATGAATTTAGTTTATATTGTATATAGTGAATATTTATATACATACATGTTTTTAACTGTCTTCTAGTCAACTCTAGCATAGGATTCTCTTGGTAATATTTAAAGGGATGTCTTTGAAAAGATTAGGCAAGCTTATTTTCTGCTGATCCAGAGACTAGAACATAAACCAATGAGCAAAGAGATTTGGGGTTAACTGTGTGAAACAAGTTGCAGCATAAGCTTTCGTATGTCTGGTTGTTCAATAGCGGGATAGATTGCCTAGGAGAGTGTTGGATCTCCATCTTTGAAGGTCTTTATGCAGAGATTGAATGTGCATAATTGCTTTAGTTGTGTATTCCTGCTTGTCAGGAGGTTGGAGTAGATGGCTATTCTGGTCCCTTCCAACTAAAATTCTATGCTTCTGATGCAAAAAGGTACATACATTCAATATATAATATGTACATTAAAATTCATGAAACCCCGAATTCCACTTAGAAGGCTTCCAAAGATGGGCATGTCTTTAACCCATCAGCCTTGGTGGCACAGTGGTTAAATGCCTGTACTGCAGCCACTCACTCAAAACCATAAGGTGGTGAGTTCAAGACCAGCAAAGGGCTGAAGCTAGACTCAGGCTTGCATCCTTCCAAGGTCGCTAAATAGCTTACAATTGTAAACCACCTAGACACTCCTTAAGGGTATGAAGTGGTATATAAATGAAGCTGTTTGTTTAACAAAAGTACTTCATAATAAAAATGCTGAAGTGTATCTTCTTCCTGAGAGAAGAAGGTCCCAACACACAAAATGTTCTACTTTTAGCACCCATTCAGTAGGCTGATAGTATACTAAATAGGCATATAGGTCACTTAGTGGATTATCAAACAGGTATAAGAAAGGGAGAAAAACACTCTGCTTTTATCATGTTTGCACAATCACAGGAGGATTTTCACACGACATCATGCACGTACCGTACTTGTCTCATCATTGAAGCATTGTGCTAGTGCAACTTCTCATTAATTACAAAAAAGTGTTAATGGCTTGCCAATAGCACTTCATTAGCACTATTGCAAACATGTGACAGGCAATCATGTTTCAATAGCACCATCTGTCATTTAACCTTCGAGAAACAAATTGAATCCGCCAGTCCCCAAGTATGCTGTTCGGCAGAATCACTTCCTGTGTCATACTTGTGAGTCACAGGAGAGTTCCTTAGTGGTGAGAGATTACCCTTTTTTATTCTCCAATCACAACCCCTTCTTTCAACATGCGGAAGGTAAAAGCTCTATTTTACCATTTGTGAATTGTTAATGCCCCATTATTGTGACATATTGAAAGTAAGTCTTGCAATTTCACCATTGTATTATTCTTGCCAAATAATGTTAGAATAGTGCTATTAAAAGTGTAAATCGCCCTCGTGTAATAATCTCCTTAGTCTGTTTTTTGCATAGCAGTATACAGTATTTCTGTTTAAATGAGAATAATGTGTATCTATGCATTGAAATAATCATATGCGAATTTTATGCCAATCTGTGTCCTCTCTTGTCATCTTTTCTGCTGATGCATTTCCCCATTTTTAGTAATGCACAATTGCCCTATCTTTTGTGTGTACTCCCCTAAAAGATTCACCACAAACCTCTCCCTATGAGTTAGATATGATGGTATGTATTTCAGGCATTAATTGTATGTGTGAATACCAGAAATGTGACTCATACTTCCTATTTTCTGACTTAATTTCTGAAGCAATTCTCTCATTCACATAGATTGCCTTGAGGTAAATTTGCACACTAGAGTTATTGTGATTCAATAAAATGAGAGATCTGGTCTGCAGAGTGATTGTGACTGACTTCTAATAGTTTCAAACATATTGGTTCATGATAACATAATTAAGTCTTGCTTTTAAAAAAGCGCCTCTCCAACAAGTTCCTGACCATAATAAGAAATTTACTTTTAAATACCGATTAGGTGTCAGAATGATTCTAGTCCACAGAAGCATTCTATTACTCATTTCTCCCCACATAGGTTTCATTACAAAGACATCCATCTAGGCTCCATTTGAATAGCAAAAACATCCGATTTTCTTGGATAAATACTTACTAGACCAATAAAATAGAAATACTCTATATGTTAAGAAGTATATGTGTGTGTGTGTGTGTGTGTATAAGCACTGATAATAATCTGGTTTGTTACCTTTTACACTATTTGCAGTGTCACTTCTTTTGTAGTATAGGATGAGGAGTAAAAGAGTGAATTTTGTATACAAATATATTAGCTTTGTGTGCCTTGGGAACATGACAGTGTCTTCCTTTCACACATCATATTGCAATCTAACAGCAGATGGCAGCATGTGGGTGACTTTGGCTGGAAGATCGTGAATCATTTCACTCGCCTTCTGACGTTATAACCTCATCAGTCCTTAGGGTTCTCTGCCAGACCCCACCTACAGAAAACGGCTTACTGTTTTTGTGTTTTGCCTATCACCATCCTTTTGATATTTAAAATGCAGCACATGCACATTGTAAGCCAAGCATCCTGTTCAGACAAGCTGTTCTGATCCTCGCTAATGGCATGAATTATGGGAATACTTACATATTATTCCTGAGGTGTGAACCATACACCACATGGCAAAGGCCTTTGCCATGAGGAGCTTCCAACTAGCCTTCCTATCAGAGAGAAAAGTTATGTGGATTTTAGTATGCTGCAGGGATTATGGAAGCAGTAAAATCCACTGGTGCAATAATAATAATTAATAATAATAACAGGTGCATTTAATGTACTTGAGCATGATTTATTGTGTACAGAATGACACAGGCGTGCATGAGGCATTGCAGGCAGGAATAAAAAGACAAGGTGACTGAGCTTTCAATTGCACATCTGGGCATGATTTGGAGAGGCAATTTACTGACATCATAAATGACGGCTTTTTAGAGCAGCTTGTTTTGGTGCCTGAGAGGGAGGAAGTCTTGATTTAGGGCACTATCCAACAGTACTTACTTTTCCTACAGAGCTACTGGAGTGTCCCTTATGGCAGAGGAAAGATGGGACACAGAATGCAATGTACAGAAGGGACTCTTAGTTGATTATAGGGTTTATGCAATTAACAAGAGCAATGACGATAGGAAACAGGATAAAAGGCTTACTACTTGAGGTATATACATTCCATGTTTGTGTTTGCTGATAGGTTTTGCAGGGTTTGTTTAGTTTCCAAAACCTACAAATGCATACCCTCCAACATTTCACAGATGAAATCCAGAACATAAGTGGCTGAGCAACATCAGAGTGTGGTCAAAATGGCAAATGTTATTGTGAAGTTGTTATAGAAGGCAGCCAATCCAGCACAGAGAATTCTGTGATGGGAGGGAAGGGCAAAGACTAGGTTGCTTTTTTCTCATCCTCCTGGAAAGGTAAGTTGTGAACCAGTGCTATATAATGGTTTGAGTGTTGGACTACAACTGTGGAGATCAGGGTTCAAATCCCCACTCAGTCATGAAAACCTACTGGGTGATGTTGGGCAAGTCACACTGACTCAGCCTCAGAGATGGGCAAAAAACAAAGCCCCTCTTGCCAAGAATAAACTTACCAAGAAAACCCCATGATTCGTGTCGAAGGCCGAAGACAGATTGAGAAGGACAAGGACAGAGTAAAGGCCATTCACCTTGGCCTGCAGGAGATCATTCGAGACCTTAGTAAGGGCCGTCTCTGTAGAGTGCTGTGGGCGGAAACCAGACTGGAAAGGGTCCAAAATGGAGTTGGTTTCAAGAAACTCAAGACAGCGAGAGTAGATGACTTGTTCCAAAATCTTAGAAAGAAAAGGAAGAAGAGATATCGGCCAATAGCTAGACAAGGAAGAAGAGCTGAGAGAAGTTTTTTTCAGAATAGGGGAGACTGGAACGTGTTTAAAGACCGAGGAGAAAGAGCCCGTGGAGAGAGAGAGAGAGGTTAAAGATGTAGAAGAGGGAGGGCAAAAAAGAAGGAGCTATGGAGATTAGGAGACAAGAAGGAATTGAGTCAAGAGAACAGGTTGTGGGTTTGGAAGAGTTCAGCAGCGTAGAGAGTTCATCCGGAGAAACAGGAGAAAACACAAAGCATTTGTTAGTAGGAGGAACCAGGAGATGATCGTAGGAACTTTATTAGATTCATGGATTTCAAAAAGGCTTACATGAGAAGGAGTGGCCACTATTTCAAAATCACATCTAGCTGTCTTAAAACTATTACTGTTCCATATTACATGAAGATTTACTTCCTGTTGTTTTTTCTGTAACAGTATGTAGATATCCCTTTTTAAAAAGAAATATCAAGAAGGCATGGTAAATGGAAAACATGGATTTGTTTTAGAAAGCACAGTATTATTTCCTTTGTCATATACACTCAATGAGAAGTAGATGGTAGTATAAAAATGTACACCATCAGACTAGATTGACTTAAAGGAACTGAATTTTCTGAATAGTGGAGTGAAATATCCTGTTTTAAACTAATAAGCTGTTTATCCACTTCTGAGATATTTAAAGTGCTCATATCTCTGAATATTTTAACATGGTACTAGGCTCAAAATATGTCTAATATGTCTTGTAAACAGGATTTATTTTTTAAAAAAGGAAATATATATTTTGAAAGGAAAAAATGTTTTAAATATATATTAATAACTTTAGTACCTTAGTATCTGCTGGGGGTCTAGTTCCAAGAGCCTCTTTGGATACCAAAATCCATGGATGCTCAAGTCCCATTAAATACAATGGCATAGTGAAAAGACATTCTATATATATAATGGCAATATCAAACTTTGGTTTTTGGAAATTATATTTTTTGAATATTTTCAAGCCATGTATGCTTGACTCTGTGGATAAAGAATCCATGAATACAAAGGGCTGCTGTTCTAGTTCTTTCTGCACCCCCTCATTCTTGTCATAGAAACACATACTGCATTTTTTTTGTGGAGCTTTCAGGCTATGTGGCCATGTTCTAGCCAGCCACAGATGCTGGCGAAAGATCAGAAAGGAACTCTTCTAGAACATGGCCACATAGCCAGAAAGCTCCACAAAAAAACTATGGATACCGGCCATGAAAGCCTTCGACTCCACATGCTGCATGTTTTGTGGTGTCCAATGACTTTTCAGTGTTTTGGTGCTGTCCGACCCCCTCTGTGGAAACAACAATTTCCTGCATTGTTAGAAATATGTTGTGAGGGTTAGCTAGATAACATATGCACAGCAAGAGCTTCGAGGGTTGCAACTGAAAATAACATAGGGCTGGAATAGACGGCCTACTAAAGACACCTTCTGAGAGTCTTGGGAGCACAGCATTTATACACCTCATGCTTCAATGATGCCCCAAAGCTGGATGGCTGGCCAGATGTGGGCAGCTTTGAAACACTCTAGCAGCATGGCGTTTACATGCCACACACTGCTGGAGCCTCTTGAAACAGCCCTGGGGCTGTGTCAGGGATGAGAAAACAAGCTCTTTCCTGGCCCAAATATCTTTTCTGCTCCTATTTGTGCCGGGTTCAAGGCAGATTGGGGCCACAGCATTGGGGCCAATCCATCTTTGTTGGGAGAAGCTTCAAGTCACCCCTTCTTGCCAGTCTGTTCCAGCTCATAGTAACTTATAAGGAATAACATTTGGAAGGGTAACAAGACTGACTATATACATGTATTTGAAAAATAAGAAGTGGGACAAAGGGGCAGTAAGTGCCAACTTGGGGACAGCATGAGGCTGTGGCATTTAGATGACACACATCCCAATGCTGCCTCCAAGCCAGCATCATGCTGCCTGCCCAACCAGACAGCAGATAGTGTTGCAGTGCTCCAGTTGCATGGTGTTTATATTCTGTAAGCTGCAGGAACACCGCAAAGCTGTGACAGCAGTGGAACAGGCTCCCTTTTGCCAGCTCAAAAAGAAATGCCATTTTGCAGTTGCTGCCACCCCAATCCAAAGCACAAAGGGGCAGTGTCACACTGTCCCTTTAGGGCCATCTGTTTTGGCCCAAAGTTAACATAGTTAAGAAGTGAGAACAAGGTGGGAACAATGTTTCTGTTTACATTTGGTTGTCCACCTATTTTATGAGTTAGTTTTTAAGAACTGAGATGAGTTCTGGCAACAAGTTATTCTTCAGATATTATAACGAGTAACAAGAATGAAATACTTTTAAAATTTATTTTTCTAAGTTTTCTGTAAGTAGCTCTTTAAGCATTCTGGCATTCATCACATTATAATTATCGCAGAACCAGTGGTAGATGTAAGCAATTATTATCATTGCTGACATGGTTATTATTACCCAAATTGTGACCTCTGAAAAATCCTATTGTCATATACTTCTGGCAATGAAGAGTGTTAGATTCACTGACCTAAAGCCTATAGCAAATGAGTAACAAAACAAAACATTTAAAAACAATATATAGGTATTGCCAGTGGGCCTGTACTGATCCTGCAAGACACAAAGTGCTACCAGTAGATGTTTTCCACAGCTTTTACTCTTTAATCTTCCATCTGACTCAAGTTCATCATTTACCTTTGTTTCCCTCTTCTGTCCAATTATTTTTGTAAATGAAGAATCATACTGGCATTTCTGGCTCCCAGGTTCTTTTATAGTGGTCCTGTCACTTATGCATTGTAAAGCCTCTCCCATCATTCGATACTTGCTTTGGTTCATTTTCATCATTTAAAAAAAAAAAAGAAAATATGAAAAATGTGTCCCCTTTCAAGTTGCAATTATTATAGAAATTCAGAGGTGATCCTGGAATACAAGAGACAACATATTTTCAATATACTGCCACTCCTGTTTTAAGAAACAAATAAAGATATTGGGAGCTATAAAATCTGGAAGGGTTCTTTGTCACATACTGCCCATCTGAACGAAATGTGATTTTAACAAATTCATTCACAATTAATTAGCCAATGGAAGTAAATAAGTAATTAAGCTAATTAATACAGCATATGAAAATATAATAGTAGGCAGATGTGTGTGTGTGTGTGTGTGTGTGTTCATTTTTCTCCATTTGGGTTTTTTAAAAATCTGTGTATCATTTTAATTAAAGGAACAGCTTCAGAATGCAATGGGCTTTCAGTCCCATGGATTCTTTAT
Source organism: Urosaurus nigricauda (assembly GCA_034509955.1). Taxonomy (NCBI): domain Eukaryota; kingdom Metazoa; phylum Chordata; class Lepidosauria; order Squamata; family Phrynosomatidae; genus Urosaurus; species Urosaurus nigricauda. The sequence goes on from JAOEGL010000003.1 coordinate 37,993,319, forward strand.
CCATGGATTTAACCCTCTATGGCTTGAAAATATTCATATATATGTATATATTCCAAATAGGAAATCTTGATTTTGCCATTTTATATAAGAGACACCATTTTACTGTGCCATTGTATTTAATGGAACTTCAGCACCCACAGATTTCAGTATCCACATGGGGTCCTGGAATCAAGGGGCCACTGTACATATGTGTAAGAAGCACTTTGAGATCATCAGAGGATATGAAACTGTAGAACCTCTCTCTTGTTGGAAAGAAGAGGGAGTGGAAAAATGTTATCCATTGCATTTCCAATGTTTTGAAGTGAGGGTCAACTTTAAAAGGGCTGCTTCTGTGGTTTGCCATGCCTATGTCTTCAGTACACTGATGACACTCAGATATATCTCTCCATGACCAGATCATCGGCTCAGACTTCAGATGGTGTCTCTCTTCTCAGTGACTTGGAGCGGTAATGGATTGGGTGAGGGAAAACAAATTGAAGCTCAGTCCAGACAAAACGGAAGTACTGACAGTTACAGGCCTGAAACCAGGTTTGGGAATACAACTTCCAGTCCTAGCTGGAGTCACATTCTCCTCAAAGGACTCTGTTCGCATGACTAGTCAGGTGAATGCAACAGTCAGGAGTGCCTGCTATCAGCTTCGGCTAATACGCCAGCTGTGTCCTTTCCTGGACATGAAGGACCCGGAATCTGTCGTACATGCTCTGATAACCTCATGCCTGGACTTCTGTAATGTGCTGTACATGGGGCTACCCTTGTGCTTAACCCGGAAACTTCAACTGGTCCAAAATATGGCAGCCAGTCTCGTAACCGGAACATCTAGGAGAGAGCGCATAACACCTGTGCTTCAGGCTTTCCACTGGCTGCCGATTAGTTTCCAGGCACAGTACAAGGTGTTGGTTTTAACCTTTAAATCTCTACATGGCTTGGGCCCATCTTATCTCAGGGATCACCTCTCCCTGTATGACCCCCCCCCCCCGCACACTCCGATCATCTGGGAGAAATCTGCTGAAGCCTGTGAAAACTAGGTTGTCGCAGACCTCCCAGAGGACTTTCTTTGCTACCGCCCCCAAACTTTGGAATGGCCTGCCGGATGAGATGCATCTTATAACATCCCTTGTTTGCTTTTAAAAAGCTCTAAAGACGCATCTCTTCCAGCAGGTCTTTCCCGAAACTTCCTGAAACTTCTTAGATTCCGGCTCCAAAAATTGGATCTATTAATTTGTATCTGTTCCCTTGTTTGGTTGCCATCCCCTCCTCATTTAAGAACCATGTTGAGGATGCATATGTTTGGGTATCACTGTTTCACTGCCATCACAAAAGACAAATTCACAAACACAGCACTTCTATCATTTTTTATTTTTATTTTTTATTTTTTGGTATAAGCTGCAGACCAAAACCTAGATCAGTGATTCCCAAACTTTAGTCCTCCAGATGTTTTGGACTTCAGTTCCCTGAATTCTTGACTGCTGGCCAAGTTAGTTAGGGTTTCTGGACACTGAAATTCAAAATACCTTTAGTACCAATGTTTGAGTATCACTGTTTCACTGTCATCACAAAAGACAAATTCACAAACTTGGCACTTCTATCATTTTTTTATTTTTATTTTTTATTTTTTGGTATAAGCTGCAGCAAGCCACTAATATCTTTATCATCTGAAAGGCAGTGGAGGAGGAACACTAAAGGATTCTTAGTGCAAGAACATAAAACAGTGAAGGAGACTATGAAGCATGATAGGGCCTTCTTTTTATGTTGGCTCATAATAGTAGAACAAGAGGTCACTATGAGAAGTTAACAGTAGCTTAATTTAGCTCATATGAAACAAGGTTTATTTCACCACACACATCAGGATGTTCTGCGAAAATCGTACTCCCCGAGGAAGCCAGGGAGTGGGAGTCCCTGTAAAAAGTTTTTTTAAAGGACTTTTTAATTCATCTGAGAACATTAATGTGACTTTTATAACAGAGTCTTCCAGAGACTCTACCAGATTACAGATACACTGAGGCATATTGTACAAATCCAATGAGGAATCATAAAATATCTCTATGTCATACAGATAGAAACAACACCAGTGCCTGGATAGAAATGTGCACACTGTGAATTGAGGGGGGGGGGATTGTATGACCCATTCAATGCTGCTTTAACTGAGAGCTGGCCCAAGACTTTTTTTACTTCTTAAGACAAAGTTTCACCAGCCCACTCATCCACAATTCCTCTAACATAAGTTCTTCATCTTACTTTGGGCTAGGCCTGATGGAGCTGACCAGATGATGGTGGATGGCCTGGAGGGAGGGCTCTTCATCTTACTTATTCATGGGTTTGGAAACCATGCCCTATGAGGAGAGACTTAGGTACGTTTAGCAAAGCAAGCACACCAGTAAGAAGCCTCCATAGCTACAGTTGCGTATTGAAAGCCTGCTTTCTCCCAGTAAGAGACCCAAAATGCTCTGTGTATTCTATAGTAAACTCTGTCCAAGCTCTGCTTCAAGTGTCTATGGGAACAATTCTAGCAATATTCTGTTACAGCCTGCAGTGTAACTGAGCTAAATTCTTAATCTTCATCTTTCTTGAAGAAAAATGTTGTTGCACAATACATTTCTTTATAGCAGTTATTCCCACAAATAACAAAGAGGGACAAAACTAGTAACATGTGGTTAGTGCCCTCCCAAGGCTAGTCTACACATAAGTGTATTTTGTGAATTTGTTTATATTTTTGCACATTCACATTGATGGTTAATTGTCTTCACTTCCTTGTCTTCACTTTTCTTCAGCAAATATCTGGTAAAAACCATGAAGCCCTTTCCCACAGAATTTAAGGAGTCCCCTCCTGCCCCACCCACCCCTGGAATGCAACTCCTACAAATTGTGTGTGGACAGGTCACATTCTATTTGACTGGAATGAGTGGTATTTTAATCATGTAGACCAGCCCCCATTGTAGAGATACCTGATCTTCTTCTTTATGTTACTTGGCCCAAGCTAGTTCCTATGCTTTGTACTGCTACATCAGTCACAAAGGATTTGTTATAGAAGCACTTTGTTCCCTCTGTTGATGTGCATCTCAGCTGTGTTCTGCCATTTTGCAATTCCTCAAATCAATACCCAACCCTAACAGAAAACTTCTCCAAAGTATAACTCATTAAGCTTTAGTGCTGCTTAGGAGAAGGACCTTGCATGCATGAGGCCATCAAGCACCAATATTGACTCTCCAGAACATTTTAAAGGCTATTTATATCATAATAAACCCTATTTATTAGCCCCATCAATCAAGAAAAGGCCATCTTTTGGCCTGGAAATGTTTTTGCCTTGGTCTCAGCAAAGGAGAAACCACACAATGCATGAAAAACCACACAATGCATTAAGTACCATTTCATTTGAACTTGTCTAATTGAAATCACAAGTGAGAGTTTATGGGTACTAAAATAAATGAAAGATAAATTGTTAGTGCATGAGTAAGAAATGCAAGCATTTCATAGAATCATAGAATCATAGATTTAACTGAAAGAAAATTGTATTCTTGTTTTTAAAAACTAGTATGATCTAGTAGCTATGAAACAGGTGTTGGCCCCCATCCCTACCTATTTTACCTGTGTGAATGAGGGTTCTTTGCAAATTGTCAGCTAACCTGCATGTATTCAGGGTTATTGCTATTAAATTTCTTTTTTATATAGGCTCCAACATATGAACCATAGTAGTAAGCAGCCTGGCACGGTAGGATCAACATTCTTCTTAAGTAATCATAAAAATAGGAGTTTCAAGATACTTAACATGAGAGAATAAACATGCAGATTTTAAGAGTGTTGCATAATATCTTTTAAGCTAATTGTTTACACTATCATTTATTTATTATTTAAATTTAATTTAAATACATTATCAAATCTTTAATACACACACATATACACACACTCTCTCTACTTGGGGTGAAACACAAGGCATCTCATTCTCCAGGGACACAACATATACTGATATTTCAGAGTCTAGACTTATACCCTATATAAACTTTACTTTTGTGAGGAATTTGTCATCTTATACAACACTCTTAACAAAATAATCTGTTGAGGAATTCTGTATGTTCTGAACAGGCATCCATGGTGAAAACCATATTTTTCTACTGGCATCTCAAAACAGGAATATCTCACATATCATTTTTTTAATATTTGGCATTTTGCTATGCAATTTTTAATAGCCTAACTATCTGTCATTATCAGGTAAAGATTTTATCTTAGGAAAAACCTAGTGGGCAGCTATAATGGAAATGGTTAATAGACCACTTACCTTATCCGATCTAACTTCAGCTTATATAGTATCTGAAACCTTTCATTATCTCCATACCTGTCTGTCAGGATGGACTGTTAACTGGTCTTCTCTTATCAGCCAAATTAGTGATAGCTTTTACTGGTCTTTTGTTCTCAGGCAATTTAGATTTGTAATAGTCAGTTTATTCAAGGTCACCCATCATCCAATTGGAAATAAAATTTTACTGATCATTTATACAAGGCCACTAATACCCAATTACAAAAGACCTTAACTGGTCACCATTGTTCTAGTTACTTGCCATTACTGATTACATCATGTATGACTTAGCTTAAGGCCCATCATAACAATTCCTTTTTTAATTTTACTCACTTGGTTCTATAAAGGTTCTATATATCTCCATCGCATATGTATTATTTTATTCACCAGACCTTTCTGTTACTGTATCTCCTTTATTTTGAGTGAAGTAGCTGAATATCCAGCACCAGATTATAAACCTGTGCATTTAATACTTTGCTGTGCAACACACATATATTTGGCTTTTTACTGTTTTAAGATATTGGCCACACTTATTTCCATTCTTTCTTCCAATATACACACTTCAGACCCTTTAATTCTGCAAATTATTCTCAAAGTATAACTTCCATTCTATAATGGTTAGAGAAAGCACTGGATAAGGTAATGCAATGTTCAAAAGCCAGTGCACTGAAAAAGCTATATGGTTGTAGGTCAGTTACTTTCTCAGCCTGTTCTATATCACAGAGTACATGTGTTGGTGAGATGTGCTGACTTCATGCATGTTGGTTTTTTGTTTGTTTGTTTTGTTTGTTTTGCATCTTGAAGGAATAAAAGCATGTTGAAGATTTATATTTGTAGATAAACTGATTATGTCCTTTCTCTATGGAGATGGTGCTGTCTGAAATCTGTCACCCAGTTAACCAAGTTCATATAAGAAACCATAATGAGAGGGACTAAAGTTGAGAATTTCCTTGCTGAAATGTTTTGGTTTGGGAAAATACTAGTGTAGTAAGTGCATTATAAGTACTTAACAGGTGGATCAAAGCCATGTCCTCTTGCAGAATTCTGTACTTGTTTTATGCACTACATTTATATGGAAAATGGCTGATCCTGAGTTAGTATATGGATCCATTGTCCTCAGTACTGTCTCCATGGGAGCTAGTGTTGATCCTATAGTGTTTTAGATAGGAGCCTTTCCCAGATTCATAGATGGTAGTAGGTAGGAGAAGGACTGGTTCCTTCCAGATGTTTCAAACTACAATTCCCAAGACATTTGGCCATGCTATCTGGAGTGAATGGAATTTTCTGTCCAAAACATCTGGAGGACACCAGACTGAAAAACTTGCTGGGGAATGGTCTTTTCATGCAAAACATTCTGTGTGTCTCTCTCTGTGTGTATGTATTCCAAGGCATATGTTGAAAAGCTTGTTACATCGTCATGATGACCTGGTGTCCTTTGCTGTTAGCACCATCTGCTTTTAGCATTGCCTCAGTCAGCATGTATGTCTGATATGCATGGTGTCATTTGTAAATGTCTATATTTGGGTTTTTTTCCTACCTTGATTAACAAGTGGTATTGAGCTAGCATTGCCCATCAGTTCTTATCAAACCAGTAGAATATACTTATTAATATTCTAATCACATACTTCAATTTTCTCCTCTCCTTTTCCTACCCTCCTTGCAAATTTCACACCTCAGGCTTCTCTTACTTAGGAGTAGTCTAATAACAGTAGTTGTTCAGGTAAAGAGACAGCAGGTTGGCATGTCTCACAGGGACCTCAGAGATTAAGCAATAATGCCAGAGCTTTAAAGTAGTTAAAGATATTTGATAACTAATTGGTTGGGAAATCAATTTATTTTAATTACACCAGTTAAATAAAGCAGAGAGATAAAAGGACTTTGAATTTCTGTGGTGCGAAACCACTGTCAAGGGGGAAAGTGAGTGTGAGAGAACCCATTATATTACTGCTTTTATACCACCAAGGGCTTTAAAGTTGCTGAGAAGGCTTCTTATGCATGTAGCTATTTTTTAAAATCTCCCTGAAGAATGGATTAGAAATGCATACAGATTATTTCTGCAGCCTGTTACAAATAATCCATGTGAGGAGTGGAAAGGTGAGATTACCACAGCTTCATATTTCACCTTGACCCACTCTTCTTCTCCCCCTTGTCTTGATTTTATTTTGGAAAAAAAATTGCAATCTTGTGGTCTCCAGGGGGGTATAAAAAGCAGCAGACGTCCTTTTCTATCTTGTAAAGGAGAGATCCAAAGGTGGTAATGCTGATACAAGATTTTTATTTTACTGTTTGTTTTTTTTTTATTTGCTGCCTCAGGTAAATGACAAGATGGCATCATAACCATGTACAAATGCTGACTGAATTGGTAGTTGAAATCTTTATGTCATATATTCAACTATAGCTGGATCTAAATGCAGAATTAATGCAGTTTGGCACCAGTTCAACTACTGTGGATCAATGGTATGGAATTCTTGGATTTGTCGTTTTGTGAGATATTTAGCCTTCTCTGCTAGCGAGCTCTGGTGTTACAACAAACTACAAACTACAAATTGCCAGATTCTATAGGATGGAGCCATAGGATGAAGCCATGACAACCATGTCAATGCATTAATTCTACCGTGTGGCAGCAGTCCCAATCTAAGTATAGCAAATATATGGCACAAAGCTCTTAACTTGGAATGTCTACTTTTTTTACAACTCCCCAAATCTTCCACTCCACATGATCAGCATCTGGGAGCTGTCATCACCCAAAGTATTTTGTTTTTCAAAGTTCAGCCTTTTGAGGCCTCTGAGCATTTTCCTCCTGCGATGAACCTAATAGTAGGTGAGCAGAATATGTGGTCTGCCCTCACAAACCTCTATTTTTATTTATTTATTTATTTATTTAGCAGCATGAAAGCATGGGATAGCAATAATAGTTCAGATAGGGGTATAGCTGTCTGTGGGAAGGAGCAAAATGGTATTGGCATTGCTCTCCCTCCCCCAAAAAAGAATTCTGTCCCCAAATGAATATTTACTTCAGTCTCCAAATTTCTAGGATCACAGTAACTTAAAGGTTCAACAAGCATTTAGAAATTCAGTCAAGGATTCCAAAGAAAAGGAGCAGGTGCATTTACAAAGAGAATGCAAATACAGTCACCCCACCTTTTTCACAGGGGATCCATTCTGGACCCCCTTACAATAATGGAGTTTCGCCTAAATTCAAGCCCCATTGGATTGAATATAGGCGTGAGTGTGCACCCCATTCACCCCCCCCCTTCGCAGATAAGCGAGGAATGTGAGTCCAAAGACTACAAGAACTGAGGGAGGACAAATATAAGTATTCTAGGTGTGAACAATTTTCAGTGTCACAGACCCTAGAATGTTAGAAATTTGGGGACTGGAGGAAATTTAATTTATGGTGGAAGAATTTTTAGGGAGGGCTCATTTTACCAGCTACACTCTCAAATTAAACCACTGCAGATTTTTACTCAACCTTTTGACTATTCTACATAGCTTAAAACCATTTGACACTTCATCTCTCTGTCTGTCTATTAAAAAACAACTTAGTAATTTTTCTAGAGGAAATTTGTCAGATGTTTCCTGGGCCAAAATGGAATCCTTTTAATAATCTCAAAAAAGGTGTTATAATAATTGATTGTTTTTCTTAGGATGGAACAAAGCTTTGTTTGAGAAACAGACATCAACCATGTGCCCCTTTGAGGAATCAATTGCTCCCCAGTTTTTCCTTCCCTCCTCCCTAGAAGCAGTTATAAATCACGTCTTAACTTTTAATACTGACAGCTAAAAAAAGAAAAAAAGAAAAAAAGAAAAAAAGAAAGTACACCCCCCTGCAAGGTTTCCATCAAATAAATCCTACCATTTCTTTTTTTTTCCCCCTCACTTCTCCTTATTTATTTATAACAGCATCTTCTTTGGAAAGATTCATTGTGGGTGCAGGGATGAAGGTGAGTTTAGATCAAAGCTCCCATGGGGCCTCATTCCCATCTTTCTCTCTCCTTTTTTTTCCTGCCTCAAGCCTTTGTCAAATAAGTCCCTCACACAGCCCACAGTGGACAAAAATGACACATCCATGACATACAGAAAACTCAAAAAGATGTTTGGAAAGGAAGAAAAGTTTTAGTTCCCCACAGGCACAAAATCATTTGTTTTACACCCTGTTTGTGAAGAAATTAATGAGTTTGTATATGAAGAAATCTCTCTAGTATCAGTTTGTCTGTTGATCTCTCTATCTAGATACAAAGATAGCATCTACTCAATTTCCTGGTTGTTGCTACTGACAAATGTTGCCAGATGTTGTGAAGAACTAATGGATTTGCCAGATATATGGTTATCTACATACCTACAGAGAGGCAGATAGAGCTTTATGTGAATTGAATGGAGAAGCAGTAGAAAGACTGCTCATTGTGGATGGAGTATGCATGAGGCTAAAAACAAACAGGCAATAATACAGCAATATTGTCCACCCAGAGTTGTCCTCTGTTCACCAACAGTGCATGATCCAGGCTTGTGTGTGTGTGTGTGTGTGTGTGTGTGTGTGCATGTCTCACTTGATATTTCAGAATGGGAGGCATCCTTTCTTTTACCATGGTCTACCCTATCCTTGGCCAAGCGACTATCCAGCCCAAGTCTACTTGAAAACTAACAAAAGGCAAACAGCAAGCAGAGAGGAACTCTGAAGTTGATTTTTGTAGTTAGTTGTATAGTCTGTAGGTATAATTTCCCATATATGTTGTTTTATATTATTAAAAGTTTTGTGCTAATAAAATACAAAACAAAAACAAAAAACAGTTGGCACCTGCACAGTAGATTGAGTAACCAGATTAGCTGGTTACAGTTTTCTCCACTATGTTGTGTGCGCATAAGTGTACCCTCAAGTTACGTGTGGACTTATGATGACCCCATGGATTTTGCACAAAAGGCAGTATAATCCACAAAGATTTCTTCTCTCCTCTGGCAGAAAAAATACAATAAATAAATAAATAAATAAATAAAATGTTGTGCCTTTTCATGATACTCAATATTATCTATCTATTATTAAACAGACAAACACATATGCTTAGGCCTCTACTTCTGTGCATATTCTTCCTTCTCCTCACCCTTCTTTTTCTTCTTAGTGGCCTTTAGTTATTGCTATAGTCCCTTCAAGTTTTTGATTAGTAAATATTACACATACTTAATGATCCTAAACTTTCTCTTTTGTGTCAAACTCTTACAGCCCTTCTCTTTTTATTTGTTCTTTCAGAGAAAGAAAAGCAAAATACCTCCAGTTTCTTTCTGGAAATGAGCCCCACTTAAATAGAACAGAGGTATTGTGGAGACTTTTGTGGAAGTCATTATTGTTAAAATGAATAGAAGTACAACAGCTGAGAGTGAATTTGGCCCTTGGTCTCTTTCTCAGAGAGCATCATTTGCTGATGGTATTGCAGAACAGCCCTTAGATATGGAAATGAGAGAATGTGTGTCTTCCTCAGAAGCTGCTCTCTGCTTTCAAGTGGAAGAGAGAGAGACAGCAAAGCAAAAGGGGTAGGTTAAGCTCCTCAAAGGATTTGTCAATGCTAGACTTTTCTTCACATCTGTTCTGCTTCTACCACCAGAGCAGCACAGCCACTGAGAACGTTGGCAAGTGCTTATATTTTCATTGTTGTATCACTTACAGTCTGTCTTCCACTTGCAACAGTTGAAAATTAGATGTGTTACAATTAAAAATCATAAAAGAAAGGGATAGACAGAACAGTTCATGATTACAGAGCAACATCACAGGTATTGCTCTTGGTGTTAATGACCAAGAGTTTGGAAAAGTTACTTTTTAAACTATAGCTCTTAGAATCTAGTTAGACTGCTGACCAGTTGGTCATGATGGCTGAGATGTCCCAGAGTTGTATTCCAAAGATGTCACTTTTCCTGTCTCTGTCATGGACATGGCAATTGTGGACCATATTTATTTATTTAATTGGTACCTTGCTTTTCCACTCAAAATAGTATTCAAGGTGTTTAACAATATAACACTGAAAAATATAAAATAATAGCTGAGACATTGTTGCATGTTATATTCAGTAAATATGAACATTAGACTTTCATGCATAAGTTAGGAAAGTTGCCAAAGTCTGCACAAATTGTTAAAAATCCATAATGGACAAGCTAGGGCTGATGGTGTCCTAGACACTTCAGCCATCTTGGGGGGAAAAAACAAACCTTATTCTAATGTTAAAGTAGGAATTTCCAAACTCCCTCCCCCACATTCCTGCTGACAAGTAAATGGTTTCTTGACTGAGAGCGATCAGCGATTAACTATCTTGTTTACTTCCATGGAACGGAGACCTGGTGAATTGGCATGGACTGGTACACTCCATTGTAAGGTAGATATCTATACTGATTGAATTTTTGTCTGGTGTATGCAACCCATTGTCTCTAATGCTTAGACTACCCTAAGGGCTATTATTAGAACCTGAAGGGCACTTCATTCAGACAGAAGCCTCTTCTTTGACATTTCTCTCTCTGAGCTACCCCAGTCTCCAAATCATCCTCTCCATGTCAGAAGGTGAGAAAATCCACCTCTGTTTTTAGCCTGTAGTACCTTAAGCTTAGTTCTAGCCCCCCTTAGATTGGTTAGGTAAAGTGTTTTCAGCTTCCATGTTGTTTTTCCTCTCCTTTACTTTGAGAAATCATTGGCATTGAGTATAGACTGTTCTTTTGGTTTCTGCTGCTATCTTTTTCTGTCTTTTTTTTTTTAAAAAATGTTCTTTTTGCTGCAAATGTAGCTCATCCTTCTACCTCATTTTTACTTGGAGTCATGTTGTCTATTTTTAAAACCAGCAAGTTCCTTCAGACAGTTAGGCCCAATCTAGATGGGCCCTAAAGAGCATGATTAGGGCTCTTTAGGGTGCCATTAGGGTTCGTGAGCACACAGCGTTTGCATGCTCACGAACCCTAGCATGTGATGACGCAAGCGTCATCACTTAAAAGCTTTTAGACAGCATGCGTGTGCACATTGAAGCAACTGTGCAGCTTGTAGACGGAGCTGCGCAGTTGTGGCAGTGAAAAGGCACTGAATGGTGCCTTTCCCTTTAATTGTGCCGCATCTGCAGTGCAAAAAAGGAGCTGGATTTTCCCACTCCTTTTTTTGCTGCACAGCTTCACCACTGCATCTAGCTGCTGCAGTGAAGCTCCACAGCAAAAAAATGCGGCTACAGACAGCCCCTCTTGGTCGGTCTGGAAAGCCCCTTAGTGCCTATGAGAGTCTCCCCCACCCCCGCAAAAAAACAAAACAAAACAAAAAAACACACAACCTTTGTGCACTGCTCTTAACGACATGACATGAAGACATACCAGTTAGAAACATCAGTTTGGAATAAATCCATTAAAGCACAACACTCATTAGACTATAAACTTCAGCAAACAAAATCCAAAAACTCCATAGATAATATTATTAAAAGACCCTCAATTCAATCCCTAGGGCTTATTTTACAAAGGGAAGACTGAGGAACAGCCTCAATGTTGCAGGAGGATGTGGTGCATACAAAGGTGTCCACATTCTGATAGCTGTCTGATGTATACCTTTCATTCTATCTAGCCACATTTCCCTTTTATTGTTTTGAGTGACTGCCAGTAGCTTCTGTTTATATCTCTCCTCCATGTCATGACATCAAGAGTGCTTAGTTTATTATCACAGCAGCAACATAGCAGTGACTGGGGTGATGGGATGAGAGAAAACATTCATCTGTTGCAACCTTTCCCCTTGCATGTACTCAGAGTGGTAAGATCTTGGCTAAGATGTAGTTGTCCAGCCTCGGTAGGATAGTGGAAAACCTACTGCCCATCTCTTACACAGTTAATGTGGGCCCTGTCAGCTTAGGTGAGTTACAAGGCAGGAGTTCCTAATCTATTAACCATGACAGAGGCTGAGACACAGCTGAAACAGTCAGTGGATTTATAGAAAAAGATCACTGGTGCAAGAGATCTGCAAGCAACTCACAGCAATGGATTTATCACTGGCTTTTCTGATCCTGCATGGGCCCTTCTATGACACTTCTATGAGAGGCAGTAGCCTAAGTGGTGCAGTTTTCCTCATTAGAGTATTTCCATGCCTGATACTTCTGCACTTTGTTAGACTTGTGTCTATCATGCAGTCAGGAAAACCATCCAGGTAAACGTGCACCTAAACAGAGCACATCAAATGTTTTAAGTATTCACCTGAAGACTACATGAAAAATAGTATAGAATGGCATTGTGCATAAAATGTTGCATAAGTTCTTATTTTTGAGATGTGTATAGTAGTCTTTCAATGTTAATAGTTGCCATTCCACATGCTCAACAATGTGCAAATCCTGGTATGTCATATACATGACAGTATGCATGGCCATGTTCCTGATATTATTTCTGGTTTGGGAAAGTATTGGCATAGGAAGATGAAGCAACCATAATTTTCTGCTTCTATGAGAAGCAGACCTGTTAATGTCATCTTTTTGTGTGTATCATCTTTGGTGAATTAATTTTGTATTCTGAGCTTGTTTCATCATTGATGATTCCTATGTTTGTAGGATGATATTTGGGCAGAGGAGAGACTCAGCAGGAGGCTCCGAAAGTGTCTTCTTTGCTCTCTGCTTAGTTTTCCACTGCCACCGCCTCAGCCCATTCAATGTCTCTGCCTTGCCCTCATTTTCCTTCCTTTCCTCTCAATTTCTTACAGAGTTTCTCTTTGCATTACTAATCTTTCACTTAGCTAATTTTTCAGTAACTGCATCAGGGGTTCCTTGATATCTCTTACCTCCTCCTTATTCCCTCTGATCTATTACTGTTTTCCTCCATCTGTCTGATTATCATCTTGCATTTTATCTGGGTTTAAGGGCTCCAGGTGCTGTAATTCTCTGATATAGCACAGAATGTATCAGACTGCCTGGGCAAGCTTGATAATTAGCAAGCATGTAGGAGTTCCAGCCTTCCAACTACTTCTTTCCTTTTGCCTCTTTTCTTCACTGAAGGTGTCATATGGCCTTCAAAATCAACCCTCTTCCATACTCCCCTCCAAATTATGACTTAAATACCAAGACTGGTTAAAAAAACCAAGAGTTTCCAGAATGGATCTGCAGTTTAAATTATGAAATACTGTGCAGCCCAATTCTAGATAAGTTTACTCAGGCATAAGTCCTGCTGTGTTCAAAGATGCAGCTTTCTCTCTGGCACATGACTGCAGCCTGAATTTTGTGATCATGATCTTATTCATCTTTACACAGTCTGAGAAGAAACATAACAAAGTTTAGTCAATTTTTAAAATATTTATAAGCTGCCTTCCTACCAAGGTGATGTAATCATTACTATGAATCTGGGAACAGTACTCAAGAGAAAACATTTTCCCCAAGGATACCCAAATGATGATGGAGGTTCAGAAATAAGACAGTTTCTTTCTTTCTTTCTTTCTTTCTTTCTTTTTTACAATTCTATTGATTAGGGGTACAATAGACTCATTTCAGAGTCTAATTTTCCTACAGAGATGTAAAAGGATGTACAAAATGCATCTAAAAAATAGCAAGTACCAACTTACAAATTTGTAATGGATTGGTATCCATATTTATAATCATAGCACTATTACCACTCTCACAAATGCACCCCCACAATTTATCATACAGCAGATGTGTCAAATAATGGAAGTCTGTTTAGATGGTCATTGGAGCACTTCAGGATAACCCTTTCAGTCCCCTCCTACCAGTGAGGGGCAGTGTGACAATCAGAAGCAGGAGCCCTGTTGCTGTTCCTCATCACACTGCAGCTCACTAGTAGGAGGAGGCTGGAAATGTCATTCTGCAGTGCCTGATTGCCAGCAGAACTGACCTCTGCCACTTTGTGTGGCTGTTAGGACAGGAATGAGGAATGAGGAGTTGGATAAGGAGACAATCTGTAGTTACACATTCATAAGTTCGTTTATGATGCAGGTTCTCAGTTTAACTCTTTACTTTCCTTCAGTGATACCTTTGTTGGCCAAACAAAATGCACAATATACTTGTTGCAAGCTTCCAAAACTCCATGGGTTTCTTCATCAGGCAAGATGTTAAAAACCAAATAGGAGAAGGAGAAAAACCAACAACAATTGGAGATGTTAGTCATATGCCTGCAGGTTGTTTCAGTCCGTAATAAAAATGGTATGCTGGAGAGGATATCTTTTGCAGGCAGGCTCCCTTTCCTTCTGGTCATGCAGCAAAAAGAAAATTTAAAGTCCATTTGCATCTCAACAGGGACCCCTCAAGATGCAAATGGACTTTAAATTTCCTGGACTTTGAAAATCTCCCTATTGGCGCATGGCAGGAAGGAGGAGGAGCCTGCCTGCAAAAGATATCCTCCCCACCATACCATCTTTACTAAGGATTGAAACAACATGCAGGCATCTAACATCTCCATTTTCTTCTTCTACTGTTTCGTATGTAACATCTTGCATGATGAAGAAGTCTATGGAGTGTTGAAAGCTTGCAACAATTATGTTGTGCATTTAGGTTGGCCAATAAAAGGTATCACTGATGGATCTTTGTTTGTGCATGTTAAATGGCCAACACAGCAACCCCTGCATGTTTTCTTTACTTTCCTGTTTCTTAAATCATAATACTCCCTTTTAGTCATTTTAGGGCCAAAACACACTGCAGAAATAATCCAGCTGGAGACTAATTTAAATGTCCTGGCTCAGTGCTAGGGAATTCTGGGAACTGTAGTTTATTGTGGCACCAGAGCTCTCTGACAAACAATGGAGCTTATTGCACAGGGCTCCAGGAACGCAAATGGCATAGGACAAAAGGGGGCGTGATGGGAACGGAACGGGGAAAGGACAGGACACATTTTACCAGACGTCCCCATTCCATTCCGAAACCATCTCCCAGAGGCCAATTTTCAGAAGCTTTTTGTCCAGTGCCATTTGCGTTACTGGAGCTCCGTGCGATAAGCTCCATAGTCTCACAAAACTACCATTCTCAGAATTCCCTAGCATAGAGCCAGGGCAGTTAAAGCGGTCTCAAACTGGGTTATTTCTGCCATGTGTTTTGGACCATAGTTAAGCTGGTGGCATGCTAAGAGCATATTCTCCTCCCATCTGCCTCACCATCTATGCCCCACTGGCCCATTCTGAGGCAAGAGCTATTGCTTGGTGTTGTAGACTGGATTCAGAGTAGGCCCACCACACTAAAACAGATTTGTGGGTAATCAAGTTGAGAGAAAGCCAATGCTACAAAGTTAACTTTATTTATAATAAGTAGATGTAGGAAGCATTCTCCTAGGAAATAAAATCATCTACATGTCTTTTAGTTGATAGGAAGCAAGAATCCCTTCACAAAAGATGGTGGGCCATGGTCACTAAACAACAGAATACACCAGGGCCAGCAACATTTCTCTAGCCTGGTATGTGTGCCTCCTGAAATATGGGTGTTTGCCCAAAACTTGAATACTAAAGATCTACATGAAGAAATTCCTCTTTCATAGGTGCAGCCTGTCTCCTTCCACCCTTTTCAAAACTTGGACAGAAGTCTACAAAGGGCTAAATAAAAATACTCCTATGCATCTTTCCCAGCTCGACTTGAATATTCTAACAAGTAAGCAGGTGCTTAGCTCATCTGCATATCTGCTAGAATGCTTTGCCAGAATGAACTGTGACACCAACTCTAGGAAGTACAAAATAACTCCTTACATGCCACTGCACAGAGGTAAAGTATCTCTCTGTGATGCTGGGAAATTCTCCACACCTTTCCTAGCCAATGCTACATTCACAACACTTGAGTTGTCTGATTTTAGTCCTCTGAGTGAGGCAACACATCAGTATAAAATAATATACAAGTTACAGTTATACCATGGAAAGGGTATTATTCCTTATTGTGCTGGCAGACATTAATTTTATTATGTTCTGTTTAATTTGTTAAATTACATTTCTTTCAATGAAAATTTTAAAAGTTAAAAACACAGCAGTAATATATCTAGTGAATTTTACCCCTGGGGTAGATAATTTCTTTAACACCTGAAGGTAGAGGAGAACCAACCTGTCAGTGTCCCCTGAATAGCTGCAGGTTGTGCTAATATCATTAATTTTTGGAAAAATTAACAACGAACATCAGAGGCCCACCATTCATCCTATGCCAGGCCACTCACACCATAGTTTCTTTGTATTCATTATTAACAATTAGCTTCTCTACTTTTCCTAATGTATAAAGTTAAAAAACAAAAAATCACAGACAAATTAAGCAACCATTGACTGCTGGAGGGGGGAGCTTTGGCCTAGTCATTTAAGAAAATTCAAACAGTTATGAAGGCAGATTTTACACTTGTTTCATCATCCATGGAACAATGGCTTGGAGTGATAGGCTGATCGCCTTCAAAAGAAGTCTCAATGTCTGAGTGAGGAAAATAATTAATTACACGTCCTAGAGCAGATCAAGCCTGAAATCTCCCTGGAAGCCAAGATGATTAAGCTGAGGCTCTCATACTTTAGCCACATCAGAGAAGCTGTGACTCACTAGGAAAGATAGTAATGCTAGGAAAGGTGGAGGGAAGCAGAACGAGAGGAAGACCACATGTTAGATGGATGGACTCTATTAATGAACTCACAAGTATGAATTTGCAGGAACTAAGAGCAGTGGAGGACAGGGAGTCTTGGAGATGTCTCACCCACAGGGTCACCATGGATCGAGATTGACTTGAGGCAATTAACAACAACAACAAAAACAACAAACACTACTTGTAACTTCTTACTTCCAAGTTCTTGTTTTGTATCAGATGCTTAACTGGTGGATCACCTCTATCTGTGAAGTGATTATCATCATATTTATTAGATGTTACATTGTGTTTTTTTTTCAACCAAATAATCATAACTGCACCTTTGTAGTTGTACTTGGCTTTATAATGATCTTGCTTTCACTTTCCATGTCCTTCTTTCATGTTCCAAGTTGTCTGGCATTTTTATTCCAAGTTGTCTGATATCATTTTTTCACCCCCAACCTTTGGTAAAGCCTTGTAAGATGCTTGTCTCTAATGCAAGGATAAGGATAAGCATTGCTTGGCAATGAGTGTTGTTGTTTTTTTCTCTGTCTCACTAGTATTTGGCCACTCATGTATAGTTATTTACTTTACTTAAGAAGGCACAGAATTATATGGCTAAAGAGCCCCAAAGGCAAGTTTAATAGCTGTCAGTGATGTTGTGAATGTAGCATGTTCTTCTATGCAGGATATACTAAAACTAAAAGAGAAGGTGCTTCAGATGTTTCTGGAACTTCAAGATTAAAACAAGATTCACTAAACAAGTGCAGAAATGCCACAATATTCCTTTGATCTCAACTTAGATCTCAAGTTTCCTCTAAAAAGAAAAAAAAAGCAATGATATGGTAGGATTCTACTCTTTTCTGGATAGTTGATTCAGCTGGTGTGATAAAAGTTTGTAAAGATTCTATGCTCATTCAAGATCAGTGTGAGTTTCCCAAGTAGCCTGAAAATGGAAACTAATGAATCCTTAAAAAATGGAAGGAATCTATGTTCACATTCAGAGCTACAGATTATCACATGGGGAGCACAACAACCTTCTCCTGTCCTTAAACTTTGCTAATTGTGTGATCAGGGGCCAAGGTTATCACATCATGCACTTCTCCCGCCCTTCTCCCATGTGTGAAGTGTAATGGAGCCGTCATTTAGTATCAGTACCAAATGATGGCTCCCTTACACTTTACACATGAGAGAAGGACGGGAGAAGCACAGGGCTGTGATAACCTTTGGCCCCTGAAGTCATGATTAGCAGAGCTTAAGGATGGGAGAAGGATGCTGTTCCTCCTGTGTGTGGTAATCTCCATAAAGTAAGAAATTGATTGAAGCCATAATGTGAGGGTGGATGGCAGGTCTGTAAACAACCAAAATCAAGGTGTTTTATTTTGAACCTGGCAGAAGCCAGGAAAGCACAAGCAGAAGATGTGTGCATGTCAACCTTATGAACCATGTTGGAATGAGCTGCTCTGTTATCACAGAGAAAGTTTATCTCCAGGTAATATATCTCACCACACAATATGCACCACACTTCTTACTGCTGATAGAAGTAAGGCTGCTGCAATTGGATTGACCCTCACATATAGTGGGAGGGCAGAAAAACTTCACACAGTACTTTTTTGTATAAACATGTTCAGGGATTACTTACATTTAGGACACAGACTTGTGTGAACAAACATATACTGTAAAATCAGTTAATCAGACTATGGCTGTTAAATGCTGTATTTGTACTATTTGATTTGGTTGACTGAATGTAAAAATTATATTGCATATTGCATACATACACCATTAAACTTATCATAAAACCAAGGAACACAGAAGTAAAGCAACAATATAAACAATCCACAATGTAAAAATCTGAAGGCAGCATTATAAATAAAATTGAAGAGCAACAAAACATTATATACCATTCAAAGTCCACGGAATGGAACCATCTTTACTAAAATAAAGCGAAAAAGGATCCGATCTTCACTGCCTCAGGAGTAAGTTCCAGAACAAAGATTCTGCAACTGAAAAGGGCTGTTGAGACCTAGAAAAGGGGCAGCCATCATACAAGTTTTTGTTAGAGACATCAAGAATCATGTAGTGGTGCAAAATAATAATAAAAATTCTCAAGAGAAATGATTAGATCTCAAGACATTATAGCTAGTTTGGGCAGCCAAGCCATAAAATAATGCATTATTTTCTTGATGGAGGGCTAATGGATTCACACACATCTTACCTTGAGGACAGCAGTACAATGAAACAGTTTTTCAAAGAATAAGAAAGCATATGTGATTACTGTGTTTTAGTAGTGGTGATGATGTATGGCTACCCTAGTTCTCACTGGAATTGTGTTAAGGAAGGGAAGTGCATGCATACCAGTTTGGGAGCACTCCCTACCACATATCCCTCCATTAGCACAACTGGATTGTAACTGGTCCCTTGCATTCTCTTCTGCCTTCATCCTTAACCCTGCCTCCCTGCCCTATGCACTACCCATCATGTCTTGCATTAGGGTGTGTGTGTGTGTGTTCCCTTAACACCATTCTGGAGTTATGCTAACTGTGGTTTTAAACACCATGGTTTTGTTCTTTATTTTTCTTTTGTTTCTTTTTTTGTTTTGTTTTGTTTTGTTTTTTGAGGGGTTAACCTGACTATTCTGGAATAGCAATGGGGAGGGGAATGAAGGAGAGGAGGAGACACTGATACCTCATGACCTTGTAATCCCAGAACTGTAACAGGATAATTTACTGCGCCTGATGACTAACATGATTGGGAGTTCACTGATGGGTTTTCCCCATCTATGGCAAGGAGCAGGCTAACAACAATTGAAAGACAAGGCATCTATGAGAAGGAGACATCATTTTGTGATAGGTATCACCAAAGGCGCTATTATTGAACTTTTGTGGTGACTTAAAAGGTGAATGTGTTAAAGTCCTTAGTCCTTTTCTTCTCTGTAAAATCAGATGCCCAAATGGAAATCTTCCATTCATGTGATGATCATCCTTATGTGGTGCCACAAACCTTATTCCCTTCATCTAAACTTTGTGGAGAGCCAACGTGATTTGAGGTTTGAGCATTGGACTATGACTTTGGAGACCAGTTCTCAAATCAACACTCCACTGTGGAAACTCACTGAATGACCTTGGGCAAGTCACACTATTTGTTTCAAAGGAAGGCAATGGTGAACCAATTGTGAATTAATCTCACTAAATTAACACTATGATAGGTTCACTTTAGGGTCACCATAAATTGGAAACACCTTGAAGGCACACAACAATAACAATAACAAAAAACTTGGTGACAACTTAAATCAAATGATTAGTAGCTGTTCCCACTCGGTGGATGGTTGCATTACTTTATTTGCTGGATTTAATTCCCAGAGGGAGGCAACACTACTCAGAACATAGGTTGACAAACACACTGTATTAGCGTTTTCTGTCAGTCCCAAATAGATCTAAAAGATGTTACTTCCATCATTCCTCACCATTTGCTGTGCTGGCCAGGGCCAAAGGGAATTGCAGTCCAATGATATCTGTAAATGCAGGTGAAATGTCAGGAATAAACTCTTCCAGAACACACAGCCAAGAAGACCCACAGAGAACTATGGACACCGGCCATGAAAGCCTTCAAATTTGGACATCTGAAGACCTTCGCAATTCCCCATCCTGCCTTAGAGGTTCCTCTCAGCATTTCAGTCATCACGAAAAAATGTTGTAAGGAACACAACAGTTCCACTTGGAGACATTCCAGACTCAAGGACTCTAGAAATTCATTCTGTGAAGATTTCAGGGATGTTTTCCCTGAGTTTTCAATAGTGCAAGCACCCTCAGATGGATAATTCTGCAGGAGAACCTTTCTGTCTGTCTCCAATAGGAAGATGCTCTACAGAATGCTTAATATAGCTTCCTGAATCTACACATATCATAATAAGAAAGAAAGAAATTTCTACATCCTTACTTTTCTTTCCTTTTAACAATGAAGTGCTACATTTGATCACTCAGAAAAAGAAAACTGAACAGAATAAGAAGCCTCGATAAAAGACTTCTTTCTGTAATTTGCTACAGTGTTTTGTCTTGCCTGCTCCCTGCCTCTACCCTCACCCCTGCCTCAATCTGTATTGTGTCAGAAAACTGCATTTCCTTTCCAGGATCACACTTTACAACACATTAGAGAATTTGCCTGGCTTGTTTACCCTGGCTACTGGGGAGACAGTGTTGTTCAGAGTTGAACAAGCAGCATTTGATCCCATTTTATTTCCCTTCCTGCCATTTTGCTTCTGGCACCAGAGGTGGCTGGGGGCTACAATGGGTGGCAAGGGAAGTTGTTAGCTGAATCCTGCAAATGCTTGTGAAATGCCAAGATTACAGCTGGCTCATCAGCACTTGTGGTGGTGTGATTCTTAAGGGAAAGCAGGCTTTGTGTGGAGGCTTTAACAGGTTGCAGTGCTCTCAGAAGGAGGCATCTTGTGCTCATAGGGGAAGAATGTGCTGCATTTGATTCAGACTACTTTTAATGCACTTTCCAATCTTGCTTACTTTTTTTTTTTTTTTTTTTTTTTGCAAAGACATGGAGTGTTGTTTAGAAGAAAGGAGGGAAAAACTAATAATTGAAGTATACTTTCCAGCTTTCCCTGTTTATTTGATATAGGATCAAGTATCCATTATGAGAACTGCATTCAACAGTAACCCTATTCAAGCTGTCTTAAAGTGTGTTCAGCAAACACACAAGAAGGGGGAGCATTCTAGCCCTGCTTCTCCCCCCTACATACACTGCCATTGACACATAAAGGAGATAGAGAGAGAGATAAACAGATACAGATATTGACATTTGGTGGAGACAATAGCCACCTCTATCTCCAAGGCATCACACACATGATTTGGAATCCTGATTTTTTTCCCCCAGAGTTCTTGATCATGTGACAATTCAGGAGGCTACTTGCTTTCAGGGCACTGGAAAAGGGAATGGCAGTGGGACTGGCACCCTCTTCTTCCTTGTAGGTTTACTAAACATGTTTCAAAAGACTGGTAAGTGGTTGTATCTTGAAGTGATTCTTAATTATGGGGCAACTATACTTATTAAGGTGGTACCCATTTATCTGTCCTTCTTAGAAGAAGCAACAGGTAGGACTTTGGCCCACTCGTCCTGAACGGGCTCACGCTTCCCGTAAAGGACACCGTGCACAGCTTGGGGGTGCTCCTTGACTCGTCGCTCCACTTGACTTCTCAGGTGGATGCGACGGTCAGGAGCACCTGTTATCAGCTTCGACGGATACGCCAGTTGCGTCCCTACCTGGACCGGAGGGACCTTGAAACTGTAGTACACGCTCTGGTAACCTCTCGGTTGGATTTCTGCAAAGCGCTCTACATGGGGCAGCCTTTATATCACACTCGGAAGCTACAACTAGTCCAAAATATGGCAGCACGGGTGGTCACTGGTGCATCCAGGACCCACCATATAACACCTATCATGAAAGATCTTCATTGGTTGCCTATTCGCTTCCGGGCTCAGTATAAAGTGCTGGTCGTTACCTATAAAGCCCTAAATGGCTTAGGCCCAGAGTACCTAAAGGACCACCTCTCCCCACACAATCCGCCCCGCACACTTAGATCAAGTGGGCAACATTTGCTGAATGTTCCAGAGGCTAGGCTAACAACTACTGCCAAAAGAGCATTTTCTACATCTGCCCCGAGCCTCTGGAACTCACTGCCCACCGAGCTCCGCTTGACTGCCTCCCTCCCTCAATTTAAAAAGGAATTGAAAACCTATTTATTTAATCAGGCTTACTCCTGATTTTCACCCTGTTTGTAACTTCCCCTCCTGTTAACTTGATGAAACACCATTATTGAATATGTATTGAGGTTTTAATATTATTATTTGTTGTTATTTGTTATTTATTGTGATTTTATATTGTTAACATGCTGTGCACCACCCTGATCGCAGGAAGGGCGGTATACAAATAAAGTTTTTATTATAATTATTATTACTCCTCCTCTTCCTGGCATTCATGTCTGTTTCTATAGTTTATCATCATTTTCAGCAATATGATTCCTCTTGATAGTATACACATCTGTTTTCCAGAGGACTAAGGAACAGGAGGAATGTGTGTTGAAAAATTAAATTGACTGAATACTATTGTAAAAACACTGGGCTGCTGTCTTAATATACTTTCTCTTGAATTTTTATGGGATGAGATATAGAATAAGAATAGATACAGGATCAGAGAGGTGCTAAGGGGGGGGGGAGTATTGATTATGTCAGAGTGGGGCAAGTTTTGGAAATGGAATGTAAGATATTGTCCTGGGAAAGTAACTTGTTTCCCCCCCCCCTTCCTGTCTCTTGTTTTTGTGATATGTCTTGTTTTGGGTTATTTTACAGGCTTAATCAATTAGTTAATTAATTCAAACTATTCATAAAACCAATCATAGAATCTTAGAGTTGGAAGAGAACATACAGATCATCTAGTAATTCAATCCCACCATACTGTGCAGGAATATACAACTAAAGCACTCATGAAAGATTTGATTGGCCTGCTAAGATTTAACAAGATAACACCCCTAAATTTTACACCTTCTTCACTGTCCCATGGGCTGTGTCTGTTAATTTTGAGCCTGCCTTTCCATGTAACATACAGCAAAGATAGCTTAATGAAAAGATATATGGTATACTTCTAATGCAGCTTCATTAGGCTACTCAAATAATCTTCTCTCCGTTCCCTTCTAGGTTCATTCCACATAGAGCAAATTCAATTTGGTTTGCAACGTGGATAACAGCTAGAAAATTGATGGAAGGGAATGGGAGAATACTGTAGGTTGTTACTCGAGTCATACCATACCCTCCAACATACTATAGATGAAAACTGAGACACTTGTAGCCAAGCAATATCAGAGTATGGTCAAGATAGCAAAATAAAACAAGATAGGAGAGGCTGCAGCAGTTTGTTTTTGCCTGAACCTATGGGAAAGACAAGGTTCTACCCTGTTCTTTCCAGCCCCATGTTGAGATATTTGAGTACAAAAAACTTTTTCAGTATGAACTTAATTTGGAGCAATTGAAGCAAGTTGAGGGTGAAGGGGCAAGAGGAATTTAGAAATAAATGAAATAATCAACATTTATTTGCTCTTTCATGATATCCAAAGCCAGCTGTTGAAAGAAAACATCTTTTTCTACCATTTGGAAGAACTGGCCACAATTTTTCACTTGAGAAAAACCTCATTTGTCCCACCTATACCAGTTACAATATTAAAATAAATCCCTGAGCTACATGGGGATCACATCAGTCACTCTCCAGCAGACCCTCACTCCCCCCTCTCTCTGAGAATTAAAAGGGTTGACACTAATATGACTATCATTAATTAATGTGGGTTACTTCATTATAAAATTAAGATAAACTAAGCTTGCCTGTCTATATGTACAAATTCCTCCAGAAAATACCTTTTTACCAGGAAAAGTAGGCACCTTGTATTTTCCCAACAGCCTTCAGTTTGGCTGACAATTACAACTTTTGATATATACAGTGGGTTGTATATGGCTATAATTATGATTATGTCCATTGGTTGTTAAGAGACATTTATAGCTGCACAATATCTGATAGGAACTCTGCAGTGGCTGTTCAGATACCAGCTAAATTGTCGGTTAATGTTTTGTTAATATTGAATCAACACTTATTGCCCTTTGTCTGAGCAGCTTTACATAAATTTTATTAAAGTGTGAGCATAAGGCCAAGTATTGCACACAATTGTTTACATATTTGGCATTATTACACCCAACAGTTGATTATGCTTTAAATGACATCTTGTTTATGGGAAGACCATTTCACATAATACACAAACCATTAGGAACTTCTTATACCCAAACAAGGTTTGTTTTTGTTTTTTTAAGCTCAGTGAACTCGCTCTTCTGTGTTCTCACCTCAAATTGCTTTCAATAGTAAAAGCAAAGGACAACTCTATGGATGCACCTGTTTTCCATTATGATACATAATACTAGTGTATTTAAAGTTACCCCTGGAAACACTATACGTTAATAGTAATTAGTTGGAGGACGTGTATTTCATACCAAATAGATGTGGTCCTCAGTAATTCCACAGTGCAAACGACCAGTGGTGCCCCACCCTTGATATCACCTGGTGTTGGGAGGGAACTACCAGGGGACTAATGGGGGGGGGGGGGTGCCAACCAAAATGGCAAGTTTACCTTTCTTCTTCACCACAGCAGTACCTTCTTCCTCAGAAAGGAGCTGCCATTGTGATAAAGCCTAGAAGAGTGCACTCAACCTTTTTCTTTGCCAAGGTGGTGGCCTCCACCTAAGGTGGCAACTCCTGCTGCATCAAAGCTGGGAGGGGCTCACCCCCCCCCCATGGGATGATGGCCCAACTGGGTGTCATCCCTCTTCTGGTGCATCACCCAGTGCAGACCTCACCACCACCACCCCTCCCCCTGCCCCCAGTGATGCCACTGCAAAGGACCAGTATGGTGTTCTGGATAAAAGTTAGAAGAGACTATAGAGGATGGTTCAAAGCTCTGAATTTCACTGGGTAACCTTGGCCCATCACTATCTCTCTGGATTAACAGGTTTTGTAAGGCAGTTATAAAGATAACATGAGGGTGTAAGAAATTATGCTGACCTGAGATCCTTGAAAGAAGGACACACAGTAGAAATTATCCTTTTATGCATATCCACCCATATCTTGTTACAGTAGTCATATATTTGTTATCATCTTAAAAGTTCCTGCATGGCAGCAGGTTGGACTGGATGGCCCTTGTGGTCTCTTCCAACTCTATGATTCTATGTGTCTTCAACTCATTTCTGACCTATGACAACCATATAGGGAAGTTTTGTAGGCAAGATATGTCAGAGGGATTTGTTATTTCCTCCCCCTGATGCTGTGAGAATGTGAGTTGTCCAAGGTAACCCAATGGGTTTCCGTGGCAGAGCAGAGATTCAGATCATGTTCTCTCAGAGTTCTAGTCCAACACTCAGACCATTACTAGAAAAAAAAAGATGCACCTGAGCATGAAATTTCCACATGCCAATACATATCTATGGATATACATTTAGAAATAACACATGCTAATATGTATGCATAGCTTCAAATGTAGAAAGGATGATTAAATATAAGTAAGTAAATATATCTTACCAGTGAGGAAGCTTGTGATTATGAGAGCAGAAGACCTGTGTTCCTTCTTATTCTAGTATCCAGGTACTAAATGCTGGCAGAGAATATCAGATAATCTGCTTTCCATTCTTAGGGTTCTTTATGTTGGAATGATCTTGTTTGTTTGGACAGAAAACCCCAGCTGCTGCTGCATTGCATATTTAATGCAGTTTGACATCACTTTAACTGCGATGCCTATTTCCTGTAGAATCCTGGGATTTGTAGTTTGTTGTGGCACCAGAGCCCTCTGACAGAGAAGGCCAAATATCTCACAAAACTACAAAGCCCAGGATCCCAGTTAAAGATGCAACCTCCTTGAAATGTAGCTGTTGGATAGCTCTTCAACTAAAGTTCTCTGCAAAGCAGGACTTGCAGCCGTTCTCCATTTTGTCATGCTCATTGACCAGAAATAAATCCAGCCTAATGGAAAAGGGCATATCTCTTGAATACCCTCCAACTGTCCTGATTTAGTAGGGACAAAGCCAATTAATTTTCTGGTGTCACACTTTTTCAGCTGCATTTTAAAACGTCCTTTTTTTTTTTTTTTTTTTTTTTTTTGGTCTTCTTCCCCCCTAGGTTTCTCTTTTTGTCCTCAGCTTTCTCGCATTGGTGCAAACTGGGTTTAAAGTGCAAAAATAGTACACTCAAATCTGGGGGAGGGGGTAATCTTGCCTTTCCCAGTAGGCAAAAGCAAACAGCAGCAGTGCCTCCTAGCTTGTGTGTGCTTCCACATCAATATGTGTATCCATAGATATGTATTGGCATGTCCAAATGTTATGCTCATGTGCATCTTTGCCCACACTCCAATGTTATTTGGGCACATGTATGTTGAGTCATCTGTAAAATAATGTAGGATCTGCTGTAAGTCAGAGACAGCATGGCATAGTAGTTTCAGTGTTGGACTACAACTCTGGAAACCAAGGTTTGATTTCCTGCTTGTACATAAAAACACACTGATTGATGTGGGGCAAGTTATATGCTCTCAGCCTCATGGGAAAGCAATGGCAGGCTTACGCCGAACAAATCTTGCCATGAAAACCTCATGATAGGGCTGCCTTAGGGTCGTCATATGTTGGACACAACTTGGAGTCACACAACAACTACTACTGTAAGTAGTGGCAACAGGAAAAGAAAGCTGAAAATATTGAGCAAAATGGTGATCTGTGCCCAATATATCCATTGTAACTGCGTTTAGAATGACGAGCATTGCAAATGTCTGACCTCCCCACCCTCAGTCCCACCCTAGAAACTATTTGAAACCTTGCTGCCAAAGAGTTTGTCTTGTCTTTAGGCTCTAATCTTCATCCTTTTCCTCTCAAAATACACTTGTGTCAGTACAGCTGAGAAAAGGTGAGAGAGCAACAGCCCTGGAGACTGGAGGCTTTTATTTAGTTACACAGAACAAGAAACAGAGAGCAAGTGAAATGTCGCTTGTTATTCTGTTCATCATTAAAAAAAAAAAAAAAAAACAGCAAAAGCTAGTTTTTGAACTACCTTATGAAACTTTTTACAATGTCTAGACATTGATCTCTATCTGGTTGAATCTGCCTTCTTTTTAGAATAAAAGAATGCAAAAATGACCAGATTCCCCTACTTACAAATAATAGGTCCTTGATCAGAGGAACAGCCAAGGAACCAGGTCCCCCAGAGACAAAAATATGCAGCAAGTAAAAATATAATGACTAGAGGGTATCGCTTCTATCCCTTTCAAGTCAAATAGGCCTCAGAGAACCTTGGTAATGCTGCAGTACCTTTAAGGCTGACCTACATATTTTACTGATCACATAAAAAATAGCCATCACATAAACTCCTGCTCTCGGCTAGAAATTGCTCCAGTGCAGCCAGTTGAGAATGGTACTGAAGCTTTCTCTTCTAAA
This sequence comes from Urosaurus nigricauda, assembly GCA_034509955.1. Taxonomy (NCBI): domain Eukaryota; kingdom Metazoa; phylum Chordata; class Lepidosauria; order Squamata; family Phrynosomatidae; genus Urosaurus; species Urosaurus nigricauda. The sequence continues at coordinate 38,021,115 of JAOEGL010000003.1, forward strand.
GATCCCTTGAACCAGGAAGCACTAGAAACTGCCTGTAGTATAGTTTATCATCCAATCCGTAGGCATCAAAATAAACAAATGCATGCATGTTCTGTTCTTCCTAACGTCAATGGATGCCACCTATGCACTTTCTGTGATATCTTCCGGACCTTTTAGCTTGAAGCGTCTACTTTCACCGGTCATTCCCTCTGTTCCAAACAAAGTCTTGGAGAAGAGAGTACCAGTACCTTCCAGCTGTTCCACTCTTTGGGGGAAACAGTCCTAATTAATCCTTTTTGGTCCCACTTTTTCAGCTGCTTATGAAAAGTTGCTCACTCCTCCCCACACTTCCCCCCCTTTGTCCTCAGATTACTTCATTTGCTACAGACTGAGGCTGTATCTGTACTACAGAAGTAATCCAGTTTGATGCCACTTTAACTGCCATAGCTCAATGCCATGGAATTCTGGGAATTGTAATTTGTGGTAGCCTCCTTCCCAGTAGGCTCAGGTAAAAAAAACTGCAGCAGCCTTCCCTAGCGTGTGTGTTCTTTTACATTAATAATGCTTCCTTCTTGACCACACACTGATGTTGCTTGGTCACAACTGTCCCAGTTTTTCTGTGAAATGTTGGACTCATTCAGGCCTTTGGGAATTGACTGTTGATAGGGAAAGCATTTTCAATAATGCACTGTGATTATTTTTCTTCTTTTTCATGGATTTTTTTTTTTTAGAATGCTGTTAATATTATAGAGTTGTTAATTACATTTTATTTTTGAATGATTTAATGATGTGAGTTTTTATTTGTATGTATCGGTTTTAATTTTGATGTACCTCCTTGAGCTCCAGGGCTAGGTTGGATATTTATATGGGATGAAAGGCAGCTTACAAATATAAGTTGAAACAGAATGCAGTTAAAATAATGCATAATGCAAAGTTTAAAAACAATTTAGTAAACAATTTAGTTAAAAACATTAATTTGCAACCATTATAAAAGCAGCTAAAATCTAACAAGACCAACATAAAACAAAATCACACCCCAAATTAAAAGAACTTTTGCAATGGACAGTTAACCATCAAAGGCCAGGGTAAATGGAAAGGCATTTACCTGCAAGCAGCACAGAACAGAGATTAGTTAGTAAAATAATTTAATTAAATACTACTGCATTCAAAAATGACTTCGAGACACACAACAGTACTAATGCTACTAGCAAGGACTGAAATATTTCTAAAGAGAGGTATGTATTCCTTCTTGAAAAGAAAAACCAGTGCTCTAGTTCTGAGATGTATATGTTGATGGTACTGATAGGGCTTCAGCTTCTTTCTGGGGCTGATGTGGTTCTTTTGGGAGATACTGCAATTCAAGGATGCCTGTAGTGGCTTTCTGGTTCTGGTGGCAACCTGCCCCATCCATTATCTCAACACTCTTTTTCCAGAAAATCATCCAGCCCAGGGAGGCCAATTCAAACCTGAATCAAATGCTGCATCCAAATTAGTTTGAACTTTGGTTGTTCCTCTCCCAATAAGCTCACACAACACTTCTGTAGGTCAGGGCTATAACTATTCATCATGTGTTTGGCCAATCTGCATGGATAATATCTATATTAATGTAATATTTCAGTGACCTTTTTGCTTTTCTTGTCTTTTAATATTGTTTGAAAATAGGATAGGACCAGTGTCATTCCCATACTGCACCTATAGTGCAGTATAGTGTTGAAACAAATGCTCAAAAGTGAAAGCAGAAACAGCAACACTAGTAATAATAGATAAGGCATAAAATCATAGTCATCATTATTTCATTTCATTTATTCAGTTTCTGTCTCACTGCATCCCGAAGGCTCTGTGTGGCTTACAACAAATAATTAAAATTTATATTAAAATGGGAAAATAACAACATTGAAATGGTCTTTCTCTTGCTGCTGTCCTTAGTGGGAGAGAAAGGGGTAAACTCCTAATGGCTTTCTTCCTTTGGGGGCTGACTTGGGCTAAAGTATGCTTTAGAAATTTTATTTTTTAAAGAAGGCTGGAATGTTTTAACTCAAGAAAACAGTGGGGAACCTCAACATGTAGAGGAAACAATGTTTTATTTATTTACAGACGCACTCAAATTGCATAATGTGTTTTGAGTACAGCGCACACTTCCTTGGAGGCAATGTTTGAAAGGAATTTTGGTTGGGCTCAAGATTTTCAATGACAGTATTCACATACCCCAGGATTCATTTCAAAACACACTTTGAATTAGAAATTCATACCTTTTCTTGGCTTCTAGTCCATTTCAGAGTGCACAAACAATGGGTACATTTAAAACAAAAAAAGTGAGTGGTTAAAAATGCTATAATTTCAAAATATGCACACTTTATTCATGGGAAAAATACATACCAAAAGACATATTAAGGAAATACACAGAGAAAAGTATGTTTTAGGGAACATGTGTGTATGCCTTCAAGTTGTCAATTGACTTATGGTGATCCCATGAATTTTATGGGGGATTCTTAGGCAAGGAATATCAAGATGGCTTTGCCAGTTCCTTCCACTAAAATAGAGCCCACAGCACCTAATATACATTGATACTCTCCTATTCTAGTACTAACCAGAGCTGACTCTCCTCAGCTTCCATGTTCCAAGAGGATCTTTCTGGTATTTAAGATAGACCTTTCATCCTGCTTTAGGGAACATACATAGCAGTAAATGTCTATAGATTTCCATGCAGTACAGAAAAACAATGTATTACCATCTGATAGGAATAAAGGACAAGCATGCAGGTAGATTGAGGGATACACAATGAAAAGACCTCTATCTCATTTTCAGAGACTGAAAGATTACAGGCATCTGGGATGTTGTTGTTGTTGTTTTCCTTCCATCGTTTTTAGGTTTGCCCCCCTGCTTTGCCATGCCCATGAAACCATTGGTAAATATTAACAAGCACAGTCTTATCTGAAAATAAAACTAGATATTAGAGACACCGTTCAGCCCAAATTTGATAGAGCCAGCAGGTAACTGTTATCCCAGATTAATTAATCTGAAGGAAAGCACTGTGATTTTGTCTGTATATGCTCTTGGGCTGATTTTATCTTTTAGATACAGCTGGGTCTGACTCTGTGAAAGCTTCTTTATGTTTTCACATAAAAGGACTGAATGACTAATGTAGCCTGCAAGGGCTGTCAGTCCATCCTCCTGCTAGCCGACACCCCACTGTTATTGACAGCTGCAACTAGGGACATGCCAGGTGGTAAACCATGCTGTGTGTTTCTCTGTTACCTACTTTCTCACCCTCTCCTCCTCATCTCTGTCACCTGGATTCCTAAGGACGTTAAGCAACCAACATGGAATTGGTAAAATCTAAAGATAATTATTGTGCTGTTTGAGCAACAGATACATAGGATGAAGAGCTGATGCTGCCTAGGGGCGAGCAGCATCTAGTTTTCAGGAGAAGATAAAACCTGTCTTTGCTGAGTGGGTAAGGGATAAACAGCCCACAAACCTAATGCCAAAAGGAGCTGGTGAGAGCTGGGACTGGCAAATAAATGCATAATGTAACAGCTGCATTCCTGTAGCAAACTGAAAATACAGTTCACAGCCCTGACCCCTCACTCTTCAAGCTGGCAGGGGGCTGGGAATATTTGAAGTCTGTTCTGCATCCAATATTTGGGTACATAAGAGAAGAAAAATAAAAAAGCATTTCACTGTATGTTCACAGTGTTGGCCATTTCAGAAGGAATTCTGTAGCCTGGAGACAAGAGCATATTAAAATAGAGAATGGTATTTGAAACCTCTTCCCAAAGTAGTAGAAAGCAGGATAGAAAAGCAGTCATTTAATCATTTTGGGGAGATGGTCCTGATCACTGCATTATACAAAATAGTCAATAACCTTCTTGACACTACTAGGACTCACCTGTAGGCAGTGAATGCAAAGCAGAAGACAGCATGATGTAAATTCAAATAGCTTATACTAAGGTTATGCAACTGAACAAGTTAATTAACAATGCAAATATTCCAGGCAGCATGACTATGGGTTGCAAGGTGTGAAACGTGGGTTTAATTGTTTCTACTTGTGTGGACATTAATGAGAAAAATGCTAGTGTCACCCTAGTTCCACATCAGTAAAACTGAGTTTTCTTTTGATTTTTTTAACTGATAAGGGACAGTTGTAAAGACAAATTCAAAACTGTCTACGAAAGAATCTGGCAAAGCAGAGTTGTATACCTTCAATGTGACCCTAAGGCAAATCTATTATGGGGGATTTCTTGGCAAGATTTGTTGGGGGGGGGGTGTGCCCTTGCATTTCTTTGAAGCTGAGAGAGTGTGACTTGCCCAATGTGTTGCACTGGGCTCCCATGGCTAAATATGGATTTGGTCCCTTGTCTGTAGAGTTCCAGTCCAGTATTCAAACCAGTACACCATGCTGACTGTCCAAAAACAGAGTATAGAGATGTACAATCACAGCAGATATGAGTGTGGATATGATTTGTATTGGGGAAAGTTCATAAGCATATTTCAAACACTACATAGAAAAAATTGCAAATTTTCCTCTTCTTATCTTATGCAGGTGTTTTATAGAAGACAAAAGCTCCAAGGTGGCCTGGTTAAATCGTTCTGGCATTATTTTTGCTGGTCAGGACAAGTGGTCCCTGGACCCTCGAGTAGAGCTCCAGCAGTTATCTCTTCTGGAATACAGCCTTCGGATCCAGAAAGTGGATGTCTATGATGAAGGGTCATACACATGCTCCGTGCAGACACTGCATCATCCCAAGACTTCCCAGGTTTATTTGATCGTTCAAGGTAAGAAAGCATGGTTGGGAGATGGGAATAGAGTTTTGGAAAAATTTAGCCCTCAGCCATTATAGGCAAGCTACAGAATTAACCATGTTTGTCTCACTTCCTCACATTCAGAATAGATTATGCATGTTGTTACTGTGCTTGAATAGTGAGCTTACTTGCAGGATTTGATTACCTGTTGTCAAAAGATGAACAGTTGCATCCAGGCATTCTGTGCCAACCAACAGTTGTGTACTCAATAAAAAAAAAGCCAGTGAACAGTATGAGTTTTAGTTTCAGGTCAATATGTTTAACAAAGCTGCCTATTTTAGTTAAAGTCTGATCCTATAGGCCTGAATTCTTAATTCCCCAATTAGAGTTGATCAATTCAATCAATTTTTGAATTGTAAATCAAACATATTTATTTATTTATTAAACTAGATAATCTTGTTGTTGCTCTTGTTGTGTGCCTTCAAGTCATTTTCAACTTATGGCAACCATAAGGAGATTTTATACAGTCTTAGTATGATTTTTAGATCATTTTAAATGTTTTATGTTCTATTATTACTGTACTATCACAGTAACAACATGCATAATCTAAATGTTTTATGTTCTATTAGAGGAGCCGGCCTGAAGCATCAGAGGAAGTGAATCAGAGACTTGCCTTTGGAAGGAGCTTTTAGCCAGGAGCTCTCTACATAACTATAGGCCCCGTGACTTGAACTCAGTGACAGAGCTTGGGAATAAAGGCCAAGTCTAGCAAGGGAAGCCCACAGTCTTGTTTCAGTGCCTCCTTAAGACTTCTCAGTATGGACACTGAAGGCCCTGCTGCAGTCACCTGCAACACCTGTGGGATGTTTGTCTTCTTGCCTACAGAGGTGGCGAACTACACCTGCCCCAAGTGCAAGTTGGTAGCCCTCTTGGAAGAGAAAGTACAGCAGCTAGAGGAGCAGATATCTGCACTCCAGCATCATAGAGAGCAGGAGATTCTCCTGAACAGATTAGACCAGAATGTCTTGGGTGAGAAACAGACAGAGGAAGTTGTTGGGGCGGAGGAGGTCACTCCACATACAACAGAGATAGATGCTTGGGGGAAGGTCACACACAGAAGTAAGGAAACCAGGGAACGTTCTGTGAGCGGCTTGCAGCTACAGAATCGCTTTGAATCTCTCTCTGTTGTCAGAGATGATGAGGAAAAGCAGCAGGGACAGACATCAGGGACAGAGCAGGAGAGCCTGAGAGTATCACGAAAAGGAACGGCCACTGCTAAGCCTCGGAGGAGGCGCGTGGTCGTGGTGGGGGACTCCTTGCTGAGGGGTACAGAAGCAGTGGTTTGTGGGCCTGACAAGATGTCTCGGGAGGTGTGCTGTCTCCCCGGGGCAAAGATCCATCATGTGACGGAGAGGCTGACAAGACTTGTCAAGCCTACTGATCAATACCCCCTTCTTTTGGTTCATGTGGGAACCAATGATACTGCAAGGCACAGCCTTCAGAATATCAAAAGGGATTATGAGGCTCTGGGAAGGAAGCTGAAAGAGATGGATGCACAGGTTGTCATCTCATCTCTACTCCCCGTAGAAGGGCATGGTCCAGGAAGGGAGAGGAAAATAGCAGAGGTGAATAACTGGCTCCGTAGATGGTGCCGCCAAGAACAGTTTGGATTCTTGGATCATGGGCTGCGGTTCCATGAGGACGGACTTCTGGCAAGGGATGGACTGCATCTCACGCCAGTTGGCAAAAACGTTTTTGCCAACAGTCTGAAGAATCTGATCAGGAGGGCTTTAAACTGAGTTATGTGGGGGAGGGAGACATTATACTGGAAGGCAAAAGGGATGGAGAGAATAGTCCAAGTGGCATAGAGGGAACAAGGCAAACAGTGCAAGGACCCAACAGTAGGAGGCAAAAAAATGTGCAAAAGCAGCAAGTAAAGAGGACACATGGTCTTAAATGTCTCTACACTAATGCACAGAGTATGGGAAATAAGCAGGAAGAACTTGAACTCCTAGCACAACAAGGGAAATATGATATAATAGGCATCACTGAAACCTGGTGGGATGAGTCTCATGATTGGAATGTAGAAATAGAGGGGTATAACCTTTTTAAGAGAAACAGGCCAAGCAGGAAAGGAGGAGGAATAGCATTATATGTCAGGGATATTTACACCAGTGAAGAGATGCAGGAAGTCAATACTGGAAGCCAGGTGGAGAGCATCTGGATAAAAATTAAAGGAGAGGGAAATAACAGGGATGTTACTGTGGGAGTCTACTACAGACCCCCGACTCAGGCAGAGGAATTGGATGATGCCTTTCTAGAACAGATAATCACATACTCAGAAAAGAGAGATGTAGTAGTGATGGGTGACTTCAACTATCCTGATATTTGCTGGAAGTCAAACTCAGCCAAATCCTCAAAGTCTAGCAAATTCCTCACTTGCCTGGAAGACAATTTCATTGTCCAAAAGGTGGAAGAGGCAACAAGGGGATCAGCCATTTTAGATCTGATCTTTACCAACAGGGAAGACCTAGTTGATGGGGCGCAAGTGGTTGGATCCTTAGGTGGAAGTGACCATGTTCTCCTGGAGTTTATAATACAGTGGAAGGGAGAAGCAAGGCATAGTCAGACACGCACTCTAGACTTTAGGAGAGCTAATTTCAATAAACTTAGAGAAATACTGGGAGTGATCCCATGGTCAGGAATACTAAAAGAAAAGGGAGTTCAAGATGGATGGGAGTTTCTCAAAAGGGAGATATTGAAGGCACAATTTCAAACAGTTCCAATGAGGAAGAAAAATGGAAGATGTCTCAAGAAGCCAGGATGGATGACTAAGGAACTTTCAACTGAGCTAAGTTTTAAACAGAACATGTATAAGAAATGGAAAAATGGAGAAATCACGAAAGAGGAATTCAAACAAATAGCCAGCACATGTAGGGGTAAAGTCAGAAAAGCTAAAGCGCAGAATGAACTCAGGCTTGCTAGAGAGGTTAAGAACAATAAAAAGGGCTTTTTTGGATATGTCCGCAGCAAAAGGAAGAAGAAGGAAACAGTGGGGCCACTGCGTGCAGAAGATGGCAAAATGCTAACAGGGGACAGAGAAAAGGCAGAATTACTCAACACCTTCTTTGCTTCAGTCTTCTCAGAAAAGGCAAAGGGTGCTCAACCTAAGGATAATGGAACAGGAGACAGAATAGAGGAAATTCAGCACAGAATAAGTAAAGAGGTAGTACAGGAATACCTGGTTAACCTAAATGAATATAAATCTCCAGGACCAGATGAACTACATCCAAGGGTATTAAAAGAACTGGCAAAGGTGATATCGGAGCCATTGGCAATAATCTTTGAGAACTCCTGGAGAACAGGAGAAGTCCCAGCAGACTGGAGGAGGGCAAACGTTGTCCCCATCTTCAAAAAGGGAAAAAAAGAGGATCCCAACAATTATCGTCCAGTTAGTCTGACATCAATTCCAGGAAAGATTCTAGAGCAGATCATTAAGCAGAGAGTCTGTGAACATTTAGAAGCCAATGCCATAATCACAAAAAGCCAACATGGGTTTCAGAAAAAGAAGTCATGCCAAACAAACCTGATCTCTTTTTTTGATAAAATTAGCAGCTTGGTAGATGAAGGGAATGCTGTGGATATAGTATACCTCGATTTCAGTAAGGCCTTTGACAAGGTTCCCCATGACATTCTTGCAAACAAGCTTGCAAAATGTGGGATAGACAAGTTAACTGTTACATGGATTTGTAATTGGTTGACTGGCCGAACTCAAAGGGTGCTCAACAATGGCTCCTTTTCATCCTGGAGAGAAGTGACCAGTGGGGTCCCACAGGGTTCTGTCCTGGGCCCAGTGCTATTCAACATCTTTATTAACGATTTGGATGACAGAATTGGGGGCATACTTATCAAATTTGCAGATGACACTAAACTGGGAGGAGTAGCTAATACCCCAGAGGACAGGATCAAAATTCAAAATGACCTGAATAGACTAGAAAGCTGGGCCAGCGCTAACAAAATGAAATTTAACACAGAGAAATGTAAGGTTCTGCACCTAGGGCGGAAAAATGAAATGCACAGATATAGGATGGGGGACACCTGGCTGAATGAGACCACATGTGAAAGGGATCTAGGAGTCCAAGTAGACCATAAGCTGAACATGAGTCAACAGTGTGATGCGGCAGCTAAAAAAGCCAATGCAATTTTAGGCTGCATCAATAGAAGTATAGTTTCTAGATCAAGGGAAGTTATAGTGCCACTCTATTCTGCTTTGGTCAGGCCCCACCTGGAATACTGTGTCCAGTTCTGGGCACCACATTTCAAAAAAGATGTGGAGAAACTGGAGCATGTCCAAAGGAGGGCAACTAAGATGGTGAAGGGTCTGGAAACCTTGCCCTATAAAGAACGCCTTAGGGAGCTGGGGATGTTTAGCCTGGAGAAGAGAAGGTTAAGAGGTGATATGATAGCCCTGTTTAAATATTTGAAGGGATGTCATATTGAGGAGGGAGCAAGCTTGTTTTCTGCTGCTGCAGAGACTAGAACGCGGAACAATGGATGCAAACTGCAGGAAAAGAGATTCCACCTCAACATTAGGAGGAACTTCCTGACAGTAAGGGCTGTTCGACAGTGGAACACACTCCCTCGGAGTGTAGTGGAGTCTCCTTCCTTAGGGGTCTTTAAGCAGAGGCTGGATGGCCATCTGTCAGGGATGCTTTGACTTGGAGTTCCTGCATGGCAGGGGGTTGGACTGGATGGCCCTTGTGGTCTCTTCCAACTCTATGATTCTATGATTCTATGATTCTATGATTCTATAATTTTTTAATTTTTTTTAAACCTGTGAGCTGCTGTGGACCCCTTCAGAGAGAGAAAGAAAGGTGGCAAATTAAATAAATAAATAAATAAATAATAGCAATAAATAATAAGTTGGACCTATCATGGGGTTTTCTTGGCAAGATATGTTCAGGGGTGGTTTGCCATTGCCTTCCCCTGAGGCTGAGAACATGTGACTTGCCCAAAGTCACCCGGTGGGTTAACATGGCCAAGCCAGAATTCAAAACCTGATCTTCAAAGTCCTAGTCCAACGCTCAAATCACTACACCAAATTAGTTATATCTTGTCCTATATCAAAGATGCCAGGGCAACTTACAAAAAGCATTAAATAAAATTACACACTTTTAAAAAATTAATAATTAAATTATCTAAAAACATATTAAAATTCAATAGTAAGTTTAAGAACAGATTTAAAAGTTTAAAAAGGGTTTTGTTTTGTTTTTTGCCAGCAGAAGATCTTAATTCTTGGCAGATATATATGGGGATAGATGTCCCCTCAACTATCAAGCTGTTTGGGGCTTTAAATGTCATCACACACACCTTGAATTCAGGCTGGAAACATATTGGCAGCCAGCACACTTCTTTTAAGACTGACATGATGTGCTGTCTGTGTGGTATTCCAGTCCAAAATATATGCAAATCACATTGATTCAATGGACCTTCTCTAATTGGGACTACTGATAGGATTCACACCACTGAATTCTATGTGCAAAGTTAGTCATGACAAAGAAATCACAAGTTCAACTAAATTAACTGGATTCAGCCTTGAATGATGAGCTAGAAGAAACTGTTACTTTGGTCCAGGATGGCAATTCCTAGTTTCACAAAAAGTCTATTAAACTGCAGGTCTTTATTTTGTTAATAACTAAGTAGTAATCAATAGCATAACCTTTTTTCTTCATATTGGAAGGCTTACACAAAATTAAATGATTGTACTTTTCTAACCTCAGCCCCCAATTCTGGAAAATGAAAAGAACCATCAGAATGCCCCCCCTCCAGAATTATATAGCACAAAAAAGGAAGTCTGAGTCATCCAGATTTCCCTTCTCATTCCAAGCACTGCTACATTTTAAAAAAAATGGGTCTAAAAATTAAACTGCCAATAAGCCCAAAACGTATCCCTGTTTTGTCTTAGAGTGTCTTCTGGCACACATCTGAGCTCCATCAGAATTCAGTTCCATCTTCAGTGAAAAGTAGCTATGTATTTTAGCATCCTGGGAAGCTGTCAGTAAGGTCAATGTAGCAATGATGCAAATTATCTCCCTTTCCTGCACAGTGTAATGCTATATTGATCACACATTTTCTTCTCTGTGACCTTGATTAGTCAGATGTGACTGGTACAAATGACAGTAGCTTTTGGCTAATGAGTGAGGCGAGGCAGCTTGACGAGGTTTGCTTAATGCAACTAATTCATTCATTCATTCGTTTTTATTTTAGAATGTCAAGTGTAAAAATAACACCTATCCCAACCTTTTGTCTTTCTTGTACACAAGTAAATTAAGTGTATAATCCACTTTGGGGGAAAGAAACATACTCTTTGTGGTACGGTGCATATTTTAGAGATTGGGAGTGTTATTTGTTGGGACTACAATGGCCAGAATGCCTCAACCAGCATGGCCACTTGCTATGCTGAGGGATTTGGGGAATTTTACTCCCCAAAAGCAGCTTTCTCAAACTGCAGCTTTTTCATACAGAATGCCCTAGATTTAGTTTCTAGCATTTCCATTTAAAAAGCGAGAGAACGAGAGAGCAGGTCCTAAAAGCATCAGATCCCATCTGGCCTTGGAAGCTAACCAGGGTCGCCCCTGGTTAGTACTTGGGTGGGAGATCATCAACAAACACCAGGTGCTGTAGACTATATTTGATAGGAAGGAACTGGCAAAACCACATCTGAATGTTCCTTGCCTAAGAAAATCCTATGACATTAATAGGATTGAAGGCACATGCGTGCACACACAGTGTCAAATACTTCTTTGCTTCAAGTCTAACAAAACTCTGCCAATATAGAAACCATTGTGTTAAATAATCAACTAGACTGTCTTGGCATAAGGCAGTTTGTTTTGTTCTGCAGTATCACTGCCAATTTTTTTTAATCCAACAGTTTTGCTCAACACAAAAGTGAAAAACTTGAAAATCTGAAATTCTGTGTCATCTTGTTTAGGAGCCTCTGCCTACTATTCTGAGTGCCAGTCCTAACAATGTACTAGGTTCCATTTGGGAAAGGGAAATCACAGTACCATAGTACATGGTAGAGAGCATGTTTTTCATGATTAAATTATGTCCATCTGAAGGAGGGAAAGGATTGTGTACCAAATGTGCTTCCTGCCAAATTTGTTGCCATGTTACCAAATTTTGGCAACGTGGTGGCAAATACAACCAAAATACACACTGAAAATCATTTTGTTTTTGAAAAGGAAACATGCAGATAACCTACCTTGTTTTAAAGGAGAATCATGTATATGGAGACCTCAAAGAAGAATAATTTTGTTTTAAAACAAGGTGTGTGCTCCTTGTATACTTTATTTTTAAAGAAAAATGGTGGGTCACTGCCATTGCTGCCGCACAGCTGAAACCTGCTGGTGCACTGACAACTTCAGGAACACAGAAACAGGGTGCAGCTCCCAGGTTTTTCAAGGGGAAAGCACCCCCACTCTGAAAATAACAAATCTGTGGTTACTGGAGCTGGAAAAAGGCCCTGACCAAGGTCATAGAGAAGTTATGCCAAGTAGGATAGACTGTGCTGTGCCAGATAGGTTATGGTATTTTCTTATGAGGTTTGTATGAAATTTGATGAGAAACCCTTTTCATAGCATAGTACTAGATCAAAGTGCATAACACAGGAGTATCTGTGAACTACAGCTCAACCTTCTATTTCTGAATCAGGTTAAGGTAAACCCCACAAAGAATGCTTCAAAGAATTATTATACATTACATTAAAAGGGAACTGAAAAAAGAAAGAACTCCCTAAGCAAGTAGAAATGGAAAAAATGAACTTTAGTTATTTAAAGTTATGCTTCTTTGCATGTTTAACACTTTGGGTCATATAGTAATTGCAAAATTGCTCAAACATATAAAGTCTACGGGGGATTCCTCCTTGAATCACTCCAAAGAGCAAGTGATATCTAGCTCTATCATTGGCTAACTCACTTGAGCCCCTCAAAGGGTACTTTCTCATGGGCTGGATGAGAAATAAAGGTCAGCTAGGGAACTACCCCATTGTAAGAGAAAGGTGGATTATAAATATTTGAAATAAAAAATATATAAATAAATATATAGTCTCAACTCAGTATTTTATTGTGTTAGCCGCCTTGATTGATCTCAGAGGGGCTGGGTATAAATAAATTTTGTTGTTGTTGTTGTTGTTGTTGTTGTTGTTAAGATATGAAGATAATGTCATTGGAGTGAGGAGAGGCACACAGGGGCAAGAACAGCTTTTGGAACGGGCAGTGACTGATTTCTTCTTTATTTTAAGCCCAACAGTTAATAGTTCCCTGGAATCTACTGGCTACCTTAGACAGCTACACAAGATAGAAAAGAAGGAAAGTATAGATATTAAACATAAAATGAGGATCCAATACCTAGTAGGCTGTTGTGTGCTATCATTATACTGCTCAGTAAATGCAAAGAAACTATTTTCAAAAAATTCAAGCTACTTGATGTTACAGTTTTCATGTTCTAGCTTACATGTAACTGGGTAACTGTTGGATCTCCACATGTTTTGGACTTCATTTCCCATAATCCCTTATCATTGGTTGTGATGGCTAATTTTTCTGGGAATTAAAGGATGACCACACATCCTCACCACTGGTGTAGAGATATATATTTGAATCTGCAATTCTATGCATATGTTTCAGAGGAATAAGACACATTGAATATAGTTGGAAATGGGATTTACTTTTGAGGGAACATGGATAGGATTGAATTTTCAGTCTACTGACATTTATCTGAACTATGTGATGAACAATATAAATGTTGTATCTTGAAAAGTTTCCTGCCTTTGATGTGCTGGGTCTGCTAAACTGACGAATGGGCAAAGCAGTATGAGGACAACTCATGCAAAATAGATATAGTATTCACATATCTGCTAAAATAGAAATGATTGATGGGTGAGTTCATTCTACAGTTTCATAATAGAGGATGCTGATAGACAATGTATCATCAGTTTGCTATCAGTGACTTCCATAGCTCCATTCTGTGGAATGTTGGTGTTTGTAGTTTAATGAGTTGTGTTGTTATTGTTGTTGTTGTGTGTCTTCAAGTAATTTACCACTTATGGTAACTTTAAGGCAAATCTATTATTGTGTTTTCTCAGCAAGAGGAGATTTTCCATTGCCTTCTCCTGGTGCTGAGAGCATATGACTTGCCCAAGTGGGTTTCATGGTTGAGCTGGGAATCGAACTCTGTTCTCCAAAGTCATAGTCCAACATTCACACTACCATGCCACAGAATTTTTAAAAGATAGTTGTAGTGTATCCTTCTAAAATCTAGATATACTAGAGAATTATAGGTATACTACCAAATTAAAAATTCCAAGCATCTCCAGAAATACTTTCTTTATCAAAATAAGTTTTTGATTTAAAAAAAATCCAGTGGAGTATTTGGATACTGGAAGATGCTTAGACTATAGGATAACTTTCAGTGTTTTGCTGTATATGATTTTTTTTAAATAAAATAATGCTTTTAAAATTATATATACACAATTGGCCTCATATTATTTTAAATTATTTTCTATTTGCTGCCCCAAATGTAGGATTTTGCTTGTATGGGGAATGCTGTAGTTGAATGCTGTTGCATTATACACTGTACCCAGTATCATTATTATTATCTGTTTGAGTGTTGGACTATGACTTTGGAGAATAGGGTTTGGTTCCCAGCTTGGCCATGAAACCCACTGGGTGACCTTAAGCAAATCACATGCTCTCAGCCTCAGGGAAAGGCTATGGTATACCTCCTCCAAACAAATCTTGCCAAGAAAACCCCATCATAAGTTCACCTTGGGGTCACCATAAGTCAGAAATGACGTGAAGGCACACAACAGAAACAACAACAATTTGTATCATACCTTTTTCCCCAATTTTGGGACTCAACATATTTTTTAAAAAATAGTTTTAAAATATAAAAAATAGTTGGAGACTCAAGGCCCAAAATACAAAGGTTGAAATGTAATTAAACTATGAAAAATATTAAAACCAGTTTTTAAAAAATGAACCATTAAACACACACACCAGTCCCATGTAACGCTGGGAAAGAACTCTGGAGGTGTTGGAAATATTTAATAAAGATTTAAAAGTACTAAAATATGAATTGTTACTAAGAACTTTTCTAGATGTTCTTGAAATGGTTATGAGGAGAAGCAAAGTACATGCTGAAGATCCATATTGAAAAAAGCTTGGAAGAGTCAAGTTTGTGGACTACAACGCTGTAGTTTTTGCACTATAACTGGCTATGGTGGCTAGGGGCTTCTGGGAGTCACAGTCCCAAAACTTTTACTGAGCTTAATGGCAAAATATGAAGACCATTCAAATGAACAAAGATGTCTTTTCTTAACTCTTAAGTCAATCACAGAACATTTTTTGTTCTTATTTATACTTGATAAGACTGCTGTATCCTTGATTGCTAATTTTCAGTGGCACTTCCTCACAAGCCAATTAATGTGTGATGGTTGATGGTAGGGATAAATGAATTTTGTCCATTAATATAACTAGTAATCTCTGCATAGCATTCCGTCTTTTTCTTGATGGTCTGGTATTCCCACTTTGCTGCTTTCCAGATTTATTCACAACTTTATTAAAAAGGGAAACCGTAATTGGCAGCGCAAGATATGCTGGGACTAAAATGCCATAAAAGGGAGACAAATTTCAAATGAAAGAGTGAAATGAGAATTTTTTTTCCAGCCGGCTTTCAGTCATACCTCAGTGCTACAGCTCAGGCCTATAGAAGCTTTTCACAATCAAAGTCCCCTTTGAACACATGTGAATAATGCCTTTTGTGAAGGCTGTTCAACTAATTGCAGAGATAAAATTACCATCAGCGGAAAAGATGATATAGTTTTATTTTTCTCTCATGCTAACCAGCTATCTCAGTTTGAAGACCTTATGCCCTTGACTTGTCTGCAAATCCAATTGGAAGAGTAGGGATTATAAACTTTTATATAAAAATCACAGCAAGCCACATTGTCCCATAAGAAAAAATCCAGAATCCACGTTTGGCAACACCTGTATCTATCAAAATAAAAGGGGGAACATTCACCGAAACTCTTTCTACTGAATTGAATGTAATGGGGAACAAGGGACAGGAAAGGCAGGACAAGAAGAGATAATAATAATAATAATAATAATAATAATAGGTTTTATTTTTATCCCACTTCTCCAGAAGGATCTAGGTGGGTTACAGTAAACTGCATAACTAAAATACACAGTGCATACATAAATAACAATTACATAATCCCCTAATTTCCTACTGAAATGACAACACTATAAAATAATAATAGGTTTGATCTGATACTGGTCTAATATTGTAGCTGTGCCATCTTCATCCTGACTTAGGGTACATCTACACTGTAGAAAGAGACGAATTTGACACCACTTTGAGTGCTGTAGCCCCATCCTCTGGAGATTTGTACTTTTACAAGGTCTTCTCCACCAAAGAGTGCTGGTACCTCACAAAACTATAAATCCCAGGATTCTATAGGAGGGAGCCATGGCAGTTAAAGTAGTGTCAGACTACATTATTTCTACAGTGTGGATGCACTTAGTCTCAAGATTCCAGAGTGGATTTGATTACTCTTTGTGCTTGCGGCAGAGCACTTCTGAAAGATCTTGTCCTTGACTAAGCGAGAACCAGGCAAATCACATATCTGAATGGCAGTAAATCTGTCATTGTCCTTGATGATCAAGGCAGCACCTTTTTCCCCTCAGCCACTAAAATTGCAGATAATGTCCCTGGCTATGTCTGTGACCACCCAGTTCACATTTTATGTGTGTACATATGAGAGTATGCCTGGAGATTATAAGAACTTTATCAGTAATGTTTTTTTTTAAAAAAAGAATTCAATGCTGAGAAGACGAAGTAGTAGTAGTAGTAGTAGTAGTAGTGGAGGAGGAGGAGAAGGAGAGGAGGAACCTTGTACAAGGTTTCATCTGAGTTATTACAGAATACCAACTGGGCCATATACTATGATCCCTCTTCTGGTAGAATCAATTGATGTTATAATTACACTCTTTTTTTCTTATTTTTTTTTTAAAAAAAACTAAAATAATGAACTAAATCAAATGTTAAGTATATTAGCATTTAATCTGATGCTGTAGATCCAGTTTCAGGTCTTGCCTAAGTCACCTCTAGCCAATATTTTGAAAATTGCCAAAAATGATTTTATTTATTTATTTATTTGAGTATTTATACCCCATCCTATTTTACAGTGAGTCTGCGCAATTTATTCTGTTGCTTAGCTGTAATGCATTTTTCTCATTGTTTCAATTATTTAATTAATTTTATACAGTTGAAACTGGGTGTTTCTCCCCCCCCCCATCCTTGGTACATTTTTGTGAGCAGTCATTGTTTCATTGATCTTTAAATCTCTTGCACTCACATTGATCTCTTCCTAAAGCTTATGTTTGTGAAGACTGAATATTTATTATGCCAGTCTAGCTAAAAAGACATGTGTTTCTAACAAACAGTTGTCTATTTGTAAGGGTATTCTTGCATAATCTGCATACTCAAGGCTATTTGAGTGATTGTTAATGCTGGGTTGTTAATCTGAATCAGCAGTCTCTGGTTATTTCTGTAGAACCTCTTGGGATGTTTTTACTGGACAAATTACTTTGGGATCAATGCATGCAGTGCACCCATCTGTACCTCTTTCTTCAGAAATAATCTACACCTCAGTTGATTGACTGCTTGCTTAAAGTTATCTAGGCACCACCATAAAGGGTCACCTCCAAGTTCATCACTCAAGTGGACCCATTAATTGAGACGCTTGGCTGTTGAATGTGAACCAAATTATTTTGACCTTTGAGTCATTGTTTTCCATAGTAATTAGTGAAGTAGTGAACAAAATGCAACCCATTTTGTTTGTTTGTTTTTAAAAAGCCCCTCAAAACCTCCTAAGTCTGTTTGGGAATATTTTGACACATTTTTGCTTGGAGAGGCCCTTTCAAGGTGTCCTGATGGGGCAATTCAGCCCCCTAGCCTCTGACAGTGGCTCATCCTTGCATTCTTGACTTCTAAGGCTGTTCAGTGTCTTGGCATTCTGTCTAACTGAGAATCAATTGGAGATTTGAACGAGGCAAGCTGGACTGGCTGCAAAACGTAGTTTTACCTCCTAACAGGTTTCCTTCTGTTAGGGCATCTGGCTAGTTAGCCATGTCCTCCTCTAGCAAATTTTCCAGTATTATCATGTCCACTAATTTTCCTTTATTGGCACAATTTTCTGTGTCCATACAGCATGTCCTCTCTTTGCTGGACTGGTGTTTTATTTGTGGCCTTTCTGTCAGTTATTTGCCACCTGTGCTCATTATTAGGACTTGTGACTTTCAGAATGCCCAGATATAATGATCATCTCAAGAATCTTTCTGGATTATTGGCTAAAAAATTTCCACTACATTTTCCTGCTTATTACTGTATTAGAGGTTGATAGGAATCTGGGTGGTTTAGGAGATGGTCCAACAATCAAAGTGGCAGGGTTGTTGTTGATGTGTTTTCAAGTCATTTCTGACTTGTGACAACTCTAAGGCGAACCTATCATGGCATTATTATTTTTTTGGTGGAAGTTTCATCAGAAGGGGTCTGAGGCTGAGAGACTGTGACTTGTACAAGGTCACCCAGTGGGTTTTCATGGCCATATTAGAATTTGAATCCTGGTCTCATACCACTACACCATGCAGGTCTCTCTAGGGAGACCAGAGTGCATTTACAGTTTGTAGCCCAAAGCATTTTGTTCTGCATATCAGCTGATTTCCACTCTGGACAGCAATGTCTACTTCTATTTCTGTAGATATAGATATAGACTATTTGGATATGTAGATATTAATTCAAAAAGCAGTATATAGCTCAGATCTTGTGATTCTGTCATTTTGGTATGCATGTCAGGAAAATGAGGCTAAATGTATCACTCCACCTGACTTAATAGAAACTAGTCCAATTGAATTCAGTGAACCAGAATAACACGCTAGATCTGAAATTGGGGATGCCAGATGCAGGTGACAAGTGAGGATTTCTAATGCCATTTCACTATTAATATTTCTGCCACATCATATTTTGTGCCTTTTCTTACACAGAAAAGCATTCATGTAGAAAGCTTGATGAATGGCAGTAGCAGACACTTACAGGAAGCTACATGTATGTATTAACACTTGCTTATTTTCCATATTATAACCACCATATCACAATGCTGAAAATGGCACTTGTCTTGGGAGCACCTGTGACACCTATATGAAGTCATGGAATCATAGAATCACAGAGCTGGAAGAGACCACAAGGGCCATCCAGTCCAACCCCCTGCCATGCAGGAACTCTCCATCAAAGCATCCCCGACAGATGGCCATCCAGCCTCTGCTTAAAGACCTCTAAGGAAGGAGACTCCACCACACTCTGAAGTGGAGTCTCCTTCCTTAGTACAAGTATATATGTGGTGTAATCATGTATGTATGATGTTGATATTCAGTGTACGTTCAGCCATCATCTCAGCGCAGTATTGATGTCTGATTCAAACTACATTATGAACTTTACTTTTCATTTGACTTGTTTTAGCTTTTCAATACCAAAGTCAGAATTACCCATGGCATAGTATTCTGATTTCTATGTATGACTGTGGAAGTTGGACTATGTAGAGTTCTCACAAGAAGGGAATCAACTCATTTAAAATGTGGCCATAGAACAGAGTTATACAGCTACCAAAGAAAAATGGACAAGGCAGGAGGCAGGAGCCATTTACTACAAGACAGATTAAAAACACAAAATGACAGAATGCCAAAACTGAGACCAGTCAAACACATCATCAGTGAGTTACAACCAATTGTAGAGAATAACATAGCCATGTTAATATGGAATATCAGTATTTTGCAAAGGGATCTTGTAGCACTTTTTCAAAAGAAGGCTAAAGCTGAGTTGATGGTAAATAACAACAATCATACTTGAATACAAGATTTGTGAAAAAGAACCTTATTGTCAGGCATTTCCTTATACCATCAAGCATGGGTCCATTTTAAAATTTTGTCTCACTTAATTCACATTCTGCACCTGGCATGGCAACAACTCCACATGTACATTGACATTTTCAGATTTAATCTTTCTATAAGAAACCTGCCCCAGGAAATCTTACAATGTAATAAATGGAATAAAAACTTACAATGTAATATATGGGTTAGCCTTTAAGGTGCCACATAATTCTTTGTTCAGCCCTAGATATAGTTGTTCTGTCTTTACAGGCTACTTTGGTCAATAACTTCATTCCCAGACTTTCCTTTCTTGCCTTTTCAGACAGAGGATTGAAGAGTTCAAGAGTCCTTTCAGATTCTATGGGGCTTTCTAGATGGGCAGGAAAGTGTGACATGAAGTTGCCTTTTCCTTAATGCTTAGCAGCTGCACCACATCCTTTAGATGGAGCTGCGCTGTTCTGCAGTTTTTAAAAAAGAAGCTGGGAAAACCAGCACCTTTTTAAAGGTGCTTCTTCTCCCCTAAAACGCAAAAAAAGCGTTTTCATTGCACACTTTCCCTTTTTCTCATCTAAAGGCTAGAGTTTCATGCAGCCATGAACACACTTCTTTTTGCCAATCTAGATCAGGCCTATGTTACTTTACTAGGATTGTCTTTGAAAAACATGTGAAACAAAGAAATAGATTCAAATCTAATGCTAGACATTTCCCTTAATTTTTCCAGTTTCATTATATTGTTGGGTAACTCAGTTTTCAGAAGACTGGTAAACAGACAGGAAAACATAGGAGATTGGACAGATGGTATTTTTCCGGTGCACCACAGAATGTTGTAGGAGTTCCAGATTATTTTCTTCCAAAAAATTTCATAGTGCCCTATTCCATAATAGGGGTAGGAAGGACATTAAAACAAAAATGGAAAAACTGGTTGCTGGAGGAAAATACTAAGTATACTTCCTTCTCTTTCCTTCTCATTTCATCATCAGGTAGTGCCAATCTTAATTCTGCTTTATATATTATGGTAAAGAAGAGACTTAGACTGGAGACTTCTCATTTATAGCTCAGTCTTTCTCCTACAACACTTTGAAACTGTCAAATAGAAGAGGGAAGAAATCTGCTTTCCTACAGACTGCCCTGTTAGTTGTCTTTATTGTTAGAAATGGAAAGTAAGCCATTCTGAGTTCAAATGGACTAAAATATTTTCCCCCAAAAATAAATTTATTTGCAAGATTAAAGAAATAATCCAAAATACGTAACTGTCCTCTTAATATTCAATGTTATTATGGATCAGAATGCAAAGAGATCTTGTAGCACTTTTGAAACTGAGAGAAATACATTGGTAGCATAAGCTTTTGGAGAATTCATTCTAATTCATTAGATGGCTTTATCAGATTACTTAATCAGATGATTTTCATAGAGTTTATGCTACCAATTTCTTTCTCTCTCAGTCTCAAAGGTGCTACAAGAGTCCTTTGTTGTACTGTCTTGGTCATAGTTTATTTGTGGCCTGTTGATAATTGAGGAGTAAATGACACATCAGCAAATGTCCTAGAATGATTCCAGCCATGAAACATCTCTTGAGAATAACACCTCTTTCCTTTAGCTACGCTGGCTAGTCTTCTCACTTGCACAGGTGAACATTTTTTTACACTGCTGTTAAGTGAGAAAAAAAATCACATTCTTAGATTTCTGGTGACCCAAGATGAACTTGTCACTCTGTCATTATAATCCACACTTTCTAAGAAACGATAGGTGTAGTAATGCTATAATCCTTCAGTCCTTTCTTTCTTTTCTCAAATCTATGTTCAAAATGTCTGTTATTAATTGTTGTCAAAATTTATTTTGCATTTATTTATTTCAAATTCCAGTAGTTGACTGTCACATGGACTTCAACAGAAGAATGCTTCACTTCTGTACTGTTGACAGATCCTTTTCAGAACCAAATATAAACTGCTGGTGTCTGATTTGCATTCCATTGAGAGATGAAATTAGTGGCTATGCTACATCTCTTTGTGTTGAATAGGGCTGTTATCTGAAGACACATGAATGATGCAGCAAAATCACTGAAATTGAGCATATCTAAGGTGCTTATCATATTAGTCAGTTGTTTTAGGTTATCCCATTCAAAAAAAGCTTTACCCATATGCACCAAGATAGCCGAATGTTGATGTGTATCACATCCTCATCACATTTGCGCTTTAGTAGTATAACTTTGTTTGCTTTTCTGCACTGTAGCTTGCTCAATACAATAGTTTGTACTGCCCAATTCATCCTGTTTCCTATGCTATGACTGGTTTCTCTTTACTTACTTACTTAAAAAATAAACTGCAATTATGACATGATGTCACAGTGCTGTTGCACTACTTCCTTAAATTAATTAAAATAATATTAATTATCTTTAATTTTTTTCAAAAATGAATATGTTGGCAAAATTCAAAGACATCAAAGCCTTATCACATGAGTCTCTCTGCTGCTACAATTGTGTTTCCTCTAAAATGCTAGGTAATAGAGATTGCAGCCTTACCTCCTATACCCTCACACCTAATCCAGGATTAGAGTGTATGTTAACACTAAAACTCATATTGCACATGCAGGGAGTGAATATTGCCTTTGCTGTTTCTTTTTCCCCTCTCCCCCTTCCCCTCCATAAAGGAGGGCAAGAGGGAAGAAGCTTTGGGAAGAAGGCATAGGAGGGGAGGAAGAGAGAAGGGAGGAGGAAAGGGGCTCACAACCTTCACCCAAATTAATGAGAATGGGGCTCTGGCACCACTGGAGAGGTGAGATGTATGTGTGTATGCACGAAAGAAAGAGAGAACAATCGATAGTACCATTGCAACAACAGAGACTCTGTAAAGGGACTGGATCTCCCCTGATCAGTACTATTTTTTCACCCAAAACATACTGCCCAATTAAACTCAGCAGAAAAGCACTCTTGAACTTTTGCACTGGAAATCATATGCAATAGAAGCATTAAAGGAGGTAATTGTCAGATTATTTCTGCAAGCAAAAAGAATTGCTTTTACAATGTTTTTAATGCAATATGACTGAACAGCACTGACATTATCTGAGAGGGGTGACAACTAGAACACACTATTATCCTGTCATCCTGCCACTTTACTGGCCTTGTGCAATAAGGTCCATAGCTATGTTAGTCTGGAATATCAGTATGCACAGGAATATTGTAGCACCTTTGAGACTAACAGAGAGAAAGGTGTTTTAGCATAAGCTTTCGTAGATGCATCTGAAGAAGTAGACATAGGCCTAAAGCAGATCGGCCAAATGATGCAGTTTCCCACTGCATGCAGGGCTTAGCGTTTAGATGATGGATTCCTTGAACACAGCAGGAAACTGCATCCATGCTATGACCTTCCAAAAGAACCGGGCCAAAAAGTAGTGGAAAAATCTGGTTCTTTTTGGCGGCCTGGTTCAGGACTGCAATGGTGGATTGGGACCTGGAACATGCAGTTGTTGTGGCCCCACCATGAATGGAGCTGGTATGACCCTGCTGAATTTTTTTTGACCTGTCTGTTTTGGGCCTAAGTCTACCACTTCATTCTCTCAGTCTCAAATATGTTGGCAATAACACTGTGATGTGTGGTACTGCAGGAAAGCAGGTGAGATCTTTGGAAAACAACTTATTGCAGTTAAGGTATCTGAATAGTGACTTCCAAAGGTTAACAGGTCAGGAGTGCTCTGTTATTAAACTATAACAGCAAACTATTTTTGTTTGGTGAAAAATACAAATAATCTAAAAAGGATTCCATGGGATAGAACATAAAGGACACTCTAGGACATACAACTATTCTCTTAGGAAGTATTTTCTTTCCTGCTGTAGCACCAGAAAGTCTGAGGCTTCCTTTGGAGATTTCCTTGGGAATCTTCAAGGGAGGGGGGTCAACCATAGCATGACCATTGCCACCCCACACTCACTATTCGATCATTCTCACAGTGAAAACAAATTAGATTTTTACACTCAAACTGGTTAATAAACTATAGTGGGAAAGAGGGTCATGAATAGATTATTTCCGGCATGAAACACTTCTAATTCCCAATAATTTTACAGCACAACACCAAGAGAGCCACAAGGTCATGTGATAAGGGTTAAACAAATGTAAGTTTAACCTACCATGTGGTGGGTTAGTGGTTATGATGCCAATTCTGATTATTGGAAGATTGGATTGTTGACAGTTCAAGGCTCTAGTGCCACAGGTTGGGGTGAGTTCCTGTCACTAGTCCTAGCTTCTGCCAACTTAGCAATCTGAAAGCATGCAAATGCAAGTAGATAAATAAGTACCACTTTGGTGGGAAGGTAAATAGTGTTTGATGTGGCCATGTGCAGGGAATCAAAAATCGAAAAAACAACCCCTTTTTTTGGCCTCAAATGCACCAAAATGCTCTCAAAGGGCATTTCTACCACATTGTGGGTCCACCATGGCTAATTTGGGTCTACGGCAGCTTCTTTGAAATAAGAAGTGCCCAGGAAGATATGTCCGCTCACTTCTATTGTTTAAAAAAGTTTCTCCTGGACCTAAAATGTCCCAGGAAGGACCAAAAACATGGTGTGGTGGGGAAGTGTACCCCCAAGGTTTTCTGGATGGCTAATGTCACAATTGTCCACTCCTATTTTAGCAGTATCTTAATGCCAATGTTTTAGCACTGTCTTCTGTGACTGCATTTTAACATGGCACATGTAGGTGTATCTAACAGAAATTACTATAATGAATCAAGAGTGTTGTTGTTGTTTTTTAAAGTCTAGAGCATATGCATTTTTAAGAATTTTATTTGTATATTAAAGAAATAACAGAGTTCCCTGATCAGAATTTCAGCTCGCTTCCCTTTTGTCCTCACTTCTCCCTTCTGAAATCAGTTCTTAGTATGAAATACCTCCATGTATAGCTAGGGTGACCCTCATGACATGATCTCTGCCAAAGTTTAGAGAAGGATTTTATGGAACATCTGACAGCTTAAGAGAAATTTCCAATTAAATAGACATGGACTGATGAAAAGAATGAAGAGATGGAGCTAATTCACATATATGAGGAAAATCCTTGATAATTACATTTAGAATGAATGAACACTCGTAGGACAAAAAACAAACAAACCATGGATGAAGTTTCATACCACAGTTAGTCCTCCTTATCAATGGATTTGAGCATACAAGGCTTGAAAATATTCTCAGAAAGTATAAATTCCAAATAGCAAACCTTGATTTTCCATTTTATATATGGGGCACCATTTTGTTGTGCCATTATATTTAATGGGACATGAGCATACACGGATTTTGTTATCCACGGAGGGTCCTGGAACCAAACCCCAGCGGATAACAAAGGCCCACTTCATTTCAAACACAATTATTTCCAACTGTGTCAGATCACATGTTCAGTTGCCAGTCTTCAAGGCCAACACACAATCATCTATGGAAACACAGGGCCTGTGTTGTTTCAGAACTAGGTGGGATTCATCACTAAAACTCTTGCCGTGAAACTACACATCAATAAATTCTAAAGCACAACTTGTGGAACAGAAATTGATCTAAGCTATAGCCATCTTCTATCTTGTCCATGCTCATCTGAAGTTTGAGGCTTGTGTATCCATACATAGTAGACAAGACTGATAAAACATCATGTCACAGTACCTCTCATATCAACATTCAGTGAGCTTTGGTTCAGTGAACTCCTGGCAACTATGGATACAAAAGCTGTGTTTTGACTCCAGAAGAAGTTATTTCTTATACCTGTGAGCTATGTGCAGTGGTGGAGTTTAATTTCATAAAGGGCAGCAAAGTACTGACAGCAGGGACAGCCCAAAGGGCAAAACAGACAGGTAGAAAAAAGCAATTAGTCTGTGTTGGCCCAGGGACTTTGAGACTATGTGACCAGACCAATCCAAGGAGATGGCATGGAACTTTCTACACATTTACCCAGGTCATACTAAACTTATTAGGTTACAACACCATATCTTTTAAACTTCTCTTCACATGATCAGTTTTCCAGCAATACCAGACTACCCATGTATGCATACTATTTTTTTCAACCCCACCCCCTGCAATAATTATGATAGGATGATGAAACCATAACAGGATACAGTTTCTCCCCTGCCCAAATGCAACCACCTCAAGTAGAGCTATATAGCTGTAAGTGCTAACATCTGTAGGAAAAGGACCTAATTTGTCTCTAAGCTGTCAGTTACTGCTTTATCCCACTAGGGGGGAAACAGGATTCAAACGAGAGTTAAACAGGAAATACCTGATGTTTATCATAAGTATTTCCTGTTTAACTCTCGTTTAACTCTCGTTTAAATCCTGTTTGCCCCCTAGTGTGATAAAGCAGAGAGAAGAAGTTCATTGTGAAGCATTATTTAAAAACAGCAAAAAGGAATTTGCCCTGGTGGAAGGGCCAGTGAGGCAGCCTGCTCTGCCATTTTCAGGTATCTAGGCTGTGTAGGCAAACTTGAAAGGACTAGGTGTTTGTAGCTGGCTAGATTTTCTTTGTTCTGTTAGTATACCCTGCACCCCTCTCATTGAATATGGGATTTAATATTTTGATATCTAGAGTCAGGCATGTTCTTATGAGGTCATAATGACCTTTGGAACACCAGGAAGTTTCACATGGATTAGGCACACTGGCCTAGACATGGAATATCTAGATAGCATGAAATAAAAGTTAAATGGGTCTGCTGATCACTCCAGTCCCCTCGCAATAGGAGCTGAATAAGTCCCATTGCAAAGCCATTAAGCCACTGCTACAGACTGAGGCTCTGTTCCACAAACCAGATCTCCATTTCCAATAACAGCCCCAGATTATGAAGTTTATTGCACAGGGGCTAGGCAGAACGGTCCCAGAATGGAATGGAAGGGACTAGGAATGAGTGAGGGATGAGTGAGGAATGCATTTTACTGCACACACAAGTCCCTCACTTGTTCCCTTCCCTTCCAATTCTGTCCCAGAGGAGGAGATTCTTGAGAACTGTTCTAAATAATAATAATAATAATAATAATAATAATAATAGTAATAATAATAATGTTTATTTCTTACCCGCCCCTCTGTAAAAACACTCGAGGCGGGGTACAGCAAGATTAAAAAACAATTACAATTAAAATAATTCAATGATCCCATTCCAAACCTCCCACCCCTTAAAATAGAATTAAACTAGCTGAGTTTAAAATTACATTTCAAACAATAAAAAAACCAACATGTTATACGCATAACACCACAATGCTGGCCACAGCAGGGGTAACAACAAAGTACGGGGGGGGGGGGGGACAGAGAATAGGCTGGAAGGATTGTAGATAGTAGAAGCCGGGTAGATTATACAGTTTCTGGGACGGCCTGCCAGAAGAGATACATCTTTAAAGCTGTTTTGAAACAGTCTAACGTTGTAATAAGACGTATCTCATCTGGCAGGCCATTCCATAGCCTGGGAGCAGAAGCTGAGAAGGCCCTCTGGGAGGTCTGTGCTAACCTGGTCTTCATGGGCTGCAATAGGTTCCTCCCAGAGGACCAGAGTGTGCGGGGGGGGGGGGGGTTCATATGGGGAGAGGCGGTCCCTGAGATAATATGGACCCAAGCCATGTAGGGCTTTAAAGGTTAAAACCAACACCTTGTACTGTGCCCGGAAACTAATTGGAAGCCAGTGGAGAGCTTTAAGCACAGGTGTAATGTGCTCTGTCCTCTGGGACGGACTTGGAATGAAAGAGAAGGAAACGAAACAATTGAGGGACTTCCTTGTGTGTAGTAAAATGAGTCCCCCACTCGTTCCGTCCCCATCCCAGCCCCTTTTGGGCGCTTCTCGGACCAAGCTGGAGCCCAGTGCGATAAACTCCTCTGTCTAAGCCACTCTCTGGCTTCTGTGGAACCCACCCTTCAGGATTGGTAATTACCACCCTGATTTCTCTCTATCCAGCCTCTCACACCTTCCTTTCTGTTAGCCTTGTATGGTTCTGAAAGTTGCATAGGTTTTGTGTGCACCTTTGTGCTTTTCTAAATAAAACTCTTTTATTCATAGAAACTGGAGCCTCTCTCCAGTTTGTTCAGGTATACATAGGTGGAAAGATCTACTTCAGTTACTTTACCTTTTGCAGGACTTATATTGTTCTAATACCCCCCCCCCCGAGACCAAGGAGATGCTATCACAGTTGGTAGGGACCCCAAGTCCCCCATGCACACCTTTTTAGGTAACAGTTCTTACATTCAGAATTTGCTAGCCACTGTTAGTCATAGAAAATTTCAGTGTTGGAATAACAAGAAGGCAGCATAGTTCTTCATAATCTTTTGTTTTATTTAATGAGCAGATATGTGCCTTCAAAAATAATCATCTTAGGATACTGAGGGAGAGAAAACAATAGAACACGTATAAATCAGATCTTGGTCAGGTACCAAATGAGATGTGAAATAGATTTCCTGGACAGACTGTACCATACAACAAACTTGTTTGCCATGATGATGTGTGAAGTGATGTTCCCTCTGTGTAACTGAACCATGACACCTGATAATTCCTACCTAATGAAATTTCCTTCCCCTTTTAATAGAGGTTAATTGGTTTAGTGAAATTTTACTGAATAGTTTGTCTCTTGCTCATTGAATCTTCCCATCACCTCTGTTTCACATTACTTCTCTCTGTATCTCTATAGAGCTTTGATTACTACATCACTTTTTGCTCAACAGCAAAGATTTCAGGTTTCACTGCTACTTTCCTTCCAATTATCTTCTTTCCTCATCCCATTTTGGCCTCTTCCCTTCTGAAATATATAGCTATCTTCACCCAGCAAAATATTCATGGCCACTGTGCTTCATGATGATGATTATTTCAGGCATATTGTATAGCTGAAAACGATTCTGGTAGTACCTTACAAGGATCAATAATAAAATGGTACCTGTAGCACTTCTCCCATGTGAGATTTTGGACCCTGTTTTCAGTGTATGCTGGTTGAAATGTTCCAAGCTGCTATTTGGAACTTAGAATTCTGTAAAGAAGAAGGAGGAGGAGTAAGGATTAAATAATAATTTATATCCACCCCATCCCTAATATTTTATCACTCCAAGTTTAAAACAGTTTCTAGAAAGAAATTGTGTTCTTCATACTAATGAAAATGCCAAGCAGTTGGGACAAGTGTAATACTACCTACTAGAGATAGACAAGCTGGATATTATTGTTAGCTAGATTCTCCCCAACTGAGACACTGTAGCAATCCACTGGGACAAACTGGCTTTTATTGTGACATTTAACTAATCCTTTGAAGAGATTAAATTTAATTATTGGCCCCAACCTCTTGCAGACCCACTGAAGTAATGGAATTTACAGAAGTGTTGATTTACTAAGTGCCTAGTGATTCATTTGGTCTATTTGAGACCCAGGTTGTGAATCTGTGAATAAGTGTGGCCTAATTTGTTATTGCTTACTACTCAATTGCTTTTTTAATTTAAAAGTGACTGGCACTCATTCCATACATGTAATTTCAGCCATAAGAAAATTAATTCTTGTTTCATATTCTGCATTTCTGAAACACATTCACCTCCAATACATTTGTTTAATTACAGCTTAATAACCCTAAAAGCCTGAAAATCCTACAAGTTACTTGTGTATTTAATAACTTTTTGTCATTAATAAATGAATTATCCAACCAATGTACTGAATTTTATTATTATTCTGATGGACCAATGTGGGTGCAAACACTAGGCCAATTAATGTTAAAGCTTATTTTTCCAATCTTTTTCATTGCAAAATCATGAATTAGCCAACATAAGGCAGTTTCCCTTGCAGTTTCCCTTGCAAATCTATTCACAGTGACAGGCTAGCTAGCTTGTTTCTGCCTCACTATAGAACACTGGGAGTTTATTTTATTTTCCTTATTAATGTTAGCTGTTACAAACAATGTACAAAAGACCACCCCCCCAAAAAAAAAAACCAAACAAATGTATACACCTATGGAAATAAACTACCCCTTTTTCATAAAATGAGGATTGCAACACAGGTAAATAATATTCTTTCCCACACCTCATGTGAAGCTCCTGGGAAAGACTGAGAGAAGTTGAAGGAAATATGCCATGGAAATATATTTTTATTTGTTGAAAACAATTATGTACCACTCCTAATCAAAGCAATTTTACAAAGTTTAAAACAAATAGAATGCTAATAAATAGAGCATGTGTTTGACTGTCTTCAACAGCAATATAGCAATAGCAAGTGCATCACTATACCACTTATCAGTGAACAAACACTCCCTAAGCAGTTTACAATGTGCAAGCCAATTTCCCCCAACAATCTGGGTACTCATTTTACCGATCTATGAAAGGATAATAATAGTAGTAATAATAATAATAATAATAATAATAATAATAATAATATTTATTTGTATTTCTCGCCTCTCCCTTCGGATCAATGGCTGAGTGGACCTTGATGTCCTGCATGATTGAACTCACAACCTTCAGGCTACAGTACTGGCATCTAACCACTGTGCCACCAGAGCTCCTGAAATCTTGAGAACCAAGAAGACTGAAGATGGAAAAGAGAAAATGCAGATCAGTTGTCTCTCATGCATTATAGGAGTTAGTGCAGATGTGAAAATGGCCCCAAGCTTTGATAACAATGACATCCATTCTATGTTACTTCCAACTAGGAGTAGGGCATTCCTTGAGTCTATATGAAATGTTCCTAAATTTTACAACAGTGTGCTTGGTAAAGAAGATTTCAGTGGTGATATCATGAAATTCATCACTACAATAATATAATTCAATGGTGAGCCGAAGGCTTTCATGGCCGGCATCCACAGTTTTTTGTGGAGCTTTCAGGCTATGTGGCCATGTTCTAAAAGATTTCCTTTCTGACGTTTTGCCAACATCTGTGGCTGGCATCTTCAGAGAATGATAATCTGGAAAGGATTGGATATATATCTCCTGTGTGACCCTGGGAAGGAAGAGGTAATTTGCAAATGTATTGTTCTGTTGCTAATGGCAGTCCTCAGGGTGGGAGGATATGCAAACAAGGATTAATGTCTGCTAGCTGGTGCTCATTGTCTGCTGGGAATCCCGTGGCCTTAGGCTGTTTCTCATTTGCATAGGCTGCGTCTTGACCTTGCTGTTCTTCAGGACTAGTAGCCTAAGGCCAGGGGATTCCCAGCAGACAATGAGTCCCAGGGCCACACAGGATATATATATCCAATCCTTTTCCAGGCTATCATTCTCTGAAGATGCCAGCCACAGATGCTGGCAAAACATCAGAAAGGAACTCTTCTAGAACATGGCCACATAGCCCAAAAGCTCCACAAAAAACTAAAATTCAATGGTCTCTTATATCTGGCATCATTATATCTCTGAAGAGGCTGGTTTGTGTAGCTCTTATAAGAGACTTTCAAAACAAGTCCAGAAAGAAGTTGTCTTGTTTTGCAGTTTTGCACCATATATAACATGCACCATATATCTTCACAACTAAATGTTGTGTGTCTAAGGCCTAAGGCAAATAACGAACTAAGCTAGTGATAAGAAATGTGGAGGTCAAATGCCATTTTGATATGGAGAAAGTTACTGTTTCTGTTTTCCACTTCTGAAATGGAAATAATAGTACTGACCTTTCTATCTTACAGTGAAACTATTCATTTTTTCCCCCTCAGTGTTCCTAGAATGAACGAGATAATCTCACTGTAAGGCACTTGGAAACTATTGAGATGAATTTTCCAGAAGCAACCAGTAGCATCACATCAGTGAGGTATCCCATGTGCTTACTCAGACCCAACTTCAAGTGTAACTCAAAGTGCAGGGTTTTCTTTTTCTGCCACAAATAATATTTAGTGGTGGACTTCAATAACCTCTCTTCCATAGTTGCGCCAGTAAACTGACTGCATAGTGTGATGGAGAGGTTTTGATGTTTTTAAAAATGTGAATGCCATACAGACTAGTAGAACACATTTCTAGCTCACTGGCTATTAAGCAGCCTGAGTTTGCAAGAAGACATTTGTCTTCTACAACTCTGAGCTGACTCAAAACCCATCATGCATTTGCTTATCCCTGCATATTTAAGGAATAATAAAAAGTGGATTTTGTTCTAATTGCTACTTTGAGCTGCAGTGCTCCCAGCATGTATTTGCAATTTACATCGAGGGCCCCATTCACACTACGAGACCGGGTTATTTCCCTGTCATTCAGACTTGCACTGATTGTACTCAGTGCAGTTTGTGGGGTGGTGGGGTGGTGGTGCACTGAAAAGCCCATTTAAACTGGTGCATTTGGCACTGGATCCCTTAGTCTTTTTTTTTTTTTTTAAAGAACCACAACAATCCACATCTCCAGTTGTGTGAATAAGCTATCAGATTGATTTGGATTGCGCAGCTACCATTCAGGAAGTGGAGGTGCCTCCATTTTGATCCAGAATGTTAGCAAATGGGAACTTCAAACCAGATTTAAATGTCATGGGGAGATTCACTTCCTAAAATTCAGTGGGAATGGTGAATTGATTTTGAATCACTTCACAGAAGCCAACCTCTCCATGCAAAAAACGTAAGTGTGAGTGGCCCCCTGGTGTTCTATAGAGGACCAGCAACTGGAAGATGTTTGTGAAGGTCATCAAGACAGCACTGGTGGGGAAGGGGAGACAAAGGTTTTCATTTTTTCCATTCAATTTATTCACTAAAACTTTTATTTTTTTAAAAAAAAATCATCACTTTTTGAACATAAGAAAGAACAGGCACAACATCAAAACCATACACAACTCTACATTTCAGCCCACAGTGCAAAATTTGATGAGGTTTGTTTATAACAAATTCTATTGCCCATTCAAATTAAAGGACTATGTCCTTGAAGGCTGCTGTGTTGTGTGGTGTTTGTTTGTTTGTTTGTTTGTTTTTGGAAGGGAGGAGTTACATTCAAAGATAAGGGAGAACTGAAATGAGAGCAGAGTTTTAAACACCCAGAAATCACAATAAATCTTAGTAGAGAAGGACTTTTTCAAGAGAATATCCCAGACTTTATCATTCAACTCTTAATGATCAGATGAAGGGAAAGAGTGTGTTCTATCTTGCATCTGTATCACAGTTTGATGTATTTCTAGCCACATCTTGATCTAGTCATCTGAGATTTAGTTAGTTTTTGGAAACAGACACTATCTTAGTAGCCATGAGGTTTCACTGGAGAATACTAGAAAAAGTTTTGACACTGATCATGACATCTTGTTGAACAAACTTTATAATTGCTTATAGTTTCCAAATTTACATAGGCAATTCAAGTTTTACTATGCTGGATTTGCTGTGTACAGAGCTGCACATTTTTTACTGTTGGAATATCAGCTTCAGATCTGGTGTAATACAGTGGTTAAGCATTTGAGTCGTGATCTTGAAATTCCTGGGTTCAAATCCCAGCCATGAATTCACTGATATATCAAGAGAAAACCACTGTTTTCTTTTTTGTCTCTGCAGTATGTGGAACATTTACAGTGGAAATGAATAACCCTGGGCTACCACTGTTTTAGGTATTGTGGTATTAATGTACATGAAGTGCTCTGAATTCTCCAAATATTGATAGAGCAGCAGTGGGGTGCAATTGTAGCCACTGTTGCTGGTGAGAGCTGGATTTCTGTGTGAGTAATCTATAGAGGAACAAATGCCAGTGGTAGGTAGGATGGCATCCTACGATTGTAGAGCAAAAGCTGGTTGTTGGAGAGGTGTGTCAGATCTTCTCTTTCCTTCCCCCTATCTCAAGGTGCAAAGGGTTTTCCCTGCTTGCTTTGGAAGTACACTCTGGAAGAAAATATTGCATTCTATTGTTGTGGAATGTTGGCTTGGCTTGTGAGCACCAATTTATACCAGTACTAGCTGACAGAGACTCCAGGTATGAGTGGACTAAATAGAACATTATTTGGAAGAAATATGAAAGAACACATATAGAGTAACTCATTCTAACATCCAGCATCGAGAGCTAACTGAAATGGAAAGGTCATCATCATCATCATCATCATCATCATCATCATCATCATCATCATTATTATGATCAACAGATCTACTAGAAGTGAAAAGGTGAAAAGGGATAGTGGAGTTTGAGGGTTGGGTTGAGGGGTTATAGCTACCTGTTCTAAAGAAGGGTTGACAGACATCAGGAATGACAAAGTGTGTGGGGGGGGGGGAGGGTCCACCCATGCCAAAAAAGTGCGGTTACATATACCTTAAAACTAGCCCCAAGTCAGGGAGATTTTATGGGAAACAAAAGTTTAATAGTATTTCAGAGGATCCTGAAAGGGTTTCCAAAGTAATGGATTTGTTTTGATATCCGTGAGATAGGAAGGGTTAATTTTGATTGCTGGCTCCTTCTTCAACTTTACAATTGATTGACAAGATCAGGGGCATCCCAAAATGAGTGGACAGGAATGGTATTTAGGAACACAGCAGGGAATGAAAGGGAATCCAGTACTGTTTGATCTGTTGGTGAGAGCTCATTTTGGTTTTCAGTTTTCATTATAAATGCATACCAGAGGTTGTTGCCTCCTTTTAGCAAGCTGCCATTGTTTTATGGCATCCACATGTTTGGGGGTCTATGTGCCATATTAAAAATACTACCTTTTCTGTGTCTCATGGGTCATCACAGACTCTACAACCCATGCTGGCATTCAGCAGTGTGATATCAGAATACAGCTGGATTGAAATATATCATGGGAATATCAGGGTAATTTTACTCCGGCAAGCTTTTGAGATTTTTTTAAAACAAGAAAACAGCTTTTTGTGGTGCTATACTGCTTTTATCCTTTGTTTTAAGGGAACAATTAAGCAGTTTTAATTTTGTTATTAGTTTAATAATGTTTGAATCCCATCTTTTGTATGGTTTTCACCTATATGTACGAGTATTTTATTACCATTCTCTTTATTCTGTAAACTACCTTGGGGGGAAAGTGAGCTATAAATAAAGTGAAGGTTGGATGGTTTTGAGACCTTCATGCTTCAAATGCACAAACGCATCCAGATTAATTACAATAAATTAAAAGAGTCCCACATTTTACACCCATTTAGTCCCCTTGTTTATCCATAATCACTTTCAAATATCTAGTTTTTTGTGGGTTCTTTTTTGGGGGGGGGGGATTCTTAGTCAGAAGAGGAAGTGGTAGGAGACATTTATAAAGGTAAAAGTTTCCCTTTGACATGAATGTCTAGTTGTAACTGACCGTAGGGAGTGGTGCTCATCTTTATTACTAAGCCAAAGAGCCAGCTGTTGTCCAAAGATGGCTCTATGTCCATGTGGCCAGCATGACTGCACAGAACACAGTTACCTTCCCACCAAAAAGGTACCTATTTATCTATTTGCATTTGCATGCTTTCAAACTGCTAGGTTAGCAGAAGATGGGACTAGAGACAGGAGCTTGGAATGAGCTGTATTATCCTTGGTAGCTAGCCATCCAGCCACTGCTTAGGTGTCCCTGTAACATCAACAAATGTCAGCATTGGTGAAACCAGCTTACTCTACCAGGTATAAATACTTTTTCCCTTTACTATCACTACACTTAGTATTCTGCAACATTTAGTGATCATTCTGCATGGGGAAGCATTGCAGATATGTATAGTCCAAAACTGCAATGGGGAGGGTTCTGAGAACTTGTTTATGGTGAGGTATCATAATGTAGTGTGAGAAAGTGAGGTTTCTTTGCTGAATTCCTGATATAATCAGTGAAATCTGAGGTGTCTGAGGTACCAGTTTATTAATAGCAGAAGTACATGGACCTTTTCACCTTGAGACTCTGCTGAGCCATTGCCAGTTAGAAGAGACAATGCTGTGCTAGACTGACAAATAATCTGAGTTGAAATAAGGATTTTCCTCAGTAAATTATTATTCTATGTCTACTAATTCAATGGCAAACCATCTCTGAGTATTCCTTGCTTTAAAATACCCTATTAAATTCACGGTGTTGCCATAAGTCAAAAGGTGGCTTGAAGGTACACACACACACACACACACCCCATTCTCAAGACTGTAACATGTTCTAGTTCATTTGAAAGAAAGCTATTCCTAGGCTACAATAGATTAATTGGAAGAGCATCTAAGCTTATCTAAGACCCTCCTTCTCTATTTCCCAATAATAATATTATCATGCTAACATCTCCTCCCTGTTGTTGTTCCTCCTGCCTGCTCTCACCTCCCCAAACACCAGGCCTTTGAGCTTTGCCCCTTCCAGTTAAACTGTGCTTCCCTTTTTAATGACATACACTAATGTATGTTAACAGATGTCTGAGGGAAAATTAGCTGCGGTGTCCAGATCAATTAGAGTTGAGCTGCTGTGCAGAAACAATTCCTAACAGGCAGTGGAGGCTTTGGAAAGCAGGGGTAGAATCGGTGGTTTTTCTTTTTTATTTCCATACAAAGGTGAAATTATGCCAGCCCAGCTTGAGCCTGCCTGCCCCCATGAACTCCTCTTCCAAACAATCCTCCTCTTTACTTAATAGATTCTGATCTCTATACCAGATACTAAGATAGGTTTGACAGCTGCATCCAAACAGCAGCAGCAGCAGAATCCACACAATAGCTAATCTAAATAGCTACACATTCTTCTAGAACTATTGAGGACCAGACAACACCTTATGCAGGAAGCGACTGGTTTGATCTCTTGGAGCCTTTCTGTTTCATTTTCATTTTTAATGCAGCCATTGTAGATTCTAATTTTTTTAAAGGAGATTTGTCTAATTTTTCCCCCTTGCATTTTTTTCACAGTCTCAAACAACCTCCTTTCCCCAAATTGTGTTGGGGGGGGGGGGAGATAGGTTCACATTTTAAGAACCAACTAATCTACAGTTCCTCAAAACAGAAACTGGAACACACTTCTCTCTGAATTTTGTGATGTATTGCTCTGATTTAAAAAGTGCCAAAAATGCATGCACTAGGGGAAAATTGTACACAAATGTGAATGCTATGTGAGATAATGGGAAGACTACAGTCTTGAAAGGTGGCTGAGAAAGTCATTCAGTAAAATGAATAAAATATACCAACACTTTTTTGTATTTTTAAAAGCATTTTAAGAATGAATACAAAAATGTGTATGAATTTTTGGGCAGACTGGCAAAACCCATTTGCAAACTGATGCAAAAACAAAATAGTATAAAGTAAAACTGTACACAGATCCGCTGATTCAATTCAGAGCCAAATTCAATCATTTGGATCTGAGCCCAGTTCAGTCCAGATCCGTCCATATCCAATCTGTTCTGATTTGGGTGTTGAATCTCAGTCAAGATTGAAGAATCGTTCCTTGTTAACATACTAACAAAACTAAACTAAACTATTGACTTACTAACAAAACTAAAATGATAGCTTCTTCTTATTTTAACCTATGTGTGTATAAAATTTGAGCATTATGTCTACTGTATTTGGTATCTTTGGTTTTTATATCCATCCCCCCCCCCTTCTCACTCAACCAGTCAGATATATAATGCTAAAAAAAGTAATAAACATGTTACTTTCTGGAAGAAGGGGATTTCTATAAATATTTCTAGAGTGTACATGTCCTTTTACAATGGGAAGTACAACTCCTAAACCATATTTTCATGTGTATTAAAATATAATTGGATTTGCATACCCATATATGTTAAATGATCTTTTCCTCTACATTGCAATACTATGCATTTTTCAAACTGTGTCCTATTTGAATATTCCATGGTGGTATTTGTGGTAACTTTGATCCTTTCAGTATAATTATAAACAGCTTCTGATTAATAAAGATCTGTGGCCTTGTCCATCCCATCACCTTAAAACTCCATGTTGTATTCCATCCTTAACATGCACCTTTTGATATATGTGGAGATGGGCAATGAACATATAAACTTTGCTGTAGACTCTTATTAGATCAGTTTCTGAGCCACATTTATCAAAAATGGCACTGCCCAACTCACCGGGCCGGCGCTGTTGCGGCACGAGGAGGCCCTAGCCTTCCCGCCCGGCTGGCTTCCTTCCCGGAAACAGAGGCAAGCACGGGCTTGCCTCCGATTGGCTGCCGGGGGAGCGGGAACTTGGGGTGGCCTGATTGGCCCTTTCGGGCCCACCAAGCCTTCTGATTGGCGGAGGGCTCTGGGAGGGGCTGGGCCTCATCCTCCCAGGGCCCTTATTGGTTGGAGGGCCTATAAAAGGCTCTGCGCGGCGCAGCTTGGCGCCTTTTCCATTTTGCTCTGCCTGAGAGCAGAGCGAAGAAGAGCTCCCTTTAGAGAGCGGGTGGGAGGCGTGAGGCTTAGCCGCCATTTTGTTGCCCACCGAGGGCTCTTCAGAAGCAGTTGGTGAGCCTAGTCTCTGCCACCAATCTTGCTTGGCCCCTAGGGCCCCGACGGTGGCGGACAGGGACCTGAGTCTCGGCCACCATTTTGGTCCGAGTCTCGGCCGCCATTTTGGCTTAGCCCACCAGGGCCCCGACGGCATCGGGCATCGAGTCAGGCCTCGGCCGCTATTTTGCATGGCCCATCAGGTATATCCTAGGGTATTAAAAGAACTGGCAAATGTAATATCGGAACCACTGGCAATAATCTTTGAAAACTCCTGGAGAACCGGAGAAGTCCCAACGGACTGGAGGAAGGCAAACGTTGTCCCCATCTTCAAAAAGTGGGGGGGGGGGGGAGAGGATCTCAACAATTATCGTCCAGTTAGTCTGACATCAATTCCAGGAAAGATTCTAGAGCAGATCATTAAGCAGAGAGTCTGTGAACATTTAGAAGGCAATGCCATAATTACAAAACGTCAACATGGGTTTCAGAGAAACAAGTCATGCCAAACAAACCTGATCTCTTTTTTTTTTTTTTTTTTTTTGATAAAATTACCAGCTTGGTAGATGAAGGGAATGCTTTGGATATAGTATACCTTGATTTCAGTAAGGCCTTTGACAAGGTTCCCCATTACATTCTTGCAAACAAGCTTGCAAAATGTGGGCTAGACAAGTTAACTGTTACATGGATTTGTAATTGGTTGACTGGCTGAACTCAAAGGGTGCTCAACAATGGCTCCTTTTCATCCTGGAGAGAAGTGACCAGTGGGGTGCCACAGGGTTCTGTCCTGGGCCCAGTGCTATTCAACATCTTTATTAATGATTTGGATGACAGATTTGAGGGCATACTTATCAAATTTGCAGATGACACTAAACTAGGAGGAGTAGCTAATACCCCAGAGGACAGGATGAAAATTCAAAATTACCTGAATAGACTAGAAAGCTGGACCAATGCTAACAAGATGAAATTCAACACAGAGAAATGTAAGGTTCTGCACTTTGGGTGGAAAAATGAAATGCACAGATATAAAATGGGGGACACCTGGCTGAATGAGACCACATCTGAAAGGGATCTAGGAGTCCAAGTAGAGTCAACAGTGCGATGTGCCAGCTAAAAAGGCCAATGCAATCTTAGGCTGCATCAAAAGAAGTACAGTGGTCCCCCGGGTTGCGAAGCCCCCGGGGAACGAAATCCCCGGGACCCGAAATGGCCGGGGCCGAAAAAAAGCCCCTGGCCTACGAAGAAATCATCGGGTTGCAAAAGAAAAAAGCAACCCGGGCCCTTTAAAACAGCGTGCTTCCGGCGCGCTGTGCATTAGCTAAAGCGGTCCCCCGGGTTCCGAAACACTTCCGGGTTATGAAAGTAATCCGGAACGGATTACTTTCACAACCCGTGGGACCACTGTATATGGGCTTTCTAGATTGGCAGAAAAGTGTGACATGAAGTTGCCTTTTCCTTAATGCTTAGCAGCTGCACCACAGCCTTTAGATGGAGCTGCGTTGTTCCGCAGTTTTTAAAAAAGAAGCTGGGAAAACCAGCACCTTTTTAAAGGCGCTACTTCTCCCCTAAAATGCAAAAAAAGCGTTTTCATGGCACACTTTCCCTTTTTCTCACCTAAAGGCTAGACTTTCATGCAGCCATGAACACATTTCTTTTTGCCAATCTAGAAAGCCCCTCAGTGTCTAGATCAAGGGAAGTAATAGTGCCACTCTATTCTGCTTTGGTCAGGCACCACCTGGAATACTGTGTCCAGTTCTGGGCACCACAATTCAAAAAAGATGTGGAGAAACTGGAGCATGTCCAAAGGAGGACAACTCAGATGGTGAAGGGTCTGGAAACCATGTCCTATGAGGAGCGCCTTAGGGAACTGGGGATGTTTAGCCTGGAGAAGAGAAGGTTAAGAGGTGATATGACAGCCCTGCTTAAATATTTGAAGAGATGTCATATTTAGGAGGGAGCAAGCTTGTTTTCTGCTGCTCCAGAGACTAGGACTCGGAATAATGGATACAAATTGCAGGAAAAGAAATTCCAGCTCAACATTAGGAGGAACTTCCTGACAGTAAGGGCTGTTCGACAGTGGAACATACTCCCTCGGAGTGTGGTGGAGTCTCCTCCTTTGGAGGTTTTTAAGCAGAGGCTGGATGGCCATCTGTCAGGGATGCTTTGATTGGGAGTTCCTGCATGGCAGGCGGTTGTACTAGATTGTCCTTGTGGTCTCTTCCAACTCTATGATTCTATGCGCAGTTAGATCCAAAAATCCCTCAGTTGTCTTTTGCTACAATTTTCCTTGCTGTGCTGGTGGCCTTGGGCCCTGCTGAGCACGCGGTAATTTTACATAGTTTCTTCCAATTTTGTGTCACGTGTCTGGGTCATTGGCCCTTCTCGACATACATCAGTGGTGGGACTTTCTTTCTTTCTCTGACGCTTTGTTTTCCTGACTTTAACATGCCGCCAAAAGCAAGGAAGGCAAGCAGTGCTCCTAAGGCTCAGAGGTCTCACCGCAATATTGTGAGAAGAACTTGGGAGGATCTAGCCCTGGGAGGGAGGAATAATACTGGCAGACCCGACGCACGTGGGCCTAGACCTTCGACAGGCAATTCTGCGGAGGCGATTTCCCCCCGAGCAGTCGGCATTGTTTATGAGCCAGCAGATGGCGTCTGAGCTCACCAGATCTTTCACAGACATCATCAACAAGGCGATGGTAGCGGCACAGTCATCTTCAGGTAGTGCAGTGTGCCCACCTAGTGCTCCTGCGTCCGGATCTCGGTGACAGACCAGTGACAAGGATCAACAACTCGGATGTGCTGCCTCCAGTTTGGCATCAGGTGCTTCGTTGGTTACCTCAGCATCTCGGGTTGTGGTGTCCAGCTCAAGTTCGTCGTCCACCTCCAGTTCTTCATCGTCCAGCTCGAAGGACGATGGGGCAGTTGTTGGTTCCCAGGAAACTAGCAGTAGGAAAAGAAAGAAGAAGAAGAAGAAGAAGAAACAGGGCGGAACAGCAGCTGCTCCTTGTAGGGGACATGCGGGTGTGGGTGAATCTGCATTGGGGGTTTGCAGCTGGATGGGAGGACTACTGGGTTGACCATGCATTGATGCCCGGGCTTCCTTTGTGGGCTATACGACACCACTCCTGGTGCCCTGGTTTACAAGGCGTATGGGTTGACCCTGAGGCATCTAGCATTCCCATTTCTGCCCCAGGAGAGCGCCCCCTGGGTCTCACCTTTCTAAGAAAGTGCGTAATCGTATCTTGTCAGGCTGTTATGTTGATATTTTTACCCTTTTGCAGCCTAAAGGTCAGGAGGCCCTTGCAGTCACTTCCTCAAAAAGATGGGGAAAAAAACCCTAAGGTGCCCCCAGCTGATCACACTTTCTCCAATTTGTTGGAAGGATTCACCATTTTCAGAGCAATTATTTCTATGGCTTTTCCCGAAAGAGCTTGGCACTTGGATTGCCACATGCTCCACGTCCTTAGCGCCAGGTCTGTGGCAGGCGAGGCAGCTGCCATTGCCTATGATGAAGCCTTCCAACAGCACACCTCTCAGAGCTCGAGGGAGTGATGGGATCTCCTTCATAATGAAATTTGGTTGCTTGAGGTAGGCCCTCTTACCAGGGCTAAGGGAGCATTCAGACAGGTTGTTAAAAAGGAACATAAACTGGTCTGCTGGGAATTCAATGCGGGTTGATGTTCCCGGTCTCATTGCAGATATGAACACAGTTGTGAGCTGTGTAGGGGGCCACACAGCAAAGCCAACTGCTCGAAATCTGGTCTGCAGCCCTTTTGGCAAGGGTGCCCTGCCCAAGCAACAGCCAATCAAAAAGAGGGACACTCTTCCTCTGCTGATGCCAGCTAGTCAGGGGGCCCAAAAGGAGTTGCTTCCTGAGGTTCATCCTCCTTTTTCTTTAGCCAGGACTCCTGTTAATATTATGGCTTTACGCCCCCTACTTGATAACTATTCGAACCAAGAAGCTGCTTCGTTCATTGCGAATGGTTTCTCTTTTGGTTTCCGCATCCCGGTTACTTGTTCTCCTCCGCCTTCTGAGTCAAAAAATCTAAAAATCAGCACGTGACATGCCGGATGTGCTTTTGAGCAAACTCCAGAAGGAAATAGATTTGGGATGTGTTGCAGGCCCCTTTTCACATCCTCCTTTCCCCAATGTTATGGTGTCTCCCTTAGGAGTGGTCCCTTAAAAAAAAAAAAAACCCTGGCGAATTCCTCCTTATTCACCATTTGTCCTACCCCCTGGGCCAATCTGTGAATGATGCCATTCCACAAGAGCTCTGCTCAGTCAAGTATGCATCTTTTGACCACGTTGTCCACCTTGTTTGGGCTTGCGGCCGCAGGGCC
Source organism: Urosaurus nigricauda (assembly GCA_034509955.1). Classification (NCBI taxonomy): domain Eukaryota; kingdom Metazoa; phylum Chordata; class Lepidosauria; order Squamata; family Phrynosomatidae; genus Urosaurus; species Urosaurus nigricauda. The sequence goes on from JAOEGL010000003.1 coordinate 38,063,363, forward strand.
GAAATGGCAAAATGTGATATGTAGTCAGCTTTTTGCTTCTTGCCAGTTCACCCTGATGACTTCCACTTGTTGGGTTTTAAGGTTCAGGGCCTTTGGTACTTTGATAAGGCTATGCCTATGGGTTGTTCTGTTAGTTGCTCTGCATTCGAAACCTTTAGCACTTTCTTGGAGTGGGAGGTTAAGCGCAGAGCAGGTTCCCCACTTGTTACGCACTACCTGGACGATTTCATTTTCATGGGGCAAGCGGGTTCTGGCCATTGTCATATGTTTTTGGATGTTTTTCACAACCTATCAATTGAAATTGGGCTTCCCCTGGCAGCAGATGAAGCGGAAGGACGAACTTCCACCCTCACCTTTTTCGGTGTGCAATTGGACTAGGTAGCAGGGGTCTCCCGCCTCTCTCCTGACAAATTGGAGGCCCTTAAGCTGTTAATTGCGGATTTCCTTGCCTCCAAAAAAGTGACCTTAAAACAGGTCCAGTCCCTCCTGGGTCATTTGAACTTTGCCTGTAGGGTTGTGTCCCCTGGTCGCCCCTTTTATGCCAGGCTAGCTAGAGCCACTGCAGGAGTCTCCAAGCCTCATCACCACATGCGAATCTCTAAGGGTATTAGGGAGGATTTAAAGTTCTGGGATTCTTTCCTTGCCCTGCATAATGGTGTCTCCATTTGGCAAAAAACTTGGCTTCTTGGGGATAGGCTTCAGGTCCACTCTGATGCTGCTGGGACCCTGGGTTTCAGACTCTTTTCCCAAGGTCATTGGTGTGTTCACAAGTGGCCTGAATCTTGGGTCCAGCTTGGGGTTGTTAAGGACCTCACTTTTAAGAGTTATTCCCCATTGTCACAGCTGTTTATCTCTGGCACTAAGACTTTGCAAACAAATGTGTCCTTTTTTGGTGTGATAACCAAGCGGTTGCTGCAGTGGTCAACAGCTTGTCCTCCAAATCTGAGAGGGTGATGGTTTTGGTTCGTAGGCTTGCCCTCAAATGTTTAAAGTTTAACATTTCCTTCTCAGCTAAATTTGTGCTAAAACGAAGTTGCCGACACTCTTTCTCGTTTCCAGGAAGAAAGGTTCCGGCAGCTGGCTCCAGTTGCAGACCCCCTCCCAGTGCCGTTCCTAGAGGAGATGTGGATGATTGGGCTGCCTCTGTGATGCAGGGCATTTTGTCTTCCATTCCCCTTCCACCCTTAGAGCCTACAAAAGGGTTTTCTCCAGCTTGACCTCCTTTTTTGAGGCCCTTGGTATCCCGTCTCAATGGCCTTTGAATTCAGATTATGTCCTGCACTTCATGGCGTGGTTGAAGTTGAATGGAGCATCCCCCTGCTCCATCTCAGTGCACCTTGCAGTAATCTCTTTCTTTGCTAAGGCTGCTGGCTTGCAAGATCCGTGCACTTCTTTTCAAATCAGGCGTACCCTAGTACGTTGGAGACGTACGGATTTAAGCACTATGGATTCCAGGCGGCCTATTTGTTTTTCTCCTGGAAAAATTGTTGGTCAGCTTCCAATTATCTGCTCCTCCCCTTATGAACCTGAGCTGTTTAAGGCTGCATTTGTCACAGCCTTTTGGGGGGCTTTGAGGGTAGGTGAACTGGTACCTTCCTCAAAATCTGATTTTTCCAACAGGCATTTGTGCATTAATGATGTTTTGTTGAGCGTCAATTTATTAGTTTGAAAATCAAAGTGTGAATAGCTTGGGCACGGTGAAACCATCACACTGGGACGTTTGAAGGACTCTCACCTGTGCCTGGTACAAACTCTGAAAAGGTTCCTCAGGTTCCGGACAGTGGTCCAGGGATCCTTATTTTGCCATGCTGATGGATCTTCTGTCACTCGCTTCCAGTTCATTGCTGTTTTGAGACTATTGCTGCAAGTGCTGGGCTTTTGTCAGGAAGATTTTGCAGGACACTCCTTTCGCATTGGAACGGCCACCTCGGCTGCTCGAGCTGGACTATCCAAAAAGGATATCAAGCACATTGGGCATTGGAAATCCAGGGCTTTTTCAGGATATGTATGCCCAAATTTGGACCCTTGCCAGGGTCAATGTTAAATGTTATTGCTTCTAGGGTTGGCGGCAGACATCCCTTCAGTCTGCCTGTGTGGCGGCAGCATAGGCATGGATCCGGGGTAGAGGTTTCCAGGGCCTGCTGGCACTGGATCGGGAGTCTTCGGGACCCGGGTATGGAGCGGTTTGCTGTGGCCATTGCAGGGGCCACAGTCGGTTAACACCCGGTGACTAGGATGCCTTGCAAGTCGTATTGAAGCAGCACAGTTGCCTAACTGCACAACAGGGTGGAGCTTGGCACCTACGTCATCCCGATGCTTGCGGCTGCAAGCAACCATACCTAATCCATCAACCAACCAGGGTGTTGCTGATGTCCAGATCCAGAGATTATGCTTTGGGCCAACCCTATGGTTATGCTGCTCTTGTTTGGAACTGTTAATAAAGTTGTGGCCTTTTTCCTCCAACCTTGTGTAATGTTTTATTGGGCTGGATCTGAGCAGCAAATGGCACCGCCTGAATCACCAGGCCAGCGCTGTTGTGGCAATGAACATACAAACTTTGCTGTAGACTCTTATCAGATCAGCTTCTGAGCCACATTTATCAAAAATGGCACTGCTCGACTCACCAGGCCGGTGCTGTTGCGGCGCGAGGAGGCCCTAACCTCCCTGCCTGGCTGGCTTCCTTCCTGGCAATAGAGGCAAGCACGGGCTTGCCTCCAATTGGCTGCCGGGGGAGCGGGAACTTGGGGTGGCCTGATTGGCCCTTTTGGGCCTGCCAAGCCCTCTGATTGGCGGAGGGCTCTGTAGGGGTGGGACCTCGTCCTCCCAGGGTCCTGATTGGTTGGAGGGCCTATAAAAGGCTCTGCGTGGCACAGCTTGGTCTTCTTTCCATTTTGCTCCCTGCTCTCCCTCCCTGCATGGGAGTTGATTGTCATAACTTGTGGTTGGTGGCAGAATAGGCCTGGATCTGGGGTAGGGGTTTCCAGGGCCTGCTGGCACTGGATCAGGAGTCCTCGGGACCCGGGTATAGAGCGGTTTGATGTGGCCATTGCGGGAGCCACAGTTGGTTAACACCCAGTGACTAGGATGCCTTGCAAGTCGAGTTGAAGCAGCACAGTTGCCTAACTGCGCAACAGGGCGGAGCTTGGCACCTACGTCATCCCGATGCTTGTGGCTGCAAGCAACCATACCTAATACATAAACCAACCGGGGTGTTGCTGATGTCCAGATCCAGACCTTATGCTTTGGGCCAACTTGAGGGCTATGCTGCTCTTTTTTGGAACTGTTAATAAAGTTGTGATCTTCTTCCTCCAACCTTGTGTAATGTTTTATTGGGCTGGATCTGCGCAGCAATTATTCCACAATCCCTTGCAATGGTGGATATTAATGGTGTTCATTTAAAACCAAGAGTATTTCTAAATGCTGTTGCCTATGTGCTAAATCAGAGGAAACAAGAATAATCTAAACATGTGTCAGAAACGAAGCTGTTGAGATTAGTCAACAAAGCAAATAAAATAGCTGAGGGATCAGCACACTGTGCCTACAGTATGTGAGTAGCCTCTAATATGCCATTGTAGGCCTTGTGACCTCTAAACTTGAGGGACTAAAGGCAACCTTCTTTTTACTGCGCAGAATATACTAGGTTTGCCCTAGCCCAGTTTAGCAACAGCAATCGCAGGTACATTTCTATAACGCTTACCAATGTACTAAGTGGTTTACAAAATGTAAGCTAATTGCTGCCAACAAGCTAGGTACTAATTTTAGCAACTTACAGAAGGATGCCAGGCTGAGGTGACTCAGAGCCCCTGGCTGGTATTGAACTCACAACCTTGTTTGTGATTGAATGGCTGCAGGCATTTAACCACTGTGCCACCAGGGCCCAGTATGTGGAAGAGCCTATTTTGCACATGGCTTTTCTACTGGGTTGGGGAAATAATGATCCATAGAGGGGAAAAAGTATATGCAGATCACAATTCATCAGTTTTGGCCTATATTGTGCCTGTAACCCTCACAAAGGTTCCAACATTATTATTATTTTTTGCCTCCAGAGACTGATGAATCCTGAAAATTTCTTGATGTACTTGGGAGATTTCCTTACTAATTAATCTGACAGTCCTGCTGAGCTCCTTATTGACTCTTGTAACTGGAAGTTGACTAAGGTCATCAACATCTGTATTTTCTAATTGCAGAATATCTACCATCAATACAGAGATTTAAATCTGATCATGGTGTGCAGCAAGTGGTTAGATTTGTCCCTGGGAAGCAATGGTTTAGAAAAGGATCAGGGATTATAGTTGATAACATCCTCCACAGGAGCTCAAAGTTTAATGATGTGGCAAACAGGGCTAATATGAGCATTGTATGTATAAAATGGATAGGAAGAAGAATTTATATTGCTTTATCACATAGCACTGGTGGGCCTACTGCTGCAAAATTGTATTCAGCCCTAGCAGTCAGATATTTTAAAGCAGGACGGCAATCTTATGATGCAAAATTCAGGGATGGAAAGCCACTTTATCACTATACATATTCGCATAGCAACAAAACCCAAACCCAAACAGCAAGTTGAAGATGCAGAAATAGGAAGAGCCATTAGTCTGGAGGGCATGAGGAAACATTCTAACAATTATGAAACTTGCTATCTAGAACAGCCCTCAAATTGTGCTAGGGTGACTGGCCTATAAGAGGCAAAGTACAATGTGTTACCAGCAGAGATCTAAATGAGGGACAGTGTTCAGCACAATGCATGTGCTAGGAAAACAAATGTTTTCAGTAGATTTGAGCAAGATGTGCTATCAGCAGACTCCAAGAAAAGAGAATTTCATGTAGCCTTTCCTAAGTGAAGGAATGAACTGGTCTTGCAAAAGACATGGCTACTGGCCATGCTGCTTATAGTCCAAAAGGTTAGTTTTCCAAACTCTGGGATAAAGGACTGTGCAAATCTTGTTACTCCAGCCACCTTCTGGTGCAATCCAATCAGAGCTTGACAGTAGCTGTGGAAAGCTATTTGGGGAAATAAGTCTCTTCCTTGAGTGGAGAGAAGTTGAAGGATGAAAATAAACAGTTAGTCATGATAAAAGATACTCCTCCCTCCCATACACACGTTTTATTGGCTGTATTGCGGTGATGGTTTGCTGCTGTTGCTGCTCCTGCTATTCTGCTTCATATCTCTCAAGCATGGGGTAACCATTTCTTTTGCTGGTCCCACTGTCTTGAAAATGCAATACAATCCTGCCTAATGGAAATAGGGCATAATTTCCATCTCAGTTGTCATATAACCACCAATATCATAATTTATCAAAATGACATCTATATTTAGAACTATTTCTTCAAGAGAGAGAAAAAACATAGAACACTTTGCCCAAAAAATTCTTGAAATTTAAAAAGGGTGGGGAAATGAAAAACGATAATATTTTTTAGATAAAAGGGAGGAGCAAAAAAACAGGAGGCTCAATGAGCCCCATTGGTGAGTATTAGGTATATACTCAGGACAATTAGTAAGTACAATTCTTCCTTACTTCAACTAATAAATAAAAGTGGACAGGTAGGCAGACAGACAGGCAACACTATGAGGACTTGGGAGAAGGCCTCTTATTTGTGGTTCTCCAACTGTGGAATGTTCCTTCATTGAGTTCCATTTTGCATTAATACTGGCTTATCTTTAGGTGTCAAATAAAAAAAATGGCTGCTTGTTAAAGGCTTTGAACCTAAGTGATTCACTACAAAACACTTTGTACCTTTTAAACCTGTTTTCAATTAATTTGTCTAGATTTTTGTCTATTTTTGCTATTGTTCCATTTAAACACATACACACACACACACACACACACACACAAATCCACCCTGTTTATATTGATTTTTCCTGGACACCACACTTAGTTCTTTTGATACAGGGCAAGTCAGAAATATTTTAATAAATAAAATAAATCAAGCAAGCAAGCTGCTTTTTGGAATGGAGGTAGAAGCTGGGGAAGTCACAGGACAGGGCAAATGAAGACCTTATCTCTCTGCCATCCTAAAAATTGTCACTGGAGAATAAGCATTAGGAGATCCTTGAACTCTGAGAGCAAATTTTTCTCACAATCTTGAAAAAATAAAAATAAAAAGACTACCTTCATGATTTCTCAAGCCTGTGTCTCTTGCAGAATTCTCAGATATGTACTGACTATTTTGCAGCAAGCTTGATTTATTCCCACTCTATATTCAGGGGTATGCTACAGTTCCTGGAAGTGAATGCGAGGTTCCAGAGTAATACTGTTCATCAGTGTGAGTTGATCTTTCTCAGGGAAGGACAGATGAGCTTTGCACTTTCTTTCTGCATGCTTTCAGAGCCCATTAGTCTTCTGGTCAGTGTGTGAGCAACAATTAAATCTTACTTATTGTTTAATGTTGATTTGAGCCTTGCATCTAGTTCCCTTGTGATATGTCAGTGGATGTGACACCTTCTCTGCCTCTCTGGATTCTTGACTATGCATTGCCTCGAGTCATCAGATTCTTGACTGGGGTCAAATTTGAAATTCCCAACCTCTTGAGAAATGTAGCCCCGAAACAGATGTCCCTGAAGAAATGGCTGGACACCACCTCTTTGAATGCCGGGTTGAAGTGTGGCATCCACATGCCACACCTCAACCTCGCTTTTTGCCAGGCACAAAAAGAAACATCAAAATGCCACTCCTTTTTGAGCCAGCAAAAAGCCAGCTTTTCCACTGCTGCCATGGCTTTGTGACACTCCTGCAATGTATAAACACTGGGCCACTGATACACCACAAAGCTACTTATCATGTGGTAGGGTGGGCAGCATAATACCGGCTTGGGGGCAGCATCAGAGCATGCAGTATCTAAACGCCACACTTTGATGCCACCCCCAAGCTGGTACAAAGGGGCCATCTGTTTCACTCCTCAGGTGGGAAGAAAAATGGTACATCAAAAGTTCTTGGAAATTCCAGGAACTTTTTTTTTTTGTTCCCAGGACATCAAAAAGTGTGCAGAACTGCAAGTGCTTCATAAACTGCTCATTTTTGCAGTCAAACTTACACTCAATATTTTTATTAGGCACAGAAAACTGCACAGTTTCTGAGCTCACCCACTTGCACTATACCTGAGGAAGTGCATGAAGTTCAAAATAAATTATGCACTATAGCCACATACAAGCAATGTGGTGAACATCATGTCCCTACCCTTTGCTGGTTTGAAACTTGAACAAATCAAATGTTACACAACAAGGAAAATAAATATGTGCCAAATGAAGCTGCAGCCACATGTGGCTTTGTTGTACAACATTTGAACAACATTTTTGTTGCGTGACATTGCTACTTTTATGAAAATAGTAATGTTTCACAACAATATTGCACAACAAAAATCAGCAGTTTTGTGCAAAAATAACCACATGGTTTTATTGTGCAACATAACAAAAATGCTATGCAAAATCCAGCAATGTTACATAAAAATAAGCACAAAATTTTGTTGTGAACATTGTTTTCTGTACAACATTTTTGTGGTGCAACACTTTGTTTTATAACATTTCGATTTACTACATTAGATAAGCAGTGTTGTATAAAACACACACAGGGCTACCTGAACAGTCCTCAGGGTGTGTATGTATGTTGTGTGCCTTCAAGTTGTTTCTCACTTCACCCTAAGGTGAACCTATTCTTGGCAATAATTGTTCAGAGGAGGTTTGCCATTGCCTTCCCCTGAGGCTGAGAGCATGTGACTTGCCCAAGGTTACTTTGAAGTTTCTGGAGAAGCAGCACAGATTTTGTAGAAATGTTGCACCCCTTCCTGTCAAGGTGGCGGTGGCAGTGGCAGGGGCAGAATTTCTGAATGTCTTGAAGCTACGGTATGAAAAATTGTTTCATTGTTTTTGACATCCATCGTGACTTGGAAAAATCAAGATTTATCATCCTTGCCTTGAAGATGCAGGTGTGCTATAAGTTGACTAACTTATGAGTTAACCTGACAGGCTTCATGTATAGTTACAGCTTCCTTTTACTGAACTTATGAGTTGTCACAGGATGACAGATGATTGTATGTTAGTCATAAGGCTGAGCTTTACTCAGGATGAAAAAGTACAGGTTTTCTAGCAGGTTGCCCAGATTTTGACTCAAGCGTGATACATAGTGATGGGAATGAATCTACAGAAATCTGGAATAGCTCACCAAATAAATATGGAAGGAGGGAAAGAGCTATGGATAGATGGAGTGTTTTGTGTGTGTGATTTTTGAAATAAATTTTCCAGTTTCTTGATCACACACAAAAAAAGATAACCTCCCCTGGTCTGGGTTGCCCTCACAATTGGTAAAGTTTCTGTTTGGGGATCATTCCTTTTTTCTCTAAAGACTACCAGCAATATCTTCTCTCATGGGAAAGGCAAGTGGCAGACAAAATCAATCCAAACCAAGTGCCAACTGAAACAGTGCTCCTGAAACTGGTACTTGGATCAAAGGGTAGTTTTACAGTGTTTTTTCATCTGGTACTTGAGTGCGAGGTTTGCTTTGTTCCATGAAGCCAAGGCAAGACAACTTACAATGGAACTTACACCCCAGTAACCAAGGTAAGATGCTCTTGAAGCCGGTGCTTGCATAGGGTTTCTGCAGCTTGGATCCATGCTCCTTCATATCAGCAAGCCCAGGTCACCCCTCCCTAAAAAGGTTCCCATCTCTGTTCAAGAAACTGCAATCTTTGTTTTGACCTATACAATGGAAGTATTTTTGAAACAGCACATGTTATAAGCTGTCAGTGGGAAATGATACTGGGCAAATTAACAGACAGAATGAATATGTGCAATTTAAACAAAAGGTGCATGGTTGGTATGACACATATTTCAGACTTCTTTCTGAAAAGTATTCTGAGCCACACTGCTAACATTAAGCCTTAAGGGTTGGTCAGATTCACCCTTTGGGGAATATAGTTGTCAGTCTGAATCCTAGAGAGCTGCTATTTTAATACCAAGGGAATGACTGTCCTTTCAGCACAGCACTGTTTCCCATTTATAATACCCTACTTTGGGACTCAGATAGAAATGTCCAGAGGCTATTTTGACCAACCAAACTTGGGAAGAGAGAGGGAGGGAGAGCAGGAAGTTCCCCGTTGAGCTGCTTCTCTGGAGCAGAGAAATTAATTGGGAAGTGGATTGGGGAGGTCGTACTGGCAGAGGCTATGCAAGGAAGGTAAGTGCAGTGCTAATAAATATAATGTTCTTCATCTAGGGACAGAAAATCAGCTGCAAAGATAGAGGGCAAACTGGATTGTATGATGACATCAAGCAAACTCCTTTCATCCACTAATAACTTCACTTGTTTTTTTGTTTGACTGTCCTACTAAAAGCTTCAGGTCATGCTAGGTTATGCAGGTTCTGAGCAGAGCTTTTGGAATGACACTCTCAGAATCCCCCAGCTGGCATGGCCAGTGGTCCAAAAAATGTAGCCCTCCAAGCAGAGTTTACAGCCTGGACAGAAAACAAATCCAGGGGTACCAGTATTAGCCATGCAGCAAAGTACAAATATCCAGAATCCACAAAATAGTGATTTGTTTATTGGGCCAACCAAAATGCATGATGTAATCTTTTGCAGCTCCACTGGCTTCTTTATCAGGCAAAGATATTAAAATCATACATACAAGAGGAAGAAAACAAAATGATGATGTTAGTGTTACAGGCCTACATTTTATCAAGATGTTGGTTTTGTTGTTCTCAGTTAAGATGGTATGGAGTGTTATCCATGTAGGCAGGGGCTATTTCTTCCTTTTCATGATATGGGCTCTGGAAGACAATGATTTGTAATATCCAGGAAATAAAATTTAAACTCTATTAGCAACACAAAAATAAACTTACTTTGTGAGCCAGGCTGCCTCTGTCTCTGCGAGGCTTGACCGTCTCCTTCTCAGGCAGAAAACATTAAATTTCTGAAGAAGTCTTTGTGCTATTGCATTTGAACAGAAGTTGGCCTTCCAGAGACCCTGTTCTAAAGCAGTCTACATACAGCATAGAAAAATGCATAAAACCTCTGTGCTGAGTCTTCAAAAGGTAAAGCAATCATATTACAATAGAAAGTTGGGCCTTTTTAGAATACAGGATAGTGAGCATGCATTTGGCCATTGTAATTCCTGAGGGAAGCTGGATATTTCGGCTGATACTCTTTTTGGCCTTCCAAATGCTAGAAATGTCCATTTTTGAGATGTTTGATAGACCTGGGAAAAAAACTTTCCATGGAGTCCTTCCTTTGCCAGGCACCATTGCTATCCCCTTTCCCTGTGACTGAACCTAAGACGATAAGCTGAAAACTTCTTGAATTCAATCTTCTGGCATGGATATTGTTCAAAAAGCAAAATGGCCATTAGAAGTTAGCATTTAAATGAATACATTTCAGATCTTGGTTATTGTTTACCTGTTTTATTATGACTAGGTGGAATACACAGTTCTGCCAATAACCCAGGCCAGTGCACAGAGTTTAAAAAGGCTACATTTTGGAATACTTCTTGCAGAATCCCGTAAGTGGTCATATTGGATGGGGAACTGTGGGGATTGTAGTCCATAATGTATTTTTCATCTTACCTTCTGCCATTGTGACAGAATCAGTTTTCTGGTCCAGAGGTGTCAGGGAGATATCCCACAGCAACATTATGAAGAGCAGCCAATCAAGCTTTGGCTCAGTTCAACTAATAGCCAGCCGGCCCTTGTCAGCAAGTGGCTTCAATTGTGCCACTGGAAACTCTGAAGTGTGCCATAGTCATTCATCTTGTTGATCAGCAATATGTGGAGAAATACAGAAATTCTGTACATGTTACTAAAAAATAATACTCCCTAAGCTCCTTGGACTGTTTTGTCCCAAATGAGATGGTATTCTGCCAAGCACGTTTCTACTGCATAGTGCAGCAATTAGGCTTTTAAAAAATTCTCCATTGGCACCAGTGGAGTCTGTTTTAAAGTCTATTTGCTGTCCATGGGAAGGCAGTTTTTGAAAGCAGGAGATCTGCATCACACAGTGAAGAGAGAGTTAGCCCTTCTCGTCTTTGAACTGACCTCGCTCCCCATGATTAGGCTTTTAAAACATTGCCATTGGCATTATACAAGCTTTTTAAATATCTTAATTGCTGCATAGGAGTGGTGAACTGCCATGGTCTGGATGGACTAGCTCTTAATGGGTGAGAGGACTCCTGCCCCCAGGCTAGTGAGTAAAAACCCACAGATTCCTCCTGATTCAAAAAGCTAGGTAATCTTTAAAACTACGGGTTAGTATGTCTACAAAAGTTACCACATCTGGCTTGTAGAAATCACTAACACAGATAATAAAACACGTGCAGTTAGAAAAGAGTCAAGAGAAATACATTGTATTATCCTGGCTGTAGGCATGCCAGATTGCTTAAGTAGTGGGGGAGAGCATTCATCTTTACCAGGGATGTCACAGAAACTGGGTAGGTCTCTTTATTTTTATCTCAAAATCCCTGTTTGATTTCTGCAGGGAAGAATCTGCATGAAAAGCAGGGCTCACTTTGAACCAGCTGCAACACAATTCTACTTACCAAATTCCAGTGATGGCAGCAACAAATAATGGTAATACCTCTCCTTCCCAGTCAGCAAGCTTTCTTTTATGTTTGCTAGCAAGGCTCACACTTTCAATATTGCTGGCTAGCATCAACATCAAGCTGTTTTCCCCACTCCATTGACACTTCTGGAACCATTAGTTTCTATAATGATAGAGGGAAACATTTTGGGAATAAAATCAAAAGTTAAGGGCTAAAATGACTCCTGTTGGTCATGTATGGAGCATTTTTCTGCCCCTGCCCTCCAACTTTGTCTCAAAATCTGCTTTTCCTTCTCTCACCATAGGAAATAATGGTGCCACTGGTGGGGGTGGGAAAACTCTTTGCAGAGGCAAAATTATAGGGTAGCAGCTCCATGGAGCTGTCAAACCTTCCAGTCCAATCCCTTCCCACAAAGTGTCTTCCTAGCCAACCAACATAAATAGAATAAGTGCCTCAAAGGGCTAGATCAAAGGATGAAACATCTCCTATTCCATATTCTAGTATTTAACTGAGCTGCTCAATTGGGTCTGCTCTTTTGTTTTTCAAACTAAGCCGCTTGCTGCTTTTCCATCCATAATCTCTGGTTATTTCCACCATGCTATTCCTGCTGCTGAGAAGGTGGAATTATAATAGCAATTCAGGTTTCTTTACATACAATGTACATTTATGTCACCTGGAAATTTACAACAGTTAACAGCTCCATTGTATATTTGATTTTGATAGAACTTGAGCATATATCTATATCACAGAATCATAGAGTTGGAAGAGACAACAAGGGCCATCCAGTCCAACCCCCTGCCATACAGGAACAATCAAAGCATCCCCGACAGATGGCCATCCAACCTCTTCTTAAAGACCTCTAAGGAAGGAGACTCCACCACTCTCCGAGGGAGCGTGTTCCACTGTCGAACAGCCCTTCCTGTCAGAAAGTTCCTCCTAATGTTGAGGTGGAATCTCTTTTCCTGGAGCTTGCATCCATTGTTCCGCGTCCTAGTCTCTGGAGCAGCAGAAAACAAGCTTGCTCCCTCCTCAATATGACATCCCTTCAAATATTTAAACAGGGCTATCATATCACCTCTTAACCTTCTCTTCTCCAGGCTAAACATCCCCAGCTCCCTAAAGCGTTCCTCATAGGGCATGGTTTCCAGACCCTTCACCATCTTAGTTGATCTCCTTTGGACACGCTCCAATTTCTCCACATCTTTTTTGAATTGTGGTGCCCAGAACTGGACACAGTATTCCAGGTGGGGCCTGACCAAAGCAGAATAGAGTGGCACCATTACTTCCCTTGATCTAGATACTATATTTCTATTGATGCAGCCTAAAATTGCATTGGCCTTTTTAGCTGCTGCATTGCACTGTTGACTCATGTTCAACTTATGGTCTACCTGGTCTCCTAGATCCCTTTCACACGTAGTTTCATTCAGTCAGATGTCCCCCATTCTATATTTGTGCATTTCATTTTTCCACCCTAAGTGCAGTACCTTACATTTGTCTGTGTTGAATTTCATTTTGTTAGTGTTGGCCTAGCTTTCTAGTCTATTCAGGTCATTTTGAATTTTGATCCTGTCCTCTGGGGTATTAGCTACTCCTCCTAGTTTAGTGTCATCTGCACATTTGATAAGTATGCCCACAAATCTGTCTTCCAAGTCATTAATAAAGATGTTGAATAGGACTGGGCCCAGGACAGAGCCCTGTGGGACCCCACTGGTCACTTCACAGATATATATTCCTGAAATATATCTAAGACCCCTGTCTTACTAAACATGGGATCATAAACAGTTGGTTTGAACCTCATGTGAGCGTATTCTTTTTTAATTTCTACGCAGTGGGGAACATTGATCTTCTGCTGTAATTTATAATCAGTGGTGTTTCATTTTAATGTACAACATAATTGCAACTGGGTTTTCACACTTTTTGAGATATTGGAATGACACCTATAACTTCTTCCTACAAGGTTCCATACACAAATGTAGGTGTGATGGAGCCATGGTGGGTGGGAACAGGGGTGTACGTAAATATGCACATCAAAAATTCCACTGTTTTAAGAGAGAAAAGAGTAGAACTACAGGCAACTAAATTCTCTCATTTTTCAGATTTGCTATGTTTTGAGAAAAGATAGAACCACCACATAGAAAATGCAAGGTGATAAAACCTGAATGGAAGATGTGTGGGTAAATGTAAAACAGAAACAAATACAAATAAACACCATATATAATGAACGTCCCAAAGACCACATTCTACTCCCCCATTTAGAAAAACACTATGCACTCAGGACTTGATTTTTTACAAAAATTCCCCCCCCCCCCCCAATATAGAGACTGGTTCATAGATACAAACTGGGGAAATAGGTCAAACTTCTTCCTGTTTGCTTTTATTTAAAAAAATGCATGCAGGGGAACTTAGCCTCAGAGAGGATTTTAAAATACCTGTCTTCTGTGTTTAATTTTTGAGAATAGTTTTGTTTATGAAATGGCTGTTGATTCTTACAGAAAGTCTCATTATCCCATCACCATACTAGCAATAGAAATATGTTTATATGCTCACTAAAAAAATATTGGCATGCTCCTGTAACCATATATGGATAGCATTATGCTTCTATCGTAGGTGCAGATGTTTTTAGCATCTGTCACCAATATGCTTGACAATTGTCACCCCTCGCCTTCCTTCATATGTGTAGAGGGGATTGCTTTTCTTTATGATATTTTTCACTGGTTTGGCAGGGTTGACAGTGTTTTGCTTTTCTGGATTAGAGCTACCTGTGCTAAATTGGTCAGTTGCCTGAGGTCCTCAGAGATCACTGGGACCAAGCCTTTGACAAGCTGTAGAAGCCTGCACTATTTACACAGCTTTCCAAGCCAAATGTCATCAATTTGATGGGCCTCTGGGAGTTTGCAAACTCTACAGCAGAGTCAGATAGAGAGAGAGAGAAGGAGAGATTGAGAGAGGCGGGGAGGGAACTCTGAAGTGTCTGTTCCCTGTCCACCCAGATATAAAATGCTCCCAGAGATGGTTGAAAAGGAACAGTCTCAGTCCTCATTTTCTGTGCATCCAGGTGGAACACAACCATTCATGCAGAATCCTATCACATTTTCTTTTCCCTTGACCCCTTCTCATTTGTGTTATCCAGTGGAATCAGCTTTGATGTTTACAAGAGATCGAGCCTTTGCTTTGTTCACCTGTACAATGAAGAAAGAATAGTAGATGGAGGAGGAGAGAAAATACCCCCTCCCTTTTGGCAGTGGATCAAAAGGTAGCTGTACCCCAAAGCACATCATGCCACTGACGGGATAGTCTAGCACACTGAGAATGAACCCCGAGAGCATAAACAAAGCAATTGCAAACTGAACTTCTTCCTAGAAACAGACTAGTAACTCAAAACAAATTGCCAGCTTGCCTTTAGGTGAGGAGGTACACCTGCCAATCCCATTGTAGCCAATTTAGTGTTGTTACTTTAATAAGCCATGTTCAGTACTATGGGCTCAACATCTCTTGGCAATCTGAAAGCAGCAGGTCATTTCAACCTCTGGCATATGATGCTGCTACTGTAAGAGAAGACAGCTGAGACTCATTACTAGAGCAGAAGACAAATTTGAAATGAATGTCACTTGTCTGGTGGTGTCTGTTCTCTTGGGCCTTCTCACTCATAATGCCATGAGTGTTGTTGCATTTCCCATACCTGAAACAGAAATGGTAACTTGCACTGGTTACAAATATACACTTGGTTTTTAAAATTTCACTTTTTAATCCCATGTGCCATAGGCCCTTGAGGAGATGACACCACTGTTCCCCAAAAATCTGCCTTAGGGCAAAAATGGGCTGTGGCATTCACCTGCATCCTTCTGAAATGCTGAAGAGATGGGGTGAGTGGGGTGAGGCTCACTGGGAAGAGAAAGGAGAGGCTCCAGATTAAAAATAATAACTGAAATTTATAAAATTAAATTCTTTTAAAATTTTCTTAAAAGACATCATACATCTTACAAAATGTTCACTTTAATCACATGAAGCAATATATATGTAAATACATTGAGGATGTGCATAAGATACTGTAATGTAACGGTATAATTTTAACTTTACTAGCTCTTTACATCACAACTATTAACCATTACATTTATGCTTATATCTGCTAGGGCATACTGTCCAGCTAGCACTGATGTGAGTTACAACATCTGGAGGACAACATGTTCCCACTCCTGCCATATGCACAGCATTCTCATGTGTAGATATAACTGAAGAAAGCTTCAAACCATTTGTAGGCTATTTAAAAACAAAACCAAACTGTAATGATAAAACATTGCCAAGAATTTACTATTTTGGACCTCAAAGCTATGAGCTTACATAACTGAATCACCTCACTCTTGTTCGTATAAAAGTCAAAACCCCAAAAATTTACTATGATTTTGAGTTCTTCCTAGTGCTCCTATGAAAACATAAATCTTTACTTTCTATGAAAATCAATACCTACTCAGTAACTAATTATTTGACGTCAACAGACTTAAATGACAAAGCTTCCAAGTAAACATATGGTCTTTAAATTCAGCATTATGAGTTCTAAATTAGCAGTATTAATTTGGGATTACATTCTAGCCATAGGTAAACACTTCAGTGCTCCATTAACATAAAGCATCGTGTAGAGAAATAACCTAAAATTAACTGATCTCAATGGGAGATTTTAAAGTACCTACAATTTGGCTGAATTTAGATACTGTTAGGTCAATTTTGCCCCTTATGCATGAAGGAAGAAATATCAAAAGGGGTGAACAATTTTCATTTCCTTCCCCTAAGCCACCAATACTTTTTAAACACACACATACATGGAGATGATAAAAAGTTGGTAAGGACAACTAGTGATATCTTTCATATTATCTTAACAACGGATGTTAACATCATAAGAGTTAAAAACTAAGCTTGCAATCCTATGCATAACAACCTGGAAGTATGTCTTATTGCCAGCTGTCCCTGAATTGAATTTTTGTCCATACTGGCTAAGGACTTTATGACACGAGGCTGCCAAAGACTAATTATAGCAGGATAGTAGTGTCTATATCTGTACACAACAATGTGTCTGTCCTGTAGCTGCTTCATCTTCCATCTGTTCCTGGAGTGTTCCTTTTGACTGACTGGCAAAACCTGCCAGTGCCTCCCAAAAGCAATGATTTACCACTATTAATTCATGTGAGATCAGTTCCTCAGAGCTAGCATAGCGTAGTGGTTTGAGTACTGGACTGTGACTCTGGAGACCAAGGTCTGAATCCTGGCACACAACAACAACAAAGTTCCTCCTTCTGCATTTCCAGAATGCAAGCAGTCATGTCGTGAATGTGGGCATGATTCTGACCCTCTCCCCATTCCCCTCACTATTCCCAAGCAGGCTGTCCTTTTTACCCAATTTCTTTTCTTCCCCCTCTGTTCTTTTTTTAAGTTAATCAGTCACTGTAACTGCACAATTGAAAATAAAAGAAATTTAAAATTACAAAAGTAAATTACATGCTGCAAAGGGCATAAGGCAGGAAGGCGGGGTTATGAAGCCAGCATGCAGAAGAGAGAGCTCAGGTATGTCTCAGCACCATAGCATTTTTGAAGAGCTGCACAAATATGGCTGTTCCTAAACTGGTATGTTTGCATTTCCTACACTGACACAATTGTGGTGTCTTAACAACCCGTTGTGATAAAGTCCTAAATTGGATGTCATGTAGGATATCTCCCAACATCAAGCAATGGTTAGAGAACTAGACTGTAGCTAAAGAGACCTGCATTCACATCTCCAGTAAGGCATGAGATTCAATTGGTAACCTTGTGCCAGTGTGTTGGGAATACAGTGTGGAAAAGTAGTCATAGGGCTCTTTGACATGGAGGAGGCAAGCATCATTAAAATGTGATTAAAACATGGTAATCGGGGAAGATTATCACACTCCTTCGTGCTTTTCCCATTTGTGTCCCATACTTAAACTGTAATGAGTTTCTGTTATTAACCAATTACTTGTCCATTACAGTTTATGCACAAGACACAAATGGGAGAAGTGACAGAAGTGTGAAAAACTTCCCCTCATTGCGCTATTACCATGTTTTAATCATGTTTTAATGGCACTCCCCCCCCCCCCGGTGTGAAAAAGTTCTTATTGCCTGGAAAATACTGAGGGCTATACTCCAACAAGTAACTTTCGTAGTTCTAGTTTAAGTGACTTCCCCTATAAGACACACATACATACACACACAGCTGCTCAAGTAACTGGTTATGAGAGCTGCTAAAAATATAAATGGAAGATGAAGAGTCGACAAATGCTTCTATCATTTCTTCTCATCCATTACCCCCTTTAGCATTTGTCAATCTCTTCCTCTAGTGTTTAGTCTATTTGTTTTCCCCTCATAAAACGACTAAAATGCCTCAGAGGAGAAGAAATGAAAGATAAGCACAGGTGAATACAGTTGCCACTGCTGATTACTTGTAATTACAACCTGCGGTTTTGTGAGTGATGTGCAGAACATTGACAAAATACAAGAGAAGGATTAGCAACTGTAAAAATGGTTAACACTTTCCAAACAAGATTGCACTCATATGCAGAGGAATATTTCCACTAAAAGTAAAAGTATATGGGTATATTTAACATGCACTTTACCCTATTGTCTTCTATAAAACACAAGTGATTTTGCCATATAACCAAATCTATCCATCTCCTCACAGCCCAAGTAAATTTTAATCAAGGTATAAACACTTTTTTCATACTTTGTTAATAAAGGGGGGGGGGGGGAAACAGTGTTATCATGTGCATGAGAGAAATTGCAGCATTCATGTAAGGAGATGTTTATTTTAAATTCACTCAGTCAAAAATATATTGTAATTTAACAAACTGCCATTATTATACAAATATATTACAAACTTCAACTCCAGTCTATGCATGCAAGCATATGGCCAAAGCCAAGAATTTGACAGTTCTAAAAGTTCTTAAAGGCCTGAGACAGACAGGCAGGAAGCCTCGTCCTTGGGCCAAAACTAGGGCTTGGGAGTGCGCAGCACACACATGCTCCCGAGCCTTAGTTCATGTGGGTACTGAGATCATTGTGCGGCCCCCTCCACATGGGGCACGCATCCATGATGTGTCCTGTGCGATGCATCCAAACGACGCATCGCACAGGACATGTCACCATGGTGTGGAAAGGAGCTCCGTTTAAGAGCTCCTTTTTGGTGCATGCATTGTTGGCACGGCAACCAAACGGTTGTGCCAACAATGCAGGGTCAGGGTGCAGTAAGCCCATGAGGCACCAGGATACCCCTTTTCCACACCATGGAGAAGCGGCATTTTGCCTGGAAAAATGCTGTATTAGGGCCGCAGGGTTCCAGTGAGGCTGCCCTGGCCTCAATCCAGCATGAAAAGGGATGGCCTGTACTGCCCCAAAGTCACTTAATTAAAAGCACAGCCTTTCCAAACATTACAATTGTTATGATCTGCATTATTTTTCAAAATTCAAATCCCTGCCCTTATGTAGAATCATAGAATCATAGAGTTGGAAGAGACCACAAAGGCCATCTAGTCCAACCCCCTGCCATGCAGGACCTTCAAATCAAAGCATCCCTGACAGATGGTCATCCAGCCTCTGCTTAAAGACCTCCAAGGAAGGAGACTCCACTACGCTCCGAGGGAGTGTGTTCCATTGTCGAACAGCCCTTACTGTCAGGAAGTTTCTCCTAATGTTGAGGTGGAATCTCTTTTCCTGCAATTTATATCCATTGTTCCGTGTCCTAGTCTCTGCAGCAGCAGAAAACAAGCTTGCTCTCTCCTCAATATGACATCCTTTCAAATATTTAAACAGGGCTATCATATCACCTCTTAACCTTCTCTTCTCCAGGCTAAACATCCCCAGTTCCCTAAGGCGTTCCTCATAGGGCATGGTTTCCAGTCCCTTCACCATCTTAGTTGCCCTCCTTTGGACCCGCTCCAGTTTCTCTACATCCTTTTTGAATTGTGGTGCCCAGAACTAGACACAGTATTCCAGGTGGGGCCTGACCAAAGCAGAATAGAGTGGCACTATAACTTCCCTTGATCTAGACACTATACTTCTATTGATGCAGCCTAAAATTGCATTGGCCTTTTTAGCTGCCGCATCGCACTGTTGACTCATGTTCAGCTTATGGTCTACTTGGACTCCTAGATCCCTTTCACATGTGGTCTCATTCAGCCAGGTGTCCCCCATTTTATATCTGTGCATTTCATTTTTTCCACCCTAAGTGCAGAACCTTACATTTCTCTGTGTTGAATTTCATCTTGTTAGCATTGGCCCAGCTTTCTAGTATATTCAGGTAATTTTGAATGTTGATCCTGTCCTCTGGGATATTAGCTACTCCTCCTAGTTTAGTGTCATCTGCAAATTTGATAAGTATGCCCCCAATTCTGTCATCCAAATCATTAATAAAGATGTTGAACAGCACTGGGCCCAGGACAGAACCCTGTGGGACCCCACTGGTCACTTCTCTCCAGGATGAAAAGGAGCCATTGTTGAGCACCCTTTGAGTTCGGCCAGTCAACCAATTACAAATCCATGTAACAGTTAACTTGTCTATCCCACATTTTGCAAGCTTGTTTGCAAGAATGTCATGGGGAACCTTGTCAAAGGCCTTACTGAAATCGAGGTATACTATATCCACATCATTCCCTTCATCTTCCAAGCTGGTAATTTTATCAAAAAAAGAGATCAGGTTCGTTTGGCATGACTTGTTTCTCTGAAACCCATGTTGACTTTTTGTAATTATGGCATTGCCTTCTAAATGTTCACAGACTCTCTGCTTAATGATCTGCTCTAGAATCTTTCCTGGAATTGATGTCAGACTAACTAGACGATAATTGTTGGGATCCTCTTTTTTTCCCTTTTTGAAGATGGGGACAACGTTTGCCCTCCTCCAGTCTGCTGGGACTTCTCCTGTTCTCCAGGAGTTCTCAAAGATTATTGCCAATGGCTCCGATATCACATTTGCCAGTTCTTTTAATACCCTTGGATGTAGTTCATCTGGTCCTGGAGATTTGTATTCATTTAGATTAACCAGGTATTCCTGTACTGTCTCTTTACTTATTCTGTGCTGAAATTCCCCCACTCTGTCCCCTTCTGTGTGCACACCTGTGCTATAATAATTGCTGCTCTGTGGAGCTAGTTGTATTAACAAATTCATGTGGCCATGAGAAATTTGGGTTGTACGGCATATTTCATTTTTGG
Source organism: Urosaurus nigricauda (assembly GCA_034509955.1). NCBI lineage: Eukaryota > Metazoa > Chordata > Lepidosauria > Squamata > Phrynosomatidae > Urosaurus > Urosaurus nigricauda. The sequence continues at coordinate 38,084,087 of JAOEGL010000003.1, forward strand.
CCCTTAAAGCACCTACAGAAGAATGAGATTACTTTTGAGGATACAGAAATTGCTTATTCCCAATGGAGAAGCACACTGATGAAGTGCAAGTGCTTCCAGCTGGTCCCAAGTACCAAGTGCAGACTTTCTGCTCCAGGGGCAGCTCTGTTCCGTCCCTGGATGCATAGGTTTGGGGATGCAGCAATTGGACTCCATGCCCCCAACCCACTCAGAAAAGAAGCCCCCAAAAGAGGCTTCTTATAATGGTGTGCACGGGTGCATCATAGCTGCCCTCGCATGCAGCGGGCACGGCAACATGTAGATGTTGTGCCATGCTTGCATCATCATGGAAGCTCCCATGTGTTTGGGGCCAAGCCATGATGGCGCCACTGGCATGCAGTAGGACTCGGGAGCATATGGTATCTTCGAACTCCCAAGCCCTAAATTCAGCCCCAGAGCACAGCTTTCTGGCAGTCTGTACTTGGCCCATGTCTACCTCCTTAGTGATTCTGGCCTTTTCCAGTATGCTACAGAGTTTTTGCCTAAATATCCTCAAGGCAGCTGATTCTCTTTGATCTTGGAAGCTAAGCAGGATTAGCTCTGGTTAGTACTTGGGTGGGAGACTGCCAAGGAATAACAGGAGCTTTAGATTATATTCCAGAGAAATGCAATAGCAAACCATCTCTGAAGATTCCTTGCCAAAGATAGTATGTTCAAATTCATTGGGTCACCTTGACTTGACAGGCAACTTAAAGGCAGAGAGAGAGAGAGAGAGAGAGAGGGAGGGAGGGAGGTTTTCCCCATCATTTGTTTCTTAATGGTCTCTGGTCTCTTCTCCATGGTACATCATTCTGTCACCTCATTTAAGTTGCTGTTCCTATTTTGTTCCTTTTTTGTTTTGCTCCCTTGACAATTTATATATATATATATATATATATATATATATATCAATTTTCCATTCTTCAGTTTTCATCCCCACATCTCCATGGGTAGCAATACTGGGCATATAGGTATCAACTGTTTTGTGGACTTTGGATGTTTTTGTACTTTGCTACAATAACACCCAAAATCCACAAAACAGTGATACCATTATTGGACCAACCATAATGTAAACTTTCAAAGGGGTCCCACAGGGTTCTGTCCTGGGCCCAGTGCTATTCAATATCTTTATTAATGACTTGGATGACAGAATTGGGGGCATACTTATCAAATTTGCAGATGACACCAAATTAGGAGGAGTAGCCAATACTCCAGAAGACAGGATTGAAATTCAGAATGACCTGAATAGACTAGAAAGCTGGGCCAACGCTAACAAAATGAAATTCAATGCGGAGAAATGTAAGGTTCTGCACCTAGGGAGGAAAAATGAAATGCACAGATATAGGATGGGGGACATCTGGCTGAATGAAACTATGTGTGAAAGGGATCTAGGAGTCCAAGTAGACCATAAGTTGAACATGAGTCAGCAGTGTGATGCAGCAGCTAAAAAGGCCAATGCTATTTTAGGTTGCATCAATAGAAGTATAGTGTCTAGATCAAAGGAAGTAATAGTGCCTCTCTATTCTGCTTTGGTGAGGCCCCACCTGGAATACTGTGTCCAGTTCTGGGCACCACAATTCAAAAAGGATGTGGAGAAACTGGAGCGGGTCCAAAGGAGGGCAACTAAGATGGTGAAGGGTCTGGAAACCATGCCCTATGAGGAACGACTTAGAGAGCTGGGGATGTTTAGCCTGGAGAAGAGAAGGTTAAGAGGTGATATGATAGCCCTGTTCAAATATTTGAAGGGATGTCATATTGAGGAGGGAGCAGGCTTGTTTTCTGCTGCTCCAGAGACCAGAACGCGGAGCAATGGATGCAAGCTGCAGGAAAAGAGATTCCACCTCAACATTAGGAGGAACTTCCTGACAGTAAGGGCTGTTCGACGGTGGAACACACTCCCTCGGAGTGTGGTAGAGTCTCCATCCTTGGAGGTCTTTAAGCAGAGGCTGGATAGCCATCTGTCGGGGATGCTTTGACTGGGAGTTCCTGCATGGCAGGGGGTTGGACTGGATGGCCCTTGTGGTCTCTTCCAACTCTATGATTCTATGATTCTATGATTCTATGATTAAAGCTTTACTGGTTTCTTCATCAGGCGAATGTGTTAAAAATCATACAGGAGAAAGAAAAGAAATGATAATGTTAGTCATAGGTCTGTATTTTGCCACTATATAGTGGTTATTGTCCTCACTCGTTATTGTCCTCCATACCTCCAAGGTATGGAGATGTATTCATGCATTCAGGGCCCTTTTCCTTCTGGTCATGTGGGTACTGGGAAATTCTTAATTACAGGAAATAAAATCAGTCACCATCTTGGGATCTAGCTTAGGCTCAACCTTGCAAATAAATCAGAGGGTCAAAATGTGGCAGCTCTCCACCATCTGTTTGTGGGGTGGGTATGTATCATTTTTCTTGCGACAATCCTGTTAGAGCATCCTCAATGATTCTACATATGGAGTAGTTGTATCATGCAGTTTTACTGAATTAATACCCTGTTGGTCTGGGACAACCCAAAGTCTGAATTCCAACATCTCCTAAGATTTCCTTGTTTGAGAAAGTGTTTACTTGAATGGGTTAAATAAGTGTTCATTTCAGCACCATATTTCTGTAACATTTTTATTAGATTCCCCTTTTCTGTATGCCCTGCATAAGTTATATAGATGCACCACAGCATTCTTATATAGCAGCATTTAAGGCTTGTTGCCTCCTAGAATAAAAATGAATGAATATATAAATAATATGTATACTCTCAGAAATATCCTCATGCCTCTGGGCTGCTGCAATGCTAGCTCCTTCTTGTCATCCCTAATCCTTCCCGCATCACAGTGAGATGCTGATGAACAAAACATTGGGGAAGAAATATAACAAAAAGTCTTTTTCTGAGATTCTGTCATCAGCTTTTAATACAGAAGTATTTGAACCCTCAGCTGGCTTGAATTAAATTTTCCAAGCAGGGATTCATAGAGTGTAATGTATGATATAAGACAGTGTTTTCCCCTTTAACCATCAGTTTTATAATTCATTCCAGAAGCACCACACAGTGATTTGCACTCAACACAGTTGGCTCACATCCTGAGAACTTAGGAATTCAACCTTTAAAACTATAAGCTGCCCCAAGGCTAACTGTGTCAAACTCAAAACATGCATATTCCATGTGGTAGGGTAGCTAATGAAATCAGTGGTTTTTTGTTTGTTGTTAACTGCCCTCTAGTTATTCTTGACTCATGCTGACCTTTTGGATGAGACACATCCAGCACCTCTGACCCCCATCCTCCATTGCCCTGCTCAGGTCATGCAGATTCAGGTTTGTGGTCTCCCTGATTGAGTCTATCCACCTGGCATGCAGCCTTCCTCTCTTTCTGCTACCCTCCACTTTTCCTAGCATTATTATCTTTTCCAATGAGTCATTTCTTCTCATGATGTGGCTAAAGTACAACAGCCTCAATTTGATCATCCTGGCTTCCAATGAAATGCCAAACTTGGCCTGTTCAAGGGCCAATTTGTTTGTCTTTTTGGCTGTCCATGGTATTCTCAGCACTCTTCTCCAGCACCACATCTTGAATGACTTGATTTCCTCCTTATTTGCTTTTACACTGTCCAGCTCTCTCATCCATACATGGTGATGGGGAAGACAAAAGACTGGATATTCTAACTTTTGTGAACAGTTATATATCTTGGCTCTTTAAGATGTCTAGTTCTTTCATAGCTGCCATTCCCATTCCTAGTCTTCTCTTTATTTCTTGACTGCAGTCACCATTCTATTCAGTGTTTGATCCTAGATATAGAAACTCTTTAACTATTTTGATTTCCTCATTATCTATATTAAATTTATGTATTTCTTCCATGGCCATTATTTTTGTTTTCTTTATGTTCAGCATTAAGCCTGCCTCTGCACTTTCTTCTTTGACCTTTCTTAGTAATTGTTCCAAGTCTGTGATGTTTTTCACTAGTAGAATGGTGTCATTCACATATCTTAGATTGTTGATATTCCTTCCTCCAATCTTCACTTCTCCTCCTGAATGTAAACCTGCTCTTTGTATGATATTTTTTGCATACAGGTTGAACCAATAGGATGATAGAATGCAACCTTTCTGACCCTCTTGCCAATTGGGAACTATTGTCTTTCTGAATTCTGTTCTAACAGTAGCTTCTTGTCCTAAGTACGTATTTCTCACCAGAACTATCAAATGTAGCAGCAATCCTATGCCTTTAAGAGTGTTCCATAGCTGTTTGTGATCTATGCAGTCAAATGCTTTACTATAGTCTATAAAATACATGCTGACTTTCTTTTGGAATTCCCTGGTGTGCTCCATTAGCAATCATATGTTTGCAATGTGGTCCCTAGTGTCTCTTCCTTTTCTGAACCCCACTTGCACCTCTGGGTTTTCTTTCTCCATGTATGATTGGAGTCTGTGCTGTAGAATTTTGAAAATAATTTTGCTCTCATGCGAATATCCCCAGCTCCATACCTAGGTTTTAAGGGCTTTTTAAATCTTTTCCTGCATTTTTCTCCATACAACCTAAGCTGGGTCCACTCCCTACTATTGTGTATTGCTGTTTTAATTTATTATGTTTTTTAACTCCATTGTGATTTAATTCTTTTTTAAGGGAGGGTGGTAAGGGTAAGGAAGGGGTATTTTAACTTGATATTGTTTTAACCTCTGCTGTACTCCGCCCCGATTGCTTGTTCAGAGGGGCGGAATAGAAATAAATATTATTATTATTATTATTATTATGGTATAGTCCTGTAATTGCTGCAGTCATTTGTGCATTATTTTATGAGGATTAGAGTATATATTGATCATTTCCAGTCTGTTGGCCACCATTTCATTTTTCATATTTGTTGATATATATTAATTAGCTTTTGCATGTGTTGATTTTTATCATGGAATATAATCTGTTTCTAAGAAGGAAGGACGGAAAGAAAAACCAAGTAATTTCTATCGTTTAATAATTTAGGTCTAATTCCAATTGTTAGTCCTAACTGGAGTAGACCAATTGACTCAACTGGACTTACATAAATGCTGAATTATCAAGTCCCAGTTGATTCATCAAGCTATGTGAGATAGGCCCTATACAGATGGGTCCAAAAGGCCAGCCTGTGGATGGAGTCATGGATGCCCTGACTCTACCCATAGGCAAGGCAATATGGGAAGGAAGAACAGTGGTCAGTGTCAGAGGTGAGTAACACTTTGTACATGCAGGATAACCTAGGAGATTCCTTCTCAGATTGTTTAGGAACCAGAGAGGACAAGATTCATATAGACTATGTTGATGGCATAAGGTCTTGAAAAAGTACCTGCCACATGGTGGAACTCTAATTAGAAAGAAGTGCATATAAGTCATTGTTTGTACAGTGCATTTCTGTTTGGAATGCTTCTCTAATGGTACCCTAAGGACAAGTATGCATAATTGCATTTTTCTACTACACAGAGATTGTTTCCATTTAGAAAGTAGATATGCAACAATTATGAATTGAATGTGTGTTTCTGAGGCCATGTAGTATTGGACAGCTGTTAGGTGTGATGGCTGCCCAACTAATGTAGTTGTGGGGAAAAGATGTTCATGCTGCTCTTAAAATAATGAGATATTAATGATTTTCCCATGGAAAAGTAAAGGACAAGGAAGAGAAAGACAAAATCAAATAAACTTCAAAAATAGGATTTGTGGTTTGACAGGTTTATGCCAGTGTGCCTAACTTACTATCTTTTGTCTTACTGTACTTTTTTAAACTGTAACTCAGTTTGAGCTTACTGTTTTGCTCAGACTTCAGATCAATGGTATCATCTGTTTAAAGGACAGTTCCTTAAGAAGACATTCTCTGATATTTGTATGAATATTGGAGGCAATCACATAATGGATCCTCATGTGTGATGAGGCATCTTTATGATGATGTGGATCCTTTAGACTGGCTATTTAGGGCAGTGACATTCATGAAGGGGGGGGGGGAGTCTGCAGTGTGATTCAGTTGAATTGCACTTAGAAGGTCTTGGAAGCATGGTTGGTAAATATCAAGAAGGCCTGGTTTTTGTGTCAGTGAGGCAGCAAATCTAGAGCTCTCTGAAGTGTGAACCATATTTCCCAAATAAAGTTCACCATTTTGAATGTATATTTTGAACAGACTAAAACCAGGAGCCGATTCACTACCCTACTGACATGGAAGCTGAATAGTGCACTTTAAAAAAAATTTCAGGGGGCAAGTTGGCAACATCTCAAGCTTGTATTTTTAAAAATCACGCACACACAAAGGACGTATAGACTTGTTTCACATTTGCTTTCCTTCAGTCCTTCACTTCCTCCTTATTTCTTCCTAACTTGTCAGATATAATTAGCAGTTGCCGAATGAATTGATCAGCTAATTTCCTTCTCACTCCTGGATGCATTTAATCCATTAGCTGATGATTTGTAGAAGCTTGGGTTCCCCTCCCCACCAAAACACTTCCTTGCCTGCATTATATCAATAATTATATTTACTAAATCACCATCATTTCCTGATTGCCCACCTCACTTTATTTTCCCCTGTAGAGGCTGCATGGTATTTTTAACAAGCAGTTTTGCTTCTCAGTTGTTTAAAAATTATCTTGAATGTCACCTCTCTTTCATTTGTTAATGGGCATACCTACTACCTAATGATTTTCTCCTCCTTGATAAAAGCCCCTTAGAGAATATTAACTTATTCTGATGTTTTTGTATTGTTATTTATTCCTTGTACTGAAATTGGTTTGGCATCTTCTTTTAAAAATCTCTGTCACCCTGATTAATTTCATATGTGCCTTCCATGCCTCAGAAGCTTCTCAGTGTAATAAATTTGAGCTAGCATAGAGGTTCGAAAGTTACTTTTGAACAGTAATTAAATAGAACACCAAATATTTAGTTACCACTATAGTTACAGGCTTTAAGAATTCAAAGACATAGCTGTGTTAGTCTGGAAAATCAGTATGCAAAGGAATCTTGTAGCACTTTTGAGACTAACTGAAAGAAAAAAGTTGGTAACATGAGCTTTGCATCTAGACTTGTCTCTGAGGAAGTAGACTCAAGTCTATGAAAGGTCATGCTACCAGCTTCTTTTTCAGTTAGTCTCAAAAGTGCTATGTGATTTTAAGAAGTTACTCTTTATCTCCACAAAAAGCTTTGTAACTTCTTAAAGATTCTCAAGTTTTGTTTGGTATAAACCTGTGGTCTTCAGCCTACCTGATCAGATGTAAATTGCCTCATTTCAAACTAGTATCTGATAAAGTGCACTGGAGTGTACAAAAGCTTAAGCCAAATAAACATATCAGTCTTAATGACAGTGCAAGAATCTTTTGTTTTGTCCTGCAGTGGACTGGCATGGCTACCCTGTCATGAAATCTTTTACTTCCTCTTTTTTAAAAATAACAAAATAGTTTATTTTTATTATGTCTTTTAAAATTCTTATTGTTATGAAACACAGAGACATAGTGGAAAACAGATATATGATCAGTCTGGTGTACTGAATAGAGTTCTTGACCTTGTCTAATTTCCAAGTCTTGTTCAGCCATGAAATTCACCAGGGCAGCAATTTCACTTAACTGGGAAAAAGTCCCATTGAACTCAGTTGGGTTTGTGAAGTCAAAGGCTTTCACGACCGGCATCCATAGTTTTTTGTGGGTTTTTTGGGGCTATGTGGCCATATTCTGGTGTTTCATCAGCATCTCTGAAGATGTCAGCCACAGATACTGGCAAAACATCAGGAATATTCTAGAATATGACCACATAGCCCCCCAACCCCCCCCCCCCAAAAAAAAACTATCAGTTGGGTTTACATCTAAGTAGGGATGCAGGAGATTGTACTGTAAATCACATTGGGAGCTGGGGATGTTTAGCCTGGAGAAGAGAAGGTTAAGAGGTGATATGATAGCCCTGTTCAAATATTTGAAGGGATGTCATATTGAAGAGGGAGCAAGCTTGTTTTCTGCTGCTGCAGAGACTAGAACGCGGAACAATGGATGCAAACTGCAAGAAAAAAGATTCCACCTCAACATTAGGAAGAACTTCCTGACAGTAAGGGCTGTTCGACAGTGGAACAACTCCCTCGGAGCGTGGTGGAATCTCCTTCCTTGGAGGTCTTTAAGCAAGGGCTGGATGGCCATCTGTCGGGGATGCTTTGATCTGGAGTTCCTGCATGGCAGGGGGTTGGACTGGATGGCCCTTGTGGTCTCTTCCAACTCTATGATTCTATGATTCTATGAATCTCTTTAATAATCTACCTCAAAGCATTGTAATGGGAAGATAGGAAACTCCATATTAAACTGTCTTTGAAGAAAAGACAGTGGAAAAAATATGAATAGGATATTTTTTTACTGGAGCTAAATGTAGCTGCCTGGGTAAGAGCATTTACTCATTTTCAAAAGCATTTACTCATTTTCAAAAGCATTGATTCATTTGTCTGCCACATTGCAGAAGAAAGTGTGCTCTGTGATAAGTCAACAAATGATGTAGTCTCTTAATGCATCATCAAGAACGAGGGCAAAAGGTGAGAAAGATGTGTATGAAATCTGCATACTCTACATATGTCAGTGTAAATTTGGGAATGATTACTTTTATTTTAAGAAAAAACAACAAAGTAATAATAATGTAGAAGAATGTAATCAGATAACCAGTTTTGTTTTGTTTTTTACTTAGTCTGGTGCCTTGGTCTAATGTTGGTGGACAACTTCAAGCCCTTTGCTCTCTCTCTTTTTAGGGTCTTTTGTCTGCATTTGATCTAGATTTGTTGTTGTTGTGTACCTTCATTTCTGACTTATGGCAACCCTAAGGCATACCTATAATTTTTTATTTGGGCAAGATTTGTTCAGAGGAGGCTTGCCATTGCTTACTCCTGAGGCTGAGAGCATGTTACTTGCCTAAGGTCACCCAGTCAGTTCTGTGGCTGAGCGGGGGGAATTGAAGCCTGGTCTCCAGGGTTGTAGTCCCACACTTAAACCACTACACCATGATAGTCCTTCAAATATAGGATTCCCTCAAATAGAGGGCTCTCTTATGTAGATCAGATGACTACCCTATTGATAACCTGACAAAGAGGCATTGTTTTCATACTGGGAACCAATTTTAAAATATAGCTTGCTATGTTGACTCTAAAATCTAAACATTACAGCTACCCTGAACATTTCTTGTAAGAAATACCCATTTTCCAACAAACTGTATCTTTTGAAGGAAATCTCTGTTTGACACAGCCCTAAAGGTACAAAAACAAAAAGAAGTATAATTTACAAGAAATTTAAGAGAAAACCTCATACACCATCTTTTTGCCATCCTTATTCCTTTGCATGGCCAAATTCAAAGGGTAGAAGAATGGAGTATAACAAATGAATATATTCAGGTCCTTGATCTTGCACAGACTCCTTCTGCTAAAATCTTGTTCCAGATGAAATTTTAGAGCCAACAGTCCTGGACAATGTAATTTTCCCCTTGCCTGTGTTACACCAGTAGGGATGGAAATAATATTTGAAAATATTTTTAATAATGTCAAAAATGTATTTACTGAGTGCCAGGAAGATTACAAGAACTATCATTGACTGATCAGAACATTTGCAGTTCGTGATTTATTCCATGCAAAACTGACACGTGGTTATTTTGAAGAAGAAGAAGGACAATTGTCTGTGCAGAAAATTATATTTGTATGCAGAAATATTATTTCCTGCACAAAGAAAACTCTTTCTTGCATAGAAAATATTACACTGCAAAATTTGCATTTTGATGATTTGGATAGAAAACAGTATTTTCTATACAGGAAACCTCCCCCCCTCCAGACAGTAATATTTATATGCAGGATACTATTTTATGCACACACACAAAAACACTATTTCCTGTTTAGAAAATGCTGTTTTCTGTACAAAACAGTCACATGAATTGTGAACAGGCATAGAAAACTGCATGGCTTTTGAAGACTGTTGTGCAGCAGGAAGAACATTGCTAAAGCTACTCATTGATTTGTTTTTTTTTTGGGGGGGGGGGACTTAGTAAAGAATTATATCATACACTAGATTCCCAATAATTGAAATGGGTTGATTATACCTTTCAGATGTTTTCTATACAGTCATCATTTCAACAAAGCTGGAAGCTAAATTCTTGTGCTATCCAAGTCATATACATCTACTCTACAACTTGGCCTAGCATTCCTGAAAAAAAGTTGTTTAATGTCATATTCCCCTGTATGAATGCATGAAGATATTAAAATTTGTAGGATAATGTCAATCACACATTCATTAATCTGGGCCAAAATTGTGGAAACAATCCAGATTGAGGCCACTAATTTCTCTGGCTTAATGCCAGGGAATTCTGAGATCCGTAGTTCTGTGAGACATTTAGCTTTCTCTTTCAGGGAGTTCTGGTGCCACAACAAACTACAGTTCCCAGAATTCCATAGCCCTGAGCCAGGGCAGTTAAAGTGATCTCAAACTGGATTATTTCTGCAGTGTGTTTTGGTCCTAAGAGACAACTCTGCTTTCTGTCTATCCAAAGAGATACCGGTACAAATGTCAAAGGATATACTGCACACGGTTACTCGTGGAGATGTAGTGCAAAATATCCATGGCAAACTTTTTTAGCCATAATGACTTAACCAATGATACCATATATACTGCTGGAACAAGTTTTATAATTATCTGACAAGATGTGTCCACTCATCCTGTCTACTAACAGTGAAAATCTGCTTTAACTTCAAAGGAACCTAAGGAATAACATGATTCAGTCCTTTTAATTTCTAGTCCACTTTCTCTTAATAAGTGGCCTATAAGAAACACTGTTCCCTTTGAGAGCAAACCAAGAAGAGTAAGACATACTTTCCCAAGAAAATTAAATCTTCAAGGGAAATTGCTGTAATTAAACACTGTCTGTGGCTCATGCATTTTTCTAATGTCCCTATATTAATTTGGAATACTCATTTACTTTGAAAAATATGCACAGTGGTATTTGCAGGGCATTGAGAACTCAGATTTCAGATTCATTGCTCATTCATGCAGGCAAAAACCAAACTTTGAGCATCTCTTGCTTTTCTTCCTGTTGATGAAGATAGTGAATGCTAGGCTGGGGAAGGGGGCATGAAGAGTCCTGGAGCTTTTCAAAATGCCATCCAGAGGAGATATTAATGTTGTGGCCCATATCCAGAAAAAATGTCATCATACACAGTGTCTGTTGAAATTAATGGCCCGAGATCCTTGCAACCAATTTAAATCCCATTGATTTCAGAGGAACTTAGCATGACTAATTGTCTTAGATTGCGAACTGTCATCTTCCAGCATTTGAAAAGCAAGTGAGGGATATGATTAGCTTAAGTTTTCTACATGTTTTTATATTCAAAAACAATAGGCTGAGCAGTTCCAAAAAGGTCATGGAAGTACAGTGTTTACCCAGGTGTGATTCCATTTGGTTGGAGTCAGAAGAGGTATTTTGGTAGAGCTATTGTATCCAAACAACATTTTGTCTATGATATCCTGGGACACTTCTGTGGTAGTTTCTATGGTTCAACACTAGTTCATTTGAAAATGTTCTGTTTCTTCTCAGTTTTAGTGTGTTTATTAGCAAAGGCACTTCAAAGTTAAGAAGCAAATGGATCAAACTTTGTATTTTATCTTTTCTGCATTATTTCTTCTGTCTTCCATTTTTCTCCTTCCCTTACCTCTCTTTAGTTTTTCCTTGAGTCTCTGTCTCCCCAAGTGATAGTTAGCTATCTCAAATTCAAGACAAGCTGTCTCTGCTGACAAACACAGATGTCAGTCATGCTGCTTACCAGAAGAGGAAAGACAATCGTCTCTACAGTGCACATCTGAGGGCTCCAATCTTTTTCAGGGGTTAAGAATGAATCTGCCTGCCTTCAGGCTTCCTTAGGCTATTTGATTTACATTTACTATGTGTGACCTTAGAGGAATGAAAGGCGAAGCGGCAGAGGATGAGGTACTCCACTGTTTTGGGCACCCATAAATTGAAGTGTGTATATGTGATTCCATGACCAATCATAAAGTTTGAAGCAACCTCAATATGTCATACCTTTCTCCCATCCAGCAGCACTTCAGTTAATTATGTTTTCCTCCTTCTAACAGAATTGAAGTCTCTTTGTTTCAGCTGGGGCTTTTAGCTATTTTCTAGTTAAATTCGAGAGTTCAGCTCTCTTAACCTCTATTTCTATTCTGTTGCTCTTTGTAACCAAATGAAATTGGCAACAACAGTAAAATTGTTTTGAATATTGTATCTTTTATATCCTTTATCAAAATGGTATTAGATGGAATCCAAGATTGTTCAGAGGTGTGCTTCCATGTATCTTCATGATGCTCACCAATGATTTGGCCTGATCTTTGGGCAAGAAGCCCAAAGGGGACAAGAGGGCAAGGCAGAAAGGAATGATGTGTGTGAGCAACTTGCTCTCAGGGAAGTTGAGACTTCATTAAGTCGGTGCTAGACAGCCTCTGCTTGTTTCTTGTTGAGTTGAAGGCTTCAAAAGGACCAACCTCTGACCTCACCCTAGAGCTCCTAATGAATAATTTGTGAGGGGTCTCAACTACATAGGAGTCTTGGGGATCCCATTTACCTGATCATTTCAGACCCCCAGCCTAATCAGGGGGGCTGATCCCCACCACTGTTATCCTCTTAAGTGCACACTTATTCAAGAGCCCTAAATTTGATACACCAGAGTTTCAGAGTTTATTGAACTGTTGGTAAGTTTTCAACATGCAACCGCTGGAATCCAGGCTGGGGTTCTCGATAACTAGTTTCTTATAGCAAAAGGATATCTATTGATATCCTTTCTCATTTTCTCCCAGACATATGCCTTGGAGGGAACATGTTACTATATACAAAACAAGACTTGTGGCAAATTGAGTTTATACATGAATACAAGTCACTTGATTCTTCTAAACTTAAGTACACAAACCTTCCTCATTTTTTTCCTACTATTTTCATCATGGTAGCATAAGGGTCTGCAGCCCTGATTAGCACTGCAATACTTTGATTCTTAACAAGGTTAGAAAACTGTTTATTACTCCCAATAGGTATCAAGAAGGTATGTAACTATCAACTTACCTGATTAACAGTTGTTAAGATACTGTATTTTTGAGTTCTTTCAACTTCTTGGAATACAATCTAAAGAGACAAAAGAACTATGTCTTGTTTTCCTGGATTTATAGACACTATGCCTTTATTTACTACTAATAACATCATATAAACATAAACATCAGGAAAAAAATTCTTCTAGAACATGGCCACATAGCCCAAAAAACCCACAACAAACTATCGAGGAATAACTAGTTATTTGTAATTACCTCCTTTTCCCAATAACTAAGTACACTTGTCCCTCCACATTTGCTGGAGTTAGGAGCACAGAACCTCCACGAATATGAAAAACTGCAAATAACAAAAACACTATGTTTTTACCTGAGAGAACACCTCTCTAGGAACCTCTGTCAGATATTGACCATAGAATTGCACTGTAGGACCAAATGCCTAGTGTTCTCTATGAGAATCTCTAGGTTCTTCATATAATCATATAAACTCATACATATAAACTCAAGTCAAAATGTGTAATGTATGTTAGTTTTAATGCTATAGTGACACATTTATAATTGCAGATTGTACATGTTTCTTAACATCACATTGTAATATGTTGGTTGAAATAGGCAGTATAAAGATTAAACTTGCACAAAATCTGCTTAAAATTTCTGACACCTGTTTTATATTGACTAATGTGCAAATTTCAACCTGAGTTAAGCTTTCAACAAATTTCAACAGGAAGTGAAGTAATATTTAATCTTATCTTAAATGGCAATGATTCATAGGGTATGTGATTTAATTTCTTGTAAACTCTGTTGAGCACAGTCACATAGTACCTATAACTACTAAAGCAATTTTATTTTCTCAAGGAATATTATTTCCATCCTGACCAGTGTGAGAAAAAAATGTGATGCTGTCTAGCCACCATTAGTGAAGTTGGCTTTTGTACATTTGCAAAACTTTAGCTACATGATTGATGCATTGATTTTGCTCCATTCAGTTTAGTGATCTATGCAATTTCAACCTTCTTAATCAAGTTTCTACCTCTTAAGTTTCTCCTGAAATCCTGAAGTACTATGACACATAAGTCATTGGAAATTACCCATGTGCATCTGATGGTTTGATTTCTGGCTTGTGCCTTGAGGCAGATGATAATATTAAAAATGTGCAAACTTAATGGTCAAAATTATTCATTCTCAGATTCACAGCAAAGTCTCCTATTGACTTCAGTGATAGATGAATCGATTCCTATAGAAGGTTTAGAAGATTATAGAATGGTTACTGATAGCATGGTCACTTTTGTATTATTTTTTCTCACCCCCAAAAGTAGAAGCACATTAATTAAAAGGAGGACAAAAGAAGTGACAATTTTTCATAAAATATACATATGCTAATTTATATGTTTAGATACACATTTAGAAAGTATTACTATTATTTAAATAGAAGGTACATCCCACTGTAGAGTGGGAAGTGAGGGAAATAGTTATAAGCTGATCTCAGGGCTTGTCCAGGTTCTAACTGTAGATTTCAAGGCCCCTCCTTTCCCTTCACATTGTTCTTTATCTTTAAATTGGACACAACCAATATATCCTTTCAGATATGGGATGCATTCAGATAGAGAGCTGTCATCTTACAGCCCTTCAAGCATGGCACTAGCTTGTATGAAGGAGAACTCAAGGCCACTGGTTGATGAGTTGCTACTTCCTAACTTGAGAATTACTCTGTCACCTTTTGCTGCATGGAACAAAAAGATATCTATCACCATAATCATGTGAGCAGGTTTGCATCTGATGTCTTTTTAACAGAGGGATCAAAGATTTTAATTCTTAATGAAAAAGGGTGTCAGGGGGTCTCTCATCTATCCATTTGGATGGTCTGTATATGAGGCACTACAAGAACTCCCAACAAAGTTATGAAGCGAAGCCACAGTGTCATATATGCCACTGGACCTAAGTAGAACATTTGTGGGGTTTTTTTAAAAGTAAATTAAACCAGGAGAGCTGATATAGTGTGGTGGTTTGAGTGTTGGACTATGACTCTAGAGACCAGAATTTGATTTCTCAGTCATGAAACTCACTGGTTGACTTTGGGCAAGTCACACACTCTCAGCCTCAGGGGAAGGCAAAGGCAAACCACCTCTGAACAAATCTTACCAAGAAAACCTCACAATGGCCTTAGGGTTGCCAGAAGTTGGAAATGACTTGAAGACACACAGCATTAACAACAACCTAGATAGACAATAAATCTTCAGAAGGAAAAACATGGGGTAAGAAAAGATTGACTTATATGGACTGCTTGGACTCCTGTTAACTGGCCTAAAGTGTCTGTCCCTCCATCCCTCCCTCCTTCCTTCCTGCCATATCACACTATGACTGTAAAAAGTTTCTGACATTGGCAGAGGCTTTTTGTAGGTGACAGTTCCTCTGCAGGAAGGGCATATCTGTAATCTGTTCTGTTGGATAGTGTTTGTGCTAGCCCAATGCAATTCTTCATCAAATCCCTATTCAGCTACAAAGACCAACAGGTCAGCACCATTCAACTTAACTCCCTTTCCAGAGTTGTTGTGAGAATAATGGGAGTAGAGAAAGAGTGGAATACAAATAAACTTCTCATCTCTCCTTTGTCCAGATACAGCTTTCTGTATTGAGAAGTTAGATAAAATTTAGGATCCATGCTATCAATATGTATTCATAAACTTGACTCCTAAATTGTAAAAAGCCTGTTCCCCACTCACAACAATCAGGATGTAGAAAATGTAGTGGAGCAGCAGAATCAACAATACACTATTATTTATGTTTACTTTGCTCCTCAGCTTGAACACCCATGTGTCTTGTTTTTCAAGATCTGCTGTTATTTTATTAATTAACAATACCAAGCTGTGTTAATACTTTGTTATTTTTATTTCTAAATATGTTAAGGTAATTTGTTTCAGCTTGATTCTCCATTTTCTAAAAATATGTTTTTAATGTGCTGATTCCAAATTCTGATAACTCTGATTTGTTCCATTTTATTTTGCCTCCAGATATTATCCTAATAATATTCAGGGGTTATACATTCTGTATCTGTGAATGCAGAAGAGCCTCAATTGCATCTAATAAAATGTTATATTTTGTATTAGTAACTTGTATTTTTTTGACATCATGAAAAAAGCATTTATCCTACTAGCATATGCAAATGAGGCAAGTTCCATAACATGGGCTTTCTTTGTCATAAACACAATGAAATTTAAAGGTTTTCATATTCCACACAACTTGATTTAATTCAACCTGCCATATATCCTATTTTGTTGCAATGGATTAGTTGTGACCACAATTATGAATTATTGTGTTACTCTTGCAATATTACAAACCTGATTTTGCAGGGATGAGTTCTGATACTTCAGAGAAACCTCCCACAAACCCCCATGTGTTTGAATAGTGTGTGACATTTGTCCTTCACATGTGATTTCAGTACTTTTATGAGGCACTTCTGTGCACTAAAGTATTCAAACTATGCATCATGTGGCTTTTTAAATCCACCATCCAGTATCAAATATAATCAGGATGTAATCAGATGAGACAATGGCAAAGCATGTGATGAGTATCCTATTTATGCCTGGAGTGCAAAAAATGGCTATTCTAACACCGTTTTACCTGTAATTATGGTAATTATTGATACACATAACAATGTAATGTTGAAATATTGTGGCTTTTAGCCTGAATGCTACTTATTTTAAAATGAGGCATATTAAAGGTTCAAGACACCAAATTTCATCATGACTATTTATCTTTTACTACTTCATTTGAATGAATGACTGCATCTCCTATGCTCAACTGTATGAAACTACATTTTAAAAAAATTATCCAGTGCAAAATACGAATTCTAATTCCCCCCCCCCCTCTTTTCCCAGCATCCCACAGTGAGGAACTCTGATTTTCTGATCTCCTTGTGCCACCCATACTGAATTTATTCGGGCTTTGAGGACATTCAAAAAAATGGGGAAAATACATATATTGGAAAACAAATCTCAAACACAATTATTTTTTTCTTGTTCACCAGAAGGCTGCTTTTTCCCCAGAAAATTTCTATTGGGCTCCACAGGGGAGCTTTTGATGACTAACATGCTGATAGTATTTTCAGTTTAAAAATTTGATCCTCAAAAAGCCTAGTTATTTTGTGGGTTGCTTATGTGTTTTTCCCCCATTAATTCAGCACTCTGGGCAGAAGCATATGTTAACACTCACCACAGGAATAGTGTTATAAGGAGCCTACTGTGGTGAGTCCTTCCTGGCCTCATCAGAACATATGTAACTGCTTGCAGCATGGATTTCTGCCATCATTTCATGAGTTCCCCTGGCTGTTGTCTAGACTGAGAGCCCTTTTTCATAGGAATGATGCCATATTACCTGACTAAATATGGGCTGTAGCTGACATGAATAGGATATTTCATGTTTCTACATTTAGCTAAGTTATTGATGAAAAATGCTGGCAAATGCAGACTGCTTTTCCTTTATGCATTGCTCTCAAAAGAGAAATAAATTTGTTCTCTCAAAGCTGAAGAGTTCGGAAATATCTTTACTAAAAATTCAGGGTCTTGGTAATAAAGTGGACAGAGCTATCTTTTTAAAAGAAATCCTTGAACAGAAATTGTATCTATCTGCTACAGTGGTCTGTTACTATTGCCAGTATCAGCATTGTACGCCAGATAGCCACAACTGCTTTTAACATGAATACTGTTCTACACTTACATTTGCATTTTTAAAAACTGTTTAGCCCTTTGGATTAGTATCTCAGGGATTAATCATTTGGATTTAGTGGAGTAAACACTTTTTAGTGCAATTTGAATATGCAATAAGAATAGTACTATGTGCTGCTTATGGGATGATTTTTTAGGTTTATTAATCAAAAAAACCTCTAGCTAATATCACATTGCTAGGCCAAAAGCATCCAGATGGTATTGCTGGTAACCTTGTATAATTTTCCTTCATTTTGCACACAAATATTGTCCTTGATTTTAAAAAAATCTGAAACATGGTGAGAAACCAATGATATATTTCCATTGGATCCCACTATTTCTACCAGAAGCAAGCATTCCTTTCCTTCTAACAGTTTCCTGTGCATACTAGAAGCCTGCTCTGGGTTCCTGGGAAACCACAACATATACAGTCAGTCATTTTCATGGGTTGCCATCCATGGATTAGTGCATCTGTGGCTGCCCTGCCCAGTTCTCCCTAATGGTGGCATGTGCATGCAGATATGCCAACTTGGCTGCACACACATTGCACCATCATTGGCAACAACAGTTCTTGAGGTCCCACTGATTTTGCTATCTTCAGCGGGGTCCGGAAGAGCCGACTGTACAGCTGTACTTGGAATGGGTGAGAAGTCTCAATTCTGCTGCTGATGGATGAAGAAATATATCATTTCATTAACTGCCTACGAAATTGTCCCACAATTTCATAGTTATGCTTTATGTTATACTTTAGTTGGCTGCTTCTTCTGAGTCCTACCAAAGATATATTGTACTGTAGTTCACTTTCCTTTCAATGGTTTAGCTAGGTTAACCTCATCATACTTAATGGGTCACTGAAACATACATTGGGATCTACAGGCGTATGTCTAAGTAATTTGTAGTAGATGAGCAAGACATTCTCACTTCCATTGGTTTAACGATAGCAGCAATGATTGATTTTCCCTCTCATAAATTTGTTGTTGAAATAAAAGTAGACTGCAGTAGATTTTTCTGAGAGTGTTTGTGCAAGCACTAAATCTGGTATTGAAAACAAATTCCTGGGATGAGGATGCACTCAAAGACACCACGTTCTAGTCTGCCTTTTTATGCCACCATTTTACTTTGTCTCTCAATAATAGATCTCAGGGCTATAGTGAGGAACAAAGTAGATTCCATATGCCTAAAGTCTGTCCAGTCCTGTTGTACCTGAATGAGTTAAAATGTAATTCTCCCTGAGTCATCACAATTATTGTTGTGTGATTGTTCACAAAATGCTAAGCACAGCACACAAATACTGAAACAGTATTGTTTGTAAGAACACAGAGACATGAACTGATCATCAATGTAAGTGAGAGAAATAATTATTCTCACTGAGGGCTTGCTTATACTGATGAAAGAAATGTATAGACCTCATAGTGGCCATAGTGGACTATTCGTTGGTAAGTTGATGCAGACTGGGAACAGCAGAGGAAAGTGAGTTTGCTAAGGGGATATGTGTGGCCAGTTAGGTCAATGTCACCTCACCCTGTTACTGTGTAGCTTTAACAAATTGCTGTGGGGTCTTGCAGACCAGGAAAATGTGACATGAAGCAATTATTATTACTATTTTAATCAGTGTAGGCAAGCTCTGGGACTTAGTGTGAAGATCCATCCATTGTATGGAGACACTTCTAGATGTCAAGTTTTGCCTTGAGGACAGAAAATAGCAGATGTATAGTAATCTGACTCTTACACTATAATATTTGCCACTGCAACTGACCTTTATCCTAAAATAGCAAATCTTAGATCCTGTCAGTGAATACAGTGGAAAGTAAAGTTGGCAAATCATATTTAACAATTTTTCCCCAAAAGCAGAATATTAAAATGGGAAAAAATGTTGGGTTCTGATATATTTTTCCCATCGGAAATGTGTTTGATCCAGACTGCAGCTCCTGTATTTTCTGATTGCATTATGTTGTAAGTAAAGAAAACTCATTAAATATAGTTAAATAAAGATGCTAGCTTTAGTTAAGAATAGATTCTGTTTGCAGATCTCTGTAGCATTTATAGAAAAGAGAAGTTGTAGATCCTTTCTGCCCTTCTTCTATCAATGTAGAACTCCTTTACAACTACTAAAAGGATTTTGGTTTGGTGTGAGATACAGGCTAGTCCTCTTTTCCTCTTCTAATCAGGAAACTAAATGATCTCACTTCAAAGGTGCTCTTTGAAGAATGCCTACTTGATTACAGAGTGTGAATGGGAGGGAAGCTAATAAAATATTTACACAGATAGGCCCAAGCTTTCAGATGCGTTATCTTAACTTTTCAAAGGTTCAAGGTTATTAAGTCTGAAAAGGGTTTGGCTTTGCACCTCCTCTGCCCCTGTGAAGTATTTGCTACACATTTCCATGTAGATTAAAAGCCAGATGACTTTATTATAGTCTATGAGCCAGTGCTTTAAAGCCAGTGCTTTAAACCAGACTGAGCTGGCTGACAATGGACAGTTCAGTGCCTTAAAGCACAACTGGTATTTAGAAAGTGCTGCTGAGGCACCCACATTTCTTCATCCACCACCTCCTTAAACCAGGAAGAATAGATGGGCACACTGAGCCCTTGATTTTCAGAACTGATGAAGCTAGATCTGTTAAACTATCTGAATGCTAAAATTTAAACAGAGCCATGTAAGAGGATCCATGTCAGGGGGATGAACACTGAAGGCCAGTAGAGTGGCTTTAAGAGGCCTTGCAAATGAATACTAATGTGGTTTCTCTCTTTGATTTAACACACACAGAGACACACAATGTTTGAGGATCAGATCTGGCCCTAACTGAGACAGAGTGAGCTGACCACCTCAGACAGCAGAAAGAGAAGAGCAGGGCATTTGGAACTGTCCCCAGCTCACCTGTTACTACCTGCCCTAACTAGCAGCTGCTGTGTTTGTTATGAGATTATATGTTTCAAAGGCAAGCAAGCAGCTGTTACTTGGCCTTCACCACTCATTCTCCCAATCCAGCAGGTTCTTATCTTGTGCCACTGCCTATCACCTACCTCCAGGACAGCCAGCTAGAGGGGGACAGTCCTGCTGTCCTGCTTGGAAATACAGATGGAAAGACTGTGGTGCAGGAGTGGTGATAGCAATGAAACGAAAGGATAGTTCTTATTTCAGCATGATACAGTGGGGATGATAATCTAGGGGTGGGAAATTATTTCTGTCAGCATGGTTATGTCTTGTCTTACGTAGCTAAAGGGTTCAAAAACTCTGGTGGGAACAGGATGACGATAGGGAACAGTAACTTGCTTCACCTTTCTTTCTTTCTTTCTTTCTTTCTTCCTTCCTTCCTTCCTTCCATCCATTCCTTCCATTCCTTCCATTACCATTTATACTAGTGGTTCCTAAACTTTGGTTCTCCGGGTGTTTTGGACTTCAGAAGCCATAGCAAGCTCGGCCAAAAGTCAGGAATGCTGAGATCTGGAGTCCAGTACAGTACATCTGGAGGACCAAAGTTTTGGAACCACTAACCTATACAAAAACACAAAATGCATAGATTTTCTTTGGCAGTCTACAGAACTTCATTTCCCAGCAGGCCTGTTGCTCCAATTGACTATGGCACATTGATCTTGTGAAAATTTTATATCTGTTGTGTGTAGAAACAGTAGCAGAGATAGACAATATGGCATTTCCCTTCAGTGTTCCATGAATTACTTTTATCTTATGGGAAGATTCTTGAGAAGGAAAGGTATTCTCCCTTTGCTTCTTTTATCATTCATCCAACTGTCAGCAGTGTAGTCCCAGTGGTTCCAGCCCAGTGAACAGGGGGTTCTTTACTATCTATACTCCCCAGGGGCAAGGTAGCTGAGTGTGTCACCCACCTCAGGCAAAAGACTGGATTTCATGAAAAGGACACTAATTTTTACTTCTGATGTTGCATTTTAGTTTTCAGGGATGGGGAGAGGTTCTTTTGAGATTTTATGCCTCAAGGGTCACTTTGGCAGGCTGTGCAACTTGACTCTCCGTAAATCATAAAATACAATTTTCTGCTCTGCTTCAGCAGCAAAATGGGTTGGGCTAACCCTTGCAACAGTCAATGAATAGGACATATGCCACTATATTTAATAGACAGGTCATACTACAATGCCTCATCTATCAGTTAACATTTGGCTCCTACATTTTTCATGTGGTGAATGTAGTGGGAGTGCAAATTTAATCTGTAGTTTAGTTTGGAATTCAGGCACTGTGCAAACCTTGGACAGCTTCAAATGGAGATCTGTCTGAGGGCTTTCAAATAAACTGGGCTACTTGTTGCTTTAGCAGCACTCGGGAGTTCATTGAGATTTTAAATAGATTGCAGTTCAATTTAAATGGCCACAGAAAACACCTTCTGTGTCAATGAAGCTTTGGCCACCATTGTTATGTTTTGGCAGTGTGGCATGTTTTGCATAGTGGTATAGTCCTTGGGAACCAAGAACAAAAGAAACACAGCCCCCTAAGCCAGGAAAAGTTCTGATTCTGTGGTTCTTCCATGCTCCAGCAAGAGGACTAGACTGAGAATGATTCCTCTTTTATTGTATGTGTCCTTATTACCTGAGCAGAAGGAGTCTGATCCCAGTTGACAAGTGGTTATCCCCTAGAACTCCATCAAGAGCCATTTCATCTTTTTGCAGCTTTTGGAAAGGTGAGGTGGCAACATTCTCTCCACTAGATGAAATGGGGCCATCTGTGATTTGGCTCTTCCCCTCCCAGAACTGTCTATTGTCAGCAGCTATCAATTGTCCTTTGGCTTCTCCACAACCATCCATGGCTGTTCTGCTTTGTTATTCCATAACTTCATTGTGTAACAGTTTAAAATAGCCAGTAGTTTCTTATGATTATTTTCTTTTCCCTTCTTCTTTCTTTCCTATCTTGCCTCATGTCTGATAAATTTTAAAATGCAAATCACCATGGATGTTTCAGGGAAAATCAGTATGTAAAATTACAAGTTTATTATATACTATACCATATATACTCAATTATAAGTTGATCTAATGTATAAGTCGAGGGTAAGTTTTGTGGCCAACATTATGGGTTTTGTTATGAACTGTGGATAAGTTGAGGGTAAAACTTAGGGGCATAAAGCAAAGGATCTAAAGAATGAAGGAAAGCAAAACAATGTGAAAGAACTTACAAAATTACAGCAGACATATCTCTTTGTGCTTACTCTTAAGGCAAGAGAGAGTAGAGGGAGTTAATGTTTTCAGGACAGATTGTACTCTTGCTTTTCACCAGGAGATGGTTCCTTCTTTTAATAAGAGTTAAGATACAGTACAGTGGTCCCCCAGTTTACGAAATTAATTCGTTCCAGCACCCCTTTCTTAAACCGAAAAGTTCGTAAACCAGGGCCCCTTAAGCCAGCCCCTGCACCATTTGAATTTCCCACCACTTTCTTTTCTTAAACTGGGTTTTTTTCCGTAAACCGGGGCCGTTTTTCCGGCCCCGGCTCTTTCTTAGACTGGGGTTTTCGTAGGCCGGGGTATTCATAAACCGGGGGACCACTGTACTTACATTGACCCATGGATAAGTTGTTTTAGGTATTTTGGGTCAATTTTTGACCTATATTTCTAGACTTATACATGAATATATTCAGTAAACAATAAAACATAACACAGCACTCTAGTGAATTGCGGCAGCTGGTGCAGACCCAACTCACAACAGAAAAATTGTCAACATTGGTGCAGTTTTCTCTACCCAGGTCTACCTTGCCAGATTTTTTGCACTGTCTCTTTGGTATCTCTACTTTCTGCTAGGACAGAACTCCCAAGTTTAGATGAACAAAATTCTCTTTTATTCTCCTGCATATTTTGATCCTGTTGTTGTGATGGACCTTCAAGTTATTTCCAAATTACATCAACCCTAAAGTGAGTTTATCATTGGGATTTACTGAGCAAGATTTGTTCAGCTGGATTTGCCATTGCCTTCCTCTGAGGGTGGGACTGTTTGACCTGTCCAAGGTCACCCAGTGAGTTTCCAAGAGTGGGGATCCAAACCCTGGTCTCCCAGAATTCCAGTTCAACACGTAGACGACTACACCAGATTGGGTCTGCTACAATTTTATTCTTCATGAAAGCTTTCTTTTTTTCTTTGTAGCAGAGGTGGGAATCATGCAATCCTCCAGAAGTGGTTGTACTGTTAAGTCCCAGCTTTCCTCAATACTGGTTGTGCAGACTAGGGCAACTGGAACTTGCAATCCAACCACTTCTGGAGAGCTGTATGATTCCAACCCCTGCTTTAAAATATAATTTTAAAATACATAGCTACAATGTTAATTATCCAGTTATAAAACCTCTGAACATTTCCCACTGAGACCGAACTTTGACAGTTGCCACTCATATATTCCTGTGAGCAGATTTCAGCCATCATCCCTTAAAAAGAGAGGAAGCTATTGTTGCAAAATTAAAGTGAATGCTTATGTAGCACTTTGCATCTTCAAAGTGAGTCAGAGGCATTAACATGCCTTGCCCTAAAGGGGCTTGAGAGTTTGCTTTAGATTGCTACCCATGTGGACAGAAATGGCATCATGCAGTTTCTTGTTACAGGTGTAAAGAGCAGTGATTAGTCGGCAGTGTAGAGAGGAGGAAATTAGCCACTCAGTCCTATTTACCAGTTCAACCCTCTCCTTAAATCCCCTCTCCTCTGTCCTCACACTCCTCTCATTCACTGTAACTTAACAATGACTAATGAGGCCAATTTGCTACCAATTAGTTGCCCTAGGAAAGGACTGCTAATTGTAGCAGGCAAAGTGTCAGCTCCAAAATGTTCAAGGTGTATCCACGCATATGATGGCCAGAATGCCCCTTCCCTTTAATCTTCACCTGGGGGCTGATTAGTTGCTTTGTATTTGTTGCAAAATGTTGTTAATTAGGAGCCAGGGACAAGGAAATTACAACCCTCCAGGTTTAATTGGGAAACTCATGTGGAGCCTTTTTATGGCTATAAACTCCTTCCTTTTTCAAGTGGAAGTTTAATGGTTTACTCTTCGCCCTTACAGTTGAAGACTAGGAAGTACTAGGTTGCTCGATTTCCCTATTCAAGGACTGGCAGTCTTGCAACCTCAAAAAAAGGATGGCAAATAGCGAAAATCCCTATTTGTAGTTTGGTTAGGGAACAGGGTGTGGATTAAAAAGTTTTGATTTGAGAGACATTAATTTGAAAAAGTACATTTCTTGATGACTCATGCCTGAGTTAAGTGTCAAATGACTCATTTGAAAACCATTGTGTTTGAGCTGATATGAAAGATCTAACTATTCTGTTTTCATTTGCAGTGACTCATTCCCACAAGTAATTATTATAATTAATTATGATAAACATGCATGTGTGAGCCAGTCCCATAATCTCTGGAAAAGAAAAACAGGAAAATATTGCAAGTAAAGGGTTCAGCCAATGGAACGGCTAAAGTCAGTTCACAGAATGTGGGCAAAACCAAGGGTCCTCCCTTCCTCTACCTAGCCTCCATTCTTTCCCTCCCATTTTTCTCTTTGCCACTGCCCAGACATAAGAGAAAGATGGCAGTGACAAAGGCAGAAAAGGAATAGAAGACAAATGAACTTGTATGGGAGGCTGGACAGAGGAAGGAGACTGGTAATTTAAAGGAATAAGAAGGGTGGAACCAACCAGAGCAATCATTCATTAAGACTAGATGATTGAAATATTCATGGGAAAAGAAAGGAAGTAGCAGAGGTATCAATGTTTGGAGTACATTTAGCTTTGTAGATTGAAGCATCCATCTCTTGAGGCTGAGAGCATGTCACTTGCCTGAGATCACCCAGTGGTTTTCCATGGCCTATCAGGGATTTGAACTCTGCTCTCCAAAGTCATAGTCCAATGCTCGAAGCAATACACCACACTAGTGTAGTAATGTGGCTGGAGGATGGCAATGGCAACCCCCCTCTGAAAAAACTTGCCAACCAAACCCCATGATAAGGTTCACCTTAGGCTCCCCATATGTCAGAAATGAATTGAAGGCACACAAAAACAACAACAATAGCAATAACAGGGAGCATCCATCTTGGTGATAATTTGCAAGTTGTGTTGTTGCATTTGTGCTAAAGCAGGAACTGCCAAAAGAACCATTCAGAATTTAATATCCTTGTTGAGAAAGGACATGTGTCTTAGAACCTCTAAAGACCAGCCTTATATGGTGGTGTGGGGGAACCAGCCACCTGCACACTAGCATCATGCTATGTGCCCAACCACATGGTGCAGCGTTTAAACGCGCTGTGCCAAAGGCCAAGAAGCCAGTGCTATGGCTAGGGCACCCTTTCCATGGCACAAAAAGAAGCCACATTTTACAGCTTCTTTTTGCACCAAAGAAAGGCCAAATTGGTGCCACATCGTGTAATTGCCACAGCCCAAATCCGGCGAGGAAAGCGGCAGCTGCAAGCTGCTCCAAAGGGCCTTGTAGAACCCATAAATTCAGCTATTTTGCCTGTACGTGTTTTTGAAGATGTTTGCTTCCAGCCCTTTGTTGCAAGTGATGTCGGTGCTTAAGAAATGTGCTAATGTTTTGTAGAAACAAATCTCTTGCCTTCATCCATCTGAACAGCAATCCTGATTGCATGAGGGTATTTTAGTATGTTTTCATGTCTCATTCTTTTCATCAGTTACATCAACATGAGTTCTTCCTGTCATGAAAAAGAGAGCTTGAAAAATCACTAGGGTTAGATGTGATACAGTAAGAACAGATTGTCTGTACTTTTATGTAGAGTGCTGTATACAGACTATTACTACTATTCTGTGCTTAGTTACATGCATATGAACAGCATGTTGTCCAGCTTCTCCCTCACAATCCTGACACAACCAAACAAGTATTTTTTTTCTCTAATGTTAAAGCACACCTGAATAACCTGTGCTATATTTTGGGGTCCTCATATTTTCATATATCATAGCATGTTATTGAGAAAGCAATTGCATTCACGAACACCAGGTCAGGTTCCTAGGAAAAAAAGGAATGTGTCCCGAGGCATGTGGATATCTAGAAGACAATCAAGATAAAGAAGACAATCAAATCTAAATGTGCGAATTAAGTGTTCCTTCCTTCCCTCAACTATAATCCACATTTCCTCTCACAACTTGAAACAAAGGACCTTCTCACACCCAAAGCAGTAAACAAATCTCTTGGCATACTCCCTATTGTATTCTTAGCCAAAATTCCCATTTCACGGATATTCTAATTCAGTCACTGTTTTTGTCACATTAATATTAAAGTGATCATCCAATCTTAAATCCTACTGACGATTCCTGGGGAACACACTCAGCTGTTGTTGTATGGCAAGATAGCCCAATGCTTTGGGCTAATTTTAAGGTATAAATATGGTTTTGAAACCTAACCCCTGTATGCACAGCCGGCATATACACTCACACCCTGTGCATGTTCTGTGTCTCCCTCTGTCCTCCCAGTCTGAGTCACTCCAGCTTTCATCAGGCTTCTCACTGGACAGGTAATTACAACCCGATTGCAAACTCTGCTGTGCCATTTCCATTTTTGTTAGCTGTTTATGCTGTGTCTGTTTGAATTGTTATCTTGTGTATATGGGCTGATACAGACCACCCCTTCAGGGACGGGCCTGTAGCACCCCTTTCCGCAGAGGATTGGTGCCAGGGCAGCCTCACCGACAGCCCAGAGACCCCAATCCACTGTTTTTTGGGACCACAAAGAAGAAGCAAAATGCCCAGAAACGGGTGTCCTTGGGGCTTCATGCCCCCAGACACCCCGACAGCCACAGCCAGATGAGAAAGGGGCTGCCTGGTCTCTTTCTTTTTTGGCTTCATTCCTGCAGTAGTGTAGCTGCCATGGGAATGATGCGTGCGGTGCTGTGCTGCAACCAGGAAGTGGTGCCATTATGACACCACTTCCTGAGCACAGCATTTAGGTGCTGCACAGCGGCGATGTCATCATGGTGGCTCCCATGTGGATGGGATGCCACCATGATGATGTCACCATTACATACTAGGGTTCCGGACCGTGTAGCTGCTGCGTGGTCTGGAACCCTAGTTTTGCTGCCACCATCACGTCCCTTACTGCCCGTCTGTATCAGGCCTATGATTGCACTCTGCATTTTTCTAAATACAACCTTCTTAATTCATGCAAGACCTGTAATTCTCCTTAGTTAGTACTAGTATAAACTGGTGCACATGTTCCAAATATTACCCAAACCTCTTACAAAAGCTCTCCACTCTCCACATTTGAAGTAGCACTGAGGCAATATCATTACAGCAGAAATATTCCAGTTTTGATACCAGTTTAACTGCCATAGCTCAGTGCTGTGGAATTCTGAGAATTATAATTTGTTGGGGCACCAGAACTCTCTGATAGAGAAATGTCTCCCAATATTACCATTCCCAGAATTCCATAGCATTGAGCCATGGCAGTTAAAATTATGTCAAACTGGATTATTTCTGCAGTGTGGATTCTGTCTGACAGTTGGGGGGTATCCCCAGTCCCCCTTACCTGTTCTTTGGATAACACCAGTGAATTGAATTGCATGAGAAACAGCTGTGGGAGTAGGGAAGATGATCCTGGGATAGGGGGTACGCATGTGTATGTTCATGAGAAAAGAGCTGATGGATACCTATTATTTTATAATATTCAGAGCTTGAAAGGAAAGAGAAGGTTGCCTGCCCTACCATTAGCATATAATTCATCTGGTGAGGGTATCATTGAACTTTTAGGATACTGAAAGCAGTTGCATTATTGGAAATTCCAAATATATGCATATTTGTTCCAAAGAATGAGGGATATCTGTGTAGTTCCATCCAGCCTGGAAGTACGGTTAAAAACAGAGCCCACATAACAGATGCCTTTGCCTAAATCTACCAAGGAAAATTCATTCCAGTATCCTGTTTATCATACACAGGAGTTATTTTCTGGTTCTCCTCCCTGATGAATCCCTAGTTTGATCCCTAGTTTGTTCTTTTTGTCCTTTCAGAATGCCTCATTAAATTGTTAACCTAAATGCCTAGGTTTGCCCTTTTGCAGGTTGCAGCCCTGATCCCAGATCTAAGTTATGTTTCTACATTTGGAAGAATGAATTAATGCCTCTTTTCACTCATTCACATCACTGCACATGTAACCATATGATCCTTGAGGTGCCATTTAGTATATTGCTAGTAGTACACACACACACAAGGCTAGTTTTGAACTGTTGATAACAAACTATTGACACAATCATATTCTTCTATTTTAAGTGAAAGAACAAATGTTTTATATTTGTTGGCCTTATCCTGTTCTTATCTGCTACTTGTTCATAGTAGCTGGGCCAGGGGTGGTATTCTCCTTTAAAATGGGTTTAGGATAGAGGTGATTTCTTCCATGTTGGTGGCTGCTGTATTTGCAAGATTGAATAAGCAGCATGTGCTTAAAGCTGAATACAAAGGAACAACAAACATCATGGCACAATGTTGCAAATTACAAGTGTGCTCCTTTTAATATCTATAACTTCTTACTCATGGTGGGACCTGGAAGAACACTTATTCAGACCATGCAACCCTGTCCAGAAGGATACTGTTTTTCTTTTTCTTTTTTACTAAATTTCTGCTCTGAATTTTGGACAAGCATAACTGAGAGGTTTCCCAGATGTATTCCAATGCTGGTTTGTTCACAACAGTCTACCAAGCAAGTGAGACAGACTTCCTTAGGCAGATTGCCAGTAGTAAGATTGTCATTTGGAGAGACCTCTACTAGCCTGGGGTATTCAAAGCAAATGGGCTGAGGCACCAGAGAGTTGGGGATCGGGGAGGTGGAGAGATGGTAATCCTGTTCAGTAGAGACCAGGTTTCTCCTAAATTCTTCCAGGAATGTGCATTTCCTAGATGATATCCCCCACTGAGATTTTGGTTCCTTTTTGGTAGGCCTAACAAAAGTATTCCCACCATCTAGATTTCAAAATCACTTGTGCTAAGTAGTTTTTCCACATTTTTGCCTCAGTCATTTACTCCCCCCCCCCCCTTCTTACCTTGACATTCACCACAGATCAATTGCCCCTATACTTACTATTTCTTTGGGTCTTTACTTTTTAGGCTACTGTCTGGCTTGTCCCACCTCCTTCAGCCAACCTATTTCTTTGGTGCTTGATTCAAAATGGCCCATTCTGGGGAAATGTAGTAAGCACTGCTCTAGGAACAAATTGCATCTGAGAGATTTCTTCTACTTAGCAAAGTACTCAATGGATTGGAGCATCTAAGATGTTACTGGTGAAGCTGACTCAATACCTTGTGGCTATTTTAGGCGGTATGGTGAATCAAAACCATTTGATTTTCTCTCAGTTCTGAGTGGAGTCCCTACCCAGTGCTCTGGAAGCTGACTCATAGCTCTGGCAAAAAGAAAAAGAACCAAGTAAATATTATATACATTTTCTTTACTCAGCTGTACTTTTGCAGCTAAATATAGCACTGGCATGATACACTGCATTGGTTTGCACATGGTTCACATTTCCAGGATTATTTACAGAATCACAAGGACTCTTTGAAGTGAAAGCTCAAATTCTCAAGCAAAAATATGCATCGTAAGGGAAATTTCACAGCAAATTCAGCCTCCTGTCATGCTGAAAAAGACACTACAAGTATATTTTGAAATGGAAGCTGTGTGTTATAGAGGGGGATTATAAAGTCCCTCAGAGCAAATGTACCTCCCAATCATGGGATCAAGCACTCTTGACTTCAGACTTGGGAAGGGAGGCAAAATAGATGTTCAAGCAGCAGACCCACGATCTAAGAACATGGGTTATGTTAAATACAGGGCCAGTCCTATCATTAGAGAGAATAAGATGGATATTTTAGATGGATGGTTATTTGTTATTTCATTTGTTATTTC
This sequence comes from Urosaurus nigricauda, assembly GCA_034509955.1. Lineage (NCBI taxonomy): Eukaryota > Metazoa > Chordata > Lepidosauria > Squamata > Phrynosomatidae > Urosaurus > Urosaurus nigricauda. Next base: position 38,114,635 of record JAOEGL010000003.1, read on the forward strand.
ATTTGTTATTTTGTATGTTTATGTCCCCAGGAATAGTTCTTTTGGTGGCGGGTGTGAGTGTGTGTTGTTGTCTCCATGTTGTTTTTTAAACTGGGTAACTGGGTACTATGAACCTTAATTTGGAGGTAAAAAGGTGGGAAGCAACATTTACTTTTCAGTCTCCGGGAGCAAAATTTCTTGGTCTGGTTCTGGCTAAAAGCAGTGAAGGCCTACAGATGGTGATTTTAAGAGGAGAATTAACAGCTGTGTGCCCTGAATCCCTTTCCTGTCAATTGATGCCCACCCACCTCCCAACCCACTGCATTCTCCTTCCATCAAATTTCCTTCCAAATAGTCAAGGTGGCTGGTGAGTTGGGCTGCTAATAGGGGAAAAACAACACATTGGGGTGTGGGCCCACCCTCTCCCCCCACCCTGCAAATTACATCTATGCTTGAAATAAGATTATTCCAGTTTCTTTACAGCTGTTTGGTGTCGTCCATGCTTTTAGGCATGGATTGTTGTCGTTACTTGTGTTTTAGCCCTGAGAAGGGAATCCAATGGATGCAGTTGTTGCTTAACATCAAGAAGCACAAATTACAGTTGGCCCTCCATACTTGTGACTTTGACTTTTGTGGATTTGATTATTCATGGATTTGAATAATATGTTCTCTCTAGGAATCTCTGTATCCTCCAACATGATTCTGCAGTCAATGTCCACCATAAGTTGTGCTGGAGGACCTAGAGATTCCTAGAGATAACATGTCTCTAGGCATTTTTAGGTCCTCCAGTGCAATATTATGATGAATGTATGGCAGATATTTACTACAGAGTGGTGCTGGAGGACCTAGAGATACCCAGAGAGGTGTCCTTTCAGATAACAAAAAAGTGGTTATTTTATTTGCAGTTTTTCTACTTTCATGAAGGTCCCTAACCCCACCGAATGTGGAGGCCCACTGTAGTCTCTTTTCTCTTAATGATTGTGTGCTGAGTTCAGCATCCAAAGTTAAGAAAGGTTGAATGTTCTGCCTGTCTTTCTCTCTTGTATCCTAATCAGCTTTGGACTATATAGTGCATTTGGGTGTTATTATTATTATTATTATTATTGGATTTGGTTCTACATATAGACATAAATATAGAAATATAGACACTACAACATGATTACCCATGACTGCAGCAACTAAAGTTTTACTTTCTACACATCCTTTAGGGGGAAAAAAAACCTCTTAGCAAGGGACATTTTAAAAGGGCAATCAGTGAGCCAATAATTAAATAGAGATCCTCTGATCCTAACAAAACTGACATTTTAGAACCCGTGAACCTATGACACGTGTAGCCATTTGTGATGACACACGGCCGCTGAGGCAGCCACATGCTGAGAAGGATGTTTCATCTTCATCTCCTGCACAGCCAAGTGCAGTAGCCGAGGATGAATAAAACTCTAGTCTCAAATGTTTCATCCTCGGCTACTGCACTTGGCCGTGCTGCATTCCTCTCCTCCCTGCTCTTCCGGCAGAAGTGAGGGCAAAGATCCCAGCTTAAATGGAAGACCCAGAACTAGATGCTCTGTGATGGACTTTTGTTGTTTTGGCCTACAGACCTCCGGCACAGAGTGTCTAATGGTTGAGGATGTCACATTTGCTGCTCCTGAGGATGAGACAAGTCGCAAATGGTTCTGGGACTTCCGGTTAAGCCGGGATCTTTGCCCTTACTTCCACTGGCAGAGCAGGGAGCAGCGGAACACAGCAGGGGAACACATCTCTGGGGGCCCTGCCATTACCTGTACCCAACAGTTAACTGCAGCAACCATTATCTACTGTTCTGGGGTATCATGGATTTCTAATCCATCATTACTGAGATACGTGATTTAAACTATAAATAAATAAACTATAAAAATAAGTGATTTAAACTATAAATATTGCGAAATAATGTTTTTTCCTCAAAGTGACACACCACCTGAGTTATGCTCAGTTTTTTGGCAAAGTTTGACACACCAAGCTCAAAGGGGTGCCCATCACTGCTCTAGAACTAAACCTGAGCAATATTGTTTTGTTTCCATAGTTCCACCAAAGATCTCCAACATCTCTTCAGATGTCACTGTGAATGAAGGCAGTAATGTGACCTTGGTGTGTATGGCAAATGGACGTCCTGAACCTGTGATCACTTGGCGACACCTAACTCCTACAGGTAGGAAACCTTGGTTTGTGCTGATATGCCTCACATTGTTCCTGACTATCAAAACAGCCATTTTAGAGTGCAAAACAGGTGAGTTCATTGAATCAAACAAGTAGCTGGATGGTATCTCCTTTTATGAACCCTTAGAGCGATATAATTATCTGAGGAGGTTGTTTTCTCTATCCCACCTCCTTTCCATGTTGGCTAGTGGAAGCAAGGAAGACAGAGTTCTTGGTGGTTGCTCCCAGTCTTTGGAACTTCCTTCCTAGGGAGGCCAGGATAGCCCCATCCCTGCTCTACTTCCATTAGCAAGTCCAAACATTTTAATGCTGTCAGGCTTCTAAAAACTCACTGGGTGAAGTTTTAATGCTATGTGGTGCTGTTTTTGAAGTTTGTATCTGGTATTTTAATGAATTTTAATATTTTAATGTATAATGTTTTAACTTTATAAATTATTTAATTTGATTTTAAATAACTGTTATACTTCTATTAATGACTTTGTATGGTTTTTATTTGCATTGTTTTTCCATTTTTGGGAGGAATTAATGGATTAAATAAATAAATAAATAAATACTGATTGTGCCAGACTGTATTTGATATGTTCTCACTGTCAAGACACTGCTTACTTGTTAGCAATTGTTTTCATTAATAGTCAATATTTGTTCACTGCTAAGACATGATAGCAAAAAATGCCAATCACCAGTGGCAAACAAACTTTGCCCTTCTAATAATGAGTTCAGAATATACCTTTCAAAATAACATAAATTGGCCAAGAGTCACTTCTTACCTTGCACTGTTAAGGTTCATACCTATGATCTCTCCAGAAAGTTCAAATGTGAAAACAGGTTGTATTTCCCTCTTATGCTGGGCTACAAAAAAAGTTGGTACTAGTGAGAATTCAGTGAATGTGAACAGTTGACCCACTGACTATTTAATTTCACCTTTGATAGTTTAATGCTCATTTGGCTTGTAAAGGACACTGTTATTAGCCTGACCTGGAGGGCCATAAGGCAGCAAGCTCTGATCATTTATCCTGTCATGATTATTTTCTTCACATACTAAGCAGTGACCAACTGAAGTCTGTTATGAAATGTACACTCAAGAGGAAACCAATTTCTGATAACTTACCTCTATAAATCATTCATATAGTTGTATGTCATATCCATTTTTTACATTTAACAGTTGTATATCCAAAAAGAAATCTGACACAAACATCTACTGTATATACTCGACTATAAGTCGATCTCATGTATAAGTTGAGGGCAAGATTTAAGGCCAAAATTATGGATTTTGCTATGTCTCGTGGATAAGTCAGGGGTAAAATTTAGTGGCATATAGCAAACGATCTAAAGGATGAAGCAAAGCAAAGCAATGTCAAAAACTTACATAATTCCAACAGACTTTGTGCTTAGTCTTAAGGCTGGATGGATGAGAGAGTAGAGTGGGCCAGTGCTTCCAAGACAAATTATATATTGTTTTTCACCAGGGGATGGTTCCTTCTTTTAAATAAGAGTTAAGATATAGTACTTACATTGACCCATGGATAAGTCGACTCAGGTTTTTTGGGTCAATTTTTGACCAAAATTTCTAGACTTATACAGTAAAAAGAGCCTTGGTGAAGTGGCTAAAAGAGACACGGTGTTATTTCAGAAGGACTGCACCTTCCTTTTGACCATCTATGTGTAGAGAAACATAATTGTCAAAGAGGTTGCCTCCCTCCCTCCCTTGCTAATAGGTAGTGCTTTGCAATCATGTATATAATAAAAGTTTCATAAATAAATGCTGATAGAAAACTATACAGAAAAATGTGCAAAACAGGCAAAACAGCTGAACACAAATTAACAGTAACTCATACATTGACTAGCAAACAAGATAAGCAAATGTCAAGAATCAGGTGAATTAAAAAGTACATCAAGTCTTTCATCAACTTACATGAATCTGAAATATTTAATTTTAAATGAAATGCTTTAAGTAAATAGTAAATCCTATTATTTAGAACTATATTTATCATGAAGTAAGTGTGTACAGGTTTATGTCACTGGGTTAAAAATATTGAATAGAAATATTCACATTGATATTAATGAGTTTACTCTAAGTAAGACTAACCCTTGATTCAACATAAAACATAAAAATACTGTGAACTATGAGTTGCACAGAAAAATACCATTAATAAATATGGTGATTTTATGATGAAGGTATTCAAAGCATTGTACAAGGATAACCAGCTCTCAGGCACACTCACTATTAAAAATACTCAGACCAATAACTCCTTCTCAGCTTGCAACAGATGTAAACGCCTGCTGAAATAGCCAAAGCCTCACTTATGGTGAATAGGACAGAGGCAGCTCGACAGATGGATATATCTGAGAGCTCTTTTCATTTCTATATTTGCATTGATAAAATCACATTCATTTTTATGTTCCAAAGGTAGTAAAAGAATAGTATTTAATTTTAATTTATCCAATTTTATTACTACATCTCTGGCCCTCCTATTCAACTTAATTATTGTCTCCAAAATAGCCTGATCTAAAGCTGTTTTTGTAGCAGTATTGCCATATCTTACACTTTACAGTGTTACCATAAACTGACAATGCAGAATCCTACACTGGCCAATGAATACCGCTACCAATTATGATTGCCAGTTTTAAAATATATGTGGGTAAGAGCATGATGTTCCCTAATAAAATTACATCTAAACTCTCAGATAACCATAGTTGTACTTTTGATCATCACCATTTATCTCTAAAAGGCCCTAATTTTAGGACAGTACAGCTCCACATGTAAATAAGGCTGTAATCTTGAGCATGGGTACCTACAAGTAAGTATCATCGAAATCAGTGCAGCCTGCTTCTGAATAGACACAAGTACAATGGCTATGTAAGAATCTTTTAAACAACAGATTTTACAACACTTGCCCTAAGCTCTGCCACTATTTTTTTTTCCATTCTTCAAGATGTAGTTTCATACATATCTAAATATTATGTTTTAGCAAGGCTTTGTACCATTTTAAAAGTATATAGCTCAGCATGTGCAGATTCAACATCTGATTATGGATCCTCCTTGATGTTTTCAGTTCTGATGGTCCAGGTTCAATTCAGTAATCATCTTACATAGACTCAAAATGTAGAAATGTGCCTGCTGTTTAGATGTCATTTCTGTGAGAGATGGATTCAAGTTTTATTCGATTAATGAGGAGCACAGAATCAAGCCCAGTCTGTGCATTCCGGTTGGGATTCCATCCTTTTAACAAGAAGACATTTGGCAAAATACTTATGAGCAGAGGTGTTAGAGGAGCTTAATGCTGTCAAGAGGAGAAATTTCCAGAGCAAGAAATACTGTGAAATTAAATAGCAAGCATGGATCAGAAATGAAGGGGATGGTGCAGGAAACAGATGAGTGTAATGAAAAAGTCAGAGATAAACTTCAGTCCAGCCATCCTTAAATCAGAGGGAGAATTGTCAAAGTGTGAAAAAAGCTTTCCAGTTTATCCCTAGGGCCTTTAGTTTATCTGTTTATCCCTGGGCTTCTAGATGAACATCTGAGCCTTTTTGTTGCATATAAAAATTGCACAGCTTTAGCATCTTCATTATTGGACCTGTATGTAATGAACAATATACTAAGTTGTACTTTTACCTGTCATGAAACTGTTAAAGTCACTGAGCTCCTGCCCCCCACCTCGGAAGAGCCTTGTGAAGCAAGCTTAGAAAGGCAATGTTTGTAATAATATCAAATGCTGCATTTTTGTTGCTGCTTCTATGACTTTACTGGTGGTAATGTTAGTTATCGGAGCAGGAGGAGGAGGAGTAATAGGAGCAACAGCAGCAAAATTATGAACTGTGTTTTGGTCCTAACCACAGTGAAAAGAGCTTTATTATAAGCAAGAAAGTAAAACACCGCCAAGGAGAAATAGGGGTGGAAGCAGGGAATGAAGCCAAGGAAAGAGATGTGAACAGAGCCAGGAATGTTTCCTTCACTGATTTTTGAAGTGCCTAGCCATTCCCTTCTGTTGTTTTCAGTACTAGATGTAAATGTGCCAGCCATGAAAATATGCTAAGAAATGTGTTCTATTTTCCCACTTTTAATTAAGTCATATACTTGTAATCTGTTCACTTCTAAAATGTAATTTTGCCATGAAGCAAAATTATCAAATGTTTGATTTTCTTTCTTATTGGAATTTTAGTCTTCATTGCCATGCAGTTAATTTCTCCTAATATTATCAGTTAGGTTGTCCCATAGTGGTGCATATAATGCCAAAACTAATTCTTATCTGTACATAATACTGGTTTTAAAGGGATCTTGTATTATCTGAATCACTCCAGCCACTTCTGCTGATGCTTCTAATGTTCTAGAGGCAAGTCTATTCATCTTCACAACCACATTATGTTTTACATGCCTGTACTGAACTGGGCCTCTTGCACAAGACAAGTGGGATTGGGAGTCCTTGTTGGTGCTGTCCAGCGGTATAGAAAGGGCTAATCTGTTTTAGGGACCTTCTTCTGATACTTTTTTCTGCGTTAGCTTTGCAGTTTGATGATGAGAAAATATATTAACCCTGGAAATGGATTAGATGAGTGAATTTGTCTCTTACTAACCTACTTGCACAATTCTCCTATCTAATAGGGGAAGAAGAAGGAGATGGCTCATGCTTCTACACTTTGACATTCTTTGTTTCCTTCTGCATGTCCATCTTTCACCCCATCCCAGAAGCTCTTCACTTAGCCGGCCATAGAGAATTTGATAGCCAATAAGGGAAAGTCTAGGTAGAATTCCTTATTTTGTATCTTTGGCAATGAGGTGAAAGCACCGTAATGCTTCTCTGCTAGATGCAGTCAGTCGCACATTATTTAATACCAGTAAAGCTTATACTAATGACATGTGTTAGTGTTCAGTACCAAGTAAACTCTTGGGGAGGCGAGGAACTACACCCAGCACAGAGGGAAAAATGGTAATCAAGTTTTACATGAATATATCCACTGCAGCAGGGATGTGCAACTGTAAGGACTCTGAAGGACACTTTTATGCCCTGGGACCCTAATGGGATCCAAATTGCCTCCCAGATCCAAAACCTGGAAAGTAACTGGAAATCTGCTTCTGAGCTCTTTATGTTACATAAAGGTGGGTGCAAGCTATATAAAAAGTGAATGTCCTCTCTTGGGAGCTTCCAGCTGGCATGTCTCCCTCTTTTATGGGAAGAAAATAAGGAACTGCCTGGAAGAGTCAAAACTCACAAACGTAACCCTAAGATGATTCAGGGATGCTGGAGGGGAGCTGATGATTCCCTGACATTTTGGAAGCACACCCGGCTTTCCCACACACATGCTTCCTAAAAGTTTTGGAGCCAATTTACCAGTGCTTAAGTGCTGGTCTGAAAATCTTCATTGATACATGTATATAGATATAGATATAGATACAGAGAGACCTCTGTTCTTCAGCCTGGCAACAAATTAATGTAATGTAAGAGAGAATAAAAGATTTTGCTCCTATTCCCTTGAACCTTTTAGTACAGATATTTAGTTAATGATGAAGCCTATACAGTTTGGATTATAATAGGTTTTCTGTAAGGTTACCACTATCCCATCTGGATTTGTTTTGATGACCACCCTTCTGCACCTCTTCTTTCTTTTCCTTCACACTTCCTGTTCAAGTCATGTGTAAAATTCATTTACCAATATTTACTTCTTCTCTGCTAGCAATGATGTCCTTGGAAGTGGTTTTCAAATGATGCTTATAGCTTATTTTGCTGGTTTTTTTAAAAAATCATAAAAGCTTAAAAGGTAGCATTGCAGTAGAACTCAATGAGCTCAAGACCCAGTACCAAAGCCCAATCTGATCTACCTCACTAAAGGTATGAGAGACAGACTGGTTGGTGCTTTTCTACTGCTTTATCACACTAGGGTGCAAACAGGATTTACACGAGAGTTAAAGGAGAGTTAAACAGGAAATGCCCTATGTTTATCACATGTTTAACTCTCGTTTAAATCCTGTTTGCCCCCTAGTGTGATAAAGCAGTAACCTATCTTGCCACTTGAAATTAAACCCAAGACCACATTCATTGTTCTACATGGAGACTATAGTACAAAAGTAAGAAAGGATGTTTTTGGGGGGAGAGAAGGAGTTCAACACTTGAGTCAATCCTTATTTTTAGAATTATGTGTAGTGGTTCAGTATTGGCTGAAGGATAGACTCTTAGTGCTCTGCTTTTGTAAGGAAAGCAATTCCCCACTCCTATCAATTGTGTGATGTTTGTGAGATGCTCAGGAGAATAGCCATGAGGATATTTCTCCCCAATAAGAATTCTCCCCCCCCCATGAGGTTTTCCTCCATTCCCCAAATTTCTAACACTGTAACAACTTGGCCCTTCAATAGAACATTTTAAAAACACAATCTAGATATTCAAAGAAAAGGAACAGGCAAATTGACCAAGGGAATGAGAACACAGCAAATGTAAGCGTTTTAGGTGTGAACTATTTTCAATGTCTCAATCTCTGCAATGCTAGAAATTTGGGGTCTGAAGAAAAATTTTATTCGAGGATCAGAATTCTTATTGGGGAGTGGCATTGGCCTCATTCTCCCAACATACCTACACTCTGGAGAAAGTAATGGCACATTTCTGTCCAAAAGCTACTTTTTCCTTCCTTCTTTTCCCTTCTGTTTTGCCAAATAGGCAGAAATATCAGGCATTTTTCTCACATCAGCCACCAGTTCCCAAGCCCAGGAGCTGCCTGTAGCAAGCCCGTTTCCTCCCTGGTGAGATGGTTAAATTGTCACAGTTGCTGTCAACTATAGCACTGAAGCCTGGGGAAAGGGAAAGAGAGCTGAGGTATGGGGAAAGAAACCCTTTAATAATTCAAATGGCAAATATCAATGCAAATCGGCTTTAATTCTTGGAGGTATTCTGGTAATGAAAGCTGAAATGCCATTTCTTAGAATGACATCAACTTCTGATTCATTCTTCATGACTGTTCTGCCACCCTAGCACAGTTAACAGATGGGTTTGAGATGAGCAAGCAGGGAGAAAAACAACAACAACCTTACCTTCTCAGCACAGTCCCTTCCTTCTTTATAATCTAGGCTAGTAATCTGCTAAACTGTGATGATCATCTATTGTAGCACTTTCTGGAGTGCATATAGGACAAAGTTATAACCAAATCTAACTAAGGCCCTGTGCAGACTGGCAGTTTGGGCTGGATTGGGGTCGGGGCATAGCATCTACATGATGCATGCCCTGCCTCCACCCCAGGGTGGTGTGATGCTACATGCCGCACTGCATGGTGTGCAGCATCATGGCACTCTTCTGTTCCTTTGTCTGCATGACACAGCATGGAAGGAGCACCTGAAAGCTGCAGCCATCGCGACTTTTCCAGGGTGCAAAAAGGAGCCACTTTTTGGAAAGGCCAGATTGGGCTATGGCATGTGGTTGCCATGGCCCCAATCTGGCTATAAAAGAGATGCCTGGAGGCTGCCCCTTCAGGACTGTCTGCACAGCCACTCTGTCTTCCTTATTTGTTCAGCTCAAACAACAACACTTTCATCTGAAAATTAGAGAGAGAGAGAAGTAGTAAGAGCTGGGATAAGTTGTTTGTTTAGACCCCAGCTCCCAGAATTCCCCAGCTGGCATGTCCAGCCCAGAGTTCTTCATCCCTCCTTCCAGACCTGACTTGGAAAGGTGTCTAGTTGAATCCCAAGACTTTTCCCTGTTTTTCAGATCAGGACCCAATGGCATCAGTGGGAATGAGTGTTCCATACAGCGCCTGGCCTAAAAGGTGGGCTAACAAATAACTTATGGCCCTCACAGCACAAAGCAAGTTCTCTACTTCTGGCTTAATAAACTGAGCTTCCTCAACTATTACTTGGTATAGCTGTTCTACTTTGGTTTTGCAGACAAATCAGACTTGTCCCAGTAGTTCCATGGGCATGTATATACCTTTGTCACATATCAGTGTGCTGGTGGTATTTTCTTATACACAGAAAGCTTCTTCTGTTGCATGATACTAAGAAGAGGTGATGAAAATGGCCCTATGTAACTTTGCAGTGTCACCAGCTGCAGCCAAGATTTAAAGTAATGTGAGAAAGTGCTTGACAAAATCTATGGAATGCCTAGATAAGTTCCAGATTACCATCTATCACAAGTCAGCCTTCAGCCTCACTAACATGAGAAGTAATGTGAGAAGTTCACACGTGTGCTGTATATACACGATAATGGAATTCAAAGCCTTTTTTACTATTTATTCTTAATAAAATTGGCCAGCTGATGCATTTTCCCCCTGTTGAATCATGAGTTGCCATGCCCATTCTTCACCACAGTTCCATTTCATCAGTGAGGAGTCAGAAGATGTGCCTCATTGCCTGGAAAAAGAAATGTGGGGCAAACCATCTGTGAAGCTAGCTCAGGAGTTTAAAAGCCATGTAAATTAAAAACAACAACACAACACCCACTTGCATAGATCTTTACACACACATCCCAGCAAACCTCTGTCCTCACTGGAAAAGAACAGAGAACCTTCACTTCCTCCCTCAGATATCCTGATACAGGACTCTTTCATACAAGGCTAAATTGGAAGTATAACTTAAGGTCAATTTGAATGCAATCATGGGTTTTACGTTATTGCGAATTAACTCTTCGCATGCAAATTCGGGCAAGAGGGAAGCCAATTCGAATGCAATCATGGGTTTTACGTTATTGCGAATTAAAGCTTCGCATGCAAATTCGGGCAGGAGGGGGTTATTTTCGGGTAATGGGAAGTAATTCCGAAAGGAGCAGGGGTTCATGTAAATTCGCTAAACAAGCGAATTTACATGAATCCGCATTGGCTCCATTCGGAGTTGGGAGAAATTCCTCCCCGTTTGAAAGAGTCCACAGACCACTTTCTTCTGTGCAGTGGGGGAAATGGGATATATAATGAGATTAGTGGGAAATGAGGATGTCATGTGAAATGGGCTGTACTTAAGTCCTTGAGTGAGTTCATTTCCTGTAGTCCTCCAACTCTGCTACCATGTGTGTATATCAATGCTGTTTTTCCTCTCCCCCTCCATCACCACCACTATCCTAATCTTCTGTCAGTCTATGCTTTTTATATATGATTTTATCTGCAGCAGGCAGTTTAGTCTGGCATCCTTTTCTTTCCCCTTAGGAACTTTGGAAAAGTTTTTCAATCACTATCTAGTTTTGGTTCCATTCTTCATCTATTAAGAAACAAACCTACTACTTATTTATTGCCACTTCTATGCTATCTATCATTTTCAAAACACAAAATGTTAAAGTGAATATTAAAACCTCTGCATTGATGTCCAGAAAATAGTTCTGTCCCTTTCCTTACCAGAGAGAGAGAGAGAGAGAGAGAGAGAGAGAGAGAGAGAGAGAATTCTATGGCCACAGTGAGCCTGGCCAGTCTGCATTGTGGTGTTTTCATACAGATTCCCCCATGTCATAGGAATTGAGGGAAAATTTTTTTGTTTTTGTTTTTTTACTTCTGGAAATCCTCTGCTAAGACTTACCTTTTTTTCTTTGTGTGGGTGGTGCCATTTTGCATATATAAACAATAGTGCTCATAGCCATTGTGGTTTGAATTAAATGAACTTTTTGAAAGTACTGTATTAAATCAGCTGTAACTTTTCAGAGTAGGGTAGTCATATTTTGCCTTGCCATTACCGACAGTCCCTTACATCAGAAATCTATTAGGTGCAGCACTATGTATAGCTGTTGCATATTTATTTTTTGTATGCCATTTTCAGGTTTATTTCTCACACCTATACAATATACACGTCTATAGTTTGTAAGTGCATTGGGTTTGTACAGAGAGTTCAATAGCCATGTGTAAATTGAAGGTGGCCCCTGCCATTGCAATTCTGCTCCCTAGCATGCATACATATGCACAGGTCTAATTCAGGACTAGGAATTGTGCAGCTTTCAGGGGGAACTGTGCAGCCTGCACTTGCAGAATTCCTTGCCATTGGCTCTTCTGGTTAGGGACGCTAGGACTTACAGTTCAACAGGCTGTACAGTTGACATCACTGGTCTATCTCCAAATGCTAGTTTCAACTACAGTACATTCACTGTTTTAAAAGAATGTTAGAGGATGTTGGGGAACAACACACTGCCACCCTTCTCCTCTGCAGCTTCTCACAGACTGAAGATTCTGCCAACTACTGGGCTGACCAATAATGAGCAGATAGCACACAACTGTGCAAATGATTTAGCATCTAGGACCTGAAAATGTTGGAAACTCAGTAGAAGGGGAAGAGCAGGGAACAACCAGGGGCAGAAACCAGTGTTCTTGTCCTGAGGAAGAAGAAGCAGCCAGAGTGTAGAGCTGTGATGGTGAACCTATGGCACATGTGCCATGGGTGTCCCGCAGTGCCATCTCGCCAGGCATAGGCCAGGGAAAAGGAGGAGGAGCATGTGCACATCCATTCCTTCTCCTCCCTACCTTTTCCCAGCCTCCAGAACTCTCTTTGGAAGCCAAGATGATGAAATTGAGGCTGTTGTACTTTTGCCACCTAATGACATGCACAACTAGAAGAAACAATAATGCTAGGAAAGGCAGAGGAGAGAGGAAGGAGGGAAAGACTGCAAGCAAGATGGATGGACTTAATCAGGGGAGTCACGGGCATGGGTCCTCAGGGACTGAGCAGAGCAGTGGAGGATAGGGAGTCTTTGAGGTGTCTCATCCACAGGGTCACCATGAGTCGAGGCCAACTCGAAGGCAGTTAACAACAAAAAGCTTTGGAGCCAATAAACCTGTTTATTGATGAAATTGTGGGTTTTATCTCCTTGGTAGCTAAAGGAACATTAGGACTATTATGTGCTTCTCCACATGAAAGGAGTGGGAAGCATCACAAATGTACATAAATGTTGGCTTCTGAATTGATTCAGTGGGTCCACTGTAGCTGGAACTGGCAACTGGGTTAGGCCAGCATACACACATTGAATATCTACAATAGAGATAAGGACTTTAGACCTGTTCAGTGTTGATATAGTATTTACTGGCTATGGCTCAGGAGGCATCTCCTTCTGTTGCTCAGTGACTAGTTCCTTAACAGTGTTATTTATTTATTTAGGGAAAAAGGATTTTATGCAAAAGCACTCTCTGTAATGGCCAGGATTTGCTGCACAGAACATAAAAGATTTTTTTTAATCGGCTGCTATATAAAGCAGTAGGGGTCAAATTAAGAAATGAAAGCACACCCTCTGCATTTAACACCTCCAATTTAAGCATATTTCCATGGTTTCTAATAAAATTAAATGAAGAGGCTGTATGGGCTCCCCACTCCATATCCTTAACGTGTATCCTCTTTTGCTTGAACTTAGCAGGCTGTCTTTTCACAGCAGGAAGGAGAGGTTGAGTCTTAGTTACAATAAGATGGAACTGTTCAGGATAGCAGCTCTGGGCAGATTTGATAGGGTTTTTTTTGGGGGGGGGGGGGTTATTATTTTTTAAAAAAATCATTTCCGTTTCATTTTTGCTCTCCTGCCTCTCTCATTAGAGAGAGTAGCCCTCAACACAGGGCTGGTTTTTTCTTTGTCTTTCCCTCCCTTTCCCAAGCAGCAAGGAAGACAGTGCCAGCTTTGTTGCAATAAGTGCACTGTGTATGCCTTCCTCAAGTTGCCCAGAGAGCTTCATAGGCAGACCCAAAAGCTGGTAGCTGTGTGCTTCTTTCATGCAATACAACCCCCATTACTACATAGAGCACCCCAAGTTCTGAAGCAACATGGCATTTGTGTGCTAGGTTGAGTTGGCTAGAAAACATGCTGGCAGGCAATTCTTTTGTTGTTGATGGTGAACACATGCAGGATTCAGAAATAATTGAGCTGGACTCTGAAGTCTCTAAGGTACACAGAGGGAAGAAAGACAGAAAGATTAATTCCCTTCCTATTTGAGAACTAAGGCTGTGTTCTGATTTATGACCCACAGGCTTCCCAATCCCACTCTAAACTGCGCTCTTAAATATGCCCTCATTTCAGGATGCTTCAGTCTGTTATAGAAAACTAATGAGAAATAGAACTTTATTTGTCACATAGGGCAGTTTGTAGGAGCCCAGAGAGATGAACTGCACTTTCGTTTTTGTTACTGAGACCTTGATCACAAAAATACTTCAATACCCTCCTGATATGAGGAAGATCCATACAACCATCTTTCATGGGATAAAATCCATATGGGTCAGTGAGCAGTTTCAAGGGCTATGGGTTATGGAAGGCAGACTGAAGGAAGAAATAACTGTAGCTGTTCCAAATACACACACACACACACACACACACAAAATAATTCAAATGATAATTTCCATAAAGCAGATAGAATAAACACATACATACATACATACATACATACAATTATGTGATGTGAATTCTGTGATGTGCTTATAAATCAGATGTAACTGGTAGTGGAATGAAGTCATAATACATTAAAATCACATTCCAGACCTCAGTGGTCACATGCAATGGATTACATTATTAAAATAAATAAATAAATAATAGTTAAGGCAAAAAGTAAGAACAAGAATGTTTCAGATGGCTCAAATAATTGAGTCACACTGCACACTGCATGGAAATGAAAAGTATTTACTGTTTTCTTTATTCAGCCCCTACAGGTAGTAAAAAGTAATGCAGGAAAATTTGTAACTTGTCATTTTACAGGCTCTCCTGTATCATCAAGAATTTGTAGAAAGTTTGTAGTCAATTCTTTCTGATTTCTATAGGGCAAATTGTAAATGAATATTGCAGCACAATCATATTTAAGTCATTTTCCTAGCAATGCAGAAATACCTATAAAATTGTATATGAAATTATATTCAAAACTATATACAACAAATTAAACACAAAATCAAATTATAGTCACCTTGGGCAAATAATATGTGCTCAGCCTCAGAGGAAAGCAAAAGCAAAACCCCTCTTAACAAATCATGCCTCAAAATCCTCGTGATAGGTTTACCTGAGGGTTATTGTAAGTCAGAAAGGATGTCAAGGCACACTACCATCACCACCACCACCACCACAACAACAACAATATGGAACTAGCTGTACCTAAGATCTGACTCAGTATAAGACAGCTTCCTATATTCATCTAAGATGAAGTGAGGATTACCAAAGAAGCTTGTTTATGCTTCTTCCCCAACTTCATTTTGGGTGCATCCTTCTTTAGTAAATGCTTGTTGTCTCTACCTCTGCCTTTCTAGTGACCCATTTGCTTTCCATCAGAAACTTCCCAAGTTCATTGAAGCATTGAGAGAAAAAGTAGTTATTCTATGGTCTACAGTTGTAATGCCATACCCAGGTTTATCACCTCATTGTGTGCTGTAAAAGAAAATTAGGTAATCACCAAGGATAAAGTTATTAATTGCTATTCTCGGCATTGGAGGCAGTGTGCCTCTGAATATTGGTTGCTAGAATAAATGTGTGGGGCGGGAAGCTGATGCTGCCTTCATGTTCTGCTTTTGAGCCCAACAGCAGAACATGAAGGCAGTAGCAACTTTTTTCCCCATCAGCATCTGAATGGCCACTCTGGGAAGAGTGCTGGACTAGATAAGCCCTTGGTCTGATGCAGTATGACTTAATGTTCTTAGAACTAGAGCAAAGCCACAGCAGTAGTAAAAGGAAAGTTTGACTGCAGGGTACCTAGGGAGCAACACACTCAAGAGCTCTTGTTAATGCAGGTAATGGAGACCTTGGAAAGCCTAATCTATTGATCATGAGTGATTTCAATTATTCTGCTATTGACTAGAGTCATGGGAGAGTGGTTGGCAAAGGCAAAAGGGTCCTAGAGGCAAGACTTTCCTCCTTCCTGTACTTGTTTTTTCTTTCTTTTTTTTTTCCTGGGCATTTCATAAAATCAATTCCTTGTCCTGAGTTTTCTTCTTCAAACACAGGCCAAGGAGAAGCAGGGAAGATAGAAGTTGAGACAAGAAGGCAGAGTAAGCAAAGAGATACATTAGATGATAAGAAAGCTTCGTCAAGGTGCTTGTGTGTGCATGCATGTAATGCATCACAGTATATATCCTTGTACTCTTATCAAATTCCTTTGGAGATTAGGAATTGTTAATTTACTAGAAGCCTTTGCACGGGCAAGGGTGGCTGGAGAGAAATTATTTAGAGAGCCTAACAATGGCACAAATATCTTAGAAGCCAATGGCATCATGCCACATATGACTGGGATGTCAGAAGGAGGAAGCAAGTGACCATATAAATTATAGCAGAAAATTCAGAACTAAGAGTATCTGTACACAAGTTGTTGAGGGACACAAGTGGGAGCATTTTATCGCTTTTGTATGCATCTTGTATGCATCTATGGGCTTTCTATAGCCACCTGGCTTTTTATGTTCTTATAATGAATCCATCCAGTGACAGGCACATGGAAACAAGTAAAAGAGCAGCAGGGGCAGAAAACAGGATCTAGTCCAAAGGAAGGAAGGAAGGAAGGAAACAACCTTTGAACAAGGTATAAGTTTAAGAAACTATGATTACAGGTTTTAATGACCTGAAGTTTAGGCTTCCTACTATCAGTGGTTCTAGCGTGGCTTACTCTTGCAGTGTGGCTTACTCTTGCAGTAATGCCTATCAGGGAATGGTTTCATGGGTTTTCTATAGCCACCTGGCTTCTTATGTTCTTATAATAAATCCATCCAGTGACAGGCACATGGAAACAAATAAAAGAGCAGCAGGGGCAGAAAATAGGATCTAGAAAGAAGGAAGGAAGGAAGGAAACAACCTTTGAACAAGGTATAAGTTTAAGGAACTATGTTTACATGTTTTAATGATCTGAAGTTAAGGCTTCCTACTATCAGTGGTTCTAGTGTGGCTTACCCTTGCAGTGTGGCTTACTCTTGCAGTAATGCCTATCGGAATCGTTTCGGGGAATGGAGACTAACCTTAGGGTAGATAGCGAAGAAAGGACGAGATATGTCTTATTACGACTCTTGACGGCTTTAAAAAAAGCCTTTTTTAATAATAAAAAGCCTTTTTAAAAAGCCATAAAGAGGTATCTTTTCCGGCAGGCCTTCCTGGACAGTGGTTAACTCCTCCCAGCTCCAAAGTTATACCCAGAGACTTTCCAGCTTTTCCCAGCCATACATCAGATGCCACTACCAATGTTGCCAAAGAATAATTGATTTTAAGATATTGTATTGTTTGGTTTGTATTTTGATTTTAATTTGTGTTAATTTAATCCTATTTTAAGGGGTGGGTGGCAGGGATTGGTTTGTAATATTTTTTAACTGTAATATTTTTTAACTTTGTTGTACCCCCCCCCCAATTGTTTGTTCAGAGGGGCGGGTTATAAATAAAATTTATTGTTGTTGTTGTTGTTGTTGTTAAAGAATGAAGTTATTGTTTGGAATTGCTTTAAAGCCTAGGCCAGGTGGCATCAGTCCTCCCTGGCTCAATGCACAGGTGTTTGCATGTGCTCTGAGCATGCACTGTGTTGATATGCTAAAAAGTCAGCAGCAACGGGGGGGGGGGGGGAATAGAGGACTTGAGAGAGAGTTGATGCATGCATGAACCTGAGTACATGGGAGATATTGTATGGAATTTATAGGTATAAATGTACACATGGTTTGCATATGTTCATGAACACCCTGTTTTCTGGAAAAAAATATTCTTAATTTAAAAGGGGTGGGTATTTTCCACAATTATTCTATATAAAACATATTTCACAGAGTTAACATATTTAAATTAAAATTATTAAACTTTAAAACGTTAAACTTTGTGAAATCAGGGATGACTCCTCTTGGTCTCTTGTTTTAGGGGTGGTAATGTCCAACTTCTTCTATTTATCATTCTACATGTATAGTGAAATAGCAGATATCATATAAATTATATGTTTGTCTGTGAAGGTTGTTCTGCATCAGCTGTGGTACTATTATGTATTATATTTCCAAAAATGAATTATTCTGTCAAGTTAATTAGTAATACAAACAAATAGATACAATAGCATTTAAACTAAAGTCATATTTAACTATCTTCAAGTGGCAATAGTTCAAATATCACTGTATATCTGATGCACAGCTCTTTGGACATACTAAAATTACAAAGCATTAGTATTAGTAGTATTAGGCTATACAGCACTAGACTTACTGACATCTTAGTTTAGAAAGTAGCATAGGAAATCCACAGTATTTGTCTCAAGTATTCATGCACATATCCCCTACATGCCCCCACAAAATATTATTCTGTTGTTACACAAAATGCCTTGTGATGCCCCTTTCCCCTGTGATCCAATTTTTGGTCCTGAAATCTAAAGGAAAGAACAGCTGCAGACTTGGCCACCCTAGTAATGCCACAACAAATTATTTCACTGTTACACTATTTACATAGAGGGAGTAACATACTGTTATAAAGAATAGCGTATGTCCCTGTTCTTCACTACTGCCTTCCACATCTACCAGAAAAAGACCATTGTCAAAAAAACATTGTCGAAAAACTACCACTTTTTCTCAATCAAGAGAGAGAATGCAGCATACTAGTCTGCTTCCCCTATCCATAGGAAAACATCCAATCACCCTGCTTGCCTTAACTTCTAGGAATAGCCAGTCAACAGATCAGATACTTCAGCACTGCCTGTTCTTGCTTGCAAATCCACATGGTTGATTTCATGCTGCTCATAGCAGAAAAATAGGTAGGTAAGACAGGTAGTGCTAGTGAAGAATAGGGTTTGGTAATCACGCTTGCCATTATGTGATGAGGCAATGTTCTTGTCAGATCTCATGTTACAGAATGAGATTATAGGCTGCCCTGTTGCAGCAGCAAAAATATAGTGATGGTAAGAGTAATAATGCATGGTGTTTTACTACACCCATTATCATTTTTCAGTTTATTTCAGCCCTTTGCTTTGAGAGACCTTCCAGACGCTTGCACTGAGGTCACTCAGGGTGATGTCATTACTAGGTGGTCCGCTGGTACTGCTCCTGTTCTCTAACAAATTCCCTAACAATTCACCAAGCTTCCTCCCAATATAACATTTATGTGGTCAGCTTGAGTCAATCATAGATTTTCAGCTTAACCTACTTCATTTGGTTGTTAGTAGAATAAAATTGGAGTTGGGATGGAGAAAAACATTTTAAACTTTAGGAGATGAATGAAAAGACACAGTTCAGGGGAAAGTGAAGTGTATCAAAAAGAAAAAAAAATGTATTCCAGTGGCCTTTTGGAATGTCTCAAGCTATAATTATATTCATATTTACGTAGGACTAAGGGGCTCTACAGATTGTCCCAAAGGAGCAGCTTCAGATCGGGACCATGACAACCAGACACCACAGCCCCAATCCAGCACTTTGCTGGCACTAAAAAAGAACTGCAAAATGCCACTCCTTTTAGCACTGGCAAAAAGGAAGTCTTGCTGCTGCTGTGGCAGCTTTTCAGCACTCCTTTGGTGGGGCATGTCTAAACACTGCACCAATGGAGCACCACAAATGCCCTCGCTGTGTAGTCAGGTGTGCAGTGTAACACCAGCATCAGGGTAGCATCGGGGTGTGTGGCTGCCACGCCCCCATTCTACCTTGAGGCCCACATTAAACACCAGTCTGTTTAGCCCCTAAGTCTCGCTGAACTCATTGGGACTTACTACTGTGTAGATATGGGTATAATGGAACCTTGCTCTGCAATGGGAAAAAAACCCACTCTCAAATTAAGAAGACAGTAAAATTTCACCCAGCATTCAAGCTTTACACATTACAGTTTCTTTCCTGTGCAGCCCCGGCACATACAGAGGATTAGTAACTCCAAGGGATAAAGTGAAGAAAAAAACTGACAAAAGAAAATCATTTCAAATAAATAATGGTTTTCTGCAATATTGACCATATTTTAGTGAAATTAAAGGTGGGGAGGATACCTGTGTCTGTGGCAAAGAAATTGAGAGAGGAGCCATTCTTCTCCCTTCTGATGTGTTGAGAGCAACTGTATTTGCACTTTGAACTCTCAGTTTGCATCAAGTGATGTCAGCCACCAAAACAGAGAGGGAAAATGGAAAAGTGGGATTGGGAGAAACCAGGACATTTTAAAAGTAGAAGAAAATGGAATGGCAGAGAAATGAATGGTGCAATTCCTGTCAAATTAAGCACCATAATTTGGATGGTATGAAAAGCTAATACTATGTTCACATACCCACTTGAAGCTCTCTAATCTATTTGTGAGCAAATAAGTTTGGGGGGCGGGAGGGCAATTTACCAGTTTTCCCTGGGATGATACATTGCCTAGAAGTTTCCAGGACCAGACATTGCTACCAGCAATGACTTTGGCACAGATCTCCCCATCTCCCCACTCCACAAGCTTTCCTCTGTCAGTATTGTGCATCCTTCCCAATGTGCCAGACTTACCAGTAGCATCTTTCCAGACCACTAAGGTACTGAAAAATATTTGAAGAGAATCCTGCAGAATTATGTCCATTTTCTAGGGAAGGTAGAGGGGGGAAAGTCATAATTTTCTCAGCTCTGATTTTTACTCAAACGCCATGTTTCATTGTTATGCCCAGTACTCGATCTGCTCTGGGGCTTGATGCTTTTCACAGAATTTTGAAAAGTTCATTTTGGGGCACTCTTTAGTCATACTGGCTGCAGGAATTCTAGAAGTTGTAATCCAAAAAAAGAGAGGGGTTTTTTTCCAAGCTCTTATACTTTAGAAAAGAGAGTGGATGAATCACAAATATTGAGTGAAGGTATCTTAAATGAACTGGAAGATCCAAATACCTTGAGTAAAAGACAGCCAGCTCAAGTAGACAAATGTAATTAAGGGAGGAGGAGGAATTACTGAGCAGACAATTATCAAGGGAGCTGCTTAATTATCAGCCAAAGGAATTGGGGGTTTTCTCTATGTGAGCTAACTTGTCAACGAAAGGAAGAATAAGAGCAAAAGAATAATCTTCCATTTTTTGATGTTGCAAGCAAACTGAAGGGTAATAGCACCAAGTACATGCCTGAAAGTTATCAAATTCTTCCCTGATGTTAGAGTGATATGTGATAATGGATTAAATGATCAAAACCCTGCTGGTTTAAGACCAGAGTTAAGGCTCTCCCATGCTGGCTCAAGCTCCAGAGAAGCAGGAAATTGGAAGCTAAAGTTGATGCCTTCACAGATGAGGACAGATAGAACTTCGCCTGCTGAAACTATGGCTGTACAATATGAAAATGGTGTAGCATATACCAATGCCAAGACAGGCCAGGCTCCATCCCTTCACTTAGAAGCACAGTGAAGATCAAATGGGCCTGAGCCCAAGAAAATCTCTTTCAACCTTTTGATTTGGGAACCCTTCCTGGGGGTCTTTTAAAGGTCCCTCAGGATGATGTCTCTTTCCAGGTTTACATTTTCCCCTGATACTTGCTGGTGTTAGGAAGCCATAGGAGTATAAATAATGCTACTTTACTATAACAATTCATAAAGCATTGTAGTGGGAACAAATCCTTTGGTGGGGGTTGAACTCTAGCAATTATACTGACATGTTGCTAACAAATAAGTAATTTAATGTGCTAAATCAGTAATTTCCAAACTTTGATCCTCCAGGTGTTTTGCAGTTCAATTCCCAGCAGCCCAAGCCACCTTGGCCAACAGGCTGGAAGTCTGGGGGCTGAAGTCCAAAACACTTGGTGGACCAAAGTTTGGGAATCACTGTGCTAAATAAACAAGGAAAGTTATAGGGATGGCACACAAAAATAGAATTCAAAATTGGATTCTGTACTTGTCATTTCAATACACATATACATCTGCACCACCAGGTTAGACCTTACATGGGTTTTCCTATAGGATCAACTTGTATAGCAAAATCCAGAGTAACCTTTGTTTCCTGTTTTCTAAAAGGGATAAGCTTGCTTCATCTTTGAGTTCCCCATTCAAGTTTCACCATCCTTCACAAACTCCAATTTTAGGCTTTCTCTTAATCTCTCAGGCTGCATCTACACTGCAGAAATAATCCAGTTTGACACCACTTTAACCATGGTTCAATGCCTTAGAACTCTTGGTATTGTAGTTTTGTAAGATGTTTAGCCTTCTCTGAGAGCTCTGGGGCCACAACAAACTACAGTTCCCATAATTCCATAACATTGGGCCATCTTAGGGACCTTTTAGATTCTGTGTGATTTTTCTCCCTCTCTTCCCTCACAGGAAGCCAACCTTCCTCCCAAAGTGAGGGACACAGATCATGGCAGGGGCTGTTCGTAAATGTAGTTTCAAGATTCCACAAATCCATTATAGTACATATTGCACCACAGTATTCCAGTTTATTGATCCCATTTTAGATAAATGTAATTCCCCTCCAGTGTGAGAATTATAACCATCAATGGCCCATTTTAGATTGGCAAAAAGAGGTGTGTTGATGGCTGCATGAAAGCCCAGCCTTTAGATGAGAAAAAGGGAAAGTGTGCCATGAAAACACTATTTTGGAGTTTTAAGGGAGAAGAAGCGCCTTTAAAAAGGAGCTTGATTTTCCCACTACTTTTTTTAAAAGGGCGCAACATTGCTATTGCATTTAAAGGCTAAGGTGTAGTTGCACGGTTAAATGGGGCTCTGTATCTTTAAAGTGCCCATTTAAAGGCAGCGATACAGGTGCAGATCATAATGGATCGTGGGTTGGGAGCATGCGTGGTGTGGACTTCACTTCTAATTAAAACGCTCAATGCCCTGCAGGTGTAAAAGCTGGGGTTTATCCGCGAAGTTTTTTAAAGCTCCCAAATCCTAGCTCCACTCCTAATCCGAACCCTAGACATGCACAGTAGGGAAACACAATGATAATTTGATGGATCCTCATAAGTATACATTTGTCCTGCACAACTGCGCAGGTTTGCCAGCTGCCGGCTGCGAACTGCGCAATTGCGCAGTTCCCAGCTGGCAATGATAATTTGACTGTATGGTGTAACTGCGTTTGCGCACTTCGCAAACCTGCGCAGTTGCGCAGCACAAATGTATACTTATGAGGATCCGTCAAATTATCATTGTGGTTCCTCTGCCTTTTTAAACTGTGCCGTTGCACTGGTGCATCATGAATGAACCCCTTTATTTTGTGAAGGAATTGACATGTTATCCACAGTAGAATAACAGTAACGGCATCCCAGAGTCCCTACTGCGCATGTCTAGGGTTTGGATTAGGGGTGGAGCTAGGGTTTGGGAGCTTTAAAAAACTTCACCGTTAAACCCCAGCTTTTACACCTGCAGGGCATTGAGGAATTGTGCAGTTCACAGCCAGCAAGGAAAAAAAAATTAAAGGTTCACTAAATGGAGAAGGCTTGTGCAAGAGCACACTCTCTTAGCAACATTCAGTGAGCAGTATTACCCTTTTCTCCCTCCTCCTTTGCTCTTTGTAAAAAACATCCCATCCGGAAACAAAATGGTGACTGTTACTGCACTTAAAGTTCATTGCCGCCCATGTAGCTGCTCCGCCTGTGTTTGTAGCGTTCTGACCGCTTCCCATGTAGCTGCTGAGCCACAGAAAAGACTTCAGATAAGTCGTTCCCACACCCCTCAGTCTAGCTGCCCTGTACCTTTTAAATGCACACCTGGGGCTTGCAGTCTAGCTGCTGAGCATTAAGGTAAAGGCAACTTCATGTCACACTTTCCTGCCAATCTAAAAAGCCCCAATGATTCTGAGGCGGAACTTTATGGTTACATTTTCAAGATTAAGGAAATTAAAGGAGGAGGCAAAAGTCAAGATATTCACAGCATTTTTGTCCTTGCTTCCATGAACTGGGTTTCATGCTTTGATTAACTACGGTTAGGTAATCCTTAAAGCCAGCATGGTGTAGTGCTTTGAGTGTTGTAGCAGGACTCTTGGAGACCAGGGTTCAAATAGACACTCAGCCACAGAGGCCTACTGTGTGACCTTGGGCAAGGGAATGTGACTTTGGGCAAGTCACATTCCCTCAACCTCAGAGGAAGGAAGCTGTAATCCTCTTCTGAACAAACCTTGCCAAGAAAACCTTGTGATAGGTTTGCTTCAGGGCGTCCATAAACCAGAAATAATTTGAAGGCACAAACAACTACAAATTTCCCAGTGCAAACTAAAAATCATTGAAGCAGAAGAACTCAAAGAAACGGACCTGCTGGATCTGTTGAAAGGTCAACTGATTTGACATTCCAGTTTCAGCAACAACCCTTCTGAGTATTCAGATTCAGAATGATATGCTGTAGCCTTGCTCACTCATCAACCCCATGCATGCAGGATGTGTGTGAAGGGAGTGGGATTATTCAGATAATGTATATGAAGTACAGTACTATAAACACTTTGGGGCATCATATAAAGGAATAGTGTTATTATTTCTCTCATTAAAATTCATATTTAATGGCTTGTGAGGGATTGGACTAGGTAACATCTGCTGCTTAGTCAAAGAGGAAAAAAAATGCAGAATACCAGAGCATAGTGAGCAAGGATGTCTTAATGTGTGATTCAAATAAAAGGATTAACAGAGTTAGAAACAGGTGAATCGAGAAGGAAGATTCTTCCTAATTCCAGGCAGTTGTCTAAACAGGTAGTAAACTGTGATAGAATTACAGAATAGAATAATAGAATCATAGAGCTGAAGAGACCAAAATGGCCATCCAGTCCGACACCCTGCCATGCAGGAATACACAATCAAAGCATCCTTGGCATATGGCTATCCAGTCTCTGTTTAAAAACCTTCAAAGAAAGCTATTCTGCCACCCTCTGAGGCACTGTGTTCCACTGTCAAACAACTCTTAGTGTCAGAAAGTTTTCTCTAATGTTTAGATGGAAATTCTTTTTCCTGTAGTTTGAATCCACTGCTCCATGCCCTAGTTTCTGGTGCAGCAGAAAACAAGCTCGCTCCATCTTATCACCTCTTAACCTTCTATTCTTTAGGCTAACCATACCCAGCTCCTTAAAATGCCCCTCATAGGGCATGATGTACAGAGCTCTTACTATTTTGGTCACCCTCCTCTGGACATGCTCCAGTGTGTCAACATCCTTTTGAACTGTGGTGTCCAGAACTGGACACAGTATTCCAAGTGAGGTCTAACCAAAATAGAATAAAGTAGCACTGTTACTTCCCTCAAACTAGACACTATCCTATTGCTGCCACCTAGAAATGGCGCTGCCCGAATTAACGGGCCAGCGCTATTGCCGCGTGACGGAAGGCCTCTCCCCTTCCCGCGCGCCAGGCTTGGGCGCCCCAGTGGCCGCTGCGAGTGTGGGCTCGATGCTGATTGGCCACCGGGAGGAGCGGGAAAGGTACCTGTCTTATTGGCCACAGCAGGGTATGGCGTGCCCTCCTATTGGTGGAGAACTCAGAGAGGGTGGTGCTTCCATCCTTCCTGAGCCCTCATTGGCTGTTGGGCCTATTTAAGGCCATGTAAGGTGAGCGTCGGCGCCATTGCCAGTTCTTCTCTCCCACCCTCCCTGTTTTGGGAGTTGATTGGCACAACTTCTGTTCTGGGTGGCAGCATAGGCCTGGATCTGGATCCGCTGGCACTGGATCGGGAGTCCTCATGACCCAGGTAAGGAGCGATTCGCTGTGGCCATTGCGGGGGCCACAGTCGATTAATACCCGGTGACTAGGATGTCTCACAATTTGATGTGAAGCAGTGCAGTTGCCTAACTGCGCAACAGGGCGGAGCTTGGCACCTACGTCATCCCGATGTTTGCCCCTGCTACCAAGCGTACATCAACCAACCAGGGTGTTGCTGATGGCCAGATCCAGACCTTATGCTTTGGGCCAACCCTATGGTTTTTTGTTGTTCTGCATGTGTGGAACAGTTAATAAAGTTGTGTCCTTTTTTCCTCCAACCAGGTTTCTGTATTTATTGGGGGGGGGGGGGCTGACCTGCGCGGCAATTGTATCAGCTTTTTAAATTGCTGCATCACATGCTTGACTCATGTTCAGCTTGTGGTCTACCAAGACTCCTAGATCTTTTACCATTTTGGTGACCCTCCTCTGGACATGCTCCAGTATGTCAACATCCTTTTGAACTGTGATGTCCAGAACTGGACACAGTATTCCAAGTGAGGTCTAACCAAAATAGAATAAAGTAGCACTATTACTTCCCTCAAACTAGACACTATCCTATTGCTGCCACCTAGAATTGTATCAGCTTTTTTAATTGCTGCATCACACGCTTGACCCATGTTCAGCTTGTAGTCTACCAAGACTCCTAGATCCCTGCACTGCTGTCTCCTAGATCCATGCACTGCTGTCAAACCAAGCATCACCCACCCACTTAGGCATTCCATTTTTAATGCCTAAGTGTAGTACCTTATGTTTCTCCCTCTTGAACTTCATTTTGTTAACTTTGCCTCAGCTTTCTAATCAGCTACCCCTTCTAATTTGGTGTCATCTGTAAGTTTGATAAGCATGCTCTCTATACCATCACCCAAGTCATTGATAAAGAGTGCAAAATCCTATGGCACTCCACTAGTCTCTTGTCTAAGATGAGGAGCCATTGTTGAGTACCATTTGGAATACACAATCAAAGAACCTCTGATAGATGGCCATCCAGCCTCTGCTTAAGAACCTCCAATGGAGGAGACTCCGCCACACTCAGAGGGAGAGTGTTTTACTGTCAAACAGCTCCTACTGTCAGAATGTTCTTATGTTTAGATGGGATCTCTTTTCCTGTCATTCACATCCAATGCTCCATGTCCTGGTCTCTAGAGCAGTATATAATGCTACTCCTTTTCCCTCCCTGTTTGGTCTATTCCTCTGAAACAGGTTATACCCCTCTACTGCTACATTCCAGTCTTAAGACTCAACCCACCAGGTTTCAGTGATGCCCATTATTTCATATTTGCTTTACTGTTCAAGTTCATCTTGTTATTTCCCATGCTCTTGGCATTACTGTAGAGACATCTATGAACATGAATCAGTAGCCTATCTGCTTATGTAAGGTTTGTGTTTTTTTTCCTCTCCCAGTTTTCGGTTCTGCTTTTTGCCCAGTTATCTCTTTGGGCTATTATCTTTAGCAATTGAAAGCAATCAATGAACTCCTGCCCTCAGAAATACTGTCCTATCATTCTTCAGTTTAAAGTCCTCCTGGTCATATTTTGAAACTTTTAGCCAAAAAAAAAAAAAAAATCTAATAGCTGTGAGGTGCAACCACCACTTGCCAGAGTCCCATCTTTATTAAACTGCAGATGATGGTCCAAGAAAATAAATATTTCCCAGCAACACCATCTGAAGAGTCAGTTGTTCATCTCCACTCCTCCTTGTAGTATCTTTTGTCCCATGTGGACCAAAAGGAAGGGGCAACGGTCAGTGGGCTTTACAAGTTTTGCACCATGAAGGCATCACATCTCTTGAGACATCCTGTCAGGCCTGTCAGGACACTGCTTCTGTTCCCCTCAGTAGGGAGTCCCCAACCACGACCACATGTCTGTTAACTGAGCTTCTGTTTGCCAAGCTCCAGGGACTGGTGTGACAATATTAAAGAAGACCATAGGATGTCAGTGGTAATCAAAACCTGCTGATGACATGCACACAGCAAAGCGAGGCTCTGATTTCCTTAGAGATCTTTGGGATCAATGAGTGGAGTTTGTTTTAAAGGAATGAGCTTTGTGCAGAAGGTTTTGCAACTTGTGCTAATGAGAGGCTGCCTATCACCCTTAAGTGGCATCAAGAGGCTCAGAACAAGAGCTCTTGGGCGTTAAACGGTTCCTACCAAATACCAAACCCATTATCATGATTGGCTGTTATGGCCCTCTAAACAGCAAAAGTGATTAAATTGGTCGTTATGAAACCCTGAAGATGCATAATTATGAAAAATACGGCTTGGGCGCAAGCATATTTCCATCTCTCAGCTGCTTCCCATCTCAAAAATGAAGTCATGCTAGGCTGTTTCAAAAGGAAATGTCGAATTTTCCAGACATCCAAAAATCAGAAAATTCTTTAGCCCCTTGATCATCACAGGGGGGTTTTGGACATGAAGAAAATGCATATATCCAGGGTGCATTGACAGCACAAGCCATCTTCTTATGGACAGTAGATAGGATGTAGATCTTCTTATGAACAGTACTTTCATTGTCATACATAGCATACTTATGCTGCCTTGGGACTTCTGTCTTGGTTATTCAGAAATGCAGCATCCTTGGACTGTTCAACAGGAGTGTGCATACACACATTCATATCTTTCCTTTCAATCTGTTAAGTGGCAAGTCATACCTCCCAATATGACCCTGTCTAGGCCCTGAAATTATCAGGAGAGGCCCTTCTCTCAGTTCCACCACCATCACAAGCACAATTAGTGAGGATGCAAAAGAGGGCCTTTTCAGTGGCCCTCAGTAGCCCTAGACTTTGGAATTCCCTTTCAAAGGTGGCCAGAATGGCCCCCTTCCTGCTGTGCTTACATTGCCAGGCAAAGACTTTGTATTGAACCTGGACACCTTGTCCATTTCAGCCAAGTTGCAAACTGGAAATTCCCAACCCACTCACACCCCAACACCCTGGCCTATGCCTGCTGACAAGGAAATGGTTTCTTGATTGAAAGCCAGCATTACTTAACTGTCTCATTTACTTCCATGGAATGGAAACCTGCTGAACTGGTCCACACTAGTACACCCTCATTGTGAGGTATCTTGAAGCCCCAAGAAACATTGGCCAATCTATTTGGATTTCAAAAAGGGGAAATATCTATATATGTGGTGGCTCAAAAATTAAGATACTGACAATCGCAAGGTTGGCAGATCAGCAGTCTGAGATTGAAGCATCACATGACAGAGTGAGCTCCCATCAGTAGTCCCAGCTTCTGCCAACCTAGCAGTTTGAGAGTATGTAAAAGTGCAAGTAGATAAAGAGGTACCACTTTGGTGGGAAGGTAGCAGTGTTCCATTCATTCATGCTGGCCATGCGACCACAGAAGTAGTCTTCAAGAACTCTGGCTCCCTCAGCTTAGTAACACAGATGAGCACCACCTCCTACAGTTGGACATGACTTGGCAACCTTGTTAAAGGGGAAGCCTTTACCTTTTTCTCTATACCAATTGGCTTTTTGTCCTGTGTATGAAACCCATTGTCTGTACTTGCTCAGACCATTTAAGAGACATTATCAGAACCTGAAGAGCACATTCACCTCTGCCTTTTTGCAAGCACATGATAAGGTCATGCTTGTCCCATCCAGAGGTGTTCCCTTCACTCTTAGGAGACTGCCTCTCAAGTTAGGAAGACCTTCAAAATACAGAGAGAGAGACAGAGAGAATCTCTCTTTAACCTGGTCCCTCTCTCACCTTCACCTCTCCTTGACTTGACCTTGACTTGCTGCTCCAGTCTCCACTCATCTTCTTCATTTCTTCTTCATGCGTGTGTTGTAACCTGTAGTACGTAAAGCATAGCTCAAGCCCCCTTAGATTAGTAAGGACAAGAATTTTTAGCTTCCATGTTGTTGATTTTTTCTTCTTATTTGCTTGGAAAAACAGCTTGTATTGAGTATAGACTGTTCTGTTGGTTTCTGCTGCTATCTTTTTCTGTCTTTTTAATAAAGAAACAATTGCTTTTGCTGCAAAATCAGCTCATCCTTCTACCTCATTTTTACTTGGAGTCACTTTGGTTGATTGTCTGTTTTTCAAACCTGTAGCCTTCAAGGTCCTACAGAGAGCTAATGCCTAGAAGAGCTTCCCTCCTCTACCCAAAAAACAATTCACTGCTCTTAACAATGTAGGAAGCTGCCTTTTTTTCTAAGTCAGACCATTGGACCATATGGCCCAGTATTGTAAACTGTGGGGCTTTCTAGATTGGCAAAAAGAAGTGTGTTCATGGCTGCATGAAACTCTAGCCTTTAGATGAGAAAAAGGGAAAGTGTCCCATGAAAACGCTTTTTTTGCGTTTTAGGGGAGAAGAAGCACCTTTAAAAAGGTGCTGGTTTTCCCAGCTTCTTTTTTAAAAACTGTGGAACAGTGCAGCTCCATCTAAAGGCTGTGGTGCAGCTGCTAAGCATTAAGGAAAAGGCAACTTCATTTCACACTTTCCTGCCAATCTAGAAAGCCCCTAAGATTGGCAGTGGTTCTCCACCTTTGTAGGCATTACTTGATGTGTGGCCACAGAGGTTAACTTCAGGAGTTGGGAGCACTTTTTGCTGCTGGCATTCTCCAGGGGGTGATACAGGCTGCCAAGAGTACGGGAGGAAGGAGGGGGGAGGAGGAGGAGGAGGAGGAGGAGGAGGAGGAGGAGGAGGAGGAGGAGTCATCTTCTGGTTTTGAAAAACTGACATTTTTAAATGATAAAACTGTGCAAGGGGAAGAAGGGCTGGGACCTGTTTAGAATGTAATTCCCACATCTGGAGGCTTCCAAGAGAAAGAATTTACTCCTTTGTGCAAGTGAATAAAAAGAGAATCTTGAAGTGGAGGGGCTTCAAAATGCCCTTGGGAAAACACATCCAGCCCAGGATCCCCATCCCTGATGTAAGAGGACTCTGGTTACTGCTACCCTCAAAGCATTCTAGATATGAGTGGACACAACCATAAGCCTAATACAATGAGAAAACGGAATCTGTTTTACTGCTTATCATACTGGCATGGATAATACAATGTGAAAACGGAATCTGTTTTACTGCTTATCATACTGGAATGGATAATGAACAGTGCAGGGAAAAGTGAATATCCCAGACATACAGGTCAGGCTTTATTCTGTAGATTTCTAGCATTATCATCACTAATTGGAGCTTACCAGCAAAATCAAAAGACACTCACACACACCTCTTCTCAGTGACGGTACTTGCTCAACTGGAATGGCACAGTGATCCCCCTTGTTACTAGAAGCATCAGCTTCTCTTTTACTTTCAAAGAGATGTGTCTGTTCCTGAAAACCAGTGCTGGAGACTGGTAAAGAAACCCCACTGAGGTCCCCTGTAAACCAATTTGGGAAACTGTGACACCATCATCATCATCCTTTAAATGTTCAGACTCTGACACATTCCAAAGCTGTCATTCCATTTGTATCTCTCATTGCAATTTCTGTCTCCATGCTGGAAACTGCCATCCCAACACCTCTTGCATGCAAGACTTTTTCCTCATTGTAATCGGATTCTTCTGTTTGAGTATTAATTGAAAGGAATTTCTGCCAGACCAAAAGGTGTCAGGAAACTGAGGGAGACATGTTCTTCTAAAGTTAGGTTTGATCTGCACCATCTGGAGCACTAAGAAAGTTTCATGCTGTGGCTGTGAGGAATTTAACAAGGGTGTCATCTTTTTATACCCTTTCAGCACAGCTCTGTCATTTCTTGCCCTCAAGTAGGCTGCAGTGATATGTCAGTGTTTTCCCCCATTTACCCCTTTCCTGCTCTGTCACTGCCATTTTATTGCCATCATCCTGAAGTCATTGTTGACCTTTTTTTCCTGGATTGGATAATAACAACAATAATCTCAACTAAAAATGATAGGCTGAGACAGTGAAAGGAGATAATGAGCAACTGGCTGTGTGAGACAAAGACAGGCAAATTAAGTGACAGCAAAAATGAGATTTTTTTTTTGAAACAACATAATCAGTTAAAAAAAAGTCAGGGAACAACAAAGATGAGTCACATAGAGGTAGAACAGGGGGAGAAAAGTGAAGGGGGGAAAAGTCAGTAAAAGCAATGAAGATTCTTCTGTTAATTCGACCATCGTAAAGAAACCAGGGAATAAAAATGGAGGGAGAGAATACATGCAAAGAGAAAAATGATAGATGAAAGTAGGGATGAAGTAATGAGAAAAAGTAGGATTCACAAGGAATGAATCAGAGGCCACCCCTTCTGATTCTTCAGAGTCTTGCTTTTCCTCATCAAAAGAAAGCCAGAAAATTACTTTTGAGTCTATTTTATTTCTGTATGGCCTGGACCCATATCTATATGTAAGTCTGCAATGTATTGGTTGTTCACAGATGCTCCATCAAATGGCTCCAACTTACACCACCAGTGTCCAGCCATTCAGGCCACCAATATTGCCAATGAGGTCAGGTGCCTGGGTTTTCAAAGAATTCAAAAGAATGGTAACCCAAGTATTTCTGCCTATGTGAAAGTATCACCCACATAAGAATCAGTTCTATGAGTGTATCATTAAAATGTCATGTGGAAATTAGTAGTCATGTTTCTAAAAAGCATACATCTCAGAATTATTCCTCAGTCATTTTCTGGAATTGTGGGCATGTGAATTCTTGACTGATTTTCAAGAGACTAGTAGGCTTAGAGTCATTCCTGCGCACATGTTCTCGGAGACAGAAGCATCTTGTCCTTACCAATCTTGATTTTTTAAAATGTTAAAACAAAGAAACAGTGGCGGAAACAAGGCCGAGGAACCCCTGTTTTGATTAACTCCCACAATCCCTTACTATATGTAAAGAGATCTTGTAGCACCTTTCGAAATAATTGAGAGAAAGAAAGAAGTTGATAGCATAAGCTTTTGTAAACATAAGTCTATTTCCTCAGATGCTGGAAAAGCTGCTGAAAGTTCTGAGCAAAAAACATTTTGAGGACAAAATTTCCCTCAACTCTGGTTTAAGGCATTCTAGGAAAATTCTTGTCAGGGCTGTTGCAAATGCTACATGGCAAAAGTCAGAGACTGTCTAGTAGTAAATATTTGATAGGGTGATCTTGACGTGTTAGCCTAAATCCCCTATGTTACCTAAGCTGGAAGCATTTATATTTGCCAGTTACAACATAAAATATTTACAGGCAATGGGCACATCCAGACTGAAGGAAAAGTCACAGATTTTGTTCCTGTGTTTTTCATTTTATATTGGGTTAAAAGAGACCGCCCTGGACAACTGGTATAAAAAGTTTATGATTATACTGGGGGCTGTCAGAAAATATTTTGGGATAAACAAAACATATATCTCCAAAATAAAATCAGAAGGAACACAAACTAAGTCTGGGACCTTGTGGTCTTTTTAATCAGTCTGGATGCACTCTATGTTAAGCAGTTGTTCGATTTAGAGAAGTAAACACAAAGTTGAATGGGAGTGAGAGGATGCTCAAAGGAAGAAAAAAGATACAAAAGATGAAATGCTATTAGAGGGGAAAAAGAAAGAGCCCACTGCCTTCCATTAAGTTCTTCAGAGGAGCATGAAAAAAGAGGCTTTGAGACATTGAGTTCCTGATGGCTCCTGGCTTTCTGCTATTCCAGAAGCTCCCATCCTCTATACATTACATTTTGTTTTGTTTGCATTTTAATTTTCTTCTTACCAACAAAATGTTTAACCTGAGGTGAAACCTTACCATTCCATAACATCATCACATGGTCTACAGGGCAAAGATGACTGAAGGGGAGTGTTAAAATTTCAACAGATATTAATATGCAACAGGAGCATCACAGTGTTGCATTTTTCTTTCAGACAGAGCAAACAGAGTGATTTTCTAGCCTGGTATTTAGTGGGTAAGTAACTCTATTTTCCTAGGTCCTAGGTTAAGGTAATGTTTCTCTATGTTAGTAAAGCAGATAAATGCTGACATCACATGGTATTAGTAAGTTTTCTATCAGCAGAAACAGTCACTAGTGCCTTAGGCACTCATCAGTAACCACTTATGGGATCATCTGGATTTTTCCCCTTGGCTTTCAATTCCTACCCTTAGAAGAAGACAGAGAAAAAGAGAGCCTAGGGAAATGGTTACATTTATCTCTACAGTTTGTTCCTCTCTTAGCCAAAGTTTAAAAAGTGGAGCAGTAGAGGTTTATGAAACATGTCTCATATCTTTTGAGCAGAAACACTTAGACGGAGTTGTTGAAAAGGGTAGGCATGATGTTTGAAGAGTACATATTTTGCATGCAAAAGGTCTGAGCACAGTCCCTGATGTATCCAATTAGAAGGAGCAGGTGTTGATAGTCAAAAAAAGACAACTTTCAGCAATATAGATTAAGGAGCTGTACACACTGGCCATAAAGACTGGCCTGGAGCAGAGTCGGGGTGTGGCGTCCACATGACACATGCCCCAAATCTGTCCCCAGGGTGGCGTAATGGCACATGTCACTCCAGGTGCAGCGCCAAAGGAGCATCCTAAAGCCATGGCTATCGTGCCCTTTCCAGGGCAGAAAAAGTAACTGCTTTTTGCAGTTCCTTTTTGCACCCAGTAAAGACCAGATTGGATCCACAGTGTGTGATTCCAGCAACCCCAATCCAGCCTGGCTTGATCTGTATAAGGCACCTCCTGTATTTTTATTTCTCATGCCTCCATTGTATAAAAAGATTATTGTAAGTTGACATTGTGCAATCACCAACATTTCATTAATATCTTGATGGCTTTTTAAAATTCCAGAGTTTGAGGCACCCAGCAATAGTGTTTTATATTCTTAGTAGGAAACATAAAAAGCTTGGGGCTTATCTGGATCCCTTATTTCATATGACATAAATGTTAGGGTATCTATTGATGCAAGCTTGGCTTTTCATTGTTGTTGGCATGTTCTCTTAATCTTTTAGTCTTGCCTAGTATTTCAACCTTACCAATACTAACTTTCTCATCTATCAGTTAGGATAGCATTACTTATAGATTTTTCTACAAATATATTAATGTTTGTAACCCTTAGATGAAACAAAATATTTTACCCAGGGACATGGCATTAAGTGAGTAGAGTTATGGGAATGGAAAAGACTTTAGTTGAGACTAATCTGGTTAAGATTTTGATTACAAGAGTAGAGGACTATTTCAGCTCTCTCAAGTCCCCTACTAATGCAATTCCTCTGTCAAGTGATTTGATAAAGCCAAACTTCATGCATAATGCAAATATTTCTTAGAACAGTTGTTCTGCTTTCTCTAACTATCTAAAGATGGTCTAATTGCTTCTGGGAATGAAGCAATTATACACATTCACTTCACAATGGTCCAAAATGGTCACAAAATAAAGATGGGATAGTAACACATAGCCTAATAGCCCTTCAGTCCCTGGAATGGTACTCAAAGAAGTTCATTATG
This sequence comes from Urosaurus nigricauda, assembly GCA_034509955.1. Lineage (NCBI taxonomy): Eukaryota > Metazoa > Chordata > Lepidosauria > Squamata > Phrynosomatidae > Urosaurus > Urosaurus nigricauda. The sequence goes on from JAOEGL010000003.1 coordinate 38,149,571, forward strand.
ATAATAATAACCTTAAAAATAGAAATCAACAAAATGTTTTCTGTTGAATGTTTTGAATATTTGCATCACTTTTCTGTATGCGGATAGTACACATATATTCACAACTTGACAGTTAAAATGTTTTCAGCCAATATGCCGTTGTGTATTGACATTTAATTGACCAAAGTGGCATGGCAACTGTTTCTGAGTTCTTGCTTTCAGGACACTCATCCCTCCACATTTGAGGCTTTGACTTTTGCAGATTTGGTTATTCACAGATTATATTAATATGTTCTCTATAGGAATATCTAGGTCCTCCAGCCCAACTCTGTGGTCAACGTTAACCAACAGTCACACTGAAGGACCTAGAGATTCCTAGAGAGAACACTCCACTAGGCATTTGTTGCTCCTCCAGCGCAATTCTATGGGCAATATCTGGCAGATATTGGCCACAGCGTTGCACTGGAGGACCTAGAGATTCCTAGAGAGGTGTAAAAATATATTGTTTCTGTTATTTTGCAGTTTTTCCACACTATGGGGTCCTGTGCCCCTAACCTGAGTGAATGTGAAGGGACAAGTGTATAGTGTTTCCCATACTGAAGGGAAACACTTACCTGTATTTAATGTATTTTTTTTAAAAAAAGCTCCAAGTAACACTCCTGCTAGGAAACATCCAGGGAATTAGATAGAAAGAGGTGGGAAAAGGAACTGAACAGCACCATGATCTCTCATAACAATTAGGCATTATTTTGCTGTACCTGTTCGGCATCCATGATAGCGATGCTCATTGTCCATTCATATTGTTTTCTATATCCCTCAGTGTTTCCTTAATAAGATCTTGTGGGTTTTAAGATATTATCAGGGTGGATGATAATGTAAGTTCCAAGCCAAGAAAACCACCACTTCTTGTTATAGGTAGCTTGGTTCATGGCTGGCATCCTCATGCAAGGATTTGGTTTTCAATGAAATAAATCTCTCCAAAAACATGGAAGCAGGGACACATGAGACAATATTGACTAAACACAAAACAATTCAGTGGGTGACCTTCATGCTCTTGAGCCAACAGCCAATGAGAATTCATTGCATGCAGATGCCAGCAAATCAGTATTCATCTTATGTGAGTGGTTCCCAATCAGTGACATGGAACAGATGAAAGACAGCATCCAGCTATGTAATATGATTAAAAGATAACAGATCAGATGTTGATTCCATAAAACCACAGGGTCAGTAGGGCTAGTACCATCCATAATGATAGATTTATGAAGACTGTTGAATCTTCAGTGTCAGAGAAAAACAGCCAAAAAAAATATCACATATTATAGCCTTCCAAGCATGCCATACACATATATTCTCTCTCTCTCTCTCTCTCTCTCTCACACACACACACACACACACACACCAGTCTACTAACTGCTGTAAATATAAGCAAAAGCAGTTCTTTTTAAAGCAGAATGAGTCAAATCCTGACCAAATTACTCCATGCAGCTGGTATAGTTTAAAACAAAAATGCTACATCAAAATTGAAGGCAGCTACTCTTTTATCTTAAAAGAGAAAATAGATGTGCTAGCTGAGAGCATATTGTCGATGAACATCCAGGAAACAATGCTCATATTTTGGGTGGTGTTTGGGAGGTGGTTCTAATCAACAAGCCATTCTGATTCCTCCCAGTTTTAGTCAAATCAGGCCCTCCTGTAACCTTTAAAAATGGTAGATAGAGTATCTATTATAGAAGAAAATCAGGCAGCCTACTGCCCAGAAGATAGATATCCTGGGTGCACAAAACAATTCTGAGCTTGAGTCCAGTTAGCCATGCTTGCCCAGACAAGGAGGAAGGTTTGAGCACATCAAGAAAAGAGAGTTGGAGGGTCATGGTGAAAAGCTCATTAAAAATTGCAACACAGTTTCAAGCTTCAGCGAAAGCTATAAATGTACGGTAAGACTGGAAATGTGAGGGAAGAAATTGAATATAAAACATTAAGCAACATCATGGAAGCAGAAAGATGATAACGGACCAGGTAGGACAGGGCTTTGGGACCACATCTTACATTGGTGAGGGCGGACATGAGAAACAGCAGGAAAGCAAAGCTGGTCAAGCAAATACTGCTGGCACCCCCAGTTTAGTTTGCTCACAGTATCTCTGGATTCTGATCTAATATTGCTCTGCAGCATTGCTTTATCAGAACCAACAACAAATGGAATCCTAGGCCCAAGTGACTGTAACCAAAATTTGGTCTCCCTGCTAAAAACTGCGTGTTGGAATTTGGTGACTCCTCCAGTCCTTCCATACATTTTACCATAGTCCAGTAGGTATTGAATTTTTTTGTTCCATTGAGTGGCATGTTGTTTTTACTTTGGGTAAAGAAAAGAGGATAATGATGAGACTATTTCTCTTAGGATTAAGGGTTTTCTGCACATTCTACAGGTCTTGTAATTATCCCATCACTTATCATAATGCATATTTGAAACTGCAGCAGTATTTTACTTATTTTTTGTGTATTTGTGTGTTTTATTTTTTAAAAAATAGGCTCCTTATATGATGAAACACTGCCAAGTTAACATATAAGCTAAAAACAGCATGAAATAAATATATTTCAATAAAATAACAGGACTGATCAATAAAAGCAGCAGTCCTCAAAGTTAAGGGAAGAAAAGACAGAGAAGTGATATGACAGCTGTGTTTCAATATCTGAAGGGATGTCATGTAGAAGATGGAGCAAGCTTGTCTTGTGCTTCAGAGCCTAGAACATCAACCAGTGGATTCAAATAACAAGAAAAGATAGTCAACCTAAACATTAGGAAGAACTTTACTGTAAGAGTTGTTCAACAGTAATGGATTGCTTTAATGGGTAGTAGACTCTCCTTCGTTTGAGGCTCAATTGGCATCTTTCAAGATTGCTTTAGCTGGGTATTCCTGCATGGCAAGGGCTTGGAATAGATGGCAACTTGGATCATAAGAGGAACATCTCTTTTTGTTTTGCTAATGGAACTTCAAATTTTATTTCCTGGAGTACCCATATGGCCAGAAGTAGGAAGGGCATGCTTGCATGAATGCCCCCCATAACACCTGAACTGAGAATAGCAACATCTTGACAAAATCAGGTTTGTGACTAATGTCATCATAATTTTCCCCCCTCCTGTATGATTTTTAACACATTTGCCTGATGAAGAAGCCAGTGGAGCTTCCAAAGTTTGCAGTATGGATGCTGAACATTTTTATTGGTCCAATAAAGCTATCACTGTTTTGTGGATTTTGGATGTTAGTGTACTTTGCTATATTTAAGCAAGCTTTTAATAAGCAGTTGATCAGAGGGAGTTTTTTCCTGTGTGTGCTTTATTTATTTTAACTTTTGTATGCTTTAGAAATAAGTTCATATTATTTTAAATGTGATTATTTTAATTGTTTTTAAAACTGTATCATCAGGTTTTAAATTATTTATTTTGTGAACTACCTTGGGTCTTACTCCAGGGGAAAGGCAATATAGAAATGAAATGAAATGAAATGAAATAGCCTAACCTAGATGTCACCAGAGGGCAAATAACCATGGCAAGATGTACTCTTTCCACTGCACTACAACTGCCAGAGGTTAGCAAGCCTTGGGTGATTTTTCACCATCCAACCCCAAATCACTTCTAGACACTGCTTCAGGTGTTCAGTAACCCCCTGCAAGAACTCAATAGCCTCATTGGGATTCTTAGATGGATATAAGTGAAGATCAGTTCAGATCAGATCATTTATTTACGGTCGTTGACCAAAGCATCCCAAAGTTGTATAAACATTTCAATAAACATTATATAAACTTTATAAATAAAAACACACTTACATAAAATTTGTAAAAATCAGATTAAAACCCAAATGTGCATGTAAACAAGAAGCACTGCACACCAGGATAGAGGAAACGTAAAGGAAGCAATCCTTTAACATCTTGTTCCATCATTTAACCACCAGCCTGAGAAATAAGTGTAGCGCTAAATAGCTACCAGATTGTATTGATGGCACCTCAGCCCAAATCTTTGAATGACTTTCTTCAGTTGTTTCAGGTAATTGTTCAAAGGCTTAGGAGACAAAATGGAACTTTGTAACACTCTGAAGGACTTTGGCCATGAGGTGAAGCAGAAGTTCCCGAGCATCACTGTCTGAGATTTTCCAGAAACAAAACAGAATCACCCCAGCACTGTTACTCTATACCCAGTCCAGTCAAATGAACTCAGATCATCCTCTCATTCTAAGTAGAAAGCAGGGCCTCAACAAGGCTGTCACTTAAATCTTCCTGAAAAGAGTTCACTTCAGCCATAAATGAGCAGAGTTTCAGTAGAGAATTCATAATCACAATTCTTCTTTAAGATTCCTTGTTATACTTAAATACCCTGTCATTTGAAGCACACAGCTGTTTATAAGAAATCACTGGGGCTTCATTCCATATAAATGTGTTGAGAGTCACATAATCAGGTAGAGAATTCTCCAAGTAAGAACATGACATCTTTAAGTATGGATATTAAGTCAACCGAAACATTTTAAAGAGAAAATGTTCCAGAAGGATTAGTATATATGTGTGGTGCATTTTTTAAATACATTCCCCCTTTGATGCTAACTTCTGGGATTTTTTTACTTTCCTGTCACTAAATATTTTTATATGGGACTGAAATGCATCCAAATACTTTTCAGGGCATTTGGGAAGTCAAAAGGTTAAATTCAGTTTAACATTTCCAGTTTTACCTAAGCAATAGTGCCAAGGTCCCTTGAAATAAAAAATGGCATAAACCAGTTGCAACACTTTATCCTTTGACTATCTGAAAGACCATATCTCCCAATGTGAGTCTGCCTGAGTTTTAAGATCCTTGAGAGGAGGAATTTCTCTTTGTTCCATCATCATAACAGCATTGTTTGGTGAAGACACAGGAAAGAGTCTTCTTGATGTCTGCTTCAAGGCTATGGAATTGCCTCCCATTGGAGGCCAGGTTAGTCCCTTCTGTTAAGTCTATTTCCTCAGGTGCATTTGGACTTAAGTTTACAAAAGTTCATGATGCCAACTTCTTTCTTTAGTTAGTCTCAAAGGTGCAACAAACTAACACAGCTGTATCTCTGATTTCTACCACTATGGAAAGCACCAAATTTAGCTCGATGGAGTGGAAATCCATCGACCTCTTCAAGACACTGGCCCAAATGCATCTGAGGATGTAGACTGAAGTATGCAAAAGCTTATGCTTCCAACTTCTTTCTTTCGTTAGTCTCAAAGGTGCTACAAGATCTGTCTACTTTCCAAAGGGAAACCATTCTTTATCTTAGGGATAGACAAACATCTCTTATCATTTTGACCTGCTAAGTCTCTTGATAGATCAGATCTTCCTATTTAGAGGACTAAATAATTGGTGCACAGTATAACTTTAAATGAAAAATAGGCTTGGGTTTATAGGAGCCTAGGCTTCTCATTACAACTTTTTTCTTTCTTTTTTTAAAATCTGATCACCAATAAAAATATACTACATATAGCATGAAATCAGTAATGTAAGGTAAGATGAACAAAATAGCAAGGTTTACTACGTGTTTACCTGAGGATCTTGGAGGACTTTCTTTTTTAAAAAAAAAAATGTGTTCATATTGTTCGAGCCTGAAACCAAGGTGGCTTTTGTCAAACCACTACAGTATATGAGTAATGACTCCTGAGTTTCATTCTGATATTTGTCTTTGACACACCATCACTTCTATTCATCTGCAGAAATAGAAATTGTACTCCGTGGTATTCTTAAGCATCACATCTTGTATCAGTCATAACATTAATTTGCTGACTTGTAGCTTAGCCATTTCTGCACTTTTTCAATTCTCTTTGAGCTCATCAACTGTATATAATACATATATGGCACAAGTAATGCTGTAGAGTTTTCAACTTTACCTTGTCAAGTTTTATGCATTCTCATTACTCATGGAGCTTTTGATTTTCAACAATGAGGCTTTAAAGAAATCCCAGTGTAATATTGTAAGGACTTCTTTGAGCTTACCTCAGAATTTTTTTTTGGGGGGGGGGGGGGGTCATCCAACTTAAGCATCTTTATTTATATAATTTCATGCAAGAGCGTTTCAGCTAAAGGATGTTACCTTTTGGTATCGGTTAGTAGCTTTATTCCAAAATATTAAAAATGTGGATCAAAGAAATACAAAAATTGCTTTAACAAGTGATGTGTTGTGCCAGTACAGCTATAACTCTCATGAGTGAAAAGTGCAGCATCAATTGACTTTTCTAATCCTCATAAATATTTTCAGATATTCCTCATAGAACCTATTAATAAGTGATTACATCGGGTCTCATACATCCATACACAAGTAAAATGAAATTAGAGTTCTGTCAATCCTCAATTTTCCCTGAAAAGCAGGACATCTGAAAATAGATGGAGCACCTGAAGATATTTGGATGATACCCTACATCATGGGTTGTGATGTGTAACTTTACAATGACAGAGCTATGTTACTGACACAGTATACAGCCATGTTAGAGAACTGTGACAATGCTCAACAAGATACTTTGCAAGATGTCCCATTGCACAACATGGGCCCCCACCACAAAACACCACTGAAAAGGCTAGAAACATTTTTTTTTCTGGCTGCATGCAGGAGATCAGTGTCTTGTGGCTTTGTTGAATTCACTGTCCTCACTCTCTTTGTGTTTTCATTGTTCAAAAACAGCCTGTCCAGGTAGGTGCTGTACTCCTATGCATCATGATTTTTGTGCAATAGACACACTGTTTGTTCAGCTTGTGCAATGGTCCCAATGACATAGCTAATACAATGCTCCCCTCCTGGGAACATGACTGTTGCACAATGCCATAATTCTAAATTGTGCAAACATAAGGAACCCTGGTGATGCAGTGGTTAAATGCCTGTACTGTAGCCACTCACTCAAGAACTGCAAGGCTGCAAATTCAATACCAGCCAAGGACTCAAGGTCGATTCGGGCCTGGATCCTTAGAAGGTCACTAAAATGAGTCTCCAGTTTGTTGGGGGTGTAGCCAAAATCAATATAGGAAAATTTTTCTTAGCTCAAATTGAGAGGGGATCAACAACAAGGACCCTGTGAAATCATCTCCCACCTGTATACTGAGTGGGCGGTGGATACAAGTGATGCAGAGGCAGAAGTCTCTAATTAAGTATATTTTGTATATGTAAAAGAGAACTTCACACAGCAATTCACTATTACACACTCATAGAATCATAGAATCATAGAGCTGGAAGAGACCACAAGGGCCATCCAGTCCAACCCCCTGCCATGCAGGAACTCCCAGTCAAAGCATCCCCGACAGATGACCATCCAGCCTCTGCTTAAAGACCTCTAAGGAAGGAGACTCCACCACACTCCGAGGGAGTGTGTTCCACTGTTGAACAGCCCTTACTAGAATCATAGAATCATAGAGTTGGAAGAGACCACAAGGGCCATCTAGTCCAACCCCCTGCCATGCAGGACCTCCAAATCAAAGCATCCCTGACAGATGACCATCCAGCCTCTGTTTAAAGGCCTCCAAGGAAGGAGATTCCACTACGCTCCGAGGGAGTGTGTTCCACTGTCGAACAGCCCTTACTGTCAGGAAGTTCCTCCTAATGTTGAGGTGGAATCTCTTTTCCTGCAATTTATATCCATTATTCCGCATCCTAGTCTCTGCAGCAGCAGAAAACAAGCTTGCTCCCTCCTCAATATGACATCCCTTCAAATATTTAAACAGGGCTATCATATCACCTCTTAACCTTCTCTTCTCCAGGCTGAACATCCCCAGTTCCCTAAGGCGTTCCTCATAGGGCATGGTTTCCAGTCCCTTCACCATCTTAGTTGCCTTCCTTTGGACCTGCTCCAGTTTCTCAACATCCTTTTTGAATTATGGTGCCCAGAACTGGACACAGTATTCCAGGTGGGGCCTGACCAAAGCAGAATAGAGTGGCACTATTACTTCCCTTGATCTAGACACTATACTTCTATTGATGCAGCCTAAAATTGCATTGGCCTTTTTAGCTGCCGCATCGCACTGTTGACTCATGTTCAGCTTATGGTCTACTTGGACTCCTAGATCCCTTTCACATGTGGTCTCATTCAGCCAGGTGTCCCCCATTTTATATCTGTGCATTTCATTTTTCCTCCCTAAGTGCAGAACTTTACATTTCTCTGTGTTGAATTTCATCTTGTTAGCATTGGCCCAGCCTTCCAGTCTATTCAGGTCATTTTGAATTTTGATCCTGTCCTCTGGGGCATTAGCTACTCCTCCTAGTTTAGTGTCATCTGCAAATTTGATAAGTATGCTCCCAATTCTGTCATCCAAATCATTGATAAAGATGTTAAACAGCATTGGGCCCAGGACAGAACCCTGTGGGACCCCACTGGTCACTTCTCTCCAGACCCTTCACCATCTTAGTTGTCCTCCTTTGGACACACTCCAGTTTCTCCACATCTTTTTTGAATTGTGGTGCCCAGAACTGGACACAGTATTCCAGGTGGGGCCTGAACAAAGCAGAATAGAGTGGCACTATTACTTCCCTTGATGTAGACACTATAGTTCTATTGATGCAGCCTAAAATTGCATTGGCCTTTTTAGCTGTCTTATCTGACAATAGTCAAGGGAAATGGGAAAGAGTTAAGTCATTAGCCAGCTCATCAGGTGAGACATCTAGACTATCACCGCCATTCTTCTGATTATGGAGGTGATGATGATCCTATCACCAACTCCCAAACTACCTTCTGGGCTAGTGCTAGGAGTATAAGGTCCCATTAGGCTGACCTCACCTGGGTGTAGTGCATAATAATAATAATAATAATTATTATTATTATTATTATTATTATTATTATTATTACCCCGCTCTTCAGCCAAGGCTATCAAAGCAGCTTACAATTTGTTAATTAAGAGATTTCCCTGCCCTCAGGCTTACAATCTAAAATAGACACGAAACAAAAGGAAAAGGGAGAGGTGGTGGGGAAGGGGGGAAGTCCAGCAGATCTTCTCTCCCTCAGAGGCCTGGACCATGGCAGATGGATTGGAGGGAGGGCTCTTCTTCTTTTTAGGCAAGGCCTGTTGGAGCTGGCTTGCCTTTCTCTCCCTCAAGATGGTGGATGGAGGGAGGGCTCTTCTTGCTTATATGCCCCACTTCTCTGGGGATTATGGCAGGCTGCCTGGTAGGATCCATTTGGGGTCATGTGGAATACCACCCACACCAAAATTCAGAAAAATGAACTTTGGCTAATAGGGACAATTAGCTTACAGTAGTAAACCACTTAGGGAGTGCTTAAGTGCACTTATAAGTGGTAAAGAAAGGTACTTGCTATTGCTATATGATGGGCTATGCTGTAAATTCCCAACAGGATGCCAGCCCCTCAAAAATGTATGTAAACAAATTAAAGACACAAAAATATGACCACTTTATAATATTGTGAAAAGGGAGCAGAGAATACAGCATATTATTGCAATAGACCCATTAGAGCCGCCCTCAATTTTGGGGCAATGAAAAAGTGCAAGTAGAATCCAGTTGCACTGTTTGGGGGAAAAATAATCCAACACTGAAAGAAAAAAGTATTGGGAAAGCACTGAAAGTTTTCTCAAAGTAGAGTGAGTCATAGTGTGGGAATTAGGAGGGATTAAATCAAAGCCTCACCATGACACTGAAGGCTGCTAGAAAGATAGGACACCAAGAGAGAGTGCATTCTTCCTGAAGACCTTTAAAGTGGAACAATTCTTTTTAATGGTCACCTTGCCTACAGGTTCTAACAATAGTTCATTGTGCAGCATACAGTCTGTACCTTTCTCTGACAAGTGTCACCAATAACTCTAGCACATCAATTTTCCCCCACAGCATTTAAAATCTGGAGCAACATGTAACACATACATTATTTTCGTCAGTTAAGTCGTGTATTTTTTAAAAAAGAAAACTATATTTTCTTACCTCACTTAGATGTTCTTGCAACTGTGTGCCTAAGAAAATGTTTGTCAGTGGTAAGAAGATAATGAATGACAAGTATTGGACAAGAGAAAATAGCAAACATAGATACAAAGAGAAGATGGAATTTATTCCACACCGGGGGGGAAAAAAATAAAGAAGGAATATGGAAAGAAAGTCCAGTTTATTATTCAATCTTTGAATAAGACATTATTCTGTAAAATAGATTTGTATGAAGATACGGATGTATTTGAAACCATTCTCATAACTTTAGTCCATCCATTTTAGATATTCAAGAGCTTTACAACAAGAAGAAGATAACCATTTGGGTCCAAACTGCTAATACCAAACTGCTAACACCTTGATGCAGAATTACATTCCCCAACAAAAAAATATATATTATAAAAATTTTAAATTGCAGAGAAGGAGGTTTCCCCATCACACAATTAATCTGGAGTGAAAACAGTTACAGATTCAAACCTGAATTTGCACAAAAGGGGCTACAAATGGAAGGATATATAGCTCAGTGATTAGGTCTCTGGAAGTGGAACAGTGAGAAGGAAGCAGCATAAATTATTTTGTCATATCTGTCCCATGTTTTGTGTGACCTTGGGTAAGTCACTTGCTTTTGCCTGGCTTCTTGTTGCTCAGCCATAAAATCTTCATAATCTATTAGTTTACCTTTGTACAGTATTGTGCCACATGGTATTATGATAGCTGAATCTATAAATTATAAAGCAATATTCATTTGGATGACTTCATTGTACAGTCATGCTACTGTGTGTCTTTAACCTGCTTTGTAACTCTAAGCCAATCCTTTGAATTTGTCCAAGGAAGCAATAGCAAATTATTATGCACCTTAGAGCATGGTTCAATATATTCTTGGTGAGGCATTTCCATCAAGAAGTGTATCAGTACAGTCTGTATCTACTGGAGCCTTTAAGTGATATCCCATATCTTAAACATTATAGGGGGATGAGTGAACATGGTCAAGTCTCAGTCTAATGGAAGAGGTCAGTTTTCTTACCAAGTAAAAAAGTAATACAGGCCGTCTTTGCAAATATTAAATCTGAATACAGCAATGGACCAAAAAATGCCCCAAGCACAGGTAGACTAAGTAATGTGAAATGACCAAATGCCATCAGTGACTAATGAAATCATTCCCCCAAGGCCATAGGACCTGCCAACCATCATTAATCTAGTGTTGTCTAGATTCAACATCAGTCAATAGTCAAAACGTGTTTTTAAAATTGGTCCTCAGACTCTCTCATACTAATGTCTAACAGCATCATCGTCAATCATCTCTTGCTCATTCTTGTCCAATTAATTAATCATTGCATTAAGGAGAAAGGATCACATGAGAGATATTTGGTCCATTCTCAAGTTTTGAAAGGGCACTGGGCATTTGACACAAGTTTGGCAAAGCAGATTTTGGTCATTATTTTAGACAGCAGAAGGGCATCAATATTTATGTGCTTATGCATTTGGAGAGTAATATATATTTAATATATAATGGGGGTACATTTTTATCACTATCATAGTGGGCACAAAAGTGAATGAAGAGCAAAGAGACTCAAGTTAAAATTTCCATTTGCAGCTGTCATCTGAATTCTTTTTTAACATAGTAAGAAAAGTGAACTCTTCATTCAAATCCAGGCCTGACTGGTAATTCATCCTACTGTAACCTCATACACCTAGAACAATCTCTAAAGCAGAGGTTCTCAACCTTCCTAATGCTGCAACCCTTTAAATACAGCTCTTCATGTTGTAGTGACCCCCAACCATAAAATTATTTTCATCTTGGTTCCTAAGACCATCACAAATATGTGTTTTCCGATGGTCTTGGGTGACCCTTCTGAAAGGGTCATTCAACCCCCAAAGGGGTCGGGACCCACAGGTTGAGAACTGCTGCTCTAGAGCCTCTGGCTTATACACAATAAACTGATATACTGCCTGTTGGGAATGTGCTACCTAAAGCACATTATAGACACTGCAAGAAGTCTCTAACATTTATTGTGATACTTCAGTCATTATCTGCATATTGGTATTTCTGTTATTACAAACCTGTTGCCTGAGCAAGCTGTATATCAGCAGTGAATTTCCCTATTGATTCCAAAGTCCCAGAGCAGAGCTTGAAAGTGAGCTCTTCCTACAAAAAAACCCAAAAGGTATATTGCAGCTAACATGTCTGAATCATAGAATCATAGAATCATAGAATCATAGAGTTGGAAGAGACCACAAGGGCCATCCAGTCCAACCCCCTGCCATGCAGGAACTCCAAGTCAAAGCATCCCTGACAGATGGCCATCCAGCCTCTGCTTAAAGACCCCTAAGGAAGGAGACTCCACTACACTCCGAGGGAGTGTGTTCCACTGTCGAACAGCCCTTACTGTCAGGAAGTTCCTCCTAATGTTGAATCTCTTTTCCTGCAGTTTGCATCCATTGTTCCGCGTTCTAGTCTCTGCAGCAGCAGAAAACAAGCTTGCTCCCTCCTCAATATGACATCCCTTCAAATATTTAAACAGGGCTATCATATCACCTCTTAACCTTCTCTTCTCCAGGCTAAACATCCCCAGCTCCCTAAGGCGTTCTTCATAGGGCAAGGTTTCCAGACCCTTCACCATCTTAGTTGCCCTCCTTTGGACATGCTCCAGTTTCTCCACATCTTTTTTGAATTGTGGTGCCCAGAACTGGACACAGTATTCCAGGTGGGGCCTGACCAAAGCAGAATAGAGTGGCACTATAACTTCCCTTGATCTAGAAACTATACTTCTATTGATGCAGCCTAAAATTGCATTGGCTTTTTTAGCTGCCGCATCACACTGTTGACTCATGTTCAGCTTATGGTCTACTTGGACTCCTAGATCCCTTTCACATGTGGTCTCATTCAGCCAGATGTCCCCCATCCTATATCTGTGCATTTCATTTTTCCGCCCTAAGTGCAGAACCTTACATTTCTCCGCATTGAATTTCATTTTGTTAGCACTGGCCCAGCTTTCTAGTCTATTCAGGTCATTTTGAATTTTGATCCTGTCCTCTGGGGTATTAGCTACTCCTCCCAGTTTAGTGTCATCTGCAAATTTGATAAGTATGCCCCCAATTCTGTCATCCAAATCGTTAATAAAGATGTTGAATAGCACTGGGCCCAGGACAGAGCCCTGTGGGACCCCACTGGTCACTTCTCTCCAGGATGAAAAGGAGCCATTGTTGAGCACCCTTTGAGTTCGGCCAGTCAACCAATTACAAATCCATGTAACAGTTAACTTGTCTATCCCACATTTTGCAAGCTTGTTTGCAAGAATGTCATGGGGAACCTTGTCAAAGGCCTTACTGAAATCCAGGTATACTATATCCACAGCATTCCCTTCATCTACCAAGCTGGTAATTTTATCAAAAAAAGAGATCAGGTTCGTTTGGCATGACTTGTTTCTCTGAAACCCATGTTGGCTTTTTGTGATTATGGCATTCTGTAAAGGAAACAGTACCATACAGTCTGACTTCTACCATATGTTGAGGGACAGATTTAAATATTGGTTTTGAGATGAGATAGGTTTGAAAGAAGAGCAGGAAACTGAAGTTCACGTATGCTGTGATTTCTGAATTGTGCTAGGGTCTGTCTCTGTCTGAACTCTGATACTGCCATCACTGAACTTTGACATTGGCACAAGTTGGCACTATAAATCAAACCAGCAACTATGCAATCTTTCTGTATTCAGGAGGCTTTGAGCTGTTTCCAAGAGAATAAACCTTGAAAATAAAGTAACAGTTTAAAAAAAAAAATCAGTGATCAATTTTCTAGAGAACAAAAGATTTTCATTTACTTCTGACACCGACAGGCTTGTCAACAGTATGTGCAAAAGGGATCTAGGAGTCTTAGCAGACCAAAGCTGAACACAAGTCAAGTGTGATGCAGCAGCCAATGTGATTAATCGGAGTATAATGTCTAGGTTGAGTATATCTAGGACTATAGTGTCTATTCTGCTTTGATCAGGTCTCACCTGACCAGGTCTCACCGGGCACCAAAATTCAAAAGAGATTTGTTAAAAGGTCTCAAATGCCATGACCTGTGAGGGATGGCTTGCCTACATATATATTTGTTCTTCAATATTTTATTATCATTTTGATGTAGTTGGTAATGATGATATTCCAATTACTCTTTGTCCCCTTATACCTTATACTTTATACCTTCTGTCTTATCGATTTCTTTCTTCCTTCTCTTACCATCCTTTTACTTACTCTAAACTTCTTCACTTTCTTTCTCCTTTCTCATTCATACCTTACTTCCTTTCCATCATTTGGCAATATATCTATTCATTCAGTTACTGACTTTCTGTTGTTGTCATATTTTTGATACCACATCTGCATAAATCATTGTTACAATCTAATTCTAATCTTTGTTAAGCTTACTTTTGTACTATTTTTATCTATATAACTTTATATTTATTTGTTATTGTTATTATTATCTTTTTACTTTATTTTGTTTGTGTTTAGTTCTTCTACGTATTTGAGGAGATATCAAAGCTACTTTTACTTACCATATGATAAAAACACAAGTACATTTAACATTGACAGAGTCAAGATAACAAATTAATAAAATTATCATTTAGATTTCCTTCTCGGAATACATATATTTGTTTCTATATTCTAAATTCTACTACACTTCCCCGATTACATATCAAATCATATATATATATATATATATATATATAGTCATATATACACAAACATTATTTTCTCATTACTTAAAGTTTATCATCTAACAGACTTCTTTCCTCTAACATTAACATACTCTTGAATTTCCTACAGTTTCATCACTAACAGTTTCATCACTAAGAGTCCTTTCAATTTCCCCCTTTGTTACAAGTTTCAGGAAACCAAGAATGTCCTATCCCCTATCTATATCTTAATAGTGCCAGTGAAGAGGACTCGGCTGAGAGAGTGTTTGTTTGCTCTACCTCCACCTGGGCTCCTCCCATGTCTTGGCTCCTTGACTTAAGGAGGAGTCTTGTCTCTCTCCCCCCCCCCGACTTTTTTCTTTTCTTTTCTTTTTAGATTTCTTTTTAGATTTTACATTGTTTTAGGATTGGGATGGGGATTGAGAATGGAGATTTTCTTTTTACTTGTTTTGATATGTTAATTGTTATGTATTTTGCTTTGTTAAATTTATTTTTTGTTATAATTACTATGTATTTCTGTTTTTGCTTTAACTGCTTTGTATATTTGCTTTTTTTAATTGTTATTCTCTTTTGTACCCCACCCCAATTGCTCGTTCAGAGGGACAGGCTAGAAATAAAAGTATTATTATTATAATTTTTATGCTTTCCATATTTTCCCCATATAGTTGTATACTGGGGATCATTCTTCTTTTACTCTATCTGATTGTTTCCCTCTCATTACTTGTGTTATTTAATCATTGAATCTTAGAATCATAGAGTTGGAAGAGACCACAAGGGCCATCCAGTCCAACCCCCTGCCATGCAGGAACTCCCAATCAAAGCATCTCCGACAGATGGCCATCCAGCCTCTGCTTAAAGACCTCCAAAGAAGGAGACTCCACCACTCTCCGAGGGAGTGTGTTCCACTGTCAGACAGCCCTTACTGCCTTTACTGAAGGAAGTTTCTCCTAATGTTGAGGTGGAATCTCTTTTCCTGGAGCTTTCATCCATTGTTCCAGGTCCTAGTCTCTGGAGCAGCAGAAAACAGGTTTGCTCCCTCCTCAATATGACATCCCTTCAAATATTTTTTTAAAAGCTATCATATCACCTCTTAGCCTTTTCTTCTCCAGGCTAAACATCCCCAGCTCCTTAAGTCGTTCCTCATATTTGATCCATTTCAATTGCATCATAAAGTTTCAGCAGCCATTTGTTTTTCTCTGGGATATGTTCTGATTTCCATTTTTGTGCTAGGGCTGTCCATGCCATGGTAGTCACGTAAAAGAGTATTTTTCCATATCTGTTTTCCAATTCCTTTTCAACCATATTTAACAAATAAAATTCTGGTTTCATTTGCATATTAATTTTTAGCAGTTCATGTATTGTATTATTTATCATTATCCAATTCCTTTTTTTTACTGTTTTTTACAAAATCACCAATAATGTTAAAACATTCCTTTTTCACCCTGACACTTCCAATACATGTTACTGCATATATTGTTTTTGTACATTTTTCAAAAATTTTGTTGGCATCAAATACCACTGGAAATACATTTTGTAGTAGTTTTCTCTTAGATTTTGTGACATAGTATATTTTGTTACCTTTTCCCATGAGTTTTCCCATCTGCTTAATTCCTGTGTATTTCTGTATGGCAGGAGGTTGGCTTGGATCACCTTGTGGTCTCTTTGAACTCTACAATTCTGTGATTCTGCCAGGAACTTAACTATTTGTGCTCATGGAGAATTGTTGCTTTTGTCCACCATCTCCTCCTCTCCTCAATATCTGATATTTTCTTGTTTAGGTAAAATGAGGCTTGAGGAAATGAGGAAAGCATACTTTGATCTACATTTGTGAATAAAAATATCAGATTCAAGGTCAGTTAACCTTGACCTTAATTCAAGGTGAATTAAAGTCACCTTGATGAAGAACAAGATAAATGAAGTTACAAAGTTTGGACCCAGTACACAAAAGATTTCCAATGACTAATTACACAAACTACCTTTGCAACTGGTGAGAAATAATCAGTTTTATAAATAGAAGCTCTTAAATGAGAGAATGCTTAACACAGAGACAACAGGATCACACCTGGTCCTCTACTCCCACCATCTATTACTCATCCAACTCATAATTGTCCTTTAAGAAATAGGCTGGACTAAAATATACATCAGAAGTTGGTGTAGCCAGCAGCAGAGAAGGAGTGAGAGAAAACAAAAGTTTATTATACTGAGGTTCACTTATAGTAAAGCACATTTAAGCATTTGTTATTTGCTCTCTCCCCATCAGGGAATGCAGGCAAAACAAGAAAAACTGAATTTTAAAACAGACTTAATTTTATTTAAGTTAAACCAAGTATTTAACCAAGTATTCATGTAAGTGAGTCATCCTTGAATTTTTCACTGTTTTTAAAGAGTTTTAAGGGTTTTGTAGGGGGCTTTTGATAGTTTTTTGCCATGTGCCCTTCCTGGGCGCATGATCTGGGGGTGGGGCTTCTACTGAGCCACTGACCTGATTGAGGAGGAGCTATCAGCAACTAGGTTTATATATACCTGCTGCCTCTGTCCTTTGAATTCAGTCTTCGAGGGCCAGCAGTGTGCACTTTGCAGCGAATGCAATCAATTCAATAAACATTGAACAGAAGCTCTACTAACAGGTAAGGCAAACAGGCATTTGTGTGGATATTTTGTGGGAGAAATTAGAGTGGGAGAATCAGAGTTTTGTTTTTACTCCTGTCACTAAGACTGCTGAATATAGATGGTGAGGGACCTGATGCAGCCACCTGCAGCAGCTGTGGTATGTTTGTCTTCTTGTCAGTGAAGTGCAACAAGTGCAAGCTAGTGGCCCTGTTGAAAGAGAAGGTCCAGAAACTTAAGGACAGAGTCTCTAATCTTCTGAATATTAGAGAGCAAAATATTTTCTTGGACAAAGCAGAACAGACTGTCCTGAAGAGGAGGTCATCTCCCATGCACACAAATTAAAGACACTTGGGAGTAATGTGACACATAGAAATAGAAGGATCAGAGTCATTCTGTGAACTTGAAGCTACAGAATCAATTTGAAGCTCTTCCTTTTTTTTCCAGAGATGACAAGGAAGAGCAGCAGTGCCAGTCATCAGGGAACATGCAAGAGATCTTGTTAGATTCCACATGTGAAATGGCCCTTGCCAAGCCTTGTATGACATGTGGTGATTGTAGGGCACTCCTGTGGTTTGTGGAGCTGATAAGATATCTTTGGAGGTGTACTGTCTCCTGGGGCAAAAATCTGAGGTGTAATGAAGACGCTGACAAGGCTTGTCAAGCTCACTGACCATTACCCCTTTTGGTTCACATGGACACTAATGACACTGTAAGTCATACCCTTCAGACTATTGTAAGGTATTGTGAGGTTAAGAAGCTGAAAGACATGGATGCACAGGTTATCATTTAATCTCTTCTCCCAGTTGAAGGGTTTGGTCCAGAGAGAAGAATAGAGAGGTGAACAACTGGCTTTGCAAATTGGGCCACCAAGAATAATTTTGCTTCTTGGACCATGGCCTACACTTTCAGGTGGACTTTTGGGAATTGATGGATTCTAACTCACAGCCATTGGTAGGAATGTTTTTTGCCATTCTCAAAAATCTGCTTTGATTGTGTATTCCTGCATTGTAGGATTTGGATTTAATGGCCCTTGAGGTATCTTACAACTCTGTGATTCTGTGATTCAAAATGCAGGGTGGAAAGCAGTTAGCAAAGCTAACTTCAAGCAGTGCAGGCTCAGAGGTAATCTCCTGTGGGCAATTTGAGGATGATACACCTCAGCTGAAGAGCACATATAACAATGCTCCCTTGCATCTTGTCTCAACTAGATGCCCAAACTGGGTCCACAGAGGAGTCCACAGCAGTGTTTCCCAGGATATCCAAATTTTCATTATCACCTTGGCCCACATTGTGCCATCATAATTTGACTAACAATATATTTGATTAAAAAATCAATTAGCCAAACTCCAAAATATTTACCAACACAAAGAATAAAAAGCCAACTAGCCAAATTCACGAGAGACGTGATAACACAATACCAAATAAAAATCTGTGATCCCAGTAGCTAAATGAAGAAGTAAATACTATCAAAAGCTATCCCTAATGGTACAGAATGAAGCAGGCAAAAAAGGAGGAGGTGATCTACAACCAATTCTGACAGTTTCCTTTGGTGTAATTCTCAGCCTATTTGGGTGAACTGAACAGGACTAGAAAGTCAAGTTACAAAATGGAGGAGGAGTAGCAAAAGCGGGAGAGAACTTCATCAAGTGCTAGGAATGTGATTGATTATTGAATGCTATAGATCAGTGTGCTGTAAACATCTCTTAGCAGAGGCAACTCAATATTCAGTTTACTTCTTATAACTTAATTTTACTTATGCTCACAGAGGACATAACTAACTACCTTGTGACACAGCTGCATAAATTGAGTTGGCCCTGAAAATGTTTGTGTATTTGTTTTATTCCACATGTTGGGCAGCATTTCATAATAACAAATAATTTCTTAGTTCATGCTGCAGTTCATTTTTCTCTTCTTTCTGCTGTTCTCTCAATAATTTTTAATATAATCTAATTTACCATCAAAATAATATACAATGAAATATAAAGAAACCTGGGTGGGAGGAGAGAAGAGGAGGAAAAAGGAAGGGAAAGAAAAGAAAGGGGAAAAAAAGACAAATAAAGACATATTACTAACACACAATAGTGCTCTGACCAGTGAAATCAGCCAAGCTCACTCACTCAAGCCACCATAATTTTCCCAGCCACCTCATCATGTACTCTTTTACATACTCATCATCTGTCTGTATTTTGAAAGGCCATTTAATTTTATTTTTTAAAAATTATATGGTCATGGCCTTTATACAACTAAACAGATGGCTGTGTTTCCCTTGTCTTGATTAAGCCTGCCCTTAAGTTGCATATAAGCAAACCAGTTAAGATCTTTCTCTTACATAAAAATTATCTTTCTTGATTTAAGCCTCATACTATCTTGTTCAAAATACAAAAGATCTTCGTAGAGCAACCATCTCCAATTTTTAACCCATTGTTTCTTTTTTAAAAAGGCTTCCTTTGCTAATATTATTTTAGGTAAAACCTCCTGTTTATAGTTAGAAAAACCTTGTAGGAATGATGAGGCATATTTTTAATGGTGGTACAGTGGATTAGCATAAAAAGGAACAGGAAATTGGTGTGGCCAATTCTTCTTGTGGAAGCTCAATAAGCATTTTCTTGTGGAAGGCTCAATAAGTAGATCATGTGAGAAACTAGCAATTGGATGTGCCCCAAGTTGCTGGAAGGAAGGGCTCCAGGGAAAGAAAACTGGTACTAAGGGCCAATTTTGAACCATTCATAATGCAATCTGAGAGAAGTAGAAGACTCTTTCCCTGTATTCGCAGACAGAAGCAGCACCATGGCATATAACAGCAAATAAGAACTAATGTGTATATTCAGAAAGAAGCCCATCTCCTCTACAGAACTGTCTCCATCCCCTTGCTGAAGTGAAGCATACATGTATAGGTCAAGCTGTATAGTTCCTTTTTGCCTATCAACTCCAGCCTTTGACCTGACAGTGAAATCCCTTTTGTTATTCCTGTTCTGTTTTTCCACAACTCCAATGCTAGCAGTGTTATCATTATCTTCCCAGGTCAAATTGATGGGTTCTAAAGCACCTTACTTCTCTGCCTTTATAAATCCAGAAAGTGAAGAAAAAGTAGGTAGGATAGAGTTAGTTATTAATGTACTAGCCCAAGAACTAAGGGTAGAATCAGGTGGGATGTTGTTTTTGTTGTTGTTTGGTACAACTGGAATATCTTGAATTTATTGTTCAAAGTAATGCAGTTCTCCCAAAATAAAGGCAGGGGTGAGTCTGATGCTGTCTTTATGCAATCTGTAATGAAGCCTGTCTGCAGAGAAAGCTGTTTTCCTCAGCAGGGGGTTGGTTTGGTGTATTAATTTAGAGGAAATTGCCAGCTCTGATTGAGATGGATTTAGAAGAGGATAGACAAATTTAATGATGATGGCTTTTTTTAAAAAAAAAAAAAAAAAAGGGAAGAAAGAAAGAAAGAAATGGTTTAAATGGTTCTAAAGGTGGAACAGATTTAAAGAAAATCGCTCAGCTTTTCCCCTGTACTCAAAGGTCCTAATTAACATTGTTTTTCTAAATGTCTCCTTCCTTTTCAGCAGGAGTTCCTCTATGTTCATTTTTATAGCTCTGTAGTTGTAGAAATAGAAAAAAAAACCTAAAAAAAACCCTGAAACCTTTATATCCAAGTCAACACCTTTTAAAATTAATCATGTAACTCATGGAAATCAAATTTCATAGGTAATGATTAGTTGGGTTTTTCCACCCATGGTGTACAGCTGGCTGTCCAAGCTATATAAGATTCTGTGCTTCAGATCCTACATATTTGTGCATAATGTAAGAGTTCCATATAAACTCTGCTATATCATCATTCTTATGACTGACTTTTGCACTGTATTATTAATAATAATATTATTAATAATAAAAACTTTTATTTATATCCCGCTTTTTGCCGTAGCAATCAAAACGGCTTACAATATTTAAAACCATACAACAATATATATAAAAACCCCCCTTAAAAAAGAAAATTAAAATTAAATAAATAAATAGCACTGTCTCACAGACAGACAGACAGACAGACAGGTGGGGTGAGGGAGAAGCATCTGTCTGTTTCTCCTTAGCAAGATGCAGACCAATGACAGCTGTAAAAATCTGCTAGGGTTCTTTGTAGGTCTCAGCAGATGATGCTTCCATAGCCAGATGCTTCTGTGATCCTCTCTGGTTTTCACCTGCGGTGGTATGGCAGAGGGATGGTATCAGAGTGCAAAGTGAGTCCTCAAAGGGCTTTCAGTTGTGGAAGGACAAAGAGAATTCAACATCCACAGCAAAAACAAAAATGCATAGACAAGCATAAGGTTGAAGTGGGGTCCAGGAAAGGAAGAAGCACTAGGGATCACATTGCAAATGTACAGTGGCTAATGGAATGTACCAAGGAATTCCAAAAGAAAATCAGCATGTGCTTTATAGACTATAGCAAAGCTTTACATTACTTTATAGACTATAGCAAAGTCACATTAAGGAGAGAGCAAGCTTGTTTTCTGCTGCTCCAGAAAAGAGGCCCTGGAACAATGGATGCAAGCTACAGGGAAAGAGATTCTACCTCAACATTGGGAGGAACTTCCTGACAGTAAGGGCTGTTCAACAGTGGAACAAACTCCCTCAGAGTGTGGTAGAGTCTCCTTCTTTGGAGATCTTTAAGCAAAGGCTGGATGGCCATCTGTCGGGGATGCTTTGATTGGGAGTTCCTACATGGCGGGGGGTTGGACTGGACGCCTCTTGTGGTCTCTTCCAACTCTACGATTCTATGATTCTATGATATATGATTTGACTACATAGATCATGTAAGGCTATTGAACACCGTGAAAGACAAGGGAGTGCCAACATATCTGATAGTCCATATGAGAAATTTGTACTTAGGACAAGAAGCTACTGTCAGAACAGAGCAGAGAGAAACGGAATGGCTCCCAGTTGGGAAAGGGGTCAGGCAAGGCTGCATCTTTTCACCCTATCTGTTCAGCTTGTATGCAGAACATATTATACACAAAGCAGGCTTGGACACAGAAGACGGAAGAGTGAAAATAGGAGGAAGGAATATCAAAGTCTAAGGTACACAGACAACACCATAATACTAGAAGAAAATGTCACAGACTTAGGGTAACTACTAAAGAAGATTAAGAAAATGCAAAAGGAGGCTTATTGTAGAACATAAAGAAAACAAAAGTAATGACCATGGAGAATTTACTTACATTTAACCTAAACAATGAGGAAATAGAAATAGTAAAATAGTCCTCATATCTGGGATCAAATATTGATAGAAACTGGAACTGAAGCCAGGAAATCAGAAGAAGATTAAGAATGAGGAGGACAGCTATGAAAGAACTAGAAAAGATCCTAAAATACAAAAATATAAAACTAAGCATGAAAGAATCAAACAAGCCATTGTATTCCCTAGTAGCATGTATGGATGCAAGTTAAGGAAGTGGATAGGAAGAAAATAATTTCATTTGAGATGTGGTGCTGAAGAAGAGTGCTAAGGATTCTGTGGACAGCCAAAAAGACAACCAGAGGGTCCTAGAACAGATCAAGCCAGAAATCTCCCTGGAAGCCAAGATGACTAAACTGAGGCTGTCATACTTTGGTCACATCATGAGATGGTACGACTCTTTGGAAAAAACAATAATGCTAGGAAAAATGGAGAAAAGTAGAAGGAGAAGACGGTCACATGCTAGATGGATGGACTACATTAAAGAAATGACAGGCATGAATTTACAGAAACTAAGCAGAGCACTGGAGGGCAGAGAGTCTTGGTGATGTCTCCTCCATGGGGTTGCCATGAGCGAGATTGACTTGAGGGCAATTAACAATAGCAAAGGTGGTACATTCATTCTTCCTGTTTCTGTTGGTGAACCTGTTAAAGCTTCTGTGTTTCACAGAAGCACCCTTACACCTTCTCCCAGATGTTGATCTGATAACTCTAAATGGCCACATTCTAGGCTCCTGCTTTCCCTTTTTAAGATTCCTTATCATCGTACTATATGGCTGTTCAAACAGAAGATCTTTTCAGATAACTGACATATGTCAATACAGTTGGACATATGGTCAGTGTAATTGATGGCAATAGGACTCAAATGATAATAAAAGTAGTGGTATGAAGGATCAGAAAGCCAGTGTGCAGTAACTGAACTATGTCTCTGGAGACCAGGGTTCAAAGACCTATTCAGCCACAGAACCCCACTGTGTGAGCCTTGACAAGTCACACCCTCTCAGCCTCAGAGGAAGGCAAAGGCAAACCCCCTCTGAACAAATCTTACCAAGAAACGCCCATGTTAGGTACACCTAAATGTCATCATAAGTTGGAAATTACGGAATGGGGCTCGTGCACGTTTCGCGCCATGCAGTCGCGCACTGCGGTTGTGCACTCCATTAAGTCTTATAAGCACAGTGCAGCGACTTCCAAGTCCGGGCTTCCAACGTATGCTGGAAGCCGTGTAAGCCATGCCCGCTTATAAAGCAGGCGCACTGTACATACCATTTATAGTTGTCACCAAGATTATTAATGTATTGTTGCAACAAGGCAGGATCATGAGCTAGTGTAATTCTCTTTGTTCAAGTAGATGATGATGGCTTCAGGTTACTGAGTCCAGGTTTAAGCAATGGTGTAAACCCAGTTCTAGATGCTGGATAATAGTGTTTTTAGTGTACTAAGCAATTCACCGGTACCTAGGCAACGATATCCTATGAGTACTTTAGGATTAACATCTTACTAAAGAGCAAGTCCTTTGATGCTAAAGTATAGAATTGATGTATAAGAACCCCTGCATAAACGGGTTATCATTTTCAGAACAAACTGGACTTCTGCATAACAGATATTCATTATTCCAAATCAACAATGAGCAAGTATCAGAGTGCCTGCATATTAGTGCCCCAGTTGTTACTCTTTTCTTCCTGTATACCTGCAGAGCCACCAGGTGTCCCCATTGTTTTGATTCTTTGCAATCAGAGTTCATAGTACTAAGACAGGGCCTGAGAGAGAGCTCCCCAAGCACTGACGGGCAATGAAGTTTTGAAAGAGGTCAAACATTCTGTTATCCTCTTAAATTGAACTCACAAAGGGGAAAAGACCATCATGAATTCCCTTACACAATCATAGCAGTTATTAACATTGCACTGTGAGAATACATTAAATGCTAGAGACAATTTTGGTGCAAAGTGAAGATAAGAAAATATTTGCCCTCTATTAAATGGCATAACCCCTTGTTCAGTTTCCAATGCAAAGTAAGAAAAGTCAGGGGGAAAGATAGTACTGTCTCATCTGATGCAGTTCATTCTTCATTTAGCAACACATCTAATCTCATTGCTTAAAAAATAAGAATAAAAAAGGCCACTGCAGTTGGTCTAGACATATTCTGTTTGGATATATAAACGTTCTTCCAATGGCAGAACATATCCCAGGTTCAGTGTCAGACTTCTACAGGTACAGCTTGGAAGGACTGCAGCTTGTAGAATTGCTGTCAGTCAGTGAAGATAATGGACCAATTAAGCTGTCATAAGGCAGGTATCTATGAGAGCTCTTCGTGGAGAAGCAGCTCCTACATGGTACCAGTAAGTTCACTAAAGGGCAGGTACTAGTAGATAATGGTAGACTCTTCTTTGACAGCTGTTATTTTGGATGCCAAAGAAGAGGAAGGACCCCCTTTTATAGGTAAGGGAGAAGTGCAAGGATCAGTGTTTGATAAAAACATTGACTTATATGATTTTAAATTCTCTGCTATAAAGCAATACTAACACAATGGGATAAAAGGAGAGCAGGTCCAAAGATAGTAGCCATTGTATGGCTGTGTACTGCATTTGTCTAGAGCAGAAGTGCAAGGGTCCAGATGTCTGACTGCAGATTCCAACAAACCTATCCAGCATACTAACAATGAAACACTGTGGGTGATTCCCATCCCTACTTCTGAGGGACAGAAAAATATTCAATTCAAATTCTTTGAGACAAATTCTAGAATTCAGTTGTGTAAAAGACACCACATGTTCCTGCTCTACATACTGCCATGCACATGGTCCTCCATCCTGAGAGAGAGCCATGCTGGCTCACACTTTCCTTCTGATGAGGCCTACAAGAAAGCAAACTGAAATACCCTTAAGTGGTTCCTGTCTGAGATATCTCAGGTCCAGTCTGAGAAATGCACATTTTTGGAGGTCCTTACCAGTGTGAAATCACAGATAAGACTTCCACAACACTTTCCACCTGCTGGACTAGGTGAAAAGCAATTTGTTTGACCTAAAGAAAGAGGCAAACATTTAACTGCACTTCCTATCTTCTTCCCAATTTTATCCAACTGTTGTTCACTCTGTATCCTTCTAAAACAGGCAACTGCAGATGTGTATAGGGAAAACCTCCTTTCTTCCTCATAGAATCATAGAATCGTAGAGTTGGAAGAGACCACAAGCACCATCCATCCAACCCCACTGCCATGCAGGAACTCCCAATCAAAGCATCACCTACAGATGGCCATCCAGCCTCTGTTTAAGGACTTCCAAGGAAGGAGATTCCACCACACTCTGAGGGAGTGTGTTCCTCTGTCGAACAGCCCTTACGGTCAGGAAGTTTCTCCTGAGGTTTATGTGGAATCTCTTTTCCTGTAGCTTGCATCCATTGTTCCAGGTCCTGTTTTCTGGAGCAGCAGAAAACAAGATTGGTCTCTTCTCAATAATAAAATAATAATAATAATAATAATAATAATAATGTTTTATTTCTATGTCCCGCCTCTCCATTGATCAAGGTGGGATTACAGCAATTTTGGGGCTGTAACTGAAAATGCCTTGTGTGAAGTAGACACCAATCTCTATTTTTAATTTCAAGCAGATTCTAGCACATCCCTTCCTCATCTCACTTCCTTGGATTACTGCTGACCTCTGTCTCTGTGCTGTCTGGACTACTGCGAGTTCTGATTACAGTCTAAGTCTAGAACAGAAGGCTATGTTGTTGACTGAAATGTTATGCAGATTTTTCTGTGAAGCAGACTAGCCATAGCCTTTAATAGGTGCTTCCCAGGTTGCTTCGGTGTGGAGAGGAAAAGCACCTTATCCTTTAGGTGTTTTTATACCATGCAGAAATTGTGGCTGATGTGGCTGACTTTCATATCAGGGTCAGTGGATAGACTCTGTTCTCCTGCCCCTCCTCTGTAGTACTTTGCAGGAGTTATCCAAGGTTCTGAACACTTTCTCCTCCATTTGTGTTTAGTACCTTGGACAGCTGCTTTAGATGTATGAAATAAATTCCAGAGCAGATTCACTATACTTCTGCCATAGAACCCACCACCTGTACTGCCACTCAGGCTAACAGCAACTAAAATGCACCACAAAATACAGTGAATTTTTAAAATTACAACAATAATATAATTTTTCTAGTATTCTCTATCCAAGTGTTCTATAAGCCTTTCCTAGTATTCAGATAGTGCAATCTGAAACAACTTTCAGAGGTAAGTTGCATTCATGTCATTGAGATTTACTTTCAAGTAAACACTTATAGATTGCCAGTCTGACTAGTCAGCTTTTCACATTTCACTTGCAGCATACACAATACCCTTTTTCTTGCCCATACTTTTCCTGCCCATATTCCATAGCATTGGTTCATTTTGTCGTGATTGACTGAATATTAGTAGTATATTTAACAAACAAAAAAATCCTAAAAATAGTGCATAGTTAAACTATGGATTTCACAATTACAGAGGGGCTTTCTAGATTGGCAGGAAAGTATGACATGGGGGCTTTTTACATTGGCAAGAAAGTGTGACCTGAAGTCGCCTTTATCTTAATGCTTAGCAGCTACATAGCAAGCCCCAGGTGTGCATTAAAAAAGTGCAGAGCTGCTACACTGAGGGGTGTGGGAATGACTTATCTGAGGTCTTTTTTGTGGCTCAGCAGTTACATGGGAAGCTGTCAGAACGCTACAAATACAGGCGGAGCTGCTACATGGGCAGCAATAAATGCGGCTTTAAACTGCGATTTTAATTTTTTTTTCCTTGCCGGCTGCGAATTGCGCTGTTGCGCTGTTCGTGCCGCCGCGAACAGCGCTATTGCGATGGTCGAGGCTTGAACTGCGCTATTGCGAGGGTCGAGGCTTGAACTGCGCTATTGCGCTGTTTGCGGCTACGAATTGCGCAGTTTTAAATGATTTAAAGGGGGTTTGGGAGCTTTAAAAAACTGCGCGGTTAAACCCCAGCTTTTACACCTGGAGGGCATAGAACGTTTTAATTAGGAGTGAAGTCCACACCACGCATGCTCCCAACTCACGATCCATTCTGATTCGCACCTGCAGCGCAGCCTTTAAATGGGTGCCTTAAGGAAACAGAGCCCCATTTAACTGCGCAATGGCATCTTAGCGTTTTGATGTACTAGCGCTATAACGCACTTTTTAAAAAAGTAGTGGGGCAACCGAACTACTTTTTAAAGGCGTGTTTTTTCCCTTAAAACGCCAAAATGGCGTTTTCATGGCACACTTTCCCATTTTCTAATGTAAAAGCTGGGTTTTCAAGCAGCCTTCATGACACCTCTTTTTGCCAATGTAAAACGGA
The DNA here is from genome assembly GCA_034509955.1 of Urosaurus nigricauda. NCBI lineage: Eukaryota > Metazoa > Chordata > Lepidosauria > Squamata > Phrynosomatidae > Urosaurus > Urosaurus nigricauda. The sequence goes on from JAOEGL010000003.1 coordinate 38,177,273, forward strand.
CCATGAAGTTGCCTTTTCCTTAATGCTTAGCAGCTGCACCGCAGCTTTTAGATGGAGCTGCGCTGTTCCACAGTTTTTAAAAAAGAAGCTGGGAAAACCAGCACCTTTTTAAAGGCACTTCTTCTCCCCTAAAATGCAAAAAAAAAAAAAAAAAAAAAGCATTTTCATGGCACACTTTCCCTTTTTCTCATCTAAAGGCTAGACTTTCATGAAGCCATGAACACACTTCTTTTTGCCAATCTAGATCAGACCATAGTATCACAAACAGTAGTTTCACAAACAGTATCAGAAACAGTAGTGATGGCTGCCCATTTTGATTATATCAGAAGAATATATTATTTAATGCAGGAGAGGGCTTTCAGGATTGCTCATTTAGTTTATGATGGATATATATTTCCTTCATTACAATTAAGTTGTTGGAAAACATGAACAAGGGGAGACAAGTCCTGTTTCACTCAAATCTTGTTTCTGGGCTTCCCATAAGCAATTGGTTAGCAGCTATACACACAGAGAGAGAGAGAGATTTGATAGGATGGACTAGATAGACATTTGATTTGATCCACTGTGGCTTTTCTTAAGTTCTCACAGAAAAGTAACTACTGCAAAGCAAATGGCAAACCTTTCCACATCATCTCTTTAGAGATTATATGTTTCTGTCCCTTTGCATCTACTTGTCTTGGAACAGTATATAATCTGCTAACCAGATAATGGATTTCTTTTCCTTCTATTATCACAGATTCTGCATTCCATAATGTTTCCATCAACCATATGTCCATGCAGTCTGTGTGTATCCATACATAGATATATGTGTTTGTATGCAGATATTCAGATACAGAGAGGGATGCGGATGAGCCCTCTGAGATTTCAAAGAAAGCATAGTAAATTGAACCAGATCTTCAGCTGATGTAAATTGGTGTTGTTCATTCTGCCTTTAGGCCAATCTGACATCTGGCTGGCTCTATCCTATATAAATAGGGGATGCTGTACTTAGGAAGCATACTTCTTTGGCAGCTGAAATCTCTTGGGAAACATAAAGATTCAGAATCTGATTATTGTCACTGGCATGATGAATTAACACTGTCTTTATACCAGAATTGAACTTACTCTTTTGATGGCAGTTTCTAGTTAAGAAAATGATAGGTGTTCCAGTTCATACCTGGCTGTAATCTTGCCATCTAACTAGGAGTACTTTATCATTCATCCTGACTGCATGTAAACTTTTGTGGTTGTAACACTCAATGTGGTATAAAATACTCCATTATCGTTTTAGAGTGAGACCTGTCATGAAAACAACAGCCAAGATTGGGTTCAAATTAAGTATTTATAGGAAATTGATAGTAGAAATGAGTAGCTTTTGAGATAACACTTGAGCCTAGAAGTTAGGCTGCTAGCCACATGGTTTGATTTTGGAGTTTGACCATGGGAGATAATGCAGTGTCCCTTGCTCCTGAAATGATCTGGGAGAGGATCCCCCCTTTCCCTATGATTGCTTTGCTTTTTCTTTGCTTTTTCCAGTGGCAGTGAGACAGAGCCAGTGTCAATATCTGGCATTATTGGGTATGTTAGCAAAGAGCCTTCTAGTATGCTACTCTTCCATCATGCTGTTGCTGGCCTTTTGCATATCCTCGCCAAGACTGTATCTCCTCATATGATCCTGCTGATCTCTGAGAATACTTTCTCTCAGTCCCACCATCATCACAAGCATATCTGGTTAGGACATAAGAGAGAGCCTTCTGCATGACTACTTCAAGGCTGTGGTTGACCATCTCTTTAATCTCCTGCCATCAGGCAAAGACCTTTTCATTTAGATAAGCCATAAGCTGTTTTGGTGTGTTTTTTGTTTGTTTGTTTGTTTTGGTTTTTTGTTTGTTTGTTTTAATGGTGGTGCTGTACTTTTTCTGTTTTCTTTACCTGCTTTAAGTGCTTTTAAATTATTTTAAATTCAGATAGTCTATTAAATTTTTGACATGTTTTTGTTTTACTGTGATTGATTTCAACTATGTTCTGTTTCAATCTGAATTACAAGTTACCTTGTTTCTCCTATTAGGTGACAGGTGAAATAAAAAATTAAATAAATAGAATGCAAGCAGTGAGAAACATTTAAAAAAAGATGGACCATAGTCTTCCATTTGCCTTTTGCTTTGCCTCCAGACAATTGTTTAGACTGACTGCAGAGGGAGAGGGCAAGTGATAAAAATGATGAGGAAATAGAAGAGGTCCCATTTAAAATGGGATGGCAATACTGGAGGCATCTTTCTGGAAAGCTTCTCAAAATCACTGCTCGAGTAAGCATGTGATTTGATTGGGCAAAATTACTGAAAACCGTCATGCAATTTTCACCAGCTTTCCATAGAGTACTAAGCACTAAGAGGCTAATGTCTTCTGGAATCACTGACGAGAATGTGACAGCAGACAGGGACCTCTCAAGCCAGTTGGTAAATTATTATCTGTATGTCCTCCCAGTGTAGACTTCATGGTAGAATGGCCTAATGTACTGCTACAACAAGATCATCAATATATCTCCTGTTTTCTAGAAATATTAAGATGTATTGACAGTTACCTGTTGGTTTGTGTTCACATGTATTCAGCATGATTTTGTCACTGATTTCATGTGCCTAACTGCAGTCTTTCTCTAACTATGGGCCAAAACACGTTGCAGATATAATCCAGACACCACTTTAGCTGCCCTGGCTCAATGTCAGAAATTCTGGGAACTGTAATTCTATGACATATTTAGCCTTCTCTGTCAGAGAGTTCTGATAACACAATAAACTACAATTCCCAGGATTCCCTAGCGCTGAGCCAGGGCACTTAAAGTGCTGTTAAACTGGATTATTTCAGCAATGTGTTTTGGCCCTACACCTGAGCCATAAACAAAGTTCTTTTAAATTGCATAGCATTATAACAGTTTCTCCAAAGGGTTTTCAGTAATAGAATGCTTATTTAGAGACTATTAAGCATTCTTATACCTAGAAATCCCAAGGGTTCCTTCAGGCAAAGTGATGACCGAGCACCTTGTTCAATTTTATAGTCTGGGACTACTCTTCCACTTCTTACATTTTTGCTTTGTTTTAATTACAGAGCTGGTGTTCAGTAGATAAGAATTAATTTACACACATGTAGCTAAAGATAGTTGTACCAGTGCATTTTCAGTCACAATGCAGCTAGAAATTTTTTGTCAGTTTTTTAGTCCCCTACTTTCACGGCTTTCCCTCTATGAGAAAATAACAACATGCTCCAACTGTTGCCAGCTCTTCAACCAGCCACAATTGCTGAACTCTTCACATGATGTATAGACATGAGCAAATGGTCATGTTTATCTCCATGGTGCAATGGAAATAATCATGCACTTATCTCTGAAGATCAAGCTGTTCTTAAAGCAAGCCCTGGCTGGTCTTGTATTTTTCTGGCCACAAAGCTTTTGCCACTTGGAGAGGGGGGGGGAAACATTTGCAAAAGCCTCCTTTCTCCACACGGTGGAGCAAAGGAGAAGAGAATCCTAAGAAGAAACTCACTTTGATGCACCTTACTATTACAGTAATAATAATAATAATAATAATAATAACAACAACAACTGCTTCTTTCTAAGAAAAACAAACCCTGACACTTTTTATTGCAACAGTCTGATACGAACAAATTTAGCAGGTAGTGCATGGATTTTTCTCTCCCCCTCCCCTTTCTTGGAGATAAAGCCATGTCAATAATGGCCTCATCGCCCTCTCTTTTTTAAATAGCAAAACACAACTCTCTTTTTTAAATATAGTTCTAAAAACTAGCTAAACATGCCAAAAAAGTGTTTAATTAAAAGTGTAGGAGCTCTAAATATTATAGAACTTTAGTTTTCTGAGGGGCTTTCGGGGTATGTGGCCATGTTCTAGAAGAGTTCCTTTCTGATGTTTTGCCAGCATCTGTGGCTGACATCTTCAGAGTTATAGAACTTTGTCCATATTGGACAGGTAGTTTTGTTACAAAATATATTAAGCTGTCTTTCATGATTAAGCAAAGTGGAGTGCTGAAAACAATGCAAGTCAATCCTCTGGAAGTGACCTCATCTGAGTACCTTGGGGGAAAAGTGAATGACCCAAAAAGAGCAATCCAGAAAGAGGGACCATTTTACATCTCCATGGTTAGCTGTCTACTGCCTGCCACCATTCAGTTGACATAGACCTTGTCAAAACAAACAAACAAAACAAAACAAACAGCTTCATTTATATACCGCTTCATACACTTAAGGAGTGTCTAAGCGGTTTACAATTGTAAGCTATTTGCCCCCAACAATCTGGGTACTCATTTTAGCGACCTCAGAAGGATGCAAGCCTGAGTCGAGCTTAAGCCCTTTGCTGGTCTTGAACTCGCCACCTTTATGGTTTTAAGTGAGTGGCTGCAGTACAGGCATTTAACCACTGTGCCACCAGGGCTGATTTGCCACCAGGGCTGATTCAGTTGGTGGCTTCCACATCAGTGTGACAACTAAATCCACTCTGGTTTTTGTTTTGTTTTTCTTACTCTGAAACCCTGAAGATGTTTTCCAAGGTGCTAAATCTATGTGGGGCACACTGTTCAGCACTTTGGGGTGTGTGTGTGTGAGTGCATGCACATGTTCCTTCAAGTTGCCCATCAACTTATGGTGACCCCATGGATTTTATAGGGGTTTCTTAGGCAGAGGTGATTTTGCCAGTTTATTCCTCTGAAATATAGCTTACAGCACCTGCTATGTGTTGGTGGTCTCCCTTCCAAGTACTAATCAATGATGAATGAATCTGTTTAACATGCAAGAGTAGATGGGTTTTGGTGTCTTTAGCATATTTGACTTCTCATTTAATGTTCATACAGTGGATTCACTACCCCACTGACATGGAATCCAGCTTCCAGTAGACATAATTTTATCCTGTCTAGGAAGCCACCTTGAATGCTAATGCTCGTAACTTGGCCTCCTCTCCTTCTGAAAATGACCTCTTTAATAAATTTGTCACTGTTGGCTCTATTAGAGACACTGTGGTAACAGCAAATTGGGTTCAACAACAAGAGGAATAAACTATCCACATCTTCAGTACAGCAAGTTGTTCTTGAACCTCTTTTACAGGATCATTATAGGATTTTTAACAGGATTCTTACAGGATCTGATTGCTGCAGAATCAATCATCACCACTGTTGGTATAACCAAAATTACAATAGAGTCCACTTCCTACATTTTCTTTAGCATAGGGAAAATATGTTCTCCATGAGGAAAAGAGTTTGTGTCCATTTCACAGGAGGAGGGGTTGTTATCATAGGCCCGAAACAGATGAGCCCAAAGAAGCAGCATGTGGTTGCACCGGTGTGGCTCGTCCTCGCTGTGGCAACTACATGTGCCAGGTCCCAATCCAGGCCACCCCCATGGTCATGAACCAGGCTCCAGTCCTTCTTGGCCCAGTTCTTTTTCATTGGTGTGGCCTTGGCTCAGCTTTGGGCCAGCTTCAGGGCATGCATCATGTTATCAGATACTGCAACATGACCTGAAGCTGCATCATTTTGCCCATGTGTTTCAGACCAATAGTTGCCCTGAATTTCAGTGACAACTACAGGAGTGGAGGAAGGGTCCAGATGCCAAGGTTTTATGGGGAGCAGTGCACATGTACGCATGCACAGAGACACACCATGAGATTGCCAGTGTGGATCAATACAGAACTGTAAAAATAGTGTTGTTATTATAGTATTCTTTAAAATGGTAATTCCCACCCTTTTTGCTATACATTTGATAGCATGCTAAACATGGATGTTAAGTCTATGAAACAGAACTTAACTGGAAGTAACTTATTTTCATGACATGTCAAAGGGTGTCCCAAAAGAGAGCAGTGTGCTTCACAGAACTGGAGAGTAAGCAAGGCTAACTTTAGGCAATCAAGGCAGGATATGCAGCACACACACACAAATGTCACCCAGCAGGCAGTATCAGCTGGTGAGGGCAGATTTCCACCACTATTTATTATGCATGCTTACCATCTGCTACCTAAGGGAGCTCCCTCCTCTTAATAATAGGACTGGCCCTGAACAGGCTCCCTATTCTGCTTATTATGGAGTTTTAAGTTCAGTCTTATTTATACCTCTATTAAAAATATTGTTGCATCTCTTGTTGTTGTTTTTTTTTCCTCTCTCTCTCTCTCTCTTCTTTTTCATTTTATTGAATCACAAAATCACTGAGTTGTAAGGAACTGCAAGAAGCATCTAGTCCAACCCTCTCTCACACTGGAATACATATCTAAAGCATTCTTGAGGAATGGCCACCCAGACTATTTTTAAGGACCCCCCCCACACACACACACACACAAAAGGAAACAGACTTTGCTGGTGTCAAACAATTGTTAATGTCATGAAGTTCTTCCTAACCTTCTACATGACACCCCATCAGGTATTTAAAGATGGCTATCATGTCGCCTCTCAGTTTTCTCCAAGCTAAACATATTCAGCTACTAAGCCATTCCTCATATGACTTGATTTCCAGAACTTTCACTGTCTTAGTCACTTTCCTGTGGACATATTCCACCTTTCAGGATCCTTCTTGAACTGTAATGTGTACAGCTGGCCCCAAAAATGTACCCTACTATTCTTGTGAAGCAGAAGAAAATTCATTCCCTGCAATTGCTACTAGGGTCACAGTATCTTATCAGCTTCTTTTCCAGCTCTGCTAACTGAGTTACACCAGGGATATCCCCAACACAATAGCTTGCATCAGTATAGTCATATTACTGAAGCTGCATGTCTTGAGCCAAACTGTATGTCTTCAATCGAAGGTTAAACTTTTGGAAGAAGGTTAAACTTTCAAAAGACACTGTAAGATTGCAGTCCTGGGATGGAAGGATCATCCATTTTATTTTCTATCTTCACTCGTTCTATATTTTGATTGGATCTTTGCTCCTTTCATTCTAACACTTCATCTCCTTTACTTATTTAGTTAGATGTTATGTGAGCACATCCTTGCAGGGCTACAGAACTGCAGCTGTATGAACTAAAATGTTCTTCCCCATTATTTTATAGTTAAAATATTTTTAACCTGAAATTTAAAATACTTAAAAAGCAATAGTCTGTTTCGATAAACTAAAAAGACAAAAGGCCTTGTGTCATCCATAGCCCAACCCTAGCCCTATTTATTCTAGTGTCAGACATATTCAGAGTGCTGAAGTGCAAAGATATATCATTGAATACTAAAGTTAGGATTGCACATTGTATTTCCAATTTCTATGTATGGCTGTGAAAGCTAGACAATGAAGAAAGCTGATAGGAAGAAAATCAACTCATTTGAAATGTGGTGCTGGAGAAGAGGTCTTTGGATATGGTGGATTGCTAAAGAGACAAATAAATGGGTGTTTGAACAGAACCTTTGCTAGCAGCCAAGATGACTAAACTGAGACTGTCATACTTTTGCCATATCATCAGAAGACATGACACAATAGAAAATGCTATAATGCTTGGGAGGGTAGAAGACAGTAAACAAAGAGGGAGATTACATTCTAGATGCACTGACTAAGAAAGCCACAACCCTGAATCTTCAAGAACTGAGCAGAGCTTTTCATGACAGAGTGACCTGAAGGTCTCTCTTTCATAGGGACACCATAAGTTAAAGTCAACTTGGCAGGAGTTAAAGAAAACTGTGCACCCTGAAAGTGAATATATTTTATCATATGCTGTATAATGCCAGTAGAAACAAAAAAAAAAAATACATAGAAAACAGGAGTTTTGTGGTACCACTAATGTCAAGCAAGTTATTTCAGCATGGACTCCAACTCATTTCTTCAGGGACAAGAAGTATATCTGAATTGGCATCTGAAGTCCATAAAGGCTAATAGTGAAAAGAATGGTTGACTCTTAAAGGTATTGCCAGATTAACACATCTGTCTCTTTGAATATGTTGTTGTTGCTGTTCTTGTTGCATTACCATACAATCAGATTCCCATTTCCCATTGGAAGGATAGGAAACATCTTGTGTGAGGTGCCAGCTCACATATATGAAATATGATGCAAGCTCCTGAAGCTCTAGATGTTTGTGATTCCACTACTACATGCAGATTGCATCACGGAAGAAGAAGAAGAAGAAGAAGAAGAAGAAGAAGAAGAAGAAGAAGAAGAAGAAGAAGAAGTTGTAGTAGTTGTAGTAGTTGTAGTAGTAGTAGTATCTGAAACCATTGGAAAATGAGTTCAGGTGACCAGGAATATAGTTTGAATCTGAATAGTTCAGGTGACCAAGAATATAGTTGTATCTGATTTCCTGTGCTGTGATAGCCTTTACTGCAGTTACAATGCGAAAACTGAGGTACCTATTGGTGCAGAAATGTGGTTCATATGTTAGTGAGTACTACATCTCTCATTCAAAGAGGCAATATTTTTACACAGCATGAATTTCAGCCACATTACTTGTGGGTCATAGATGCACATATGCTACTGATAAGAATTCTGGTGTTGTTTTTTTTAAGAAAACAAGTTTTATGGCATCTTAAAGACCAATACATTTATTATGTCATAGGCTTTTGTAGAATGGAATCCACATCATCAGTTTACAGTGAGTTATCTCAAGCTATGGATATACGTACAAATCCACAAATACACAACTGGTGTTGAGAAAGTGACAGTGTGCTGAGATGGGGAGAATGCAGAAAGTGTCATTTTATTGATGGTGGCCACTCACAAGATGGTTAATGCTAATCACAAACATCTTGACACTTATGTATAGTGTGATTTGTTAGGTGGGGAAGGAAGATTTTTTAAAAAATTAATTTTGATTCTTCTACCACCTGATCTCTGCTCTGAGACCATGAGTATAAACATAAAGTTGCTTATTTCTCTACCAGTCCTGAAAAATACCAAAATCAAGACTCAGCACATGCAAATGAACATCACCCAGGGTCAGGGGGTTTCCCAGCAGACAATGGATCACTATTTAAATAGACACAAATCCTCCTTCCATATCTTCCCACCCTGAGGTCTTGCCATTCACCAACAAACCAACATAAAGATTAACATGCAAATTGGTTCCTCTAAACAAAGGGTCACACAGTATATATACCCCACACACCTCCATGCCACCATTCTTTGAAGATGCCAGACATAGATACAAGTGAAATGTCAGGAATAAATTCTTCTAGAACACAGCCACATAGCCCGAAAAACCCACAAAAAAACTACTGTTTATTTTTACTAGTGGTATGTGAAAAGAAAGAAATACTAGAAAATGCCCGATAATAAGACAGACAGATCTTCAACAAATAGGTCTATGCCACTCAGTTGTCAAAAGCAGGATCCTTTATATTCACTATGACTGATGTCTGTGTTGTAGACATTTGTACAAACAAGAGCTGGGAAAAATATTTTCATTCTTTCTGTAAAGAGTATCACTTTAATGGTAAAGCACGTCAACAAATGCTTACTACTATATTATATGTTTGATGGTTCCTGCCACTGCAAACATAAAATGTCACAGAAGTTTTTGCCAGGCCATTCCAATCAACTTGCAACCTGAAAGGGATCATTATAAAACTTTCCTCTACAGATACAGTAATTAAAATTTAGTAAATAGATTTGGGACTTCGTTTTAATCATCATGTATAATTCTGTATGCCGCATCTCACCACAGCTGCATTAAGAATGTATTTTCATATAGTCTTCCAATTGTGACTTGCTTTTGGAAGTTAGGAAATAATAAGTCAAAATGAAATTATTATCTATGGTAGTGACAGGGAAATAATATCTTATAGATATAACTTCTTTTTCTCTCTGTTTCTTCCTCTGTATGGAGAATTGTTTTCTCTAAATGAAAGTGGTAGTAGATGAGAAGTAGTAATTTACAATTATACTCCATCTTTCCTCCAATAATCTCAAAGCAGTATATATGACTCTCTTCCTTTATACTTGATCTTCATACAATAAACCATAAGCCAGGTTGAGAGAGAGTGAATGGTCTCAGGTTACTCAGGGAGTTTCATGGTTTAGTAGTGACTAGAACCTTGATCTCACAGGTTCCACACCAGTAATTTAGCCACTACACCACACCTGTCAAATTTAGACCCTTCCTGTTGGGTCAATATGGTTTTTATAATATGGTTATTAATGTCTCACTAACATTTTAATGTTCTCTGTCAACAAGCATTTGCAGTCCAGCTGTGAACTTGTAGCTAGACAAAGCTGCATACCCAAGATTCCCAAGTATACAAGAGAATAACTGATTTTATGTATTAACATTTGGCTAAAGAACAGAATGCTGAAAGTGGTAATAAATGGTAAGTTAACACAACAGATGTCTCTAGACAGTGATCTGAAGTTCAGAATGATGGCAACGCTTGCTGATGTCATTAAAGTTAGCTAAAGCAATAAAAATAACATCTCCAAATTGGAGGATTGGACATTATTATGGAAAATATGGCTCAAGGTAAGTGTAAAGAGGTGTACACATCAATCAGAAGAAATTCTAATCTGAGGAATATGCTGGTGAGGTTTGAGTGGGATGTAAATGGCCAAGAAAGAGATAATGGAGCTGGGGTGGATAGCTCATTGAACATGTTGATCAAGAAGAAAGATGACTTACATGTTGGAGATTGTTCAGAAAGGAAAGAAAATAAAACTTTCCATATTAGAGTACCTCTATGCACTTGGGATAATGTGCACACTAGAATTCAGTGCACTTCAAAAGTGATATTGTAGAATTGGAAAAGGAATAGAAGAGAGCAACCTTAATATTCAAAAGGCTGGAAGAAATCTTTTATAAAGAGTGATGCATAAATGTATGTGTAACATGGATGAAATGGAAAGGGAGATACATTTCTCCCTCCTCCTTAATGCTAGGACATGTAATGAAGTCTAGTGGTGGGAATTCAGAACAGGCAATGAGAAGAACTAACTGCTGAACTCAGCAGATCCCACAAGACATCATTGGAAAGTTTTTAAAAGAGGTTAAGCAAATTAATGGAGAAAACAACCACCATAATCATCATGTTACTCAACATGAATGTCATAACTCTGAAACTTCTTTCTGTTAGATATCCTGTTGCCCTCCACGTTCTTGCCTTTCAAGTACGAACATAAAATAATCTGTTTGTGCAAGGTTTTAGGAAACACCAACTGTTTTATCTGTTTTTTACTTCTGCTCGTTTTTATTTTTATTGTGCTTTAGCATCTTAGCAAACTTTTGTAATTTACCAGTATTATTTTAAATAGTTATAATTTATGCTTTTACCTGTTTCTAATTTGTAATTTTTAGTTGACCTGTGTTCTTATGCGGAATGCTGGGTTGCTGTTGTTGTGGACCTCTCCAATAGCAGATGCCTCATGCATCTGGAAACCAGTTGTTGTTGAGAATGAGTGGGAAAATGTGTTTCCTGTATTCTCTGCTTGTGGGTGCCCCAGGGACATTGGTTTGGCCACTGTGAGAAACAGTATGCTGGGCTATGCAAGCCTTTTCTCTGGCTCTGCACGTTCTTTCATATATTCTTGAATTGCCTTAAAAAGTTTTGGGAAATGAACTCTAGGAGTGAAAGCTCTTGGGCCAACCCAAGAAACATTGTGTTGGTAGGAAAGTTGCCTTCATTCATTTAAATGCAAAGGAGGTTAGATTAAGACCTTAGTGTTACATTCTGTGAAGGAGTAAACTTGGAATGAGAGTTATGAGTAAGTGGAAGTGAAGCTCGTAGAGGATTCTCATGTACTACTGGGGAGATTTCCATGTTTGCCATTGTTCAGGAAAGGTTATTAGCAGGCTATGGTACAAACGGTCCTGAAATGCTGGCGCTGCTTTTGTCTGACTACAGGATTTTTACAAGCCCTATTTTCTTTGAAAGCTGACAGCATAATGGTCTTGGACAATGCCATATTATCATCTGCATGTTCACTGGGGGAGGGGGCAGGTTCTTTTATAGGAGAGACAAGATAAAAGCAATTCACTTGAAGCTGAGCAGCAGCAGCAACAACAGCTTAACAAGAGGGAAAGAAAGACTAAAAGAGAGAGAAAGGGAACATGCATGATAAAGAGAAAAACTAAACATTGTTTGCAGAACTATTCTCTCTTTTTCTCTCTCAGATTTCTTTCACCTTTCCATTCTCTCTTCTCAGTTTCATTGTGGAGATGGCTAGCTTACTTTTCATGTCTTTGTTGTCAGATTGCCCCAGCATACAGAAGAAGCACCCTTCCTGTTGCCTATGAATCCATCACCTGAAATTTAGTATTATAAAATTATACTTTGCATTTGTATAGTTTTTTTAAAGGGCTTCAAATCTATTGGTAATTCTTACAACAGCCCTGTGAGGTAAATTGATAGCATTATTCTGCCATGTAGGAGATGAGGAAATAGGAGAGAGAGAGAGAGAGAGAGAGAGAGAGAGAGAGAAGCTTGCCCAAATCTAATAAGTTAATAGTATAAATGAAACAGAAATTAGGGACTTCCTGATTTGTAACCCAATTTTTTGGTATCTTGCTACATCTCTCATGTTGTTCTTGTTCTATACGTTCAGGTTAATTCTGACTTATGACAAGATTTATTTGGAAGAGGGTTTACATTGCCTTTGTCTAAGGTTGAAAGTATGTGACCTTCTCAAGGTCAACATGATTTCCACAATTGATTAAGGATTCAAATCCTGGTCTCCTAGAGTCCTAGTTCAACAGTCAAGCCATTACAATATATTGGCTGCCATTTATGTGAACTATGCTGCATCCATGGAAATTAAATACAGTGCACCCACACCATACCTAGGCACATCATACGCAGCTTTCAAGTTACTCTGAAGCGGTGCTGTAATACAATGAATGGTGCGTACACCTGTGGTGCACACGTTGGGCTGCGCCACAAGCTTGAGCATACACATTTTTTGCTTTACACAGGGATCCAGAACAGATGTCCACATAAGGTTAGGGCCCACTGTACCACTTTTGCAAAACATTGTCATGTTTTCTGTGTCGAAATAAACACGGCCAATTAAAGGATTGCTGAGCAGACATCAAGAACAAGTGGAAAAACAATACTGGCTAGAGCTGATGCACTTAAATCCTAAATAACTAAGTGAATTAGGCTAATTCAGACTAATTTGTACATATTCCATCATGGAACAAAATGGGTTGGTTTTATTCTAGACTGGAACTGGCACAATGCAAAGTCCTGCAGACCAGCCTTGAGATCTAGAAATAAAAAAAAATGAGCAGGGAAAATAGAAAATGTACCTTCATCATGACTATACAGTATAAGGAAAATTTTAAGTTGGTTTGATATAGAGTAGGAGAGGAAAACTGAGCTTTGCTCATTGAAATTTCTGTTGTGCAATTTTGTCACAAATCTAATCAGTGCTTTCCAACCACAGTACTCATGGGGAGGGTTTTTGTGTCAAGTCATTGATAGACAGACAGAGATATTTTAGGGATGTTAAATATTTCTATGGATCTTTACGACCTATTTAAAAGGAGAAGGCATACTCTTGGACAGGTTGCCAAGCCTTTTGTTATCCACAAAAAAGAGTGGTTCAGAGAGCTTGAAGTCTAAGAGGGGGGTCTTGAGAGAGGCCATATTTATCTAATCATTAACTGAGGACCCAGACTCATGCTGTCTTAGCAACATGTTAGTCCTGTGTTAAAATGTCTGTAATGAGACATATTGTTTTATTATTTCTGTATTTAATCTGCATTAGATAGTAGTGTGCAGAGTTTCACAGTAAAAATATGACCTCTCCTCAAAGATATTGCATTCACATTATTGACTTGTGCTTTGTAGATGTCATAGGGACATGTACAGTGAAGGCCAACTGTGTTAACCATACGTAATTGGGAAACAAAATTTCTGTATGCCTTTATGGTTTAATAGAAGTGAATAGTCATATTGTCCAGACATTCTGCTTGGTTTAGGGTAGCCAGACACCCATCTGGGATCTTAGCTGTTAAAGTAACTTTGTATCAACCAACCTGAGTCTTTTTTCTGTGCCTGCCAGCTCAAGTCTAAAATTTTCATTCCTCTGTTTTTTGTTTGTTCATTTTTGGTTTTAGTTTGTAAATTCCTCCATTTCTTTATTACAAGATTATTTTGTTCTTATGTGTGTCTAAAATTTCCTAAGAGATCAATGTTTTTTAAAAAAATAATTTTTCATTAACAGCCAAAATCTAGATTAAAAATAAAAACCCTCAAGCAAGGAGCAATTCAGCAGGTGAGCCAGTTTGTATCTTTTTTCGGTATGACCCCAACTTGCTTAAATTGTCATATGTATTCTTCATTCATTCTCAGCATTCAATTTGTCTTTATCTGTTCTATTATATCTGTGCTTTCTTAATGCATTCATCAATTGGTATCTGGACAGTAGAGCTAAGATTAATTTGAAACTGAAATGTTTTTAGTAACATTTGGTCTATTCTCCTTTTGGAACCATCAAATATCTTCCAGGAACCAGGGCTTAGTAAACTAAACAGGGCTGCTTCCGCTGCAACATGAGAAAAGGAGTGTCTGATACCACTTCAGACAATCAGTCATTCCTGTTGGAAACCTTGCCCTGCCCTCTGTGGACCTATTCTACTAAGAGAATCTTTCTTTTTAAAAAACAAAACATATTATTCATGTGCTAAAGGGCCAAACAGCTTGCAAATACATTCACCATTGCTAAGTCTGTAACATCTGAAGAGCTTATTAAAAAGCCATTAAAGCTAACCATATAATTATTATTATTATTATTATGTTAAACCCCATGTTGACTTCTGATATGAGCAGAGACACTGGTGTTCAGATTTAAAAAGAAGAAACAGAGCTTCAGTACTATAATATTTCAGTCATTCATCAGTGACTTACTATGCCAGCCTTCGCTAATTCTGGATTTATCAGAATCAATAGCTCCAAAAGAGCAACTGATAATTTCCATTTCACTCCCATTGAGTCAAATGTCTAGGAATGGACCATATATTAACCCTTGGCCATTTCCTCTACAATTCTAATTTGGGTTGAATGGCTGCTTAACACAAAAAAAAGGAAATTATGTCAGCAAAAGAAAGAGAAAAGTATGACAGAGATTTGCATATAAGCACACTCCCCCAGTGACATGACTGAAGTGGTTTTGCCTTCCCAAAACATTGTCCAAATGCCATAACAGGGTACATCATAACATTGTCATCTGGCTAGACTGAACTGGCCTTCTTCACCATTTCTGTCCCCATCCATCTACCTCTATGTAGCATGTGAATTTCCAGTTGCCTTTTGGGGCTGAATAGGAAATTTTTCTGTCTCATGTTTGGCCATTGATATGTTTCATATACTCCATAAATAATGTCCACATATAATGTTCATATATAATCCATATATAATATAGATGCAAACTCCAGGAAAAGAGATTCCAGCTCAACATTAGGAGGAATTTCCTGACAGTAAGGGTGGTTCGACAATGGAACACACTCCCTCGGAGAGTAGTGGAGTCTCCTTCCTTGGAGGTATTAAACAGAGGCTGGATGGCCATCTGTCAGGGATGCTTTGATTGAGAGTTCCTGCATGGCAGGGGTTGGACTGGATGGCCCTTGTGGCTAATAATAATAATAATAATAATAATAGGATTTATTTCTATTCTGCCTTTTCCAGTGGGGAATCAAAGCGGATTACAGCAGTCAAACAGTTTCATTAATATACCGCTTCATACCACCTAAGGAGTGTCTAAGTGGTTTACAACTGTAAGCTACTTGCCCCCAACAATCTGGATACTCATTTTAGCGACCTCAGAAGGATGCAAGCCTGAGTCGAGCTTGAGCCCTTTTGCTGGTATTGAATTTGCCACCTTATGGTTTTGAGTGAGTGGCTGCAGTACAGGCATTTAACCACTGCACCTTCCAACTCTATGATTCTATGATTCTAATTCATACAATGTATCAGCCTTTTGGCTACAGCTCGCTATTAGGCAAACTGGTTAAACATCTCTTACATGTCACTCCTGGTTGGATGCGGGTACTTCATTTCAACTGGTTTCTCTTTTTCTCTTGGAAGGCTTCCAGTGGCATTGTAAGGTGAAAGATTTCACCCATTTCCCTGTCATTACTTCACCAGCTTGGAGGGAGATGTGAAACAGGTTTTGTCCCAAGATGACTTCCTGAAGAAAACATGCTAACCAGTGCCTGGGGGAATCCCATGTCCCTTCAAGTGATCAGACTCAGGCAAATCACAGGTTTTGTACCATAGAGTTTGAGCTCAAAAGTCTCTGGTTGTTCCCAAGACCTACCTTAATTGGGTTCCCACATACCAATTCATGCCTACAGGTCCCATTGGATGATGCATTGCAGATTCCTCAGGTTAATGTTGTGGCCATATTTCACCAGTTCCATGTCTGTCATTATCCTTTGGGTGGGAGGGCAACTTGCCAATTTTCTTTTCTATGTTTAAATGCAAGCTTAGAAATAAGTACTATAATGGATATAGAAATAAAATACAGCTCATCACAGTAAGATGAACTGGGACCAGTCAACCTAATGGGCCTCCTTGCTTAGTCTACAGTCTTCAAGTCCCCTTCCATCTCATCTTATTTTAAAAATTGATTTTGGATTTGGCAGCACTTGAAGGACAGGATACCTTCAAACAGAGGACTGCCTTCGTCAATGTAAGGCACTGATTTAGGGCTGTTGAGAATATTAATTTGAGGCCAGGTTATATATAAGCTTCTGAGGCTATTAAACTTAACTTGAAAGGTTGATGTATTTTAGACTCCTTCTCCCAAACCTCTAACCCATCTCTGATTCACTTCAGTATCTAAGATGGACAACACCAGTGGCTACATGAAGATTCTCCTTGTACATGCTAGTGTCCCTGCTTTGAAAACTAATGTACTAATTTACATTAGAACAGTAGGCAGGCTATGGAGAAAGGTAAGGAGAGAAACATCTCCCCCACTTAGTCTTTTGTTGTCATCATTGCCAACACACCAGCCTTTTAAAAAAATGGGTTAAAAGGAGCGTAGAGGGTGGAAAAGGTGAGCTTCATTCCCTCACTCCTTGCCTGAAGCTTGGCTTGAGGAAAAGCAACTTTGCCAGAAACAAAGCCCTAAGTTGTATGGTATGAGGTGGCCTGGGGTATAGATTCTAATTTAAGACAAAGGTAGTCCCTCACAGATAACATAAATTGCTTCCCATTCCCACTATTAAATGGCTAAATTTCCTATGTGGTAGAATTCAAAGATATAGCCATGTTAGTCTGTAGAATCAGTATGTAGGGAGATGGGATCATACTCTACAATGTTCAGCAGATGAAAAGAAGAGCATACTGGAAACAAACTTTTAAAAAAAAATACTAAGGATCATGTAGGTCCTTAGGAATTATACAGATTTTGGGACAGATAGATTCAACCTAATAAATTGTAGAAAAGTGAGGTTCTGCCACAGAACTGAAAACACCTACCATTTCTGCTATTCCTCCCATTCAAGGCCAAGATTGCATGATAATGGGGCAGAAAAAAGATGGTGGTGGCTGCTACAGTCAGGGCAAACACTGAACCTTTTTTCAGAGGTGCATATGTAGGATTGTGCCATTACCTTCCTGGAAAGGGAACCAAACATTTGCATCAATAAGGAGAAAATACATCACCCCTCCATATTCATGGATTTTTTATCAATGGATCCAAGCATCCACAACTTGAAAATACCTGTATTTTAAATATTTTCTGGAATTCCCTCCCTAAGGAGGCCAAGATGGCTCCATCCCAGCTATCCTTCTGGCGGCAGGTAAAGACGTTTTTATGCTGCCAGGCTTTTATGTGACATGGATGCTGTTTTGTTTTTGTTTTTAAAGAGTTTTAAATTTTAAATTTAAATTATGTAATGTTTTTAATTGTTTGAATTGTTTAATTGTTTTTAACCTTGTACTTTGCAAGCTTTATAGTGTTTTAACTTTGACTGTTTTAGATTTGTTAGCCACCTTGAGTCCCTATACTGGGAGGAAGGTGGGATATAAATAAACATAATATTACTAATACTAATAATGAATGTCATTTTCAAAAAGCAAACCTTGATTTTACCATTTTATGTAAAGGGCACCATTTTACTGTGCCATTGTATTTAATGGGACTTGAGCATCTATGGATTTTGGTATCTACAGAGGGTCTTGAAACCAAATCCCAGTGGATACCAAGGGCCCACTGTATATGGGTGAAATAGTCACAGAGATTTAACAGGAGAATAGGTATCGTTTATAGCCCACTGTATATAGTTGGAACATATGGAAAACCCAATTGTGGCAATGCATAGGGAAGTTACTTTTAGACTACACCTTCTAGAATCCTCCAACCAACATAGCCCAATGGATCCTGGCTGTTGTAATCCAAAAAATAACATTTCCAAGTTTTGATCTGTGGAGAAGTTCTACTTATCTATGTTTGCATATTTGGGATGCCTTATTATTCCAAGCAACACAGAAGTTTTCCCTCTCCAGAGTGCTTGGCTGCCCCATAATCCCTTCCCAGCTGTTGTTGACTCCTCTTGTTTGGGAGTCACCTTCACTGTCTGCTTTGTCCAACTTTTTCTAAGTCTCTAGCTGACAACTCTGCCTTTCAGGGCTGTGGGGCGTCTCTTCTCTTTGCCCTTTCCTCTCTATTCACCTTACTTTGCTAGCACACTCCTGCATGCAATCAAGTACCTGGCACAATT
Organism: Urosaurus nigricauda; assembly: GCA_034509955.1. Taxonomy (NCBI): domain Eukaryota; kingdom Metazoa; phylum Chordata; class Lepidosauria; order Squamata; family Phrynosomatidae; genus Urosaurus; species Urosaurus nigricauda. The sequence goes on from JAOEGL010000003.1 coordinate 38,195,871, forward strand.
ATTGCAAGCAGTGGGGATCTCACAAGGGAAGCATACCAGTTAACATGTTAAACCAAAAGGAAACAGCAGGCCAGAGTGTTCCATGCTTTGGCATAAAAAATGGATGATCTAATATTTTATTCATCAAATTCTCCTTCTTCATTTTTCTTTCATTTTCCCTCCCCCAAGATCACGCTCCAGCTCCTGTCACGCTTCTTTCCCTTGTTCTCAATAATGATGGCTGTATTATGCAGTTTTCCTTTAAGATGCCTTCTGGCCTCCCCCCTTTAAATGGAACCATTGAATCTTTCCCTCCTGGTGGACTATTTTTTAATCTCTGCTGGTTTCAATAGCACCGCCTTCCTTTGGTTGGGCGGGCTGTATGCAAATCCATTCCCATATGGAATTAGGAACATTATGAAGATATATAAGCTCTTTGAAATTTTTATTCGCTCACTCAGCAACAGCAACAGTACTGCTGCAGAATTTGGAGCGACACAAATGGATGCTTAGCTATCAGAATGAACAGGGATGCTTTTGAAAAGGCTACGATGACATAAAGACATTTGAGCTATACATTCACTTCAGCATCATTCATCTAGCATTATTTGAAGGCTTTTTAAAGGTGGCAGAAGGCGCAGTATTAGCCTAAGGAAATCCACCCCTTTTCTTAATGTTTGATTGCAAATTCAGGATGCAGCTAAATCAGGGGTAGGAACCATATGGTTCTTTAGATGTTGCAACTTCCAACATTGTATTGCTGGTTAGGCCAGGCAGTCCAACAACAGCTGGAGGGCTACTTTCCACCCCTAAGCCAGAGCACCCTTGATAGATGTCTATCTAGCCTCGGTTTATATCTGCAATTATTGCTCATGCTGATTATAATAAGATCCTGAAATGTGGTGCCACACATGTTAATTCAGGCAACAACATACAAGTAATAGAAACTTTCTAGTTTCTTACTGGTTGATGTGATGACAGGTAAAGGCATGATGGATTAAGATAGGATATTCCAGAGCAATATTGTGTACACCGCAGAGAGGACAAGGAAGATTATCACAAAGGGTAAAGGGCGGAATGCTTCCATCCTTACCTCATCCTTATGGAACGATCACACAAAGAGTTTCCCATGATGTCTGTAATTATCCTGTCCTTTTGCCATTCTTATCACACAATCAAGATAAGATTTTTAGACGACATCATGGTTATCCATCTGTGAAGTGGCATGGCACCATCACTGTGTATGAATGGAAAATCCTGTTATTACAATGACAGGGTCACTGACAGGAGAAGGATGGAATAAGCGCAGACATGATAAGGATGTAGTAATGACAGGGTAAGGCTGAGAGTGATCCCTCCTTACCCCGTGTGATAATCTTCACGGTGTCACAACTGAGATTTGTTAATGTGGATCTCTTTTGCTGCCATCATAATCAGATAGAGGACTGCCTTCTACTAGTAGGAGGGTCACTTTGGCAAATTGTTTTCACCTGTGGTGGAATAACTTCCCATCAGAAATATATTTGGATGAATTAATCTTTTTAAAAATCTGTATGAATTACATTTGTATTCTACCACAGGTCCATTATTTTCCACATCTGCTCAATTCCAATAGAATAAGCTTTTATTTATTTTTTTACAAAACTCTGCATGACCATTTTTAAGTACTCATTGAAATATGCATTTGAACCACATGTTGTTTTCAAAAATTATGCATTGTTTAACATGTTTTTAATGTTTTGAACAAATCAAATCAAAGAGAGATACACAAAACCCAAGAAGAGGACAAAGCAAGTTTATTAATATTATATCACATTTTGAAATTGCGTGATCCATCCTTAGGGGTAGTGATGTGATATATATATATATATATATATATATCACATCACTACCCCTAAGGATGGATCATGCAATTTCAAAATGTGATAGGGTGCAATAAATGTTCATTGTTGCTATTTTGGAGAACTATTTTCTTTTCTTCCTACATTTCCTTAATCCACAGCCTGTGTCAGAACATAGAGAAGGACATGCAAATGTCAGTGGGATTCCAAGTATGTAAATAACTTGATTTGGGAGTGCAGGCCAGTTCACTTTTGAATTCAGAACTTTTTTTATCAAGCATCTCAAATTATAAGCAGGGCATGTCTGGTCAATTGGTCATTTTAAGACAACCTTGAAATCCTTTCTTTTTAGCTTGAGAGTTATTGTGGTCTGTTTTCATTCCTTTCACCCACATGAAAGCTACAATTTTACACCCACGTATCTGACAGGAAGTCTCATAGAATTCTACACAGATTTCTTCTGAACAGACAAGCATACTTTTGTACTCTAAATTGGTGTTTTTGCTAATTGTATTTTTTAATTAATAGATTGTATTTTAATTGCCAACTAGCCTTGCTGAAACTCATGTTGCAGACTATATCAGAAAACAGACTTTGGATTCAACAATGAATATTCACACCAAATAAAATATTGAATATATATGTTGTGTAGTCTAGGGTTATATTCTAGGGAAAACAACTGGGATGGACGATACCAAGAATAAGATCCTAGTCTATCATAATGTCAATTTATTATTGGCAATATTTGACTTTGGTTATGCACACATCCATTCCAGTGTTCGTGTCTTAGTTCTTCATTTTAATTATAGTGGGTCCTTGGTCTTTTGTGGGGTTTGGTTCCAGGACCCCATGTATGCCAAAATCCATGAATGCTCAAATCCCACAAAATACAATGGCACAATAAAAAGGTGTTCCTTATATAAAGTGGCATAATTGATATTTGGTTTTTGTAATTTATATATAAATATAGTAATATATGGATTTTCAATCCATGAATGGTTGAATCTGTGGGCAAATAATCCATGAATAGGGAGGGCTGGCTGTACTAACCATTAAGTATATTTAATGTAGTAATTTATTTAAACACTTATATCTTCCCCTATATCATAAAATCTCATGCAATGTACCATGAAATCAAACTATTTTAAACAGTGTAAGCATTTAAAATAAAAAAATGTATGTAATACATTTATGTTAATACATTTCATAATCTAAATTATTATTGAACAACTTAAAAATCAAAAAGAAGATTTTAAAATAAAATCGGGAGAAAGGCAGGATATAGATTAGATAAATAAACATACCCATGTGTAGATTTGGACAGAGACTTAGTGCCTGTACAGACAGGCCAAAATAAAGCTGCTTCGGGTCACTTTGGAGGTATGCTGCTTAAATGATGCATGTGTCTTAAGTGGCCAGAAGCCGTGCCAAAGACACATTCCAGTCCTAAGGACTGGAATGCAGCTTTGACACGGCTTCTGGCCTTTTAAGATGCATGTGTCATTTAAACAGCATACCTCCAAAGTGACCGAAAGCATCTTTATTTTGGCTTGTCTGTACAGGCCCTTAAACACTAAGGACTTCACTTGGCAGCTTGTGTCAACATCATTTGGGCCTCCAACAGGAGGGCATTCCAAAACCAGAGCAACACAACAAAGAAGGGCCTGTTCCATGTCCACCTACACTGTATTTCTTCTATTCATGGGATACAGAGAAGAACCACTCCATCAGAGCTCACTGCTGAGATGAGGGTATATACAAAACCATTCCTTAGGTGACAAAGCATGAGGCCATTTTAGATTCTACATATCATCCCAAGCCACTTGAACTCAGGCAGGAAATGCATTGGCAGCCAGTGTACATCATTTAAAAGCAATAAGTTGTTCCTGTGAGTGATCTGGCTGCTGCATTTTTCACTAGCTTCAAATTCAAACTCATCTTCAAGGGCAGACCCACATAGTGTACCCTACAGCTGTCTAATCAGACAGTTAATATGTTCAGCAGTTTACCCTTGACCAGGAAGGACTGTTATCTATTGAGCCAGTTGAAGATTATCCCAGACAATTCAAACCACGCCTGGGCTTTCAGTTACAGAAATGCATCTGAGAATACCTCCAAGTACCTGGTTTTTCCCCTCCACCAACATCGGCAGATAGAATGTTTTCATTCATATCAGGGACTAACTATACTGAACAACCATTATCTTGGGGATACAGAGAAACAGTCATATTTCGTGGCCAGTCACACCAAAGAGCAATGGACAAATTCACTGGAAAATCAAAGCTGTCTTCCAGACAAAAAGATGGCTGCATAACTAGTGTCAGCTCAGGGGTGCGCATACTATGTAAAATACAAACACTGTATTTTTCATACACACACGCATACACTTTCCGTGTGCACACAGTCCTGCCACACACACACACACACACACAAAATCTCAACATAGACAGAGAAAGAATAGTCAAAAATATTTGATCATTATTGTAAAGGAAATCCCAATGAGAATTCCCTTGCAATGAGCATCTTTGCAGTTTTGGCCTTTTCTGTACCAGAACACTCATGAGATTTTGTTTTATTTTATTTTGCACATAAAATAGTATATTCTGTGCAAGAATATCATTTTCTGTGCAGAAAATATGATTATCAGCACAAAAAGCAACATGTCTACGCAGAAAATTTCATTCTCTATGCAAATCCCACCCTCACTATTATTTTCCATGGAATAAGTCCCAAACTGTGACTAGTCCTTGAAAAGAGAGATTTTAGGAACTTTATTGCAGCAGTGAAAAAAACAGCTAATTTATTTATTCTTACATGCAGGAATTAAATGTATGAAGATCTATATCCAAGTCTCAACACACACACATATGAGGTGGTATCCAAAAGTTTTAATTATCACTTTTTTAAAAAATTGACAAAGTTTATTTTGATTGGTAGTTGTTAACTTATCTCTATGTAGTCACTATCTAGATTTATACATTTTCCCCAGTGTATCTTGACCCTCTGAACACCTGATATTGTAGCAGTCTGCAGATTGTGCCTGACAAGGATTTTACACTTTAGTCACTTCTGACAGAGCCAATCACAAAAATAAAGGATGCAATGAGTTGATTTTCTCAGCAACGTGCACTTAGGGACCAATGATGACACTAAGAAAATGTCATCAATACGCCATAATAACTTCCAGGTGATAATTATTACTTTATGATACCCCCCTCGAAAGGCGCAATCTGCAGACTTCTACAATATCAGGTATTTGGGAGGTCAAGATACGCTGGGAAAAATGTATAAATCTAGATAGTGACTACATAGAGATAAGTTAACAACTACAAATCAAAACAAACTGTCAATTTTTTTAAAAAATGTGATTATTAAAACTTTACGATACCCCCTTGTACACATACACACAAACACATATCTCAGTGCACTCCTGTTCCCTCCCCCTCGACCTCCACTGAGATTATTGGTGACCTGACGCTACTAGCAGCAAATAAACAGTAACCTCAGTACTGGGATACAATACTTTCCTTTCCCCCCTTCACTGGGCTTCAGATCAGGGGGGGGGGGTGGTACCACTGGTGTCGAGGACTAAGCAAGGGCTGCATGCAGCCTAGTAGTTGTGAATATCTAATGGCACTTCTACTTCCTTTCTTAACAAATAATCGCAGTACTGGCAGAGTGGTATTTTTCTAGTCATTAGTTCACTCATTTACTTATTTAAGAATTAATAATCTGCTTTTCAACTAAAATGGAAGGCAATAAAATCTTAATACACATTTTAAACCACAATTTATCCAGTCATTTGAGCAAAGGTATTTTTCATTAGACCTCAGGTTTCTGCATGGAAACAAATTATGTCATTTCAAATCATTTTCAATGAACACCATACCATGGCAATGTTGTTCTTTGTGACATGCCACAAAGGAAAGAGCTTGAATTTTGTACAGTGATACATAGTTCATGGATATAAAAGCCACAATGAAAGAACATCTGTAGAGTGTAGATTCTGACATTTGGACTTGCAGTCTTTTAAAAGAGGCACTGTTTAGAGTTTCCTCTTAACAGGCAACCTCTGCCCCATGAACCTCTGAAGTTCTCACCATCAGCTGCCTTTTAGTCAATCAAATGAATATGAGAGACCTAACATTCTTCCAACACTGGCAGCACTGTAGTAGGGCAAACCTATATTCACCAATGTGTCAGATGCTTTTAGCCTTCAAAAAGGCTAAGCTTGGTTTATGTTCCCTGGGGTGCTCACACAACCATTACATTGTTTTCTCTGTTTTCAGTTTTGAAAATGGTGTAATTCCCAAAATTGAAAGGACACATAATCCATACTGGATATGACCCTTAGCAATTTCCTGACTGGCTTATCAGCCTTTCTCTATTCATTTTCATGGGGCTATAGTGTAAGATGGACCCAATTTCCCAGTTGAAAAACAGGGCTGGGAGGGGGGGACTTCCCTAGAAACTTGAGATGCCACTACCAGTTGGAGGCAATAGTACTGGGCTGAACAAGTGTTCTCATTTGATACAAGTCAGTTTCATTTGTTTGTTAGTAGTTTTTATGAGGAATTCTCCCATTGTGACACGCACATCCAAATCTGCACACACATGCATACAGCTCCCAAGTATCCTTCCCAGATCATTGTTTTAGATCTCTACAGACAAAATTCAGAATAGCTACCATGCCCTAACATGCCATGGAATCTTATTTGAATTTGTCAAAGAACATGTCATACTGCATGGTAACACAGACATTTCTCTGTATGCATAAATCTTTCATCATTTGATCTTATTTCAGCTTCTCTACCTTTTGATGTTTCCTCTGCTGTAGCTTGTGATAAGATTTTTTTTAACTGCTTGGCTGGGATAATCTTGTCAAGTATAGGGTCAAAAGTACATTGGCCAGTGAGCTATATCTTCCTCTCAAGAATCTACGAATGCTGTAAAGGGTCTTAAGGGCTTAGGGAGATCTGGCAGGAAAGAAAATATTTCTGTTTCTTCACTGTAAAGTATTACTACGTTGGATTCTTTTTATTCCTTTCCCTATAACTCCCTAATTGAAACAGCATCACTGGCTACTAGTTCATTTCTGGATACAATTCAAAGGGTTCATTATGACCTATAAAGTCTTATATGGCTTAGCTATAGGCTGAAAGATCATATCTCCTTGGTTGAATCTATTTGAATTTCAGTATCCTTGGGGAAAGCTTTGCTTCAGTCATGTGCCATCACATGCCTGTCTAGAGGAGACACAGTAGGAAACCTTCACAGTGTGCCTCTCTGCTTATAGAATACCCTCCCATGGGAGGCTAGTCTCTGGTGGTGCAGTGGTTAAATGCCAATACTTCAGCCACAACATTGTAGTTCAGTCCCAGGGCTCCAAGGTTGACCCAGCCTTCCATCCTTTCATAGGTCAGTAAAATGAATACCCAGTTTGTTGGGGGCAATTGTTTAGAGAGTTCACTATGAAGTAGTATAGAAATGTAAATGCTATTGCTAGTCTGGGTTCCTCTTTGCTTTGCTTTCCTTTTGCCATCAAGAAAAGACTTTTTTCCCCTCATTTTAACAGGCATTCAAAATTTAATTGGTTGCAGGAAGTCTTTTTAATGGGGTGTGTGTGCTTTATTTTTATCTTTATTGTTATGTGCTTAAATGATTCTATAGCTTTGTAAAATTAATGGCATTTTAATACAATAATGTATGTAATTGTAGTTTAACTTTTTATATCAGGTTGTTAACTTTATTTTGTTGAATACCTTGGATCCCATGTCAGGAGAAAGATGGGGTAATAAACCAGCTAGCTAACCAACCACGTTACAGATCTTTGGCCATTGGTACTTTCTGTTTGTGTCCTCCAAAAGGGGATGATAGAGGGGTTTTTTTCCAGTTCCAGTGCCAGTTTCCAAAACTTTAGTTTACTCAGTACTAATCGCAGAAGGTAAACCATTATCTCAATTATTGCTGGGGATGTGGAGTGATAGAGTGTGTCCATTTTTTCTGTATGTAGACATGTGTGTTGACATGAGAGAGAAAACTACATTCCTAAAAGATAACACATAAATAGTACTGAAAATTTTATCTTATCTCCAAAAGACATAGTGAGACACAGCTGATTTCAGGGTCTCATATATGACTGCAACTTTTTTATGGGAACAGATACCCAATCATTATCATCATCATCATCAATCACCTGGGCCACACCCACCTTCCCTCTAAAGCCTTCAAAAGCTGAGGAAGAATTAGGGCTGCAGAGAGCTTGCTGGGCTACACCCACCATCATTATTTATAATCCACCTTTCCCCCAGACTGAGACTCAAGGCAGCTTACACATTTAAAAGATTACAACTGAAAACATACAAAAATTGAGCGTTAAAACCGAATTAAACTAAGAACAATATTTTTTTTAAAAAAAATACACTGTAAAAGATTTTAAAAACAATAAACAACACAATTAAAACAACACAGCATTTACAGCCCTGTTTCAGTTCTAAAAGCCTGTCTGAAAAAGAAAAGTTCTGGCCCGATAATGGAAGGACAGCAAGGAGGGGGCCTCAAAAAAGGGCCTTTCTTGTGTTCTGAATATCTGTATCTGTGAAGGTGATAGGATTCAGAGAAAGGCCTCTCCTGTGGATTTCAGGTTGCATAAAGGCTTATATTGGGAGATACAAGGGCTAAACAGATCAACAGTAAATGGTGGCATCAGGCTGGAGTGGGGGCATGGTGATTACATGCCGGCCACCCCAATTTCTCCCTGATGTCAGCATTTAGATGTGCTGCACCAAAGAATTGGTGAAAAGCTGCTGCCGCCACTGCAGCAAGGGTCACTTTTTGCCAGCTCTAAAAGGAGCAGCATTTTGCAGTTTCTTTTAGAACCAGCAAAGCACTGGATCAGGCTTGTGGCATGAAGGATGCCACTCTATCGGGACAATCTGTCAGTTCTCTGGAAGGAGATCTTTTCCTTGGGATATTTTCATAGTCAAAATGCAACATTTCTGCCAGACAGTAGGCAGGGCCAATATAGTCCACACCTCCTCTTGTCCCAAGTGAAGATATTTTCTTTTCATATTGTTTCTAAAAATCTGTAATAATTAAAAAAAACTTTAATGAACACAGTTAATGTCCTATTCTGAAAATGTGTTGAGAAAGCACTTTTATCATATTAGCATATTTGCCAGGTTAATGTAGTGTACTTAATAAGATAAATAAAGCTTGTCATATTTCAGGCAAATTTTAAGCAGAGAATTCAAAACCATTCTGAAAGCCCTAATCTGTAAGCATTTGCCCTGCCATGCTGAAACATTAACCCCTGAGCTCCTATGGGAATTTAGAGCATCATCACAACATAAGAAGAAAGCTAATGCTACAAGCTGATTCTGTGGATTGAAAGTCAGAGGTGCTGATGGGAGTGTGTGATCTTGGCACTATTCTGATATTATGAACATTTGTTTGTGAAATCAGTTGAAGCAGAGATGGCTGCCAAGATAGGGACAGGACAATCTGTCTATTTCTTGCATGTGTTTATGTTGGTTTTTTCATCCTGTTCCTGTATTAATATGTGAATTGTTGGGAGAAGGGGAATTATGAAATTTCACATTTAAATATGCATTTTAAATAAACTTTCTTTAAAAATATGCTTTTCTAAATATATTTGATACCCTTTTGAGCCAATAACTGTATCTTAATATTCAGAAGCACAGATGGTGGATGGATAGATGGTAATGAAAATGCAGGTATTAAGATATAGCTTATGGGTACAGACAACCATTTTGTTATATATTTACCATGTGCCCATGGTCTAATGGCAAGTCAAAGCTTTCATATCACCTGTAAGGGTAAAACAGAGATCTCCACACGCACACATATGCAGAGAAAGAGGATGGGAGGGAAAGTAATTTCCTCTGAATACAATTCTTTGGTGGTAGGACTTACATGTAGAAAAAGAAGCAGCAAGTTTGTATTGATATGGACATAAAATGTTACTGCCATTCAAGTAGGGACAGTGAACACAGGTCATTCCCATGTGATATATGTATAAGAAACTAGATAACAGGTATATGCTTTCCAGAAGGATAGCCATATTAGACTCCTGGAACCAAAACAAGAATCTTGTGGCAAACACATAGCATATATTTCATGCCCAGAGGTTAGCATTGCAGTCAATATCTGTCTTGGCTACTGATACAGATACACAAGTTCTTTCTGTAATCATTCTTGAGCTATTAGCATTAGTAATAGGATGCAATGGCATGCATAACAGCTAGGAGAGTGAGCCACAGCTGGAAAGCACTGCTAACATGGCAAATTATACACCTAACTACTTCCATGCACTGCTTTACCTTTCTTACCATTGCAGGGAGAGGTACAGGGCCAGTGTAGCATGGCAGATAAGACAGTTCTACAATTCATCATCCCCATTCCAGATGTAGCCCCAAAAAGACATTCCTTGTGTATGTGGTCTTCAGGAGCACAGAGAGAGATATAGTAATAAACAATCAGGTGGAGTGTTGCAGCCACAAGGTTTGATGAGCACTTGTGATGGGTGTTGACAAATTTCAATTTCATATACGCAGTGAGAATATTTTATTTGACCTATTGGCTTAATGTTTTCTTCTCTTGTAAAAGTCCACAAGCAGGGAAGCATTTGGAAAAACCTTATATAAGACATCGAGTGCCATATGTAACCATCATAAACCCACTGCCAGCCGTGGGCAAGTCACAGGCAATCATTAGCAGAGAGCCCTTACGTTTCTAATACTAGATGAGGCTCCAGCTAGTAAGATAAGGAAGCAAGAAAACATCCTAGGCAGACAGAGGGCAGTTCATTCATTCACAAGGCCACAAATAGGGCAGCCAGCTCATTATTGCACATACTGATGAAGACAGGATCGAAGAGCAGATGGGCACAGGTGGGCAGACAAGCTAGCTACTCAGGAGAAAGCAGAGAGATTGCATGGGCAGCTAACCATTACAACAGAAGGATGGGGAAACAGATCAATGCAAGAGATGGAGGAACGGATCAATATGAGAGGGAGGCAAGTACAATTGAAAGATGGAAAGAAAGATACTGAAGAGAGGTGGAGAAACAGATAAAGCAGGACAGACCCAGAGTGGAAAGGATGGAGATGCAGATAAGAATGAATGAAAAAAGCGGGGTGATGGCGCTAACAGGCTAGCAATGTAGTGAAACAGGCCATGGGTGGGAAGTGTGGGAATGACAAAATAGATTGCTACAGTCAGTAGATTGATTTTGTTGTTAGATATATTGCAGGTCAAATACAGCCCTCACACCCCATTGCCTTCACATGTGGTTTTTTCCCCTCCACCTGCCTGTCAGCCCCCTGCTGTGTCCTCAATTTTTATTTCAGTCAGAGCCTCTTATGTTTCAATGCAGCAAGTCTACCAGCTCTGGAAGGGAGGAAGGGAAAAGCAACAGGTGACTCAGCTTTCATCCTTTGTATCCTGCTGCCTCTGTGATCCTTTGCCAAGGGAAATGTTTTTAAAAGCTTTCAAATGCAAGACTTGTTAGTTCACCGGCAATTTACTCATTGTGAAATTACTGATCAACACTCCAGGTGATACAGGCCTAGGAGAAGACTGTACCAGTTCAGTGGGCAAATGTTTGAACTGGCTTGAAAGTGCTCACATTCTAGACCATCCAGAGTAATTTTAATGAGCTGTCAAAATTCAAAGCAGAGTTGTTTGACAAGTTTACTGTAGATGCAGAAAGTTTTACACACACACAATGACTGTCAGAAGAAATAGCAGGCCGTGTACTTTTCTTGAGCCTGCTTCACCACCAAGGAACTAATCAGAAGCTAGGAATGTAGTGAAACAGACCATGGGTGAGAAGTGTGGGAATCAGAAGCTAGGAATGGTTTCAAAACTATTAAGGGAGGAGGAGATTAAGGAAGAAAATCTGGGATGGGAACCTTTCATTGAATACTGTAAAAAAACATGGTAAAAATCCATCTGAGTATGTCAGAATGCTAAAGTGATATGGAGAATATCAAGTGATAGGTCTAGGTAGAAATTAATTAAGGGAAAACGCAATATCCAACTGTGGAATCATTATAAATAGAGGTTAAATGTCTAAATAAATATGGCAAAGGAAACATGAGATAATAAAGGAAGAAATATATTAAGAGAACTATAGAGATGAATTTCACTAGTTCTGAAAACAATAGTAGAGAGTAAAGAAAAGCGAGATAGGGAAATGGAAAGTTCATTGTTGGAAAAGAGGAATAAAAAAAGTAACACTGTTCAGAATAGAAGAAAAATGTTGGTGGAGAAAATAAACCATAGTGGGAAGGAAGGGGGGAAACTATGAATGATACTAGAAACTTGGAATGAAATGAGTGTATGGAACAAGTTTACACTTTGTTTTTACCAAATAAATTTTAAAATAAAAAAATTAATAAACAAACAAACAGAAGCTAGGAATGGTTTCACAATAATCCCCATCCTATTCTCTGTACAGTACCTGATCAACACGTTGTCTTTCAGTGCAGTCACCACCACCAAGCCTCATAGGAAAATCTCTCTCTCTGGACTGCTTCAGACATAATGGGGCATTGTGCTTCCCTGAGATAGTATGTGGATAAGATGTGCCATAGTGAGAGCTTAGAAAGTTATATTTTTCAAAGTACAGTAATGCATTCCTGTTTCTCAAAATAGGGCTTCAAAAGGTGATTTATTGTTGCTATTCATTGCAATCTTTTTGCTGTTGGTTTTATAAAAGCCCTACTTGTTGTGATTCTCATTACTTTTCAGTTTTTTAAAATATATTAGAAAAAACAGGTTTATGTGATAGTTCCCCCCACCCCCACCCCGGTCCTAAGCCCTTGGAAAAAGGGCTAACCAAACTGGAGCATTCCACTGCTATCCAAACACTCCCCAGAGCCTTCTTTTCAGCCCTTTCCAAGTGCAAAGGATATACAGTATGAGTAACCCAAAGAAAAATCACTTTTCCTCTCCCTTTCCCCAGAGAAGTAAAGAACCTGTATGTGTGCCAAGTAGCTCTAAGGACTCCAAGGCTTGGTAGAGACTTTATGAAAGTTTTATTCCAAGACAGATTTCAGGTTTCTGGGTATCATTTCTTGGAGCATCCTTCGCCAAATGTAGCTTAAAAAGTTGCAAAGTTCCAGAAACCAATTAGATTCCAAAGACATGTTGGAATCAACAACCAGCCTGGGAAATATAGCAATAATCCCTGACACCCCCTAGTTCAAAAACAATTTGAAAAAGCATTGCAACAAAACATTATCACAACTTACTTTTAAAAAGGCTTAAAAATTGAAAGAATCCCATCAACATGTACCTTACAATACCAATGAATCCCCTTTAAAATAAACTTTGAAAGCAACTTTCAAAAAAGAAAGATGTGTTTTCCAGTTTAAAAAAAAATCAAAAGTTGAAGCACTTTTAAAGCTGACTTGCATATATATATATATATATATATATATATATAAATCAATTATATCTTAAAGGTGTTAGGTTCCTTACTTTATTTTAAAAAGTAACTAGTGTATTATGTCAGTACGATAAATCTGTTCCCACTCATTACATTACCTTTTGGTGGTTACTGTTGTTAGCCCCCAAAGTTGCCATGTTACTTGTAAATTAGTACTTCCATTCTTTAGTCATACCTTGTGCTTGCATGCTCCCCAATCCTCTGGCACATGGACTGTTTTTAAACCGCATATTACTACTGGTTTATTTGAACTGATTGGAGCCCACATGTTACTTCTGGTTTATTTGACCTGATTGGAGCTGAAGTGGACAAAATAGTGTCCAGTCCTAAATGCAATTAACTTAGTCTGAATTTAATACCATGATTTTATGATCCTGTATTATGTTGCAGTCTTGTTGGGTGGTTTGAATAGTTTTCCTTGGGGACAAGTGAAAACTTACTGAATTTCTTCCTCTGTGTGTGTGCTTGTGTCTTGTCTGTGTCCTGTGTTTGCATCTGCTAAAACAAATCACATAACACACAATTATGATCTATTTAAATGCAGGAATAACTCTTCCTGTTGTGTCTAGAAGAGGAGAATAGAGAGGAGCATTCACAAGGGAAAGGCTCACCAGCGCAATTCCACTTCAATGATGGGATAATTACAGGATAAGCATAACATCTATGAAATGCTTTAATGTGATCATGATAAGGATGCGAGAGTGATCCCATCCCCATCTGATAATCTCCTTTGTGGGAAAATATAGCTTACTATTTTGTGTCACATGCACCTCACTTTTCCATTTTCCATTTCTGTACAATAATTGTTGGATCTGTGAGAGATGAGGATTTATACAGTATTTACCACATGCAAAGTTTGGAGCTCCCATATCGCCTGAACTGTGGGAGATTGAACACTGGGGGTGATGAAAAATTGAGCACTTGTCACAGAATTGGATATCAGCGCTAAGATGATTGAACTTAGAAAATATAATGGAAAGAGACTGAGTTTTCCTCTCCTCACAACAGTGTCGTGATCACCATCCCACAATGTTTTCAGGATCCTTTAAATGCTGCTGAACAGCTTCCCCTGGGAGCTACACATGGCTGTAGCATGGAGATAGGAACTCCCCCCCCCCCTCCGCAAAGATCTTTAGCTTAACTTATTGTAAGTTCTAAGCCGCTGATTTCAAAGGGATTTAAGTTCAGTACATCATAAGTATCCACATGCCTCTGGATCTAACCCTTGACAGTTGAAAGAAACTTTGGACATAAGTTAGTACATTCCCACTCAATACAAAAAAATGTTTGAGTTACAGAATTTGTAAGGGATAGTAGTCCAGCATCTGTTTAAATACCTTCAGCTGTTCAACCCACATTCTCACCTTGTGCAAATGTCCATGTTCTTTTTTTCAAGTAAAGAGAAGTAGGAGACACATAAAGTGAAAAAAGAAAGATTTGATGAAATAAATTAAATTTTAGGGGTGGTGATCTGAAAGTTTCAATTAATAGTACACAGTGGTGTTAAAGAAAGAGCATTGCTAGTGGGGAAACTCTTTGTACCTTAGTTTTAGCACTTGAAGCTAAAATGTTATTATGCCATCAAAATTAGGAAATTAGTAGTCATATATACTAAATGTTTAAGAGGCTGGATATCTTTAGAAATATTCCTAGGCCTAAGAAATAAGCTGTAACTCTGTGAAAGAGTACATGGGCCAGAATCCTATAGGTCAGTGGTTCCCAAACTTTGGTCCTCTAGATGTTTTGGACTTCAACTCCTAGAAGCACCACCCAGCTTGGCTAACAGTTAGGAATTTTGGGAACTGAAGTCCAAAAGATCTAGAAGACCAAAGTTTGGGAATCACTGTTATAGGTTATACCCAATCTGAGTAGACACATTGGATCAAATGTTGAATGGAGGGTCATAATACAGTTGGCCTTCCACATTTGCAGCTTTGACTTTTGCAGATTTGATTATTTACAGTTTAAATTAATATTATTTCTTTAGGAATGTCTAGGTCCTCCAACACAACAGTGCCAGAAGTTGACCATAGAGTTGTGCTGGAGAACCTAGAAGTTCCTAGAGAAAACACTTCTCTAGGCAGTTGTAGGTCCTTCCAGCATGATTCTGTTATCAATTTCTGGAAGATCTTGACCATATTTGCACTGGAGGACCTGGACATTCCTAAAGAGGTGTTCTCTGAGGTAAAAAGAATAGTGTTCTTTTTGCACTTTCTCCACATTCACGGGGTTCCTCCACCCCGAACCCCGGTGAATGTGAAGGGACCACTGAATAGGTAAATCTCATTGATTTAATGGATGTACTCTTTTTGGGACTTGCAATAGAATTCCAGCCATGGCTTGCAGGCAAAGGTTTGCTCCCTGGCATCTCCAGGTAGGACTGGGAAACACTGCTGCTGCAAGGTAGAGATAATGCCAGTTGAAATAAACCAGAGTTGGAAGTAATGGGTTACAGGTAACATTTATACTTGTAACTAGCTACTTTTTAGACTGGGATAGGCAAAATGTGGCCTCTCAGCCCCATTTTTGCAGCTTTCCAGGTCCCGAAAGCCTCCACTCCCTTTAAAAAATTATCATGATTTTAAAGTACTTTTACAACAAGAAAGCCCCCAAAAGGTGCAAAAATGCTCACAGCCCTACAAAACCTGCTAGAACCCCCCAAATACATCTATTTTTACTTCAGTCCTTCTCAAAATGTGGATTGAATGTATTGGACATCACTGTCAGTCACCATTTCGGGAAGGATTCTGGTGAAGACACAGGTGTTTGGGAGCAGGGTGATGGGCATGCAGCCCATGAGAGTGTTGGAGGCACTGGCATGACAACTTCAAGCAGTGAGGTAACAAAGGTATGAATAGGAATGCAATGGCTTTGTGGTTAAGACACCAGTTCTGATGATCGGAAGATCAGAAGGTTGGCAGTTCAAGGCCCAAGTGTGTCATGAGAAAGTGAGCTTCTGTCACTAGTCCCAGCTTCTGCCAACCCAGCAGTTCAAAGGCATGTTAATACAAGTAGATAGGTACCACTTTGGTGAGAAGGTAACAGCATTTCAGGCAGTCATGCTGGCCACATGACCACTGGATGTCTTCGGACAATGCTGGCTCCTTAGCTTAGTAACAAAGATGATACTGCCCCCTACAGTTGGTTACAACTAGACATTCATGTCAAGGGGAAACCTTTACTTTTTAGCTCCATTCTATGGAATCCTGGGATTTATATTTTTATAAGGTCTTTAGCATTCTTTGCCAAAGAGTGATGGTTCCTTGCAAAACTACAAATCCCAGGTTTTTATAGGATAGAGCCATGGCAATTAAAGTGGTGTCAAATTGCATTATTTCTATAATGTAGATGCACCTTGAGTGGATGAAATGTCTGAATTGGTATAGCCAAAGAGTGGGAAAGTATCTTTTTGAATTCCCAGAATTGCATAGACCATTCTGACTGGGAGATTCTGGCTGGTGTAGTCAGAAAGATAATTTTGTAACATCTGGCTATAAAACAGCTTCCTATGAGTTCGCTGCAGAATCTGATGTATGTGGAACAGCATAATTGCCACTGAAGGGCCAACACTAATACTTTCAAACCTTAGTTTGACTGGGCTTTTTAGGAGTAATGATTCAGCCAGCTCAGTAGAACAACAGGAGTGTACTAGCCATATCCTCAGCAAGGCTTTGCCCGTGTCAGCCATGCTCCTCATGACTGAGATATAGTTGTTAACCTCCAGTGTGATGGGAACTTCCTATTAAAAAGAGACCCTTGTGCTTTTCTATACAGCAGCCCATTATTGCCTTGTAGCATCCAATTAAAGAATGGAAACAAAACAAGCCTCCTTCTCCTTTGGAGCTGATTGTTCTCTTGCCTCCTGGGGTGCTTGAAACAAACAGCATTTGCCATTTGAAACGTGTTTGCTTTCCAGCTCAGGACTCCTTGCTCTTCCTACCTCCCTTCATTTCTCAGCAGCCTCTACCAGAGAAAGGGGGTGCAGGAAGATATTTCCTTGCCAAGTGCCAACCTGGGTGACAGCCAAATTTGAAAATGTTGCTACAGGCCCAGCCCTGATACTGGAAAGTCAAGGTTTTTATCAGTTCTCAAGTAAAGAAGGAAGGCAGAGATGGATGTCACTCTGTC
Source organism: Urosaurus nigricauda (assembly GCA_034509955.1). Classification (NCBI taxonomy): domain Eukaryota; kingdom Metazoa; phylum Chordata; class Lepidosauria; order Squamata; family Phrynosomatidae; genus Urosaurus; species Urosaurus nigricauda. The sequence continues at coordinate 38,213,295 of JAOEGL010000003.1, forward strand.
CCATTGTGTTTTTGTGAGGGACGAGCGCCCTCTTCCTGCATTGTATAAGATCTATCTACTGTGTCTCTCTTCAGAACTTTATTGTACTTCATTTCATTATTCTGAACTCTCCTTTTATGCCTACTTACTTTCTTCTCTTTGTTTCTCCTATATTCCTTGCTCACTCATCTGACTCTGCATTTTCCTAGTCCCACATACTCCAGTCACACTCTGATGTTTGCTTGCAATGAATTTGGTAGACCGTAGCAGATGCCTTAGGCAATGAGTCAGGGATCTAAAGTGTGTAAAGTGTGGAGTGCCGTTTTCAAAACTTAACTCTCTTTGTTGTTCAAAGTTACTGGGTAGCAGTGTGTGGTTATATGCTGAGTAGCAGCATGTCTCTCTGTCTTTTCTTCACTAACGAAGATTCAGGAAGGACTCATCCCACGCTTTCTAAAAACACATTGATGACTGAAAAGGCTGATCCGAGATAAGCAAGTCCGGTTACAGAAAGCACAGCAGAAAGTCTCCTTGGGCGATGTTTCCAAATAATGTTTCTTTCTGCATTGTCGTTTCTCTTCAAGACTCATTCGGTGTGAGTTCTCGAAAGAGGCTGCAGCATTGTGGATAGTGTGTCTCCATGCCTCCCGATGTGAGGCCAGGGCAGACCATTGTTGGTGACCACTTTGGCTGAGCTTGAGATGTTGTTTCAGGGAGTCCTTGTATCTCTTCTTTAGGGCGCCCCGCTTATGCTGACCCGTGGCAAGTTCACTGTAGAGTACTATTTTTGGAAGGCGGTGGTTCTCCATCCTAAAAACATGCCCTGCCCAGCGCAGCTGCATTTTCAATAGCATGGCCTCAATGCTGGTGATCCCTGCTTGCTCCAGGACAGCAACATTCATCACATAGTCAGTCCAGTGTATATTTAGGATTGTGCATAGACAGCACTGATGAAAGCGTTCGAAGAGTTATAGATGTTGACAATAGGTGACCCATGTTTGAGACCCATAGAGGAGAATGGACAGTACAATGGCTCTGTACACACTGATTTTTGTGCTTCGCCTCAGGTGTATATTACTCTAGACTCTTTTGTGAAGCCTTCTGAATACACTATATGCCTTTGCTAATCTGTGATTGATCTCTCTATCAATCTTGGTGTCTGAGGAGATGATACTTCCCAGATAGGTGAACTGCTGGATGGACTTAAGCACAGATTTGCCTATGGTGATGTGCGGGTGATAGTGCTCTTCTTGGTAGAGAACTTTTGGTAGAGAACTTTTTTCCTCAGGCTGACTTCCAGCCCAAAGAGCTGCAATACTGCTTCCATACTAAAAACATAGAATCATAGAGTTGGAAGAGACCACAAGGACCATCCAGTCCAACCCCCTGCAATGCAGGAATACACAATCACTCTCAACAGATGGCTATCCAACCTATGTTTAAGGACCTACAAATACGAAGACTCCACCACACTCTGAGGGAGTGTGTTCCACTGTTGAACAGCTCTTACTGTCGGGAAGTTCCTCCTAACATTTAGGTGGAATCTCTTTTCCTGGAGCTTGTATTCATTGTTCCATGTCCTGTTATCTGGGACAGCAGAAAGCAAATTTGTTCCATCAATATGACACCCCTTCAAATACTTATACAGGGCTATCATGTCACTTCTTAACCATCTCTTCTCCAGGCTAAACATACCCAGTTTGCTAAGTTTCTCCTCATAAGGCATGGTTTCTAGATTGCTGCTGTATGCAGCAATCCACCATTGATCATGGTTTCCCCTCCTCTGAATACATTCCAGCTTGTCAACATCATTTTTGAATTGTGTTGCCCAGAACTAGACACAGTATTCAAGGTGAGGCCTGGGCCCAGAGCACCCTCCCTCCCTTGTGAGCATGGGTTCCTGGTGACCCTAATGTGAAACTATCATGATGCAAGCTTCATCAGAAGGGGATTTCCATTGCCATCCCCTGAGGCAGAAAGAGTGTGACATGTGTACATGGTGCCTTCAAGTCATTTCTGACTTATGATGACCCTAAAGTGAAATATCATGCGTTTTCTTGGAAAGTTACATCAGAGGGATTTGCTATTGCTAGCCTGAGGCTGAGAGAGTGTGCCTTGGGTTTTGCCCTAGAAGTCCCACCCCTGGAAGACAGAAATCCCACTCCCTTAAAGGCCTGCCCCTGGTACCCAGTGACACCCGGTGTGGGAATGCCACTGAATTTGGTCACTCAGTGTCTAAAAGGTTCACCATCACTGTTCTATGATGTGAATGTAAAATTATTCTGAGCAAAATTTTCACTTTTTAAAAAAATGTTCATTCTTGCATGTAAAAAGGAAATAATGAAATATTTCTATGTCTGCCTGACAAGAACTATGTGGGGATTTCTGATAGCCAAACTACACTGAAAAAATAAGCCCACCAAAGGGCACTGAAATAATATGTAAGGGAATATGCTAGGGGAATAAAGTCCAACAAAGGGGCAGTGAAATTTAGAGAAGGTTGCTAGACTGAAGAAACATAAATGCCCAGTGCAGAGCTAAAGGTCTGTATTCATCAGATGCCCTTAGCATACTTCCTCTCTGTGTAAAATCCTTCTCTCTGGATAAATTTTTTTTAACAGCTCCAGCAGACTTTTTACCTTGGCTAGCCCGAGAATGTCGGTAGAAGTATGGGAGTGTCAGAGTGATTCTATTCTGCCTTGCACATCATCAACAGAAATCACAATTCAGTTCTAGACAGCACAGTGTTTATGGCTGGTGATGATAGACAAGAAATAAATTATAAAAGTACAGAACATCCTCTCCTCAAGGGGTGCAGATACAGATACAATATGACTGTAGATAAAGATATAGATACAGATAGGTAGGCAGGAAAATGAGTGGGTATACATGTCTATACACTCCTGATCACATAGGTCATGTGTGTTGATAGATTCTTGAAAAATAATTACTATACATCTTTGCACCTTGTGAAGTTATCCAAATTGCAAAAGCTGTCACAATATCATTTCAACTCATTTGGCCTTAGCAAGCTGTTAAAAGAAGCCAAACTGTTTCTCCCTCAGTTGGTGATGTGCATGAGAGTTATGTCTCTCAACTGAAGGGCTCACTGAAATTGTGCCACTCTTTTATTTAAAAAAACACACACCCACACATAAATATGTACTGTTGAGCATCTGGTCATTATCATTTCCAGCCATTGTCATTTCTTACTACACAAGTTCTAGTGAAAATAATAGAAGATTAATGGCAGCAAAGCTTTGGCCAATTGTATCCATAAAATCCAAAGCATCATAGGTATCTTCATAATAATACATTTGCAAATGATTGGCACTGTAATCACAGCACCAATTATTTGCAAACTGCGTCTCTTTGGAGTAAACCTAGCAGCTAGTTAAATTGACTCCAATGCCTGGAATGGGAGAAAGTGCTATCATCATGTTAAAAACCAAAATAGTAATTCTAAGCCTCCACAACAGCAAGAAGTTCTTGTCCTTTCTTTTTTCCTGCTGTCATTACCAGTTGAGTCAATACTTGAAATAGCTTTCTACTTCAGTAAGGCAGGTAATCCAAGTAAGCACATCCAATAGAAAGCAAGGCTATTTTTTGTAAGATGATCTTAATGTACACACACAAACATTTTCTGTCTCAATTTACTTTAGAAGCAAAATACAAGAAAGAGCACTTGGGAATTTTTGACCATACTGTGGATAATTCAGTAATGAATGCCCTTAAAAGACATTTTTTATGCAGCAATCCCCCATTGAGCTGAGAGAAGAGCTGTTGATTCAATAAAATACATAAGTACCCTGGAATAAATTCCCACTAGGGAACTGGAGAAACGTCTTTATTTGTGATACAAAGTTGGCTGGATTATTAAAGTCCTCCTTCTAAATACCATATGAATTAGGAGGTATTATAAATCCTTGTGATCTTTTCCAAAACTATTAGCAAATACATTTGTATATAGATCTGAGGCTTATTCAACTCTCTAGAGAAGTTTTGACCATACCCAGTATTTATGTTATTATCTCAGTTTTGTCTTATTGCTGACTGTCAGTTCTAGTTTGTCGTAATCTGATGCAACTTCTTCCCATTGTCTACTTCATGATAGGCTAAACAGGAAGGTCATCTAGCTTTCAGTTATTAAATGAAGATACAAAGATGCAACCTATCATTATTACTGTTATTAGTATTATTAATATAAAATACATAACCTTATAATATACAAGTAAGTTGTTGTAAACTAAAATAGAAGTTTGTATCATACAATAGCTCCCATAACATAATTAAGCCATATAGTTGTCACTGACAACTATAGACAATTAAACCATACAACTCAGCTGATGCAACAGCCTATTGTATATTGCTGAATGCCTGGCACAGTGGAAATTTTTAATCTAGTACCAGACTATAGGCTCATCTACACTGCCAGAATACTCTGGGCTGGTCCCAGAGTATTCTGGCCCTGAAGCTGCTCCAGATTCTCCCCGTTACCTCCACACTCCAGAACGATGCCAACCAGCTGCCTAAACACTTGTCCTGCTATGCCACCAGATGCTGCCACCACTGGTGCAAGTCACTTCCTTTGAGGTCAGAAAAAAGGCACCTAGCATTGATCACAAGGCTGTCTTCAATCATTCTGTCCTCAGAGAGAGTGACTTGCACCAGGACTGGGCAGCACAGCAGGACGTACATGTAAACACTTGCTCCAAAGTGCTCTGGATTTTCCTGCAAAATCTGGAATAAAAGGTGAGGTTGTTTTTGTTTTGTTTTTTTACTCTGATTTAGCCAGGAATAAGACAGATTCAGTGAAGAACCAATGTTCCCTCATGGAAACAATCCACCCCCGAATTGGCAGTTTGGCCCCGCAATGTATAGACAGGTTACGGAGAGGGCAGGGAAGAATTGGTGTAATTGGTTTATGTAGACATGCCATGTGAAAGTGTTAGTACCAAGGAGACCCTGCTGGGGAAAATATTCCATAATCAGGCAGCTCCCAGATAGACAGACTTCTCCCTTGTATCTGTTGTCTGAATTGCTCTGAGAGGAAGTCCTTGGATGTTGATCTACAGGTATAGTGGGACAGGTATGGCAGTCCTGAATTGTGTATGGTTTACTAGCCAGCACTTTGAATTAGTCTCATGTCTGAATTAGTATTTGTATCCTCAGACATTCCATACCCACAAATACAGTATTTCACAGATGAAAACAGGGACATGTGTGGCCAAGCAACATCAGAGTGTAGTCAAGATGACAAAAGTAATTAATGAGGATGAATGCATGAGCTAGATAAAACTCCAGTGGTTTACTTTTGTCTGCGTGCACTAGAAATGGCAAGATTATGCCACTTCTTCTCTCATCTCCCCTACTGAGTTAACAGAGTACAAACTACTTTTTTAATTTGAACTCAGTTTGAAGAAACTGAAGTAAGCTGAGGAGGAAAGTGGGAGGAGGAGGAGAAAGAAACTGGGACATTTGAAAAGCAACTGAAAAAGTGGTATGCCAGAATTAATTAGGATTGTTTCAGAAAAAAATGTGACCATTGGAAGGATATGATATTCACTGGTATCCTTGAGCTGTACCAATTAAAACTAATGCAACTAAAACAAAACTGGACAAATCTGTGCTATGATATGTCACCTCGTTTATCTGATATAATTGTGAAGCCTATAAGTTCCAGTGGATGCAAACAATTTGATCCTGAGAATGCCACATAAACAGGTCACAGTGGGCATCCAATGATTGCACAAAGTCCTTAGATTCTGCATTTAAGAGGGCTCAAACTACAGCCGAGTAAACTCATACACAGCTCACCACAGTTTTTCTCCACCTGCACTCAAACTTCCTCCCATATTGATTTATTACTCTCAGCTGCATGAACCTTATATACCATACAGTTATCTCCAATACCATTGAACCCACTGACTTCTTCTAAGCCAGAGAGGTCTGGAACAATAAAATCAATTGCTCAGGTTGTTTTTTTGCATTTCACACATTGATCACAGCTTTAACATAAGAACCATCCATACCATCTGGAAAACTATTTTAGTTGTATCAACTAAAATATAAACAAAAATAAAAAGCAAGAGGAAACTAAAGAGAGAAAAACATCTACTATTTTATTATGAAGAATGATTGGGCACTATAGTTGCTTTATTTCAAATCTCTGAAATCTAGATGACACAATATGCAAATATAACATGCAGCTTGGGTGCAGTTAATTAGTGTACCTATTAGATGTAATAACTGGCAGCTGCTCCAGATCTACGTATCCCATTATTTGCTGGAACATGATCCCTACTGTTCTTTCTGAAATGAGACCAGTTCTGAGAATTTAAAAGTAAGAAATACAGAGTTGTATATATCAGTAGCATCTAAGCTGTTAGTGGGATAGGCTAACAGAAGTGCCAGAGCTATTTTAAAAACAAGCATACACAGAAATAGAGGTCCCCTTTCTCCAAAGTTTATGTAATCAGAAGTCTTCACTTATCAATGCTTCCTTAGATGATGCAGGTTTAGGGAGGCAGTCCCTTACACACTGACTAAAAAAAATAAAAATAAAAATAAAATCAAAGCTTAAATCTATACAAAGCTTTGGCAAGCTCTTCCCAGAATGGCAAATATTAAGAGAAAGGACTCCCCCCCCCCCCCCACACACACACTCCCTTTTCAGCAGAATGAACAAGAAAAATAATTCCTCCTATTTTGAGCAAGGAGGGAGAAGTAAGCCATACCCAGCTCCAAGAGTCAAATAACATTTGCTTCCTGCTAAGCACAGATCTGGGGTAGTGGTTTGACTGTTGGACTAGGACACTAAACTTTTTAACTCTCAGGAATCATTTTCTGCATGTATAGCAAAACCACATTTGGGGGGGGGGGGAGAGAAAGAAGGAAAAGAACAAAAATTTTATATTAGATTTGGCACCCATTTATTGAATACATCCAGCAAGATTTAGTCTCTAGACATCCTCCAATTTTAGCTAATTCTTTTTGGAAAGTTGTCTTTCAGGATCCTGAATACACTTTTTGTCCATAAATTTCAGGGCCTTATCTGGGTTATTGTCTTTATTTATTGTTGTTTTGGTGTACTGTTTGTTGTCATGGTTTGTTTTAGAATGGGATCCGAAGGGAGAGGTGAGAAATATAAATAAAAATTATTATTATTATTATTAGAATATATTAATAAATTTTATTTTTAAAAAATCAGAAGTGAAATATGGTTGTGGAGCAATGACTAGAAAGAAGATTAGGAGATGTTGCTTCCAGTCCTTCATATGTGAAAACATCACTTGGCCAGTTTTAAACCACTCTGAGATGATGTTGGTGTTGTAACTGGTTTTTGCTTCCCAGCACACCCTTGATATTGTGTAGCATGCAAACTGAAATTATTTAATTATTTAATAATTTAATTAGCATTCCCATGTAAACAAAGCGAAGGGACGCTTCCCACTCCCCTCTCAAGGATCTTTCTTTCTGTTGGTGAGAAATTGCTTCAATAGCACTCTCCTGTAAGATACTAAAAGGAAAGCAACCCGATTTTCTCAAGGACAAAAGCTATATTAATGCACAATTATCTTGGCAGTCAGTGATAATGGCATCAGAATGTGACAGTCGATTGAGATTTATAAAAAATTCTGATATATATCTATATAAAGCAGATTTTACAAGAGCCTGACAGTAGTTTAACCCTTTCTGTATATTATTTTCTTTGACTTCATTGTTCATTACTTTTTCTGCCTGCATGTATTTGTCTTGAGAGTAATGAAAAGAATCTGAAGAGCTTTTGAGATCTGTGAGATCAAGCTGCAAACAGAATTATTCAAAACACCTTTCTTTTAAATATTTTAAACATAGAAAAGATTGGTGAATGATATCTATAATGCACAGGGATGGGGAAATGTAGAACACCTTAATATGCATTAAAAATTCTGACATTTTTAGGCTGATGTTGTACTGACTGAGCTATTCTGATCTATACAGACTAGAGATGAAGACCTACTTGCCATATCAAAAAATAAAAATAAAAATAAATCCTTACATATAGAAAAGTAGCATGCCAGAGCAGAATCTAGGCAAGATCCCATCCCTCATATATCAATTTCAAGGTTGTTTGGGAAGAGAGAGGAGTATGAGAAGGCTTTCTCATGTGTAACCTAAAATCTAAAGTAATATAACCCACAATGCAGGTTGAGAGCTAGGTTAAAAGGTATAGATACAATACAAAGGAGGGTTTATATTATCAATAGAAGATTATATTGATTTGCACAGAGCATGTGTTCACTAATGTGTTAAGTATATTTACAATTCACACATAATTTTTGGCATTTAAAAGAAATACAGTTTGCCATAGCGGTGAAAACTTTGTCTGGATGACTTCTTTTCCAGCTGTTTAAAGCACTAGCTTCTATTTTGCTACAACACTGCATATGCTTCACATGCTCACACATCCTTGCAGATGAGTCCTATTAGAACTCATTACTTGGCAAGGAAGAAGGGAAGGAAATCATCCTTGGTGCCTCCCATATGAGAGAACAGGCACTGTGGCTGCCCTATGAGCCCCTTCCAGAAAGAAATAACAAAAGGGCAGGCAGCCAAGGCACTTGGTGTGTAATCTAATCAAATAGTTATTAGGCCTCCTGATCTCCTAGTCCCCCCTGGATTCCCCCCAAAGTCTAAATAATTAGAGTAAACCATTTTTTGATCAATCACACATGCCTTATCATCAGCTCCAGATGGGTCTGGATTTTCTTTTTTAAAAAAACACAAAATACTTGCAAAAGGAAAAAGGGCTGAATGGGTGCATAAGAGAAAAAAACCTAGTTAGTTAATGAAGCAGCTTGATCTGAAGTTCATATGATAATTCAGATGTCCCTGCCTGCATAAAGTGTCTGCTGCTTGTTCAAGAGCTTTCATTAATCTCACTGCCTCCTCTTCCACTCCTCTTCTCTCTCTGGCTCCAGTGTTGTGTGTGGGGCTGCAACCAATAGGAGCCCGACTATTACTGCTGTTGTAGTTGCCTGAATATTCCCACAATCATCACAATGGAGTGATTTCATAAGCATGCTTAGCACATACTGTCCAGTCAGTGATCCTAGCTATTTAACTGACAAGTATGACACCAGATGGTTTCCCAGATACATGTTCATAAGAGATCTGTCCAGTTTAAAAGAGGGTATCTATCCACCCTAGACTAGCTGGCAGGGAATGTGTTGTTATTTTGAATATATTTGTATCATGAATTTCTTTTACCATGAAACTGAAGATAGGCTGTCTCCCATATAATCACTGACCCCATCTAGATTTAAATAATTTCAGCAAACCCTATTCTCTGTGTAATAGAAGGTTCTTGCAAGAGGTGGCTTGATCTAACTTTGAGTTAAGCACAGTCCACTGAAGTACATAGACAAGTGACTTGAAGGAACACTATATTTATGTAGCTTCTTCTATGTTCCTGAATCATAATGCACGCTGGTTAACAGGGTCAGGAAGACCTGGGTTGCCATGGAGTTTTAACAGAGAGATGAATATTTCATAGAGACAATAACATTTTTTGCAGCAGGCATTGCATTTGATTAAGGATGGCAGGCATGATTGCATTCTCAAGTACATATTCAACACTAGTTTTAACAATGTGTTACTAACCAAATAGAATGCAACATCTCAACCTTTAGATAGTCTGAAGCCTAGCCTAATATAATGAATTTAATTACATTCCATTTTGACTATGGTAACATGCTGTGCATGAGGCTGCCTTTCCAAATGTCTTTGGAAACTTCAGCTGGACCAGAATGCTGCTGCCTTCAGACTGTGACCAGAGGCAGTTACATGAAGTGTATGATTCCCTGTTAGAATAGTTTAACTGGGTATCAATCTTCTTCGGGGCAAAATACAGCCAGGGACCTGGCCATTTGAAATACTGCTTTCTTCCATTCAAAGGAAGAAGGAAAGGGGGGGGGGGGGTATGGCAGCACCTTTAAGATGAATTGGTTTTTATTTTTGCATGAGCTTTCATGAATATAAACCCACTTCTTCAGACACAGTATGGAGTGATATCAAGCCCTCAGACATAAAGCATATTTACAGAGTTTCAGGAGTGGAATAGAATATAATACAATCCAGAAAGATACAAATCATAACCCTTGGCCTAAATTTTCAAAGGGTTGCATAAGGTGAGCTCTTTTAGCTCTTTACAGTAGTCAGTGCTGATGAATGAAAGCAATAAATCTGCTTATCAAATGTCAATTTCCCAGGGCTCACAACTGTCTTTGAAAAGATTACTCTTGTTATATGTGCAGTAGGAAGGACTCCTCCATTAATATATGTAGTGTGACATTTTGTTATTCTTTTTGCTTATACCTCTGTTAATAGCTTGGAAATCTGTGAGTATAATTCAATTCAGTAGTTTCTCTTTATAGGCTTCCTTTGTAATTTCCTTGTTCAAGGACCACAACCTGTAAATCCCTTACTGTGTGTCCAGGAAGGTTGAACTGTTGTGCAACTGGTTTATGGATATTGCCATTTCTTTAAGATTTATGTTGATTAATCCTCTTACATAGAGACTGTCTTGTTTTCCAGAGTAGAGAGGCATTGCTGTCATAGAATGACATATATCAAATTAGAGGAAGAGAAAGTAAATGTACCTGTGATGTTGTGGATGATTGTTATTGACTCCTTTAATATTACTCCCAAAGTAAATGTGGGGACAGAGTTGTCATTGGGGTTTGTACAGGTTCTTGTCCCTGTATTACCATTCATGTTATGAATCCTGTTGAGTCGTTGTTTAAGATTTGGAGGTTATCTCCCATACGAACCCCCCCGCACACTCCGGTCTTCTGGGAGGAACCTGTTGCAGCCTATGAAGACTAGGCTAACACAGACCTCCCAGAGGGCCTTCTCGGCTGTTGCTCCCAGGCTATGGAATGACCTGCCGGACGAGATGTGTCTTATTACATCTTCTGATTGCTTTAAAAAAGCCTTGAAGACGCATCTCTTCTGGCAGGCCTTCCCAGAAAGTCCTTAACCTCCTGGCTCTGTTTGGGTTAAGCTCTCCCATTAGCACTTTAACATCTTGACCCTGATCTCTATGCAATGGGTTGCCGTTTTAAATTGAAATTTTTATTATGCCATTTTAATTGATGTTAGTTTAATTTAATTTTAAGGGGCGGGTGGTTGGGTATGGGTCATGTATATTTTATCTTGCATTTTTTAATTGATGTAACCCACTCCGATTGGATACAGAGGAGCGGGCTATAAATAAAACATTATTATTATTATTATTATTATTATTATTATCATCATCATCATCATCATCATCTGTAGGCCAATAAAGGCCTGCCTCAGACCTTGTGAGAGAACTGTGTTATTCTCCAGAACTGGATGTAGCTCATTGGAGTTTATCACATGGGAGGGAAGTGTCCACATCCCATGGATAAACGGGGTTTAAACCCAGGAATATTCCACAAGAGCAGGATAACATCATGTGATTTGGGCATTAATGTGACTGCAAAATCGCACCACTTTTTAAATTTGGGAAAATCTCAAAGTGAAAAAGCTGTGCGATTTTGCAGATTTATGCACAAGTTAATGTTGTGTTAATGTCAAAATCACCCAACATGTCTGAAAACAATCCTGCTCTTGTGGGATATTCCCAGGATTTAAACTCCATTTATACAAGGGATTTGGTTGTGATAAACTCCATTGTATGACTGTTAGTTCCCTCAGCTTGGAAACAATACTTCCATTGTGGAGTCGAAGGCTTTCATGCCCTGCAGCCATATTTTTGTGGGGGCTTTCAGGCTATGAGGCCATGTTCTGAAAGAGTTCCTTTCTAATGTTTCACCAAGCATCTTTGGCTGGCCTCATAGCCCAAAAGCCCCACAAAAAAAATACTTCCATTAATGCAAGCTAAGATAACACTCCCCTTCTTTGCTGCTTCATCACAGTGCTGGCTTATGTTCAATTTATGATCAACAATAATCCCAAGGTCCTTTTCACAACTACTACTGCTGAGACATGTATTCCCCATCCTTTACCTGTGCATTTGATTTTTGTAGTCTAAATGTAGAACTTTGCATCTGTCTCAAGTTAATTTAATTATTTTCTGCCCAATTTTCTTGTCTATCAAGGTCCTTTGGGATGCTGTATCTTCCAATGTTTTAGCCACTCCTCCCAGTTTTGTGTCATCTGGAAACTTGATAAGGAATCCCTCCACCCCACCATCGAAGTCATTGATAAAAATGTTGAAGAGTAATGTCCCTAAGAAAGAACTTTGAGGCATTCCACTTGAGACCTCTTTTCAGTTTGAAGCACAGTTACTGAGGATGACTGTTGTGCTTTTAGTTGTGTTCTTAATTGGTTGGCTTTTATGTTATGCTTTAATCAAGATTTTGTTTTCAGACTTGTATTTTGATGTTGTTAGCCTCCTTGAGGGACTCCTTTGACCGAAAGCTTGAAGGATAAATGTAATTAATTAATACATATTCATAAGAACAACCTTCCTCAACATGAAAAGACCCTTCCAAATGTTCTTAATTTCAGTTGCCACCAGCTTCAGACAATATGGTCAGTGGTCAGGAATGTTGAGAATTGTATCGAAAGGACCAGAGGGGACTCTGGTTAGATAAGCCTTTTTTATACTTTTAAGGAGGCAACCTCTAGACATCTTGTTAAACAGAGTTTTTAAAAACCCTTCAGATTTCAAACCTTGCATGGGAAATAAAGTATATTTAAGATGGCACCCCTCTCGCAGAAATTTTTCCCATTTATCACTTCAACAAAAAGTGGCCAAATATGCCAGTGGGAATTATACGTGAAACATTTTGTTTGACTACATTTTATATGTTTTGGTGTTCACTGGCATTGTAAAATAGAGAGATAGATGATAGTTACCAAGATGAAACAAAGAGCTCCTTTTTTCAGATATTAATTTTTATTCGTTTTTAGTATGAAGAGTAATTTAAAATCAAAATAATATATAATGAAAGATAAAGAAACCGAAGGAAGAAAAAGAGGAGGAGGAGGAGGAGGAGGAGGAGGAGGAGGAGGAGGAGGGAAAAACAAAGGGTGAAACAGACCACCCTGAAGGGGGTGGCTTAAAGCAGCCCCCAAGAAAGCCTGTTTGGGGCTGCAGAAACCACACGCCATGGCCCCAATCTCCCTTTTTGCCATTGTTAGTGAACTTCTACAAGTTGCTAACTAAACTGGGAGGTGAAACAGATGGCCCCTTTGTGGTGGCTTCCTGGCAGCTTCATTCAGACAATGCATGCCCCCAAGCCGGCAGTAAGCCACAGTGAAGCTGCTAGCCCACTCCGGCGGTGGGGCATTTATACACTGCATGCCACAAGAACACCGCAAAGATGCAGTGGTGGCAGAAAAACCAGCTTTTTTATGGCTCAAAAAAGAGTGGCTTTCTGCCGCTTCTTTTTAAGCCAGCAAAAAGCTGGATTGGGGCCACAGCATGTGGTTGCCACAGCCCTGATACAACTTTTTCAGGGCTGTCTGTTTTGGCCCTAAGTTGGGGTGACAGTACAACCAAATAAAGGGTTATTCAGAATATGTGAAGAAATGGTTTATAGTGTGACACTGGCTTACAAAGTTGCTCTTTCTCTACAGAGTATACCTTGTCTATGCATCTATTACTACAGTCAGCCCTCCTTATCCATGGATTTTTTTAATCCAAGGATTCAAGCATCCACAGCTTGAAAATATTCAAAAAAACCTAAAAATTCCGATTTTCCATTTTATATAAGGAACACCATTTTGCTCTGCCATTATATTTAATGGGACTTGAGCATCCACAGATTTTGTTATCCATGAGGGATCCTGGAACCAATCCCCAGCAAATAACAAGGTCCCACTGTATATATCCGTGCATGTAAATCAAGATGGTGGGAAACATTAGAAGATAGGCACGAACTAGTTACATCATATGGAAATTTCAGCCTGCTTATTAACAGTGAAATGGATATATTAGGTGTATTGTCAGAAATGAAACTCCAAGTCAAGAATGCCATACAGTGAGTGGCATCACTAATGTCATACAGTGAGTTGTCATTATGCTGCGCACTAACACATACACCCCTGCATTGACCTCCTCTCATGCCTTGGTAATATATATATTTTTTTTTTACTAATGTTACTCTTAAATCATAATTCCCATGTATTACTGAATGTAACAATAGTTTTAACATAAACATAAAGTAATGGTGCCACTCTATTCTGCTTTGGTCAGGCCCCACCTGGAATACTGTGTCCAGTTCTGGGCACCACAATTCAAAAAGGATGTGGAGAAACTGGAGCGGGTCCAAAGGAGGGCAACTAAGATGGTGAAGGGTCTGGAAACCATGCCCTATGAAGAACGCCTTAGGGAACTGTTCAGCCTGGAGAAGAGAAGGTTAAGAGGTGATATGATAGCCCTGTTTAAATATTTGAAGGGATGTCATATTGAGGAGGGAGCAAGCTTGTTTTCTGCTGCTGCAGAGACTAGGACGCGGAACAATGGATATAAATTGCAGGAAAAGAGATTCCACCTCAACATTAGGAGGAACTTCCTGACAGTAAGGGCTGTTCGACAGTGGAACACACTCCCTCGGAGCGTAGTGGAGTCTCCTTCCTTGGAGGTCTTTAAGCAGAGGCTGGATGGCCATCTGTCAGGGATGCTTTGATTTGGAGGTCCTGCATGGCAGGGGGTTGGACTAGATGGCCCTTGTGGTCTCTTCCAACTCAATGATTCTATGATTCTATGATTCTAAACAATTAGCAAAATTAAAATTATCCCTTTAAATTATAGTATCATAAGCCCAGCCTAAATTTATTTACATTTACATAGCTTACATTTACAAGTGAAAATTTGGCAAGATGTCATGTTTTTAAAGAAAATTTGTTTTAAAAGAACAAAATTTAAAAAAACCTGAGGATTCTCCTTTCTCCATCCACTGAGCCTCACCACACTCATACCTCCTCTTCCACTGAGTTCCAGGATTTTAAAGGAATGTGGGAGAATGCCACAACCCATTTCTGCCAACAGACCAGACATTTTGGGAGCAGAAGTGTCACCCCACCCTTAGGATGTGTGCTTGTAAAAAGTGCAATATAAAAATCTTCCAATTAATCTGGTCATTGTTAGCTCAGATCAGGTTTGTAGGACAGGAATCTAGGATTACCCTAAAGCAACACATAGATGTGACTGAAGTGGCAACAACAACAAGTTGTACAGTACAATAGGTCCTTGGTATCTACTGAAACTTGATTCCAGGACCCCTATGGAAAATCCATTGAAAGTCCCGTTAAATACAATGGCACAGTAAGATGGTGTCCCTTGCATAAAATGGCAAAATCAAGATTTGCTTTTTTGAAATTAGATATTTTAAATATATTTTCAAACTGTGGATGCTTGAATCAGTGGCGGGGAAATCCATGGATATGGAGGGTTGACTGTACTTTAAGGAGAATAGGTTTATTTCAACATGAGCCTTTGGCAATAACTTGCTGAGACAATACTAGCTAGGGGAATACAGAAGCTGTAGCCCCAAAAAGTAGCTGTTGTAGAAGATGGTGCAGACCCAGCCCAGCAAGACAGGTGTCCTACCATAGCTAATACCAAAAATAGCTCAAATGGAAAGGAACTTCCCTATCATGAAATGCTATGGCTCTAGAATATTTTGCTTCACAGATAGAATTAAATTCTGCTGCTACTCCATCGACATCATGCCACCCAGTTAACATAAATGTTTATGGAAGGGATGGGGGCAGAGTGGGTGAGGAGAAGAGAAGCCAAGCTCTTCAGCTTGAAACATTCTGTCAGTATATAAACTATGCCAATGTATATGAGAGCCAGGCTGACACTGAAACCATAAATCCAAGATAAATAATTTATCTTCTGTGAACACATTTCAGTGTTGTTTTTTTACACATCCATTTGTTTCTAGGATTTAGAGAACTATGGCTGGCACTTCCTGACAAGTTTCTCCAGTGGTGCCTTTCCTAGCAATGGTGTTGACAACACAGTTCCAATTGGAGTAAGTTTTTTCCCCATGCCATCACTTCATAAATGGTGAATTAGACTATTGGAAACAAACAAAAGAAAGTCACTGCTTAAACCTGGCACCCCCTCCCCACCTCTCTCACACACAATGATCAGATCAAGTAAGCATGTGCTATTTTTAAATGTTTAATGAGAAATGTGTTACTCATTAGCAATAACAATGTTGTGTTAGCCTAACTGTTCTGCCTTCTGCCTACTGGCAAGAAAGAGGAAATAATGACACAAACTTGTGAGTGAGAGCTTAAATTAAAAATATTTCTTCTGTTAGAGAAAAGGAATAGTGAAATCCTTTTGAAATGGTGACTCGCTATTAAACATGCGTAACAATGGATTCCTTAAATATAACAGCTGTCATCATGCATTGCAAAAAGGAAGGAGGGGGAAGAGAAAAAGACTGAAAGAAGAGAAGAGAAGAGAAAATTACAGCCTGAACCTACCTTACTAGGAGTGCACTGTTAATTTTGCAGTTTTATTATGGGGTGTTTATATAGTTGCTTCCAAATCCAGAGACTGACCCAGCTCAAAGCAAGATGGAGGGGGAGGGAGAAATCATGATTAAAATTTTCCTTCCCACTTCCTGAAATCTGATCTAAATCTGAAATCTGATCTTGACCTCTAATACGTTTGTCAAAAGTATAAGGCTCAATAGGTTATTTGTCCCAAGTTGCATGAAACATGTGTTCTTGTATTTCTCTTTGTTCAGCGTATCTGTGATGTCTTTTACTTGCTCCAAGTGGAATGACCCACCTTTTTTGTGGTTCTGCATAGATGTTATTTTAGCATAATTTGCAGAATGGCCTTTATTTGAAAAGGCTATGTGTGTGTACATGTGTGTGTCAGCCACTTTCACTTCCCCTGCTATCCCCAAAATATTAACTAGGCCATTATAATGGTGATATGATATGCTAAATTCTAAAATGTTTCAAGAACTTTACAATACATATACTTCCACATGGCTCCTTCATAGCTTTGAGCTACTTGAGTGCTCTCACTGTTGTTTCTGTTGAATGCTTTCAAGTCATTTCTGATTTATGGTGACCTAAGATGAGCCTGTGATGGGGTTTCTTAGCAAGAAATGTTCACAGGTTTGACATTGCCTTTCTCTGAGGCGGAGAGAGAGTGACTTGCCCAAGGCCACCTTATGGGTCTTCATGGAGGTTTGAACCCTGGTCCAGCACACAAACCACTCTGACACACTGGCTCTCAATGCTTTCACTAGTGCTTTCAGTGTTAAATCAGTTTTTAGAAGAGGGAACAACTTCAATGGTAGTAGGGCCTGGCCCAACCTTTAGGCAGATTGTGGCAGCTACCTCAGGTGGCAAATGCTGAGGAATCCCTATTGCACTTCTCCCTGTTATAATCAGGAAGAGCAACGTTTACATATATGGCCTGCCAGTATGTTGGGTTAATGCAGAGATTAAAGCACCTATGGAATATCAGTATGTAGGCCAAACCTTTCCCCACTAGCAAAAGATGGGGGGGGGGTAATTCCCCTGTTGCAGTGGTGGAAGCATCTGTATTGTTAGATCCTCTCTCTTTACAGGTTCTAGCACTGGAATTGAGTCATCTTCCTTGAAAAGACTGCTGGCCTCCCATGAGTCAGGGGCAACATATTCTGGGATTCAACCTAGAACAGTTGTCACAACTGTCCTTGAGTTAAAAGGAGGCCACTAGCACTTCCCTTGGTTATAGTCCCTATACACAAACACACACACAAAGGGTCCTTCCTGACACAAACACCATTTCTGAACATTTTGAGGCTCACATTTCCCTTTTATGTGGTGGCCAGCTATGACAAGCCAAATCTTGTCACTGAGGAAATCCCATCTGGCAGGATCATTATGGGAGGATCTCCTATGGAAAGGCTCATCATTTATAGAAAGCCTTATTATATTCAGTGGCTGCTGTATCTCCAGGCAATGGGTGTATCTTGAAAACAATCGTCAATTGATCATAGAGGTGCCATCTTTGGTTAGGGTAGGCAAGCTGGATAAAAACCATCAAGACTACATATCCAGCCAACCAATTGTTCTCCATCATTTTCCTCTTTTCTTTCTTTTTGTTTATTTGCTGCTACTGCTGTTTCTTTTGTTTTCATAGGACACCTCCTGACCTCCCCCTCTCTCAGTGTTCAAATGTAAAAAATATGCCTGTATAACATTCAGCCAGGATTCTTTCTCAAATTTTCTTGGGCAGATGGATCCAAGGTGGATCTTCTTCATCCTCAAAAATTAAACAGATTGGGGCAATGTCTGCTGCCCTTTCCTTATTCTGAGACTGACTGGTCTCCCCTTGGTCTTCTCTTAAGACAGTGGTTCTCAAACTTCCTAATGCTGTGACCCTTTATGGTGACCACCAACCATAAAATTGTGGTGTCTCGGTTTATAAAACTATCAGAAATATGTATTTTCTGATGGTCTTAAGCAACTCCTGAGAAATGGTCATTCAACCCCCAAAGGGGTTGCAACCCACAGGTTGAGAACCGGTGTCTTAAGGAATCATGAACATAATCTGGGGGCATGAGCTGTCACCCTCCAATAACCACCCACAGAGAAAGCCTCTCACCTGAGGAATCACCAAATATTCCAGTACCATCTGTCCTGTCTTCCCCACCCTTCCCTTCTGGCATCTATTGCTCTTTTTCCTGACTTGTTTGTCCCTCTCAGGGTTAGATGAACTGCTGCTAGTGCTGCTTGGAGAAGATAGTGTCCTTGTTTCTTTTCTCATCTTGCTTGGTTCACTTTCTATCAGAAGAAGGTGAGCTACTGTGGGTAGATGGTGCCAGCTCAGCCTGGGACTAAGTTACTGCACCTTCTCTATCATCTTCTCTAGTGTCAGTGAAAGGTTCAGTGGCAATACTTCATTGCTAGCTTTTAGTGAAGCTACTGTCTTGGGTCTAACATGCACTGCAGAAATAATGAAGTTTAACATCTTTTTAACTGCCATTAATTCATGTAGCACAATTCTAGGATCTGAAGTTTTGTGAAACATTTAGCTTTCTTTGGCAAAGAGCTCTGGTGGCCCAACAAACTACAAGCCCCAGGATTCCATAGCTTTGAGCCATGGCAGTTAAAGTGATGTCAAACTGCATTATTTCTGAAGTCCAGATTAGATAATAAGGCCCCAATGAAAGGCAGACCTCCCTTCCTCAGCAAGGTGGTGGCTGAAAGTGAGCTGGGGCTGGGGGAGGCTGATTTAACAACAATCTCTATTGATAAGCTACCATTTGGGGCTGTGCCTGCATAGAATAAAGAGAGGGAGAGGGCAATGTGAGATTTTGGAGTTACAATAATTAAAAAAAATTGGAGTTACTCTAAAGAAGTAAATATAAGTGAAGGGAGATACCTTAACTGTTTAATGTGTCAGAAAATAGGCATGGCAGAATTCTACAGAATACAGTCTAATTTCAGCATAGACCCCTAACCTACTAAGTATAGAGATCAGCAGTATTATGGAGAAAGATTTACTGTGAATTCTAGTTAATAAAGGGCAAAATGTAACTGGTCTTTTTGATATGCATTTTCTGGTCTCTAGACCTGAAACAGCTGTGGTCTCTGTGCATGGGTAGGGAGGCTTGTCTTTCTGATGTTGAGAGTATATGTGTGATTTTGTTTAATTGCTTTTCCCTACTGAAGGGGCCTAGAGAGATGTGCAGTATACAGGTCTGTGATCAGTGTTTTTGTAGAGGCAAAAAATGCCTTGGGCCATTGCCCTTTTCTAGAGGAAAAATGTGTTCAGTGATTAGCCTCACTCGAACTTTAGGAGAGGTTCCAGAAATTGTCCAAACATAGCAACATGTTATCTGCTAAAGCACATGAGAACACGTTCTAATGATAGTTACTAATTCCACACTGCAAGCAATGGTCAGTGTCACTGGAAAAGATGTCCCATTATTTTGTCCTTGAGAACAAGCTTCTGTTGGTGGCAGGAAACCTGATATGCATGTTGCAGAGTTATGCATGGTGCTGAAGTTCTTTCACCAAAAGCCATGGTAATTCTAATGCCTTCCATGTTACAATGTGGCAAGCTTTCCAACTGAATGTGAATCAAAGTCTCAGTTTTTTATGACTGCAGTAGAGATCAGTTGTGCTGCATGAATATCCACTCCTCATTCAGCCATTTGAACATACCCTTAGGGCAGAACTAAACATTACAATAAATACAGAACTCCAGTCCAAATGGCAGCCATTGCCAAATCTCAAACTCCATTTTTGCAATGTCTGGGATAACTTACTCTGTCATCATTACTGTCCATATTTCTTAAGCCAACTGGCTAATGATTGGGTGGGAGTCTGAAATGCCCAGTATAATGTCACAGAGACATGGGATAGATTGTGCTAAATGCTATTTTAGAGACAAACAAACAAAATCGTCTTCATAGAATCAAAGAAACATAGAATCACAGGGGCAATACAGACTGCCCAAAAAGGGCGGTGTGGCTTTTTTTTTTTTTTTTTTTTTTTTGCTGTGGAGCTTCACTGCAGCAGCCAGATGCATCTGTGAAGATGCACAGCAAAAAAGGAGCTGGCAAACCCTGCTTCTTTTTAGCTCCACAATTGTAGTGCAATTGAAAGAAAAGATGCCATTTGGCACCTTTACTTTGCCACAACTGCGCAGCTACATCTAGCAGTGGCACAGTTGCGGTGGCATGCTTATGCACGCCACCTAGAGGCCCTGGCATGATGATGCAGGCGTCATCATGTACTAGGGTTAGGGAGCATGCAAATGTTGTGTGCTCTCTAACTCTAATGGTGCCGCCCAGGCGCTTCATAGTGTTGGTCTGTATCAGGCCGCAGAGTTGGAAGAGACCACAAGGGCCATCCAGTCCAACCCCCTGCCATGCAGGAACTCTCAATCAAAGCATCCCTGACAGTTGGCCATCCAGCCTCTGTTTAAAGACCTCCAAGGAAGGAGACACCACTACACTCCGAGGGAGTTTGTTCCACTGTTGAACACCCCTTAGTTCCAGGAAGTTCCTCCTAATGTCTAGGTAGAATCTCTTTTCCTGTAGCTTGCATCCATTGTTCCAAGTCCTGTTCTCTGGAGCAGCAGAAAACAAGCTTGCTCCCTCCTCAATATGACATCCCTTCAAGTATTTAAACAGGGATATCATATCACCTCTTAACCTTCTCTTCTCCATACCCAGTCCCCTAAGGCATTCCTCGTAGGGCATGATTTCCAAACCCTTCACCATTTTAGTCACCCTCCTTTGGACACGTTCCACTTTCTCAACATCCATTTTGAAGTGTGCCTTGTTTGAAACTTGCCTTGTTTGAAACTAACAATTCATTTGGCCCTGAGATTTCCTTAAATGAGGCTGACCATTATCAGAAGTTTCAGGTGTTGCATTTTAAGTTATTCTCAATGACTGAAACTAAATGGTGATGGGAGAGAATCGTGTGTTAAATTGGATTTTTAATTAATTTTTTAATCCTGAAAATACTTACTAGGATGACAGTCTTAATGAAAACAGTATTACTTATCTCAGAATTAGTCTGTTTAGATTGAGAGTATTAATATTAAATATGGTGGTAGATAAAGTTCTCTCAAGAGCAATTGAAATCCATGTGACAGCAGACATCACAGTTTCTTTCCTGGAGATGAAAACTCCATAAGGGTACATGTGCATGTGTGTGTGCATACATACACATGCACAAATATGGATGTTGTCTGTAATACTTTCAATATCCAAAGGAGAATGAAATGCAACTAATGATCAAATGTAAAGATAAATGATTTGTATCTTCCTTGTGTTATATCAGACACTTTTCGTGTAAGCATGCTGGTAGCATATTGTATTTTTTAAATTTTTCTGCAGTGCTTTTGTAACATCTTGTAATGGATGTTGTGCCACAGACAAATAAACTTGATGTGTATGATAAATAATTCCCATCAGTTTAGACCCCTAAAACAAATTTGGATGCTAGTCAAGGGTGTCAAATGTTCTACAGTACAATGCAATTTTCTTCAAGAGATCTACCCAACACCCAATGTATTTATTTTTTATTTTTGGAAATACCATTGGCACCAACAAGGTGAAGTTCAGCAGAAATGTGTGTGTGCATGTTTTGTGTGCCTTCAAGTCATTTCTCACTTATGGCAACTCTAAGGCAAATCTATCATGAGGTTTTCTTGTCAAGGTTTGTTCAGAGAAGATTTGCTATTGCCATACCAAGGGAGGAGGTTTGCCATTGCCATACTATGAAACTGAGAGTGTGTGTCTTGTCCAAGGTCACCCAGTGGATTTCATGGTTGAGCAGGAATGAAACCCTGGTCTCTAGAGTCATAGTCCAACACTCAAATTACTGCACCACACTGGCATTCACCAAACATATTTGGAGGCTGGATCTGTTGGGGATGCTTTGATTGAGAGTTTCTGCCTGGCAAGGGGTTGGACTGGATGGCCCTTGTGGTCTCTTCCAACTCTGTGATTCTATGATTATATGAACACCTGTCAGATGGACATAACAACGCCATATTTCAAGCTCAGCAAATCCTGTGGTTCTGATCCAGGGACATCAATGTGATTTTTTAGACTAGGGAAGCTGTAGAAAACAACTCCTAAAGGGTATGCCCAAGAGTAATGGAAGTGTATTGGAAAAATCATATGTTTTTAATTGGTAAGGTTCTGAGTCACAATAATCACTGAAGAAACAGAGAGTTAAGCAATTTGGCACCACTTTAACTGCCATGGCTCATGGCTATGAAATTCTGGGATTTGTAGTTTTGTGAGATATTGTGCCTTCTCTGTCAGAGAATGGCAAACCCCAGGATTTCATAGCACTGAGTCATGGCAATTAAAGCAGTGTCAAACTGCATTATTTCTGCTGTCCAGTGCAGCCTGTCTTATCTGGTGTTAGCAACAAAGGATATATCCTGGATCAGTGGTTCTCAACTTTCCAAATGCCTCAACCTTTTAATACTGTTCCTCATGTTGTTGTGACCCGACCCCCCCCCCCCCCCAACAGATAGAGGAACAGTGTCTCAGTTCCTAAAACCGTTGGAAATGTGTTTTCCAATGGTCTTAGGTGACCCCTGTGAAAGGGTCATTCAACCCCCAAAGGGGTCACGACCCACAGGTTGAGAATAACTGTCCTGGATGATAAGAGGTGGTCAAAATCATAAAGGTAAAGATCATATGGAATACCATCACAAAACTTCCAAAGAAGATACCATTCTGGAAGACTTGTGAAATCAGAAGTAAATGATTCCAGAGCAATTGTGAGCTGATATTGCAGATGACAAAAAATATGAGAGACTGTGGAGGTTTTCACTTTGTTTATTAACTCAGCTTATCTCTTCCAGTTTAAATTTCAATTCAGGAAGCATCCTGATCTTATCAGAAGGTTTTTGCTGCCGAATTTGCTGCCCAAATACAGCCCAGATCCGTCCCTGCTTCCAGGAGCGCTCTGGCAGCCATTTTCTTAAGACAAAAAACTCTTGGATCTGGAAAGGGTCACAAGGAGTGCTCCTGGAATCTGGGCTGTATTTGGGCTGCAAATTCAGTGGCAAAAACCTTCTGTTAATATCAGGATGCCACCCAAATTAAGCTTTATGCCAGATAGAGGTAAATTTATTTAGTAAGCCAAGTGATAAGCTATGTAGTTTGCACTATAGAGCAGGGTTCCATGGATTACTTGAGAGGTCCCTAGAGGTTCAACAAGAGATTGTGACATAATATAATATAATATAGCAGTAGCCACAATAATCTTTTGTGCAGGGTACCTGTGTTGAAAAGGCTGCTATAGTGAGGCTAAAATACTGATTTGAAATTAATGTCTGGGGAGATGTTGTGCCACTGCAGAAACCAGCTTCATTCAGCATTGAAAGAAAAGAAATCACAGGAAGTGTTGCATTTGTGGCTTCTCTTTCCTTCACAGCTTACAAATGTATGGGCTCTATGCAAAGTGTGCTCAGGGAGAATACATTGTACATGTAAAACATTCAGGAAAACTGCCATGTTGAGCAATTGCCTTCTACCACCACTTACCAGTCTATTGGCCGGTATGTACTTTTAGCAATTGTCCTTTTTGATCATCAATATAAGTCACCCTGATACTTTCCAGTAAGGAAAATTTTCTTTAGATAAATGCCCTTGTAACAACCTCTCATGGCTTTATACTTTTCATGTCATTATGCAGAAACTTAGAAATAAAACAGATCAGAGATCATGTTCATGTCCATAATCCATCGGAAATGCAACTCATCTAATTCATAGCATGGGCATCATATGTATGGAGCAGAATACTGACCAAATTAGAAAAGCACAGGACTGGAGATGTCTTTTCATGTTTAATTAGCAGATCTTGCCCTCTCCCCCTGCAGTTCAGGGTTAGTAACAATTCCCAGTTCTAGCAGCTTCCCATGATACCAGAGGTCAGTGATTCGATTCTCTGTACTTATTGGCTGGCCCTGCTCAGCTGCGTGACAGCTTGACATGGCAGGATTTATACCTTAGCCTTCACCCGCCAGAACAGATTAGCAAGTGAGTGCAGTGGAACTACAAACAGGCCAGAAAGAGGTAACTAGAGAGCCCCCCTCTGTGATCCTATCTGTCTTGAGCCTCCTGGCAGTCACGCTCTCATCCCTTTACTTCACTGAGAACAAGGGCTTGTATACCATAGGAGCCCAGAGGGGGGAAATTAAAAGAAAAGCATGGGAAGTCTGACAGGGATGCACAGAAAGATAGGATGGTAGGATTCCTGCTGTGCTGAAATGTATTTTTCAGGCCCGGGTATGCACTGACGTTTGCCCTCTCTCTCACTCACTCTTTTTTTATTCTTAAAATAATCAGTCTACAAGCTGTCAAACGATTTTGTGCAATGGGTCATATTTAATGCAGAAGTGACTTAGCAGCAGATCATACCTCCATCCTTTTCCCAATTGCAGCATAGTCAATTGCTAGGGAATTATATGGACAAACTTCAATAAGAAAGTATTTGGGTGGATATTTTTGCTCTGTTGATTCAAGGAGTGTTGCCAGATCTCAGGGCCTGGATCCTCTTCTGCAAGTCTCAGGGGGCAATGAAGGAATCTTGGAGTGAGATCACTGTCTTGAAAAGAAACAATTTGTTTATTTGAACTGTGTGCTTCTGATCCTGCCTTCTACACGCTGCTTCATATGCTGTGAACTTTCTAGTATATGACCACTTCCTCGCTCCCTCGTCTCTCCTCTCAGAATCTGTCAAATTCTATCTAGTACAAGGGCTCAGTGGGAGAGAGCTGTTAGCAGTTGAGAAACTGAGCTGCCTATGTATTCGCTGCCTTAGAAGTCATTGAATATGTCACTACAGGATTGTTGCATAGTTACTTTTCCTATCTTACTGTGTACTTTTCCAGTTCTATTCTTCCTTACATTGTTGAAGCCACAATATAGTTAATCTTCTTGGTCTGAGGCATATGGACATTGTACCACTGTTAGCAAAAGTGTGATATTAGTGTTACCAAAAATTGTGCCCTTCCTCTTCAGCTGTGCTTAGGTCCCCCTCCCCAATTTTCTAGCTACATTTGTCTTCTTCCTTCTCTTTTGTTGTCTCACATCCTCTTTTTCTTGCTACAATTCCTCCTTCCAGCTATACTCATCACCTTACTTCTCCTTACTACTCCCTTATTCTCTCCACCTCTTTCTCTCCCCTCCTTAAAAACCCTTGAAGCAAACACTGTGAAATTTTAAATTCTCAACATTTAACCTCATTAAAAACAAAGTTTGGGAAAACATCTTTTGGGCTAGAAAAATGTCTTCAGTTGGATCGTGATTCCCATGTCTTTATATTATTGCTTGTGAATGTTAAAAAGAGAACAGAGCCAGATTTGGGTTCTTTCTGTTCAAAGCATAATTTCCCACCAGATGAACAATTTTTCATTGTTGGGATTTTTTTTTAATTGAACGACATGCACTGAGCAGTTGCAATATGGGGTTAATATATCATACCTAAATACATTATCAGGGCCTGCCCCTGTGGTACCGTCAGAGACTTTCCTTAGGTCTAAGCTTATGGCCTTGAAATCTATAGCCAAGGTGCACCTGACCTGGCAGCCCTAAATGCAGGAATAATTGTGTCGACTAGAAAATTCCAGAGTGCATATTGTGGTGCCATATTATGGTGCCAAAAAGCACAACCTTCATTGTGTTACTTTTCAAAACTTGCAGGATCCTTCATCAGGCAAATATTGTGCAAAAGATGCAGAGGAAAGAAAATGACTGTGTTTGAGTCATAAATGAGTCTAAATGCTGCTTTGAGATGGTATAGGGGAAAGGTCTATGTAGGAGATTTTCACACTTGCCTGAATCACTGGTAAATTATTGCCCAAACATCCTCCAAAGGAGGCTGAAAGAGCAAAAATGTCTCTGTGTGTGAAGCCTGGAAGTGCTCCTTAATCGTCATGGAAACAGATCTGGCTGCAGCATTTGTTAAACATTCAAAGAAAAGCAGGGAAGGAAGCAGATTCCTGTTAACAAGAACTTAGTGTTAAGGGGTGGGGATCTGCCACCTTTGGAGGACATTTGGGGAATGATTTACCAGTGATTCAGGTAAGTGTGAAAATCTTCATTGACTATGCAGCAGGGTGACCATGGAAGAGATAGCAATATTCACCATAAAACAAATTTTGTAAAACAAAGCCCAAAGTTCTTATTAGAGCACCAAAATGACACACATGCAAAAATAAAATGCGTTTGCATTCATAAACCTAAAGGTAAAGGTACTGACATGAATGTCTAGTCGTAATCAACTGTAGGGGGCAGAACTCATCCCCGTTACTAAGCCAAAGAGCCAGAGTTGTCTGAGGACTGCTCTGGTGGTCATGTGGCCAGCATGACTGCACCAAATGCTGTTACCTTCCCACCAAAATGGGACATATCTACTTGCATTTGCATGCTTTCAAACAGCCAGGTTGGCAGAAGCTGGGAATAGTGATAGGAGCTCACCCCATCATGCAGCGCTTGGGCCTCAAACTGCCAACCTTCCGAACTTCTGATAATCAGAATTGGCATCTCAACTACTAAGCCACTTCATCCCTGTTCATAAACGTACTTGGTATAAAATGCTTTGACTGCTGGAAGAAGGGAGAAAAAGAAGTTGGAGGAAGATGCAATGAAGTACTGGAATGGAAGGCATAATTGACTGACAGGCAGAGTGGACAGGAGCAATTGACACTACAATGTTTTCTTACAGGTCCCATTGATACACTGGTCTTGCATACTGTTGACTTTCCAGACATTCTCATGCAGCCTGCTTTCTTGCTTCACTTTCTTCATGTTTTTCCCCCTCCACACTATTTACCCTCCTCATCCTAAAATATTACTTTCTTTTTCTTTCTTTTTCATGTTTACATTCTTTTGCAATTTCCCTTTTCCTTCTTCCACTTTCCTGCTGTTTTCCATGCTCTTATCTTTCTCACTCACTCCTTCCCCTGGCTAAGGCTTGCTGCATGACCAGGACTGTATTTACTAAAAATTGCATAGGAAACTACTCAACAGAGGAGAGGAGAAAGATACAATCTATTTGTAAATTTGCCACTTTTAATATATATAATGCCTCTTGCTCCACCTCTTCTGAAACAGCAAACTGCTGAGAGTGGTGGCGTAAAAATCCCACCAGGATATTGGAATAACCTCTAAGCCAGAAAGTTGCTTTTAATCAAACTCAGCATCCTATTTGGACTTTGGGCTCAGAAGCACAAGGCCAGCAATTTTAACAACTTTGAACTCAGAAAATATGGAAGGAGCTTTCAACCAGATCAGTGTTTTGATACAGAGCTAAGAATAGTAATCCCCCCCCCCTCCAATGTGCCCAATGAAGGAAAGAACTACTCAACAGCAATAGTTTGGTCAAATTATGGATCAGAATAACACTTTTGAATGTGATGTAAAGTGACAGCATCTTTACCCTGTTGGAAAGGAAATATTTAATAACCATTATTGGGGGTGTGGGGGCAAGGGATTCTACCATTATAGTTGATACAGATATAGTCTGTTTACACAGGTACACAGATTGTTTGATCTGTATGAATATAATTCATTCACATGTTACACTGATCATGGGTTCACACAGTACAACTCATCAGAAGCTGTAAGAATCTGTCATCCAGGCAGGAAGGAGAAATACAGCCCAAACAAGGGTGTCATCATACTAATCTCTGATTCTCTTACACTCCACCAGCATATGCCCAAGGTTAAAATATGCAGTGCATCTTCTTTCAATTTCAATGTCTGTTGGTAGCTAAGAAATCAACCATAATGGGTCATACCAGCAGTGAGCTTGCTGTGGTAAGCAGGTTTAGAAGGCCCTTTGATTTTTAACTGCATGTGATAAACGAGCTTAAACTGCACAAGAAAAATATGCTAGGGCTCAAGACACAACCACATCTCTCCAGGCAAAAGTCTTGCTGAACCTATAAATCCTGCCTTTGCTCGAGCTGCTGACTGCTCTGGGATATGCACATAGGAAACTCAAACTGAGTTTGGGAAAGGTGCAAATCTTTCCCTGTATGTTTAGCATTGATCTGGATAGCTGTGAATGAGCTTTATCCAAATGCTAACGACCATTCCAAAACATGGCATGAGTCTATGAATAAGCAGTAGAAGGACAACACTCTACATAGGTTGTTGAAAATGCTAATGAAAAGACAGAGGGGTTATGGGGGGGAGGGCAAGGGGAGAGAAAGATAGGAAAGTAGTTAACATTCATTCTTTCCTTCCTCAAGTTTTCTGAAGCAGTGTTTTTCTAGGGTGGTCCTATTCATCAAGTATCATTCTTAAAGTAGCAGACAAGAATGAGTTGAAACCACAACACTTAAATTGTGCCATACTATTCTTCATGATGATGACAAAGGGCAAAGATGTATGTTAGTCCAACCCAGACAGCTTATGATGAGCTGAAGCTCTGAAGCATGGGGATTTACAGCCTGTGTCATTATTCACTGTCTCACATAACATATCTGTAGATATAATGTACTAGAACCTTTGCCCAGGATCATCAGTGAAATAAGTGAACACAGGCATTTGTTTGGATGTGCTCAGTAGGACCCATGACAGCTGGAGTTACAAACCTTGTATGTATGTGTGTTTGTGTTGGAGAGACTGATGTATTTGTAGGAATAAATGCTAAAGAGAGCACTGAGACTCAAGATATATATGGATGTTCAGAAACAAGATAGAGCTCATAGAGGGATAGTATAAGAGCTTTTTATCTCTGGGATTCTTGTTATCTTTGGTTCAAATCTGTCAAAATGCCTATGGGCTTTGCTTTCTCATGTTTAAAAAGAAAATATCTTCCAGGTGAACACAAATGAAACAGAGTTTGGATTCATACCCATGGTGCTAAACCCACAATACAATTAATAATGGTCCCAGAAATGCCACTTTTCTTGTATGGTTGGTTTTGCTGACTAGTTATGTCTTCTTGTTTTAAATGGGTAGAGGTTTGTGAAACCACCATAACTGAATTTTGTTATTTTTCTTTTTACCTTTTTGCTTTTACAGTATTTTGTTTTCTCCATAGTTCCTTGAATAAGACCACTAGATTCATTTTGAATTTTGCTTTAAGTAAAATTTAGATGCACCTTTAGAATAAGCCGTGCTAGCTTTATCACATACAGATCCTCTTTGCCCCCATTTCTATATATTATGCACTTTTCCCTGAGGCATTTTACATGTCTTTACATGCTGTTAAGAGGAGCCAGGCAAGTCTGGGTAGGGCCAATCAATAGAATGTGAGAATATTAAATTAGAGGCTTGCCTGCTATAGTGTTAGATAGGGTACATTAGGAAGAGATGAACTGATAAACTGATAAAATGAACTGATAAATAGGGTTTGTGGGAGCTGAGAGAGTGCAGAAAGTTCAGGGATAAGTGTGACTTTCTGTGAAACAAACATTCACAGTGTACCTTGCATGGAACAAGTATAAGAGCTTTATCACATGACTGAGATCCTGTGGACAAACAGGAATTAAACACAATTTAAATGAAAATTGAATTTAAACAAAACTTGCAATTTTGGGGAGGTTATCAAAATTCCTTCTAAAATGAAATAACACAAAGTTAAACTGCAGTTAAAGCAGTGAAGACCGGCAGCTTTTTATTTTGGGGATGTTCCAAAAGTAAAAAGCTGCCAGTTTTCTCCACTTTAACTGCAATTTAACTTCGTGTTATTTCACGTTAACTGCGACATTATGTGATAAACTTTGGGTATTTCTGGGTTTTCTTCACATTAAATCATGTTTAAATCCCATTTGCCCATGGGATCTCACTAGTGTGATAAACCGCTCAGACTAGATGCTTATATTATGTGTTATATCATTAAAAAAAATTCTACAGTGCACCCGTTATACAACGGGTGCGCCTTATGTGGACTCCAGCATACACTGGAGGTCCATGCCGGAAGAAGCCTCATCATGTCCAGAAGTGGTAATGGTGTGCATGCCTGTGGCGCGCACACTGTGCACTGCCATGCATTTCTGCAAGCATGCACCCCATTACTTTCAATGGGGCTTGAGCATACACAGAATTCTCCTTACATGGGGGGTCTAGAACAGATCCCTGCATAAAGGAAAGGCCAACTGTTCATAGCTGTATGTTTTAATTTAATAATTAACAAGGAAGATAGACCACACTTTAACCACACTGAACTCAACCACCAACACATCCACTTGTCTGGTATAGTGGTCACCTTGAAGCTAAAGCACCAGACTAAGGAAGGGGTTTTAAATGCAATGGGGTAAGGTGAGTGATCAGAGTTTAAAGGATGGAATTGCAGGGGTGTGTTGTTGCTGCTGCTGCTGTTGTTGTTGTTGTTGTTAGCTTTATTTATAAAGTGCCATAAATGTATATGGTCCTGTACAAAATCCAATAAAATCAAGAATATATAAAAAGCCTGCCTATGGCGTACAATCTAGAGGTTAACAACATCATAAGAAAACAAATTAAAGCAGCAGATATCACTCTTTCAAATTGCTTGTCAGCTTATGGCACCCCCCGAATTTCATGACAATAGGTACCAGCTTCCTCACCCCTGTTGGCTCTGGGGAGTACTAAAGGTACATGTCTAGTGCAGTGTCTGGATTAGTGCATTAGAGGTGTGAATACAAATCTCTCTTCTTCCTTGTTGCCTGTTATGCATTGCACACCTTTTTCTGCCCACAGTCCTGTATATGCTAGTGATAGGAATCATGTATCCTGCTCTAACCAGCATAGCAAAAGCTGTAAAATGCTGGAACTTGCAGTCTAGCAACATCTGGAGGCCTAGATCTATACAAGTCCCACAACTGCTACACAGCTGGGTTTCACAGGCCTAGCCCCTCCGTCTATTTTACAAATTTGGTGTCAATCTACTCTTACAACCAGGCCTTTTCCCATGCATGTATAGCTCCAGAAGCAAGCAGCTACAAACGAGGGACCCTGAAGGAAGCCATGTTTTCCAATAGTCATAGCAGATCAGCTTGAGAAACCCACAGAGATGATTGTTTAAAACGATCATACCCAACCCACATCCAGTTATATGTTTTTGTTATTTGTATTTAAAAAGCAGCCATGGGGAGAGAGGCTCCTAGGCTTTTAAATGAAGTGACTTGTCAAGTGCATGGCTGTGGCAGGGATCTAGAAGGCAGTAAATTTAGCAGCTTTCTCGTCCGCTGACAGCCTGTCAGGTGCTTGAAACATAAATAGTGGTGGAGACAAATCGCTGCTGTTTCCTATTAAGCTTTGGCCCACTGGCCTGTTGGCAGCATTTCCACCCACCAGCCTGGTGTGCCTTGTTTCAGGGACTGATGTGCTTCCCACCCATAGGCAGGGAGACGGGGAAGGAGTTCAAATTATTGTGCCATTTTCACTAGTGAGTCCTTGGTCTTTAGTCACTGGGCAGAATTGTCCCTTTCTTAAAGCTAAGCTTTCATGTGAAGAATCATGAAAAACCTGGGCAACTTGTTAAGAAACAATGGCCCACATTTTTTCTCTCCCTGCCTCTGTCTCTTCCATTTCCATTCTGCACTGGTATCCACTCTGCTCTGACAGTTTGGAAATAAGAGCAAATCAGATGGTGAAGAGCTGGAATCAGCAAATATTTTAAAAACTAAATCTCAACTTGAGCCTAAATGTTTTCTCTGCCTGTCTTGCCATCAGTCCACACAGCAGGTAGGCAGGAAGGCAGAAGAAAGAAGAGAAAGGGTTCTTTGTTTGTCTCTGATATTAGGTATATATGTATGTGATGACTGGTGGGTCCCAGTCACTACAATGTGTGTGTGTGAGAGAGAGATAGTGTATGTGTGTATATTCCATACACACACACACCTACCTACCTACCTACCTACCATCTCCTGTTTATCAATTGCAAGGCCTTGATAGCTGGTTGTTGTTGTTTTTGCTGTCTCTTCAAGTCATTTCCAACTCATGGTGACCCTATAGCAAACTTATCAAAGGGCTTTCTGGGTCTGAGAGTGTGTGACTCACACAAGATCACCCAGTAGGTTTCCATGGCTGAGGGGGGAATCGAACCCTGATCCACAGAATTGTAGTCCAATGTTCAAACCACTACACCATATTGGCTCTCTGAAAGCTGCTCACAATAGTTTAAAACAACTTTACCTCTGCCTCAGGAAATATGAACAGTAAAGTACCACTGATAGCAAGGAGAAAACAAACAAGCAAGACCAGCAATAACAGAATTCACAGTTGCTGGAAAGGGTATAAAAACAACCCACATACCTGAAAAAATGAGGCCATCATCCTTACCTGCACACCAAGTTATCTACTTCCACTCAAAACTATGATAAATGAAAATGCTAACTTTTTATACTAAATAGTGTTAATTTATTGCTTTATAATAAATTCATGGGGTACCATAAATCAGACTACAACTTGAAGGCACACCCACACATGTGTGCTCACACACACACACACACACACACAGACAGGTTAACATATCCGTTTCTAGAACCTTAAACAATTAAATCTCTTTTCTTCTCAAAGAAAAGAAAATGCTTAATTCTTAATTATTCTGTGTCTGATTTCAATTCTTCTCTTTTCAGAAGCTTCTCCTTTCAATTGTTTTCTTTTCCTTTCCTTTTCCCAATGGAAAATGAAGGCATACCAGGGATGAAGATGGTACATCCTCTGTTATCTTG
This sequence comes from Urosaurus nigricauda, assembly GCA_034509955.1. Classification (NCBI taxonomy): domain Eukaryota; kingdom Metazoa; phylum Chordata; class Lepidosauria; order Squamata; family Phrynosomatidae; genus Urosaurus; species Urosaurus nigricauda. The sequence continues at coordinate 38,246,437 of JAOEGL010000003.1, forward strand.
TTTTGTATTCCCAGTGCATTTCATCCAGCTGTAGTGTTGCAATTCTCTCACAGGGGCCATGCAACAAAGACACTTTACCAAAATCCACTCCTCCCCATAGGCATAGGCTAGCAAAGCCAGTGAAACAAATTCTGCAACTCTCTTGGGCCCACACTGACAAAGACCATAACAAAATCCCAACTCCCAGGCTTACAGGAAGAATACTGCCTAAAACTAAAGTATTTTAACAGTTCTTTGAGATGCCACTATTCTGTGCATTCAACAACACTGATAAGTAGTGCATGGCAGAACAGAGTGCTTATCTCTTCTCTGGAGACACATGGGTCTCCCTAGCACACCTTCTTTTCTGTTGGTCTTTGGAATCACTTATTTGATTTATTTTCTCTGCTTCATTCCTCTTTCCTTTATCTCTCACCGAGCTTCTATTTTTTTTCCACTGTTCTTTTTTTTATCACACCTACACTCTTTCTCCCATTTATTTTTCTTAATCACCCTTTCAGTTCATTCTGCATCACCTTTTGGTTCATAAATTTCTTCTCTTACCCTCCTGTTTTGCTCCCTAATAATCTGGTATTTTCTTCTGCAGCATCTCTCCAATTCAATTCCAGCTGTGCCATTCTTCCACTTCATCCTGGCCCTCCACATGTTGTTGTTGTATTGTTGTTTTAAAAACAAACAGACAAACAAACAAACATGCATTTGAACTAGTGACATGATCAAGTGCTTCAGCACAGCCCCAGAGAGCCCACACTTTGCTGGTTATATAAAACACCTTTCAGCAGGGAAGTACAATGTATTATTGAAACCTGGGCAACTGTAAGGGGTTAGTATTTCCCAGCTGTGTCCTCCTGGAGATTTTCCTGGAGAAAGGAATCAGAAAAATAGGAAAGTTGGATCACCAAGGCCTACAGAAATTCTATCTCTCTGGGATTACTAATCATCAGATTGCAAAGGGGGAGGTTTTGTAATTTTATTTATTTATTTATTTATTTATTTATTTAAGAATTTGGGGCAGATTGAGTATTCTGCTAGTGTTCTGCCCACCTAGCTGCCCACCTGCTTCCACATTCTCTATGTCTTGCATGGCAGGGGATTGGACTGGTTGGCCTTTGTGATCTCTTCCAACTCTATGATTCTATGATTCTATGTCTGAATAGATTTAGATAATCTCAGACTTGATCTTAAAGATTCCTAGAATGATCAAAGTCATCACAGCAACAGTCTTCAGCTGAACTGATGTAAAATAATATTTTAGCATCAATTAATAGAATTGTACTTCCCAAGACAAGGAAAATTACAGTCCCACTATGTTCTGCACTTGTCAGGCCTCAACTGTAGCACTCTATAATGTTCTGGCACTTTGTTTTAGGAAGTTTATAGACAAGCTGGAGCAGGTTCAGAGAAAGGTAACAATGGTCCAGCAAAGGTCTGCAGCAAAAAAAGGTGGAGCCAGACTGCCCTTTTTGGGCTGTCTGCACTGCCCCATCGATACTAAGTATGGAGAACACAACAAATGAAGAAAGGTTAAGAACTTGGGCATGTTCAGCATGTTGAAGAGAAGACTGAGGGGTGACATGATTTCATTCTTTAAATATCTCAGGGGCTGTCACAGAGAAGATATTGTCACACAAGATATCCACACTTCAGAAATAATGCAGTTTAAGTGCATAACTCAATGCTATGGAATTCTGGGAACAGTAGTTTTGTGAGGTATTCAAACTTCTTTGTCAGAGAACTCTTATGCCATAACAAACTACACTTACCAAAATTCTATAGGATTGAGCCTTGGCAAGTAAAGTGCTGCCATACTGCATTATTTCTACAACGTGGATATTGCCATAGAGATACTCTCTACTATCTCAGAGAGTACAACCTGTTCTTGACACAACTTTAACTGGTTGTTTTAGGTTATAGGAGGGTAGATTTCAATTGAATGTTAGAAAGATCTTCTTGACAGTAAATTTTTGACAGTGGAACCAATATTCTGGAAAGCTGATGGTGTCTCTTTGTCTGGATGTCTTCAACAAGAGGCTAAATATCTACCTGCTGGAGATGCTCTGGCTAGATTTCCTACATTGAGGTGTGGGAGATTGGACTCAATGTCCTATGGTGCCTTTCAACCCTATAATTCTATGGGCATATCTGTAGGGGCTATTTACACTGTTTTCCTCCTGCCCCCGCATACAGGCCATCCCTCCTCTAAAGCAAATTTTTAAAATTCACCCCCCCCCCCAAAAAAAAAAACACCCAGAACACTCCAAAGTGATGCCGAGTGGTTGTTTACATAGCATCTCACTGTGCCAGCTTCAGAAGCAGAATACTTCAGGAGCAGCCCAAGATATTCTGGCCAGTGTAGACCTGCCTTGTATAGCAGACCATGCAAACAAACTTAATCTTCTCTGCTGATCAGAAGGTTAGTGATCTGAAAGTTTATAATTTTAATTTTGTCTTCTAGTTATCAGATCACTTCCTGTTGACATTTAGACTTACAATGACCAATAGGGTGGGTGTTTAATAAAATAGTAATCCCCAAATATTTTAGATAGATTCCAGAGAACATGGGTGGATTTTCCAGCAGCTACAACTGATATTCCTGCTGAAGTACTGTTTATTATGTGGAATGTGAAGGTGACCCAGATAGTTGATGTTATGAGTACTGAATATCATCTCCAACAGTGCAAAAATCTAGACAGATCCTTGGTGTACACCTAACCTATGGATGATGAAGCAAAATGATAGATGTATGAAACACAAATCAAGGAAAATTCATGGAAGATCTGATACAACTCAGCTTAATGATTCTATGATTCGATTCTAATGGAATCTTATTTGGTAGAAGATGCAAAGGATCAATCTTATTTGGTGGAAATAGCAAAGGATCAATCTTTCTCCATGACCATTATTTCCTTTTAGTGTTTTGCCACATAACATGTCTGAATGGTCTGAGGTCTAGGAAAATCCATCCCCATTTGGCATTTAATGGTATACTATCACATGTCTGAGAGATATTTTGAAATCACTTGTGTCTATCACAACTTAGATTCTGGAGTTAATGAAAGTCAATATATAGTAGTGTCCATACTACAATAGTATCTAATTATTGCATTCCTTTCCATTTTTAGGACTGATGATGTGGTGAGGGTGCTTGGTCAGGTTCACCCAACCATTTGTATTCTTGATCTTTCTTGGCTTATTATGTCTATGGAGGGTTGAACAGCTGAGTCAAGAGAGATTATCGCACTGTCCTTTTCCATCCTTCCTTCCTGATTCAGGCGTGGGATGAAAAATTTTAAGCACAGATTTTATTGCACCTCTCTGTGCCCAGGATGAAGACATCCTGTATCCGATCATGGCATCCTGTACCCAGTCAAGACTTCTCCTGTACTTTGCAAAGAATGGGAAAATCCCATTCTTTCAAAAAGTACCGGAGAGGTCAGGATCGGATATGTGATGCCATGATTGGGTATGGGATGCCTCCACCCTGGACATGGAGGCGTGCAATAAAATCCATGTTTTCATCCTGTGCCTAGGTCAAGAGGGAAGGATGGAAAAGGGCAGTCCTAAAAGGCAGTCATTGCTAATTTAAGGAATGGTCTTGTCTCAGCCTCCCTAAAAGGGTCAGGTCTAAAATCATTGCTGGACAAACCTTTTCTAGTCTTAAAAGATCTCAGTAATTATAGATTTGTGGAGAATGTCTCCTTCCTGGGTAAGGTGATTGAACATTTTGGGGTTAATTCGTTTCTGTAGATTCTATGTGATTTTTGGCCTGGTTTGAACACTGGAGTTGTCTTTGTTACACCAGGAGATGTCAGACTCCTGTATAATCCTTTCTAATATTTCTCCTGGTGTTGAGGTCAGATTGAGTGGCCTATGGTTTCCTGTATTTTCTTTCTTTTCTTTTTCTTTTTTGCCTTTTTTGAAGATAGGGACAATATTTGCTCATTTCTGGTACCTCACCCATTATCCAAGATTTCTCAGAAATTATGGCAAGTGGTTCTGTAAGTATGTAAGCAAGTTCCTTCCATTTATAAATGTACAAAAATGTATCAATACCATTTATAAATAAGATTTAGAAATACAGTAGAAATTAATAAAAGAAAGGCTAGAAATGGAGCCTTTGTGATTTTATGCTCCTTATAATCAAATTAACTGTCCTAAACACAAAACTCTGGGTCAGAAATGACCTCTTATAGACAGATTCATTGCACTTACACCCAAGAAGATTAACTAAAATTAATTTCTGTTTTTCTCCCCCCACCCCACCCCTTTTTAACAGTCTCTGTTGATAGGAACTGCAGCTGTTCTTCAACTCATTTTCTCTATCCCTCCTAACTCTTCACATACTCTTTGCTATGACACAGGGATACAGTTCAGCAAGAATCAACATTTTGTTCCCAGAGCCACTGGAGAATATGAAAACTGGATGGTTGTTCTGCTTTAATTGCCTTTCAAATGCTTGCACAGCAAGCAATATGCTGTTGTCCCCCAAGCAGCTCTTAGGCTCCATTACACAGTTGTGTTTAACACAGCAACAGACCAATTGATTTCCTGCTCCTTTTCCCCTCCTACAAAACCAAACTGTCACTCTAGTCCCTTCTTTCTGATCACTTCACCAAGGCAACATGCTGTGGATCATGTGAGTACAACTAAGAGGACGGTGTACACTACACAGCATCAGCAAGTTGTGAAAATCCTTAGGTGTAGATAAAGACATTAAAAAAACTTTGTTAGAACCGTGTGTCTTTGAGAATAATTAGATGTCTTTGAATTAATAGAACAATAGAAAGAGTTCAGCAACAGAACAATAGGCAATAGAACAATAGAAAGAGTTGAGCAACAATTGTGAAGCATGACATCTAATGTTTTGGGTATGGGAAAACTACCAAGATCCTCTATAAATGTGAGTCCTTAAAGAGATAGTAATGGTGTGGATTACAACATACTACTAGCGTTGGAATTGGAACAGTTACTAAGGAAGGTCAAGGAAGAAAGTGTTAAGGACGGCTTGGTGCTGGACATAAAGAAAACAAAAATAATGACCCAGCCCATGCAAATGAAAACCACCCAGGGTGAGGGGGGTTTCCCAGCAGACAATGGATTTATTAATTAAATAGACACCCTGAGACCTTGCCATTCAACAACTGAACCACACATAGATCAACACGCTTGTCACTTTCCCTCAACCAGCAGTATATATACCCCACTCTCTTCCATGCCAACATTCTCTGAAGATGCCAGCCACAGCTGGTAGTGAAATGTCAGGAAAAAACTCTTCTAGAACATGGCCTCATAACCCAAAAAAACCCACAAAAAACTATGGACACTGACCGTGAAAGCCTTCCACTTCACACACAAAAAATTACTATGGATGATCTACATACATTGAACCTAGATAATGAAGAAATTGAAAAGTTACAGATTTCAAACATCCTGGATCAAACATTGATCAGAACAGAGAATGCAGTCAAGAAATAAGAAGAATAGTTATGATAAGGGTGGCCATGAAAGAACTAGACAAGATCCCGCAAGAATAGATAACTAAGCATTAAATTAGAATTGTCCAGTCATTGTATTCCTCATCACCATGTATGGATGTAAGAGCTGGGCAGTGAAGAAAAGGGATAAAAACAAAATTAACTTATTTGAAATGTGGGGTGATCAAACTGAAACTGTCATATTTTGGCCACACCATGAGAAGGCATGGCTCATTAGGAAAAAACAGTAATGCTGAGAAAGGTAGAAGGCAGTAGAAAGGGATGAAAACTACCCTCAAGATGGCTAGACTCAATTAGGGAGGTCATGGACCTGAGTCTGTAACATCTGAGCAGAGCTGTGGATGATAGAGGGGCTTGAAGATGTTTCATAACATGAGTCAAGGTTGATTTGAGGGCAGATAACGATAACAACAAAAGAGATAGGAAGCAACATGCTTGAATGTTTCACCTCTACATTGACTCATTGTGATATGCCTATTATTATTATTATTATTATTATTATTAATAGCCTGCCTTTCCCCTAAAATTGGGACCCAAAGCAGCTTACAGTTTAAAAGAATAGAATTAAAAACATACACATCTAAGCATTAAAATAGAATTAAGTTTAATAAAGAGTGAGCACGAGAAGTCTAGAGTGGCATGAAGTTCTCTCATATCATTGTATCTCTATCACTCTCTCTTTATTATGCCTTATTAATTGAGCAGTATTATGTCTTATTACTTGTTAACAAGCAGATTTTAATTATGCTTGCTTTTATACCTGGAGGGCATGATCCTTCCCTAAAACTTAAGTATTTTGCACATTCATTTATATATTTATTTTTATCCCACTCTGGGCAGTAATCAATATTTCAATACATATATATTGTGATTCCTTCACATTCACTGGGTTTAAGGACCCAGAACCCACATGAATGTGGAAAAAAGCAAAATAAAATAAAATAAAATAAACCTGAGAGAACATGACTCTAGGAATTTCTGGATTCTCCAGCACTACTCTGTGGCCAACAGCCAACAGAAGTTGACCACAGAATTGCACTTGAGGGCCTACAAATGCCTAGATAAATGTTTTCTCTAGCAATCTTTAGATCCTGCAGTGTGACTTTATGGTCAACCTCTGACAGAGAGAGATTTCTAGAGATAATATATTAATAAAATTCACAAATAATCAAATCTGCAAAAGTCAAAGCCATGAATGTGGAGGGACAAATCTATACAGTTGGCCCTCCATATCCCCAGATTCCCTATCCATAGATCCAACTACCCTTGGCTTGAAAATATTCAAACAAAATATAAATTCCAAAAAGCAGACCTTAAATTTGCCACTTTATGTAAGGGACATCAATTTACTACATTTGTAGTACAATTTACTACATTGTATTTAATGGGATTTGAGCATCCATGAATTTTGGTATCCATGGGGGCGGGGCCCTGGGATACCAAAGGTCCATTGTACTACAACTGATAAAATATAAAATATCAATGTATAACTTTACCATGAATCCATATCCAATGAAGAAATTTTGTAGCTGCTATATATATATATATATATATATATATATTATTGAATATCTTTCAAACTCTCTCCATATTGCTATTCATTTTTATTTAGTCCTCACCTATTCATGTCCTCTAAATAACTGAGCATAATTCCTTCCTTCTTTCAGTTTATTACGTCTTTGTGCCATCTAAATCGTGATCTGGATGTACAACTGATAAATTTACAGCGCTATATAAATAAAGGTTAATAATAATAATATCTAACTTGCAGAATTTACTGAGCAACACTCACCCATCCTACTCTCATCTATAGGATGGGCAGGGTCAGTGTGGCAGCAGTTTAAACTACAGCTGTCATGACAGGACAATATTAAGGTGTCTTGATAATGTGGTATTCTGTCTTTCTCCCCCACCCCTCTCTCTGTGATTCTTGTCTATTTTTAGAAGCAAAGCCAAAAGCATTTTCATCACCTGTTAACCAGAGCTAGCTCAAAAAAAGAAGTGGTGAAAAAAGAAAGGGGACTTTAAAGGAATTTGAAACAATAGTTTCGGGGGGAAAAATAATATCAGGCTCCCAGGCATAATAAGCATCTTTTCTATCACAGGCTGCTGTAAATATGCCATAATGGGAAGGTTAGTCCATCCCCATCCTTTATATCCTTTGTGTGTCCCATGCCTTGTGCCAATCCCTTGGCTACACTAAAGGAATGATGTTATGGAAATGTGTTTTAGTTGAAGAGCATTTAGCTTTACCCAAAATGTGCATACATATATACATATTGAAATATATTATTATAGTACATATAATAACAAATATATTAATACAAGCATCCTCATTAGTGCACATACAATAAAAATTATCTTCTCAGAGGACTTTATCACATGGGGACATATGTGCTTCCATCCCGAAAATGTTGACATCCCAGAAAAGCAAGCCAATTCGCTAATGCTTATCACACACAGAGCACAACAAGGGGTTAAGAGCACATTACTTAGACAAGAAAGTGTCTCAAAAGCGAATTTGGGTTTCAGACAGATGAGGACAAATCCCCGTTGCTAGCTTGGAAATAATTTTTTTGCACATGCTCCAAACTGTCATTTCCAGAAGTGCATACAAAGACATGCTCCAGAGAGGGAATGAAAATGGGGAGGAAAATCCTCTTTGGTCCAGAAGCTGTTTCAGAGGAAGTAGGGCTGAGGTTTCCCTTTGCAAACTTCCATAAAACCACAAACACACATGAGAGAAAGAAGAGGTGACTGCTCCAAAAACCTGCCTGATTCCAGTGAAGGCTGAAATTCCCAGATGCCCTCCTTTTCCAGGTCATGTCCTCCATTTCTCCCTCCTGTACAGGAGGAATTAGAAAACATCCTCTCCCTCTGCCTATTATCACCAGCTGTTCCCTGCTGTGGGAAGAGGGGAGCAGCCATGCAAGGGAAAAGGGGTGTCTGCTTTTTGTGTGTGTCCCTTTAAGAACAAGGCTTTCTCCCTCTCCTTAGCACAGCAAGGAACCCTGGAAAATTTGGGAACAGAGAGGATCGGGGACTTGGTTTTCAGACTGCTGCAATTATGTGAAGAGAGTGATTTCACAAATGAAATGGAAATGCAAATACGGTGGTTTTGCAAAAATGCTTATTTCTTGATTCTCCTCACTTCTGTCTGGAGTTTGATCGGTTTGCATGCAGTGTCATCTGAAAAGCAACTGCAAAATTATCCCTAATGCCCTGGATGACCCTGCATTGTGACCAGTTTAACCTTCCAATTTTCCCGGTGTGAAAAAGTCCAGAGAGTGTTTTGAATGTTGGGAAACTGACTTTTTAAAAGCAGATTTATTGCTTTCCTACATCAACACTGTGAAGATCTCAAAAACCTGTATCACCTTATGCAGCCCTCAGAAATGAGTACCCAGAGTGTTGGGGGGCAAATAGCTTACAATTGTAAACCGCTTAGACACTCCTTAAGGGTATGAAGCGGTATATAAATGAAGCTGTTTGTTTGTTTGTTAGGGCAATGGTCATGATTTGTATCTTTCTGCATCCTATGACATCCATCCCACTCCAACAACAATGTAAATATGCTTTATACCTGAGCATCCATTATCATATCTGAAAAAGTGGATTTATATCCATGAAAGCTAATGCAAAAATAAAAACCTGTTAGTCTTAAAGGTGCTGCCACATCTCCCACCCCCTTTCTTCTTTCTTTTTATTCTGTAAAAGACTAACAGTGCTGCTTCTTTCAAAATCATTCCAGTATGGTCATTTGACAGAGATTAGCTAAAAATACTTTGCATGTCAAATCAGTGTTCCTCTTGTGTTTCCACTGAAGCAAGAGAGCAAGGATGTTGATTTGGCCTGAGCTCTGTGGGACTCACTTCTTTGGACCCATTTTCCCTACCTTTCACCATCTCTTTGCTTGCTTGCCCATTCACCTCATTTCCTACCCTTTCCTACTTTATTTTCCAAGCTGCCTGTTACTTTCCAGCACGTTCCACCCTTTTACTCATTTGCCATCTGCCACTTTTTACTGATTTTGTTTGTTTGTGTATAATTTAAACTGAGTCTCTTCAACTAACGGACAGATAAAAATGCCAAGCTCCTAGAAATCTGTAGTGGTTGAAGAAGAAAAGATTGATAAATGAAGGCTTCAAAGTTGCAAGTGAAAACTAAAATTAAAAAAAAAAATCCCCCAGCTGGAGGTAAAACATGAAAATGATGCCAAAGGCTCCCTTAGCTATTTTGTTTTTCTGAAGTAACATCATGGGGAATGCAAGGTGGCAAGCTAGAAAAATAGTGAGGTGAATAAGACCTTCGATTATGTGTGAAAAGTGCAGAAAGAATGAAACAAAACAAAAAGGCGCACAGCATACAGCACTGAAAGCTGCTACACAAAACTTCAAATGGCATAATTTGAATGGCAAACTTTTCATCCCTTTGCATCTTGTTTTAAGCAGAGGGTGCCCAACATGGTCCCACAGCCCCTTCTGCTCTCTACTCTACACATCTATAAAACAGGTTTTACAGAAAACAAGCAAGCCAGTGGGGAGAGGAGGAGAGCTCTCTATATAAATGAGAGTTGGAGAAGTTAGGTTTGGGCTGTCAACTCCCATAATACAACAACTCATGCTTTTGTCAGAGCTCTCAAAAATTACTTTTTGTACTATAACTTTCCCAAGTTCTGACATAAACATACCAAACCTTATTTTAAGCACACAACTAAGAGGGAATGTCAAAAATTAAGGAAGTTTAGGAATGTGTGCCAGAGAAAGAGTTATCACTGTGAGATAAATTGTATTGTGAGGATGGGTGTTTGCGACTGATTTTGTGGATGGGAGAGACATAGATAACATTTTGAGAGGGGACATTTTTTGTGTCCATGCATAAGGTGGCATTGCATGTGCTTGTGCAAGGGGAGAATGAGTGTGTAAGAAAACTGTGTAGAGAGTGTGCATCACATTTATATGTGTGCAATAAAGAGCTTATGTTCTGTGAACTTATGTTTGCAAAAGGAGGGGAGGGTGGGCAAGAGTAGTGTGAGTCTGAGAGAAAGGAAAAGATGATGCCATTATGTTTGTTTGTGCAGGAAAGCAAAAAAAAATCTGTCTCTTTCTGTGTGTATGTGTCCTCAACCTATTTCATTAAAGTGAACATGAAATGGCTGCCTCCATCTGTAGCTGATTCTCTTATCTTTACCTGCAGATAGGGATGTTACCTCTTGATTGCTCATCTGGCAAAATTCCCTTTAATTTAGACTTAAAGGATTGCTTTCATGATGAGCTCTGTGTATTTAGAACCTTGAAAGATCAAAACCCCATAAGGGAAGCATAATGGTTAAACACAAATTAATACCATATTTTTCCACCACTGGACAGATGTCCTAGGTGCATATATGCATATGGATGTGTAATATGTTGGTAGAGATGGAAAGAATATTCAAAGATAATAATTTTTAAATGTCCAAAAAGGTGTTTCTCTTGTTTGGGAAAGCCTGATGAGGAGAATCCAGGACTAATCAGAATCTTCACAGTTTGGCACTTATTCTGCACAAAATGCTGTTTTGCACACATTTTTCATAGCTCAAGTTCCAAACTACAACATTGTCTACACAGGAAATTGCTTCCTGGACAGAAATTGTTGGCTTCTGCTTTTAAAAAAATGTTACTTCTGAGCCTAGCATTTGAAAATTTTGCAGATAAAGACTTTCTCACAGTGTGAAGAAAGCTGCTAAAATTACTCGTTGCTTCCTTTGAGAATGATATTATCAAAGACTTAATGTCTATATTTTGGGCACATGCACTTCTGTGTTTCCAGCCCAGGTCAATTATATCTCTTCTGTCAGATTAAAGGAGTATTTGTGAAAAATGAACCTGGAAACTTTAGCCAATTATGTGTCCCTGATGCATATCTGTGCCATGTTTTCAGTGTGAAAATGCCCATCAAAATTGCAGGAAGGAACTGGTTTTAACCTAGAGAAGCACAACTTGGAGTGCTGATCCATGGACAGGTAGAACATGAACTCTCAGGTGCTAGCTAATGATGCGTTTTCATGAAGGAAAACATATAATAACAAAATGGCACAAATATATTACTATCTTCTTGCACATTAGGGAAAATGCTACCCCTAACATCTACATTAGAAGTACTACAACAGTGCATCATTTTCCTAAAATAAAGGCCATCTGGATGTTCCCTCCATATATGGACTGAATTGGGTGATTGAAATTGTGAGAGCATATGTGATATTAAAGGTCTTGTCTACATTAAATCTGCCAATAGGAACACTGTGCTTATGAAGTTTGTTCACTCCCTCTCAAGTAAAAGCTACCTGATGGATTGATTTTTTTTCCATTACTAAGCCTGACTGCTTTCAACCATTCATCTTGATCCCATAAGACAGTGGTTCCCAAACTTGCATTCTAGGGTGTTGTTGAACTGCAGATCTCAAGAACTGCATCCAGCATGGTCAATCATCCATGATGCTAAGATCTAAAGTCCAATATCTTTAGACTCAAATTTCAGAACCACTGCTTTAGAGTAATATATTTCCTGTTCTGTATTCTGTTTGAGCAAGGGTAGATGAATATTTTGATGTCAAAGGCCACCTTCTTATGGATGTGGTCTGTCAAAGTCTGTATTAGAAGCTGAATGCGGAAGCATTTGATAGCCAAAGCCAGAACCAAAATTGAGGGGAGGGAAGGCCATCACTCCCCCCCCCCACCGTTGCCAGCCTTTTTTCACCACTTGCCTTCTCTTTCCTGCCCAGTGGTTTATAAAAGGTGGACATAGCACTCTTTTTCGAACATGTCCTGTAGGGAGCTTTTGAAAGATGGATTAAAATACACAAAGTTTCGTAGAGTATCATTCTAGACCCACAGATTGCCCACCCTTTTGTTAGAATGACAGGAACTATGCCTTAAGTGGGACTTGGCTTGATGAGACCAGAGAGTGGCTGTTATAATTATCAATCTACAGTTCTCTGAAGGGTATATTCCCCAAAGCAAAGAAGTGTGGTGTAACCAGGATTTATGGGTTGTCACAAAGAAAAGGTCAATTTTGTAAAGGTCACCTGTATTTATATGCTGGATAGTCATGCTTTAGGAAAGTGGTGAAGAAATACCCATCACTTGGGATATATAAAGCTAAATTAAGAAAACATTGGGAGAATACACAATGGGAAGCCATTTTGAATTTTAGCAATGGTGAATGCCAGGTGCTATTCCCAACTTGCTTATAAAACTGCAAAAATACAGAGACTTTCTCTGGAAATGCTCCAAAATGTTCACTTTTCTCCACCTGCCTTTACTACAAGAAAATAAACTCTGCTGGTTCTTTGCCCCATCCGTGTGAATTTGACAATGTAATGCTTCCCTGTAGATAGACTCTATTCTCCTTCCTATTCATTTCACTTTCCTCAAAGATAGCTCCAGGCCACTCTAAGACACTTAGATTAGAACTAGCAAGATCCACATTGTCTGTTTGCCAAAGTGAATTGGCACACATAGCACTAAATCTCTGCAAAGAGATCCAGTTGAAATGCCCAACTGTGTCAACTTTGTTTCTTATTACCATGAAGTGGCATCATACTTTCATGAATGTTAAGAAATAAAAATCTTTGTGGGCAGGGTGAAGAAAGAGCAGCCAGGACTGCAATCTTTTGCTCACTTAGAAAGAACAACCTTACTTTGAAAGCTAGCAACCTTATTGTGAAAGGTCGGTGTCAAGAAATCTTCTCATTCCTTTCCATTGTGAAGTATTGCAGGATGGGGGTTACTAATTTGTAGCTCATTACTTTGGTCGGTGGGAGTCTGGGGAGGGTGTTCATTCCATCCTCAATCACTTGTGAGGTATCTAGAAGGATTTTGGATCTCTCTTAACTCTTTAACAAGGCTTCCTAATTAGCCAAGAGTGATGGAGTCAGACAGTAGGCTGAGTGGTAGCCCATCTGGGAAACATCTAAACTAGCAGCAAATATTTTCCTTGCATACTTAGTCTTTTCCCTCTGTTCCATTTCCATTGTGCTGCCACTTTTCTAGTTTATTAGTAAAAACATTAGTAAAACCACCATTTTACCATTACTGACCTCCTTAAGAATGGTTAATGTTGTGAAGACGGACAGATCTATCCAATGCACACACAACCACTCTCCAGATCAAAACACTATGACAATTTTTTTTATCAATAGCTATGCCAACCAAATATTTGTAAAAACTTCTCCGTTCTCCAACTTGCTACATGTGGCTCTCTCACTCAACCCTTATTGCTGGCAAAGCACAGACAGCTTTGACCAGGAGTGCAGTATAGTACTAAAAGAATGTGATTATTTCAACTAACTGTAGGCAACTAGTGGTAACATTGTCAGCTTACCACTAACAAATCTGTACAACTAAGAAAGAGTTGTTCCTATTTCTTGTTACAAGCTTAAGGGTTTTCTTTACAAATTTTAGGCTTTTAAAAAACTTTTTAATGGGATTATTATTATTATTATTATTAGACACAGTGTGATTTAGTGATTTGAATGTTGGACTAAGACTCCAGGAGACCAAAGTTGCCTCATAAGAAGGCAAGGGCAAACCCTCTCTGAATATGTTCTGCCAAGAAAACTCCATGATATGCATAACAGTACCAATTATTTTTATTAATTTTTTTTTAAAAAAAAATAGAATAGATAAAAAGTGACAAGTAAGAGGAAATGAGTAATGAGTAACAGTTGAGAGCTACTTTTTAAATTGTAGCAATAACATTAGCAGTTCCTTTTAAAAAGTAATTTTCCAGTGTCTGGAGCTAATAGAATGTGACTGACAGCTCTGGAAATGAAATGGTTAGGAGGAATATTAGACTACTGTAAGTTTCCCTTGGACTATTGTTGTTTTCCTTATTGTTATTAAGGATACTTCTTTAACATTTCTTCTTCTGTGGGTTTACCATTTTTTTCTGCTTTTAGTTTCCAGTCCAGGAACTGTCACATTTGACATCCCTGTGAATTTAATGGCTGATTACTGTGAATGAATCTGTCACTACAGTTCTGCTTTCAAGTGAAGCCCACATAGAATCTGGGCTTTAACAAAATAATTTTAGTGTTTTTAACAGCTGTGAACAGACCCTGAAGGAGCAGTTCAGGTACAGGAGATGATTCTGAAATACCTGCTTTGCAGTGTGTGTGTGTGAGAGAGAGAAAGACTAGCTGGCAGCAGAAACAGAAACCTAGGCGAGGTCAGTAAGGTGACTGGAATTACCTTGGGATTGTAAACCTCATTCTGGGGATCAAATGAGAGGCAATGGATTTGATATTTCTTTCCTTCCAGGTATGCTGTGCTTACATACCTGAAAAACATTTCCAGTATATAACATAAGTCTCCTGTGCTCTCTCATTCAAAAACAAAATCTAAACCTAGTAGCACTTCCCCTCAAATTTCTTTCACCCCTAAAGAATATACGTAAAGTGAAAGGGGCCTTAGACATTTCCCCATTAAATTCTGGGTGATAACACAAATGACTTGATAACTTTGTGTATGTTGTGTGCCTTCAAATCATTCCTGACTTATGGTGACCCTAGGTGACCCTTTCATGGGGTTTTGTTGGAAGGTTTGTTCAGAGGAGATTTGCCATTGCCTTCCTCTGAGGCTGAGTGCATGTGACTCACCCAGTGCATTTCATGAGTGAGCTGGGAATCAAACCCATTTGAACACCAAGAGCTGGGGTTGCCAATCTTCTGCAGTGAACATATCTCACCATGCAGAGAGGCATAAGAATCAGAAGCCTCCTCATATTCTGAGAGCTATAATTCAGAAGTGGATATCTGTTTAATAAGGAAAGAATATTCTCAATAATTGGGAGAAAATGGAATACTACTTGAGAAGAAAAATAGGGAAGAACTGGAGAAAATAGGGAAGAACTGGAGAAAATAGGGAAGAAATGGAGAAAAATAATGGGAGACTTTTATGGCTCTGTACTGGCATGCAAATGTTTCAGAAAGTAACTGAAGAAGAGTAAATAATTCTATTGCTTGTCAGTGAGCACCAGGCTGGCAAGAAAAACAACAAGAGCCTATATAATTCCATGTCAAGTTGTGTGATAGAATGGTCTATCATGAGGTCTTTGGGCTTCTGTGAAATATGAAAGCTTGCAGAAACCCCCCAAACCCATGCAAAGCTCACAGTGGCAAGCCAGCTATCATGAAAAAAAGAAGTTTATTCAGGGATTGTGTTCCTTGGTCAGACCAGAGAAGGAGAATAGGTAGCATGCCAGCCACACTCACAGCAGCTGGACCCCAGGATCTAATGTGTAATTGGTCAGCTTACTGCATATCAAACAGTTGTGGTTGGTGTGTTTTGACTGTGGCTGATATCCACTCTTCCTTCTCTGGCAGGCTGAACCACATGCTCTCTGGATAAACTGGATCAACAAATATTTCTCTGTGGAAAATCCCCCTAGAACATAATTGGGTTTTCAGATATGGGGAGAATCCTGCAGAGACTGCTGTGTTGTTTATTTGCCCTTGCTTGCAAGGGCAAAATGGTCAAGGATTTACATCCATATTCCCTTTTTCTAAGCACCTTGAGTCCCAGTCTGAGAGGGATATCAATAAAACAACGATTGGCTGGATAGATGGATGGATGGCAGGAATACTGTCTAAACAGATTGGTAGTTGGTGGTATTCATAACAATCTGAACTTTCAGTGAGGTGTCCAAGTTGCTGAACCTCTTTTGGGCACAAGTTTAAGCACCAGGGACAGCTCCTTTGAAGTTTAGGCCAAAATGCAGAATAGATTCATCACCCCACTGACATGAAAGCTACCATCTGTTTGTGGTAAACTGGCTCTATAAAAATGTTGCAAAGGTTGTGGTGCCTCCAAAACTGCCAGCTTTATAAGCAGTTGTTCTGGTATTAATGGGATGATAGCCCCAGTGCACAGACAGCCACTTCTCTGAAGTCCAATATTTATCTCCAAGAGCAGAGATGCTTTGAATATGAGGTTTGGCCGTTCAAAACAGGTGTTATAAGATAAAGCACAAGTTATTCCCTTCAAAGTGACTATGAGTGTTCCCATTTATTCCAACAGAACAGCCTTTTCTTAAATCTTCCAGCAATACAGTTCAAATGATATCTTTGCACAGCAGTAGTCTTCTACCTCCACAGAAATGGGCACAATATCTCAGTGCCTGTTTTGCAGTTTATATCAATCCTGTCAGCTTTTGCAATCAAAATGCAGACCAGTGTATAATCCAGTCCTGTTTTGGAATAAGGCAAACTAACTGATCTGGATGAAAATGTTTGCAAATCCAAAAATGTTTCTTTATAGTTTTGCCTGTTTCCTCCCACCTCCAGAATTGAAAACAGTCCTTTGTAAATGTGTTTTCAGGGTCATTCTTAGTCTTAGTGAGGGCCAGAGTTTAAAAGAAAATGGTCTGTCATAGAGGCTGAGAGCAGCAATTTTTTAATCAAAAGTTTTTTCAGTCCCAATTAATAGGGATTTTAACTAGGGTTTCACAGATCTCCTCTGCCACATTCAGGTAGTTTGAACAGGCTGTTGTACAATGGTATATATTTTCAAAGAAACCAATGCCAATAAAATGAACAGACATTTTAAAGAGAATGGTATCATTGTGGGAATTCAGAGGAATAGAGATTTCCATAGGGAATTCAACAGAACAGAATGGTGGGTCTTGCCTATACTACCAGTCAGCTAAGGTTTCATTTACTACATCTACTACTACTCTGTCTAGTATAGTCCCATTTGTGGTTCTATAATCACATGTGTGTTAAAATGTCACTGCAGAATGAGGGAAGATATAGCTGGAAATAGAAAATAAAAGCTTGGCAAGGGGAGAAATAGCAAAAGACAGGGAATTATGAAACCCATGTATATCCCAAGTTTTGAATTTAACTACAGATTAACCGTTAACACACAGGGCTTTTTAGTATGATACTTTTGTTAAAAAAATAAAAAAAAATTACTATAAGGACTATCATGAAGTAGGTTATTTATACAGTATGAAATAGTAATGATGTAAATCAATGTTAACGTAAATTATAATTTTTCAATCTAATTTATTAATCTAATATAATTTAATCTAATAAAACTAAAAAGAAACAAGAAACAAGCTAAGACTTCATCCATTGAACAGGAAGTGAGTGCACCTCTATTTTTGGATGTGGTCGCATTTGGAACTTGGATAGCATTATCAAGTTTTACTGTAGATGGATTATGGGAGATCTGTGACAAACAAAAGGAAATACTTCTTCACACACTAAATAGATAAGCTATTCACTACCACAGAGTATGATGGCAATGAAAACCAGCACCATTATAAAAGGGGATTAGATTTATAAAGGATACAGCTATAAGTGGCTACCTAGTCATAATAGCTCTATGCAGCTTTCTAAATATTAGCTCCTGGGAAACAACCAGTGCTGTGTTAAAAATTTTCTTCCAGTTTCTCAAACCATTCTTATACAACATGATAAAAAAGAAACTGCAATTTAAAAAGTATGTTAAAATGTGAAGATCATTTCAAAGCAATTCTCACGAGTGAGGTTTGTGATTCTTGTAACCAAGGGCTGTGTGTGAAAGTGTCACTGCACAATGTGGAAAGATATGGGTACTAGCATTTAAGTCCACTTTTTCGCCACAATGTAAATAGGAGGATGATTTTCCCTTCGTGATATTTCCCCAGCCAGCTACTACACAGTGCTACAGAGTTATGCTAAGGATGGAAGATAGTGAAAAAGGATGGTCTGGTCAGCACATTTGCCTTTGTTAAAAAATAAAAAAATGGAGGGGTGGAGCTCCACCTCTGAAAAACTGCTAGAGAATTTATGTTTCTTCTGGAGATATTTGGTAAAATCATGCTCCACACACACACATGCATGCACACACACACTCACCTCAGATAATACTATATATTATGAGATATGATTTGCTCACAACAAGTATGGCATAGTTGTCTGGGAATCCAGGATCATTGTGTTGAAATGCATATTCAGGCACAGAAATCCTCCATAGGACCTTAGTTAACATTCTTACAGCCTTAACATCTTGTCAAGAAAGCTCTATGATAGAGTCACCATGAATTGATGACAACATGAAGGCAAATTATGGTGTGGTTGTCAAAGTGTTGGATTAGGGTTCTGAGAGACCAGGGATCAACTCCTCACTCAACCATGGAAACCTATTGGGTGACTTTGAGCAAGTCATACTATCTCAGCCTCAGAGAAAGGCAATGGCAAACCCCTTCTGAACTAATCATACCAAGAAAACCCCATAACAAGGTCATCTTAAGCTCACCATAAGTCACAAATTATTTGAAGGCACACAGTAACATCAAACAAACAAACAATAGCAACAATAAAAAAGAGAATCAGACATCTAATATTCTCTTTTCACAGGAATCTAGTTGGCCACTGTGGAAGAAAGGATTCTGTGCACTAGATAAACCTTTATTTTGATCCAGTTGGGCTTCTGTTTTTTTATACATGTTATGATCTTATTTTATGAAGTAGGTGGGTTTCTAAAGGTATACAGCATGCATATCATTCAAAATATTTTAGAGCCCTTCCTTACTGAAAGAAAGAAAGAAAGAAAGAAAGAAAGAAAGAAAGAACCTGACAAATGTGTTGAATACATTTGAATTATTTGTTCAGCTTTATGAATACCTTCCAGAGTTATACTGCTGTTAATGGCAGCAGGAAAAATTATTCCTAGTTTTGAATCCTAGAATCAACACTCCTAGAGTAATCCGAAGGATCCAAACAACAACTATGACTGATGGCAGGAATTAACAGAACAAATAAACAAGACTGAGGGCCATTGCTTCCCTTCATACAAGAGCTTTGTGTGAAGGTAAAGGAAGGAGCAGGTGAATCAGCATCAAAGGATCACCAAATGTTTTCTCTACAATGAGAGGAGAACCATGGGTATGACTGGACATGTCTTTTTACTTTCTACAAAATTACATGCAGTCACTTTTTCATTTCAAGTTGACTTGTTTGTTCAGCTGTGAAAGAGGATGAAGCAGGAACTTCAAAGACTTTCTGGTTGTATTTGCCCCTGTGCAAGCACATATCTTTCTAGGATTTCAGCCTAAGATTTGTTTTGGATGGGCAAATCTGTCTTCTTCTGGTCTGTGTCACTTCTGCTTGCTCCTACTCTTTCATTTTGTTCCACCATTTTAAAAGGCTTCTTAAAAATATAGCTACTTCTTCTTTCAAAGTATCTGTTTGCATACATCTATTTAAATGGATTTATATAGTATTTTCTATAAAATACATATTAAGTATGTATATATTCTTTTATTTCCAAATATTATTTAAATTAATCCCATGGTTTTAAAATAACCCATATCTCACAGTCACAGTGCTGTTTGTCCCATATGAAGGAGAAATGACTATTTTCTGCCCTTTTTGGTAGGAGAAATAGAATTCCAAGACTTTGGGAGGTGGCTGGCATACTGTTAAAGATGAGGCAGCATCTTCATGAAAAGTTATTCTAACAATTCTAGTGATAACAAGGTGGCCCAAATGAGAAAATCTGTTCCAAATTAGAAAAAAAATGCCTCAATTTATCTGTGAGAAATTTTCTAATTTGGATCAAAATGATTCAGTAAGTTACAGCATGGTGTAGCATCATTCCCAAGAACAAGGAATATTGATGTGTCTTGCTCAGTGGAGTCAACCATCTCCCCCCCCCCCACCTCTGCTGCTGCCAGAAGAATACATTTCAGAACAATGTTATGATGTAGCAGAGTTTCCATTTTACCATCTATTGGTATCTAAAATAAACAGGAATCTCTTTGGGCTGCCAAAGGCTAGATGGTTGATCTTTGCAGTAGCTACAGATCCTTTTGTGTAAGGATAAAGAAGCCATAATAATAAATCATTAACAATAAACCAGCCTCCCCACAAAATCTTAAAAGGTAAGACAACCCCACCCCTTTTGTTCCCCCAGATTGCTCAGCCCCAAAGATTATTCCAGTTTTAAAAAAAAGAGCCATTTTTACTTAGAAAGCTGATACCTCAGCCCAGGGCTAATTTAAATACGGATTCTGATAAGATTACATTGCAAAGAACTGTGTTGCCACATTGAGAAAAGTATGAAATCCCAATGACTGTTAGGTTTTCATCTAGTCTCAGGGATCTGGATCAGATCATTTCCTAGAAGAATACACAAAAATCCAATTCTTTGGGTACCTGTTAGGTTAATGCCTGGAAGTGCAAGAGTTAGAAAGAATTACTTTTAAACCCAAAAAGTAGGTGTCATCATATCATTTCATTGTATTTTTAGACAATCACTGATTATTATTATTATTATTAACCTTTATTTATATAGCGCTGTAAATTTACACAGTGCTGTACATACAATCATAAATTAGACGGATCCCTGCCCTCAGGCTTACAGTCTAAAAGAGACAACACAAAAGGAAGAGGGGAAGGTGATGGGAAAGGGGGTGAGGTCCAGTGGTTCTTCTCTCCCTCTGGGGCCAGGACCAAGGCAGATGGACAGGAGGGAGGGCATGGCTTCTTAATACAAAGTTAAAAGGAGGCATCCTGGGGCGGATGGCACAGTCCTGGGAAAGCTTCCTTAAATAATATAGTCTTTAACTCAGTTTTGAACCTGGTTAGGGAAGTGATGAGGCGTGCATGTGGGGGAAGAAGGTTCCAGGAGTGAGGGGCAGCAAGTGAGAAGGGACGAATCCGGGATGGGGCAGTGGAAATCCTCGGCTGGGACAGGAGACCTAGACTACCAGAACGGAGGGTACGAGAAGGAGTGTGAGGAGAAAGAAGTTCAGACAAGTAAGGAGGGGCCAGTCCGTGGAGGGCTTTGAAAGTCAACAGCAAAAGCTTGTACTGGATGCGGAAGGGGAAGGGGAGCCAGTGAAGGGAGGATAAAAGAGGAGAAACATGGTCAAAGCGGCGAGCAGATGTGATAATACGTGCAGCTGAGTTCTGGACAGAGATTAAAGGATGGAGATGAGAGAGAGGAAGCCCTGTCAGAAGGAGGTTACAATAATCTAGTCGTGATACCACTAGGGCATGGACCAGAGTCTTGGCGGTGGAGGCTGAGAGGAAAGGACGGATTTTAGCAATGTTGTAAAGAAAGAATCTACAGGTCTTGGCGGTGGCCTGAATCTGGGGAGTAAATGACAGCGAGGAATCAAAAATAAAGCCAAGACTGCGGGCTTGCTGAACTGATTCTGCAATCCACTGCATAGAAGACATTCATTAGAATTCACATGATGAGAGAAATGTCTCTCTTAATCCGCATTCAAGGAGACAAAACATTTCGGCTCCCCAGAGTCACATTTTGTTGCAAAGTTCACAGATCCAGACCTAGAAGGTAGATATTTTACAAATGTATCAGTTGAAGAATTGTACATGGTATGCCTGACTTGCAGCCATATTCCATATTTGGTAGCTTGTTTTATCTTGTTTTGTAGGCAAAAAATGAGTGGGACAAAAAATGATACCATTGAATCTACTTTATTTATGTCGATGGCATTTTTTTTTTTGCAAGAAAAAAGAAAAGAAAGGTAGCAGCTACTCAAAACAAAGATTCTATCTTATGGGAACATGGTTTTTTTCTGTTTGTGTCTGTCTGGATATTGTAAAAAATACCCTTCATTATTCACCCAGATACATTTCTTTATACCTCACAATACATTGGCATTTTCATGGGGGGGGGGCGTCTTAAAGTTGTTTAAAAAAGAATGGTTATTTGTTATCTACTATAATGAGGTTTTCTGAACCCTGACAATTTCTGAATAAATGCTGTTGATTCTTGGTTTTTCCTCTTAAATACAGCTAATCAGATTTATTCCACTGTGCCATCCATCACTAGACTGTAAGATAACCAGGATCCAAAACACACTGCAGAAATAATCCAGTTTGAAACTGCTTTAACTGCCCTGACTCAATGGTAGGGAATTCTGTGAACTGTAGTTTTATAAGACATTTAACCTTCTCTATCAGAAAGCTCTGGTGCCACAATCAACTATAATTCCCAGGATTCCCTAGCACTGAGCCAGGGCAGTTAAAGTGGTCTCAAATTGGATTATTTCTACAGTGTGTTCTGGACCCAGGTTTAACCTAGTATAACGTTAAAATGAAGTTTCTAAGTCAGATGTGGAAGGTATTTCAAAAGAAGCCAATGAACTTTCATGAAGAGCTTTTGCTTTTAAGATACTATAGAGTTCATGCTCATTTTTCAAAATGTTGATGCTCTATCATTTTTCAGTGTGTCTGATCAGTGGGGCTTTTTACATTGGCAAGAAAGTGTGACATGAAGTTGCACTTTCCTTAATGCTTAGCAGCTAGACAGCAAGCCCCAGGTGTGCATTTAAAAAGTACAGGGCAGCTAGACTGAGGTTTTTTTCTGTGGCTCAGCAACTACATGGGAAGCTGTCAAAACGCTACAAACACAGGTGGAGCAGCTACATGGGCGGCAAGGAACGTGGCTTTTAGCCGCGCTTTAAACATTTTTTTCCCTTGCTGGCTGGGAAATTGCGCAGGTACACCATACAGTTGAAGCTTATCACATGGGGGAGTACAGGACCATTCCGAAAGAGGGAGAAAGTGAGGTCAGTTCGGAAATGCACATGATTACGCACAAGCTCATCACACACAAAACAAGAGAGCATCTACACAAAAAGAAAATGCAGAGTCAATACGAAAGAATTCATCACATGTGAACATACTGGTCGGCTTTCTGTTGCAAATTAAGGCATCTTGGGAAATGGTAGCAAAGGCTCATGGGAGTTGTAGTCTGTGTTCTGTCAGAGCATTATATTGAGTTGTCTTGAGGTTTCAGCCCTCTGTCCAGGAGGGATTCCCATATGTCCTCCATTCTTGAGCAGAGGCCCCCCTTTTCCAAGTTGACCAGGCACGTCCTCCTTTGCCAGGACACGTCCTACTTTTCCAGCCTTCTTTTTGAAGAGGAAGCAGGAGGGCCAGGCGTGCTCTGGCCAGGCTCTGGGGGTCTCTTCCTGGCTCCTTCCCTCCCTCCCTCCCTCCCCGCTTCCTTCCTCCTCCCTTTGGCTGAGAGAGTGTGACTTGCAGGGAGGAAGGGCAGCGGTGGTGCTCCAGGTCCTCCTGATGCTGGGCCAGGGCAAGCTGGAAACAGGAGGAGGAGAAGAGGGACCTGGAGCACCTCTGCTGCCCTGCTTCCCTGCAAGTCACACTCTCTCAGCCAAAGGGAGGAGGAAGGCAGCCAGGAGAGAGCCCTGGAGCCTGGCCAGAGTGTGCCTGGGCCTGCCTTCTCCTCCCCCCTACGGCTGAGAGAGTGTGACTTGCAGGGAAGCAGGGCAGCGGAGGTGCTCCAGGTCCCTCCCCTTCTCCTCCTCCTCTTGCCAGCTTGCCCTGGTCTGGCTGAGCGCCTCCAGTGCCCTGCTGTCTCCCTAGAAGTCACACTCTCTCAGCCAAAGGGAGGAGGTGAAGGAAGGTGCAGGCGCACTCTGGCCGGGCTCTGAAGGTCTCTTCTTGTCTTGGCACCTTCCCTCCCTCCGCACTTGTATCGCTGCCTTTAAATGGGCGCTTTAAAGATACAGAGCCCCATTTAACCGTTCAACTACACCTTAGCCTTTAGATGCAATAGGGGTGCTTTTTACATTGGCTAAAAGGGGCGGTCCAAACTCGCCCCTTCTAGCGGCGAGATGAGGCCTAGGCTGCCACACGGGCAGCCCCAGAGGCCTCATCCCGCCGCAACGACCCGCCGCAAAAAAGAGCTCCGGGATCGAGCTCTTTTTTTGCGGCGCGGGAAGGGCACGATTGGCACCCTCCCGCGCCACCAGAGCGTCAAAACGTGCGCAGCGCGTCAAAACGCTGCGCACGTGATGACGCTTGTACGGCGCCACTGTGTAGACGCCGCCATCTTTAAATGGCGGCGTCCATGCGTTTTAGGCTTAGGGAGGGTGTAAAGGCTACGCCCTCCCTAACCCTAAATGCGGGCTTTTTAGCCCTAAAAGCGCCTTTTTTTGCCCGTGTAAAACGGGCCAGCAATGCTGCACCCTTTTTAAAAAAGTAGTGGGGAAATCAAACTACTTTTTAAAGGCACTTCTTCTCCCTTAAAACTCCAAAATAGTGTTTTCATGGCACACTTTCCATTTTTCTCATCTAAAGGCTGGGCTTTCATGCAGCCTTCAACACACCTCTTTTTGCCAATGTAAAATGGGCCAGCTCCTTTTTAAAGCACTTCTTCTCCCTTAAAACTCCAAAATAGTGTTTTCATGGCACACTTTCCCTTTTTCTCATCTAAAGGCTGGGTTTTCAAGCAGCCTTCAACACACCTCTTTTTGCCAATGTAAAACGGACCAGTGTATCCTTTGGATGTTTGCCACTGAGAATTATTTTGGTTGCAGTTTAATGAACAAGCAATTAGCCTGCCCTTTGTAGTTACAACAGTGATTGTAACTAGAGTTTCTCTCTTTTCCTTTTTTCTTTTTTTTACTTTCTTTTCTATTATTTTTCTTTTTAACATAAAAGCTAGTTTTGTGCCTGCATTACTTTCTATGTGTGATCATCCTTTGTGCCACTACTTACAAATAAGGTCTGAAGCTAACTGGAGTAAAATGTAGCGGTTAACTTCTCAACACAGAAAACTAATCTATAAAATATTGTTTTTAGATATATTATCTTGTTTTGCAAAACAAGCTTTTCTTTAGATTTTTGGTGTGTCATCATTGTTAATAAAGGATGATGGGTAGTTCCACATTTTTGGAACACAGGTTATATCTTCCATCTGAAAGTGTTAAACTATTTTTGTTCTATGTGTATAAGAGTTGAAAATATCCTACCAGACTTTAAAGGTACACCAGGATGTGCAAATTATATAGACTTCTCTACTTCTTTGTTTGATTCTATGTCCTATAAACCCATTCAATGTGGATATGTATAACTTAACATGAATACCCTAATTCTTTAGGTCTTTCTATAAAGAACATCGGAGATCAGATAATGAAAACTAGTGTATCATGTGCCTGGGCTTGTACTATAGCCAGCATCCACCAGCACTTCGCAAATGAAAAATGGGGCATATGTGGCCAAGCAACATCAATGTGTAGTCATGATGGCAGAAGTTATTAATGAATGAAGAACACACAAGCTAGGAGAGCCTGCAGCAGTTTGCTTTTGCCTAACACTTCAGGGAAGGGCAAGATACTGCCCCAACTCCTGAGTTAATTGAACACAAACTGTTTTTGCCCTTTTGATTCAATTTGCAACAGTTGATGTAAGCTGGGAACAAAGGAGAAAAGTGGGAGGAAGACAGAGAAACTGGGAGATTAAAAAAAAAAAAAAACAGCTGAAAAAGTGGAATGGCAGAGGGTTAATCAGGATTTCCCCTGCCAAATCAGGACTGTTAGGGATATGCCAGTTTTTGGCTGTACCTTTTGCCTGTACTGACAAACCAAAGCAATGTTCTGCGTTTGTTTGAAGGAAAAAATTACAGTTATTGGACCCAAACATTTTCACAGAACATCATCAAGTTCAATATTCTCTGAACTAACTGAAATTGTATCTTTGTCTCCTCACAGGCAGGGAATTTGAAGGTGAGGAAGAATTCCTGGAGATCCTGGGGATAACAAGAGAGCAGTCAGGCAAATACGAGTGCAAAGCTGCAAATGAAGTTTCCACAGCAGATGTCAAGCAAGTCCGAGTCACTGTGAACTGTGAGTGCATTTATTATTACCAGATTACAATATGAAAGCTAAACCCCAATATGTAAGCAATGAATTGGAAAGCTTGTCATAACTGAGAAAAAATTCTCCTGCTTCCAATGGAATTACTTTGACCATGTCAAAAAGTGTCAGTGTGGTGTCAGTGTGGAAGGAAGAAAGGAGAACTTGGAAATAGATGATCTGGCTTGAAATCTCTGCTGACTCATGATCTTGTTTGGTGGGTGACCCATTACTTCCCCTTGTAAAATGGAAATGTTTTCACTTCCTTTTACATTTACTTTTCTAACACAGCATTTTACTACGTAATAATGAGATCTTTAATTCTGATGATCAGAAGGAAAGGAAACTCAACATTTACATTTCTTAGCCTGTCATATGTGATTCTTGAGACCAGTGATTCTCAAATTTCGGACTTTTAGGGGTTTTACCCTTCACTGCCCAGAAGTCCCAGCCAACTTGACCAACATTCAGGAATTTTGGGAGCTGAAGTCCAACATCTGGAGGAACAAAGTTTGGGAACCACAACTCTAAGCCATTTAGAGTGAAAGAGCCAATAAAGAAGCTCGCTATCTAATCACTATTTGGATGCGTATATTAGGCAGCCGAACTGCAGTTTGGAAACAAACAGATCTAGGGCTTTATCACACCAGCTTTTTTCTCACAGTAATCACATTAGTGGAGCAAACTAGTTTGAAACCATTCAGTACCATACTTCTGTGCAATCGCATGAATGTGCTGTTTTGGCAATCCATGGCCTTTCTGCACCAGTTCTGTAACCCCATTTTTCAAACCTTTCAGCACATGTGTGTCTATGTCCAGGTTGTTTTTACTCTGTTTCTTTCAGGTTTTTTTTTTATTCCATGGGATCCTGGGATTGTTAGTTGTGGGAGAGAGGCTTAGAATTCTCAGCCATTATCTTATCAATTGCATTAGCCATTATCTTATCCATTCTAAATTTATCTTTGCCTCAGAAAAAAAATAACATATATTAATGGAAAACAAACAAGCAGTGCAACAAAGAAAATTAGTTGTTTTTCCAACGGTACAACAAGTAATGGCAATGTGCCTTCCACCCCCCACTCCCCACCTCCAAAAATAACCTTTGTAATGAATACTGGGAATGAAGTACATGTTTAAAGGTGACTTTTTTAAAAATAAAAAACATGTTTTAAAAATAACTGGGGTTTTTATTCCTACCCCACACCTTCCTCCAAAATAATATACAGTGGGGGAAGAATAATTTTTATTACTGCTTTTGTTAAGCAAATGGCAGTAAGAGGTCAGTGCAGATCTACTACAGATAGAGTTGCCATTTGTCACAGAAAACCTGGAAGATCCTGGATTGAAAAGACTAAAAAATTATCCAGACAGCTAGGCCAGTTGAAGCAGTAAATTATGGTTTCTCCTTCATTGAAGGCCAATGGGTAGATTAAAATGTGACAATGGCAATGATGCAGGAAACCATGCAAGAAGACTAGCACTAGCAGGAACCTCTTCCCACCCTGCAGGGATGCTATTGCACATGCGTAGTATTGCCACCTTATTCTTCCATTTCCTTCCTCCTCTCCCTGGCAGGCCCAGAAGGTGGGAAAGGAAAGGAGGCAAGCACAGATGGCCTTGTGTTGTGTGGTGATTGTGTCTGCAGCTTGAGCATCAGGGTGGTCCTTCAGTTCCAGAGAGCCTTGGAAGAGTAGTCCCTTTACTCTATGGGACTGCTAGTCTCATTCTCATCACATCAGCTAAAGGGAAAAAGAAGGGGAAAGGAGCTCTTGGCTTGGTACTGGTACTGAGATTGAAACATAATGGTAGAATCATAGAATCATAGAATCATAGAATCATAGAGTTGGAAGAGACCACAAGGGCCATCCAGTCCAACCCCCTGCCATGCAGGAACTCCCAGTCAAAGCATCCCCGACAGATGGCTATCCAGCCTCTGCTTAAAGACCTCCAAGGATGGAGACTCTACCACACTCCGAGGGAGTGTGTTCCACCGTCGAACAGCCCTTACTGTCAGGAAGTTCCTCCTAATGTTGAGGTGGAATCTCTTTTCCTGCAGCTTGCATCCATTGCTCCGCGTTCTGGTCTCTGGAGCAGCAGAAAACAAGCCTGCTCCCTCCTCAATATGACATCCCTTCAAATATTTGAACAGGGCTATCATATCACCTCTTAACCTTCTCTTCTCCAGGCTAAACATCCCCAGCTCTCTAAGTCGTTCCTCATAGGGCATGGTTTCCAGACCCTTCACCATCTTAGTTGCCCTCCTTTGGACCCGCTCCAGTTTCTCCACATCCTTTTTGAATTGTGGTGCCCAGAACTGGACACAGTATTCCAGGTGGGGCCTCACCAAAGCAGAATAGAGAGGCACTATTACTTCCTTTGATCTAGACACTATACTTCTATTGATGCAACCTAAAATAGCATTGGCCTTTTTAGCTGCTGCATCACACTGCTGACTCATGTTCAACTTATGGTCTACTTGGACTCCTAGATCCCTTTCACACATAGTTTCATTCAGCCAGATGTCCCCCATCCTATATCTGTGCATTTCATTTTTCCTCCCTAGGTGCAGAACCTTACATTTCTCCGCATTGAATTTCATTTTGTTAGCGTTGGCCCAGCTTTCTAGTCTATTCAGGTCATTCTGAATTTCAATCCTGTCTTCTGGAGTATTGGCTACTCCTCCTAATTTGGTGTCATCTGCAAATTTGATAAGTATGCCCCCAATTCTGTCATCCAAGTCATTAATAAAGATATTGAATAGCACTGGGCCCAGGACAGAACCCTGTGGGACCCCACTGGTCACTTCTTTCCAGGATGAAAGGGAGCCATTGTTGAGCACCCTTTGAGTTCGGTCAGTCAACCAGTTACAAATCCATGTAATGGTTACCTTGTCTAGCCCACATTTTACGAGCTTGTTTGCAAGAATGTCATGGGGAACCTTGTCAAAGGCCTTACTGAAATCAAGATATACTATATCCACAGCATTCCCTTCATCTACCAAACTGGTAATTTTATCAAAAAAAGAGATCAGATTTGTCTGGCAAGACTTGTTTCTCTGAAACCCATGTTGGCTTTTTGTGATTATGGCATTGGCCTCTAAATGTTCACAGACTCTCTGCTTAATGATCTGCTCTAGAATCTTTCCTGGAATTGATGTCAGACTAACTGGACGATAATTGTTGGGATCCTCTTTTTCCCCCTTTTTGAAGATGGGCACAACGTTTGCCCTCCTCCAGTCTGCTGGGACTTCTCCTGTTCTCCAGGAGTTCTCAAAGATTATTGCCAATGGTTCCGATATTACATTCGCCAGTTCTTTTAATACTCTAGGATGTAGTTCATCTGGTCCTGGAGATTTATATTCATTTAGGTTAACCAGGTATTCCTGTACTATCTCTTTACTTATTCTGTGCTGAGATTCCCCTATTCTGTCTTCTGCTCCATTATCCTTAGGTTGACCACCCTTTGCCTTTTCTGAGAAGACTGAAGCAAAGAAGGTGTTGAGTAATTCTGCCTTTTCTTTGTCATCTTTGAGCATTTTGCCATCTTCTGCACGCAGTGGCCCTACTGTTTCCTTCTTCTTCCTTTTGCTTCGGACATACCCAAAAAAGCCCTTTTTGTTGTTCTTAACCTCTCTAGCCAGCCTGAGTTCATTCTGCGCTTTAGCTTTTCTGACTTTACCCCTACATGTGCTGGCTATTTGTTTGAATTCCTCTTTCGTGATTTCCCCATTTTTCCATTTCTTATACATGTTCTGTTTAAGGCTTATCTCAGTTGAAAGTTCCTTAGTCATCCATCCTGGCTTCTTGAGACACCTCCCATTTTCCTTCCTCATTGGAACTGTTTGAAATTGCGCCTTCAGTATCTCCTTTTTGAGAAACTCCCATCCGTCTTGAACTCCCTTCTCTTTTAGTTTTCTTGACCATGGGATCTCCCCCAGTATTTCTCTAAGTTTATTGAAATCAGCTCTCCTAAAGTCTAGAATGCGTGTCTGACTATGCCTGGCTTCCCCTTTCCGCTGTATAACAAACTCCAGGAGAACATGGTCGCTTCCCCCTAAGGATCCAACCACTTGCACCCCATTGACTAGGTCATCCCTGTTGGTTAAGATCAGATCTAAAATAGTTGATCCCCTTGTTGTCTCTTCCACCTTTTGGACAATGAAATTGTCTTCCAGGCAAGTGAGGAATTTGCTAGACCTTGAGGATTTGGCTGAGTTTGACTTCCAGCAAATATCCGGATAGTTGAAGTCCCCCATCACTACTACATCTCTCCTTTCTGAGTGTGTGCTCATCTGTTCTAGAAAGGCATCATCCAATTCCTCTGCCTGAGTAGGGGGTCTGTAGTAGACTCCCACAGTAACATCCCTGTTGTTTCCCTCTCCTTTAATGTTTATCCAGATGCTCTCCACCTGGCTTCCAGTATTGACTTCCTGGATCTCTTCACTGGTGTAAATATCCCTGACATATAATGCTATTCCTCCTCCTTTCCTGTTTGGCCTGTTTCTCTTAAAAAGGTTATATCCCTCTATTTCTACATTCCAGTCATGAGACTCATCCCACCAGGTTTCAGTGATGCCTATTATATCATATTTGCTCTGTTGTGCTAGGAGTTCGAGTTCATCCTGTTTATTTCCCATACTCTGTGCATTAGTGTAGAGTGTAGAGAGAGAAAAAGTGCAGTGATTAATGTGCTGAATATGCATAATCAGAATGCAATTAATAATATGCAGATTAGATGTCCAGATAGGAGCCCTGATGGTGCAGTGGTTAAATGCTTGTACTGCAGCCACTCACTCAAAAACCATAAGGTTTTACAAGTTCAATACCAGCAAAAGGGCTCATGCTTGAGTCAGGTTGGCATCTTTCTGAGGTCACTAAAATTAGCTTACAGCTGTAAACCACTCAGATACTGCTTAGGTAGTATGACGCAGTATATAAACAAAGCTGTTGTTTTTTGTATATGAGAGACGAATATGGCAACCCTACAGATCATCCTCAGACCAATCACTACATACCTATCCATGTTCTGTCCAACTCTGCAATATGAGGCCTGTTAAACTAGGTTAAACTAGATAAGTATATACCTGTTACATACTTCTATATACAGTTAATACAGTCTTGATCTTTGTCTATATGTGAAAATTGTGTTTATTCCCTAGTGCTGCAATTCTAAGCACACTTACAAGGGAGCAAGCCCCACTAAACACAGTTTGATTTACTGCTTTGTAATTGCATACAGGATTGCATTGTAAATCATTGTAGCCCTCCTACAAACCCCTGCCTTGCATCTGGACAATTTTAATTAAAGTACAGTCATATTCTCATACAGAAAAGCACTAATTCTATGACATTCAAAGAGAAGGGAGAAGACAAAGTGCAAAAAGGAAATACAGAAATGTGAAGTGCTGTAATTGCTGTCTTCTGAGTGACCATATCTGTATGCAAATGTGTCCCACATTTTGTTGCTTATTTTCTCCTAATGGCTGTTGTTTGCCAGGTTTTCAGAGGTGAAGTGCCCCCTTTTATTAAATATCCTCAGTCTAATGAGGCCATTATTTAAAAGCCCATCCAGCATCCTGTTTTCCACTGTGGGAGAAGTAAAAGCAGCAAGGAATTTTAAGATCAAAAGTACTGGTTCCATAATAATATAATAATAAAGGGAACAGAGTTACTCAGCTTATTCAAAATGTTCCCACATCTTGAGGGACCTATCATCAGGCAATATTTATCTGGAGAAGTTACTATTTTCTATGTACTTCACAGAATCACAGAGTTGGGAGAGACCACAAGGGCCATAAAGTCCAACCCCCTTCCATGCAGGAACTCTCAATCAAAGCATCCCTGACAGATGGCCATCCAGCCTCTGTTTAAAGACCTCCAAGGAAGGAGACACCACTACACTCCGAGGGAGTTTGTTCCACTGTCGAACAGCCTTTACTGTCAGGAAGTTCCTCCTAATGTTTAGGTAGAATCTCTTTTCCTGTAGCTTGCATCCATTGTTCCGAGTCATGTTCTCTGGAGCAGCAGAAAACAAGCTTGCTCCCTCCTCAATATGATATCCCTTCAAGTATTTAAACAGGACTATCATATCACCTCTTAACCTTCTCTTCTCCAGGCTAAACATCCCCAGCTCCCTAAGTCGCTCCTTATAGGGCACAGTTTCCAGAGCCTTCACCATTTCAGTCGCCCTCCTTTGGACCCGCTCCAGTTTCTCCACATCCTTTTTGAATTGTGGTGCCCAAAACTGGACACAGTATTCCAGGTGGGGCCTGACCAACGCAGAATTGAATGGGACTATTACTTCCCTTGATCTAGAGATGTACTTGTATGTACATATGCATACATGTGAATAAACCATGGGGTAGATGAGAAATTTGTTGTTCAGATATTTTTTCAAACTTACAATATTCATTCTATCTGAATCCCCCCCTCTCTCTCTCTCTCTCTCTCTGTGTGCATATGCATGTTCATGTGTACATGTGCACCTTCAATTTGCCTGTCAATGTATGGCAACCCCATTAGTTTCATTCATAAGTGCCAACTCTATTTCACTGCCAAGATCACACATGTTCTGGTGTCTTTAGGGCATTTAGACCTTTTCTAGAACCCCTGCTAGAATTGAAACGCCCTGTATATCAGTATAGTTTGCAGCTAAAGTGTGCACTTAAAGCAAATTTGTATAAAATGTACATTATATGGTGCAGAAAGATGCACATAAAATGCAAATATTCCAGAAAAGGATGTAAAAAAAAAATTCCTAGAGAAAATTGCTTGCAAAAATTCATGCCTTTTGAAAATGTTCATGCAAAAATGTATACATTATGAATTTTTCAACCAAATTGAATAAAAACAATTCACAAGTTAATGTGAAAATGGAGCAGACGCTACTTAATTTATGGAAGGCAATTAAAATGAGAAAATCAAGCTTGATAGATTGTTTATAGCTGAAGTGATAAGATATCATCCTGTTCCACCAGCATAGAAGTGACATAAATAATTCCTACTATTGGTTTCCAGGTGGGGAAACATTAAAAATCTAAAAGTTTCAAATGGGGGAATAAGTCAGTCCCACTCCGTTAACAGATATCCATAGCCTGTGGTAATATATTTACTACTTTATTCATGACTGATTTTGATAGATGATTTCTGGGTAGGAGTGAAGAAGCTAAGGTGTGACAATGATAAGCCAAAAAGTTGCAGTAGTCAGTGGGAAGTTACTTTGCTGTGAATTAGTTTATCCTGAGAGAAATGCCAAGAAGAAGGGGTGCATTTTTGCAGTGCTGGGTAGAGGAAATATCAGCTTGTCAAGAATTCTACTGTGGGATGAGAAAGGCAAAAGGTGTGGGGGAGGGAATCAAAGATCCTTCCCCATGTCTAAATAGGATGGATAATGATAAGTTTAGTCTTCAACGTGTTTATATGACATGTTGTAAAATCCAGGTAGTAATGTCAGACAGAAAGTTAAAAATATGGGATTGGTGAAAGTACTGGGGCAGAGAAGGATAGATGATTGTTTTTGCCATGTAGGTCACATGAAACCCTTGTAATTTGAGAAGATCACCCAGGGGAAGAGTATCTCACTAGAACAGCCCAGTAGGAGTTCAGGAAGTTCATGCAGTGCCTATTCATTTTTGCTAATGATGGCCCAGTGCTAGTGTGATTTCAATAAATATCATAAAGCGTAGCTGCTTATTTGCAATCTTTGGGGCAGATAATGAGGCCAAAAATATCCTCGTTAGAAATATCTTCTTTAGTGTCTATCTGAAGTTTATATAAAGATGGAAAGGGAGAAAATTATGTTAAAAATAGACTGAAAAATACACACATTTTTAGTCACACTAAAGGCTTTTGTTTCTTTCAAGAAGTCACTGCACATTTTACCTAGAGGGGATTGGAGATTTTTAAAAAATGCACATTTCTAAACATAACCACAAATTGTAGATCTAGCACATAGCTGGGTTTTTTTTTCTGACAGAGCTGAAGCAAAAACCAGGATTTGAATAATCTTTCATCTGTGGAACAATATTGGCGACGATTCCTAAGGAGCCACCTTTAATTTCCCCTAAAGGAGTTCACTCATTTGCAAGAATTGTTCTTGTTAATTGTATTCTAGTCACTCGTATGGCCATTTAATTTTCACTTGCTTTGTGTACACCTAGGAAAACCTTTGTGTGACAACTGTTGCATCAGTGTTTCTCAAACTATCTGATATATGGGACTGATAGGTCCCCCCCCCCCCAATGTGCCAGGGAACAGTATTATATTTGTGCCCATCTGCTACAGTTTTTTTTTTTCTTTCCTGGAAGTTTACCAAGGACCAGAATGGCTGATGGTTCATGGTCTGACACCAGTCCTAGAACCACCACTTTGAACTAACTTGCTGCACTACTTAGAGCAAGAGAGGGAGACCTGTAGTTCCCCAGATGCTGTTGTGCCAGGGACAACTGCCTTCCATTCCCCATGAGATCCTCCTCTACTTTATGGGACTGTTGTAAGAATAAATTATTTGAGTGGAAGAATGGGAAAATCATGTGTCAAATAAATACTTTTCTTTAAGAATAAGTACAGTGTGAACAGGGGTGGGGGAGCTGACTTCATGTGCACATTTTGACTGAGATCCTGCATCAGATATGTAGCCATGATGCTGTAGCTTCCCATCTGACCCATGAAATTCAATTGAAAAGTCAGTCAGCTGTCAAGAGCAACAGGTGACTTGCTGAGCTGGGCACTGTAGCTACACATGATCATGCCCCTTCTGTAAGCAAACATTGCTGCAGTTAACTGTTGTGATACGTCCATGCAGGGGTCTTTATTTCTGCTCCCCAAGGTCATGCTCACTGATGGGAATAGGCTGATCATGTCATCATACAGCATCTCACCTACCAGAAGCACAGACTTCCATCACTTTGGATGCCTGACTGGCTTTTAATATGGCTTTCAGGATCATTCGTGGTTGTAGCAATAGTGCCACAATCATAAATGAAAATATGTAGCAGGTAATATGTCCTAAGTCTTCCTTAGGATGTCATAACTAACAGCATGTCAGTCTTTGTTTCTAAATTTACTACTCAGAAAAAGAGCTATGAGGGTCACAGTACATACAAAATTTATGAATGAAATCAACTTAGTGTGCAGTAGTGAAAGGAATATTTTTAGAAAGCATGTGGGAAGGCAATTTTAAAACCAGTGATTAGTTCCTTTATTGAAATACTACTATCTCTATGCATTTCTAGTAATACAGAAACAATATTACAATTTAAAATAATTCAGTAGCACAGCAAAATCACACCAAATAGTATGCAGCACAGGATAAATAAATCTTTAAATCTGCTTGTTTCTACAGTAGCTAAAAATAGTTGTCATGAATATATTTTTCTTGCATTTAGCTTACAAGTACAAATCTGGCTATCCTTGTTGTTTTGTAAACTGCAATGATACTTATAACAAATTCAGATTTAACAAGTGTTATTTCCCACTTTCTCAAAACAAACACAAAAGGCTAGCATTTTCTAAGTCACTAAAGACAGAACAATAAAAAGGATCAGCTTCTCAACAGCAACCCTCCCACATAAACAATAGTTTTATTCAGTCAGCTGAAGGAAGGGAGAGTAGAGGTGCGGTGGACAGGATATTTTATTCTTTCAATTCTCCCTTTCCATCAGAAGTTCATACAGAATGGGTAGGCAAGAACTTCAAATCTAATTTTGCTCCCACTCCCTTTCCTCTTTCTATACCCCAGGCTTTTCATTTGTAATACCTGAACTGGTGAAGAGGGCTGATGTATATGAAAGTTTAAACACTGTTTTTATCAGGAGCAGGGGGGAGTTTGACTTTTCCTTTTTGATCATGCTGCTGCCTCTGTGTTCTCTTAACAAAAAGTGTTGTGTGGCATCTTTAATGCAAACTAATTTA
Organism: Urosaurus nigricauda; assembly: GCA_034509955.1. Lineage (NCBI taxonomy): Eukaryota > Metazoa > Chordata > Lepidosauria > Squamata > Phrynosomatidae > Urosaurus > Urosaurus nigricauda. The sequence continues at coordinate 38,282,507 of JAOEGL010000003.1, forward strand.
TTTTACCATGAGATTTTGTGGATTTAAAATTGCTTCCTCACATACAGGGAAGGGAACATGGTGGGGATAAATGAGATTAGAACAAAAATGGTCACAGATAATGTTCTGCATTTGCTATTATTCCAGCCCTAGCACATGTGTGTGTGTGTTGTGTGCCTTTAAGTCATTTCCATCTTATAGCAATCCTAAAGTGAATCTATCATGGGGTTTTATAGGCATGTTTCTGCAGGGAGGGGTCTTCCATTTTGCCATTCTCTGAGGCTGAGAGAGTGTGACTTGCCCAAGGTTACCCAGTAGGTTTTCATGATCCCTGCTCTCCAGAGTCATAGACCAATACTCAAACCACTACACCATGTTGGCTCTCACATGAATACTGTGTATACATACGTTTATATTAGCATGTACCCTGTGAATATATTTTTGAAACACTAACATTGGCTCCCTGAAATCACAGTCTGGGAAGCATGTATTTCCTTAGAATGGAGAATAAATTTTAGGGGGCTGGAATAGATGTCCATATGTGTATGTGTCTAGCCATAAAAGTGATTATTTTGTCTAACCATTTAACAGTTATTTTTGGAGCACAACCCCCAGAAACGTAGTGAACAGGGCTGGGGCCTATGTCTAAAAAAATTACTTTTCAAATTGTGTTCTTTAATTATTGGACAGTTGTTGACTATCCTAACACAGAAAAGCACAAAAGTGGTGTCTTGATGACCTTATAAATCCACAGAAAATTTAATTTTGCTGTTGTTAGCTAAGGGAGAAGACTTGCCCATGTAGTTTTGACACTTACATAGTACAGTACTTGTATATGAAGACGTATGGAGATTTGCTGCATTAGCACATTATAGTGAAAGAAGTATGCAAAAAAACTATCAGCACCAAGTGCCAGAATATGAAAAACAGCCTTGGAGTCTATTTCTTCCATGGGCTCTCAGCTATATTCGCCAGTCAAAACAGCCAGTTTTTCCTCAGATTTCATCCTGCAGAGTTTTCTCCCTTATTCTCACCACTACTGTACTTTTATCCCTGTCTCTTGTAATACAGTCAACTAACTTATCCCATACCCTGAGTATTGCTCCATGATGATATCGCCATATTGGGCATCTTTGCTTAAGCCATACTTTTGACCAGTTGTTTAGCTAAGCATCTAAACAGAACCCTCACTGAAGATGCTTTGAGTAGTGCAGCCAACATGCCATTTATCTTTCTTGGAGGTGATTGGCCACGTCCTGCCAACAGACATGGGCAGTGCTATTCATGTATAGCTTGAGATGTACTTCTCCTACTATGGGAAAATGTGTGAGGTATTGATGCAGAATCAACCCACCCATCCACTATGTGTCTGAAGATAGTTACTGAAATTAGGGGTGCTTGTATTGTTGTTAGAGACCTCTCAGAGAGGTTTTCTCACAGTTGTCTTACTTTTATGACATTTGGTCACTTTGATGACAGAATACCCAGAATATTTATATGCTGTATTTAAAATTGTGGCCAAGATCCTGCATTGTCATCAGCTACCATGAAGGTGCTCTGCCATCGTGTGTAACTGATGATGCCCTCTCAACCTACTTTTGCAGCCTGGAAGTTCCATGTTTCTAAGGTGCTGGTATTTGGGGCACTGGAAAATTGTGACCATAGTGTGTCCCCAGTTGCAGAATGCTTTGAGAACAGACAGCTTGAGTGTCCTGCCACAACTGCTTGTCTGAATGTACTCCCTGATTATGAGCATGCCATTTTCCCAGCACACCAGTATCCAAAATCTCAGAAGCTCTGGTTGGAGGACTGCCAGGCTGCAGTGGTAGGTCTCACCACCACCTCCTCCTCCTCCTCCTCCTCCTCCTCCTCCTCCTCCTCCTCCTGACATAATAAATAGTCTTTTAATTAGTCCTTTCTTTTTCATGTAAAAGTAGACAAGCATGGCTATCAACTACTTGGGAATAGCTTTGTACTCCATTCAGAAGGCAATGACACAAGCCAGTTTTTCTCTCCTGCAGACCCTCCAACTATCACGGAATCCAAGAGCAATGAATCTGCTACAGGACGGCCAGTTTCACTTAAGTGTGCAGCCTCTGCTGTACCCACGCCTGATTTTGAGTGGTACAGAGATGATACTAGGTAATTGTACTGTTTATATTAATTCTATTGTCTGTGATGGCAAGTACTGTCCAACTCACATCAAAAATATTTGTATTCTTAGCCATTCCTTCATGCACCTTTTTCTTGCACACCAGTTAATTGATCATGTTATATACCCCTGTTTGCAATAAACAAAGGCACACTAGGGGGCAAACAGGATTTAAATGAGAGTTAAATGAGAGTTAAACAGGAAATGTCCTATGTTTATCATAGGACATTTCCTGTTTAACTCTTGTTTAACTCCTGTTTGCCCCCTATTGTGAAAAAGCAGTACGTATTTGGGCCTTTTTGTGCACGTGCTGGCAATGAAATAAATTTATGAACAAGCTTCTATACAGATACCTAGTAGGGTTCATAATACAGATCTGCAGAAAGATTTCTGCTGGACTAAGGAAAGAAGGGGAAAAGGAAGTCTTGAGTCTGGAAAGTGCATCGGTGATCCACTTTTCTTAAGTAAAACACAGTGGTGATGTGGGAAACTGAAATAGGAAAGAGATGTTGAAGCCCTCCCACTTACTACTTTGCTAATATAAATCTGAAATTCCATTGTGCAGAAGAAAGCAATCAAGCAGCATCTGGACTTGGAAGATAAATCATGGAGGGCAGTTATTAATAATAATATTATCTCACCATTTCCCATTTGGGACTCAAGGCAGCTTACAATACCTTTTTAAAAAAAAAGTTTTAAAAATCACAAAATAAAAAATTAAAAAGTGATTAAAATTATCAAAAAAAAAATTAAAACCAGTTTTAAAAAAAGCCATTAAAAGCACAAAGCCCAACAAAAAGAACATATGCTTTATGAGAAGTCTCTTACAACATGCACTTAAATACAGATGATTAAGACTCTATTCAAACAGAAATTCCATTGGCAACTATACCACGGTGAAGTACATCACACTTCCAAGAGCCAGATATTGTTTTGATTGGTCAGCTCCGTGGTTAAGATGCTGACCTTTATTTCAGTTTTATTTCTTGGTTTATATTTCCTGGTCCATTTTAAAGCTTCATTGAAATTTTTATGATATTTTTTCTAGGAGTAATAAAAATGTGTATCATTTAAGAAGCACTTAAAGGAAAACACACTAAGCACTGTGAAAAACATACAAAGAGAACTCATGGCCAAGGGTTTACAGTCTGATGTAAACAACAAAGCAGGATTTAAAGCCTCACCTATTTCATTCTCACATGAAAGAACAAAAAATATTCAAAAGTGTTTTCCCCACTTACATGACTTTGCAAATTTTTGATTATTTTTCCCCACTTCAGGACTTTGTTGTAAAAAAAAGGTTTGCCTATAATATCTTACATTTCTGTGCAAAATCTATGTTTTATGCAAAAAAACAATGGCCATTATTTTACATCAGCAATTTAGTTAAGTACAGTGGGCCTGTGGTATCCAATGGAATTTGGTTCCAGGACCCCCTGCAGATACCAAAATCCATGGATGCTCAAGTCCCATTAAAACAGTGGCATAGTAACATGGTACCTCTTACCTAACATTGCAAAATCAAGGTTTGCTTTTTGGAATTTATATTTTTTTAAAAATATATTCAAACAGTGGAAGGTTGAATCTGTCGATTAAAAAATCCATGGACACAAAGAGTTGATTGTATACTGAACTACATACAAAGATAACTCCTGTCCAAAGGTTTACAGTCTGATGTAAACTGAAGGGCTATGCAGAACATCCCTGAAGGGGTAGCCTGCCTCCACCTCCATCTTCGGCAGATCATGGAGTGAATGAAATAACATTTCAATGCAGAAATATTAATCCCTGTGCATAAAATGCTGTTTTCAATGCAAATCAATATGTGAATTTTACGCAGAATAAATCTCCAATTACAGCATTTTTCTTTACATAAAATAGGCTATTCTGTACCAGAATTAATATTTCTGCCTTGAAATGTTGTTCTCCATGCAGAAAATGCTGCTTCCTGGAGAGATAATACTGGATTTTTATTTATTTATTTTTTGCACAAAACAACCATGTGCAAATTTTTACAGAATACTTCTAACTATGAAGATTCTCATCAGTCCAACAGGGATCCTGGCAATAATATCCCAGTCATGGTCACAATCAAGAATAATTGTGAATGCAGAATAGTAACACCCATTCTGCCAGTGACTGGAATATAAGTGAATGAAATCACCATTAGGATGGGAGGGGGGGGGGGGGAGTCCAGGCTAGAAGATGTTAAGTATAGTTAACAAAGTAGCTTATGTCGAATAGTGGACAATATTTCTTGTTAAACTAATGAATTTTTTGTCTTTTCTAGTATGTTTTACATTTGTTCAAAACCTCAGGTCCCGTGCAGGAGAAAACATGAATAAATAAATAAAAAAAAACCAAATACTTCCAAAATGTGATACAATACAATACAATATCTAATACTAGTACAGCATTTTATTAATGCAGTGTCTCAGTATTTCGAGATATACTTTCTCATCAAGCATAAGAAAAATTATTTTTTATTAAAACTAAGAACCAGAAATAAAAATAACTAAAATGTCATATTTGCAAACTCTATTTAAAAAAATAAACTGTGACTCACTTTGTTTTCTCTCCTGCTTCCTTCTCCTGTCTCTGGTCCCAATCACATACCATTTGTATCTCTTTGCCGGCCTGCATTCAGCTCTACATGTACTCATCCTTTTTTGGTTCCATATAGGAGAATGCAAGCTACTTCATATTGCTACTGTAGTTACTGTTTCTTTTCTTGGTTCTCAGGATAAATAATGCCAATGGACTGGAGATCAGGAGCACAGGGAGCCAGTCCTTCCTGACAGTGGCCAATGTCACTGAAGAACATTATGGCAACTACACCTGTGTGGCTACCAACAAACTGGGAATCACAAATGCTAGCCTATTTCTTTACAGTAAGTATGGAAAGGGAAATGAAATTCCTAATTCAGTTTCACAAACCACTTCACACTTGCAGTGATATAAGGATCCCTAACAGACAGGATGATCACAGACATGGATGTCAAGATAATATCACTTAAGAAAAATCAAAGAAGGAAAGTTTATATAGTCTTCCTGCCCACTGGAGGTAGTTGATTTTCACAAGATGCTCCAGAAGATCAGAGGACCTTTCTTAGCAATGTGACATGGGGTGCAGGAGGGTTCTGGGTGTGGTGGGAATGACACAAAATTGAATGGACTTCCCTTTTTGCCAGGAGCCCATCCTTCATCTACCAGTCTCCAGATAGGCTTTTCAGGGGGTGTAAGTAACTGTAATAGCAAGGGAGAATGAAAGCTTTCTTTCTCTGATTTTTCTGAAGTTAACTTGTTTGAGGTTCTAAGTCAGAGTATTTGGTACAGTAACAGGGTGTTGTGTTACAAAGCACAATTTCTTTACCATTCATGTGAAAGGGGATGTGTATTCAGATTTGCAATCCAATCAAAAGAGTAATAAAATAAAATATCTTGGCCTGTTGTTTTTCAAAGAAGATGGAAAGAGTTCTTTGCATCATCACCACCATCATCTGTATGACTATGATATTAATATCAGAGATTTATCTGGCAAATGGCACAAAAAGGCACTTTGAATACATAGGTTAATAGGATGAGGAGAGAAATGGGGAGGGTGAGCTAAAGGCAATAAAGAGTGTGGAAAAGAGAAGTTGGAGATCACAAACCAAAAACAGAAGTAATTAAGGTAAAAAGGTTACAAGGATATGAAAGCACAGAAATGTGGGAAGGGATGAAACAATATAAAGCCAATGTAAAAGTGACCGAGTCAATGCTAGTTATAGCTGCACACATTTTTCTCCATGAAATTGCTAATTGCTTTATCTATTTATTTATTTCATGAACATATTTATATTATGCCCTGTATCAAGAGATCCCAATAATGTTTCAGTGTTTGAAGTGGCCTGAGTCTAACTTTCCATTAGTCCAATGCCTGACCAATAAAAAAAAAAAAAAATTAAAACCCAACCCCCCCCCCCCCAAATGCTCCTTACATCCCATAAATGACTTGCCAACACTTCATGTCAAAGTAGTGAGTAACAATAATTATTGAGCAAAATATTGTCACTACAATGGTAAAAGTAATCATGTTGGTACTCATTGCTAAAAAGAAAAAAAAGTAATTTATAACCTTGATATAACTTCTGCCGCCATTAAATTTCCCACTGCCAAATTTTGACCCATTCCATGGCAATTGCTCTTCCTCCACTGCTTCTGGCCTCTTGACTCCATCTCAACTAATATTACATACCTCCCAAGGACAAAAAAAGTTGTGCATCCATGGTACAAAAGACCAAGCTGAAAGGTGAACTTTTATCCAGTTGCAGATATATATCATTGAACCTAATTTATTTTTAAGGGGGAAAATTGGGCTGAATAATCAGATGGGTATTTATTCATTTGCATCTCCTAGAATCTATTTTATGGTTTTTCTTCTCTTAATTCTAGATAAAATTGATTAAAAAGAAAAAGTAATCAACATGATTTTCTAGCCAAACTGGACTTGTTTTATAGTCTTTTCTAGAAAATCCCATCAAAACTTCAGATCAGGTCTGAAATATGTAAGGTTTACTTCAGTTTATACAATAATTTCTCTTGGGTATTATATATAGGGCATGAGGTATTTCTTATTCCATCAGTAGATTCTTTGTAAGGTTTTTATTGAACTAAAATACCCCTAGGGCAAACTCAGTGAGCCCACCACATATCACCTCTGATGATCTCAGAAATTTTAACAACTGAGAAATATAAACTCATAAATAGCTAGGAGGTGGATGAATGTTGTAGATACAGATGGATACAATGGAGTATGATGCATGAGTGAGCCAATCCCAAGGTTATATAGGAATTCAGTTGTAAGTATCCCAAGACTAAATAAAAAGAAATCCATGGCCATCAGGTTTTTTTTCCTTTTATTTGTGGGGTTACCATTATGAGTAGCCTTCAACAAACTGTTCTAGGCAACAGCTTCCATTATCCCCAGCCAGCACATGGGCCAGAATTAAGTTGCAAATATATATAGAAGCAATGGCATGAATGGCTCTTTGTTTATGTGCTATTTCCTGTTCAGAAATATCTTTCTCATTGCTCTGCTGGCTATGCTGTAAATTTAGGGGAGTTGTGCAAGTTATTTGGAATAAAATTGAGGGTCTATTAAAAAAAAGTGAAAGGAAATGTTCTTCCTGTGATTTTGAACACAGTGTAGTCTTGCCAGGGCATTATAATCCTAGGGTACTATGATTGATGCCCGTCAATCAAACATTATAAAAGACAACACATTCGATGTTATGCTGAGGAAAAAGGAGCAAGCAGCCCATGTACCTTAGGCTTCTGCACTGGAGTTGTTACTGGGAAAATATTCTGCATTTTTGCAATTAAGAACACACTAGGAAAACAATCCCAAGTGAGACTGAAGTGAAGGAAGAAAGCAGACATGCCTCCCAAACCATTGCCATATCAAGATGCTCTATTGGGAGTAGTAGTCAGTAAAACTTTCTTCCCTGTTTTCTTTTACAAAGCAGGACTTTAGAAGTTTTTCTCCTTGTTGGTTACAACAGGATTGAATTTTCAAGGGAATGGAGTTATTTTGCAACTAGTAAATCCAAAGTCATCTCCTCACTACCCCTTACAACACCCTAGTTCAGTGGGATGAAAAGAGTATTCAATAATCTTAAAATCTGGTTAAAAATATTTCTTGAATGTTGAAAAACTCTGGGTGAGCTGAATCCTGTATTGGTGTGCATCTGTGCATGCTTATTTTTAAGAAAAATTCTATTTTCTGCACAAAATTGGTGTGAATCTTTGCAATTATTTTATGCAAAATTCACCCACAATTATTTTTGTGCAAAATGCTGTTTTCTGCACTAAACAACTATGTATATATAAATTTTGCACAGAATGTCTCAAATTGTAAATAGTCTTTAAAAACTGTACAGTGTTTAAGTCAGTCAAGGATTACATCCCTCCTGTTTTATTTAGCATAAGTGATGGTTACCTTACACTTGTTGCCTCTTGTTTTATGGAAGCCCTCTTGGATTTCAGCCCGGTAGAAAAGCAGCATATAAATAATGTAAATAAATAAATAAATAAATAAGCTTGTTGCTTTCTTCCCATAAGGCAATGTACAGATTGGATGGGGTGGAATCACCTCAAGCAGAGCCCCTTCCTGGGGCAGGGGCAAATAGAGAGGCCTCTCTTTTGGATCCTAGTATTACATCCCTACCCCTCTTCTACATCCTCCTCTTGCTGTTCACATGAAGGAATTTGGACTGTACTTCTAGATATCAAATATCTACTGTGAGCAACAGGTCTCGCAAGATCACAAGACCCTAAGATCCTTGAGATTCCTTCTGCCTTCATCTCTGCGTAATACCCAGTGCCACTGTGAAAGAAGGCAGTAGGAAGTTTCTGTTGTACTTAACATCAACATCCAATTAACTGTGCATATAATGTAAATCTTTATTTAAAACAAAGCACATATCCCCTGTGACTAAAGATGCACACTTCTCTCTTAACTTTCAAATAAGGGGGGGGGGGACTTTGAAGAAATCTCACTCGTAGTCCACAGAGACCAGAGGAGCTTAGTATTCCTGTGTTAAAGAAGCCTATAATTGGAAGCCTGGTAGTATATAATTGGCTATCATTAAGCTTCAGAAAGAAGCAAAAAGAAGCACAAGCTAGTTTGAAATACCCCTCCAAGCCTGCTTGGCCTCACATCCAAGAACAAACTAGAGCAAGAGATACAGCCCTCCTTTTCTGAGTGGTTTTCTTTTTTGGGAATCAAAGAGACAGGAGCATCAGGGAAAGACTTTTCATGCTCTTTAACAGGGAACAAATTTGTTCAAATATACCTTCCCTTTTGAGAGTCAGATAGAATGTCAATGCCAGAAGGTTCCATACTGACTGGAAAAAAATGACATACGTTAAGATTCAAACTTCTAGAATAAAGAGAAAGTGGAGTGTTTGTGGCTTTGCCCATCACAAAGTGAAGGAAGAAGCAGGCTTATGGCAGTTGTGGGAAACAGTGTGACCTGGGGCAATTCTCTGCCTAAGTGACCCTCTGTGGGCTATACAGGCTGCTGAAAATGAAATGATATAAAACAGGAAAAAAGGAATCCAAAGGTAAAATTTGTAAAATTTGTATTTTCTTTTGAATGTTAAAGTAGAGAGGGAGGCTACAGCCATTTAAGAGGTAAACTGCCTTTTCCAGGGAAGACAACTCCCTCCTTTTTTTCTAGAAGGGTCAAGGACCACAAGAGCACTCTTGCAAGCCACATGCAGCATCAGGATGATATTTTGCCCATCCCTGGCTTTATAGATTCAGAAAATTATTTGAAAATAACAGACTAAGGAAAGATAGCAATGAATAATTTGTGTCACTCATCCAACTATTAGGTATGATACTGATAGGCAGTGCCACTACAAACAAAAGACACTTTGATAAGTAAGTAACTGGATCCAAAGGAGAGGAAAATATCTGTTCTATGTATTCTTAGTGGAGATTTATACCTATCATTTCTTTGGCCTTTCAAGAACAGGAGGAGCTCTCCTAGGAAATGAAATAAAGCTAGGTAGGGAAGGAAAAAAGGAATTGACCTTACGGCAACAGACAATAATAAACTGCAGGAGGACAATAGACTGAAATTGATCAGAAAGACTCAAGTGCTATCATCACCACAGAATATAGTGATCAACACATCAAAGGTAGCTCCTATAAACACAACATGATAGAGAGCATATGCTTTTGACAGCTTCTTGTTTCTTGGAGAGACATTGACTCCCGATAGGTACAGTGATGGATATAATTCTGTCAATTGGTTGATGACTTAGTGGTCAATTCATTTATCAAATTTGGTTCCTTTCAGTGACAGCAATGGAAAGAGTTTTGGAGAACACAGAAACAAAATGGGGTCTTTATATTTAGTCCCTGAACAGATTCAGCAATAGCAACCCAACAGACAATTGGGAAAGGGAGGGAGGATTTAGTGAGCATGTCTTTCCCCAAAGAATTGGAAAGAGAAAAAATGGAGAATGATAGAATAGGCACTGGGGAAAACAATCTCTTCAAGTTTCCTCAGAATACATGCAAAGTATGTAAGATTTATGTCTCAAATATTGGTTCCCCTTTTAAACTAAACTAATTCTGAGGTAACAAATCACCTCAAAGCAGGACTCCACAGGTAATATAGGTGCATAAATTGAGCAGAAGTAGAAGCAGGGTGCATCTTCTTTAGATGTTTCAAGTGCATTTAATCCTAATTCTCCTCTCTCCAGGGTGCTCTAGGAATCTTAGTTCTGTGAAAAGAAAAAGTAGTTCAGGACCAAAAAAAAAGAATGGTTTGCATAGAAAAGAGAAATTACTAAAAATATAAATGGTAATATTAGAAATAGTGGAATGCAGTGGCTCAGTGGTTAAAATGCCAAATTCGACGATTGCAAGGTCAACAAGTTAGCAGTTTGAAACCCAACTGCTGCATGACAAAGTGAGCTCCCATCACTAGTCCCAGCTTTTGCCAAACTAACAGTTCAAAAGCATGTGAAAGTGCACCTAGATAAATAGGTACCACCTTGGTGGGAAAGTAACAGTGTTCTGTTCAGTCATGCTTGCCATATGACTGTGGAAGTTGTTTTTGACAACGCTGGCTCTCTCAGCTTAGTAATGAAGATGAGCACCACCCCCTACAATCAGACACATCCTATCAGCAGAGAAACTGGACAATACAGGGCCCAAACTCCAAAGTCTGGCACAAAGAGTCCAGACGATATCTGGGCCATTCAGCACTAAACCAGAGTTATACCACTCTTACTGCAGATTTTAAAAAGTCTCTTACTAAAATATCCAGAGCTGAGCATTCCATTATTTTGCCTACTGCCTACTGCTGCCGTGGGTCACTTACTCTGAAGTTAGAACAAGGTGCCCAGCATGTGATCAATGCTGGATGCCTTGCTCTGACCTCAGGAGCAAGCAACTTGGTACTGTGGCAGTTGCAGCAGGGGACAGATAGCTAGGGTAACTGGGGGAGGCCAGGGCAGCTCCAGGACCAGGATACTCTAAACTACCCCCCAGAATACCCTGGCTAGTCCAGAAAGCACCTTTGGCACTTGATTTGTAGATTCATTAGGATTTTCAAAAAGCGTCAGTCTGGAGCTAATGGTCAGTAGTTTTGCCAGACAATAATTTCCAGGATTCTTGGGGAAAGCCGTGACTAGGGATGGAAATTTTTTTCACATTATTAAATTATTAAAATTAAATTATTAAATTATAAATAATTAAAATTAATTTATCCAGTTTGCAGCCTGCAATGCTTCCTATGAAAACTCACACATCTAAGATCAGTTTTCCATGATGAAATCGTATGCAGCAGATTCTTTCTTCCTGTTTCAGTTTATCAAATTATGCAGAAATAAATGGCACAGCTAAAAATGTATACAGGTTGAGTCTCCCTTACCTGGAATTACAAAATTGAAAATACTCCAAAAACCAAAGCATTTTTTCATGGGTGGCTGAGACAGAAACACCTTTGTTTCCTGATGGTCAATGTACACAAACTTAGTTTGATGTAAAAAAAAAATTAATAAACAATATTGTATAAAATTATGTTCAGATTTTGTGTATAAAAAAATTACAAAACATAAATAAATTTTATGTTTAGACGTGCGTCCCATCTCCATCATATCTCTTTATGTATATATATGCAAATACAGGTATTCAAAATCAATAAATAAATAATCCAAGATCCAAAATACCTCTGGGTCCAAGCATTTTGGATAAGGAAGACTCAACCTATATCTTTTAAAATGTGCAGAAAAACACTGTAGTCAGTAGAGGATTTTTTAAAATTCATATATTAGTAAAAGTGCATATCAGAACACACACAAATTACCATTTCCATGAGAACAAAAAATACTGATTTTCAGCCTAAAATGAAACAAGGGCAGGGGATCATAGCTTCATAGAATCATAGAGTTGGAAGAGACCACAAGGGCCATCCAGTCCAACCCCCTGCCATGCAGGAACTCCCAATCAAAGCATCCCAGCCTCTGCTTAAAGACCTTCAAGGAAGGAGAGTCCACTACCCTCCAAGGAAGTGTGTTCCACTGTCGAACAGCCCTTACTGTCAGGAAGTTCCTCCTAATGTTGAGGTGGAGAAAAGAAGATAGTATATAGAGAAAGACAAACACGTTGATACTGCGGGATTTTCAGATCCCTAACTATCACTAATTATCAATAGTATAAACAGAACATAAGTTGGTCAAGTAGATAGGCCTCTGCTTTCCCACCTTCACCAGACTTTCATTCTTTAGCAAAGACTGATAATTTCTGTGACTTTCTCAGAGTTCTTGTGAAGGGTCCAACACATTCACATGGATGAATTACTTATATTGGCTGACATTCTATTTTGTAGTTACCAATTTTTATGCTGGGCTTATGATTTCTTAAATGCTGGAAATTCCTATGTACTGTCATTAATGACAGGATGTGATCCCTCTAACCCATCTTTTCAGTGCAGTGGCATCCCAGTTGAAGGATTTCCAAGGTACTACAGTTTTGAGTATTGAGAAATGATATCTATAGTGCCCTTCTGGTTATGGGGCACATTGCTACAAGCAATTGCAGCAGTACCCCGAGGTTTCGACTGCCTTTTCTCAGCATGCTTCAGACATCATTTCACAGTGACTTGATCTAAAGCACTTTGGAAATTCTTCAGTTGGGTGCTGCCAAACTGAAAAAGCAGGGGTTTGGGGGTGGCATTATCAGATATTACAATAATGGAGCTCTGTCATTGTAGCTCCGTCAGACAATGCAGGTTATCAGCCATTGTTTTTAAGTGACCAAATGGTCTTTCTGTCTCTTTCTTTCATTTAACAAAGAGAAGTAAGTGTACTCAGAAGCACTGAGGTATAAAATTAAATATGTTTAACTTCAGATGTTTAAAAGGAAAAAAGAAAAGTGGCAGTGACCAATAGCCACCTCATCAAACAATAGCCATCCTTCATGCTTGATTTCTTTCCAACTTGCAGGTCTTCTTCCCTTTCTTGCTTCTCAAGTAGGTATTTACTCTCCTTGAGATCCATGCACAGTTAAGAGAAATTCAACAGGGACTTCAGTTCCAGTGCCATGTTTGTTTGTTTATCTGTGCACACACATGTGCACAATGATAAATGTGCATGGTATATACAGACAAGTACAAATATGCTTGCATATGCATAGAGTGTAGGGCCAGTGGGTGTCAATTGATTCCTCTGTCTCCGCTCTTTCTACTTATCTGTGAAATCTGCACTATTAGCACTATTTGTGGCAAAACCTATAGGAAATTCAGTGCTTATTTTTTCACAGTTGGTTTCCTCTACAGAAGAGGATATTTATGTAACAGTATCTGTATAACAGCTTCTTCTATATCAGGGATGGACAATTGTATCAGCTCCAGGGACCAAATTTCCATCCTTGGACACCCCGTTTTTGCTCTTGATATAAAAAAGGGCATTCCAAGTAGTTTATAGGGGTCAGTTGTGAGAGCAGACTTAGGGCCAAAGAGCAGCACTTGCCTGGTATAAATGAGCAGCAGGAAGCACCTCTCCATCTCTCTGTCTCTGTCTCTCTATGTGTATGCGTAATAACCCACCTTTCTTCCAAGAAGGGTCGCAAGTTACCTTACAACAATATTAAAACAAGATACAAGTAAAATCCTCAGGATACAACAGGGCAGGGTTTTTTTTTTTTAAAAAAAAATGATATCATGTAAATGCACATAACATTTTAAACAGTATAAATCATTTAAAGGAATGATTCAATGAAGATAAAAAAAGCCACTAACTATCCTCCTATTGAAAGCTGCTCTCCCTGGTTCATCAAATGCCTGTTTAAATAAAAAGGTCTTTACTTGTCTGCAAAACACAGAGGGGAAGGTTCAACCTAGCTTCCCACTGGAGGCAATTCTGCTTCCTAGAAGCAGCCTCTGAGAAGGCCCTCTCACATGTCCTCACCTGATGGGCCTGTGGGGATGGCAGGACTGTGGCAAAGCCATCCTCAAAGAATCATAAAACTCAAGTCTGAGCAGACAGGGTTTGTCGCGGGGTCAGCACAGGGATGGATGGGTGTTCACATACCCATCCTTGCACTGACACAGGACCAGGGGTTGCTCCTTACCTTACCAGCATGTGAATCATCTGAGAAGCCCTCCACCTACCCAAGTCACCCCATCTGATGAGGAAACAGGGCACCTAGCTGAACCCACCTGGCCAGTTGCCCTGTTTCTGCATCAGATGGGGCAACTGGGGGCTTCTCAGATGGTTCACATGCTGACAAGGAAAGGCCCAGAGGTCTCTGGGAAACTCTGGGCAAAATCAGGGTTACTTTACTCTGAGGTAAAGGCTTTATACCTATAGGATCAGCATCTGTCCTATCAGGATAGGGTCTAATTCCCCCACGGGAGTTTTTGGTCTGCATCATCTAAACTAAACAATGTAAGACCCATGCGGACAACTCCTCAGGCAGACTTGTATGGGAAGATAAACAGTTTTACAGATACCTTGGTTCCAAGCCATACACACTTGATTGCAGATTTACAGCTGCATCATCCTTTTCAAAAGAGATGAAATGCATTCCCTTTTCTATCCAAACACACACACTTGAAAAGGAGCATTGCTTCTTATCCAGGATATCTACAGGTACACTAACTTGGAAAAATTCAGGTCTGCACTATACAGACACTAGTGTTAAAGACACTCCACAAAATAGCTGTGACCACATGGCAAGCTGTTACAAGACAGCAGCTCATTCAGTGGATGGTGTGTTTTAAAATGTCTTCCACAAGAAGATATGCAGTGGCATGGAGAAAATTTTAGATCCTCACATTGCGTGATACAGTAGTAGCTCAGCTCATAGAGAGACTATGGACATTTTGAACAATTACAAGCACTCATATGTGAACTGGCCTTCAGTCAGGATTTAATGAATGGACTGTGAGGTAAACCTGTGGATAACCTGCTTTTCATTTCATGCCTTCCTTAAACATTGTACAAAGAGCTATAGTATCACAGAGAGTAACAAGAGAAAGGGAAATTATTAGGGCAGTAATGGGGTGGAGTAAGAAAGGTGTTGCGCAGCAGGCAGGAAGAAGGTACTGCCACTTCATACAAAGCAATGCAGTATTCAGGCCAGAACACTTTGGAAAACTGCTTGTGAAGAATTGTCTTGACAACTGCATGAGAAAAAGGTAATAGGCTTATGTTATTTAAGAACACTAAATAACAAGGAAATCCTGTCACTGCAGCTGACTGTTTTTCCTTAACAATAGGCCCCCGTTGCTACATAAACACAAAGTTCTTGCCTAGCTGTGTATTTTCCAAGCAAAAAGACAATATCGTCCAATACCTGCTGTGACTTAAAACACTCCCATTAAGGCAGCTAGTGCAGGGAGATCTGTCATTAGTCACAAGGATGCACTTGACCTTCTTTTATTCTGATTGGCTTATAGAGTTTCAAACAAGTCTGACTATAATAGCATGGAATGTTCTGTCTAAGCCATCAGTAACTGAAGGGGCTTATAAGCAAATAATGACTTGCTGGCTGGCTGAATCCCTGAAAGATCAGTCAAGAACTGCTTTAACCTGTGATGAGCTTGATGCCAATGAGAAAACACAGAGTGGAGATAAGACATTTAATTTTCTTTGCTGCTGAATGGGTTGCATGATGTCAGTTCTATGGGTTGCATAGAACTGACATCATGATAAGACACATCTGTACAACCATGTAGCATAAACATAAGGAGGAATGTGCAATAGATACACCCCTAGTTTGAAAGGACTCGAGCTAAACAGATAGCCATAAAGGGTAATGCTGCTCCTTTGACGGCCAGATTGGGGCCATGGCAACTCCACAGTGCAGCCCTGATCTGGCATTTTTCCAGTACAAAATGAAGCAGCAAAATGCCACCCTTTTTTGTACTGGAAAAAAAGTTGCCCCTTTCACCACTGCCACAGCTCTTCTCCACTCCTGTGCCATGTGGCATCTAAGCACTATGCTACAAGAGTGTTCCCATGCTGCCCGCCATCTGGTGGGCAAGTAGCATGACTCTGGCTTGGGGGTGGAGTCAGAGCGGGCAGTGGACAGTCACCACCCCACCCCACTGCCAAGCCAGCTCTTACTGCTGGTCTGCTTTCCCCCTTAGTATAACATGAGCCAAGCCTCTGGCAGTGAAGTCCTCGCTGCAGCAGCTACTTTAATACAATTTCCAGTTATGTGAAGTAAGGACATTGAGACCTATATGGTTCAGGTTATAAAAAGGTAAATCAAGCTGATTGCATGGGAACATACTGTCTGCTTGAGACTCATTCATACAACTGACCCTTCTGTAGTGCTGCTTATAAAGTCTGTCCTTAAAAAACCACAACATTGTTCTTAATAAATAAATAATGGAGCAAACAAAAGATGCTTCCAGTTTGATGGCGACTAGTGCCATCACTCAAAAGACATTGTGCAACTGTTTTGTCTTTTCCTTGTTAACAAACTTTCTGTTGTAAGTGAAATGCTGGAAGACAATGGAAACTAAGGAAGGGTTACAAATGGAAAAAAAGTAGTGTCTGCAAACTATGGGAGGGCACCAAATGGAAGATAATAGTATCTGGATCCCAATAACATTACATGAGCACATAGTCAAAGCCTCATCTGGAAGCACCGAAGGGGTCCATTTAGTCATGATCTGTGGAAACTGTTAGCCACCTTGAGTGCTAGCTCTGGGGAAAAGGTGGGGTATACATAAATACAATGCAAATGTTGCTTGTTTGTCAGTAAATTACGCAATTTTAATTTGGGATGGTTGGACTGTTTTTTCAGCACTTTCTGTACATGCAGAGCAGTAAGTATACAGAGTTTGCTGGCTGCCATTTAACTTTGGGCTGTAAAGAATATATATATATATATATATATATATATATCCCTTTTCTCTGGGAAAATTCACAGTTTTTATTATTATTCACACTTTGAAATTTTTTTTTTCATGGAAAATTCAGGAAACTACAATATGTGCTTTTTGCACAGAAAGTGGTCCAAAACACACTGCAGAAATAATCCGGATTGAGACCACTTTAACTGCCCTGGCTCAGTACTGGGGAATCCTGGGCATTGTAGTATATTGTGGTGTGAGAGCTCTCTGACAGAGAAGGCTGAATGTCTCACAAAACTACAGTTCCTAGAATTCTCTAGCATTGAGCCAGGGCTGTTAAACTGATCTCAGACTAGATAATTTCTGCAATGTGTGTTTGGATCAGTGTTAACTTTTAAATCAGAATGCTTGTTTCCTGCACAAAAAAGCAATTATTTTATATAACTATGCTGTTTCTATGCAACAAAACATATTCTTCCTGCCATTAATGTTTTGCAAAAAGTCCCAGAATGCAAATATTCATTGAAAATTGTGCAGAAATTCATATTTTCATGCAGCAGGGAGAAAACTGTTGGAATTATTCATTGCATGCAAGAATGAAATAAGTGAAAGTATACATCCCTAGTTCAAAATGTGAAAAATGCAAATTGCACAGCAAATTAATCTAGGCAAAAGATACATTCAAGAAACCTGATATGAAGATGCTGATGTGGTATGACCATCTAGCTAATGGGACTAAGTCCTTCAAATACAATAAGCTTCTCTTTAGGTATCACAATTCCACTGCTTATTGAGCTTTGTGTATATTTCAAATCATTCCCTAACTCTTCATTACAATAAATAATGCTGCAAACTTAGATACTTTGTGTAGAAAAACTGTTCTTCAAGTCAAAGGAATTTCAAGTTGGGAGTCCCTTCAGGTTTGTAACTGCTGCCTCCTGGATGTGGAAACTGCATGTTGCTCATTGTTTTGTTTTGTTGTTTTTCTCACTCCTTAGAGAAAATATTACCCACACTCCCCAATCCTTTTCCAGGTCAGTATATGTTTTATGTCACAGTAGCTAGTGAGCTGGGTCATTCTCCATCAATTCTATAAGTATTATAGAACTAGGGAAAGTAAAGCAATTTAGATGTTCTTTAAAAAGAAGGCATCCCATCATCACTACCCCTTCAGTTGTTTCTGCCTTTATATATCCAACCCATTGCTGACAAGATGAATCAGTTCTTAAGCCAGTGTATGTGCCACCTTAAGAATTGAGCATTTCAGTACATCCAGGTTTTTTTTAATTTGCTTCTTATTAAATGCCAGTCAAATTGCACACAGAGAGATAGTGCAGAGCTTCACATACAAATACCAACTTAGAATGCACATACAAGATTAAAGGAATGAGAATATTCAAATTTCATCATTAACCCATATTGAAAAGTCACTCAGGATGGAAGGCTGTCAGGCCAGGAAGAATGCTCTTAAACAAAACAAAACAAAACAAACAAAAACTTTCCTGTCTGATGTGTAAACATTAAAAAAATATATATATCCATGTTAGATCAAACCAAAAGCCTGTCTACCTAATATTTTTTTTCACCCCGTGGCCAACCAGTTGTTCATGAAAACCCCACCAGCAGGATGTAAATGCATCTGTGCCCTCCATCTTGCAGTCTGCAGCAACTGATTTACAAAGGCAAACTTGCCCTGAAACTAACATATAACCATTCTAACCTGTAGCCAGTGATGGCTTCATTCTTCAATATTCTTATGAAGAAAGATCTTAAGGTGGACTTTTGTTTTAATCTATCTCTAATATATATTCTGATGTGGTATGATCCTGTGGAAGAATTATGTCACATTCCCTCCAAAGTAGCTTCTTCAGTTAGGTGAAAAAGCCACCATGGGACTGTCTCATTACCCTCCTCCTATTAATGTCCATTAATCTGAATGTTCTAATGGATGACAGGCAAGAAATGAAATCATCCCAGTACATCACATTCTGGCTCTTATCACATTGCAACAGGATTTTAGAAATGTACATAGTATAATACCATACTATGTCTCTAACATGCTGAAATATTCAGATGAAAGGTCACTACCCTTTCTGACTTCAGCCACAGCCAAATTCACACAGGGAGCTGCTTGACCAGCAAGGCTGCAGCGGCTCCAAACAGGATCCATCCCCTTCCTCATACTGCTCAGCTCAGGGTAAGGGAGAGGGTGCTGCATTTATTGTCTGGATAACTGGGTCAAGCCAAATTGGACCTGATCCAGACAGCCAAGAGAACTAGAGCCACTCCAGAGTTTCCTGGAAACTCTGAAGTACACCTTCAATTTTCTTATACCAGATTAATGGCTTAAAACAGTGTTTTTGCTACAGATATGGCCATATGCCATCTGGACAGATCACACCAAGACTGGGGTGTACTAGACAAGCCCTTAATACAGTAGAATTTACTTTTGAGTAAATCTGTCTAGAATCACACTGCTAGTGTCTTGCTTTTTCAGCTTTCAATTCAAACATAATAAATCAGATGTTGCCTCCAATTTACCAATATTTGTTCCAGAAAAGCTCTACTAGTTTCAGTGGGTAATCCTTTTTAAAAGACTGGATTGTTGCTGCAGCTGTAGACTACAATGAGTAAATAAAGCCAAATCTACAAATGTAGTTAAAAGGAAAGCACAGACAAAAACAAGTAACCCCTCACTTAAATCCTGCATAGGTATTTGCAAACAACATTCAAGAAAGGAAGCAAAGTAGGCCATTGGGAGACTTACATTAGAAAAATTAATCCAATTAAATATGATTACCACACAAAGCAGAAATTAAACAGAGGACAGATAACAAGAATAAAAATTTGAAAAGCTTGCTTCAGGTTTAGGGCTTGCATCTTAAATTATTTAAATTTAGGGTTTATTTATGGCAAGGCTTTCTACTTTAATTCATAAGCCCCTTTATGCCTCTTTCTTAAAGATATACATACAAGTGAGAAATGTTTTGTTCATTGTTTGTCTGTTTATACCAGAGTTGGGAATTGTGAGGCCTGCCAGTGCAACTCCCTGAAACCCCAAGTCTAAATCCTATTGTTTAGCTGTAACTAGAATAGACTGACTGAATTAATGTGATTCACCTATATGTTGACTCACCATTTAAGAAGTGATTCACTGAGTCCTCTTTTATTAGAACTAAACAAAGATCAGGCCCTAGAAAACTTCCATGGGTGAAGAATGCTGGGAGTTACAGTCCAAATGCTTCTGGACGGCCATGCAGTTCCCACAGCTGGCTTATATACTTTCATATTTAAATTAATGCAATTAACAGTGCAATAAAGAGACAAAACACTTATCCTGTTTGTCAATTCCCCATAGATAACTAGTTGGTTACTCTCTGAACAGAATACTGGTCTAAACCAATAAGACTCTTTAGTGTCTTCTCATGAGATTATCAGCAAGAGAGTAAAAATCAAGGAATAAAAAAAACAAACCACATCTCATATATTTTAAGCAAAATTTAACATAAAATTCATTAGATTAAATATAAACATTTTTCATAATATATCCGCAGATTAAAAAAGAGAGAGTGGGCCATTTTTCTTTTGGATGCTTGTCCAGAGTTTTGGTGCCACCATTGAGAAAGCCTGTTCTCTTGTTCATTCCTGCCTGTTTTTTTGCGTTGATTGGATGAGAGCCAAAGCTGATCTAAAAGAGAAGGAAATTAATATAATTATATTATAAAGTAGTTTTGCTGGACAAAACTACATTGGTGGCATGTCAACCAAAGTTAATTGTGCTCTTACAGAGATTTGTAAGGCTGAAATGCTAAACATTCTTACTTAAGACTGAACCCCAAATGAGCTCAATTTGACTTATTTCTGAGTAGTCTGATGCTGCAATCCCATTCTAAGAGCAAAAACTGTATTAATAGTCTGGGCCCTATCTTTGAGTAAGTGTGCCTAGAATTGCATAGCACATTTCTTTGGACTGGGATTTCTTAAATTAAAATATATTTATTATTCATTAAAACTGTCAGGACTGTAACAGTGAGAGAAGAAATATATTTTCAGTTAGATGTCTAAAAGTTTAACTTCTGTGTCTGTAAACTTTCCTGGTACTTTGCCTTATATTTATAATATTTAATATGATATATCCCATGCTTGAGTTAATGTTCAAGTCCCCTTGATTTTCATCCACATAAGTTATATCTCAGTGTTACTTCAGTGCATCCAGGATTATTATAAGAATTTCACTGAGCAAATCTATAATTTTAATGTGTAGGACCTTTATTTCTCTGCCAAATGTTCCCAGCAGTTTCTTTGCCATGGGCAATTAGCACAGGTATTGGTGCTTTACTAACTGTAAGTTCTACCTTTGCAATTCACCTTTGATAGAGCCTCAGGAAAAATATTATTGAATCTCTAAACTATGCAGACATGGTTCTATTCTCAGACAGAAATGAGATCCTTTGAAATCATACCCTATCGCCCCTGCTCTGTAAGGATTAGGATGTGGTCTTTGGTTGTTGCTGTTTTAAAATGAATTAGCATTCCTTAATCAACTGGGCATTACAAAGGCACATTTATTAGTGAGCTCCTAGGATATTAAAATCAGTACACTATTTCTAATGTTGTTTTTAAAAAATGATACCTGTTAAAGGGAGGTTATCTTAATTGTCAAACAGCATATTTTCAAAATAATTTCTGAGCTGGCTCATCACTTAAAGCATATTAGTAATATACAGTCAATAAAGCCAATAGCAACCAGATGGGGTTTTTCTTAAGATATTTAAAACATTTCTATTATTGCATTGTCTTTGTTACATAGCAGTGCAGCTCCCAGAATGACTTATGAAAAATTGGTTTGCAGACAAACAAAACTCCAGTGATTCTTGAGATCCCAGCGTTTAAGGAGCCTTGAACCCCATTTTGGCAGAAAAGCAGGATATACATTTTTTTAAAAGAGTTGTTCTTCAGAACCTCCTTTTTTCCTGTTAAAAGCGTTACAAGATTCAAGGTGCTTCTATACATAAATTCTTCATACCTTCCATTCCCATTTTAAAATGTGGATCATGGGAAAATATCTCCCCAAAGAGGAAGTAATGATAGGACAGGCTTGTGACTGCAATGCGTGCAAAGCAAACAAAACCACTGTACAGCTGGCCTGTATTGGCAGGCTAGCCATCCGTGGACTCAGGTATTCATGGATCACCCCCTATTGACTGTAATGGGGATGGAGCATGCATGGCTTTTTTATCTGTGGAGAGTAGCAGAACCAAACCCCCATGGATGGGAAGTACAAACTGTGTAGCTTAAAAAGACTAAATGTGTAGTAAGAAGTCATCCACTCCCCATGCAGATGTACCACACAAGTGTATCTTTAAGGAGAAGTGCTGTTCTGAATTTTAAAGCACATGCTGGTTCTACCTGTCAAGTATCCTGCTATAACAACCACTACATACATCACACAATCAGTGACCAAAATCTTACATTGGGGCTGTGCAGAGCAGCAGTTTGGCCTGGCTTGGAGTCAGAGCATAGCATCTACACGATGCATGCCCCAGCTCCACCCCCCAGGGTGGTGTGATGCCGTATGACACACTGTATGGTGCACAGCATCACAGAGCTCCTCCAGCACTGTGTACATATGACACAGCCCCGAAACCCCAAAATGAGACCACCAACCATTTGTTTCATGTCCCTAAGGAGAGTCCATGTAAATGAAGTTGATTGGGGTTGAAGTGATAAAATTATCGTTCTATAAAGCAAACACTGATTGGAGAATGGCCCTGCATTGACCATAGAGTGTAGCTAGTTTCCTTTTAGATGTAGTTACACTAGCTTGTACTAACACTTTTGTTTGTAGGATGTGGGTGATGCTGGGTGTGAGATCGTTGTTTAGACCCAGTAAATAGAAGTGACAAGTTCTGTGTGAATAAATATAGCTTTATATTCTTAAAAAAAATGTTTCTGTTACCCAAGACTCTGTTAGTAAATGGGTAAAGACTCTGTTCTATCCTTGCATGCTTTTCCTATGTTAATTCCTCAAATGTACTCCGATCATTGGTTTTGTGTCGACAAATGATTGTATAGTTCCTGTTAGGGACGTTGAACAATTAATTATTTCCTCTCTTTGAGACAACTAATTTCAGTCTGGTGATGGGCCCACATTTTTTCTCAATCTATCCTTTAGAATATAGAGGAGGAATGTGTGCCCTCCAAGTGGTGTTAGATTGCAATTCCTGTTAATTTTAGGCCACGTGATAGTTTATGAGGAATTGTAGTAGTTGAAGTTGAAGCCACACATTTCCTATTCTTACTTTATAATGATCACATGGCCGTCTTGAAAAGCAATTGGGACCAGAACACAAGTGTACATAATCAGATTAGTATCAACATTTAAAGTAAGATTAGCATTTCAAATACAGATATTATATTATGAAACTATACAGGTATAGATGCAAAATTTGTTTTATTTATTTGTATCTTAGATCCCTGTTTTTTCTTATGACAAGAGAAAGTTTGGAAATGAAGTGGCAGTCTCAGGCAGCTGATTTTATGTGTCTTTAAATTAGAAAACTTGTTAGTGATTATTATTGTTGTTTCTTTAGGGGCAAGGAGGGGAAGAGTGCTTATTGGATTAGCTGTAGCAAAAGACAAATACATTGATCAACTTTGGCTATTGTGCACTTTGACAAGGGAAACTGGGGCATTTATTCCTCTACTGCAAGCAGCAACATATTTTATGTATTTATTCAATTCATACCCCCCCCACACACACACACACACACCTTTCTTCCACCAAAGGACGTACAGTAAATATCTTGAAACAGCCTTGTGAAAACCCTGTGGGAAATCCAGGGGAAAATACCATGCCAATACTATGGAAAGTTCCCTTTCAAAGGATTTTGACAGCAAATCCTTCAGGCCACTATTTCAACTCAAAAGATTTTGAAGAGCAACTTGGAATTCTCTTAGTGAAACTTTTAATCAGAAAACACTTCAAAAAGGGAGATAAATTTTTAGGCATGGAGAACATTTGCATCTGTGATTCTTGGGATTTAGTCCACACTCAGATACCATAGTATAGTATAGAGGATATTCAATTTCTTATACATGTCTTAACATTTTACATGATTTTTGTGCCATTTTTCATCTTTTTAAAACATTTTGGGAATTTTTGTTAAAAAAATCATTTGTTCAAAAATACTGTGCAAATTAGAGTGGTCTCTAACTTATTATTAGTCCTAAGAAAATAGAACAATTGAATCAGTTGGATTGAACCTAGCTGTGCACTCACCAACCAACAACTGGTTCAATAGTTTTTACCCTAGATGGGAAAAAAACCAACAGGATTCCAGCCTTTTCTTTTAAAAATAATAATAATAATAGTTGTGAAAACCATCAACAATGCAAACACCTCCAACACACACAACATAAATCATTCAAAATAGAAAGGAATATTTTTCATGTTTTCACATGAGAACAAAGATAACAAAGTTTTCCATCTATACTAAATACTAAGGATATGGGCTCAGTAGCCTTTTTTAAAAAAAATGTAAATCTTGACCTGCTAATAAACCACATCTTTAACAGTGTGGTTTAAAAACACAGATGACTGTCTTGTGTAAAGTGAGATACACCACTAGTATAATACTCATCAAAGAAAGAAGGAGGTGAAAGTGAGCCAGTCTATCAGCATATATAAAACCATACACTTGGGATAAAAATGACTAATTTGAACAAATCTAAAAATTTGTCTATGATAATTATGTATAGTTTCATAATATAAACACAACAAAAATGACCTAATACTAGGGTTTCCATGATGTTTCAAATATCCTGAAGTGTAGATAAAGACACGCTCCTAGTCTATGCCATCCTGAGACTCTAAGATAAAGGATGCAGTGCAAATCTTTATGAAGTAGGGTGAAACATCAGAAATAAACTCTTCTTGTACATGGCCACATAGCCTGAAAAACCCACAAAAAACTTGGGGCACAGTTGTTATAGTTAAATTTATTAATCCTGTTAGTATTAAGTATTGACTGTAAGTAAGTATTGGCTGTCTAATTAAATTTGCAAAAAAAAAAAAATCTGAAGCATAGCATAGATGATGCACTTGTATCATCTTAGAAGATGTGCAAGAAAAGAAAGACATCTGTTTTATGATGAAAAGCAACCATTAGCCATGTGGATTCTAGCAAACAGCCAAGTTTGTTATTGCATAAGCTTTCTGAACTAGAGAAATAAAGAATGCTTACAAACTTTCTTGTCCCCATCAAGAAATTGCCACCTGCCATACTTTTTTTTTTATTTCCAGACATTTCTGTGGGGGGAAAAATTGTGCTGAAAAGCTGTGTGTTTTTTCCACAAAAATAATGGCCAGGACCCTAAACCAGGAGAATTAGGTATATCATGAAGCTAGACAAAGGGCATAGTATAAATGTGTATGTATTGGGGCTCCAGTCCAGTTAAATGTATTATTCTAGACAGACATTCTGTTTAAAGTGTTCCCTGTAGTGGCAATTCTGTACAGCAAGTGAAGGCTGGCATCCTGTTAGTGAATTATGATGCTATAAGTCAGGGTTATGCTATCACAACTCAATTTTATGGTTGTTGCATAGTCAAAATTCTGTTCCCACCATGCAGTGACTAAAATTACCCCCAAAACTTACTTTGTAAGTCCTGAAGTAAGTCCTCTCTCTCTCTCTCTCTCTCTCTCTCTCTCTCTCTCACACACACACACACACACACACACACCCCAATATGGCTGTTTCCATGTTGTCAAAGAGTGGAGGGATGAGCAGACTCTGGGCAATCCAAATGATTCATTCTCATTCTAAATTAAGGTAATGGTGTCAGTGTCTCTCTGCTCAAGAGGACTCTCCTGTGGCTCACTCTTCTGGATGTGTGGGAGCACCCTTCCACTTGTTTTTGCTGCAGATTTCCTAAAGCCTCAGCCTTTGTTTAGGAAACAAAAATATTTAAATATAAAAAATATCAAAGCCAAGCCTGTTAGGGTCTAGCTTTAAATCAGCAGAGTAGCAGAAACATGTCCTTGTCTAAGGGTGTTTTTCTAAGAACTGATACTGACTGACAAAACAACAGACACTTGCAGTTGAACAAAAGCTTACTAATGACTTGAATCCACATAAGCATAGATGCTACATCCTAACCTAGCCAATGAATGATTTAGGTAAAAGAAGAAATCTTTATCTCACCATCTTTAGGAAGAAAGTTGAGAGAGGAGGAAGATGGGGGACCCAACAGGGCAGGAGAATCACTTTGTGGGAGAGATATTTCCTAAAGTAGGTGACCTGAATCAAATGATTTATTTACCAATTTACAACGGGCTCTTCTTATCCATGCAAGTTCCATTCTGAGACCCACTACCCACCCACCCTTATGGAAGGCAAAAACCAGGGACCTCAAGTCCCATGGTATTCAATGGCAGTGCATGTTCACAGCTGCTCTCCTGAGGCCAACATGCTTTCGTAACCATTGAAATCAATGGGGCTTGCTTTCCATGCATGGCTAGCTCAAGTTTGCAGTGGGCACACTGTGCAAAGATGTTTATTGCCCTGTCATCTGTTGGGAGCAAATTGTATGTTTGAACAAGGGGAGACAGAAGAGTTTGCATGCAGAGAATATCTGTCAGAGGAGGGAGGCAGAGAATGCTGAAATCTTCCAACACAGAATGCATCCAGGTTATTTCCAGTAACTGGGTATGCTCCACCAGGCATCTGGTGAACTCTCCAGAGGTCTTTGCAAGCTCTTTGCAGATGACATCCTTGCATCCCACCCAGCTATAGGAAAATAGCCTCAGAAGAGAGCAATGGCAAAACTGCTCTCAACAAATCTTGGAAAACCCTGTTATAAGGTCACCTTAGAGTCTCTCCATGAGTCAGAAAAAAACTTCAAGGCACACCACCACCACCACCACCACAACAACAACAACAATTCAGTTACAGGATGCCAGCCATTGTTTTGCACACACACACACACACACACACACACAAAGTGTACATATTTGCACTGTGTGTTTTGCATGAAGACACTGCTTTCTGCACAAAACATTGTGTGGTTTGTTTTTTGTAAACTCCAAATATTTTGGCACAGAATTCAAAACATGGTTTTCCTCAAGTTTGTTCAGAAATGAAATTTTCACAAAAGACCGTCAAATGTGAAAATCAGGCAGAAATCCAAGAGGAAAAACTTTTAAAATTCTTCATTATTTCATTTTAAAACAAATCAAATGAAGATTTACATTTTCATTCTGCACTGTAGTCCACATTATTAGTTGCATGAAATGTTATCTTTGATGCATTTTCTGCATTTTATTGTGCTCTGAACACACTATTTACTTCCCCGGCCACATACATCTGTGTATCTCTAGCTCAGGATAATGCTTCATTGATATAATAAAATAAATTGTAGACTCTGAAAGCTTAAAAAGTAATAAATTTGTTATTCTTGAACACGCCACACGATGCTTTCTGCTTTTGATGCAACAGCCTACACAGCTCTGGCTCTGGAAAACGCTGGACAGTGGTGCTTGCCATCTACAATTTGTATAGGGACTTGTGTTAACGATAAACAAATTTTTTACTGAATTAATAATTTCAGAAAACCTATTGCTGTAGAAAGTAATTAGAGGCATCCTTTTTGTCACTGCCAGTGTTTAAATAATGGATCTAATTTATTATATTGAACACTTCTCTAGGAATCTCTATAACTTCCAGTGCATGTCTATGATCAAGATCTTTCAGCAATTTACCATAGAATCAAGTTGGAGTACCTACAAATGCCTAGAGAAGTGTTTTCTCTAGGAACCTCTAGGTTCTCCAGCACATCTCTATGGTCAACCTCCAGCAGAATTGTGTTGGAAATCTAGAGATTCCTAGAGAGAACATATTAATCAAATCCACAAATAATCAAATCTGCAAAAGTCAAAGCCACAAATGTAGAGGGACAATTGTATGTAGATGATTTACATATAAGAGAATATGTTTGTGCTCTCTCTCTCCCACTAGTAAGTTTTCTTTCACATAAGAGACTCTGTTCTGAAAAGGTAAACATTAAATATAAAGGGATAGCAGTAGGAGAGAGAAGGAAAGAGTTGTCATTTTTCATTTTAATCCTTGAATTGGGGGGGGGGGGTCCTTTTCCAAAAGAATGGCAGCCAAAGAGCAACCTGCTTCCCACCTCATCCCTTCCACGCATCAAAGACCATCAAGGAATTTAGCTAACAACTTGGCTTCTCATCTGGTTATCCTCCCAAGCAAACTGCCTTCTATTCACTAATCCATGATGGTAAAGTCATTTTGGAAAGAACTGGTTTTATCTTCTGGACTCAGGCATGGGAATGAGCCTGCTGGTGAATTGGTTGCCATCCATGCACAACTTTGCCAGCAATATAGTACAATTCACATGGCTGGGCTTGCATGATTAATACCACTGTCTGAGTGTTCTTGCTAATGACAAAGACAGTGAGGGAGAAAATCCTTCCAAACAAGTTGGCCTCAGAGGAAAAGCAGGGGAAATGGGTTCCAAGTGCATGTGAACAAAAAACAGGGGGAAACACTTTTACCCACAGCTATGTTCCCTTCTACTCATGATATGGTTGACAGATGAAATAAGGGGCAGGACTCCTATACCTTTAGTTGCTGTATAGAAGAGGAGACTTCAGCAGCTGTTGCTTGTTATGTAAACACAATTCTTCCATGCAGTTACTAAAGGTACAATTATTATTTTACCTGGCAACCTAAATTTGTGGAAATGTGAGGTGTCTTTGCCTATAAGGAGTCAGAACTGCCTCAGGAGGTAAAACTACATCATATCAGAAATACAGGGCTTCTGCCAAAATGGTAGCTTGGCATCCTCCCTTTCCCACTGGATCATATTAATAAATAATAAACAAATAAACAAACAAATAAATAAATAATAGTTAATTTATATTTCCTGCTTCTCCCTGCAGATTGAAGCAGGGTTACATCAATAAAATAATGCAATACAAATACAGAGATACAGTCAATAAAATACTAACATTGATACTAGTTCAATAAAATATTGTTCACATTACCTTATGTCAATCCTGCTCAATATTTCTTTCCTATCACCATTGGTGAGTAACAATGTAGAATGGTGACAAGACACAAGGTGAGCTTTACTACTCAGTATGGAGAAGGGTAATTGACACAGGCTGCCATATTCTATAGCATAATGTGTTGTGGCAGAACCGCAGTGCTAAAGATGTAGAAAGGGACTTCTGTTCCATTTTTTATAGTTTTAAGCACACCAACTCCTAACAAAATGGGTCAGAGAAGAATCATCACCTGGGGCGGACCATTAACTTTTGATGCAAATTCCTTTTTACTTGGTCAAGTATTTTATGAGCTAGGATGCCGAATTTTTAAACAGAGACTGTATTTTTCAAATCAGTTTACTTCTCATTTTCTGAGTATGATGTAGAGATCTACAACGCTAACTGAAAGCCAAACCAGAGACTGCATGCACCTGCAGAGCTACACTTAACAAAGTTTCTATTAGTGAAACAGTTTCTATCTTAAGAATGGAAGAAAGGAGGCAAGAGAAAAGAGCCTCGAGTGGTTCTGTTTATCTGCTCTCATTCATCAGCTCTCAAAAAATTATGTATCAAGGTATCTCACCCCCCCCCCATCTTCCATTCCTACTAGGTTGATTTTAATGTTAAGAATCTAACAGTAACTGTCGCAATAGAATTCTTTCTCTGGAAAGAAGTATAACTTACTTGAAAACTTTAGAAGACATGCTCAGGGCTGTGAAGAATAGGTTCAGGTCCCGTTATGTTTATTTCAGGCTGTAGAACCTCACTTGTTCCCTCAAGATCCCCTGAGGTTTTTGACGAAGGGGGGAACATGAAGTTGCTACCACACACAACCAGCACACATGCCTGGCCACTGTCCTCATTTCACTGTCCGATCCACAACCAAAGGCGCTCCCCTCCCTATGGTACATCTTCTTCAGCAACGAATCCTATCCACCCAAGAGATGTTCAGGAGCAGTTCAAAGAGGGAGAGGTGTTGGCAAAAAAAAAAAAAAAGGGGGGGGGTGGAATAGCTGCTCACTTGAGCTGTTAAAATGGAAACACTGCTGTCGCTGCTACAACTCCTCCTGCTCCTTTTCCTCTTGGCCTGATTGCTTCTGGGTCTCTGTTACCAGCCACCACAACCATATCTTTGGCTTCTTCTGATGCCACTTACCTATGCAATTCTTGTGTTCCTTCCCTTCCAACTCACTGGCACTACTTTGTCCCTTTGCTCACCAGCAATTTCCTTTTCCTTGCTTGGCCCCCATTCCATCTGTCTCTTGCAGCAAGGACAAACCATCTACAAATATTTAATAATTTGTCATACAGGATTATGTTTATCATCATTTTCTTTGAAATTTGCAATGAACATTGAAAACAATTGAAAAATAATGATCTTGCTGAATATATTTGTTGTACAAATGCAACATGTTCAGCTCTCTGACCCCCTTTCAGACCTCTGAACCCCACTAATTTTTGCTAACTTCCTCCCCTCTCATCAGGCTATTTATGTTCATGTAAATAAAGGACTAATAGTACCAACAATTGAAAATTTAGCAGTAGATGTCTAGGATATTTTGTATTTCTAATGCAGTTCAAAACTTGTGAACAGCTGCTCACCACTGCTGTAAAAAGCAGCAAAGCTAATGAATATGATGTGATTAATGGGGCCAATACTGTCACAAGGCAGAGTGAAGGGTCACCTTAGTCAATAAATATTATGGTGGGACAGGGGATAGCCCTACGTCCTAATTTCCATGTGTTCAGCAAAGAGGATTAGAGGTCCCAGTGGTACAGCATTCTCAGCCATGTTTAAGATTATTCAGGTATATCTCCACTCAATGTTTGACTGAAATCTTTCCCTGAGAGATGTACTGAATGCATGGATATTAGACACAGAGCTACAGTAGAGGGACGTATGGTGATAGATGTGTATCTAGAAGGCTCAGCCATGCTCCCCTCAGCTTACATTAGTATACATAAGAGAAGAAAGATGAAGTATCCAAACAAATGTTGTGCATGTGAGATACTTTCCCCCTCATGAACCTTACATTAACTCACTAGCACATGCAGGTGCCATGTTTGAATGAAAACATGCTGGAACAGAAAATATGCATCCTAGAGAATCATGAAGTGCAACCATACATTTGCTTTTGAATAACACTAGCACTCTGGGATGCATTGTGATGCACATTCAGCCACTTTTCTTCTATCTACACCTAGCTTCTACAAGAGCTTGGACATAATATATTTCGTGCAAATGGAAACCAAGCATGGTAGATCACCATAGACTATCTAGTTGTCAGTTTAGGAAGATAAGTCTAAATCTTCCTTTCATTATTATAAATTTGTTTGGCATTCAATTCTCCAGAGAAAAGCTAGCAAAAGAAGATTGGGCTAATGGAAACCTCATGGCAGAACAGTTGTTGACAAAAGCCCTTTTCAGACTTTATACCTCTGTGAAAAACCAGTGCAGGGATGGAGATGCTATCTCTGCATTCTCTGTCATTGTTTTGGTCACTATACATGGAAGGTGAGGAGGAGGGACCTGCAGATACGAAGGGAGCATTTTGTGACATCTCATCCCATCTGTCTGTGATGTTCAGTAATATCAGGGTTTAAAATTTTGTGGAGAGTTTCTCTGGATAGAGGAAGTTTTTCAAAGAATCACCCATTCTCTTCACAAAAACAGTAAAACAATGATGTAGAAGGGCTACCACAATTCTTCTTCTTTCACCTTTGTTTTCCTGAGCTTTATAATGCTTGAATAGAGCTAAAGGTGGGGTGGTAAGTAAGATCCCTGTGGCAAAGCTGACAAGCTGCAGTGGTGAGGAAGTATTTGAGTATGAGTTCATTTATTCTGAAGTTGTACAGTCCCTTGGTTTGCCCTTGAGAGAAGTTAAAGCAGTCTCAAGGCTGCTTGAAAATGTTCTCCCACTCAGAGGCTAACCACAGTGCAAGTTGTTCTTGTAGAGTGGAGGAATTTTATCATTCTCGGAGCTCTGTCATGCTCCTTGAACAAGGCAATAGGAGCTGAATATAAGAAAGATGCAGCACCAAGACAAATTTCTTCAGCAGAAACTTACAGAATGCCACCCACAACAGGTCAAGTAACCAGAACAGAGTGTGGCAGGGAAATACAGCAGTGATCACAAAAGAGGTGGGGGGACTGAAGTGCTCTCCGTCAGTCTCTTTGTGTGGTCCATTGGGTAACTAATTAGCAGGAACATAGTGTACCCTTTGAAAGGTGCAGAATGGTTTAATGGACCAATAAAGTCTCCAGCTGTTTACTACTATCTGTACGGTTACTGTGCTGTAAAACTGAGAGTTAGTTCCTATGGATGTTTCTCCCACTGTGAGGTGACAACAGGTAATGGAGATCCATGAGTATTTTGTTCAGAATACAAAGGGCAAACTGGTCGTGGCCAAATTCATGAAAGAATTTTGTTAAAGGCCCAGATGAGAACATACAAAGTAACAATGTCATAGCACAATTATGAGTGTCCATTCTCCTTTCTGACCTGATCAAGAAGTGGTTATAATCTCATCCCTGTAAGTAAATATTAATTAAGTTAATAAAATATTTGAGTGAGGAGGGGAAGAGGGACTGCACACAAATGCTCCTCCCAGTCCCCCCCCCCCACACACACACCAGCTCTTCTTTAGATCTTTGTGCAATCTGTGTTAAGATTTAAAGCAATGGTTTCCCACCTTCTCTAGTCTCCACATCCCTAGAAAATGTTTAATTAATGTTCACAAACTGGGAACCCCTGATTTAAAGAGTCTAATTCTGGGCAGTTGGATATACTTTAAATCCTCCTTGTGATGGGGAACAATGATAAGGCAAGGGTTCTGATCTAGGGGAAATGTCTAAGCATGTTCAGTAAAATGTCCTACTCCTTAGACTCTTCATGAAAACTTAAAATTAAATCTGAGGCTTCCTCACTTGAGATGGCAGATGTAGCAGGGGAGAAAATATGCAGAGACCCCACTATGTTCTTTTAAAACAGATTTTGGTTGAAGAGAAACACTAAAATCATCTTCAAATGAATTTTTGGTGAAAAATGTGATATCTAAATGGTTTGAACCGAGGACCATTTTCCCACACTTGATATCAGCTACCTATCCACATATTACATAGGGGTGCTATGTCCATATGTCATCTTCAGTAGATGTGTGGTTGATTGTTATGCAGGACAGGGCTTTTTATTGTTGTGTCCAGTCTTTGAATGTTATAACCCTGGAGATTGGTCCAAAACACACTGCAGAAAAAAAATCCACTTTGAGATAACTTTAACTCCCTGGCTCAGTGTTAGGGAATCCTGGGAACTGTAGTTTGTTGTGGCACCAAAGCTCTCTGACAGGGAAGACTAAATGGCTCACAAAACTACAGTTCCCAGAATTCCCTAGCATTAAACCAAGGCAAGTAAAGTGGCCTCAAACTGGATTATTTCTGCAGTGTGTTTTGTCAGTCCCTTTCTCCAATGGCATTTAGATTCCTGGTAAAAATGATCTTGTTGTATTGTGATTTTGCTATGGATGTTTGACTTGCTGCATTCTTTCTCCTTTTCTGATGTTGATTTTATTTCCTAGATCTTTCTCTCTCTCTCACACACACACACATTTATGTGATCTTGTTGATGAGACGTAAAGGCTATGTAAAATATTCTAATCAGTAGTTTATGTAAAAGAAAATCTCACACAGAGAATGAGTAAAGAATGCATGAATCTCAAACCTAGAGCAGATATTGCTTTAAAAAATTGAAGTGTTGTGGCTCCCCACAATGGAGTGATCAAAATGCTATACAGATCCCACCAGCCTTAGTTAGCATAGCCAATGATAAAGAGTTACCATCAAACAAGAATTGTAGGGGTGATCTTTGTCCACCCCTGCTCCCAACAGTTCTACTTGGAATATCAAAGAGCAGAGTTTGAATGTGTGGAGTCTTCCATATTTGTTTAGCCCATTAGCGTCATTCTTTTTCTCTGATACTGGCCAAGATTGTATGACAATAATCAACGTCTGCTCCTGGGCTCTGGAATGACCTGCCAGACGAGATCCGCCACATTACTACTCTAGAAGCCTTTAAAAAGGCCATCAAGACGGATCTCTTCCGGCAGGCCTTTCCAGACTAGCCCTATTCAGTTTTGCCCTCCCTCCTCCCAATAACCTTCTCCGCCTCTTTCCCCAAGGATAAAATATTTCCTCCTACTACTTTAGGACTTTGTATATAGATTTATTTCTATTTTAAATGTCTTCTATTGACATTTTAACTATTTCTAATGTTAAATTCCTTTTTGATTAATGTTTTAAATTTTATATGTCTCTGGGGGGAGGAGGGAGGGCAAGGGGATTTTAAGTTTACTGTGATTTTATAGTATTCTGTTTTAATAACTGCTGTAATCCGCTTTGATTCCCCACCTGTAAAAGATGGAATAGAAATAAATCTTATTATTATTATTGTTATTAACATATGACAGGAGTTATAAAGCATGTAACCCCACATGTGTATTTATGACAATAAATATCAAACCGTGTGGGCTGCAAAGAGTATCTAATGAGAAAAATAATAAAACATGTAATGTTTATGAAGTAACAGGTTTAATAGGAATTCAGAGACACCAGTAAAACTTGCTTCATGTTTACATTTCCCCAGATTCCACAGCAGATATCTTCTTCAAGTACAAATGGACAAACATATTCCACAGACTAGACAGCAAGGATGCAGTGGTTTAGTGGTTAATATGCCATTTCTAATTATTGTAAGGTTTGAAGGTTGGCAGTTCAAGGCTCAAGTGCTGCATGATGGGATGAGCTCCCATCACTAGTCCCAGCTTCTGACAACTTAGCAGTTCAAAAGCAATCAAATGCAAGTAGATAAATAGGTACCACTTTGGTGGGAAAGTAACAGCATTCTGTGCAGTCATGCTGGCCCCATGACCACAGAGTCATCTTCAGACAGTGCTAGCTCTTTGACTAGTAACGGAGATGAGCACTTGTCCTCTACAGTCGGTTATGACTAGGCATTCAGACTAGACAAGGGAAATTTTTTACCTTTACCTATACAGGAAGGAAGGAAGGGAAAATGTCCACTTGCTCCCATCAAAGTATGGTTCTATAACATCTGTTCTCTTCTGATTCCTGAGACTGAAACATACGGGAGAAAGTGAGGCAGATAGAATAAGCCACTAACAGAAAGGTGGCCCGAATATGCTTGCAACAAAATTCCTACACTTCACTCTGGTTGCGGTTCAAGACTATAGCTTGAAAATCACAGCAATTATTTTGTCAAATAAGGACCTAACCCTGTCAAAACAATGGCCTACCTCTAAAATAAAACCACAGCAGAGGTTAAAATTTTGGATGTTAGATAATGCTCTTTAAAATGCTCTGACTCACTCATAGAAAAACAAAAATATGCCTTCCCTATTTTGTGGAGACATTGGTATTCTTGTTAAAAATGTTTACATCAGAGGTAAGTAACATGTCATTCTCTCAATGTTGTTGAACTGGACCTCCCATTGACCTCAGTAGTATAGGCTAAAAGCCATATTCTCCACCACCAGTTTATATGCCATGTGTTTATACTCCAATGCTCATAAGTATATCCTTATTTGTTTTTTATTCTCTTGTTTTTGCACATGGCTACTGATAACTTTTCAATCCCTATGTAAACTTCAATAGAAGCAGCAGAGTTATTTTAGCATCATCCATCAGCACTGGTAGCGTGACATGATATTTTTATGGTGCTAACCTGAAGTAGGCCATTTCTTGTTTGCATGGAAGGACAGCATGACCCCTGGCCATTACCTCAATTTAAAAAGCACTGGCAGGAGTCCTGTGAAAATTACTGTCTGTGGAACAAAATTTATTGTTAACTTACAGTCAGAATGGGGTATGAGTAGTACATTATAAACTTGTCTCTTCTAGCAGCAAAAGTCAGGGACTTTTTCATATACCAAAGAGGCAGGAGGGAAAAATCCCTAAATGTAGCCTAGTAAGTACCAGCTGCAAATCCCTAAAGCCTTGAAACTGTGCACAGAGCCTTGTAACAGAGAAATTAATAACTTTCAAAGTATGACCTTGAAAATGGAATTAACAGTATTCCTCCTTTTTAAGCCTCCCTGATAATAAAGATTTCATCTTTGGAAACCCTGACAAAGAAAGTCAACAGACTAGAAAAATGACTTCCTGCTGAGAAGCTGGGATGTTTAAAACTCCAGGCTCTCTTGGCCATTCAGGGAGGGAGACAGGACTAAATTTAGCCCTTCCCTCCCATGTTGCTTTACCTTGAGAGCTAGTTTTTCTGCCCCTACTTCTGCTCTTCTCTGAATGCATGACAAGCTATTTCTATTTCTATGCATTTTCCGACACATTAGTAGTTGTGCACCTTTTGGTACAGAGTAGTTTGTCTCCAACAACATAAGAATCCATGTTCAGATATCTCAGGCGTTCTCAGTTGTCTTTATCGGCACAGGCAGAGCTTTCATTCTTTGCCTCACAAGTCCTGTTCTGTTCTGAGAAAATAATGGGGCTTTCACCCCCATAAACAGCAAGTAGAATGTATCTCTGTAATACTCCATCTCAGTCAGAGGACTAAGAGTTGTTGCTTTTGTGGGGCAATTCAAATTTCTGAAGGCTTCAGCTTTTGTTTAGGAAACAAAATAGTTCAATATCAAAAATATCAAAGCTAAGCCTGCATAGTAACAGAAATGTGTCTTCATCTGCTGCTACTTCTCAGTGAATTGAAACTGACTCAAAACAACAAACAAGACAAGGAGCTTGCACTTAATAAAAGGTGTACTAATGGCTTGAACCTTCATATGCATGGGGAAGCCTACATCCTAACATTGGCTAATGAATAGCTCAGATAAAAAAAGAAATGTGGGAGGAGGGAGATGATGGGGACCAGACAAAGAGAGGTAGAGGTCTTGTTCTTGGAAAGTAAGATACTAAAAGGAAGTGACCTGAATCATATGGTTGGCTCATAGTGTTACAAAAGGTATTTATTACTGTGTCATGCAATCCTAGTACTGAGCTAATGGGAGGCTTTAAGTGAGAAAAGATAGCAGGGATTTTCATGCAAGAAACGCTAGATATCTAAAAATCCCACTTACTCAGTGGAAAGTATCACACAGAGATAAGAAATGGGAGAAAAGTGCTATACTTTCATTATGTTTGCATGATAGCAGGAAGATTTTCACATGTTCTTGTCCTATCAATGAAAAATTGTCCTATCAAAAAATAAATAAATAAATAAATAAATAAAACAATGAAGATTTTCATACCTGGCTCCATTGCTGCTAAAATGTCCCCCAGACATCCCTAAAAGGTGGAGGAAGTACACATGTCTGAATGGC
The DNA here is from genome assembly GCA_034509955.1 of Urosaurus nigricauda. Lineage (NCBI taxonomy): Eukaryota > Metazoa > Chordata > Lepidosauria > Squamata > Phrynosomatidae > Urosaurus > Urosaurus nigricauda. The sequence goes on from JAOEGL010000003.1 coordinate 38,319,921, forward strand.
AGGCACGCTTATTCAATTGTCATGGAAATGTGGCTCCCTCTACCATGCCTGAATCGTCACAAGGGGAGTGGATTTTGTATGAACGCAAAGTTTGTGTTCATAGGAAATCCGCTCCCCAGAACGATTCAGGGACATAAAGGAGGGAGCCATGTTTCCATGATGATTGAGGAAGCACGCCTGACGTTCAGACAGGCATGCTTCCTCCACCTTTTAGGGACATTTGGGGGATGTTTTAGCAGTGATTGGGCCAGGTATGAAAATCTTCATTGAAGCATCATGCTAGTGCAATTTCTCATTATTGGCTTGCCAATAGCACTTCATTAGCACTATCGTGTGAAAGACAATGATGTTTCAATAGCACCATTCAGAATCCATCATTAAACCTTCTGGAAATAAATTGAGTCCCCCAGTCCCCCAGTGTGCCTTTCAACAGAATCACTTCCTGTGTCATGCTTGTGAGTCACAGAAGAATTCCTTAACAGTGAGAGATTACCCATTTTTTTCCCTCTCCAATCACAACCTCTTCTTTCGACATGTGGAATATAAAAGCACCTTTTTACCGTTCATGAATAGTTAATGTCCCATTATTGCAACACCGTGTGAAAGTAAGCGTTGCAATTTTGCTATTGTATCATTCTTGCTAAATAATGTTAGAATAGGATTATTAAAGTGTAAATCGCCCTCGTGTGACAATCTCCTAAATAGCAAAGAGGGAGGAAAGAGAGAATGCTGAAATTTTTCCAACAGCTTTCACTCACAGTTTTTCGTTGAGTGTATATATGTACCTTCAAGTTGCCTGTCAACATATGGCAACCTCATGGATTTCAAAAGCAAGGAATACTCAGAGGTGGTTTTGCCAGATCCTTTCTCGTATTTTCTGACAGCAACATATGTACATATATGTATACGTATATATATATATATATATGGATGGACTTTTATTGGATTTTAATGTAAAATATACTGAGTATAGCCAGTGCAGGTTAATAAGAATCTTTTTCATTATTTCTTGATAAGAACTGAATAAACTTCACCAATTTGTTGTTAAGCAACCTAGTAAAAAAATGGGTTTAAAACAATTTAAATGTGTGACATGTCATAGTGCTAAATGTGGAAGAAAGCAAATGGAGAAGAGAGCAAACCCATATACCTCATTTATGTGAGCAAATCTATACAGGATACATGTATACTTTCCATCTAGGACATTTGTGGACAAAGTGTGCCCTTGATGTGACAAAATCTCCATTCTTGTTGATGGAGAGAAAAATTACATGTATTATTTACATCTCTAATGCAGAGAGATTCTTTGAATCTCTGAGATTACTGATTGGCATCATCTAGAAATATCCTGATCACACAAGAGATGGCTAGCACTTTAACTTGTGAAACTATTTGCAGATTCATGCTTCAATGCTCAGGAGATCCTCACTTGTGTTTAAACACCACCTTGTGGCATAGAATATGTTCTAGCTCATCTGCAGAGTCTCATCTCCAATGTGCCACTAGATGGCAGAACCTAACTAGTTTTGCAACAAAAGTACAAAAAGATTAAAGTTGCATGAAATCACTGATTTATCATAGCTAGCTTGTATTTTTTTTAAAAAAAAGGGGAGAGAAGAAGTCTTAATTAGGATGTTGTGAATAGGTTATTGATTTGGCATTTTATAGGGTACTCAGTTCATACTTTGCAGGGTCCTTTGAAGTATCAGATGCATTTTGTGGTCAGGAACCATACTTTCCATATTTATGAAATATCTCACACACATAGGGGAAAAAAAAAAACACACACACACATTATTTGAATACATGGACACATTTTTTAAAATATACATACACACATATACATACATATATATTTATGATCATGGAAAAATGTATACACGTTAATACATATGCAAACTCAATTTAATCAGTGGCAAATGAATAAATCCATGGGGAGAGGTGAATTATTATTGTTGCTGTTGTTATTATTATTCTATTCCAATATATATATATTTGGGGGGAAAGATATAGAGATAAAATCCAGATATGTTGAAAAATGTGGAGTAAAAGAATACATTAATTTTTGTGTGGGAAAGGGAAAAGAAAGATTGCCAGTGTAGTGGTTGAAACATGAGAACCTGAAAATAATGGCTTTAATAGACCCTTTCTGAATATCATGTGGATACCCTCCTGACCCTCCTGTAAATATATGGGAATAAGATTTAAATGCTTAATTACTAACAGATTTCAAGGACATTTTCCTCTTTTGCATTAAAAACAGAAGCTAGATTTATGGCTTCCTTGCACAACACTCTCCTCCCCATGGAAGGCAGTTTCACCAGTGTCATGGCCATTTATTGTTTAGGGGTGGGTAAGAGGTGACTGGTTGGAGATATGAATGGTTGATGCCAACTGTCTTCAACCAATTGCAGAATTGTAGTGATCTACATCCTGCATGTCTCCCACACTGCAACTTTAAAAGGTTTTGGCAGTGTTCTCTGACACTGCTTTCATGGGAGGGGACGGAACTGTGCATGTAGAGTGTTACACATAAATACATATGACCACAATTGGTAGTCAGATGGAAAAGGACCCACAACCACAACCAAACTACCAGAGCAGGGCTAAACATTAATCATGTGCTGTGTGTGCACTGACCCCATTGTCTTTCCAAAAACCCTGTAAAGCAAGTTAGTAATATTCCAGAGAAGTGAAGATCCACAGGCGGCAATGAGGTTGCTCTAGCATGAAAAGTTACTTTCAAGAAGAATGAACATGGGCCAGTATCCTGCATTGCATGAGACAGAGCATAATGCCCTTCCTGTGCATTGCATGAGGCACAGCACAAGGTTCAACCTGGATATGCAAGCTTGAAAAGGCAGGTGCATCTTGCCTCAGCAAAGCAGTGGCCAGAGAAGAAAGGGGGGTGCTCCAGAGCTGTCTGTCTGCTCTTCTGCAACTGAGAATAAAAACAGCTGTCCCTTACCTGGATCTCCAGCAAATACACTGGATATCTGGAAGAAAGGTATCTGCTCTTCCCCCTTCAGCTGTAGCCAGGTGGTTCCTGGGTACTCCACACTGTTGCCCAGTTACCAAATGGCCAAAGGAGCCCCCTTGTATTTGGCAGCAGGCTTGAAGGGCAGGAATAGGGAGGCATTGTACAAGGTGCTATTGAATTCCTTGCACAATGATCATAAAATGGCAAACATATGGGTAAAGTGTGTTTATGTAACCAATAGGATTTTGGGCATAATTGAAGGTATCCATACAACTAAGCAGTGATAGGATGCAGCTCTTCACCCACATTGTGTGTATGTGTGCATGCAAGCCTTTTCCTGGACCTCCACTTTTGGGTGTAGTGGTGGAACTATACAAGGCTGTAGCCATGTTGGCCATACAGCAAAGTACAATAACATTCAAAATCCACAAAAATTGCAGTATCTGCCAAAATACACACAATATGTGATGCAAGCTTTCAAAGCTCCACTGGCTTCTTCATCAGGGCAAAGGTGTTAAAAATCAAGGAGGAGAAAGAAAGGGGGGGGAATGATGATGTTGGAGTAACAGGCCTACATTTTGTCAAGATGTTGTTTTGGTTGTTCTCAGTTAAACTGACATCAAGGCAACGGTTTGAAATTAGGGATGGGCAAACTCTAAAGCCAGCATAGTTTGCACCCAATATTCACACATCCCAAAGTGTTTTGGAAAATTATTCTACATATTAATACATGTGAATGCTTCAAGAACTCTGTGTTTGTAAAAACAAAACAAACAAACAAAACCCAGAAAATCACATCAGTATTTCCAGTTACCTGCCTTTTTGTTCAAGAGGTGAGAAAAAAATAATGAAAATAAAACAAATAGCTTTGATTAAAAACACATAATGTCAGTTAAAAGAGCATATAAAATAAATACTTATTAAAAACAATCAATCCATGCTTTAACAATCATGTTTTAAAAATCATCTGGAAAGAACGGACAGAAGAACATTTTTAAAGCTGTTTTAAATTCAAACAGTATATCAAGTGCATGTAAGATTTTAATTGTGCAAGATTGCTAGTTTTTATTTCTGTTTGTTTGTTTGTTTATGCATAGAAAGCTGCAATCTTGTACAAGAACACATGTGGCTGTTTGGATTTCTTTCTTTCTTTCTTTCTTTCTTTCTTTCTTTCCACAGCCCCCACCACACACACACACACCCAATTGTTACACACACACAAAAAGAATATTTCTACCCAAAATATTTTCCCAAAATACTGGGGGTATAAAAATATTGGGGGAACTACACAAAATTGTACTACTGTACTATTCCTCCTGATTGGGTTTTCCAAGTGTCAGAATCCCATTTTTCAGTCAGGAAATGTATATTAGTACATAGTATTTTCATGCCTATCCAAGACTATCCTTTAGCTACACCAGCCCCTGAAAGGTTATTTCTTGGTTGAAAGACAACATTTCTATTTGGAGGGGGGGGGGATTTTTCTGCTTCAAGGTGCTTTCTGATACTATGATTCTATGATTCTATGAGTATTATGCTTCTGGGAACAAGATTTTCTGAAGTTGTACAAAAACAGGCTTGAGGGTGGCCTCTGAACCTCATGATTCAGGCAAGTGGCCTGTGAACCTCGTGATTCCACATCTGACTTATATATTACTCTCTCATTGACTCATTATGCCTTTAACTATCACACCATCATATAGTGTAACCCCTTTGTCAATAGCATAGCATAGATTAGGGATGGGGAGCCTGTATGTGTCCAGATATTGTTGGACTGCAATTCCCATCAAGCAAGCCAGCATAGCAAGTGGTGAGGCTGGCTCATTAGGAATGGTGGGAGATTCAGTCCAACAACATCCAGAAGTCCATACAGTTCCCAAGCCATTGGTACAGATATTTTATTTCTGATTTATTGATCTCACAGTCTGGAGGATAATGGTAGAGATGTGAACATTTCTGGGGAGGTTTCCTCACAGTGAAATCTGTGCAATTTTTTTTCTTTCAAATTTGAGTATTCATTTGTACAATTTATCTAATTTCAACAACTTATCCACCATTGACTGAAGTATTTTTTGGCATTTTTCCTACTTATGTGCACTTGGACCTTTGGCATTTTAAAATATGAACACTGTTTGATGCACACTTAATTTCTTGAAACTTCCTTATAAGCCTATAAATGCATATGTTATATGTTATATATGCATGCCTATGTTACCTTCAAGATCAGAGGCAATTTGCCTCCACTTACAAGTCGCAAGGGAACCGAGACAGCAGAGTGCTACTGCATTTGCACCCTGCTTAGGAGCTGGTCGGAGGCTTCTGGTTGTTCCATGAGTAGGTAGGATGTTGGATTTAACAGACCTATCTTCTCAACCAGCATGCCTCCTCTTAAACTCTTAACCCTATAGGCACCATATTTTGAACACTATATTGATCTGTGATTTTATATGTTTCCCAGTGTTTACTAAAACTGACATCACTTTAACTTGTTATCAGAATATTCATGAAACTAAATGCCTTACTTATGATCTTCAGCACTTCTGCACAGGCTTTTCTTTTGATTGTTCACTTATATATTAGAAACACCTGAATTAAATAAAAATGATCAAGGGTTTACTATGGGATTTTTTTTACATTAAAAAAATGAAAATATAGGCCAATCAATTCTAGAATAGGAGTTTCTCAGATTTGGAATGCAATGATGTGAGAGACAATTGGAATGTAATGGTGGGAGAGCTGCCAAGACACAGAGAATTGCATCATTGGTCTGAAATGAGGTAACACAAATTAAAGTGATGCTTTGGTTTTAAAAAATCAGACAATACAAAGAATTAAGAAATGAAGTAATATGTCCTTGAGTCTGGTGGCTCTAGATGTCGGTAGAAGGAGGAATCTCCACCAGGTTTTAATTCAAGCTAAAAATGAGCTGTCCAACAAGATGACCCTCTTCTCCAATAGATTCATATAGCTACTTTGGACAGCGCTTCTCAGTGAAATCTATTGGATAACATTGCAAAATGGAATGAAAAACATTGAACAACATTGCAAAATGTTGAATTTAGAAGAAAACATTGGTTGAAATCCTACACTGACCATTGTACTTTAAGGATTCCACAGGCAGATTTCCACTATAGGTCTTCACTCACCACCTCCAAGACTCACAGTTGTGCTGTGATAGCCCCTCAGACAGCCATTCCATGGTGGAGAGCGGGGGGGGGGGGATGTCATAGAAGCATCAAGCTATGCCCCATAGATAGACATAGATCAATAGCATCTTCCACCAAGATCGATCAAAATCTATCCCCCACACTCTTCACTTGCTATAATGGCTGTGGTTTTGTTTGTTTGTTTGTTTGTTTGGAGGGGGGAATTATCAAAACAAAAATGTAAGTTGGGGGAGATTTTGGTCAATGGAGAGGACATAAGATACTATCAACCTCCACAGTGGCCTCTTCCCCGAAAATGAAAGGTAAAGTGGCCTGTGAATTAATGGGATTATGGCTATCTGGTGTTGTGGGGCAGATTTTGGCTTTACTAGTCCTCCTTCAAAAGTTTTGATGTGATTAGATTATGGCAAACCTGTTCTCAAATAGATTCAGTACCTTGGATAGTTCCTTTAGAGCCATGATTCCATCTGGGGTGGTGGAAGGATCCAGGGAGGGCAGTGAAGTAAAAAGTCAAAGTATTGGTGTGTGCAAAGTGAACCAGTGGTCTTTAGGAACATGGTGGTATGAGGATTACATTAAACTTCTTTTCAGGGACCCCAGAAAACCACTACACAGCTTCGTGCATCATTTTGTGTGGTAGTGTCTCCCACTCTTTGCCTGTCCATGTGAGTTCACTCCTTTACCAATGTCTTTCACCAGTAATGGCAATTGGGAAACTTATTTGAGGCTAGGGAGGCACTAGGGAGGCCCTAGGGTTGCCACTCAAAAGGAAAGGGGGTGGTAGCCCAAAAAGGTTTGGGGACCACTGCTTTAGAGACTAGAGAGCCAGTGTGGTGCAGTGCTCTGAACATTGGTTCAAGACTCTGTAGTCCAGGATTCAAATCCCTGCTTGACCATGAAAACCCACTGAGTGTCCTTGGACAAAGCACACTCTCTCAACCACAGAAGATGGCAATGGCAACCTTCCTCCCCAAAGAAACTAGCCAAGAAAACCCCATGCTAGGTTCGCCATAAGTTGGAAATGACTTGAAGATACACAGCACACACACACACACACACACACACACACACATCTTGGATAGTTCCTTTAAAGTCTAGACATAAACACAGCAGATTCACTGCCTCATTGCTGCTGAAGCCACCAGCCTCTCATCTTCTTCTGTTCTTTAAAGAGAACTGGTACAGACAGAATCTGCCCTATATAGGACCAGATATTTTCTTCCATATTCAACATCCATTTCATGATGTTGCTTTTGTTGTTGTTGTTGTTGTTAACTGCCCTCGAGTTGATCTTGATGCATGGGGACCCTTCGGATGAGACATCTCCAAGACCCACTGTCTTCCACTGTTCTGCTCATCTCCTGCAAACTTATACTGTGATTTCTTTAACAGAGTCCATCCATCTAGCATGCGGCCTTCCTCTCTTTCTACTTCCCTCTATCTTTCCTAGCATTATTGTTTTTTCCAATGATTCATGCCGTGTCATAATGTGTTCACAGTATGACAGCCTCACTTATGTCATTTTGGCTTGATCTGTTCTAGGACCCATTTGTTTGTCTTGGCTGTCCATGGGATCCTCAGCACTCTTCTTCAGCACCACATCTCAAATGAACTGATTTTCTTCCTATCGTCTTTCTTAACTGTCCATCTCTCACATTCATACATGGTAATAGGGAATACGATGGCTTGTATGATTCTAACTTTTGTGCTCAGTTGTACATCTCTGCATTTTAGGATCTTTTCTAGTTCTTTCATAACTGCCCTTCCCATTCTTAATCTTTTTTTCTAATTTCCTGGCTGTAATCCCTGTTCCTAGCAATGTTTGATCCCAGATATAAGAATTTTTTTACTATTTCTATTTCCTTATTCTCTAGTTCAAAATTGTATATGTTCCGCATGGTCATTATTTATTATGTTGCTAAGTGGATTTTCTTTATCCTCTGGCTGCAATGTTGAAAGCTAACAGCCGGTGGCACCAAAGTCCACAACATCAGCTCCACACGTTTTTCTTTTCTCACCCCCACCACAAATCTGCTTTGATAATGAACCCTAACACTATAAATTAGAAGCAATCATCTTTTAACAGAATACAAAAGGAATATCTTTCTTGGGAAATTTGAAAGAATTGTCCCGACAAATGCTATTCATAATTACAAAATTTAAGAGCAGAAATTAGCAGACATTCAGATCACTTTAAGACAAGGCCTATTGTTGTAACAGCTAATTGATTACTTAAAACATAAAGTTACCTGAATGACTTCGTAGTTTCATTATTTTTAGAAACAGATAAATTAGATTGGCAAAAGAGATTTTCATGACATACTTACTTTCTGCTCAGAGTACAACCAGCTGGTCATGGCCCCTATATCCCATTATAAACTTTCAGTGTGGTTTTACTTGCTTCAGTTTACTGTAGATACACTTATTTGATGCAAGTCATAGCGGGAAGCAACTGATGGTTTTTAGGTTCTGCATATTTTTTTCCTCTTTGAGAAGATATTCAGGCAGGAATAGCCTGCTGGTGATGGAGCTTCTGTTGATAAGTGTTGAAGCATAGTCTTAATCCCATTTATTTCTTTACTTACTGCATTTTTATCCTTCTCTTCAGCCAAAAAAGGCTTTCACAGGAGCTTACATAAATAAAAAATCTGAGACTCCATGAGAAATTCAATGTTCTCTGCCTAAGAGCAGTTAACTTTGTATTGGACAGGGCAGCTTTCTCTCAAGGGAAGTAAGTTTACAGTTGCTAATGGCATTAAAATTTTATTACCTGCCTTTTACTGCTCTTTGTCTCTGGTCCTTACATGGCCAAGAAGGAGCACCCTCTGCCTGCACTGAAATCCCTCAGTACCATCTTAACTGACAACAGAAGTAACATCTGAGACAGAATGTAGGCCTGTGACTCTAAATCTTGATTTTTTTTTCTTATATATAATTTTCAATAACTTTGCATGATGAAGAAGCCAGTGAAACTTTGAAAGTTTGTGTGATACATTTTTTGCATGTTAGTTAGCCAATAAAGGCATCACTCTTTTTTCAAAAGAGTGGCTACTTGTGATTCTGTTTTCTTACATAAATCAAGATTTTACAGGAGAGACAGAAAGAGAAAGAAAGAGAGAGAGAGAGAGAGAGAGAGAGAGAGAGAGAGAGATCCTGCCCACAGGCTTTTGTTGTTGTGTATCTTCAAGTCATTTCCGACTTACGGCAACAAAAGGAAAGGGGAGTAGGTAGCAAAAAGGAAATAAAGCAAGTAGGACTTCACCTGGGCTGGCAGGATGGCCATACTCCCTGTCACTTCTCCCCAGCTTAGTTTTGAATCTAATGAATCTTAGAATGATACTTTCAGGAAGACAAAGGGATAATTAAAGAAAACAGCCATTTAGAGAATAAACGCTTAGTTTTTAATGTGCTGACCAATGCTATGATTTTTCAACATCCAAACTGCTTTATATGAAGGTTTCTTACTGTTTATTTTAAGGATCTATGCAAATTAAATCAAGAACATATATATATATATATATATATATATGGTGAAATTAATCTGTACTATTTTAGTTTTACATGCCAGAGATTATTCTGTAAGCTTCATCTTAAGCTCATGAACATAGTAAGGGTATTTAAGTACTTGATTAGACACTACAAGGAAAAGAGTTATGATAAACTTGTGCAAAATGGGGCCATGAAAATATGCTAAGCAAGCAGCTGTTCATATGTCTATTTCTGACATAGTCAAGGCTGCAAATACTAAATTTACTTTAGACCTTTAAAGCTACTTTTAAAAAGGAATGAATTTTGTAACTTCTTGCAACATCTCCAAAAGTAATAATTTACTGTTAACATTAGCCAACAACTCTTGCTACTTTCCCATTAATTTAGGGGAACTCCTTCCTTCCTTCCTTCCTTCCTTCTCCTCCCCCTCCCCCTCCCCTTCCCCCTCCTCCCCCTTCAACTCATTTGATGGGAAACAATGCAGTTAAAATGGCTCCAAAGCACTTTCGTACTCCAAAAAGTAATGAATAAATGTTATTGGTTCCTTAGAAAAAGTAACAACATTACCAATGCAAATTGAACATTATGCCCTCATTACCACAAAAAGTAATACTGTATGGCCAATATTACTGCTTGAAAAGTGCTACTTCCTCATTCTGCTTTTCTATCTCCTGGCCACAAGGGATCAACTTCTGTGAAACTGCCCCTGCATGAAATATTACCACTTCTGAAGAAAAGTTTGATTTCAGATATGCCCTGTGCAGTGGCTATTAAACTGCATTTGCTTATATATTTTAAAAAAACTACCCACATGAAAATGATATGGCAAAATCAATAGCCTTGCTGTTCCACCTCATGCACACTCTGTCATGTGAAGCAAGAAACCAGCAAGGCACTCATTGGCATTTCCATTTCTACCACATGAACTCACTGAAGGGCTTTGGGAAAGGATTAAAATTTAGGAAACCATTGTTAACATACCTCTGTGATACAAAACAATTATTAAAAGATTCAAAAATATATAAAAAAGATTCCCATCTTTATTGAATGACCGATCTAGCAAAAGACATCTGAACTGTTTCCATTAGTTGCTGTACAAAATGCGCCATACTATTTTTTTTTTTCAAATGGCAAACTCTCTTGTTGCCTAAAGGGAATACTATTTACAAAGGTTTAAGTTTAAAAGAGGATTTTACACTTGTTGCCTAAGTGGAGTACTTTTTAGAAAGGTTTAAATTTAGAAGAGGGTTTGGCGCAGAATCCATATAGCTATATCCTTGATCCTAAAAGAACTGCACACAGCAACTAGAGTTGTACTTGTGTCCATATTAGATTATCTCATCATATCACTTATTTGTTCATTCAGGTCTGCAGTGGGACAGTGGACTGGATTCACTTTTCTGTTCCAGGCAAATACCAGATTGTGGATTTTTGCCCATCTTCTTAATAGTCCTAGAATGTATACTTGTTGTATCTGTACTTCTGATGTCAAACAAGGTAGATGACATCCCATTCTTGCAATTCTCTCCCTGGAGCAGTACAAGAACTAACCCTGGTGACAATTTAACACACATTGAAAACTCATTTGTTTCAGTCATGCATTGGTTGATTTTAATGACTAGTCTAGTGCATGGTTGGTAGCTATTGTATTTAAACTTTGCTTATTGTGCTGAAATGAGGACTGTTATATAAATACTTTTTTAAAATAAAAAAGTATTTATTCATGTAGTAGTTGTTTGTACTCAGATTTCCTTCACTAGCTAGAGGTACGCTGCAGCAGAGCACAGGAGTTGTCAAGATCTTACTGAGATTCAGATTGTACTCACAAAATATAATGCTGAATAAATTTCAGGGACCTGTCATATATTGTAGAGAGCTGCCACTACAGAGTACACTTCACATAGAATCTCTGCCTAGAGATCATTCCAGGCAGGAGACCAATAAGCAGGAGGCTGAATGAAAGGACGTCCATGATGTGAGCACTTAATATTCCTGTTGTGACCCTGCATTATTTGTTGCTGCGGCAGTGAGTGGCTTTCATTCTCCACCCTTGTGAAAATCAAAGCTTGGCTGTCAATCCTGTTGCTCCTCCCCACAGGCCTTGTGCTGCAGGTCCATAAATGTTACACTGAAATCATTCCCCTTCCCAATTGCCAAATAAGTAATTATGCAACCTCCCCCAAGACTGAAGGCATTTGCTGATTGGTTCCATGTTTTATTGATTTGAGTGCTCTGATGAATCAGCCCCTGAGGAGCCTGCATCTGGCTGTAAGCAGACTTTTGTCAATGCACAGAATTGGAATGAATCCTGGCATTCAAGGGCCACAACACAGAGAAGGAGTCAGCAGGTGGATGATACTGGTTCAACTGGTGGGAGAAAGGGAAAGAGAGAAATCAAACTCAGACAACGCTCAGTCTCAGACTGCCCCACCAAGGTTGCCTGACAAGAGATGAGAAAAACAGTCAACAAGCAGAATCTGAAGGCTTTTCCTGGAGATGACATTCATCATTGTGAATAGCAATAAAAGCAGTCACATTTTTTATTTTCCATTATGGAGGGAGGGTAGAAAATAACAAAATGAAAAGCCCAGGCAAGGAGCAATATTATAGCATTTACATACTGAATTAGAATGAGTTTACTTGAAAGAACCTTTCTTACACACACACACACACACACACTAAAAAAAATGGCACTGCCCATTTGTATTCTGAATTGATGCAACCTGTTATACCACTTCTTATTCCTGTCAACGCTCTTCTATATGGAAAGGCTAGCCCCACTGGTGAAACAAGCTCTCCTTGTTTGATCTGACTCCTCACTCACATTTGGCTGTCTTATTTCCATGAGGTAAAGACCATTGAACTATATCGGCATAGCTATCCTTCCCCTTGTCATAAGGCCTATACTCACAGGTAGGATACCATAGACCAAACTATGGTATCCCATGTATGTTTCCAGCCCATTGTCACCCCCAGATCAGCATGGTGACAGGTGAGTGTTCATATGCCCATTGCCACCATGCCATGAAGCAACCACAGACTCCTTACCTTTCACTGCCACATACCCTGTTAAGGCCCCTACCATGGCTCATAAGGGCAGAAACAAGGTGGCTGGTTTCAACCACATGGCCAGGCACCCTCTTCCAATGTTGCAGGCCATCAATAGTGCCTTCAGGGGGAATGTGGTGGTGGCAGGTAAGGGGACACATGGCCATGCAGTCTGCTGGCTATCACAGTGGACTTTCTAGAAAAGTTTGCCACAAACAGCTGAGTATAAAAGACCGCATTAAGGGCCTATTGGGCAGGTGTTGAGTTGGAACCACTAGACTGGCATCCAGTCTGGCCAATCCTGGCCCAGGGGTATTGGCCTACATTGTCCATATGGATGGTGCCAGATCAGAGGGAGCGCAGGCCTTTTGGCCCCCACATAGAAACATGGAAGGTGGACTATCTCTGTTCATGGCTTATATTCTATAAATGTGAGTATTTTTTTTTAAAAAATGACAGACATGGTAACTAGTATCTATCCCCTAGAAAAATGCTCTCTATTGGGGCCACACTTTGAATGTGTGGGTGTTCCAGTATGGTGAGTATTGTCTAGAGGTGGGCAGCCTTCATCCCTTAGGTTTCATTCCTCAACCTTATTTCATTTGGCCTTCAGGCTACTCTTGAAAGCTTTCTGTAATAAGGGGCCTATTTACAGAGGTATAGCACTATTATTCCACTTTAACCACCATCATTCCATCCTATGGAATCCTCAGATTGTCAGTTTACAGAGAAGCATTCAGAATGATCTAGTGCTTCATTAGGCTGTAAACCTCAGGAATGTACAGGATTCAATGATGGCAGTTAAAAAGTGGTGGCACAGTGGTTAAATGCCTGTACTGCAGCCACTCACTCAAAACCAGAAGGTGGCGAGTTCAAGACCAGCAAAGGGCTGAAGCTCGACTCAGGCTTGCATCCTTCCGAGGTCGCTAAAATGAGTACCCAGATTGTTGGGGGGCAAATAGCTTACAATTGTAAATGAAGTTGTTTGTTTAACAAATTGTAAGCCGCTCTGATAGTCTTGGCTGAAGAGCGGGGTATAAATAAAACATTATTATCATTATTATTATTATTATTATTATTATTATTATAGCATTGTAATTCTGTAGTGTGAATTGGCCTTATATTCCCCTTTTATAAGGTTGTCAAGTTGTGTCTGACCATAGAGGGCAGTGCTCATCTCTGTTACTAAGCCAAAGAGCCAGCATTATCAGAGACGGTTCTGTGATCATGTGGCCAGCATGATTGCACAGAACACTGTTTACCTTCCCACTGCAGTGGTACCTGTTTATCTATTTGTATTTGCATACTTTTAAACTGCTAGGTTGGCAAAAGCTGGGACTAGTGATGGGAGTTCACCCAATCATGCAGCTTCCGGGCACCGAATTGCCAACCTGCTGATCTTGCAATCAACAGAGTCAGTGTCTTAACCACTAGGACAGCTTTTTTCCCCTCTTTTACTAGAATGATCTGTTCTTCTTCCAGCAGCCACCTGGGCATGGGTGTGGGGGGAGGGGAAGGCAAGAAAAAGAGGGAAAGAAGAGGCAGCATGTTAAGAGAAGATAAAAGGGGATGCCAGAAAATAGAGAAAGCGGGTAGCTCTACTTATCCTTTACTCTGAAACATTATCCCCCCCCTTCCCAGTCTTTTGCACAACCAGACAATGGTATGCACCTTCAAAAGATTAGCCCTAAGGGAATTAGGCCCTTGACAGACAAAAGATTGCCCATGCCTGTTGTAATCATAACAACTCCAGTCGTCATTTCTCTTAGAAGCAGACAGAGATACCTAGGGGTTTTATCCAGTAATGATTATGGTTTTTCTCTGTGTGTTCTGGATTGTATAGTTTATACATAATTTTATACTTTGTTTTGTTTTTGTCTTCTCTTTCTCTCTCATCCCATAGGACCTGGTACAGGGATAGCAGGCAATGGATCAATGCGTCTGGCCGTACCACTGTGGCTGTTGGCAGCATCCCTGCTCTGCCTACTCAGCAAATGTTAATAACATCCAAATTTTAAAACAAGGGAAAAAATTTAAAAACCCAGCAACAACAAGAACAACACACAAAGCAAAACAAACAAACAAAAAATGTCATACAGGAGACAGAGCAAGAGAAAGAGGGGGAGGGAAAGGACAGCTTCTTTCACAACTTTTGTGTGTACCACAACGGAGGGGGAAATTTTCAATGAAGAAGAATCAACAACATTTATTATTACAAACTGTCAAGTCACTGACCATCCAGGAGTATGCGAGATGAGATGGATCACTCTATAGAGGCTGGATCCTGCCAAGGATGCTGAGATGCTGGAAAAAAGGAACATCAACAGTGAAATTAACATTTATTCTCTCCGATCCCTCATATCATTTTCTCCTTCCTTCCTTCCTTCTTTCCTTCCTTCCTTCCTTCCTTCCTTCCTTCCTTCCTTCCTTCCACCTCCCCCTCTCCCTCCCTCCCTCCCTCCCTCCCTCCCTCCCAGGAAAGAGATGGCCTTTGCTTTGGAATTGATAGCCACAACTTTTCAATTGGCTTGTTTATTTCTTAAACTGATACTTAGCTTTTTCAAATATCTGGCAAGCAGTGATGCAGATTTCTCTAGCATACTGGTGTCCCATTAGGAAATCCCATGCAGCCCTCACCCTGCTGTCTACCCTCTTAGGCTGTCCCCCTATATTTCTGTGCACCCCTAGCCCATGGTGCTTTGATTATGCTAAAACATACCAATTCTACTCACCTATCCTCTTGTTCTTGCCAGCCCGCCTTTCTCTCTTTTACATGTGTGTTAGTTTGTTTGCACATGTGTGTATGTGTGTGTGTGGATCTCTCTCTCTCTCTCCCTCTCTCTTTATCTCAAAAGCATGCAAAGGGAACAGTCCCTGTGTACATAAGCTCATCAAACTTGTAGATAATGACTTGCATTGTACATGAGGTTGAATGTTGGCTTGGATGTGAATTCAGGGTGATAAAGAAATGAACAATGGTTTCCCTAGCAGACTTTCACTTTGATTTCTTCTTGGTATCCCACTTATGAGGAGCCGCTTCTTAGCCTTCTCCCCTCCCCACCCCCCAGCCCCAACCGACATCACCAGATTAACTCATTTGGGTAGCGTTCAAATTGAGTATTTATACTGAAGCAATGACTCTTCAATTTGTCCTTATCCAAACTGGACCTATCTATCTATAGCCAGGGTAAGAAATAGCTGAGCCTCAGGGAGGTTTAATTATAGGAAACTTTGTAAATGTAAGGGTCTGGAATGAGTGTGATTCAGAAGGATTAGAACAACTGCACCTTGTGTCTTAGACGGACACTTGGTACATATATTGTAGAACACACTCTGTATACTGTTGGATTGTAAAACCTACAAGAGTGGTTTAGCTAAGGCAAAGCAGGCACTATGTTGGGGTCAGAGTGAGGAGCACAGATGTTAAACAAGATCCAGGCAGCTCGGTTCAAGATCCAGAAGACTAGAGAGTAAACTGGGTGTTGTGGTAGAAGGATGACAAGATGGAGGATTTTAGCAAGGAATAAGTTCATGGGATTTTCTCACAAAGCAAAGAAGAGTGTTCCTGAAGCCAGGCTGTTGTAATGTGTGCTGTACATGGACAACAATGAATAGTTGCACTGCTGTTATACTGTACATCACATGGGGGGCTTCAATGCACAGAGGTCTGTTGAAGCTCTACACTGTAATATTGGTCATGATTTATTTGCATTTGCATACCCTCAAACTATCTTAATTTGGCAGGGACAGTCCTGATTATTATAATCTCACTTTTTCAGCTGCTTTTAAAATAACCCCATTTTCTCCCCTCCTGTCACTTTCCCCCTGATCCTGGCTTATTTCAATTGTTACAATCTGAGTAAAAAATGCAAAAGTAATTTCTACTCAACTAGCCAGGGAGAGTGAAGAGCAGGAGGAAGATTCTTAGCTTTCCCTGTAGAACATGTAAATGCAAACTATTGCAGCCTTTCCTAGCTTGTTTGTTCTTCTTCACTCTTAACCTTTGCCATCATGACCACACTCTAATGTTGGCTTACCCCATATTGTCTCTGAAATGTTGGAAGGTAGGCATTTGTGGCTACCTTTTCTGTGTCTGAACTGAAATGGACAGGACTGAAACATTACTGGGAGTGTCATAGGTCCAAAAGGTTGATTTGGAAGATATCCATTGCAGGAAGAAGTTAACACAAAAGGGTAGTGTTGAGATGCATTCTTATATAAAGATAATGGATGAAGGTTTCTCTATTAGTTTTTTTTAAAAAAAATACTGCAGAAATTCTAATAGTACTCATTCTAGAAACCCTTCTACTTTGTCAATCTAACCAATTTTCCAAAGGAAATGATTCCTCTAGTGAGGAAGAACCCAAAAATCCATCCTTGATCACAGGATGGCAGATTATACTAGACACCTGGCAATACACAGCCTTTCTATTGAAATAAGGCAGATTTCCTCGTTGCCATGTTAAAACCAGGATTTGTAAAAGTTACTTTGGTGGCAGGGTGACATCTCCCACAATCCCCAGCAAGCCTGAGGATTGATCTGAAAGATCTGAAAGTTGTAGTCCCAAAAGTAATTTTTCTAACTAAAACAGATAATTCTGCAAAGATAACAACAAAATTCTCCTAAACCATCATACATTTTTAAAAACCAGAAAGACAATCACTCTGTTTCTTGGATTGAAGAAAGCCATCTCCCAAGTGCTGAACAAGGGGGCATTTTCAAAAGGAAGAAAAAAAGAGTTGCCAGTTAACATTATGAGCCTATTTCTGCTTTATTTGGGTTTTGGAGGAGCCCTGGTGGTGCAGTGGTTAAATGCCAAAACTGTGACTTCGATTCCAGGGCTCCAAGGTCGACTTCGTAGGTTGGTAAAATGAAACCCAGTTTATTGGGGGCAATTGGCTTACAGATTGTAAATCACCAAAAGACTGCAGAGTTTGCTATTAAGTGGTATAGAAATGTAAATGCTATTGCTATTGCTTTTGGCACTCTTACCATGCAAGCAATTCAAATGGAAGAGATTGATTGGATGCATACTAATCAGGGAAGATGGAGACTGGATAGAAATAACTTATTTTGAGCCAGGTCACTAAGAAGAGATCTGTGCATTTCTGATGTGAGTTAGAATCTGAGATTTCAGTAACTGGATCACCCTAGATTCTTTCCACAGTGGACTCATACTGGGTTGTTACTGAAAACTGAGCACTTGTTAAACTAAAAACAATGTCATTCACCTCCCACTTGCTCTGTTGGATATCTCAGACAGCAACAAGCTGAATTAAGTAGGGTTATCAAAATGTAGCCCAAAGTGGCTGGCTATATTTTTAGAAACTACAAGCACTTCTGTTTTAATGTTGGTGCGAGAAGACAGGTGTTTCAAATATGTCCTTGTCATGTCAATATTAAAGTGCCCTTTACTCTCATTCTTCTCAAACCCAATGTTAGTGTGCTAGAACTTAGCTCCTAGCCACCAGTTTTAGAAAGCCAAGTGAAAATTGAGAATAGATTGCCCATAATATGCATAGCTGCTGATGTGAAGAAGACCTAGATTGTTGTGACTGCTAGTTTTCCATTGTGGGAACTCTTGGTTCCTCAGCTTTAAGATGAGGAAAGAATTTAGGAAAAGCAAAAGAAAAAGCAATACTTAAATTGGTGGATAGCTCATCAGTGGCTTTCAATATGAATAATCCCATCTTTCTTTGCATTCTTTCCAAAGCACTGTCATGACTATCTGTTAAAGTTGGTGCTAACCTGTACTGCAGTGTCTATATCAGGAAAAAGCTTGAAAGTACAAATGCAATGTGAATGTGTGTTTATGTGCTTCAAATTCTTCCTTTTAGTCTAATGAGTACCAGCCCCTCACAAAGAGCTTCCTGTAGCTCAATGCCTGTGCAGTAAGACAGATCTCACCTTGATCAACAGCATGGTTGCTTTTCCTCCTGCTGCTTTAGAAATTTGTTTTTGCTGATGTCTGCAATTTGGGGGCAGACTCTGGCAGTCAATTAAGCAGGCAGTCAGGTTTCTCAGTACCATCCTTCTAAGGCTTACAACTGATTCTTGGACAGTTAGCATTCCATAAAGGCAGAAAGTGGAACAGAGAAGTGATGGGAAGTAAGGGGTTTATTTACAGTGTCTTTCCCCCCACCATCAATACCACGTGCAAACATGTGCATGTGTGTGCTTTGAGAGAACAGAGGACTGCTGCTCAAAATATAAAAAGCCTTCTCACAACAGCTCCCTTCCCCGACACACAATTGGCTTCTTTGGAGTTCACCGATAACAATGGCTTCTCAGACCTCCTCCAAAAGAGCTAAATGTGTTGTTAGGTTGCAGGATTTGTCACTCTAGTTCTTGGATGTTGTCTTTTTAATCCAAATGATATTTCTGTGGTCCCATATTATTTTCCAACAATTCCCAGCAACAGCTGCAATACTTTATTTCCATTCTCAAGTGGATTACTTTTAAATGCAAAGATATGTTGGAATAATATGTTCACCTCCTATCTTTTTACAAATTTTGTTTTATAGTTACAGTTCTATACTGTTTGGGTGATATAACAGTATTGTACTTTAATTCTATAACTAAAACAAAATTTAAAAAAATCAGAGAGGAGAAAATTTTCCCTTCAGACCACAGGACCATCTCAGAAAACTTTGGACCACAATTAAAAAAAAATGAAAAAACCTTGAAGAACAAGTTCAAGAAATCACTATCAACAGTCCTTCAAAAGAATGAAATAAGTAGAAGTGGAGGTGACAAAAACTGGCAAAACCCAAAGAGTTATATCACAAGAATTCACTCTTCTTTAGCAGTCAGGATTTTCTTTACATGGATTTGTAAAGTCTAATGGGATTATAGCCAAAATTTGCCAACTTTTTCATCTTGCCAAGTATTACTTGGGACATGAGATAAATGACTCTTCTCTGTGCTGTTGATAACTTAAGTTCACTGAAGACCTATAATTTTAGAACCTCAGACTTTTGGTTCAGGAACTTAGTAAACATCCCAAACAATTACTGCAAGAAAAAAGCCACATGGCCTTGCTATGGAACAGCATGAGCATCAGATGCTAAGCAGCATTTCCAGTTTCTGAAAAATGCCTAACCATCTTTTGTGATGATTCAATGACACCACAGCTGATTGGCCAAAAAGAAAAATCACAGAGTATGCCTTTTTGCATAGAAAGTAAGCTGAGAGAAACAGGGTGATTCAAGCTAACAAATTTGTTTGCTAACAAATACTCAAGTTATTTGTTCATCTGCCATGGCTTCTGATAGAATGCTATGATAGTAGAGCAGTTGTCCAGACATTTAATAAGCAGCAGCAACTTGCAGGCTTTTTTCTTTTTCTTTTCTTAATTTTTCCTCCATTTTAAGAGTTTAACTACCCCTTGCATATAAATAGATATAATGGTCTCCTGCCACAACATACGGATGTTCATATGGGCAAACACAAATATTGAACCCTACAGAGGGGAATGTAGCTGCAGATATGAATGGTCAAACGAAAAGCAAGGAGCTGATGTGTTGAGTAACTTATGTCTTCACTGCTCCAAACTTTCTTCCTTTCTGGAACTGCTTTTACATACAAGGAGAAGCTGTCAAGATTTTCTCCGCATGTAATTGTTTTGTGCTCCCACCATGAGCTTACGGCCAAATATTGCTTGGGACATGTGATGAATGATCCTGCACAGTGCTGTTAATAACTGAAGCTTGTCAGTGTACAGTCACTGAATCCCTACCAATTTCAATTTTGCATGTACTAATAAAACATATAAGCAAGAACCCTGCCCTTTGTAGGACTTAAGACAAAACAGTCTGAAAGAAACCAAATATTTCAAGTGGCAGATTTCTCTCTGGGGGTACATTTATACTGTAGAAATAATGTCACTTGACACCACATTAACTGTCATGGCTCCATCCTACAGAATCTTGGGATTTGTGATTTTGAAAGCCACCAGCACTCGTTGGCAGAGAAAGCTAAAAAATCTTGTAAAACTACAAATCTCAGGATTCCATAAGATGGAACTATTTCTACAGTGTAGATGCAGCATAGGTTTCGGGTAAGAAATCTGTTACAGTTAGTCTTTTAGCCCCTCACTTATTGTGCATTAATTAGGATCAAGTTATTGAAGGCTCCCTGAAAAATAACCATCTGTAGGGATCCCAATATTATTTACTCTTCCACTTGTCCAACTCTTTTATTTGGTGTCCTACCTTCCAGAGAGCCAGTGTGGGACAGGGATTAGAGTGTTGGACTATGACTCTAGAGACCAGAATTTGATTCCCAAATCAGCCATGAAACCCACTGGGTTATCTTGGGCAAGTCACATGCTCTCAGCCTCAGGGGAATGGCAATGGAAAACCTCTTCTGAACAAATCTTGTCAAGAAAGCCCCATGATATGTTCACATTAGGGTCACCATAAGTAAGAAATGACTTGAAGGCACACAACAACAACAACAACAACAACAACACGCCTTCTACTGGATATTGTCTCAGCTGCAAGGTGACCCTGACCAAATGTAGGTTAGGAAATAACATTTAGGATGGCAACAGGATTTTTTTAACCCTTCATTTCCATCTCTGTGAGGGTCACCAATTACAATGGAAGATTGAATATATGCCCTAACAAACCAAACATCTACTTCCTATGTTTAAATGAATTAAATGTGTTTTTCTCCTATCATTCCAGATAGGCTAACCTCATAGATCCCAGCCCTCACAGTCTTGCATCACTCCCTGCTTGTATGCCCATTAAAAATGACCCCTCCAGACAACTCAATTATAGTACAATTCCTTCTATATATTTTGTAAAATTTTGTCAATAAGAATGGATTTGTATTGAGAGACATCAACCAAACAGGCAAAGCAAGGCATGTAGTTTGTGTTTGTGTGTGTGTGTGTGTGTGTGTGTGTGTATACACAGGCATGTGTTTACCATTGAGGCTTGATCAGTGGTTGCAGGTTCTATTTTCTCATTTCTTGCAAATAATGTGCATTCCATTTCTGAAGCATAAAAGTGGCCACAAAATCACTTTTTCCCCTCCTTCCACTTTGCCCTTGCAAAATGGTCTTCTGAAGAATGTTTCAGTGTTTAGGCCACAGTTTGCCATTAGCACATTTCAAGAAAGGAGGTTGTTAATTGTCTTTTCACTAGCCCATTATAGCCATCTAAAAACTAAATGGAAAATTCACCTCCTGGTGATTTTCCCAAATCAAATTGGTTTGTGCAAATGCACTCTTACCAATTTTTCCTCAGGTTTATGGTTGTGACCCTGCACTCACTTATGAGAGAACAAAACCAGCTAAGGTCAATGGAACTTACCTCTAAAAGGATATGTGTAGTAGTGCATCATAATGACCTGTGACAGGTATTTGTTTTAAAATAAAAGCCCTGGGAGCAAACATTACAACGGGAAAATTGGCTAGAGCCAGCCATTGAGCCTCCATTAAGATCCTGCTTGGGGTAAATTCAACAACTCTATTCAAACCTAAAGTAAAGGAAGCTGAAAAAAAAGTTTGCCAATTCAACATTGAACAGAAGTTTCACCTACTAGAGGAGAAGGGGAAAAAAAGGAATGTTAGGAACTGAGAAGCATGTGTTGTGATAAACTTATTGTTTCTGTTGTTAGCTAGATACTGCAGCTGTCAAGGCTGAATACACTGCAAGGGCAAATAGATCCATATATGTTAAATGACATCTGGAAGTAGCCATCAAATGCACCAGGGTACCTGCAGAAATAACTAGAGGTGTTGAAAGAACACCAAAGCTGAGCAAACATCAAGGCTGAGCGAACAAGACTGTTCTCTAGATGACCATAAGCCATATAATGGCTTCCAGAATGAAGTCAAGCTTTGCTTTGGTAATTCTTCTAAGTGTTAACACCTCCTATCTTAGGACTTTTAGGATATGACCTCACAAATCCGATAGCACTTCTGGTAAATTGAGAACAGAAGTAAATTATATTCACATCACCTGCATATTACATTTCCCATCACTAATACTGCTCTATGTCCATGTCATATTCTCTCTTTGCTTTGTTGTGGTAGGATCATTCACAAGTGTTGGCTGAATGCACTGCTTTGCTATTGTAGGGTTGCTGATAAACACTGTGCTACTGGCAACAATTTTTTTTAGGGAAAAATGACTAAAATCTTATGTTTTTTAAAGTATACTTGTAAAATAACAAAAATAAAAAAATAAAAAATAAAAACCAACACAGGGTTTTCCTTAGACAGGTTGAGATGGGCTGAACCAGGAAACAGGACAAAATGTCATGGTTGGAGCAGATGAGTGTGAACCAAAGTTCCCTTGATACTCTGCCACTGACTCTTGATGGGACCTTGGTCAATACCTTTATCTATTTGATGCCCAAGCTTCTCCTCTGTATAAGGGGGAGGTATACTGAGGCACTTTAAAGAAAAATTGCATGTGAGTCACAATTTTGTAAAGTTTTTGCAATCTCTATTTAAGAAGAGACTTGTGGGTGGTATTTGGTTTGGAAGAATAATAATTCTTTAATTTTCTGTTACCATCCAGAGAGTCAGATGTTGTCTTTGTGCTTCCTGAGAGGTGCTGTAACACCCTCAGTCCTCATTGGTCCCTGAACATTTTTTTGCTTGTCATTAAGGCCAATAGGTGTTTCTGGGAGGTAAAAAGAGTAACTTGATGATGGTGCATTCATGTGAAAGTGTTCATGCTCTGTTTCTACTCTTTCCCCTCATGCTCTCCCTTTTTTCCTGTTTCCCTTTTCTCCTCATGGCCCTAAAAAGCTACAGCCTATCACCATGCCAGAGTGATGAATCAGAAGGGGACACCAGTTTTCTCCAGACTGTAGGTGTAATCGTGTTTGATTGATGGAAGTTTAACATTAAGTGTTATAAAAACAAAAATACAAAAAAAGATTGTATTTCTTCTAAAAGTTTGTAAATATATGGGAGTGACATGCAATGTCCACTAATGTCCATGCAGCAGAAGAAACACGTAGATACAAAGATGACTTGCTGGCAGATTGCTAACCTTTTTTTCCTGAACGACTGGAGCTTAAGAGGAGGGGGAGGCATGCCTCTTTCACAGTACCCAGAAAGCATGGAAGCACCATCTTGGAACATATGAACTTTAAGCATGGCCAGAGTGCTTTGTCTTGTGTGTGTGTTGCTGTTCAGCAAATAGTACAGCTACAAATGCCTGTAAATTACCAAGAAGGTAGGCCTGTGAGTCACTGAGTACCTTGACAGCTTACAGTATTTTCTACCCCACATCTTTGAGATTCTTGCATCAGAAATTAAAAAATTGATCACTCAGGTGTGATATGCAATTCTTAGATCAGAAATTATAAATTGATCACTCAGATGTGATATGCATGTAATCAAATGATAACATTTTAGGGCTATAGCACTGAATCCAGTAAAAGCAAGGAGATTATAGCCAATGAAATCAGTGAAGTTAAAACTATATGCCTATAGTTAATTAAGCAAATACCTTCATCATACTTCTAGGTCACTTCTAAAGCCAGTGTATGGTATTTTGAAGTCACACGAGTTTTTTCAGGGGAAGGACATTTAATAAAGGGGACAGAGATGGCCCAAGCTATTTTTGCTTTCAGACACACCAAAGGGGACCTCCATACAACATGTACTGGAATTCCTTACACTTTATTATGAGAGAACCTAACTGAACGGAGAGGAAGTTGCTCCTCCTATACATCTGCTAGTACAGTTCCCTTCATCATTTCTATCCAATCAGCAACAATTGATGTTATTATTGCACATAACATTACCTAGCTATATTTTGAACACAAATCCTGTGAAGATCCAAACAGGCTGTAACAGATGGGTGCTTTTAGCAGGAATATTTCAGCTCTGATTCAGATTTAGATTCACACTAAATATGGAATCTTCCCCACAATTTTCCATGATGGAGAATGGATTTTCTTCTTGGAAAGCATTTTGTTCCTGGTTAATAAAAAGTTGGTCTGTTGTGCAGCAATTAAAAAAAAAACTATGCAAGATAGTAACCCTTGCGTGCTTGAGTATCAACATAAGCTGATCAAGTAGATAAGAGGGAGAATATATGAATATGCACTGCTGCTTTTGTTGTTTATAGAGATATGTAAGATGCCTTCTGTTTGCAGGCTTCATCAAGACACATTTTACCCTCTTGTGAATCAGAATATTTATCCTATGAGGGCTGCACTCTCTTTAAGAAACTACACTAACCAAGGATACACAGTCATCCTAATGGGAATATGTGATTACCTTGTCATGCTGAGTTATTGCTGTGGATGCTTGTCTAAGCAAATAAACCAGACATCTACCATTCTTCCTCCAGTCTTGAGGGCATATTAGTCAGTGGTGATACAGCAGGAAGGTCTTGTTAAAAGGTTGGGAATTGCATGAGCCAATCCAAGGCAAAGTTGTCCACCCAGCATGTCAACTAAACCAGTTTCTCAAAGAAATCTTGGATGATACATACCTTATTATTTCGTGTAAATAACATCATACCACCAGTTTCTGAAGATATAGTCCTTCAGGCATCACAAAGAGAACCTTCATAAGTGATGCTTAAAAATCCATGTTTATTCTGATTAAATTCCCCCAAACTGGTTTAGGATGATATAGCAAATGGCGAATTTGAATTCAGAATGATAGTTCCTGTAAATGTAATGATATTGCTAAATGTATGCAACTACTGGCATCTCAACATGTCAGGTACATTGCTGACATCAAGTACAATGGAAACAACTGCTTGGGGAAATGGTATAATTAAAAATGTAATCAAATTAATTAGAAAATAGTATGCAGTTCGAGAACATTGTCAAAGAGATGAAGGAAATTCAGGAAGTCATTTTGTTAAATGTCTTTCGTGAAACTAACCTGTGTGATGACCAATGTGTTTCACATAGAAATACATTTTCTTCCCTGGCTGCTTCTGTAATTACTGATATCTCAATGGAGTCTAGAGGTTGGATCCACATTAAGCTAGTTCCACTTGGGCCCGGTACATATGAGCCATTAAGGCCAGCATGGGGGCAGAGTCAGGGCATAGCATCCTCATGGTACATGCTCGAATCCAGGGCACCCTGACACCATGCACCACTCCACATGGCGCGTGGTGTCATGGTGCTCTTCTCGTGCTGTATCCATACAACACATCACCAAAGGAGAGCCATATAGCTATGTCAACGTGGCTATGGTGCCCTCTTGAGGGCACAAAAAGGAGCCTTTTGTGGCTCCTTTTTGCATCCTCAAAAGGCCAGATTGGGGCTGCAGCGTGAGGTTGCTGTGGCTTCGATCTGGCTAGGAAAGGGGCAGTGTCTCGCTGCCCCTTAGGGCTGTATGTACAGCCCTTTAGTTACTATTGAAATTGAAATCAGTGGGAATTAAGTCATGGTGAACTCAGCCAAGATGTTTCAACAGGACCTAAGTGAAACCAATTTAGCATGGATCCAACCCTACATGAGATGTAACAATACACAAGGAGCATGGCCATCTACCTTTTATGAAAGGCTGTTTCAAATGGCAGTGTTTTCCTTCTCCTGAATCTCACTTGCTCCCAGTCTTGGTCACAGAGACTTACATTTACACACAGGCACACTAAAATACCACCACTCAATATCCCATGCTGCTTTCAAAATGACACCAACACCACCCTTTGCCACACTCATCTTCTCCAGCTTCCCCCATGACACATGAAACCCAACAGACTTGCTCAATGTGCTTTTAAAGCTATATGTATAATAAAAGTCATAAGCTTTGTGGCTTGTGGTGAGCTCCTGCTAACAAGGAAAGGGTTGTGCTGACAAGAACAGGGAGAGAATGGCAAAATCATCTCCAGCAACTCCAGACCCTTTCTATTTCACCAGCTGCAGCCACTTTTTTTCCTCCAGGCCTTTGGGAGGATATCCAGTCTCTTCTTGCTGCACTGCTGGGCAGTTAGAATTCTCCTCATTAACAGTGTTATATACATATAAATATATATATATATCTATATCTTTATATATATTTTTCCCCAGCACCGTAGACATGATCTGAACTTCTCTTTAATGAAATGAGAAAGCGGCCATTCTATTTTTATTTTTATTTTCTGTCAGTTTTTTCAAAAACTAGCTCTGTGGAAGAACATTTTAAAAGCGCAGTGTCTGTGTAAAAGAAAAAAAAAACGACAAAAGCTTTTTTTCCCTTTTCTTTTCTTTTTTCTTTTCTCAATGTATTTAACTTCTGTTTCTGTGTCTCTGTTTATTTACATCTATGAATGCTCTGCTCTTCTGTGGTCTTAAAAAAACCCCACAAAAAACAAAAATGAAATAAACGTGAAAAGGAGGAGCTGAGTCTTCATTTCTTGTCCTGCTTGCATTCTTTGGCATGAGTCAGGAGGGAGAGGGGCTGAGTATCATCCCTCTTACAGACAGGAAAATTTCTTTATGAACTAAAACTTTAAGAATCCACCAGGCATTGTGGCTACTGGGTATGCTGACGATTCTTGAAGTTTTAGTTCATAATCTTCCAAGCTTTGATAGAGGATTCTGAGAGTTATACTGCAATAAAGAACTTTTCCAAGGTTTGATCTATAGTCATCTTATTGTTTGCAAATGGAGCTGCTAAACTGTGGCTTTGAATCATCCCCTGTATGCCTTGGGCAATTCACACTCTCTCCCACTCAGAGGAAATCAAAGGCAAACCCTCTCTGAACAAATCTTGTCAGAAAAACCTGTGATAGAGTCACCATAAGTTTAGAAATGACTTGAAGGAACACACCCACAATGTCTCTGTATTATTATTATGTAATAATATAGTATACTATATTAGTATACTATTACACTCAGCCCTCCCATAGCCCCAGTTTTAGTTTTGCAGTTTATCACCTCTCCCTGAATTAGAGATGCTTCATCATGGAATAAGGAGCAAAATTCTGCCACTTGATCTCCAATCCAACAAAGCAATGATGTTGGAGTAGAGACATTTCCAGATTAGATCGAGATTAAAAAGCTTTTGATTGACTAAAGAGTAGATGAAACATTGCTCTAATCCTATATCAGCTGCTTAGCTAGGTGTATTTAAACTAAGTATTTTCTCCTGACAGACTCCCATCCAAACCTGATGGAAATGTCATTCGCTCACACTCTCCCAGTAGAGAGACTTCCTTTTCCCCATGCAGCTAATGCCTGGTATAGTAAGTGTGAGGAGTTACAATCATGGCAATAGTGATGTAGTCATGGCTAAGTAGCAATTATGAATACAAAACAATTACCTGGATTTACATAACTGTTTCTTATTCACAATTGCATGCTGTTACAATGACTATAACTCTGCATAAACAAATATACACACACACACAACATACTATACCATACATACATAAGCTGCATGGGGAGAAGGAGGTCCATTTTGTCAGTAACAAGAACAGATTAATGATGTTTGCACTAAGTTTGTGGGGGTCAGACCAAGAGATGTTACTGTACTTAGTTATGTATACTTAACAAAGGTCAGAAACACACTGCAGAAATAATCCAGTTTGAGACTGATTTAACAGCCTTGGGTCAATGCTAGGGAATTCTGGGAACTGTAGTTTTATAAGACATTTAACCTTCTCTATCAGAAAGCTCTGGTGCCACAATAAACTATGATTTCCAGGATTCCCTAGCACTGAACCAAAGCAATTAAAGTGGTCTCAAACTGGATTATTTCTGCAGTGTGTTTTGGACCTAAGTAACTCAGCTCAGGAAGAAGCCTAGATTTGATACAGACTGCCTATTGCCTGGGCACAGGGCAGTGCGATAAAATCCATTAGTGACGGTTACAACCTGCATCTACCCCAGCGTGGATTTGGCATGCAATAATCTCCATAGACACAGTTCGCCCTCCAACAACTTTTGCCACAGTTTCTGCCTTCAGCATCTGCTACCCTGAGACAGCTATTTCCCTCTGACTAATAGCAGATCTATCCCTGGGGCAGCTCTGTTTGGAAATCATGGTTCTGTTTTCCCAAGGAGAGCTCAGGTGAAACAACCAGTGGGCTGGAGATTCCTGTCAAAAACCACTGATGCAGATGCCTATTGTATTCTAAGAGTGGTAATCGCCAATGACTATGTTTTTCCAGGCCTGGCTACCTCTTTTACAGTAATCCCAATGTCTACCATCTCAAACAGCAAGTTCAGTTTTTGTACAATGTTAAGACAAGCCCCCCAAAAACATATGTGATGCATACCTAGACTTGAATTGGGATTCCGTCTTTAAATAAACCAGTACAGAGTCTAGAGGAAGAGGCACTCAGATCCTAGGGAGACCTGCAGTTCTTAAGCATGGAACCTGATTATCATTGCCCGTGAAAATGCGAACTGCTGAAAATGGGTGGAATGCAAATATTTGAAATTGCTATTAACCATAGGTCAAGTCCTGCCAGCCCTGTACTTACTCCCATCTTCACTTTCCTGATGCTTTGGATCACTCAGACACAACATTCGGTCAAAGTCATAGTCTCAGACTGCAGTAGAGCGATAGCAGAGTTAACAAAGCAAGACAGGCTAAGAAGACTGCCAGAGGAGAGGGCAGGCACTTTATGACCCTAATGATCACTGGGATGAGGCAGCTGAAGGAAGATTAATGCAGGGCAGAGAAGTGGAAATGCATTTCAAGGATTGGGGAGGAGGTGGCCAAAAAAAAAAAAAAAATCCTCTAGAGATTAACTTCAGGGCAATGATGCTGTTATGAGGTATGGCCTCATAGCACAAGAAGGAAGTCTCTCATGATCTGAGTATACGTGGATCTTGTGACCTTGCCCAATAGTGTGCTTTAGGCATATTGAACTCAACAAACCATATTCACACAGAGCTCTCTAACAGGGTAATTTTATTGACTATCTAGAAATAAAAAAAATACACAATACAGTAGTTGTATTGGGGAATAACACATATTATTGAAGAGCTTCATAAATGGCAATAAGTACACACAAAATACAAACAAATGCCTGACAGAACACAGTTGCTTTAGGACTGGGAAATATTAACTCAACAGGAGCAAGCCCACAAGGCTGTCAGACTTTGAAATTAGCAATATGAAGCTATAGGGGAGGGAGGGAGAGATGACACAAATGCACACACATACACATACACATTCACATACACACACCAGAAAAAGAGGGGGAAGCTTTGGGGAGCAGCAATATGCAGAATAGGTATTACCCAAAAGACAGATTATAGATATGTCACAAATTTACTTGTCCTTGGTCCCATAAGACTTTTGAGAAGATAAGGAGCACTCCTGGCTGAAACAATGCAAATACAATGAGGAAAAGCAAATCATGGTTCTTGAGCAAGGCAAGTGGGGTTGCCAGCTTATTGAGTAGAACTGACAGAGTGTCTGCCTGGTTACAAACTAGACCAAATTGCTAGTGGTATATATACTCAAAATCATGTACCGGGGCAGTATTCTTTGGGATGAATGGATTAACTCTCCACTAAATGGTTTTGCAGGATAAAAGAATGGTTGGGAGCTGTAGTAAATGTTTGGATGATTGGTGTGAATATCTCAGGCAAAAACAAACCCCTTGTTGGTGGAGAAGTGTCCTTTGTCTGTGAATGCACGGCAGTCTTCTTCAGCCAGAGTCCCATCATCTCTCTCCATAGACAAAATGGATTATGTTGATGTCTTGGGTGATCTCATTGTGGTGGGTGTCATGCTTACTCCCTTGCTGGAGCCAACTGGATTAAGGCCAGATTTCCATCTTGGGGTTGCCTTTACAGATCACCCACCGGACACTCATCTCAGTGTCCCTTTTAACATTAGACTGATGTAATCTCAAACATGAGATGGGTGATTGGGGGCTTGGTCCTGGGGTAACCATATGTCTAAATAGATATTTCAATTTTTATTTTGTTTTGTTTTGTTACACGTGTACTTTCTTTTCATAATAGCATTCAAGGCTCCCAGGGCTCCCATCCAGTCACTGAACAGGTCAAGCTCATGGATTTGAATGAATGGAAGGTTTGTTACTTTCTAATATCATGGTAAATTAGAATAAACATGAAGGCACATAACAACAACAACCTTGTGAGTCTTATAACATTTCCTGGTAATGGAAGTGGAACATATTTTTCATGTGCCCCAATTTATTTTGATCATATAACAAATTTCCAGTGCCCACAGGATCTTGTCTGAAGATAGCAACATTACTGAATATAAGCAAGTCTAGCTTTATTCAGTGCCTGGATGGGTGATTGCCTGGGAATCTCAAATTCCATCACAAGCAAAGATTCAAACCCTGGTCTCCCAGACTTATAGTCCAACACTCAAACCACTGCATCATGCAGGCTCTTGAGAATCACAGAACACTTGTGCATAACACTGAGAGTCTAAGCCATTTAAAAGGAATTGATTTTTATAAAATGTTCAACAACAACAACCATCACAATTTTTGACCCAGTTATGATTTGACTGGAGAGGAATTTGTACATTGCTAATTTTCCAAAATCTCTTCTGTTCAAGAGAAGCATTTGAGGACATGGTTCATGACCACACTCCTACTTCTCTCACTGTTTCTTATAAATCCACCTCCAGTTTACATGTCTGCTCCTTTAAAAATAACAGAGGCTGTGAATGCTTGATTATCTGTGCTCAGTGGCAACAGACTGAAAACCTGCAGACTCATTCTCTGACACATTATACAGAACTGTGTTGGAGGAATATGTGGGTGGTGTTGGATACCTGGTAATTAGGAAGATTCTGGGCATGTCAATAATAAATTTTATGAATATGGTGTAAATTCTGGAGCAAATACTTCTATAAACATTCTCCTCCCAGAGCGGTTATGTGTAGGGGAAGCATGATTAATACTTTCAGCCCACTGGTGCTGCAGTACAGCTTTTTAAAATCCTTCTGTGGGTGTTAAAAAGGAACAAAAAGTGTATCTGTACTACATATGTGGGTGGAACAAGACATAGCTGAAGGCAAGTTGTAAAAACAAACAGAGTGATGATTCCTTTTACAGTCACAGATCTTTCGTTTTAGGGGAAAATAGGTTACATGGATGACAATGGTCCCAAAGTAATATTTCTATATGAGATTTTTCAATATAGGAATCTTTTGAGGGGTATTATTTCACTTTATTCACTTTATGACAGTCCTGAAAGGCTGAGTTTAGATAATATCAAGACAGATGAGCTTCCCCACTAAGAATGGAATGCTACACCGAAACATCAGAGTCTGAACATTTTACTTTTTGGACTTTAGGACATCTGGACTATAATTTCCAGAACACTGGATTCTTAAAATTATTCTTTGGGGAAAAAAATCTCTGAGCATTGGCTCATTCAGTTTTTGCATTGATGTAGGAAGGCAACATAAGTTAATTTACACATGGAATTCTGGCCCATCTAGCTCAATATTGTCTGTAGTGTAGTTCAACAGGGTTTTGGACAGGAGGTTTCTCCATCCCTTGCAAAGGACTGAAGCTGAGACACTTCACATGTAAAGCATGTCCTCCACCACTGAGGTAGGACCTTTCCTTGAATCCCTTCAATTCCTTTTAAGTTGGATTTTGCAACTTAAGCTGATTGTATTATCCATGGCATAATCTCGTGGATGGCATCCTGATTTGAATTACAATGGTGATCATCCAAGCAATAGCATTTCTAGTCACCCTGTATGGATATGAGAGCTGGACAATGAAGAAAGTTGATAGGAAGAAAATCAATTCATTTGAGATGTGGTGTGGGAGAAGAGTGCCATGAATGGCCAAAAAGACAAACAAATGGGTCCAGGAACATGTATTTGGAAGCCAAGATGACTAAACTAAGGCTGTTGTACTTTAACCACATCATGAGAAGGAAGGATCCATCAGAAAAGGTTATAATGCTAGGGAAGGTGGGGGGCATCAAAAAGAGAGGAAGACCACATTCCAGGTGGATAAACTCAATCAAGGATGCCACAGCCCTGAGCCTGCAGGACCTGAGCAGAAGAGATGAAGACAGACTGTTTTTGAGGTGTCTCATCCACAGGGTCATCATGAGCCAAAGTCATCGCAAGGGCTGTTCCAACAACAAGGAAGTCTGATTCACATCTTGGCAATTCACTTTTATGCACAACTTGGAAGTCTCTTCCAATGATACAATTACCCAAAGTCCCCCCAAAACCTATATTTTAAAGAGTACAAAGAGTGTTACTGGGAAGTATGTGGGATAAGTGGGAATGTGTCCAGCTCTTTTCTTGTAGTTAGAAGCACTGTGATAAGCGTTTCACAGCATGTTCAGGAGAAGAGCCACTGTTCTGGCCATGTTAGGTGGGCTGCACTATTCAAAATGTAGATTATTATTTTTATTATTATTAATAACCTTTATTTATATAGCACTGAAATTGTTGAATGCTCACTGTGTGTGTATTTTCAAGACTTGTAACAACAGAAATTAAAAATGCAAATAATGGGTTGGGTCAGACCCATTTTCACTTATGTAATGAGGAGTGTGTGCGTGCTTTATTTGCAGGGAGCTTTCATCTTTTTAAAGTAAGTAGAAAAGCATTCAAAAATACATCTCCCCTAAATTCTTTAGTAGCACATGCTACTCTACCACCATGATGTTCTTCCACCTCATCCTACTACATGGGTAGAACAGCTTGCAGTTGTCAGTATGTAGAAAATCTATAACTACAACCAGAGCATACCTTCCAAATATAACTACCTGTCTGAGAAAGTAAGTTTTCTTACCAGTTTTGCAAATTCGGTAGAGCAAAATTAGAGTATTTAGGAGTTCATTGGATAAACCAGTGTTACTGTTTATGTGTCACTGTTTGACATCAAAACTGTAAACATACTTGTAACACATAAATATAGTACATAGTTTCCAAATGATAAGAAAATATGCATTTTTGAGAAATTATTTCAGAATTGTACAATATCCTTAAACCATATGCCACCAACACCCTCAGCTATGTGAAGGACACCATAGGCTTCCTACAGAAGACACAATCCATCCACAATCTTCCAGGAAACACCATCTTAGCCACTATGGATGTGGAATCCCTGTCCACCAACATCCAGCATAGAGATGAAATACAAGCCATCAAGAACATCATTCCAGATGGAAATTTATCAGAGCTAGCCACCAAGGTCTGCCAGTTTGTTCTCACAGTTACTTCACTTTTTAGAACAACATATGGGGATACAGGTACTAAGTCTTGCCACAAACCAAGATGATAACTCTGCCCTCACATTGATCCAGGAAATGTCATCACAAGATCTAATGGAATCACCCACAATATTGGGGGATCTTCCTCCAATGTGATCTATGCCATACTATGTCATCAATGCCCAACAGCACTCTACATCAGGCAAACAGGCCAGTCCCTGTGCTAGAGGATAAATGGACATAAATCAGACATTAGGAATAGAAATACACAAAAAAATGATGGCATAACATTTCAATCTCCCTGGGCATTCCATCTCAGACCTCTGACCAGTGGCCCTTGAACAAAAGAACTACAAAAGCAGATTGGAAAGAGAAACAGCAGAACTGGGATTCATCTATAAACTGCAGTCCCTCAGCAATGGATTAAACAGAGATAATGGCTTCCTGGCTCACTATACACATTTCAACACTATCTGACCCCATCATCAGGGGAGCGTCCTACACCCATCTATTCTCCCCATCTACAGGCTAGTTTCCAAAGCCAAACTGGTCTTGCCACTTCATCTTCATACACATTGGCTAGTTCCCAATGTCTTTGTTCACAAATGACCATAGTTAAAATTGGACTTGCAATTTCATTTCAATATACAAAGGATTTTGAATTTGAATGAACATTCTCACATACCAATGGCGTGCACGCACACGCACACACACACACATATATATATCTGTCCCTAGTTTTCACTCACAAAATGCATCTGAGGAAGTAGACTGAAGTCTACAAATGCTCATGCTACCAACTTCTTTCTTTCAGTCAGTCTCAAAGGTGCTACAAAAACTTGGAAAAATTAAGTTTCTGGAGTACAATTTTTGGAATGACCAGCCAGCATAGTGACTAGCATGAGAAACTTTTGGCTCTTCAGATGTTTTAGATTATAACTCCCATAATCCCTTATCATCTGCCATTTGTCTCTGGCAAAGTAGAAAATCGTAGTAGTACTGTACAGAGTTGGAAGAGACTATAAAAGTGATCTAGTTCAATTCTGCAGACAAAAGAACCACATCCATGAGAAGGGACCATCCAACTTCTGTTTAGAAAGGAGAGTCCACCATCTTTGAGCAGCATCTATTTCTCTGTCAAACAGCTTTTGCTATGAGAAAGTCTTTCCCCAATCTGATCTTTCCAGGGTGCAAAAAGGAGCAGCAAAAAGCAGCTCCTTTTTGCACCCTGGAAAGGACACAATAGCTGCAGTGCCATGGCTATACAGCGATCCTTTGGTGCTGCATCATGCGGAGCACTGTGACACTGCATGCCATGTGGTGCAACATGTGGTGTCACAGAGCCCTGGGGGCAGAGCCAGGGCATGTGTCATGTAGATGCTGTGGCCCAACTCCGCCCCCCCCCCCCCCCCCCCAGACAGGCCCAAAGTGCCAATCTGCACAGGGCCGAAATTTCCTTTCTTGAAAGTTGAATCCATGGGTCTTATCTGAATATGGGATGGCAGAGGGCTTTACTGATGCTGTCCGACACTTGCTTCCAAATACTTACCCTCCAACTATTCCACTTTGGCAGGGAAACTCTCAATTACTCCTCTGTAATCCCACTTTTTCAGTTGCTTTTAAAATGTTGCATTTTTACTTTTCTCCACCTGCTTTCCCCTTTCCTCCTGGCTTACTTTAATTACTGTAAACTGACTTCAAATGCAAAAGTACTTTGTACTCAATTCATTCAG
Source organism: Urosaurus nigricauda (assembly GCA_034509955.1). NCBI lineage: Eukaryota > Metazoa > Chordata > Lepidosauria > Squamata > Phrynosomatidae > Urosaurus > Urosaurus nigricauda. The sequence continues at coordinate 38,355,456 of JAOEGL010000003.1, forward strand.
CAAGGAGGCAGAAAAGAGGAGGGAAAGGAATTTCATTCTTCCCGGTCCAGTCAGGTAAAAGCAAATTGCTGTAGCTCTCCCAGCTCATCTGTTCTTCCTCACTGATAACTTATGCCACCTTGACCACACTTGAAGTTGCTTGGTCCCATTTGTCCCAGGTGTTTCATCTATGACATCTTGAAAAGCATGCAAACATCTTTTCTCTAAAAGCTTCACCAACAACCATAATTTGTAACATCATTCTCCAAAATTAAAATGAATACTCCCGCTGCCCTTCCCTACCCTCCCAACCCCCCTTCACTTCTTTGACACAGTCAGTGAATAAGAACAGCAGCAGTAGCTTTAAGAAAAAGAACAACAACAAACAGGCAGCCCATGCCAGATGCATGTTTCAGCAGACAGGGTTCTTTCCTCTAGTCTAATGGGTCCAGAGGGGCATAGCTTTTAAAGGATGCAGTGAGTAAAGTGACAGTTCGAAAGCCTTATTAATGGCCACTCTCCCAGCAAGGACCACAGAGGCGAAGATGGCAAACAGTCCATGCTTCTGCCACTTAATGACTAGATAGATGGATCAGTGAGCCCTCTGATTTTGCAGACAAGGCTTCATTTAACCATCCACAAATACAATACTGAAATGCATTCTGGAGATGTATACTAATAACCTTTTCCAGCCTAATATATGGATCATTCTCAACATATTTCACTTTTGATTTATTTTCCTGCTTGAGAGTATAAAATGCTTATTTACAAAATGCTAAGTCTGGGAAGAGAGATTGCTAATTCTGTGCAGGACCACTGTCAATAAAAGGCATTCTCTGGGGCAACTGCCAAGGATGCCAAGAGTTCAGCAGGACTTCCTAGATCTCCCCCTCCACACACCCCACTTCTAATTGAGTGCTCCAAGAAACACATGACAGGTAAGTCAGGTGTATTTTAACATCAAAATGGAGCAATGAGGGATTAAAATGGCAGTCCTGGCCTCTCTGATGCTGTTAAAAATATTTCTGCCACTTAGTACTGCTGCCAGCTAAGCTTCCTAGGAATCACCATCAAAGGAGAGGGTCCATCAGAAGGCACTTTGTGAAGGGTCTCCTCAGACTTGGAGCCATCTTCCCTTTCAGATACATGCCTCTCTAACCACTAGGTTTGGGTACTTATTTATTTCTATTTCTATTTCTATTTTATTTTATTTTAATCTTATCTTTCCTTTCTCCCAAAGTGGGACCCAAGGTGGCTAACAACATACATAAAACACATTAAAAATTCAAAATGACCTGAAAAGACTAGAAAGCTGGGTCAAAGCTAACAAAATGAAATTCAACATGGAGAAATGTAAGAAACTGCACTTAGTGCAGAAAAATGAAATGCACAGATATAAGATGGGGGGCACCTGGCTGAACGAGACCACATGTGAAAGGGATCCAGGAGTCCAAGTAGACCACAAGTTGAACATGAGTCAACAGTGCGATGTGGCAGCTAAAAAGGCCAATGCAATTTTAGGCTGCATTGAAAAAGTATAGTGCCTAGATCAAGGGAAGGAATAGTGCCACTCTATTCTGCTTTGGTCAGGCCCCACCTGGAATACTGTGTCCAGTTCTGGGCACCACAATTCACAAAGGATGTGGAGAAGCTGGAGCGTGTCCAAAGGCGGGTGACTAAAATGGTGAAGGGTTTGGAAATCATGCCCTATGAAGAATGCCTTAGGGAACTGGGTGTGTTTAGCTTGGAGAAGAGAAGGTTAAGAGGAGATATGATAGCCCTGTTTAAATATTTGAAGGGATGTCATATCGAGAAGGGAGCAAACTTGTTTTCTGCTGCTCCAGAGAACAGGACCTGAACAATGAATGCAAGCTCCAGGAAAAGAGATTCCACCTCAACGTTAGGAGGAACATCCTAATAGTAAGGGCTGCTTGACAGTGGAACACACTCCCTCGGAGAATGGTGGAGTCTCCTTCCTTGGAGGTCTTTGAGCAGACGCTGGATAGCTATCTGTCGGGTATGCTTTTATTGAGAGTTCCTGAATGACAGGGGGATGGACTGGAAGGCCCTTGTGGTCTCTTCCAACTCTATGATTCTATGGTCCTACAATTAGAATCATAAAAAAATATTTTAAAAAATTACAGATATTATCAAACTATAACAAATTAAATTAAATTTTAAAAAAATATATAAAAATTACAAATATAAATTTAAAACATACAAATTTAACAATAATAATCTAAAACTGACCCCCTGATCCCCTAATAAAACCAATCCTGCAAGATCTTAAAAGGCCTGTTTAAATAAAAAAATGTCTTCGCCTCCCAGCGAATGGCCAGCAAGGAGGGAGCCAGCCTAGCCTCCCATGGAAGGGAGTTCCACAGGGTGGGAGCAACCGCTGAGAAGGCTGTCTCTTGTGTCCTCACCAGGCAAGCCTGGGATGGTGGTGGGACCGAGAGAAAGCCTTTTCCTGAGGAACTTAAGGCTCTAGGTAATTCGTATAGGGGCTCTCACCTGCCATTTTCCCTGTTCAGGACTCAAAGGGGTTTACAATAACTTAAAACCCACACCATGAAAACCTTGAGCACTTTTTGGAAACTTCCATCAAAGCTTTGAAAAACTCTACAGCTCCCAGAATCTCCTAGCAGGACAGACTGCTAACATGGGGGATTTAAGGAGTTATAATCCAAACAAGTTTTTCAACCTCTGTCCTAGTGTACCTTCAAGTTGCTTCTGACTTATGGTGACCATAAGGTGAATCTATCATGGGGTTTTCTGAGGCTGAGAGTGTGCAACTTGCTCAAGGTCACCCAGTTGGTTTCCATGGCTGAGCTGGGATTCATACTCTGGTCTCCAGAGTTGTAGTCTAATGCCCAAACCACTAGATGTTAAATCTCAGTGGAGAGATCCTCTGCTTTAAAAGGATGGCTGCATGAGAGTCCCTGGTACAATCAATCAATCAATCAATCAATGCCTCATTCTAAAGGCTCTTTTTGTCTTCATGATAAAGACCATGGCCTGAACACCCTTGATATGAGATTCCCTGTTCAGAGAGGTTTTAATTAAAAACAAACAAACAAACAAACCATAATATTTTTATTCCAAACTTGCAGTCAGGGATCAGTTTTTGTGGTGGCTGTTGTGGTTAATATTTGCTGTTAGCTGCTTTGAGTCTCTATGATGGGAGAAAGGCGTCTATAATAACATAAAATATTAGAATAATAATAATTAATATTATTATTTATGTGATTAGTATGAAGGGAGAAGCCAGAAGGGTATAGTGGTTTGAGCATTAGACTAAAACTCTGGAGGCCAAGTTTGAATCCCAGCTCAGCCATGGAAACCAACTGGGTGACCTTGGGCAAGTCACAAACTCTCAGCCTCAGAAAACCCCATGATAAACCTTAGAGTTTTACACAACAAGAATGTAAAAAGGAGGTGTTCGTTTGTTTTCGTACTTCTTTTGAAAACATGCTATTTTGAAACAGCTGATTTTATACATTGCAAACCAGATAAAGGATTTGCAATGGTTGTGACTGGGTGAATCCTAAAAATGAAGAAGTTAATGAATTCAGTTGTAGACATGATCCATGGGCAACTGTGGAGCCAGCCTTGGACTATATCTCTGGAGACCAGGATATGAAACACTGCTCAGCCATGGAAGCCTACCTTCAGCAAGTCACACATTCTCAGCATCAGAAAAACCCACGATAGGTTCACTTTAGGGTCACCATAAATCAAAAACAACTTGAAGGCAACAACAACAACAACATATTTAAAGTTATTTGAGGTAGCAATTGTGCACCCTTAATTCAAAGTAAATTTTACTATATTTATTAGATTTTACTTCTGTCTGAGCCTGTCTGCAAAAACTTTATTTGTATATTTATTTATTAAATATCTTTTTTCCTCCCATAATGGTACCTGAGTTGGTTTACTATTTATTTTTTGTACTGTAACAATGCATTAGTCATATTATCGCACTAATTTCTGAGTGAAAAAAGTTGATTGCTCCTTCTATATTGTTCCGTATATCACCACAAGTAAAAAGTGACATCTTTTATGGGATATGGGATCAGGGAAAGAGCAGGGAAACCTCAGACACTTTTTATTTGAATTTAAGACCATGCCCTCATTTTTAAACTCACCCCCCAAAGACTGGAAGATACTTTTCCACACATGTATTGAGCAATACACTTAAGAAAATCATGTGACCATAGTGATAAAAATGTTGATAAAAATATTGAATAAAAATATAAAATATTTTATATAATAAAATATAAAAATATAATAAAAATATTTAAATGCTCAAGAAAACAATCCAGCAAATGTTAGTCACAACTGAATTCAATGTTGCTTGCAAACAGTCTATAAAATTGATTAAAGGATGAATGATAAACCATGTTGTATGTATTTTTTGCCTTTTCTATAGTTGTCTCACATTGTATACTTTGTTATGTAGTATAAGAAGAAGGGGGATGCAATAATACTTTGAATAAATAAATTTGGGTGGGGAAATCTCTGACTGGATCAAACACAGTTGGTTAAATGGAAGTGGTAGGCTAACAGTTCCTACGTGTGAAAAGGATGAAGTATTTCATAATGTGTCAGATTTCCAGTTTAAAGTGCTTTATTGCATGGGGCTCCTCTCCTACTACAATAGTGCTTGTAAAGATAAAATAAAAAAACCCTCACTATTCAATTGGGATTGCTCTCTTTTCTGGCACACCTTTGGAACCATTCCAGGACTGCAGCATCCATTTGCACTAAAATGTGCAATAATATCCAAGACATTATCTCCACCTCTTTGCTTAGTTTGGCATAAAGAGAGAGAGGGAATGGGAGAGGGAGAGAGAAAGACAGAAAGAGAGATGCACTTCCACAGAAACATAAATGAAAACAGTGTTACTTTTAAAAAGGCCTCCCCCTCCCCCCCCCCTTCTTCTTCTTGTTTTGCTTCTCTGTCTAAGGAAAATGGGCACCTACTGTATCTTTCTGAAATATTCTCGTGCAGAGATTAGGAAGGAAGTGACACTGTTACCTCTGGAAAAATCTTTAGGTGCTGCATAGGTAAAACAGAACCTGCATAGTATAGTGGTTTGAGCACTGCACTACAACTCTAGAGATCAGGGTTCAATTTTCTGCTCGGAAACCCACTGAGAGTCACACATTCTCACCCCTGATAGGTTCACATTAGGATCACCATAAGTTGGAAACAACTTTAAGGCACACAACATCAGCAACGACAACCATAGGTAAAACTCAGTCAATTCTTCTGGAGGGTACCAGTTTGGATTCAACCCACTTCAAAGAAGCCCCAGTTGGATGTTTCCTGAGCATCTCCTGAATCAGCCTGATTCAGTTAAAGATGTTAATCCTGTGACTGCTGCATGCAGTTATGTGTTCATGATCCACTAGATGGAACTGTTGTCTCCAAGTTAACCTCTGAGCCAGTAAGTACACAATCTTTCCTAGATAAATGGGTAAGTATACTGATTCTCAAAATATAAGAAGATTATTGCACAGTGTTATGATAACGTTCCAGGAAGAGAATGATAACAGAACGCAGTAAAGTTTACTGCACGGTTTGGTTCCTATCGGGTTCCCATTCCATGCTCAAAGTGTTCCAACAGTGTTCCAGGGTGAGAACGATGAAAAACAGTTCTCAACATGCTGGAAAGTTATCATACCGGTCCAGGAGAAGTTAGTGCAGTAATCCTATCTGTTCTGATATCTGTTCTAACAGTCCTCATGTCCTGATTGGCTGAAACAATGTCCTCCTCGGTAGTCCTAGAGCATCCAAAAAGTCTAATGCTCTTCCGGGTATGATGTGGCACAATTTTTTTAAAAAAATAACAATCAGCATGTTAACATGTTGGAATACTTTTCCTCAAAGCCAAAACAGTTTTCACCCCACATCATATTTAAACAAATGTTAACATGTGAATTCTTTTTTATTTGCTATGGATACACACGCACACACGCGTGCGCACACACACGTGTGTGTGTGTGTGTGTGTGTATACACATAGTTGGCTCTCCTTATCCATGGATTTTTTATCCATGGATTCAAGCATCCACAGCTTTAAAAGATTCCCCAGAATTCATAGATTCCAATTAGCAAACCTGGATTTTGCCATTTTATATAAAAGGCACCATTTTACTGTTCCATTGTATATAATGGGACGAGCATTCATGGATTTTGTTATCCCCAGGGGATTCTGGAACCAAAACCCAGTGGATACCAAGGGCCCATTGTATATACACATGTATGCTATATGTATATGTATGTATATCTATTTATCTATATGTGTGTGTGTGTGTATATATATATATATATATATGCACACACAGACACACACACACATATGTATACACAAAAGTACCCATTCAAAGGGAGGTATTGTGTGATAAAATGTGTTCCCATTATGTTATCATCCCGTTATTCCTTCTCAAATGCGGTGAGTCCTGTTCCCAGAACATTCTCCCACAGAACATTTTTGGGATGCTATGGTAATGTTACAGGTTCTGATGCAATACACTTGCAGTACCCTGTGGAAATGTTCTTCAAGAAAGCTATTCTAAGCTACACTTGCAGTACCCTGTGGAAATGTTCTTCTTCTATGGTAAACTTTGCAGAAGAACCATGGGGACCGTTTATTGAAACAATATATATTTAATAACTAATGTCATAGCTTTCTGGTTAATTATAAAAGAATTAGATTTTTAAAAAAAAAGATGCTGAGCTTTCTTGTGCATTGGCTGTATTTGGATACCTGGGAGACTTCAGAAAAGAGAGAGAAAGCAAGTTATTACTGCAGGATGTGTCAGTCGTGATCGAAAGGGAGGAAGGAAGGAAGGAAGGAAGGAAGGCAGCCCTGCCCACTGCCCTCACCACCACTGCCGCCTGCCTTGGTGACCCCCTCCCCCCCCCGCCTTCTGCTGGTCTCTTCTGCCAAGGCTGTCCTCCTTGCTTTCTGACAGGTGGGAGAGGAGGGAGTCACCAAGGCAAGCGGCAATACTGGTGAGGGTGGCAGGCAGGGCCATCTCTGCCAGAAGGGTAGCCCTCTGCCAGAAGGGTAACCCAGAGCAGGGGGGGACAGGGAGGTAGCTTCCAGGGAGCACTGTCACCTGGAGGGAACAGAGAGGTCAGGACTCCCCTTCCCCACATTCGCCTCTTCCCTCCCATCAGCCCACTGGGAGTCCTATGTTGCCCCCCCTCCACCCACCCAGCCCTTTGTTCCATAAAGGCGGCATAGCCTGACATATGCGCTGTCATTGGGGACAAGGGCACTTGAACATATGTGGATTTTGGTATCCGTGAGAGGGAGGTCAGGAACAGACCCATCCGCCAGCAGATACTGAGAGTCCAAGCTATTTGCATTAGCTTAATGAATTAGTTCATTTTTACAGTGATTTCTTCTGTTCGCAAAATCTATGCAGATACAATTTACACACACACACACACACACACACAGAGCTGAGGTTCATTTAAAGAAATATGAAGTTCATTTAAACAGCCTAATGATTGTGTGTAATCTTCAAAGCTGTTTTCTCTCCCCTTTCCATAATAATTTAAGTTATTTTGGTCAGCCATACCCTGTATAAATGTTCGTTAAAAAAAAGAGAAAGGGAGCCCTTTCTACCATAGCCTGGGAGGATTATAGAGGGGGTTCTTGTAGGGTAATTTAAGCTTCCAAAGGATTCAGCCTTTGGTTAGGAAACAAAAATATTTAAATATCAAAAATGTCAAAGCCCAGCCTGTTAGGATCTAGCTTTAAATCAGCAGAGTAACAGAAACATGCTCTTGTCTAACTATGGTGCGATACAGATGGCCCAAAAGGGCCATCCCTGCACCGTGATTAGGGTTGGGGAGTGCACAGCAACAACACGCTCCCCAACCCTAACACGTATAGGTGGCGCCATTTTAAAATGGTGCCATCCATATGGGCGCTGCCATGACTTCACGTCGCATGCCACATTTAGACGTCATGGTGCCTCTGAAGGGCACCTAGGGTCCCCTTTCAGTGGCACAGGAAAGATTTCCAAAATGGAGCTCTTTCCCCATGCATGCATCGCTGGCGTGGTCCTTACATGGCCACGCCAGCGATGCTGAAGAGAAAGGGGCCAGGCAGCCCCTTCCTCCTCTTCCCCGCACCTGTTGCAGTTGTTGGGGTGTGCGTATTTTAATAAAAGACAACAGCAGAGATTTTTGGAGGTAAAACAAAAGTTAGCTTTTACTCAACATGAATCTTTAAGTAGAAGCAAAATAAAGGGGTTCATTCATGATGCACCAGTGCAACGGCACAGTTTAAAAAGGCAAAGGAAACGCAATGATAATTTGACGGATCCTCATAAGTATACATTTGTCCAACTGCGCAGGTTTGCGAACTGCGCAAACGCAGTTACACCATACAGTCAAATTATCATTGCCGGCTGCAAACTGCTCAATTGCGCAGTTCGCAGCCGGCAGCCGGCAAACCTGTGCAGTTGCGCAGGACAAATGTATACTTATGAGGATCCGTCAAATTATCATTGCGTTTCCTCTGCCTTTTTAAACTGTGCCATTGCACTGGTGCATCATGAATGAACCCCTTTATTTTGTGAATGAATTGACATGTTATCCACAGTAGAATAATAGCAACGGCATCCCAGAGTCCCTACTGCGCATGTCTAGGGTTCGGATTAGGAGTGGAGCTAGGGTTTGGGAGCTTTAAAAACTTAAACCCCCAGCTTTTACACCTGCAGGGCATTGAGCGTTTTAATTAGAAGTGAAGTCCACACCACGCGTGCTCCCAACCCACGATCCATTATGATCCGCACCTGTATCGCTGCCAATGTTGCACCCTTTTTAAAAAAGTAGTGGGGAAATCAAGCTCCTTTTTAAAGGCGCTTCTTCTCCCTTAAAATGCCAAAATAGTGTTTTCATGGCACACTTTCCCTTTTTCTCATCTAAAGGCTGGGCTTTCATGCAGCCATCAACACACCTCTTTTTGCCAATCTAAAATGGGCCATCCTCCCCCTTCTCTGCCCAGCCCTTTCCTTGGGAGAAAGTCAAGGGGCAGAGGAGTTTTGTTTGTCCTTCTCCTCCTCTTCCCTGCCCTCTCCTCCGGAGAAGGCCAAGTGATGGATGAGCCTTGAGGGGCAAATGTTTACCCCTCTTCCTCCTCCACCGCCTGGTCTTCTCAGGAGAAATCCATGTGGAGGAGAAGCCATGTAGGGTGAGCATTTGCCTATCCTCCTCCACCCCTTCTTCTCCTCGGGAGAAAGCTGAGCAGTGGAGGAGCTTTGCAGGTCACTGTTCACCCATCTTCACTCTCTACTACCATCAAACCTTCTCCTTGGGAGAAAGCAGGGCAGTGGAGGATACTTGCAGGCAAGTGTTTACTTCTTCTCCTCCACCTCCCAGCCTTCTCTTTGGGAGAAAGCTGAGCAGCGGAGGAGCCTTGCAGGGTGAGTGTTTGCCCATCTTCCTCCTCCACCAGCCACCCTTCTCCTCAGGAGAATGTGAAATCTTTTGGAAGGTCTGACCTATCTAGTCCAGCAGAAAATAGACAAATGGCCAACATCCAACTACTAGTTCCACCTAGAATAGACCCATTGTAACAATTAAGTTAACATTATATAAATATATTTGTGCTGTACAAATGCAAACAGTTTTTCTCCTATAGTTATCCAACAAAGCTGAATGGTGAGAGACTTGCGACAGTGAAAAGTAAGTTCTTCAAATGGTGTACAGAAAGGGATTTAGTAAAATTTATCACTATGGGGTGTAGTGATGGCCACCAGCGTAGCTTAATGAGGTGTTTTGATGAATTCATGTGATGGAGAAAGAGCCTTTTTCTTTTTGTTGAGAGAAGCTTTTTTCATTGTGTTTTGCTACTAACATAAACATAAGAAGTGAATTTAGTCTTACTTTTAATACATGATAAACAGTTCAATACTGCCTCTGTCTATAACTTCTCTATATTGTGTCAGAAATGTTTTAAGGATACAGTACATTCCTGAGACTCTGATGTGCCATGTTTAAAATTCTGAGGGGGAAAAGATATATAAAGTGTGCAGCCTGTCTTCCTTTGCACTGGCACTCTTGTGGAGTTTTGTGGGGGAAATTGGAATGCATCCCTAAAATAAACAAGTTTACTTTATCACAGCTGGGTGTGTCTTGTCTCTTAGTGAAGTGAAGGGTGGGGAAGAGGCCTGGGTTTTCTGGAAAGAAATTCCTCCTTCACATGAAAGAAAAGACTATCAGTGTCTATCAAACATGTTGACTATGTATAGTATATAACTTCAAATTCAGAGGCAGTGTGTTTTCCAGTACCAGTTACTGAGCAGTATGAGTAGAAGGGTTCTACCAGAATCAGAAGCATCACATGCACCATGTTGAGCCTATAAATGTGGACAAGACACTTGCAGTTTGTGACCCACATGTGCACCCTGTATTCTTGCCTATCATATCCTTCTCCATAGGGGGGATTGATGGGATCATTATGGGAAGTAGTGAACATGACACTGTGTAATGAAGTGATGGTTGGGCAACACATGAGAAGGTCTCCCACAACTCAGGGATTTAACCATCATATAGTCACAAAGACTATTCTCCTTTTCAAGATGTTCATGAAAGTGATGGCAAACTCACTGCAGGTTCTCTTGGATGAAACTTGATTGTCTTATTCTATTCCAGTCTGGGTTCAGGCCTGATTTCAGGGTGGAACCAGCCTTGGTGACTGTGATGGATGATATCTTTTGAAAAAGTTATGTAGAAGTATGGCTGTTTTTCTCCTTCACAATATCTCAGCAGTTTGTAATATCATTGACCACAATATCCTTTTAGACCATCTCCAACTGGGAGTTGATGACATGTTTTACTATATGATTTAACTCTGGGTGACTGTCCCTTTCCCCTCAGTCACAAGCCACTATTTTTCCCAAGTGTTCTTTGGTATGAAAATTATTGGGAACAGTCATAAGGAAATTTGGAGCAAAAGATTATCACCCAGCTCTGCTATGTAACATCCGAATCAGAGAAGGCAATACAAGCTATGAGGTAATTATGTAATGGATAAGGGCAGGTAGACTTAAGCTGGATTTGATAAACAGAGGTTTTCTAGTTTGTTTCCAGGGCTGGTTGTCAGTTTGTTTACCTCTTATGGATGGGAATGTTTGGATGGGATTTTGAGGACACAGGCTTGGAGTAATCTCTGTCACTGGAAGCCCAGGTATTCTCAATGGCCAAGATCATCTACACTCAATACACTTGGTGCTAGATACAGTTTTGCAACTGTGACTCATGCACTGTAGCCCCATATAAGTGGTTAGTTATGTTTTAAAGTGTCATTTTGAACTGTTTCTAAATTTAAACACTGCTGGGTTTCAGAGATGAGTAATGAAATTCCAGATCTTTAATGTGCAAAAAAGGTATGAGACATACACATACAGTTAGCAGTCGGTGCTTCATGGTCGCCACCTTCTGGAGAACAGAGTTATTGACTTCCATGTGCACAAGATCTTTTTGGACAGCGCTTCATGATGGCCACTTCTGGGGCGACTTGTGCACATGGAAGTCATTCAGTCTGTTTCTTTTGAAGGCTCTCCCAGATCTAAGATTGTGTGATTCTATGATTCTATCATGATTCTCAGAATTTCTTGGTAGTATCTGAAGGATTTCCGGTCCGGCAGACATCGCATCAAAGTGAGGTGGAGATATTGTGGTGCCAAGGCGTGGAAAGGAGATTAAGAGGAGGGGGAGGGCAAAGAGGCCAAGCCTCTGCCACCACCAGCCCAGCCCTGCCTTAGCTGCTACAAAAATCACCTTCAGTCCTAGTGGAGGGGACTGGACACCAACAGAAGTGACAGAGGGTTAGCAGAGGCAGCCTTGGAAAAAGACAGTGTCATTGTGGTTCCATGGTGCTAATGGGAGGTATGGGCTGGGGCTATTGATGAGAAATAAGATGGAGCAGAGGATTAGAGTGAGGAGAATGTGCCTCTGTTGCCACCTTCAATTTGGCCCTGCTGCAGCTGCTGCAAAAATTGCCTTCAGTCCTACAAGGTGGAGAGGCTTGGTTACAGCCTTGAAGCGAGGAAGAGGCATTGTGGTTTGAAGGTGGGAAAGGGAGATATGAGGTGGAGCTGTTGGTGAGAAAAGAGTCCTGGGGGTGTGTGGTTAAGATAGATGTGTTTTTTCCCATTATCAGGGATCATATCCTCCTAGGACATGAGGAGATTGAAGGCCGAACATAAATCTTTGAAGGACTTCTGTACTTTAGTTTTGTTTTACTTCTGGTGTCCTCATCTGCAGATCCAGCTGTTTACCTCCACTATTCTCATCTCCCTTCCTGAGCCATGTCCTTCATTTGGGAGAAGAGATGAAATGACAACCTGTGCATTGAAATCCTTCAGTTGCCTACTTAGAGCCTTTTGCCCTGTGACTTGCACTGTGTGTTCCTCAATCAGGACAGTCTGCTCTATTCTATCAAAGAAAACCTCATGATCATATGCTGAAGAGGAAATACACGGGCCTCAAGTTGCTGGACATTCTCTTCCAACAGTGCTACCAACATGCACTTTCTGTATGTATAGGTATTCACATCCATGGGCAAGAACACAAACAGCTCTCTCAGGTGACTGCAGCAGCTCCCCCACTATCCATAACCAGTAATATTAGGTAGATATTGAAACAGAACTCCAGGTTTGCCCTGCAAAATGCCCCCACAAAACACATATGGAAAACATCCCTATTGGCCTCACTTGTTTAGCCAAAATCTGTTCATCAAGCTCCAGCTGGAGCATTCCTGGTTATTCCCAGGATAAGTCCTCTCTAATCATGACTAATCTTAGATTGCTTGACTGTCACTGTAAAATGCCTGTTTAAATCCCCGATTTTCCCTGTATGATAAAGTCCCTAAGACTGACCCCAAGTGTTTTTCTGCTTGAAGTGAGAGTAAGATGGTAGCCATCCAGTATTCTGTGTGTAAAAGCTGATGGCAGTTCAGTTTTTCTTCCACCCCAGCTGTTTGCACTGTGTTGGAGGGCATCAGACTGGTTAGAGGACATAGGGCAGTTGTACACAATTTCTCTCTAGTTTTATGGAAATGTATATACAGTTGTGCCCTCCAACATCCCATGTCACCTCCCACATTTGTCACTGAAGTTGGCTGCCTTAGCTAATGCCCATCCCTCTTATTATCTCAAAGCCCCCCCCCCCCGCCGCCAAATGCACCCCACTTTCATTCCCTTGCAAAGGTTGTTAGAAAGCTTCAGGGATACACATTAAAAAGAGGAAGGTGTATTCTTTTCCTCCCTTCCTTTTTCACTGCCCTGAGATGTTGAGCAACAGCAAATCAGGCCACAAAACCCATGGATTCATGGGAGATTATATTCTCTGAAGAGATTCTGCCACTCTTTTGAAGGAGGCTAACCCCAAAATTAGTTTCTGAATCTTAACCCAGAGAATGCCATCAGCATCTCAAAGATAAAAAAAATCTCCCTCCCTCCCTCCCTCCCTCCCTTTTTCTTTTTCTTTTTCTTTTTTTGGCAACTATAGATCTAACTCTTATGATATCAAGTGTGATCTTATATAATATTACTTAGGTCACCAAAGCTATTGTCTCCAGCCTTACTAAGAAGACATACTAAAATGGCTGGCAGACAGTTAGTGACATTAATCAGGGCAGTGAAAGGGCAGCAATTGCAGGATTGATGTTCTTAAAAGCTATTTTACAGAAGGAACCTTAAAAATTGTTTTCCAGTAATATAATTAAACTGTTTGCTTTCACAACTAATAAAGAGAACAGCAGACACAGACAGCTATACATGCCGTGGGCTATTGAGCCTGTCAGGTCTCATCAGATAAGAAAAAGCTGGTTCCTGTGTGTATTCAAAATAGCGAACACTAAAGAAAATGTGGGAATTTGTAAAAAGCACTGACTCAGATCTGGTGGTTGTCATCTAGAGAGTGGTAAGTGTTTTGGTTGATGTCTCCAAAATAAAAAAATTCAGTTTCAGTATGTCAGGGAATTCTGGTATGTAAATATAGCATGCATAGAATACTTATTAGGTAATTCAGTGGCAATATTTGGCTCTCTGTTCATACTAAAAGAGAATGTTATTCAGATAAGAGTAGCCTAAAATTATATTTGAAAGATTGTTTTTGCTATGTGCCTTTGTTAACTCTGTCTGGACCAAAACATGCTGCAGAAATTTGAGCATTTGAGACCACTTTGACTGCCTTGGCTCAGTGCTAGGGAATCCTGGGAACTGTAGTTTATTGTTGCACCAGAGTTCTGTTACAGAGAAAGCTAAATGTCTCACGAAACTACAGTTCCCAGAATTCCCTAGCATTGAGCCAGGCCAGTTGAAATGGTGTTAAACTGGATTATTTCTGCAGCGTGTTTTGGCATTTTGACTTATAGAGACCCTGTCATAGGCTTTTCGTGCCAAGATTTATTCAGAGGAAGTTTGACATTGCCTTCGTGTGAGGCAGAGAGACTGTGACCTGCCCCAGGTCACCCAGCAGGTTGACATAACTTATTTGAAAATTTATCTAGTATTGCTCAGGTTGTTGAACTTATGGTTGATGAGTTCAAGCTGATTTGCTTATGACTTGAATGAAACAGACATTTGACTGGTAGTACCTACATTTGTTAATATGTGTCTCACACTAAAGTGGACTGAATCATCAGTATACTTGAAGAAGGCAGAATTTGCCAACCAGTCTTGCTCAAAATATTTGGGATGTCAAACTAAATGTAGGTATAAAGTCTGGTCAATCTGAAGCAAGAAAATAAAAACAAAAATATAAAACATTTGTTCAGGAGGTACCCAAAATTGCACTGAAGCATCAGGTCCAAAATCTTGCTACCACCTTGGTTTCATTAGATAAGATACCAAGTTTGGCTGTAGTCCAGTGTGGATCTGCACAGGGTATTAAATTATAGTACAGATGTGTTTGATTATAATGGTTCCTGAAGCACCTATGTTGGCTGTCCCCCAGTAACCCTGTTGCCTTGCCAAAATTTCCCTCTTTGCATCATTGCAGCACAGTTTCCTGCCAGCAGAGTACTGTGCAGAGTTACAGGAACTTCAGATAGACATTGCCTGAGCTGTTATCTTCCTCACATTGGGTCTTTTCACAAGGCACAATTATATCTTTTGATATCACTTTGATTGCCATGGGGTTTTTTGTGGGTTTTTTTGTTTTGTTTTGCTACAAAATGCTGGGATTTGTTGTTTGCTGGAATACTTAGAATACTCCACTTGCCAGTTCTAGTGCCTGTTTATTGAGAATTCTAAGAACTTTCCAAACTTAAAAAAAGGAAGAAGAATTCTGTAGAAAAAAGATACAGCTGCATCTGTGTGATGTGGATACAGCCATAGGTCCAAAACACACTGCAGAAATAATCCAGTTTGAGATCATTTTAACTGCCCTAGCTCAATGCTAGGGGATTCTGAGAACTGTAGTTTTCTAGGACATTTAGCCTTCTCTATCAGTGAGCTCTGGTGCCCCAAAAATTACAGTTCCCAGGATTCTGTAGCACTGAGCCAGAGCAGTTCAAGCAGTCTTAAACTTGATTATTTCTGCAATGTGTTTTGGACCAGAGTCTTAAAAAAGACTGAAAGTATAATAGAAATGGGAATGTCCACTCTTTTTCACTCTCATACATTTCCCCTTTGTGCATTGCAACCTTATTTTAAGAGCTATCCCCAAAGCATCAATTAAATGTTGGAATGTCAGTAAGAGTGGAGAGACATTGGGCTGCAAGACCTTTAGCCTTCTCTTTCCGATTGCTCTAGTGCCACAACAAACTACAGTTTCTAGAATCCTATAGCACTGAGACATGACACTTAAAGTGGTGTCAACCTGGGTTATTTTTAAACCACAGATGCAGCCAAAGATCCAAATAACTGAATAGGAACAGTGGTCAATAGGGGACAATTTTCAGCCCTGCATACTTGCTGTATGCCATACTAACCCATTTTTACCAGAAAATCAAGCTTCCAGCTGCTATTGCCAGGATTTTGAGGTCTCCAGGGCCACATCTGCATTCCACACTGAAGAAATATTGCAGTTTGACACTGCTTTAACTTTTATTTGATGTTGTTTTGATATAGTTTTAATGTATGCTTTTAAATGGTAAAAGTTGGGGCTTTCTAGATTGGCAGGAAAGTGTGACATGAAGTTGCCTTTTCCTTAATGCTTAGCAGCTGCACTGCAGCCTTTAGATGGAGCTGTGCTGTTCTGCAGATTTTTAAAAAGAAGCTGGGAAAACCAGCACCTTTTTAAAGGCGCTTCTTCTCTCCTAAAACGCAAAAAAAAAAAAAAGCGTTTTCATGGCACACTTTCCCTTTTTCTCATCTAAAGGCTAGACTTTCATGCAGCCATGAACACACTTCTTTTTGCCAATCTAGATCAGGCAGTTGATGTTTTAAGGGAAGGGTGTTTTAACTGATATTTTAAGGGGAAGGTGGGATTGGGGAGTATATGTAAGTTTTAACTTGTAAGCCGCCTCGATTGTCTTTGACAAAGAGGCGGGATATAAATAAAAGTTTTATTAATTATTTATGATTTATTTAAAGTTTTCATCCTATAGAATCCTGGAATTTGTAGTTTGTTGTGGCACCAGAGCTCTATGACAAAGATGCTTAACTATTGCACAAAACTACAAATCCCAGTATGCCATAGCATTGTGCCATGGCAGTTGAAATGGTGTCAAACTCCATTATTTCTTCAATGCAAATGGAGCCCAGGAGTGCCAATTGACCTTTGGGGGGGGGGGTGTTTTTAACCCTATATTTGGGAGTGGAATTCAGAGATTCCAGGAAAGATACCTGTCTTTGACCACAAAAATATCTTTGGAGGCCACTTGCAGCCTGTAGGCTGCATTCTTCCAATCTGTGCTGCTTTGTTTGGTAGATAGATTGTACAGGGAAGTGACTACCTCTTAGGGCTTTATCACACTGGGAAAATCAGGAGTTTAAAAAGTGATTATCCCGTGAAAAGCACAAAACTTAGTCTAGGTATTTAACGTTGTTTTCCTGCATGTATGCCAATCCAAATTCCTTGAGATGCAAACACATTAACGACCATCCAATATGGTCTGAGTGCAGTTTAGCATTCTGTTGTGGTTTAACTATTCTCCAAATCTCTCTCCCCTTCCAAGATTGGTGTGCTTTAACAGATTAAAACTTGAAGCTGCAATCAAATCACTACCTGTTTTAATACAAACCTGTTATAATAATAATAATAATAATAAATTTTATTTGTATACCGCCCTTCCTGTGATCAGGGCGTTGTACAGCATAAGAATAAACAATATAAAACAGTAAAAATTATTAAAACATTAAAACAATATTAAAACAATGTAACAATTGCAGTAGCAGTATGTCAGGGTATGGAGCCAATATGGGAAGGGGAATCACATGTGGGAAAATGTCAGGGGTATGCATGATCGAACAAGTATGTTTTTAAACCCCTTTTAAATACACTGAGGGAGGCGGCCAAACGGAGCTCGGTGGGCAGGGAGTTCCAGAGGCTAGGGGCCGAGATGGAAAAGGCTCTCTTAGAAGTTGTTGATAGTTTAGCCTCTGGAACTCTGAGTAGCTGTTGCCCCATGGATCTAAGTGTGCGGGGCGGATTGTGTGGGGAGAGGCGGTCCATTAGGTACTCTGGGCCCAGGCCATTTAGGGCTTTATAGGTAATGACCAGCACTTTGTACTGAGCCCGGAAGCGAATAGGCAGCCAATGAAGGTCTTTCAATATAGGTGTTATATGGGCGGTCCTGGGAGCACCAGTGATCACCCGAGCTGCCATGTTTTGCACTAATTGTAGCTTCCGAGTATGATAAAAAGGCTGCCCCATGTAGAGCGCATTGCAGAAATCCAACCGAGAGGTTACGAGAGCATGTACTACTGTTTCAAGGTCCCTCCGGTCCAGGTAGGGACGCAGCTGGCGTATCAGCCGAAGCTGAAAACAGGTGCTCCTGACCGTCGCATCCACCTGGGAAGTAAGATGGAGCGACAAATCAAGGAGCACCCCCAGACTGCGTACAGTGTCCTTCATGGGGAGCGTGACCCCGTTCAGGACTGGTGGAACCACCTCCAACCCTGGGCCGGGGGAACCTATAACGAGTACTTCCGTTTTCTCTGGATTCAGGCTGAGTCTGTTTTCCCTCATCCAGTCACAAGAGGAGAGATGCCATCCCTGGTCACTGCATCAGTCGGAGACATAGAGAAGACTATTTGGGTGTCATCAGCGTACTGATAACCCCGCGCACCATGCCTCCGGATGATCTCTCCCAGCGGTTTCATGTAGATGTTAAAAAGCATGGGGGACAGAATGGCTCCTTGAGGGACCCCAGAGGTGAGGGCCCTCTTATCGGAGCAGACGTCCCCCAGCTGCACCATCTGGAACCTCCCAGAGAGGTAGGACCGGAACCACTGGAGCGCAGTGCCCCCGATTCCCACCTCTGCCAGGCGCTCCAGAAGGATACCATGGTCGATGGTATCAAAAGCCGCTGAGATGTCCAAGAGCACCAACAGGGACACGCTACCCCTGTCGATGCCCTGTTATGATACAGACCTGATACAACATGATATTAATTCCCAGAGGAATCTTGCCAGAGCTACCAGCTTAAAATCAGTTGGGGTTTTTTTTAAGCTGGAAAGAAAAATTCAACATGATGGTATGAGTTCTAATACAGGTACTTGTATGGATGGATCCCTAGACACCATAATTGGTCAAGTCAGCTAAGGTTGTGGAAAAAAGGTCAATATGGTACTTCTACTGGTGTCAAGGTAAACCTCTGCTGCATGGTATCAGCCCTATTCTCACCTGGTTTATAAAGTGTATGAAAAATTGAATGGAAACGAATGATCTGCCTCATACATTTTATTCATATCCTGGCCACAAGACAGGAAATCACTGTATAGCTTAGATACAATGCTTTGTTCTTCATGCTTTGTTGAAAGCACTCAAGGCCCTTGTAATCCCTATGCCACATAATGTATCCCTCAGCTATCTAGCATCTAGTGAACACCTTTCTGGATTACACACTCATTTACTATTCCTGTTCTACAATTGATTTTTCAAAGAAGCCTTCTTTCCAATAGCCATCTAACAACAATTGGCAATATCTTGTATGGCCATTAATCACCACCCATCTATGTTGGCACTTAAACAAACTTCCTTAGGAGAAACAGTCCCCAGACTTACCTGGGTTTCCATGTCTGGCCTTCCTTGAGTAGTGGAGTGAAAACAGGCCTCCAACTTCCTTCTAGCATTGGTATCTACTTTTCTAGGAGCCCTTGCACTTTCAATGCTCTCTTCTGGCAAGAAAGCCAACCAATCAGGGTCTAAAACTGTGTAGACCTCAATCCACAAGTCTTTTGTCGGGGTGTCAAAAGGAATATAAAGACATTTTCCAGGTACACTCCTAATTGAGGCTTCCATATTTTCCTGGAGCACATCAGAGAAGGGGCTGCAGAGCAGACAACCAGCAAATGAGTGATGTTGGCAAGTGAGTGAAGCAGCAGCAGCGGAGTAGAACAGCAAGCAGGAAATAAGGATGAGCAAAGCAGCGAGGCAGTATGGGCTTCTCTCTCCTTGCCATGTATAGCTCCCATTGGTTGCAACAGCGTTATTTTTTTAAACAGCCCTTTTAAAAGCTACAAAAAATATAAAATCACTCCCCATACACATGCATCTTTCATCACAGGCCCAATTATAAGCTGCATGTGGAGACAATGCAGGAGCAGAGGCAAGTTCTGATCCTATTTGCCCTGGCCTCTCAGTAGCCTTCTTTGGCAGCAAGAAAAGAACCTGAAAGCAAATCAGTGTTGGGGTAGGGTGAAGGACCAAGCATGCTAGTTCTGGAAACATCCATTCTCCTGGCACCTGGGTCAAAATTAAGCAAATTGAGCTGCAAGGAAGCCCATAATGATGCTTTAACCATTCCAATCTATCTGTTTAGGTGGAATTATTGGTGTGTGTTTTTGTGGTGACAAAGTTCTTTCATTAACTACAACGATTAGCCTCTCCTCTTTTAACAACTGATTCCAGAGGATCAGATCTCACTGGGGTGGTGTTTGCATGGACTAGAACACTCCCAGGAACAGCTTGGAGTATTCAGGTACTGGAACTGCTCCAATGTCCCACTCATTATATAGGGCCCTCCATTGTAACACTCAGTGGCTGTTCGCATATGCATCCAGCTGTGCCACCTGGCATGGCAACCTCCATGGCAAGTTCCTCCCTCTGAGGTCAGAATGATGCCCAAGATTGATAATGTAGCTGGGCACCTCATTCTGACCTCAGAGGGAGTGACTCGCCACTGTAGAAGTCAGCTGGACACACATGCAAACAGCCATCCAGCATTGCAATGGAAGGCTCTAGATCGTCTGGGAAGATCCAGAGCAAAAGGTGAGTTACCATTATAAGGGGAATATACTTAAGTATTGGGTTCAGTATTTAACTGGCCAGACATCGTCCAGACTGTTATCACTGGAACTGGGGTTTAGGCTGTGTGAAATCCACACCTGCTGAGAGGATGTGGAGAGGACTCCCTCATTGGCTTGTACAGACACTGCCTGGTAGAACACTAAGTTTGTATATAGTAGGCCAATGGTTTGTGTCCCCTATTTTTGTCACCCTGCTTTAATTTTAAAGGTCCTGTCCCTTTATAGGGACTCTGGTTGTGAGATAAGAAAATGGAAAGACAAAAACATCAGTGCTCTGAAAAAAACCCAATCTTGGGTGGTATAGGCATATCTTGCTCCAGCCAGGAATCCTGTCAAAGTTCAGCCCTGGAAGAAGTCAGTGGCTAACAATTCAAGATCAGCAGAACTGTCTAGTGAAGGAGTAGTGCAGTGCCTCTCTCACACATTAAGGTGATTGTAGAGCGAATGGAGCAGCTGGAGTTCACTTCAGTTAGGGTCTACAGACAGCAGTACAGCAGCAATGCCACCCTCACAGGAATGTGATGTCAAAGAATCATAAGCTAATCATAAGCTAGTCCGGCTGGGGAAGAGAAGGGCAAAGACTGGAGACCCTCCAAGTAACTGACCACAACTCAGGTAGTCCTGAGACAGTTTTGTTGGATGAGCAAGAGATGAACAGGAAGAGAAAAGGAGGAAATCAATGCAAGCATGAGAAGGTGGTGAGGAAAAGAAATGAAGTGGGACAGCACTGGGACTCCCAATTGTCCCCAAAGGTGGGTTACTGAGGGTATGTAGCATACATTCTGGGATTGCATTGGGCCTTGAATGGAAGGGCAAAGCATGACTGTTCAGGCATGAGTATCAAATCATAAATCCCAAAGAGGTGAACATCAGAAGAAAGGATGATGACTTAAACAAGTTTAGGTCAATCATTTAAACTGACATAGAAGCTTTGTTTTGGAAAATACATATATGCTTTCAGGTAAGAATGGCTGCACAAATCTGCAATGTTTTTATTTCACGTTGAGCATCAAAATGGCAATGTTCAGCTGGTGCATATCAGATGGCCATTCTTACTTAATATATCAAGGGAAACAAGTGTGTGCCCCCTTTTGTAAATTGCCATACAGATAAACGTTGTAGAGGATGTCTACCCATACAGCACACAAGAATCCATTGGAATACAACCTACCACAGATATCCATCACAGTGTTATCATTATAACGATTCTCCTTTATTATCATTCTTCAGTTTGAAAAAGGAGCCAGGAGTCACAAGTAACGCTAATTGGCACATTTGCTTTATTTATTTATTTATTTAAAACAAACGGGGGTTGTATTCTCATTCTGTGTTTTTCTTTTTCTTTTTTTCTTTTTTCCTTCTTTTCTGCTTGGTTTGTCTTGTCTCCTATAGTTCATTCCATCATCACATTGAAAAAGGGAGAAAAGAAAAAATGTTTGTTCTTTTTTTTTCTTAACTCACTCAATAGGTTTTGGACTCCTCAGATGAACGCAACATTGCACACACACTTGGAACAGAGAGAAAGGAAGTGGGGGGAAGCAAGAGAAAGAGAGAGAAAGAGCGCACTCATGGTGGGCAGACAAACACACGCACGCGCAGATCAAACAATTCTGATACAGTGCAAGAATTTTCCCAAAATGATTGGATCATCATTACCAAAAAACTCGCCATAACAACACCAAGAAACAAAATGTTTAAGCCACACTGTTTGACTGGGATTTTTCCTGCTTTTTTTTCTTTAAATGTTTGCCACACAGAGAGAAAAAGGGTTAAGTGGGCGGTAGAAGGGACAAGGAGGACAGACAGACTCACAGGTGTGAGTAGGAGAGGGATCAGATTGGAACAAGGAAGGCAGGAAAAATATGGGAAAGTGGGGGGAGGGCAGGGTAACAGGGAGTCATTTCTTAATGTTCAGGCATTTTCTTGGTCCGCCTTGCTCTCGTTGTCTTTCACTTCTTCCTGCTGGGCACTTTCAGAAGGTTTGGTTTCTTCTACAGTATCTAGGAAGTACAAACACAGAACTGTAAAGAAGTGTGTGACTTAAGGGTAATGTCTCTAGTTATAAAGAAACTGGGATAGACACATTCCCTGTAAAGTGCAAAACTCTTGAGCCAGGCCAATGTTTTAAACTTTCCACCTTTTGACTGTGACTCCCAGAAATACAAGCTCCATGCCTCATCTGCCACTTTGCCCTTTCTAGGTACATTTACAGGTGAAATCAGGGTTCTAATAGAAATTGAGAGCCAGTATGGCATTGTGATTTGTGCATTGAATTGTGTCTCTGCAGACCAGGATTTGATTCCCAGTTCAGCCATAGAAACCCACTGAGTGACTTTGGGCAAGTCAAACTCTCCTAGCCTTAGGCGAAGGCAATGGCAAACTAGATTTGTTCAATCTTGCCAAGAAATTTCAGTCAGTGAACACGACAGGGTCACTGTAAGTCATAAACAACTTGAAGGCATACAATAAGAAACAACGATAGAAACAGATGATTTTGAGGATGAACTGGGAGTGATAGTTATAGTGAATTGATTATACTAACTGAAATTAGAGTTCAGGGTATAGGAAACATAGCAGAGAGGAGTGAATATACAAGGCATTTGCGATATAATACATTGATTAATTGATTAAGTAGTATTTGAGCTATCTTGAAGCAGGAAAAAAAGAATGTAAGCAATTGGGTATAAAATGAAAAGGGATTGTGTTAACTAGTCAGAATAACACAAATGTATGAGATTAAACTGGGAAAAGGTCAAGGTTCCCTACACAATTGTTGTTGTCGGATACCTTCAACTCATAGGCAGACCTATCATTGGGTTTTCTTGGCAAAGTTTGTTCAGAGGACAAGCAGAGGACAGAGGCTTGTTCAGAGGTCTTTGCCTTCATTTGAGACTGAGAGAGTGGGTTTCCATGGCTGAGAAGACATTTGAGCCCTGATTCTCTAGTGTCGTGGTCAAACCAACACTCAAACTACTACACCACACTGGCCCTCTACCTGAATGAAAAGAGCATTTCTTGTACTGATTCACTTTACAGTTCTGCTAATATACCTTACGCCATGGCATGCAGAATTCATTTTGTTCCATTGACTTCGGAATTTTAATCAAATTGATTCCTTGCATTGTAGTTTAAAATATATAGATTTTCTGTATTGTGGGCAAATATCCTTGAGTATTTATAGAAGTGGCAAATGGCCTATGGGGGCTGCTTCCATACTGTAGAATTAATGCAATTGGACACCACTTTAACTGTCATGACTCCATCCTATGAAATCCTTGGATTTGTAGTTTGTTGAGGCATCAGTGCTCTCTGACAGAGAAGGCTAAATATCTCACAAAACCACAAATCCCAGAATTCCTTAGCATTGAGCCATGGTAGTTAAAGCGGTATCAAACTGCATTAATTCTGCAATGTAGATGCACCCTGGGTCGCCTCTGTTTCAAATGGCAGCATGCTCTGAGCTTCCCAGGAGCACCTGTTTTGCCACTGTTGGATACTGGATGCTGGAGAAGATAAACTCTTGATTTGTCCCAGGAAGGTTCTTCTTATAGTTTTCTGGTTTAATTTGTTGTTGTTATTGTTGTGTGCCTTCAAGTTGTTTTCAACTTATGATGACCCTAAGGCAACCCTAACATGGGGCTTTCTTGGCAAAATGTGTTCAGAGGGGGTTTGCCATTGTCTTCCCCTCAGGCCGAGAGTATGTGGCTTGACCAAGGTTTCACAGTCAAGTGGGGAATTGAACCCTGGTCTCCAGAGTCATAGTCCAACACTCAAACCACTACGCAATGCTGGCTCTCTTCTTAGTGTTTCCCAAAAGTGTGACTTGTGGTAGAACTACAAATGCATTATAAAAGAGGTATTGATCCTAAGATGTGTCTTCTCAAAGGAGCAAAGTAATCTACATTTCAGTGCCTGCTTCTGTCTCCCTTTCCCATTTCCAGTTTCAGCTTGCTGTATATTGTTGCTATGTTCTTGTGGAATTATCAAATCATGGAACAACAGAACTAAAATTTAAAATATATTTGACCCTCTAGAGTAAATCAGCTCTGGTGCTGGCAGACTCCTAGCCACCAGTGCTCTCCTTTCATCAGAGAAGCACTTGATGTTCTTCTCCATGGTAATTCAGAGGAAGAGACCTAGGTGCAGTTTCTTAAAAATATTTGCCTATTAGCACACTCTGTATTTTGTACAAAGGGCATGGATGTTGTACAGGAACATACAGCAGTAAATACATGACAGTTATGAATAAATGCAGCATTGGTTGCTATCAAACAAAGCCAAGCAGAAGGAGCAGTATTTCCAAGGTAGGGCAGTATTCCCATATGTCTTCACTTACACTATGTGTTAATGGCTTGTAGGCTGTGCTCCAAGTTCTTCTACTGCCCTACATTGGTGAAATTAGGTTGAGTGGGTTTCCGGGTAAAATGCAGTCTCTTGGGACCTGCCAAGCTCTCTTTGACTTGTCAGAATTAATTAAATTTGAGCAGACAACAGCATATTGCTACAGATCTCTTTCTCTCTCTTTTCAATCTCTCTCGCCTTCTATTTCTCTCCCCTCTTCCCACATTCCCTATCTTTGTATGGCTGATGACTTTTGGTTTTGAGTTTGTGGGGGGGGGGGATCTTTAAATGACCAATCACAGTGACAGTAGAAATAAATTATATCAATACTATGGACCCCTTACAATAACAAGAGATTTGTCCCTCAGGGTTTTCATATTTACTGCTGACACAGCTCATTCAGCATTCCCTTGATAGTCTGCATCAACCATTTGATTGACTTGTATCCACCTTGATCTTCACTCTGACCATTAAGAAAGTACAGTCATCCCTTCATATCCACAAATTTTTTATCCATTGATTCAGCTATCTACAACTTGGAAATAGTCAAAAAATATATACATTCCAAAAAGCAAACCTTGATTTTTCCATTCTGTATAAAGGACACCATTTTACTAGGCCATTGTATTTAATGGGACTTGAGCTTTCACAGATTTTGGTATCCAAGGGGGATAGCCACTGTAGAACATTGCCTTTATCCTTGTATCTAAGTCATGGTGACCTGAAGGCATGTTGACTTCACTTTCCTGTAAATTCATTTGGAATCAAGGTGGAACTTTGTTCATGGAAAATCTATAGGCTGGATATAGATTCCACTGCCTTTTGTGAGGTGAGTATTTATTTAAAAGTTGACTTGTCTTTTGGCTGGGACTTATAATGATAAAGTTTTGTTGGAGAGAAATTTGCCAGCCACTTGCTCTGAAATAAGATTCATTCTGAATATGTATATACACACATACACACACATAGACCCCAAGACTCCAAACTGTAGTGCAGAAAGTTTTGCAGTTCCTAACACACGTTAAAGCATGATGTTCAATAAAAGAACAGGCACTAAAACAACAGCAACCACACATGGAGAACAATGCCAACATACACATCTGCCAAAAGCTTTCTAACAAAGAAAGGTTCTATCAGCCTTCTTAAAATAGTTCCATGAAATACTGAAACGCATGAACATAGACTAGAAATAGAGAAGACCAGAAACATTCTAACTTCTGAATAACAGTAATATCTTGACCACTGCTTTTAAAGAAGAGCAGGAGGAACACCAAGTCAAGGTAGGGTTGCCAGTTCAGGATTGTCCCAGACCCTAAAGTTTCTGGGCCAAAATCTACCGGTAAGATCTAGGGAGAGCCACTGTTGATGTCATTAGGCATTATGCACTAAGTACAAACCACAGTTGCTCATTCAACTGCTTTGTGGAAATTAAAGCAAAAATCTCAAAATTAAATTAGGGGATTGAGCTTTGTCACCTGCTTAGGAATAAGGAATTTAGCCTACATGCTTCCAGCCAGAAGGTGGATGGAAAGCAGAGTGGAAGGTGAGTTCTGGTGCTTCAACAGCTGGTAGGAAAGGAGGAAGAAAAGTAAATAGATAGATCCCCCTGGATAGTCTATTGCAGCACTGAATCAATTAAGCCCTGCAAACTCTTGCAAGGTGTTGCTCTGCTAGTTGAACTGGAGATTTACACACAGTCCTTTTCTCTTGTCCAGAGATAACTCCCCCAAATCTTGAGAATTTGCACCATCATCTCCTGCCCAGATATGATCTGTGAAGCTTAGAGATAAGGGGCCAGACCCTGAGATCTGACATCCTTAAGTCAGGGTGATGGTGGGAAATATATGGGAGAAGCCTACCTCCAACTATCCTATTTTCATTCTTTAACCCTGTTTGTGCCTATTCGTAATTTTGTTGCATTATGAGGTGAGAAAAAGTCTCTAACAAGAAATAAAATATTTTCCCAGATTATTGAGTATCTTACAGATAGGATAGACTAAAAGTCAACATTAGAGCACATGATGGCCTAGATTTAGCCCAGCACTTCAAGTTAAAAGAAACCAAACAACATTGAACAGCACACAACTACCCTGGTGCATATTATGTTAACTACAGAACAGCAGAGATCTTTGCCAAGGTTTGTGATTGCTGTCAATATGTTAGTATTTGGGGCTGCATCTACACGGGAGAAATAATCAGGTTTGACACCACTTAACTGCCATGGTTCAATGTTATGGAATACTGGGAAGTGTATTTTGTTGCGGCACCAGAGCTGAGTTCTGGTGCTGCAACAAACTACACTTCCCAGAATTCCATAGCACTGAGCCATAGCAGAGAAAGTGGTGTCAATGTGCAGATGCAGCATTGGTATATAGGATTAGGTTAAAGGGGCTACTATCCTAATTCTAATACCCCATTTTATATTTTGGATGGCCTGTAGATTTTTTTTTACAGTCCTGAGTATTTTACCTTTATAAAAAAAGTATTGAGAGTTTATCATTGCAGAAACATGCTTCAAACCATGATGAGCACATAAAAAGAAGATCAAGCTGATCCTGGCTATGAAGGGATGAATTAGGATGCCATTTTGATGATTTTCCAAAACCAACCATCCTTTTGGCTTCTCATTCCAAAAACTGCCTCATTCAGCAGTGATAACATTAAATTTGGCTCTTGGTCTCAGACCTGATACCTGCAGAGCCCATCCCAACTGGCCATTATGTAACACTGATATTTGAATTTGCTATGTCTCTCTTCATTTTCAATCCTTTTGTAACATGTCTCCATGGCTGGGAGTCATTCTTTTAAAAATATAAACCACTCAAATGCTTTGGCAGAAAACCTGTATGTATACAATAGGTAAAATCTTCCAAATAAAGAAACAAAACCCATAGGCGACACTTTCAATAATGCAGTTGAATTGCTGTAGAATAAAGGTATTGTACTGGACTAATTGCACTCCAGGTGTGAAACATCCTATGATTTATCCTGACTGTATGTATCAAAATCTGTGTACCAAAAAAGGAGGTTTCTCTCCCACTTGCAAAATGACCGTACCCTTAACAATTATTCTCCAGTGTTTTCCTCAATTTTCCTCAGTCTAATGAAATATTGAATATAGAGTCATAGAATTGCAGACTCATAGAGCTGGAAGACACCACGATAGTCATTCAGTCCAATCCCCCACCATGCAGGAATACACAATTGAAGCACCCCCAACAGATAGCCATCCAGCCTCTGTTTTAAAACCTCCAAAGAAGGAAACTCCATGACACTTCCAGGTACTGTGTTCCACTAGTGAGCAGCTTTTACCATAAGGCACTGCTTCCTAACATTGAGGTGGAATATCTTTTTCTATAGTTTGAATCCATTGCTCCATGTGCTAGTCCCGGGAGCAGCAGAAAAGAAACTGGCTCCACCTTCAGTAATTAAACATTGGTATCATGTCACTTCTTAACCTTCTCTTCTCCAGACTAAACATACTCAGCTCTGCAAGTCTCTCCTCATAGGGCATTGTTTTCAGAACTTTCATCATTTTGGTCACCCTTCTCTGGAGACACTCCAGCTTCTCAACATCCTTTTTGAATTGTGGTGCCCAGAACTTGACACAACATTGCAGTTGAGGTCTCACCAAAGCAGATTAGAGTGGTACTATTACTTCCCTAGACCTAGACACTATACTTCTATTGATGTAGCTTTTTAAATTGGCGCATCACACTGTTGACTCATGTTCAACTTGAGGTCTATGAAGACTCTGAGATACCTTTCACACGTATTGTTGTCAAGTCAGGTGTCCTCCATCTTCTACCTGTGAATTTCACTACGCTGCCTAAGTGTAGTACTGTGGACCCTTCCCTTATGCGGGGGATCTGTTCTGCACCCCCTGTGTAAGAGAAAAAGTGCATATGCTCACGCTCCATTGAAAGTAATGGGGTGCTAGCCTGTGGCGTGGTGCGGTGCATGCGCCGTGAGCCTGCACGCCATTGTTTCCCCCCTGTGTGGCTTCCATGTAGGATGGAAACTGAATATGGCGGACCCACATACGGCGCAAGTGCACTGTACCTTACAATTCCTGTTGAAATGCATTTTGTTAGTTTTGGCCCAGCTTTCTAATCTGTTAAGGCCATTGTGAATGCTGACCCTATCCTTTGGGGTATTATCTAGCCCTCTTAATTTGGAGTAACCTGCAAATTTGATAAGTATGCCCTCTCTATGAGGGCAAGGGAGCTCTTTGTGTCATCCTAAGAGATGCTTGCCGTTTCCTGACCCAATTAAATGGTCTCCAAATCCATCAAAGTAACCAGCTCCCTGCTTCTTTAATCTGGATCAAGGGGGGCTGTATTTGGGATTCTTTTTGCTGCCACCACCCCTTTCCTTTAAGGAATGGAGAATCCATCATGTGTCATGGGTGCCTGGGTGTACACATGTGCGTGTAGTAAATGGAAAGGAAGTGGGAGGTGATGTGGGGCTTCCTCCTCCTTTTAATGTAAAGGTTGTGCAGGGAAATGAGAATCAGGGCTCTCTGTTGCAAGGCATCCCTCACAGTGTCTAGACACCAGCTGCCTGGTTGCCATGGAAACCTTCCAACTTTGGCTGATGGGCAAAAAGCTCTAATGTCTCTCCTGAGAAATCATTCAAGAGGGTGGGAGGGAAGGAAGGAAGGAGAGAGAATGGAGGGAGGGAGTAAGGGGAGAGTTGCTCTTTGTGAATGTAATGCCTTACCCTGTTAGATCTACATTCACTTTGCAGGAACAGGGAAAAGCCAGGCTTCCTCATTTCTCTTCGGAGCCCCCTCCTTCACATAGAAACGATGCTGGCAGTTGTGCAAAATGTCTGGGATACACCCCGCTGCTCTTTTTTCCACCCCTCCCTGCTCTGCTGCCATCACCACATTCTCTTTACCTCTCGGAGTGCTCTTTCAGAACATCAGACCTTCTTCCATCAGCCTAGACACCTTAATTGTACCAAAAGAAATACCCCAGGGAGGAGGAGATGGCAGACAGACTGTCAGGTGCATTTAGTGCTATTCAGAGGGAATTCTCTACCTGATGAGCACCAGTCTCGCCCTCACCATTTGCAGAAAAATAACACTCCACTGACAGGAGCTCTGTTGTCTTGAAAACATATTTTGTCGGTGCACTCAGTAGACTGAAGGCAGATAAGTGAGAGCATGCAAATATAATGAGATGGAGGAGGCAGTGGACCATGGAAAAAGGCTTTGGCTGAAATATGACGGTTAATCCCAACTAGAAAAGGCCCACTGAATCAATGGAGCATATGTAAAAGTGTTGACTTATGAAGTTGCCATTGATTCCAGGAGTCTATGCTAGTTAGGTTTAGCCTTTGGTTTTAAGTCACTGTATATCGGGTACCTAAGATTCACCTTAGGGCTGCCATTAAGTCAGAAATGACTCGAAGGCACACTATAACAAACAGCAAAATATAATGAGTGACTCTCATACAGAAGAAGTAGAGCAGTGTGGTGTTGTGGTTGAACTAGGACTCTAGGAGACTAGGATCTCTATGCTTGCTTAGCCATTGGAAATGCCCTGCATGTTTGTGGGCGAGTCATGGACCCTCAGCCTCAGAGGAAGGCAATGGGAATGCCCTCTGAAAAAATATTTCCAAGAAAATCCTATAAAAGAGTTAGCATAATGGAGTTGACTTGAAGCTATGTAACAACCACCATTTATACAGGGCTCTAGACTGAAGATCAAGACCAAACATACAGGTGTAGCCAACTCCCAGTCTATGGTTCCCTATTTGGCTCTCCAACCTCTCTTCCCTGCTCCCATTCTCTTCATCCTGGCACCTTCTTTTCATTTCTTATCAATCATATGAGCAGCACCAGCAGAGATGGAGGGGAGAAATTCCCTCAAAGAAGGAATGGGGACTTTTTGGGAATGGCTAGTGTCCCGGTTTAGTCATCTTCCAACTTACTCAGGAGTTTATCAGATGGAATTTCTCTTTATTTCAAATGGAGCCAATTCGAATTCATGTGAATTCACTAGTTTAGCGAATTTACGTGAATTCCAATTGCATTCAGAATGTGTTCAGAATAACTTCCCATTACCCGAAAATGACTGCCCATTGCCCGAAATTGCATGAGATGCTTTAATACGCAATAACATAAAACCCATGATTGCATTCGGAATGACTTTCCTTTTGCCCGAAATTGCATGAGATACTTTAATACACAATAACGTGAAACCCCATGATTGTGTTCGGATTGCCATTAGATTATACTTCCAATTTCCGTCGTCTGATAAACTCCTTACTTATTTTAAAGATTTAAAGGGTTAAGCTCATTCTTCCAAAGGTGACATGAAATAAAGCCTTAATTTACAGATCAGGCCTGCACAACATATGGCCCACATAGATGTGGAACGACTTCAAGGTTCCTCCATTGTTTGGCCTCCTCCTGAAGAGAGGGCCATGTGAAGGAGAAAGGGCCAGGCAGAGGAGGATAAAATTAATATTATTAATATTAATTATTATTAATAATTAATAAACTAATGTTTAATTAAAACCTATTTGCAGCCTGAAGAAGTTTAACCTATTTAAATTTTGGCCTCTACTTACTGTCAAGTTGTGCAGGTCTGTTATAATGGTAAAAAAGAGAGATCAAAATTAAGAAATAAAATCCAGCAGTGCTATGTACAGAAGCTCCAACAGCTCCTAATTCAATTACAAGCTAATATAAACAGATGAGTAAACCAGTAAAGGGGTGAGAGCCCACTTGGAGGACTGTAATGATGGAACTTGGCAAACACCAGATAGAACAGAAGCCCATGTGTGGAGAAAAACTACCAAAAAGGCTATATCCCACCAGCCTTGCTACTTATACAGAAAAGGCATGCAAATAAGACCTCTCGTGCTGATTTCAGAGTGTGAACAGACTGATAGAGATGATGGGAATTGTTTTGTTTAATCCAGTAAATCTAACTGTTAATTAAGGCTCTACATATTTGGAAACTTTAAAAAAAATCAGCACTGAGGTCTCTTTTTTTAATGAAGGCAGGGCTCAATAAAGCATATTTACTTTATCATCTAGTTAAGCCACCAGCCACAACGAGTGCAATCTGAAGTGTATCATTGCTTATGGTGTGATAAAATGGTGTGATAAAATGAACTTGTTTTTTTTACTAATTAGCACAATGTATACATTATATCTTGTTTTGAGGACAGAAAATATTGTCCTTTGGGCATCATGTCAGCATTCCATACCCTCCAGCGTTTCAGAAATGAAAATTGGAACACATTTAGCCAAGCAATATCAGAGTGTGGCTAAGATGGCAAACATTATTAAAGAGGATGAACACAAGCTAGGGGGAAAGGCATGAGTTTTCTTTTGCCTGAGCCTATTGGGAAGAGCAAGATTCTGTCCTTTCCTCTCCTCTCCCACTCTTGGGTTAATGGAGTATAAACCACCTTTGCACTTTGAATTCAGTTTGCAGTAACTGATGCAAGTAGAGGGCAAAAGGAGAAAGTGGGAGAAAAGCATTTTTAAAGCAACTGAAAAACTGGGATGCAAGAGGATTAACTGGGACTGTCCTTGCCTAAATGGAACACTTTAAGGGCATGGTATTCTCTCCACAAACCCCCAAAAAAGAAAGGATGACCAACACTGTTCTGAATTCTGAAGAAATTAAGGAAGAAGAAAAATGATGCAAAACAATATTTATCGGGGGGGGGGGTACTCTTCTTCTGGATAATACCTAAAAAGAACTAGTTTCATTCACCAATCATCTAGTTTTAAGTCAGAATGTTCTCATCTTGTAGTGAATATAGTCATGTGAGAAGTTTCTTGTCTTGGATACACCCATACGCAACAGTATAAGAAATGTCACAAAGATTATTTTAATGCTGGCTCAAAATAAACTACATTAACAATCAGAACAGCACTTCTGTCCTTTGTGCTTTGATGTAGACAAGCTGACAGGATTAGGGACATGTAATGACCTGTTCCTCAGAGAGAGACACCTGCATGGTATTCCTGGCAAGTATAAATTGTGATTTTACCACAGCCACAGCTGGGGACTGTATTTCACAGCTTGACTATGTAGGCTTGGATATATTTCCAGCTGGGGGCTGACATCTGGCAGTTAGCAAGAAGATGTTGCTTGTACAAGGGTTTGAAAAAAATTATTACTCCTTCTGGTTGTTTCACCATCCCCCATCCCACCTTAACCCTTTGGAAGTTCCAAAATCATATCCATCCTAGCCCAAATCTTTTCATTCTTCTTTCATACTTCTGCTAAAACGACTACATGAAGTGCTTTCTTACTTTTGTTTATCTTTTAAAACAGTAATACCATAGTTAAGTGACTCATTCCAGGCAGTGTAGTGTATATATCATAGAATCATAGAATCATAGAAATTTAGAGTTGGAAGAGACCACAAGGGCCATCCAGTCCAACCCCCTGCCATGCAGTAACTCCAATCGAAGCATCCCAGACAGATGGCCATCCAGCCTCTGCTTAAAAACCTCCAAGGAAGTAGACTCCACCACCCTCCGAGGGAGAGTGTTCCACTGTCGAACAGCCCTTACTGTCAGAAGGTTCTTCCTAATGTTGAGATGGAATCTTTTTTCCTGCAGTTTGCATCCATTGTTCCGAGTCCTGTTCTCTGGAGCAGCAGAAAACAAGCTTGCTCCCTCCTCAATGTGACATCCCTTCAAGTATTTAAACAGGGCTATCATATCACCTAACTTTCTCTTCTCCAGACTAAACATCCCCAGTTCCCTAATGCGTTCTTCATAAGGCAAGGTTTCCAGACCTTTCACTATTTTAGTCGCCCTCCTTTGGACACCCTCCACATCCTTTTTGAATTGTTTCTCCACATCCTTTTTGAATTGTGGTGCCCAGAACTGGACACAGTATTCCAGGTGGGGCCTGACCAAAGCAGAATAGAGTGGCACTATTACTTCCCTTGATCTAGACACTATACTTCTATTGATGGAACCTAAAATTGCATTGGCCTTTTTAGCTGCTGCATCACACTGTTGACTCATGTTCAACTTGTGGTCTACTTGGACTCCTGGATCCCTTTCACATGTGGTCTCATTGAGCCAGGTGTCCCCCATCCTATATCTGTGCATTTCATTTTTCCACCCTACGTGTAGGACCTTAAATTTCTCTGTGTTAAATTTCATTTTGTTAGCTTTGGCCCAGCTTTCCAGTCTATTCAGGTCATTTTGAATTTTGATCCTGTCCTTTGGGGTATTAGCTACTCCTCCCAATTTGGTGTCATCTGCAAATTTGATAACTAGGCTCTCAATACTGTCATCCAAGTCATTAATAAAGATATTGAATAGCACTGGGCCCAGGACAGAACCCTGTGGCACCCCACTTGTCACTTCTTTCCAGGATGAAAAGGAGCCGTTGTTGAGCACCCTTTGGGTTCGGTCAGTCAACCAGTTACAAATCCATGTAACGGTTACCTTGTCTAGCCCACATTTTACAAGCTTGTTTGCAAGGATGTCATGGGGAACCTTGTCAAAGGCCTTACTGAAATCAAGATATACTATATCCACAGCATTCCCTTCATCTACCAAGTTGGTAATTTTATCAAAAAAAGAGATCAGATTTGTCTGGCATGACTTGTTTCTCTGAAACCCATGTTGACTTTTGTGATTATGGAATTATCTTCCAGATATTCACAGACTCTCTGTTTAATGATCTGCTCCAGAATCTTTCCTGGTATTGATGTCAGACTAGCTGGATGATAATTGTTGGGATCCTCTTTTTCCCCCTTTTTGAAGATTGGAACAACATTTGCCCTCCTCCAGTCTGCAGGGACTTCTCCCGTTCTCCAGGAGTTCTCAAAGATGATTGCCATTGGTTCCGATATTACATTTGCCAGTTCTTTTAATACTCTAGGATGTAGTTCATCTGGTCCTGGAGATTTATATTCATTTAGGTTAACCAGGTATTCCTGTACTACCTCTTTACTTATTCTGTGCTGAATTTCCTCTATTCTGTCTCCTGTTCCATTATCCTTAGGTTGAGCACCCTTTGCCTTTTCTGAGAAGACTGAAGCAAAGAAGGTGTTGAGTAATTCTGCCTTTTCTCTGTCCCCTGTTAGTATTTTGCACACACACACACACATACACACACACACACACATTTGAATTAGACCTGAAATCCCCTGCAAATAACAACAACAACAACAACCAAAATGCACAGGAGTCTTCTTTACCCAGATCATCAGTTGAATCCAAAGTGGGCCCTGTCAGTAATAGTCTTATACACCATTATGGAATGCCCACTCCAGAGGAACTCCCCCATTCCCTTTCTAATATATATTTTGTGCAAACAAACATTTATTTGAATTTTATTAATAGATGCCTAGAGTGCTATTGTTTGATGGAAAAGTGAGGTATAAATTTAAGGAATATACATCCTCCAACAAGCTTTTTAAATGGCTAAATATTTTTGCTACTTGTTTTTTTGTTTTATTGCTATGGAACATTTTTGATCTGTTGGTGATTGCTGCTGCATATAATTTATGCTAGTTTAAGTGCCTATTTTGTGCTACCTTTGCTGTTAATTTTAAACACACATACACACAGACACACAAATAATTTTTTGCTTTTTTGTGTATTCATGTAAGGCACCTGATAGTAATTTGTTACAAAAACTAATACATTGAAATAGGATATGATATAATATAACAATCATTATAAAATAGCCTTCTCTCATTTGAATGACAGTGGAACAAACTGTAGCATTCCATCCTCAAAATAACACTTTTAGTTGTCTTCCCACAGTAAAATAGGTACATGCCATTTATGAGTCACCTGAGCACATGTGGATGCTTCTCTAAAAGGTCCTAGAAGCCTGGCTGTAAGATATTGCCATGGAAACAGGAGGCAGGACAGGACCCATCTTTAGTGTAAAAGGATATTGATCTCTGCAACAACCACCCTCCAAAAAATGACATGCTGGGATAGATGATAAAATGATTCCTTTCCTTGGTTTTCTTTCTAATATTTATCACTGAAGTCAGTAAAGGACCTTTCATGACACCAAGGTGTCATTTTGTCATTCTCTGTACAAAAGAAAAGGGAGAATAATGCCATCCTCACAATTTCAGTGTAATTGTTATAGTTTTCCCCTCTGTCTCCTTAATCAAAGACTTGCTGGTACTCAAACATTATGTTGCAATCATTGAGTATTTCTGGGACTCTCGCCCACCTTGCTGATAAATGACCTAGTTGGGGACAAATCCAACTGTACTACAGCCATATATCAAATATATTGGAGATAGGGAACCATTTTCAGCCAAGGGACCAATTTCCAATTTAGGAAGGCTCTCAGGGGTCAGATTCTGTAGAGGAGGGGAGGAGGTGTTAAGAGTACAGTACCTAGGTTGGGTCCAAGGACACAGCAGGAAAAGCCAAAGGCAAGTGAGCAGAGTTAGGTGTTATTCTTTCCAATGTGGATATTTTCTACTAAACAGTAGGACTCTGTTGTACAGAGAAATAAACTCTTAAGTTTTATTCCTGTTCAGTTCTGTGCAACAGATTTTCTATTCCAAAACCACAATTCATTTCTGCGCAAGGTATTTAGCACTCTTGCCTGATCAGCTCACAGATAACAGTAGAATAATCGAAAATTTAAAATATTAAATATATTGATCATCATATCAGCAGATTATAACAACATAGTCCACATGAGTTGCAGAGTATACAACCTGGTAGAACCAACTTTAAAGAAAGCATAGTTAAGAACTGCATTCTTAGGCCACATCCCTATGCACAGGTTCTTCTGAATAAAGCTCAGTTCAACACAGAACGACTGAAATCTGAGGAAAAACTGATAGGATTGCTCTGTCAAAAAATAAGCATCAAGCTGAACACTAATAAACTGAAAAACAAACATGAGCAAGGAAAAGGGCTCAAATAAATAGAACATCCCTCAACGAATAAATGAATCATCAGTAAAGATGGACAATAATCAATTAAGAGGACGATAATCTGTTTTTGCAGACAGAAAAAAGCAACAAATGAAAAACAAAAACAGTTGACTTGAAAATCAGTTTTGGAAAGATAACTTTTTGTCTGGTGCCTGAAGAAACTCAGTATGAAGGCCAGGCAGGTGTTCCCAAAAGGATATTGTACAACAACAAAAACAGCAAAACCTCTATTGCTAGTTAATACTTACTTCACTTTAATAATCAAGGACACCAGATGTTGAATGAACAGAATCTCAGCTGTGAAATGACTTGCAATTTAAATTAAGCCTGGAAATGAACAAGTGACTGTCTTGAATATGATATTATATAAAATGTCACCACTAAGCTGTTGGAAGGAACTGGTCAACTAGAGTATCCAGTATTGTTCAGTCTGCACTAAACTGTTGGCCGCACATACTGAAAAGTATGCACAGAAACCTGATACCAGTACTTTATAGATGACTACTAAAAAGCATCTGATCAAATAGAGTCCTGATCAAAACAGGTATGATCACTACTAACTACTGAGGGGTTCCATCAACTCATTATGGAAGACTGCTGCACTAACAAATGCTGAGCACATGTGAATGTGGCAGGAAAGTAAAAATAAAAATCTAATATCAACACCACTGTGCAGTAATCCTTAAAATGGGTTCAAGTCTGTGTTCTTACCAGAAGCTTTCCTCATAGTTCCATGATAAACAATGTAAGTTTTACTGATTGGGAAATGGTAGATAGAAAAGATTGTCTCATATACGCAAGTTACCAGGGTCATATGCCCAACTTATCTGTATATTAGACTGATCAACTCTGGAGACTGACAAGGGTGAACAGAAACATCTGGCCATGCCCCTTAGAA
This sequence comes from Urosaurus nigricauda, assembly GCA_034509955.1. Lineage (NCBI taxonomy): Eukaryota > Metazoa > Chordata > Lepidosauria > Squamata > Phrynosomatidae > Urosaurus > Urosaurus nigricauda. Next base: position 38,393,046 of record JAOEGL010000003.1, read on the forward strand.
CTGAAGGGGGACATGGGGAAAATCCAATGAAATTCACAAAGTAAAAATGACACATATTTTATTAGGTAAAAAAAGCCAACAGTTTGATTTGTGGGTCTTCTCAAGGCTTTCTTCAGGGGCTATGGGAAAAATCACAAGTCAGAAATACATAAATATATGACATAAATCAAAACATTATATTTTGTACATTGCTTATAGCCTGACATACCTACTTCAAATCAAAGCTGTAGAAATTTCTGAGACACTAATGATTTTTGGAGTTCCTAGTTCAGAAATATAATTTCTTAAGAAACTGAATGTCATTTACTTGGAACCATTCACACTATACTACTATAGTGCTATATTTAAGTGCCATGGGAACATTCCATGGAACCCTGGGTTCAGAGATGGGCATTTAGAATTCTCAGCAAGAGGGTTTCAGGGGCTCAGCAAACTAGAAACCTCAGGATTCCACACAACATTGCCATGGGAGTCAAATGTAGCACTATGTTCGTGTATTATGAATGACACAATGTGCTGCCCTGTTGTGATCTTATACAACATTATTTTAAGCAGTCTTAGAGCTGAGAGAAAGGCATCTATAACTCTCAGGATCTGGGGAAAGTAGACCATTCTTAAAGTTACTCCAGCACTTGCAGTAGTGGATAATCACCTAAAGCAAAAATAGGATGAGTGTCACCTATGGGCCACATGCAGCTCTTGAGCCTCAATTTGCACTCCCCAGGGGCTTTACAGACCATCCAAAAAGGGCAGTCTGAAACCTTTATTTGCTGAAGATCTTCGCCGCAGCAGCTAAATACTGCAATGAAGGTGCGCACCAAAAAAGGAGTGGGGAAACCCCGCTCCTTTCGCAGTTGCGACGCAATAAACAAAAGGCGCCATTGGGGCTTTCTATATTGGCAGGAAAGTGTGACATGAAGTTGCCTTTTCCTTAATGCTTAGCAGCTGCACCACAGCCTTTAGATGGAGCTGCGCTGTTCCGCAGTTTTTAAAAAAGAAGCTGGGAAAACCAGCACCTTTTTAAAGGCGCTTCTTCTCCCCTAAAATGCAAAAAAAGGGTTTTCATGGCACACTTTCTCTTTTTCTCATCTAAAGGCTAGACTTTCATGCAGCCATGAACACACTTCTTTTTGCCAATCTAGAAAGCCCTATTGGGTGCCTTTATGCTGCCGCAACTGCACAACTCTGTCTAGAAGCTGCGCAGTTGCATTGACATCCTTACGCAAGCTGTCTAAATGTCTAAAAACGCAGGCATCATTACATGCTAGGGCTGGGGAGCATGCAAATGCTGAGCTAATCACGGTGCAGGGATGACCCTTTTGGGCCGTCTGTACCACGCCCCCAAAGTTACTTGGCTTTTGTTATAACAACAGGTTTAAAATGAAGGCAGAAATATGTTTTCTTTCCCCCCCTTGTTATTTCTATGTGGTTGCACCTTCTTTAAAAAGTATCAAATCTTAAATCAGAAATCTGCTGTACAACCCCCCCAACCCCCCCCCCCCAAAAAAACCCAGATGCCTTCTCATACTAGTCCTAACATTAAATTTTCACATTTCCTTAAACGCTTCTCTGTTAGAAGCAAAGGCAAACAAGTGCCTTGGTGATTTATGCATACTGAAAGTTTAGACTGTTTTTTTTTAAAAAAAAAAAATTCTGTAGTAATTCTAATGGGTAGATTTTTTTAAAAGTTACTTTTTTGAATTATAGCTTTTCAAATCTCCTGGCCAACACAGCCTGTTGCTTGGAGCTGCATACCAAAAAGTAACGTTTGCTGACTGTAATAATGGATGTAAAGCCACTGAAAGGTAATGAGAAAGTTGGCTCAAAAGCACACCTACCTTATTACATTTCTGCTTTCAGTCTCCCACCTGCTAACTTTTCTAGATGGTTTCTATCTACTTTCCTTCTAGATACATTTATGCTACAGGTTTGATCATATTTACACAGAAGTACGTTTCATAAATGTCAATGGTTTTTAATCCTTAGGAATTGCTTCACAAACACTAGTTCTCCAGATGTTTGGGACTTCCAACTCCCAGAATTCTTGAGCATTGGCCTACTGCCTATTACTTCTTGGAGCTAAAGTCCAAAATATCTGGAAAAACAGAGTTTGAGAACCTGTGCCATAGAATATGTGTTTAGGATGGCAAACCTAACTATGCATATAATGCTTAGTTTTTTGCTGCTTCACTCTGCTTTAGGTCATTTATATGTTATTGCTTTCTCAGTCTTGTGGGGGTGGGGATGTGATCCCTGTCTAAACATTAATTTAAAAGTGCCTTTGAAAACAATTTCTGATGAGAGATTATAGTTGCCTCTGTAAGACAGGTGAACACATGTACAAAGCAAAAATGTTCTTCCTGTTTGTGCAGCATTTTGATGGACAAATTCACATCTGCTCTTCCCATAACTTAAAGATGCAACATCTTCTTCAGGTCAGGTACCTGAAGATACCAAACTAGACATAACTACAACCATGTTGAAAACATTAATCACAAATGGCCACCTCCTTTTCATTGCAACCACCATGCACAAGATGTGAGTTTTAATACTTTTGCATCAATACCCCAATGAAATCATCTATCCTATACCTCACTGTAAGTGAATATTACCCCCCCTCCCCAAAAAAAAGTATCACCTTTACATGCTTCTAACATCTTTACAGAGCAAACCATATGTCTAGCTAGATGTATGACTCGTTAAGTACAGTGAGACGTAGACCCAGGACAATGGGTATAGGACTGCTCTTTAATCACATTCTCTCACCCCACATATACCTACAGGGCCATTAAGACCATTCCTTTAAAATGCAAAAATGTATACACTCTAAAACGCTACAAGTAAAACACTATACATAATTCATCATGGAATTACATCTCAGAAATTTTAACTCTACCCTCCAAGATTGCAGTGAGAAATGAAGAAAACACACAGTGATACATGTAGCCCTGCAAAACAAGATGTCCTTCAAGACCTGAAAGCAAAAACATGAAAGGTACAAAGAATTCAAAACGAATGAACTTACACTGTTCCTTTGGGCTCCCAATATGATGAAAAAGAAGACACACACAGCTCTGACAAAATTCAGGGTTGAATTACACATTAACCCCCCCTCCCCCCGTTTTGAATGGCTATCATCAAAAGAAGCAGTCCTGCATTTCTACTTCCACTCTCTCTCATGACATTGAGGAAGGTAAAACATGAAGACTGATATAATTGCATTGGAAGTCATCCAGCCCCAGCAAACCGTGGAGCAGCCAATGAAGAGACGCAGCCGAGGCACAGAAATTTTCTAGGCCATGATGTCACACTTTCACCACATGTTTTTACTAAAACACTATGAAAGAGAAAGAGGAATGCTACTATTGCTTTTACTGGCATCCCTCAATTCCAACATGGGTCCAGAAACAGGTTTGTGCAGCTTTTTGAAGTTTCTGTAAGCTCTGTTTTTCTATAGGAACACAGACTTGTGTAAAAGATGTCATTTTTTATAATTATAGCTGAAATGATGCTGTGCACAACACTGTGAACATTCACAGAGGGAGAGGTAAGGGATTAATGTGAACCCTTCCAGAAATGTGTCTAGAACAGTTTGCCCCCAAACTTTTCAACTGGGATATGATTTACCATTCTCATTTGACTTACCTTAAGTAAACGAAACTAAAATGAAAGGCAATACTATACCATGTTGTTTTATGTTCCATAGAAATTCCATATGTGACTTTTTCAGTTTAACAAATAAGAAAATGTATCCAAGCTGAAATACTTGTTTAGGAAGCAAACTCAGTTCAGTATGGTTACAGTATGGTTACGGATATTATTTAGTGAGATTAAGGAGCTTATCGCACAGGCTGGTGTATTAGGAAAGGGAGCGGGATGGGAACAGGATGGGGCAAAGAATGCATTTTACTGCACAGGAGAGCACCATCGCCAATGCCTGCCCCCGGACACCCTGACCCTACAGAGGAGAAAAGGGCAACCCCTTTCTCTTCTGCATCATTGGCATAGTCGTTAGGTTGCCATGCCAATGATGCATGCACCAAAAAGGAGCTCCGAAACAGAGCTCCTTCCTGTGATGCTGGTAAGGTGTGATAAGCGCCCTCTAGCGGTGTACTGATGTGTCCTGTGCAACTCGCTGTTTGGACACGTCACACAGGACACGTTATGGATGTGCACCCCATGTGGGCGAAGCCGCACAATCATGGCTACACATACAAGGGTTAGGGAGCATGCAGTTGGTGTGCACTCCCTAACCCTACTACTGGCCCCAGGGCAATGCTTCCTGCCCGTCTGTCTTGGGCCAAAATTAGCAAAGATTAACTTTCCTAGATACATCCTATCTGAAATATGTAAGACAGAGAATGGTACAGTGTAGCCCATGAGCCACATGTTTTGTTTTGTTTTGTTGTTGTTGTGCACCTCCAAGTCATTTTTTTACATATGACGACACTGAAGTGAACGTATTGTAGGATTTTCTTGGCAAATTTCTTCAACGAGGGTTTGACATTGTGATCCTCAAAGGCTGAAAGAGTGTGATTTGGCCAAGGCCACCCAGTGGGGTTTTATGCTTCAGTGGGGAATTGGACCCTAGTATATTGTCTATAAAATAGACATCAGCACCTCTTCTAATATATATCCTAGTTTCTTCACCATCCCTTTAAATGTTGGCCACAAATAATGAAATTCACCTGCTAGCTTGACTCAGAAGTAAGCACAAGAGCTCAGTATTCCCAATCTGGGCTTTGGATCACAGTGGCTAGTATATCTGCCAAGCTTTGGGTGTAATTAATCATATGTTAGCATTCAAAGCCCCTCCTTTGTGTCTAAGTAAGCAACTGTGTTAATGAAGGAAAATCAGACTATGGTAAGGCCATGTTAAGGACAGCTTATTTTACCCTAAATTGGGATTTGAGAATTGGTTGATTTGGGGAGTCACCTTCTTTTTAAAGTGATGGTACATCCCTGCATGGCACTGCCCGGAAATGGTGGGATTGTGTACTCCTGTGAGATATGCTGATAGTAGCCTTGCTACCAATAAAGTCTTTGAAGTCAGACAGATTTTGTCTAAGGAGCCAAACTAAATCTGTCAAGAGCCTTAACATGGTGAGAGGAAGTTACTGGGCAGCAGCAACTGTATGTGTGGTGAAGGGATATAATACTGACAGAAGATCTATCCCTGTTTAGTATTGTGCAGAAGGGGGCACTAGTAAACCACTGCTGAATGACTTTTACCTCGAAAGCCTTATGATGAAATAATCCAAAGGGAGAGAAGAGGTAGTGATGGAAGATGAGATTCCCAGGTCTGAAATTACTCAGCATTAAGTACAAATGGTACTGTGTCAAATGACAAAAGGACATTGACCTGCTGACCATACACAGATGTGAAAGGAAAATCCAAGCTGCAGAATGCATATAATAGGCATGTGGAATTTGAAAGGCATGAATCAGAAAGCTAGAAATTGCAAAACAAGAAATGGAACATTTAAAGATGTCAACACTTATAGAATGCTGTGAGGACAACAGTTTATTCATTCCAAACACACTGTTCAGGCAATTGAACAGATGACTGTATACATGGATGTCACCAGATGGCCAACAGAGAAGTCAAATAGACAACATAACTAGAAGCAGAAGGTGGAGAAACTCCATTCTCTCTCTGGGAAAACAACACAAGAAGAGATTGTGGTACAGATAATAAAAATAAAAGATAATACAGACTAAAGAACTATATAAAAGAAATGAGCAGATGATAGACTCCAAGAAAAAACATTTTGATGATGAACTCACAATTTTTAAAAATGAAATGGAAGGTCTCTTAAAGCACTTGGAAGAAAAAAACCCTATTGTCTAGAGTCATTGTTCAATGCTCAAAGCATTACACCATGCTAGCTCTTGCTGAATACCAAAGCCAGGATTGTCCATTCCATAGTATTTCCAATTTCTGTATAAGGCTGTGAAAGGGGGACAGTGAAGAATGCTGATCAGAAGTAAACCAACTAGTTAAAAATGTAGTGGTGGAGGAGAGTTCTACAGTTACCATGGACTGTCAGAAAGCCATGGGTTTGAAAGCCAATCAAGCCTGAACTCTCCTTAGGATCTGTAAAAACTAAACACAGACACACTGGTACATTATTGCATTTTGGACACACCATGAAACAACATGGCTGAAAGGGAAAGACATTTATGTTTGGTAAAGTGGAAGGCAGTAGGAAAAGAAGATTACAGCATAACAGATGGATTGAATGAATCAAGGAAAGCACAGCCCTGAGTTTACGAGACCTGAGCAAAGGTGTTAATAACAGGGTCTCTTGGCAGTCTGTTGTTTACAAGGTCATCCTGACTCAAAGACTACTTGACAGCAAATAAAAACAAAACAAACAGCTGTATAACATTCAGCAACAAGGCAGAAAATGCTTTGAATGGTGTTATTTTATTTTTTTTTATCATCCCAAGGTTGCACTCACCTCAGGGGGGCAGCTTTGTAGGATCTGTCATTTAAGAAATCTTTCTTGCCATCCTCTCCTATTACTATTTTTAACTGTGTGCCTCTCATTTTGAACACTGAAAGACAGGCATGTGTAGCTTTTTAAAAGCAGAACAGTTGTCTACCCTTGAAGCATGATATTCATCAAGGCTACCCCTATATGTTGTTGTGTGCCTTCAAGTTGTTTCTGGCAAGGATGACAAAGGTGGTCAATCCTCAAAAAAACTGTGTCAGTGATAATATTTAAACCTTTTATTCCAAGTTTCACATCCTTGCAGGAGACTTTCAAGTCATGTCTTAAGTCTGGGAACCAACTTTAACAACAACAAAAAAGATAAAGAAAAAAGAGGAGGTAGTGTGTGTAGACAGGTGGTTTCAATAACTAGAAAATCAAGAAGGCATGTACAGAGTTGGCAGATAGGCTGGATCCTTCTAAAGTTCTTTTTTCCTAGGAGCAACAGTAGGCAAAACATGCCCCAGAGCTCAGGGCACACTTATTTCTCAGTTGGGAAAAGGTCATCAATGTGCTGCTTGAGGTCTACTCAGCAGCCTGTCTCTGCTGCATATTGAAGAAGCATTGAAAACTAGCTTTAAAGGGATATGTGGAGTCAATTACAAGTCAACCCATTGAAGGGACTTGAGTCCTACTTAATTCACTCAACTCTAATCTACATCACTGGTGGTTGTATGAAATATGTAACTTTCAGAACTGCTAAATTGTCTTCCTGCATGGCAGGGGGTTGGACTCGATGGCCTTTGTAGTATCTTCTAAGTCTATGATTCTATGATTCTTGGCTTTAGCCTTATGCTTTCATGAAAACACAAAAAATGAAGTTTGTAATATATTTCTGTAACGGCTGTTTGCTAGGGACAATAAAATAGCGACTGGCTGATTACTTCCTGACATAGGAGACCCCAAAACAAACCGATCACATTTTTTTCTTGGCAAGATTTACTCAGAGGGAGTTTGTCATTGGCTTCCTCTGAGGCTGAAATAGTGTAACTATACCAGGGTCACCCATTAGTCCAGTGGGGACTTGAACCCTGGTCTCCAGAGTGCAACACCACTATGCCATGCTCACTCTCAGTTCACCTTAGGGTTGTCATAAATTGGAAACAACTTGGAGTAATGAAACAACAAACCCCTATATATTTTGTAAGAACAGAGACGTGCAGCTCTGAGAAGAAAACCATTGGTCTACTCAGAGACACCCTAAGATATTTAGCTGTCTGGGGGCAAAATACAAAATGGCATCTGCTCCCCAAGACTCCATCCAAGTACAAAGGCTGACTAGGTGAGCAAATGAAATTTTCCCTGAAACTGGCAATGACTGAGGCTTGAGAAGAGCAGTTTAGTTAAAGGGTTCAGGACAGAGCTATGTGGCCAAAATGCAGCCATTTGGCCAGAGTTGTCCAAAGGGAATATATGCATATCTGTCATGTACTAAATAAAGAGGCTACATCATGGATCATAAAAGTATATTCTGTGGTGTTCATGCAGGTCTATTTCATCCAGCCATCCTTTTTGTCTCCAATTCCCCAGGATAGCCTTCAGACCTCACAAAAATTGCCCCCATCATTCAAAATGCCAACTGGACTAGAATTATACAGTAGGGGGAAAAAAGACCCTTATCCCACACAACTGACTTTAATCCCTTTGCTGCATAAGAGTAGTGTGTGGGGGGAGGGGATGCAGCTCCCATTAATAGCCAACTCTTCAGTGAATTGTTGGCTGCTTCTTTACTGCCTGGCATTGTGGATCTTCTGAGACTGGCTTCATAGAAGGAGCAGGGCTGGCTTGGGAAATCATCTGGGCTATTTTCCTACCGAGCCATTCCCTTCCCACAGAACCTGCCTTTGAAAATCCACAATGCCAGGTAGCCAAGAAGAGCTGGCTGCTTATAGCAGTCACAGTCTTCATTTTCCAACCAAAGGGGGAGAGAGAGGCAGATAGCATTAATTTTCTATGGTAGGCAATAGCATTTAGGAGGAGAAGGTGGTGGCTTGTCAAGGTCCTTTATTTTAAAAATATGTTTCAACAATTCTCTTGTTCAGGAGATTTAAAACCCTCTTCAAAAAAAGAAAAGCAAAAATTAACAAAAAGAAAAAAAGGGGGGGCTGCAAGCCGTTTGCAAACACCAAATATGTTCTTTGGTTTTACTGTATTTGCTCATTCTTAAGGTGTATTTTATGATTCTCAAACTGCTCACTGTATATACTCATGTATAAGTCCAGAAATTTAGGTCAAAAATTGACCTGAGTCGTCTTATCCACGGATCAATGTAAGTACCACATCTTAACTCTTATTTAAAAGAAGGAACCATCCCCTGGTGAAAAGCAAGAGTATAATCTGTCCTGGAAGCACTGACCCCCTTTACTCTCTCATCCACCCAGTTTTAAGAATAAGCACAAAGAGTTATGTCTGATGGACTTTTGGAAGTTATTTGACATTGTTTTGCTTTGCTTCATCTTTTAGATCCTTTCCTATATGCCCCTAAATTTTACCCTTGACTTATCCACGGGTCATAGCAAAATCCATAATTTTGGCCCCCAAACTTGCTCTCGACTTATACATGAGGTGAACTTATAGTTGAGTATATACGGTACTCTAAAGTAGCTTGAAGTGTGAGGTTAAGAAACTACTTTGATAAAGTGGTTTTTTATTTGAATGAAATCAACAGATGGTTAGAACTCTATTCAGACACATATTGTTTGTGAGAAGTGGAAGCTTAGAGACAGTGGTGTTCCAAGTGTATTTGACACCTGAGGCAGATCATTTTTTAACACCCCAGTGTCCCTTGAAGAGCTGCAGGTTTCTCTCATCTAATATTTTGGAAATACGAATATTGAGCATTAGAGGTCAACCATTCACCATATGCCAGACCCCTCCTACTATGGCTGGTTCCTTTCTCCCCATCTTTAGCAATGAGCTTCTTTACCTTTGCCAAGTTAAAAAATTCAAAGAAACATACATGCATGCAAACCAAACCACCATTGACTGCCAGGGGAAAACATTGGCCCAGCCACTTAAAAAAATTCAACATTTTGTGAAGGCAAATTTCATGTTGTTTCACCACTCATGGAGCCATAGGTAGGCTTATAGGCTGATTATGTTTATTGAAAATACTGTAGTCTGTAGTCCCTTTGAAAAGGACTATGAGACACCAGCCAATATATTCAATATTTTCTTGCAAGGGCATATTGTGTCTGTGTACATGTAGGTCTGTGCACACGCATGAGAGATAGTACAAGTGAGCAAATAAGAAAGCTAGCTAGCTTTGCATGTGTACCACTCTGTCTTCATTCTAGTCTCTTGCATATGCACACAGCAGCAACAGTTTAGAAACAGCCTTGCTGCTGTGGTTACCTGTTTGCTGGTGAGCAGAGGTGGCAGTGGCACACCTATGTGCACCTCGTATTGCTTCGCCCAGGGTGGACTGTACCCACCACCCCATTCTTGGTATACCACTGCTCCAACTGTACACCACCCTCCCTTTCCTCCTCATGTAGATAGGGAAAACTGAAAAAGAAGTTATAATTGCTGTGAGCTGAGAATGGAAATCAATGTTATTAGAAATTCTGATAAGGCTTATGATTGTGGGGAGCTTTGTAATTAACAGATCTTAGTGCATGCCTTTTTGCTCAACTCGGCCACATCGCATACCCAATCTAGACTCCTTGCATACTGTTCTAAGGACGGGAAAGTATCATAGATTTGAAAAGTATTCCAGGAGTCCAGATCAGGTATGCAATGCAGCTGAGTTGGGCAAAAAGGCATGCAAAAAAATCTTTTTTCACCCGTTCAAGCTCATGCCCAGCCTGTGCCCTTATTGGGCAAAAATAGATGTGTGATTAATCTCCTTAGTCTACATAGGAGAGTCAGGAGTGGAGAGTTCCCTCTAGTCATCTACAGCAACAAATACCTGAAAGGGAGCTTAGGCCTTCATTTCAGATGAGCATTCTCTACTGTGTGCCATGATAGCAAGGCTGTACTGCCTGTCTTCTTCAGCCAAATATTTACCAAATGATAGCTGCTTCTTTTGTTGTAGCATGGTGGGGTCTTTCCAAAGCTCATGTAGATGAGCTTTGGAAGAACCATTGTCTGCTGACTGCTTATTGTTTATTTCTTTATTTTATTTTCTGACTCTTCTTTTGACAATTTAAAAAGTACTTGTTTTGAAGTAACTTTCTTACCAGATGTTCTTAGCATAGTTGAACTATGGGGCTCTTCAGACCAGTTCTTTGGGCTAGCTTGGGGGCAGAGTAGGGGCATAGTGTCTCCATGATGCATGCCCTGGCTCCACCCCCAGGGTGGTGTGATGCTCCGCGATGCATGGCATGCAGTGTCACGGCACCCCTCTGGCACTGCATACATATGGCACAGCAATGAAGGAGCACTGCCAAGCCATGGCAACACGGCTATCGCGCCCGTTGCAGGGCACAAAAAGAGCTGGGTTTTGTAGCTCCTTTTCGCATCCTGCAAAGGCCAGATCGGGGCCACAGCATACAGTTGCTGCAGCCCCAATCTGGCTGAAACAAGGGCAGCTACATACCACCCCTTTGGGGCTGTTAGTACAGCCCCTTAGGCACTTGGCAGTACTTGTCATGGAGTAAGCTGCTTACCAGACATGCTTATTTTATCTGCCTTGGAATAGGTAGAAACTAGATTACAAAGTGCAGACTGCATAACCTTGACTGTTTTCTAATGAATTTTTTCCTCTGAGGACAAAATTCCAATAAATACTCTATCAGCTTAGAGATTTTAGCAGGTGAGTTCAGCCTATTAAATCCTGGTATTATGGGATTGTGTAACTGCTGTGCACTACATACCATAGTTATCACAATACTGTACACAACAGGAAATCAGGATCAGCACAAATTGTTATTTGTGCTGTCTTTTGAAAAAATCTATACTTTTAAGAGCTGTAGGGCCAAGTGTTAGTAAGGAGATTTTCATATTATGGTGGCATCACATTTCACAGAGTCTGCAAGTGTTATAGACATTTAAAAGTGTCTTAAGTAAACTTAACAGTGTTCTCAATCTTAAACTGGACATTGACAGGATATAAAATTAAAGCAATCTAGCTGATATTTTAGTTGAATTCACTATAAAACATCCCTCCTTCTGAGCATTCACTATAAAGCATCCCTCCATCTGAAGACAGACATGCTATTCTTGTGGCTAAACAGACAGGCAAAAAGAGGTGATTTCAGGCTGGCTTGAAGGCGTGGCATTTAGATGACATATGCCTTGAAACTAGCAGAAAAGTACCCTTATGCAGAGAAAAGCAATTTCAAAAAGAAGCCGCTTTTCCTGCTTTTTCCTGACTTGAAGCCATGTCATGTGGTTATGACATGAGCACTCCAGCTGCCTTGGGAGCCAGTGGTGCAGTTGGTGGGGTTTCAATGTGGCTTTAGAAAAGGCAGCTTAAAGCCACTTTTTCCTGCCCACCTATTTTTTTCCTCTTGTTTCTTCCTTCACCCACTGAATGAGTTAATGGGATATATAAAGAGACATCATTTATGCTAAATCCACTTGGATTCTTGAACTTTTGGAAAGATGTAATCCTTTAATTTGTATTGATACTCTAAAGATATCAGATCCCATCTGATCTTGGAAGCTAAGTAAGGTCAGCTCTAGTTAGTATGTGAATGGGAGACTGCCAATAAATAGGAGGTGATGTAGGCTTTGTTTCAGAGGAAGAAACTGGTAAAACCACATCTGAGTATACCTTGCCTAAGAAAGCCCTATGAAGTTCATAGGGTTGACATAAACCAAGATTTGAAGGCACATTAACACAAATATACACATTGATAGGATAACTAAGCTAATCCCAATATACACATAGATAGGATAACTAAGCTAATAGGAGAGAAAATGGGTTATTCATGGGAGTAATTTATTTTCTTCCACTTAAGGTAGGGTTGCCATCATTTTCTTCCACAAAACTGGGACAAAAGTATGCAAGACAGGATTGGGGTGGTTTAATTTTTTAAAAAGTCCCACCTATAACCCCCCCCCACACACACACACACCATATCTCAGTATTCAACACTAAATACAGTCAGCCCCACATATCCATAGCTTCAATCAGCTTCATGGCTTCAAAATATTAGAAAAATATACAAAGTCCAAAAAGCAAACCTTGATTTCGCTGTTTGATATAAGGGGCACAATTTGACTATGCAACTCTATATAATGTGACTTGAGAATCCACAGATTTTGGTAGCCAAGGGGGACCTGGGAGCAAACCCCAGCAGATACACTAAGGCCCCACTGTATTTCTGCTGTTGCTTATTTATATATTGCCATCAAATTACATTCTGGGATTTGTAGTTTGTTGTTTCAACCAGCCCAGCTGGTGGGGACATTTTTCAAACTCTTCAATCCATGATTTACCTGGTTTTCTGGGACAAATTGTAAGCCTAGAATAAGAAAAGATGTTAGTGGAATGTTTCTTTAAATTATGGATAGAGAACTTTGGCCTCAAGATTTTTGGACTACATCCCCACAGTCCCTTACCATGCTGAGTGGGGATGATGGACACTGTAGCTCAGTAAATCCAAAGTTGCAAAATTTCCCCTACTTCTGGTTTAAATATATTTTAAGGTGTGTCTCCTTTTTATTTTGAAGTTTGTCAGTCCCTGCCTCCTCATCACCACTACCCTAGTTCTCAAGCAGTGTGTTTCCAAGTAAAGAAAAGAATAAATTGAATCTTCTGCTATAAACAGGTAGTTTTCTGGCATTATTTATCACAAAAAGGCTGTATATGACTCTGCAGTAGAAATGGGAATGCTTCTGAAAATGCTCACCATTCCACTTATTCCAATACCATCAGAGGTTATGGATTACAATAAAACTTGTTACTGCAGCCCCGCTATCGAAAACTACAATTCAGTAACTATTAGCATTAGGTCACAAAGCAGCCAGATTATGTAGCATCAATTCAACCTATTGCTTATTTCTGTCAGTTCAACAACAACCAAAAAGGCTTTCTTATTAGATTATCCAACCAATATTTCACCTACAGCAGAAGCAAATACAGCCTGTCAATAGCCACCCAGATCTAAATATAAATTTAATTAAGCAAAATTGTTTTTGTCAATAAACATGCTCATGAAAAAGTATCTGAACCAAAAATAAAAACATTGCCTCTTAACTTATGGCATGTTTTTTTTTTTTTCCATAAAGAAAAGGTTAGAATTTTGTTAGAAGAACTCTGTCATTTAATCTAAGAAGCTAGAAATCAATTTTCTTCCATGCAATCCAGGGAGTAATATTGCTCAAAATTAACGATTACTTCCATTGTAATGGTATTGAAAGTGATAGCCATATTAAGTCTGGTTTTATATTAAAAGACATAAAGGAATCTTGTAGAATCTTTGGGACTAACTAGGGAAAATAAATTTATAGTGTAAGCTTTCATGGACTAAAGTTTGATTCATCTGATGCTTCTCAGGAAGTGGACTAATAGTCCACAAAAGCTTATATTTTCCCCAGTTAGTCTCAAAGATGCTACTAGATTCCTTTATATCTACTACTGAATACATCAGGCTTGTCTGTCCAATAGCACATTCCTATTTATGTCTCTGAAACAGTGCTTGAAACAATTCTGGACAGAACAAGACTAGAGGAATGATGTGCCCTTTCAAATTTTATTTCATTAAAGTGGTGATGAGATATTGCAGTTGGTCCAGCTAATCTTCAGGGTCTACTTCAAAAAGTTCCAAGCCTCCTTAGCTCTTAAAAACATTAATTAGGGCAATGAGAGATAAACGTGGTTGAAGCAGGTTCCCCATTGGGTTACTATTAATAGATTTCAGGAAGGAAATCAGAAAATAATCTGTATCTTTGCCCAGGATGTGGGGACAAAAATAATAATCACAGGATGAGGAGGGTTGGTTGGCATAATCTAGTTTTGTACTCTAACCAAAGTCATTGTACTCCAACTACCAGCAGTCTTCAGCACTGGCTATCCTAGCTATCTCAGCTTGCATTTTCAGTCTAACAACAGCTGGAGAGCTGCATGCTTCCCACCCCTAGTTTATCTGCTTGGCTTGGCTGAGTGGAAAACGGAAACCTCTTAAATCAGGCATAAATTAGCTCTGAAGGAGGTTATGAGGAAACTCCTTTGGAAGACCTTCTTCTAATGGTTATTTAGGTAATGAGAGATGGTCCTTTGTTGTCTACAACCCAAAGTAGAGGTTACCCACACAGCTGAAAGAAGCCATTCTGCACCGTTTTTGACCCCACCTGTTCAAGCAATGCATGTTGCCAAAACGGGAGCAAACTGGAACAAAGCCATTTTCTGGGGCTCAAAAGCTGTAAAGTGCGAACCATGACACCAGTGCACAGACTTTGTGCCAGTTTGGAGGCGGGTAGTGGCTGGCAAGCTGCTAGAATCATTGCTGCCTATAATGTTTTTGTTGTTGTTCTTGTTGTTTTCTCACCCGCTTGTGAACTGATCACACATGGGCATGAGTGGTCAGCTGCACCATCAACAAATCACACAAGTGCAGCAAATTGAGACCAACATGGCAGGTGCACCATATGGGTGGTTGATTTCTTCTGTGATTGAGTGACTGGTTGTGTGGGGTGTCAAATGGGCTAGCAGTGGTCAGGATGAGGGTGGTATTGGGGGCTACTGACAGCACATACATGCACATGTGTTTGGGGTGGAACAGGAAAAAAAAATTAATGGTGTGTACCCATGAGTCTGTCCTTGCAGAAGAAGGGGGACAGTGCAAGCTGCCTGCGGGTGTTTGGCCCATTGTGAAAGCCAGTATAGCAGTATTTGCTGACCCAGCAAATCAGTAAACCCCAGTGGTAAGCCAGTTTTTCCCCTCTGTCTGCTCAGCACCATAGTCTTAGCAGGGAGTATGTCTCATTAAACCACTCTGAATATATGCCATTTTATCTGATTTTGGGACCTCAATGGGGTTGAGCCAGGTTAGCACTTGGAAGAAAAAGAAAACAGTACTGGGGATCTCTAGGTACAGCTAGCCTACTCGAAACCCTGACAAGTGATTGGCAATTAAAGCCAAAGATACTGGGCTAGAGGGACTTAAGGCAGATTTCTATTATCTTATTGGGTTTATCTCTGCATAGCATTATAGAACTAATTCCACAATCAATAAATATTAATTTATTCATTTATTTAAGATTTGTTCATGTGTGTATATAACACCCTCCCTAATGTTTATCTCCAGGTGGTTTACATTGCAAATTGTAATGCAAAGCAAAACAATTAGATACACAATTATGCAATAAAACAATTAAAATCAACCAACCAGGCATATTGTTGAACTAACATCAGCCCAAATCAGGCTATTCTGCAGTAAGGATGATGGGGTTAGCAATTTAACAATATCTGGTTCTGAAGGCAGTTATGAGGAAACCTGTTTGGAAGAACTTTGTCTAATGATGACTAGGCAATCACTACTCCTGCAACAAATAACTACCTATTAAAACAGTAACAGAAACTACATTTCTAGTATTTCAAATGCAATATTCTTCCATGGTTAAAACGCCATCCATTAAAAATTCCTGAGGGGTTAAAAATGCTTCAGTCACATCTCAAACAGAAAGGCCAAAAGTGCCAGCTTTGGGCCATTTTCAGGGTGTGGCATTTAGATTATACACATCCCAAACATGACCTGAAGCCACATGGAGAGTGTGCCTGGCCCGGAAAAGCTGGCCACAAAAGAAGCAGGGAAAGTCTGCTCTTTACTGGCATCCCATTCGGGACGTGGTGGCAACCCAGATTGGGACCAGGCTCATGCAGTCACCACAATCCTGCCTTATCAGGGTGGGAGCAGCCTCTGGCTGCTCCTTTTGCCCCATCTTCATGACTCCTTTGATGCCTAAAATACAGGGGACATCAGAAAATTAAGGGCCAACCCAATATAAAGCTACTGCAACATCAGTCTTTTAAAAAAATGGATCTAGGCAATGTATGGAAGTTGATACCTGCTGATAAATGGAAGTGTTGTTCCATTGTTGGCAAACACTGACATTAAGACAGGAAACAGATAGTTTTCATGTAGTGGATGGTAGGGAAAATCTTGGTGCTATTAGTCTCTTTATTAATTCCTTCCCCGTGAAGCACAGCTTGGCAAAGGAATTAGAGAAGAATTTAATGATTTCCCTGAACATCACTGGGGTTGCCCACCTCCCAGTTGTTGTTGTTGTTGTTGCTGCTGCTGTTGTTGTTGTTTATTTCTATAGTGCTGTACATGTACTCAGCACTTTGCATACACAGTTATCTTAAACATACTACATATAATATAAATCTTTTATGAGCAGCAACTTTATCACTTTTTTGGTATTAAGCACAGGAATGCATGGGTGGAAGTCTCAGCAAAATCTTCCTAATTAACTATAAAACCAACTGGGAGAACAAAGTTTGCTGTTAGGAAATATGAAAACCACTCTGGATTTCATAATTCAAAAACTCTAATCATGTACCTTGATTTAAATTGTGGGTACAGTTATACTCTTATACAAAGCTTGTGGGAAAGGAAATTAAAGTGAATAACTAGATTGCATGCTATTCTTAATCCTTCTCTTACTGTCACTGGAAAGGGAGCCAGTGTTTACCCATCATATAAATCTCTTCCTATATCTAAGGATTAATGCAAGTGAAACAAAAACAAGCTTTACATTTACTCAGTGTGATAGCAGATATACACTGCTTTTTACTACTCAAATATAAGGGCTACATTGTCTAATTCTCAGATCTAGATTTCTTCATGCATTATTTTACATTGTAAGAGACAGAACTCGCTCTAGGCTTGTTGAATTTTGTCTCTTTAGCACTTTTCTGATTCATCTGAAACAGAGACCTTAAATCATTTTTAAAAAATGATCCATGGAGAATGTTAGCTCTGGGGAACTTTTAAAAGAAAGCCAGTTATAAATCCCTGGGATACAAAGCTCTCTAAAAAGATCTGGGGAAGGGAAAAGAAAACTTTTTCAAGCCTCATCATCACAAGGGGGGCACACTTTACAATAAACAAATCGGTTCTGGACTGCAGTTCGTTTCACTTTCATTAGCACAAAAGTCCCTTCAACATTATGGGATGGACTTCTCAGAGTAAACACACATTGGTTTGACTGTTTACATTCAATAAAATTTTCCCAAATGAGAGGTATACTTTGTCCTTGAGATGGCTACAATAGCCCTGTGATCATTGTTACATTTGAATTGCAACATCATTGACTGGAAAAAGGCCATTTTTTTTAATATGCAAGTCTGGGAAGTTACTTTTAAGGTTAATTAATATCACGTCATGGTGCAACCATGCATACCCAATAAAAAGTACAATGATGCTCTAGTATACTGAGCAATAGGATTCCATTTCAGCTGATAGATGTTTCTAAAACATGCATAGTCCTTTGAGATATTTCCTTCCCTTCCCCCCCCCCCCAAGTCTAACCCTGAAACATATTCCACTGAACACTAGAAGGAACTTTTTAAGAGTGCAAGCAGTTTACTAATGGAACCAATTGCCTAGAAAGATGGTGGGATCTTCTCTGAAAACTTCAAAAAGAAGACAGCTACCTGCTGGGAATACTTTAGCTGGAGATGGTGCATGAAGCCCCTTACAACTCTATGAGTCTATGACTCTGTGAAACAGCCTCTTCTTCTGTTACTTTTCCTCATGTCCTTCCATTTCTATTACTCTATAAATGCCAGTTTTTCATTTTGCATTTCTTCTCTGCTTTGGCAAGACTGTAGATCCTGTGGGCAGCAAGTGTGTTCTCTATAGCACTTAACACCACAAAGGTTAAGGCCAAAGAATGTGTGGCCCTTGAGTGTTGTTCCTACGATTCTTCACTTTCAGCTATGCTGATTATGGCTCATAGTCACTGCAGTCCAATTTTGGGAGGGCTACACATTCTCTACTCTTGCTGTGAGAATTACAAATCTCTTAAGGAGAAGAAGTATCTCAGTGAAACCCTTAGCTCTTTCTGATACACACACTGGAAAATACAATTTTAAAAAAGAAGCTTAAGCACAGTCCATTAGTGTTCCTAGAGAAACAACAAGTAAAGAAGGGCTAATGAACAGAAATAATAATGATAAGAAAAACTATCTTTAATCATATTTGTACTTCTTTGCTTCCCTCCTTCCTGGAGATAGAAAAAGATACTGTATGAGATGAATTATAACTCATCTGCACTAAAGGTGAGAGATGAGTGGGAAAAGATGCCCTCAAATGTGGTATTTGTAGATTTCCATATCAGTGAGGTGATGAATTCTCTCCAGGTTTTAGCTTAAACTTTAGAGGGGCTATCTATAGTGCTGAACTTGTTTGTGGGATAAGATTCACTTGCCAAAATAGCTTCTTTAAAATTATAACTAGCACTTGGATCTGATTCAACATCCCACTTGCATGGATACCATTAGTTGTCATTGTCTTCAAAATCTTCTTTAATAGGTATAGTATGAAGACTTTCAATGCGGACACAAGGGACCTTATCACACAGAGACCTTACCATGGGCAAAACGTTCCTGAAGTGTTTATGAAGCGCAAAGATGTCCGTTGCGTTTCTAAAATGTCATTGAGGCATTCTCTCCATTGATGAAGCGTTCACAGAGAAGTAATTTTTTTAACAACAGAATATCCCATTATTGAAAAAATGGCTTCTCTAAGAACGCTTTATCAATGAAAGATAAGCAGGATGCCTCGATGTCATTTTAGAAGCATGATGGATGATTGCACCTTCATGCTTCAGAAACATTTCAGGAATGTTTTGCCCATGGTAAGGGTTCTGTGTGATAATTCCCTTCAATTCAGACATGCTATACAAAGGGTAGGAATTGTGTGGCTTTTGTAGGCATCCAGTGTACATTATGGGACCTTCACTCACCCCCCTCCCAATTTGGGGTTCAAAAGTTGTTGTTTTTTAAGCTGAAAAATGTATTAAAATAACTGTTTTTTAAAAATAACCTCCCTTTAATGCTGTTTTTAATGGGACTCTCAAAACTGTCCAAGAGGAAACCAGACATCATACCCCAAATGGCAACCATGGTGAGAACCAGCAGCCTTTTGTAGCTCAGAAGGAGTAGAAAATCAGCCAGTGTCAACCTGCTGTTTGCTGAGCATGCTGACTATGTACTTCACAGACAGTTTAACTTTTCACAGCCAGGCCTAGTTAGATTTAAAAGGAAAACCACATCCACTTACAAAGGAGAGTGTGGGGCTATTACAATCTTAAAGTGGCAGATCCTGCATACTATGTTATCTAGAAGCTATTACTACAGCTATGAAGAAGGAAAAGAAGAAGAAGGTGTATTGGACTACTGAAATATCTTGATAGGTGCAGTCATTTGATAAACTGGACAATTCCTTCATTCTTGTCCCTCTTTGTATGACATCATGTTTCCTGAAACAAAGGACGAATAAAGGGAGGGGCAAGTGAGTCATCCTCTGTCAATGTCACCAATGAGCTCATGTCCTTGGATTAAAAGAATGAGGTAATAACTGTATAAAATTCATCGGAGATCAACAGCCCTGCCAAAAATGGAATCTGGCTTGCATTTACTATTTGTAACAGCAGTAGCCAAGTGTGTCTTGAAAATTAGCCATCCAGTGATACTGGCTGGTAGCCAACTGGATCAATTTATTTTTTGGCAGACTTCCAGTGCCAATTGCAGTGCTAGCTTTTACTCGCTGAAATAATAATGTGATTTTTTTCCTTTTTGTAAAGCAAGAGTCATCCTTCTCTGTGAAGTTTAGAGAAGTTTCTACATATCAGGCCACCTCTGATGATATCTCCTGAAAAGATGTGTTGGCAGAGTTGGCATCTCAGTTTGTGGCAAGGTTTAGTATCAGTGTCCAGATGGTGAAAGAAGGAAGAAGGAAAAAAAGGGAGAAGAAATGGGATGGGGCACTGTGGGTCCTTCTCCTCCTCTTCCTCATCCTCCGGGGTTCCCATCTGGCTGAACTCTCCCCTCTGCAGAAACCGCCAAAGGATGCTCCACTCCAGTCTGTCAGGGGTCTCCTAGTTTCTCCTTGTTCTTTCTCCTGGTTTCTCCAGCAGTTTCCAGTACAGTCCCCTCTGGGCCCCCTTTGCTGCCGCCACCACCGGAGGGGCCCCTGGCCCTGCCTGCCTGCTGCTCGAATCCACAGGTTGCCCCCTAGTAGCTGGCTTCTGTGACCACCACCAGCCCAGATCCTACATCCAAGGTAGGAAAGCAGGGAGGGAGGGGACCAGGACAAAGTGCTCCAAAGGAGAACGGAGGAGGAGGAGGAGGAGGAGGAGGAGGAGGAGGAGGAGGAGGAGGAATGCTCCAGAGCACCTACTGCTTTCCTATGCCTCTTCTTCCTCCTCTGCCTTTGTGGTGGTCCCTGGCCAGGTTGAATGGAGAAATGGAGAGGAGCCCCTTTGGTTTTGTGTGGAAGGAAGGCAGGGGAAAAGCGAGACAGAGGGACCGGGAGAAGCAATGGAGCTGAATTGCCATTGCTGCTGCCTCCTCCTCCTCCTCCTCCTCCTCCTCCTCCTCCTCCGCTCCCCCCTGCCCTGTGGCCACCACCTCTTCCTTCCTCCTCCTCCTCCCTCCCTCCCTCCTTCCCTTCCTTCCTCCTCTCTCACCACTTCCTCTGCTGCCCCCCCCCCCCCAGGCTTACTGTCTGTGGATGCTGAAATCCATGGATGGCAAGTCCACAGATATGGAGGGCCTACTGTAATAAACCAAATTATTGGATAATGAAAACATCATACCGGCCACTCAACCATCCTTTTATGTGTTCCTTCTGAGACTCGCCTGCTCTTTATTTTAGTATAAAATAAGTCCATCCTCCAGTTAAAGACTCATTCTTTACATATGACTACAGGGGTCATAAGTTGCATAGTGTGGGTCATAAGTTGCATGCAGCCCCAAAACCTTTTATGTACCCTTGTATAAATGCCCTGCTATTTATTCTTCTTCTTTTTTTTTCAAAAAATGAAGCTAATCTTCAAATAGCAAGCAAGAATCTAAAGCAACTGATGGTGCTACAAGATCCCTTTGCATACTCTTTCCAATAAAATACATAAAACTAAAATGTTGAAAGTAAAAGAAACTAAGAATATGATATAAAATGTGGAGGAGCCAGAGTGAGTGTCTGGCCCAGGCCTAAAGAACTGAAAGGTCACAAAAATGTTATAAACAGATAATTAATATTCATTCTTTCTTTTGTTTCCCCCCTAGATATCCTTCATAAAATGACTGCAAGGGCCCACAAGATGGCATGTTGAGTAAATGCAGACAATTTTTGTTCCTGCCCTCGTTTCAATAATTCTGTGAAATGTTCAGCCCATGTTAGTTTAGCACTAATTAGGCTAGGCAAATATCAATTTTTCCTCAGCTTCATTCCAAGCAAAAATTAAATTTCTCACTAATAGCTCAATCAAGTTAATCAATGTTGCACTAATACTGTCAAATGTGTTTTAATATAATCAGTCCACTTGTATAATATGTCACTTTTTATATTGGTTTTCTCTCTTTCTTCCTTCCTTTTTTTTTAACCATTAGCATGAACATGCTTTCTCTTTCTTTCACTATTCAGTGAATACATTTTAAAAGTGTTCAGTTTAGGGATGAATGAATCTTTCAATTTTAGTTGCTCTCTGTATCTATTTTTTTTAAAAATATGGAGTTACTTTCAGTCCATTATTGTATAATTTTGGAATTTTATTAAATGTTTGCAAGAAACTGTATGAAGATTTCTCTCAAAATACACATTTTTGCACATATTTGTCTAATGTATGCTTTTTTGCGGGGGGGGGGGGTTGCAAGCAACATTTCCTCCTATATTGTATTTCTAACATTATTTTCATAATACAGTATACTTCTGTCTGCCCTTCCCTGTCTTCTGCAGCATCCCAAATTCTGCAGAAGTACATATACTGTGGGATAACTGCATTTTGTTCTGTCAGTGCAGAAAATGTGAGTTTACATTATTATAAAAATCTGAACCAAATGAATTTTGCCTCTTTTCCTAATTCCGAAACCATCAGCGAGTGTTGGCTGAAACAGTTATACCCTGTTTCCCCAAAAATAAGACATCCCCATAAAATAAAAACTAGTAGAGGTTTCGCTGAATTGCTAAATATAAGGCCTCCCCTGAAAGTAAGACCTAGAAAAGTTTGTGTGTGTGTGTGTGTGTGTGTGTGTATAGTGTATAATAAAAGTTCAATTTTTTTTTGTTCAACAATAAATGTGAATTCTTCTTCTTGGAAAAATAAGACATCCCTAAAATAAGATCTAGTGCATCTTTGGGAGCAAAAATTAATATAAGACACTGACTTATTTTCAGGGAAACACGGTATCAAGTGGAATATTAAAATGCTGAATCAGCTACATGAAATGGGCATGTTCTCCAGCCTGACATGTGTTCTGTTCAAAGAGCTTGCAATGCAAGAAGAGCTTGTCAACATTAAAAAGAACCATGGAAATTGCTCTTAAAATATCTCCTGATATTTTGCCTTCCCTGAACCCTCAAAATTGACTGTTGTTTCTGTCAACTCTTCACTTTCTGTGGTCTCTGCTGAACAGGTTATTTTTGTGAACCAGTTCTAACCAATAATGCAGAGACTGATTCCCTGGGTTTATTCTTATGTTGTTCTTGTTTATTTTAGTTATTCTTGCAGAACATTTCCATAAGGACACTTTTTTGATGGGAAAAAAATTCACATGAAGATACTGCCATGTCATATACTTTGCTAAGGGCCTTTATTCGAACTTAGCAACTGCATAGAGAACTGCATTAGTGTGATGATTATTGTTGTTGTCGTGTGCCTTCAAGTCGACTTTGACTTAAAGAAATCCTATACTAAGATTTCCTTGGCCACATTTAATTAGAGGAGGGTTACCATTATCTTCTATAAGGATCTGAACCCTGGTTTCCTGGAGTCCTAGTCGAATCTTGTGTGCCTTCAAGTTGCTTCTGACTTATGCCAACCCTAAAGTGAACCTATCATGGAGTTTTCTTGGCAAATTTATTCCGAGGGGGTTTGCCTTTATCTTTGCCTTTGTCTTAGGCAGAGAGAGAGTGATTTGCCCAAGGTCACCCACTGGGTTTCCATGGCTGAATGGGCATTTATAGGATCATAGAATCATAGAGTTGGAAGAGACCACAAGGGCCATCCAGTCCAACCCCCCTGCCATGCAGGAACTCCCAGTCAAAGCATCCCCAACAGATGGCCATCCAGCCTTTGCTTAAAGACCTCCAAAGACAGAGACTCCACTACACTCCGAGGGAGTGTGTTCCACTGTCGAACAGCCCTTACTGTCAGGAATTTCATCCTAATGTTGAGGTGGAATCTCTTTTCCTGCAGCTTGCATCCATTGTTCCGCATTCTAATCTCTACAGCAGCAGAAAAGAAGCTTGCTCCCTCTTCAATATGACATCCCTTCAAATATTTGAACAGGGCTTTCATATCACCTCTTAACCTTCTCTTCTCCAGGCTAAACATCCCCAGTTCCCATTCCTCATAGGGCATGGTTTCCAGACCCTTCACCATCTTAGTTGCCCTCCTTTGGACACACTCCAGTTTCTCCACATCCTTTTTGAATTGTGGTGCCCAGAACTGGACACAGTATTCCAGGTGGGGCCTGACCAAAGCAGAATAGAGTGGCACTATTACTTCCCTTGATCTAGACGCTATATTTCTATTGATGAAGCCTAAAATAGCATTGGCCTTTTTAGCTTCCGCATTGCACTGTTGACTCATGTTCAACTTATGGTCTACTTGGACTCCTAGATCCCTTTCATACATACAGTGGTCCCCCGGGATATGAATCCCCCGCCTAATGAAAACCCCGGGATACGAAAAAGCCGGTGCCGAAAAACTGGCCCCGGCTTGCGAAAGTATCCCCGGGTTACGAAAATCAAACGGCGTGAAATTTAAAAGTTGCAAAGTGCTGCTATTGGCCAAGGGGCTGGCTGGTTAAAGGGGATTGGTTACGAAACGCAAATGGCGGGAAATTTAAAAGTTGCAAAGTGCTACTATTGGCTAAGGGGCTGTTTAAAGGGGATTGGTTAACGTTCAGCTTTGGCGCAAATTTTGAACTTGGTTTAGCAATCTGATTGGCTTGCGAAAGCAATCTGATTGGCTAACGAATGGTGGGGGGGGGGGGCGGGTGGCTTCAGAAATAAAAGCCAGGTTCCAGTGCTGGGACCCCTTGTTCGGCCTTTGTGAACTGGTGAGATAGAGTTGATTCTGAACTCTTGGCTCCAGTGAAGGTCTGAACTTCTTTGACTGGATTTGTCTGGCTGACTTCTGCCTGTCACTTTACCTGTGCATCTACGCCTTCTCTTTGGATCAAGACCTCCGGTGAATCCCTGGAAGTGCAGGTACAGTATGGATTTTTTACTTCTTCTTGTGGGTGAATGATGTGGATGATGTGGCCTTGTGCAGTGAATGGCTTTTGAAACTTTGGTTCTTTGGTTCTTTGCAAATTGGGCTGAGACAGTGTTCAGAATGCATTGCCTTGCAGTTTCAAAGCTTTCTGGGGTCTGTTCTGCTTCCAAGGTGCCCATGGGCCTTGGAAAGGCCTGTGCAGTGAATGGCTTTTGAAACTTTGGTTCTTTGGTTCTTTGCAAATCTTTTTTTTTATTATTCTTTAGATTGGCCCTGCAAGTCATTCTTAAGTTCTTTTGTGCCTTAGGCAAGTTTCTATTAGAGTGTATTGTAGGGTACTTAAGGAAATAGGCCTCTATTGTAACCTTCCATTGACTTGCAGGGTCAATCTGGGGTCATGGAACGGATTAGTTATTTTCAATGGGAAATAGGCCCCGGGTTACGAAATTTTCGGCTTACGAAAAAGGTGCTGGAACGAATTAATTTCGTAACCCGGGGGACCACTGTAGTTTCATTCAGCCAGATGTTCCCCATTTTATATCTGTGCATTTCATTTTTGCGCCTTAAGTGCAGTACCTTACATTTCTCCGCATTGAATTTCATTTTGTTAGCATTGGCCCAGCTTTCTAGTCTAGTTTTGAACCCCAGCCTAGTCAAACACCCAAACTACTACACCATATTGATTCACTGTTCAACCATACTCTCCAACATTTCACAGATGGAACCTGGACCGCATGTATCCATGCAGCACCTGGATGCTCAACATGGCAAAAGTTATTAATTAGAAAATGCATATATGTTCAATGAGGCTACAGCAGTTTGCTTTTGCGTGAAAATATGGGAAAGGGCATGGTTAAGGCTAAGTTAATTGAGTGCAAACTACTTTTCCACTTTAAAATCAGTTTACAACAATGGAAGTAAGTGTGGACAAATGGGGAAAGTGGAAGAGGAGAGAAAAACTGGAAGATTTTTAAAGCAGCTGAAAAAGTGAGATGACGTTCCTACCAAATCAGGATAGTGGCGAGTATGATCCAGAACTATACTATATTGACTTAAAAATGTGTGTCCTTTACACAAGATTTATATATGATGCTGCACTTAATAATTGACACATATCATAGCTGTTATGCTTGCTTTTGAGGCTGCTGTAATGACAGTAAGTCACACCTCTTTGCTAATTCATAAAACAATAACAATGAAATACTGAATTCAGGCAAGCTTTGATGTACTTGGGAATCGGAAATCTGTACCCAATGTCTTTTTGAAGACATCCCATTTGCTTTAGCACAATTCCACTGAGTTTAATAGAGTTAATGGAGTTAATGAGAGCTGCAGCCTTTTTCATCATGAAAATTTATTATAAATTGCACAAGCATTTTTACTATCACGCTCCCTTCCTTTTCCCCATACAAATCAAGAGAATTCCAGATTCTGCTCAAAATGTTTTTCTGGCAACAGAATTGTGAATGCAACTATACATTTGACCTATGGACTGAAACCAATTGCTTGAGTAAACCAGATGAATCAATTGGATTTACATGCGGGTTGACATACCATTCTACAGTTGACTCAATTGTTGTATTACAGTCAGGACTAGCAATTGAACACAGGTACATACATCATTGCTTATTTGGCTCATCCCATTGAAAATGTTTTCTTACTACTTTTATGTTAGTGGAGACATTATTCTCTCATGAGAGTTACAGACCCTTTTGGCAGAAACTTATTCAAAATCATTCCTGGCTCATCTCCACCCAAGTCATTTGAAATAAAGCCAATGAAAGCATTACCCAAAGAGAATGAATGGTTTTCTGTTTTTGGCTACTCTTCAGTTTCTCTGAGAGCTCCAGATCTTTTATTGTTTGATTATCACCATTTGAAATGATTATCACCATTTCAAATGTTTATCACCATTTCAAATTAGCATTCCCCAAATCCAAGGTACACAGATATTTACAAATAAAGAGGCCACAAAGCATGGGATGTGTGGTCTGCACTCTTAATCCCTTCCTGCACAACATGTCTAGATTGTTTTTATTTCAGTTTGTCACATTTCAGTTTGAATTCTTAATACTGTGGATTGATGTTGAAAATCCTGTTAGAATTTTGGGGTGTTCATTCTCTCACCCCCACCCTTACTATAATTGTTCCCAGAGAGAGATAATGACTCGCACTTCTGTATATCATACACGCACACACACACACACACACACACACACAAAATTCCCATTTTCATCTCAGGTTTGAAAACTTTTCCAGGTTATCTCACACCAAAGCCTTTAGGCCTGCCTCACTCTTGCACAATAAACATTCAGCTGATAATAACACCATTTTGATATTATTAATGGCACACCCCTCTCATTTCAGCAGAGATGGGTATGCAATTCTCTGGGGCTGGAATAGCTAACTTGTGTTATTTTAATCATTTTGGAGTACAGCTAAGTGGCCAGAAATATATTTTAATACCCAATATACCTTGCCATAAGCAGTTAACCAGCTTCTAATAAAATGTTTCAATTGTGGTAAACCGGGACATTACGTACAAAGAGGGGAATGATTTCCTTACAGTGTTTGAAACATACCCCTCACAAAGTTTAAATAAGGGCTTCTTTTCCCTGTGAGTGAAACCTGCTTGTGAACTTGGCAGAAAGAAGTGAACACCTTGCTCACAGAGTGTCCAAATCAAAGTGACCAGATATCCTCCCTTTCCAGGACATGTCCTACATTCAACCGTCCATCCAAGAGGAATTTCAAAATGTCCTCCATTCTGAGCCTGACTAAGAAGAATAAATTTACATTTATATGAGTGTTTTTAGTTTTTATTTGGTAATGTCCTACATTTTTCTTGACTGTCCTACATTTTACGGTGCCTTGCCTTTCTGTGTGTTTATTAAATCTGGTTATGAAATCCTATCCGAGATCTTCATTGCTGAGATTTATTCCTGTTTTCCATTCAGAACATACTGATGCCTGTTCTAGTCCTCATCAAAGCTATGACTGCACTGTTTCCATTAAAAAGCCATTCATGGATTTCATCATTCCATGTTTCCCTCCCTAGCCTCACCAGTCCATACCAAGTCACCTTTCTTCCTCAACAATATTACCATACCTGTCTTCTCTTCGGTTTGGCTACTTTCTGCCGTCTCTGTTTGGGGCTGCGCTGTTGCCTTGGCAGTAGCATCCTCTGCAGCAGTAGGTGTAACGACAGTGTCAGGCACATCGGCTTGTTTAGGTTCCTCCTTGACTTGGGCTTCCTCAGCCTTCAAGGATGGTGAATTATCAGTGGAAGCTTTAGTGGCACTTTCTGTTTCGGTGGCAGCAGGAGTGGGCTTTTCCTCCGACGGGGCAGCAGGACTAGTGGCTTTGGGGGCAGGTTGTTCTGAACCAGTGTCAGCTGTGCCCTCCCCCTGTTTCTCATCTGCTGGGGTGTTTCCCGCTTTGTTGCCATCTGCAGGCAGTGCATTCTCAGTTGGAGCAGCTTCTGAAATAGCAGGTTTGCCATCTGTGAGACCATTAGCAAGGACTTCCTCCTTCTTCTCACCAGCTTCAACATCATTAGTTTGGGCATCTTCCTTCTTCTCTCCCTTGAGCTTTTTCCTTGTTATGTGTCCACGGAAGCTAGCCTGAATTTTGATGGCTGCCTTATGAGCTTTATCTTCCGGTTTGATGCCATCTTGTTCAATCTTTTGGTCAATGTCATCATTTTTTTCAACCTTACAAAGGGAAAAATAGAGGAGAGGAAATTAAAAAATCTCTCAAGAGTATGTTGGTTAGGTGTCTGGGGCAGCACATTGCAAGGGATATATTAGTGTACTGAGAATAAAAGGGTTACCAAGACTTTCCTGTTTCTTGTTTATTGTACTTGGTACGATAATGAAAGTTCATAACTATGCAAACATCCTACCAGTTCATGATCAAATAAAAAATAAAAATCCATACTTCGTATGTATAAACATCTTACAATTTAATCTAGTAACATAAAGAAGAGAGGTACCAGTACTTCCTAAGCTGCAATCCTATACTCACTTACCTGGGAGAAAGTTCCATGTAAGTCAACGGGGCTTACTTTCGTATTGAATTCTGCTGTTATTCTTCTTTAAAAAATACCAGTGATGTCTCTGTTCTGTTAGGTTACATTCTTAGGTAAATATGCTTAGGAGTAATAGGCTAAACAGACCAGCCAAAAGGGCCAGCATCAGCGTGGAGTGGGGGAGTGGCAGCTGCATGCCAGACCTCCCTACTCTGTCACCAGCCACTGTCACTCCGCCCACTCAGCCAGACACTCCGGTGGTGTGGCAAATACACACCACACACCCAAAAGAGTGCTGAGAAAGTGTGAGATTGCAGAAATCAGTGGAATTTCTGTATCACATGCCAGGAGTTCTTATGTTGTAATCAGATTAAATTTCTAGGTCTCATTCTGCTGTTTGATATATATTTTATGATGCCAAAACTGCTCTAGCATGGGGGTAATGGCTATACAAGTGCCCATTCGTGTAGCTTACATTAAAGGTTTTATCACTTCACATCAAGCAATAATCCACCATGCATGATTATTTATAATTAAGTACCATTGAATTAAATGAAATTTACTCCCCAGTAATCAAGCACAGGATCAGGCTGGCTGACATATAAACCAAAGCATTGCCCCAATTTCCTTTGCACTGTCAGGGATGTGGTATATCGAAGATTTCTAATTGTGATAGATGAAGGAACTCCTATTAGTGTTGACATCTTATTTCTTAACTTTGTGGCTTACAAATAAGACAATTTTACTTCAAAAGAAATGCTTTCTACACTTATTTATTCATCATTTCCACCTCAGCAATTCAGCAAAAACTCTACTAGGTCTTATTTTCTGGGGATGTCTTATTTTCGGGGAAACAGGGTATGACAATTGCAGTTACTTTTTTTTCTTGCCAGTAAACACTATCAAAATGATTTGCTATGAAGCCTGACCCACCCACAATAATCTTATTATTTTACTATTCTTAGTTTGTAAAGGCAAACAACTTACATGGGGAAGAAACCCCAACAATTATTATAAATTTAAGAAATGATTTTGTTACTTTTCTCTCATCACCATCACGATGCATCCTGCAACTGATATTTTTGAAAATTACAGAATCTAAGAACATGATTTTCACCATGGTCCTAGAGCTATTCCACAATCCCCAAATTTTTATTATGAAAAATAATTTTGACTAACATTTAAGAGTAGGACACTTCATTTTACATCAGTGTAACACCCCCCCCCCCCCCCCCAATGCACGTTTCTGTTATTGTTTCCATATACTTTTGAAAATATGTGTACCTGTTTCTGGTCTATATCTTTCTTTCTGGGTTTCTGAGTTCTAGGGCCAAGCATAAAAGGATACTGAAAACAAAATCTCAATTTAAATTCAAAGTATTTTTTTTTAAAATACAAGGAACTCTATAATAAATGGAACACTTATCAAATGTCCTGTAAGTTACACGCATGCAATGGAGTCCCAAAACAAGACATGATTATATAACTATTCTGTATTATTATTATTATGAGGAGGAGGAGGAGGAGGAGGAGGAGGAGGGAGCAAGCTTGTTTTCTGCTGCTCCAGAGACTAGGACCTGGAACAATGGATACAAGCTACAGGAAAAGAGATTTCACCTCAACATTAGGAGAAACTTCCTGATAGTAAGGGCTGTTCGACAGTGGAATACACTCCCTCGGAGAGCGGTGGAGTCTCTTTCTTTGGAGGTCTTTAAGCAGAGGCTGGATGGCCATCTGTCGGGGATGATTTGATGGAGAGTTCCTGCATGGCAGGGGGTTAGACTGGATGGCCCTTGTGGTTTCTTCCAACTCTATGATTCTATGATTTATATAGCACTGTAAATTTACACAGTGCTGTACATACAATCTTATAATTAGACGGATCCCTGCCCTCAGGCTTACAGTCTAAAAGAGACAAGACAAAAGGAAAAGGGGAAGGTGGTGGGAAGGGGATGAGGTCCAGTGGTTCTTCTCTCCCTCTGGGGCCTGGACCAAGACAGATGGATTGGAGGGAGGGCACGGGTTCTTAATACATAGTTAAAAGGAGGCATCCCGGGGCAGATGGCACAATCCTGGGAACACTTCCCTAAACAGTATGTGTTGCTAAGCCTAGGGTTGATGTCACCTGAAGCAGTAACTCATGGTGTCACTCACCCGCACGCGCGCACACACACACACACACACATTGACCAGGTCCAATTTCACACCATACAGAATCCTTAGTTATGCTTTTTTTCACTAATGTTACTCGTCAATCATCATTCCCATCTACAACAGAATGTCATGCCAATAGTTGTGAAATGAACCACTAGCACAATTAAAATTATACCTTCAAATTACAATATCATATGCACAACCTGAATGGATTTACATATGCATAGTGAAAATTGGGTTAAAATGTGATGTTTTAAAATAAAATATAAAAACAATAAAAATAAAAAGTTTTTAAAAATTCATTTTTTTAAAAAAAATTAAATTTTAAATTCTGGAATTTAATATTTTTATTTTAAAATTTTTGGGGGCTTCTTTCTCTTCCCACTGAGCTTCACTCCACTCCCACCATCGCTTAAAGCATTTCAAAGAGAAGCAGGTGAATGCCACAGCCCATTTCTGCAAAAAGATGGGTGCTTGAGGAGCAGTGATGTCACACACACACACCCCCGGGGTGTCAACTGCTGCACTCCGTACCCCCTGCACCCCTTAGTGATGCAAATGAGTACAGCAATCTTCTGAACCAGTGTGACATAGTGGTTTGAGTGCTGGACTATGACACTAGCTGCTTTAGAGAAAGAAAAACGGGAGGTATCTCAAGAAACCAGGATGAATGACTAAGGAACTTTCAACCAAGCTAAGTTTGAAACGGAACATGTATAAGAAATGGAAAAAGGGGGAAATCACGAAAAAGGAATTCAAAGAAATAGCAGGCATGTGTAGGGGTAAAGTCAGAAAAGCTAAAGCGCAGAATGAACTCAGGCTTGCTAGAGAGGTTAAGAACAATAAAAAGGGCTTTTTTGGATATGTCCGCAGCAAGAGGAAGAAGAAGGAAACGGTAGGGCCACTGCGTGGAGAAGATGGCAAAATGCTAACAGGAGATAGAGAAAAGGCAGAATTACTCAACACCTTCTTTGCCTCAGTCTTCTCAGAAAAGGCAAAGGGTGCTCAACCTGAGGATAATGGAGCAGAGAACAGAATAGGGGAATTTCAGCACAGAATAAGTAAAGAGATAGTAGAGGAACACCTTGTTAATCTAAATGAATTTAAGTCTCCGGGACCAGATGAACTCCATCCAAGAGTATTAAAAGAACTGGCAAAAGTAATATCAGAGCCATTGGCAATCATATTTGAAAACTCCTGGAGAACAGGAGAGATCCCAGCAGACTGGCGAAGGGCAAACGTTGTCCCCATCTTCAAAAAGGGGAAAAAAGAGGATCCCAACAATTATCGTCCAGTTAGTCTGACATCAGTTCTAGGAAAGATTCTGGAGCAGATCATTAAACAGAGAGTCTGTGAACATCTAGATGGCAATGCCATAATCACAAAAACTCAACATGGGTTTCAGAGAAACAAGTCATGCCAGACAAATCTAATCTCTTTCTTTGATAAAATTACCAGCTTGGTAGATGAAGGGAATGCTGTGGATATAGTATATCTTGATTTCAGTAAGGCCTTTGACAAGGTTTCCCATGACATTCTTGCAAACAAGCTTGTAAAATGTGGGCTAGACAAAGGAACTGTTAAATGGATCTGTAATTGGTTGACTGGCCGAACCCAAAGGGTGCTCAACAATGGCTCCTTTTCATCCTGGAGAGAAGTGACCAGTGGGGTCCCACAGGGCTCTGTCCTCGGCCCAGTGCTATTCAACATCTTTATCAATGACCTGGATGACAGAATTGGGAGCATACTTATCAAATTTGCAGATGACACCAAATTAGGGGGAATAGCTAATACCCCAGAGGACAGGATCAAGATTCAAAATGACCTGAATAGACTAGAAAGCTGGGCCAAAGCTAACAAAATGAAATTCAATACAGAGAAATGTAAGGTATTGCACTTAGGGCGGAAAAATAAAATGCACAGATATAGGATGGGTGACACCTGGCTGAATGAAACTACGTGTGAAAGGGATCTAGGAGTCCAAGTAGACCACAAGTTGAACATGAGTGAACAGTGTGATGCGGCAGCTAAAAAGGCCAATGCTATTTTGGGCTGCATTAATAGAAGTATAGTGTCTAGATCAAGAGAAGTAATAGTGCCACTGTATTCTGCTTTGGTCAGGCCCCACCTAGAATATTGTGTCCAGTTCTGGGCGCCACAATTCAGAAAGGACATTGAGAAACTGGAGTGTGTCCAAAGGAGGGCGACAAAAATGGTGAAGGGTCTGGAAACCATGCCCTATGAGGAACGACTTAGGGAGCTGGGGATGTTTAGCCTGGAGAAAAGAAGGTTAAGAGGTGATATGATAGCCCTGTTTAAATATTTGAAAGGATGTCATATTGAGGAGGGAGCAAGCTTGTTTTCTGCTGCTCCAGAGAACAGGACCCGGAACAATGGATGCAAGATACAGGAAAAGAGATTCCACCTGAACATTAGGAAGAACTTCCTGACAGTAAGGGCTGTTCGACAGTGGAACGCACTTCCTCGGAGGGT
This sequence comes from Urosaurus nigricauda, assembly GCA_034509955.1. NCBI lineage: Eukaryota > Metazoa > Chordata > Lepidosauria > Squamata > Phrynosomatidae > Urosaurus > Urosaurus nigricauda. The sequence goes on from JAOEGL010000003.1 coordinate 38,426,562, forward strand.
GGTGGAGTCTCCTTCCTTGGAGGTCTTTAAACAGAGGCTGGATGGCCATCTGTCAGGGGTGCTTTGATTTGTATTTCCTGCATAGCAGGGGGTTGGACTGGATGGCCCTAGTGGTCTCTTCCAACTCTACGATTCTATGATTCTATGATTCTATGATCACACTAGGGGGCAAACAGGATTTAAACGAGAGTTAAACAGGAAATGTCCTATAATAAACATAGGGAATTTCCTGATTAACTCTCATTCAACTCTAGTTTAAATCCTGTTTCCGCACTAGTGTGATACAGCAGTTAGAGACCTGAGTTTGAATTCCCACTCATCCATGGAAACCTAGTAGATGGCGGGCTCATTCCCACTGGCAGTATAACACGATTTCCGATTCGGCTTCATTCCGATTCCAAAATCGATTGCAAAAACATCCCTCATTCCCACTATGAAATTTCATTATCCAGTGAAATTGCTTCTTACACAGAGCAAGGAGGCTGGAGATGAAGGAAGCAGGTGCAGGGATGGAGCAAGGAGGCCAGGGATGGAGGAAGCAGGAACGGGGACCGATCAAGGAGGGCAGGGATGGAGGAAGAGTGCGGTGACAGAGCAAGAAGGCCAGGGATGGAGGAAGAGGTGCAGGGACAGAGCAAGAAGGCTGGGGATGGAGCAATGATGGTGGGGACAGAGGAAGCAGGTGCATAGATGGAGCAAGGAGGCTGAGGACAGAGGAAGGAGGCACGGGGATAGAGCAAGGAGGCAGGGGATGGAAGAAGCAGGCGTGGGGATGGGAGAAGCCAGGGATGGAGGAAGCAGGAAGAAATGGGAAGGAAAAGTTTGGGAAGAGGAGCAAGCCCACCTTCACCAATCACAGGGAGCTAATTCAAATCTGCACTAGTTCACACTTGGGCTATATTGGTTTATTGGAAAATAAATCGATTTAGGCTTTGCACCAGCCTGGGGCCAAAATTAGAGTTCTGTAGGACTGGGCATCCATACACACCCAGCCCTACTAACGGCATGTGGGCACCATGATTGCATGCGACCCTCCATACGAGGCACACAACAACGTTGTCTGTGCAGCGCAGTGCCCAAAGTGTGCTGCGCCATGCCACATGGATGTCATCATTGTAAGCAAGTGTGCCAATGGTGCCCCACATGTGGCACAAAAAGAACCTGCTGGGAGTGATTTCTTTTTAGGCCTTGTGGAGGCTGTAGTGTTGTCTGCTGCAGCCTCCATCCAGGGAAGAAAGGAGCATACTCTGGACACCCATTTCTCCTAATCTATACATCCTCATTGTTGAAAAGTGGGAAAAACAGCATTAAAAAGATGCAGTTTAGATGGGTATAGAGCATGGCCCCCCTTTAAGACTCACTTCAGAGATTCGGATAAAGTGGGAACTATGTTTGTTTAAACCGGTTCACACAGAATCACAATCCGGTTTAAACAGTAGTGGGAATGAGGCCGACCTTGGGTAAGTCATACTGTCTCAGCTTCAGAGGAAGACAAGGGCAAACCCCTCTGAACAAATCCTGCCAAGAAAGCACCATGGTCACCTTAGGTCACCATAAGTTAGAACTTACTTGAAGGCACACAACAACAATAGCAGCCTTAGAGACAAAGCTTATAGCACTAAATAAAAGATACCAAATTATGTTAAAATGCATAACATAAATTCCAGTATAAGCAATGTATCCTTTTGTCTTGCCTTAAATATATAAATCAAAACCGTGCTAGCTTAGTCAAGATAAAAAGTAAAGATTTCCCTTAACATGAATGTCTAGCTGAAACCAACTTTAGGGGGCGGTGCTCATGTCCAATACTAAACCAAAAAGCCAGTGTTGTCCAAAAACAACTCAGTGGTCATGTGGCCAGCCTGACTGCACGGAGTGCTGTTATCTTCCCACTGAAGTGGTACCTATTTATCTACTTGCATTTGCATGTTTTTGAACTGCTAGTTTGCCAGAAGGTGGGACTAGTGATGAGAGCTCACCTCAAACTGCCAAGCTTCTGACCTTATAGTCATCAGACTTGGCATCATATAAAGTAAGCCACCACATCCCTTATTCAAGGTAAAAAGGGTGTAATCCTGGGCGACTACAAATCCACTCCTCACCAGCCCCGCTCTCTTTCTGAATTCAGCTAGTAAGATCAGCCCCTTTTTTAGAGTTTCTCCACCCACTGGCCAAACATAATTTTTAGGATGCATATATATTATATGCTGTTTATCAGACAGTATCCTTTGCTATTAGTATTTTACAGTTTAATAAATTTCCTGTACCTCTGAGCACTTATTTGCCCAAGAATACTTTTTCACTGTTAAATGAAAGAGGACCATTCTTATTGCCTGCACATCTTCTGCCCCCAGGAGGGGCCAAATACAGTTATCACTCCATATCCACATATTCTGAATCCATGGATTCAACCATCCATGGTTTGAAAATATCACTCCAACAATGTCAAAAACAAACCTTGATATTGCCATTTTATATATGGAATACCCAATATTACTACCCCCTTATATAAAGGGACTTGACCTTCTAGGGATTTTTGGTATCTATGGGAAGGAGGGTCCTGGAACCAAACCTCATCAGATACCAAGGGCCTGCTGTAGTATAATAGCTAGGCCTCTTCTAGTGAGGATAAGTTCTACTGTTTTGTATTATCAATTCAAGGCTGTTGCAATTTGTCCTGTGATTGACCAGAACTACAGCATTAACCTAAGTTATGTTTATCATATTTTGAAAAGCGACAAAGAACACTAACGTACTTACTGACTGTGACTGACTCTCTGTGACTGACTGTCAGACTGTGACTGACTCTCACTTTCAATACTCCTAGTTGTGACTCTACCTGTGATAATTGTTACTAGAAATATTCCTAACCACTGTTTTTAAATAACAACAATTTTGCTTTCCCCTTCCCTTCTTCTACAGCAGCTGCCGCAATTGTTCCACCAAGCTGCTCTGTTCTTTCGTCCTTACACAGCCAGAGACTCCTTCACTTGTCTCATTCAGCTAACTCGCTTTCCCCCTCCAGGCCTGTCTCTTTTGTCCACCCCCCATCCTTGGGTCTATCTCTGAGTATGAGTCTGGGTATCTCTCTCTCTCTCTCTTTCTCTCGTTCCCTCTATATATTTCTCTATCTCTTCTGCAAGCTCTCCAAGTTTTCTGCCAAGAGAACCTCTGCCCCTTCTCCTAGCATAGCTCTTGGAGTGTTCAGAAGGCAGCATAAGCAGGTAGGAGACAAAGCAGCAGCAGATATTTTAAAATTCATCCCAGACAGAAATTTTAGGTCTGAAAAAGAGGATACGTCCATGAAAAGGAGCAAATATGATAACCCTACTTAAATCCACCTTGGCTCTCAGAAAATCTAGCCTCCCATTATCAGTATTCATGTCCCCACTGACTTCTCTTTGTTGATTGGTCTGAGGTTTGCAAAGTTTTGGGGCCATTTGAATGAACTGCATCCATGATTACTTGTTCACCGATATTTTAAAACAGCGGTGGGGAAAGTGAAGCACATACCCTCCATGTGCCCCTAGGGATACATTTGTGCCCTCCCCCAGGTCCACTCCCCCTCCCCCCAATTTTGAACATTTTCAAAAGATTTCAGATTTTCCATAATGTTTGCCATAAAGTGATCCCTAAAGAGTATGGGATAATTTTGCCATAATTGTAGACCCCTTGGCCATTTTAGGGAGTAACCCAGAAATTGACTTCAGGGCCCTGTTCTTAAAAAGGCCTCTCTTGAGCCAAAACAGATCTGCGTAATTGAGTCCTTCATTCACAACAAGACATTTGGATTATTTGGAGGCAAAGTATTTTTTTTCTCATGAGGCAATGAAGCCACGAGTATAGTCTCCACTAGGTATTCTTAGTAGTCAGTGTGGCCCCTGAATTAGCAACATTTACCCACTGCTGTTTTAGCAGTTTTATCACTGATTCCTTAGGACAAGGAACAGGACTCCACCTCATTTGAGATATCCAGCCTTCTTCTATCAGCCCAGAGATGCAATTTAATCTATGCCTAAATGCTGCTGAGCTCAGCAGAAATGCTTAGGATTGCACAGCATGAATGTTCAGATTTCACACAGAGTACATATTGCATGCTTTGTATTTTAAAAGGAAGTCAGGAGATAGGCCTCTGTTTGGTAGATCCTGGCCAGTACCATTTTAAAATTAACCTGGAGAGAGCAGATTGTAGAAGCACACATATCCCCATCCACTGGCTTCCTCACTAGGGCAAAATGTTCTATCTTTCTGTTCAGATTATGAGAACTATTTCTAAATATGCACCTTTATATCTAAATTAGCACATGCAAATATAATGCAAATCTGTGACTTCTTTTCCGGATATGAGTAAGTAGCCTCCTTTACCCATCCAATTATAAATAATTGGCAATCAACTCTAGATGGCTTGTTTCATTTCTTTCAACCTCTGGAATCCCACTTTCACAGCTGTTGCAATTATGTTCAGCCTCTGAAAAGTAGGTGATGTCTAACATGATAACCAGAATGGTCTAGTAGTTTGATTATTGGGCTAGGACTCCTGAAGACCAGGGTTCAAATTCCTCATCAAGCACAGAAATCCATTGGGTGACCTCAGACAAGTCACACTCTCTCAGAATAAGAGGAAGGGAATGGCAAACTACTCTGATGAGATGTTGTCATGAAAAGCCTGTGATGGGGTTGTCATAAGTCAGAATCAACTTGAAGAAACATAACAACAATGATGTCTGACCTGAGTCATACTCCCTTCTGAAATCAGGTGGGTGATGACAGTAAGTCTTGTAGTGCCATCAATTTCAGGAATTCCATCTCCAGAAAAGGTGCACCTGGCTCCATCCTTGTTTCTTTTTCATACCAGGTGAAACTATGTTTTTGGAGTGATGGATGAGGTTTTATTCTGCCATTTCATCTTATTTTATAGTCCCGGTATGCCTTGTTTTACCGTGATTTTTATGGCTCACTACTGTAAGTGCTGATTTTATTATTCTATTCTACATCACTCTGCAAGCACTGCAGAAGAGTGGCTTTAAATATGCTAAATAAATTGAATGACCAGAATTTATTTCTCTCAGTAATATGTTATTGCCTTGAAATATATCCCTTCTACCATCAGGAGATTTATTTATCAAAGAAATGCCTTTAAGTTTGGATTAAAATGAACTATAGCAGGCACTGACAGCACTTGTCTAGGGCAAGGCATAAGCCATCTTCAAGCACTAAATTGATTTAAGTATTTCCTGGCTGGGGCTTAAATGCCTGATAAGCTCTGTTCTGACTTTTACCCATGAACAAATGTCATCTTTTAGGTTTCTTTTTGATTTGATGTACATATTCCTCTTCTGTCAGTAATCCACCGGCCCTTGGATTGGACATGCTGATGAGAGCATGCCATCCTATTAATACTGTAATCAGGTAATTAGTAAAGACTAACAGCAAAGCAGAAGGAAGCTTTGGATGTGATGAGTGGGGCTGGGCTGGAAGACCACAGCAAAGGAACACATGCTTTTCATCTAGAAAATCCCAGTGTTTAACCCTGGCATCACCAGTGAAAAGGATCCTGTAGCAGCTAATAGGAAAGACTTCCGCATAGAACCTAGAGAACTGCCGCCAATCTTAATTGGCAATAATGGGCTAGATTGATGAGCTGTTGGTTCTTCCTAAAACAACAAATAGGAGGATAAATAATAGCCAGTACTTCAGAACTGATGTAATATGGCTCTATCTTGATTCTAGATAAACCAGCCACACACTAGCAGGCTAACTTTGTATTACAGTAGTGGAAAAAGCTTCAGACCCTTTTCAAGGCTAGTCCTACATATAATGCATCACAATATTCCATCCTAGAGTTTACCAAAACATGGATTGTCATGGCCATGCTATTCCTGTCCAGGAAACAGTACAGTTGAACCAACTCAAGTTGAACCCGAAGCTGGTTAAAGGAAGACAGCAAAGCCACATGGGCCTCTGATCAAAATGTTAGATTAAATAGCAGCCCCAAACTGCATATCTATTTCTCTGGAAGTACAACCACATCCTTAACACCTGATTCCTGGACTCAGAAACTCACAACTCACAGGGCTTCCCTTAGGGACCCTTTCATACTATACAATTATAGCACTATATTATTATATTATTATTGTTATTATTATTAACCTTTATTATTACTCCTCTTCAACTGCCATGGATGCATCCTAAAGAATCCATGGATTTTTAATTTGGGAAGGCCCTAAAGTTCTCTGGGTGAAAATTCTAAATACCCCTCCCTAAACTGCAAATTCCAAGATTCCATAAGGGGGACAGAACCATGGCAGTTAAAGTGGAATATATTGCTATACTTGTGTAATGTGAATGAACTCCTTGGCTCTTTCAACTTCATTTTTACAGGATCTCATTCAGGCCACTATTGGACTGGTCAGGCAGCTCTGCTACCTCTCCTGCACCACCTGCAGATACATTCCCAATGACTACAGATGTGAGACATGGGAATTGCAATTTTGGGCTACCATACAACCCCTTCTAGCTGAACACAGTTGCTCTAGTTGGTGAAAAAGGAGTGAATGGCAGCTTCCAGCACTGTCAATTTACCTTTTTAGTACTGGCAGGAGATTCCTGAACTAAAATCTTACAAAACAAAACAAAACCAAACCTTGGTTTTCAAACCAAGGTCTAGCCATGTACAAAGTTTTTCTTCTTTTGTTTAGGGGCAACAAAAGTCTGGAGAGTCCAAGAGGCAGAAAATTGGATCCCTACCATACTAGTAAAAAAGCATGGAGAGGAGGTAGAACTTTAAAGGATGTCACACCTCAAATGCCATGGGGCTAAGCAGAAATCCTTCAGCATACTTGCTGAAAACTGACCCTGCAGATAAGAGTAAAAACAGCCCCAGATGGTGTGTCAGCATGTGTATTTGTACTAGCTTTTTTAGTCCATAATTTAATGTTTCCTCACAGCAAGAGCATGGTTCTGCATTTCCCCTCTGTCACTGCTGAACTAGGGGCTGTCAATTGCTACCTGCCAGCATCTCTGGAACAAACACTGTTGAATCTGACTAAATTTATCTCAGAGTGACTGTTTCTTCCCACTGTCTGAAAATTGTGTGGTGCACTTTACTGGTGGTGGTGTGATACTGGGGGAAAGACAAGGAAAGAGATACAGATCTCTCTTTTCCAAAGGTTTCTGATATCAGTTTCACTAGGTGAAAAAGCAATAGCCTTTTGTCCCTCACCAAGAAGTTTTAGGGAGGGGAAAGAAACACATCTGCCTTGACTTAGGGATGGAAAAATATTTGCAAATATTTGAAAAGTGATTGAAAAACATGCTTCTTGAGTGTTGGGACCTCTGATGAGGAGAATTCTGAACTAATTAGAATCTTCCCAATTTGCAACTTATTCTGTGCAAAATTTGCCTGAGGGGTGTTTGCTCAGAAAATAGACTTTTCCATGCAGGAGACAGCATTTGCTGAAGAAATTGATATTTCTGTAAGTAAGAATATCTCCATGTATATCTTAGAAAATGCTGTTTCCTACAGAAAGAATGACATTTTCCACACAAAAACCTCATGTACATTTTCTCCATGAGAAACACCACTTTCTGTGCAGGACTCAGCATTTCTGCACAGAACATAATATAAGGGAATTATACTATTTTCTGTGCAGAAAATATTGCTTCCTGCACTGAAAAATTGTGTTTTCTGTAGAAAAATACTATGTACAAATTTTGCACTGGATAAGTCCCAAACTGCAAATAGTTGTAGCAAACAGCACAGTTTGAACTTAATCTATTCAAAGACATTTTCACAGTGGGAAGAAAACTGCTAAAATTATTTCCTGCTTCCTTCAAGAATGAAATTAGTGGAGAGTTCAATTCTGTTTAGTCTAGCAGGAATGTTGCCCCATTAGCTTGTTTCATTCACACACAAGTACATTATCTCTAAGTCTAACATTTATTTCAGTATTAGTTTTTGTGGAATACAATCCACTTTCTCAGATGCTCCAAGATCATGCAAAAATAAATTATTAGTGTTCAGAGTATCACAAGGATCCTTCCTCCCCACTTTCAATTTAACAGGACTTATGGTGGGCATGGATTCTCGTTGTTAGAACAGACTAACTAGATGGAACTAAATCTGGTGAGTTCCTGGGGATTTGGGAGAAGGAGGACTAGTATAGCGATAGGAGAGAAATCCATTTGGTTTGCACTTCAGTACAAACAGAGCTATTCACACTTCCCAAATTAAAGCATGGAACAGAATATAATTATCTTTTATTTTTCACACTTCTCTGAATGTTCTGCTGTAATTAACTGACTTTTTTTTAAAAAAAAAAGGCATAGAAAAATGCATACTTTGGGGGAAATGCCATACAAAAAGGCATATGTTAGGGGGAAGTGGTGGCAAAATGTGCTTTGTGGAAATGGCATACAAAAAAGTGTTAAGATTTTGTGTGGACTACTTTTTTAAAAAAAATAACACATGGAGGTAGAAACTGACAGAAAGAACTAGTGTTTTGAAATATGGACACTACCAAAAGCAAATCAGAAAGGTACATCCACCCTTAAGATTAATAACTCACACATTCTCTTCATATGTGTTCCATATCTGTTAGCCCATTGGAGCTCTAAAGAACTGGTACAGGTGATATCAATATCTCATGTGCTCATATTTTGGAAAGGCTAGTTTAGCAGATTCATGAACATAAAATATTAATTTAATCATCTCTGATGTGATAGTCTGTACATACTCCATATTTACTATATCAGAGAACTCCACAGTACAAAAACTATCAGTCATACTCCCCCAGCCAACAGCTTTTCTTTAAATAATCATTTACTTGAGACTTTCAAAAAATAATCTTTTTGAACTTTTAAGATGATATTTTAGGGGCCAGAAGTGTAAAAAAGAAAAAAGAAATCTAGAGAGAGAAAGAAAAATCCTTGGATGGAAAATTTCATATACTGAGTTTTGGCAGCCCAAAAAGGGAAGGTCATTATTGATCTTCTTTGAGACAAAAACTCATTACTTATATTCTCTAGAGTCCTTTCTGCTCTCCATTGGAAGGAAACAGCAATCTCTGTTCTTCTTGTGTATTATCCCATATATCTCTACCAAAATAACTTGTTCTTTTTTGCCTGAGGTACTGCATTCACACTGTTCACCCAGTTTTCTGACCTACAGTGTACAATTTCTTTCATCTTACTTTTTTGCTGTTCTTTCTTGTTCATGGAGTATGTGTATCAAAGCCAATGATTGCTTATCAAAAATTCCCCAGTTGCAATCTCCATTTTGCCATCATCTCTTCCACATCAGAGTCTCTTGAGTGTACCTGCATTGTTCCACATACTGAAATGCAGCAATAATTTCCAGTCTATTTCCATTGTCTTCCCTATGTTATATTAAGAATGCACAGGGCACTGGAGCATGACATCTCTGCTATCAGTAGTTAATTCAGGGTCAGTGGGGGAAGGCATCAATGTGTTTCAATGCCAGGTAGTACTAGAGAGAATTGAAGATAATCAGGACCATCTTCCCTCAAATTAGGAATGGAGGGCAATGTCATTTTGTATTTATCATTCCTCAAATATGAAGGAGAATGAGTCTCTTATTGCCACCCTCTAGAAGGGAGACTAGACAGATATCGTGTATGCACTTGTCTTCCATCTCAGCAGGAAAATAAAAGTGATTTACTTGTTGGAAAATTCCAGCATTCCTTTTCACTCTCTCTCTTACTATTTGAGCAATTGGGGTTTAGATTGGATAGAATTTCGTGCATGTGAAATCTTTCTGGGTATTGTTTTCTGGTTATTTTTCTTTTCCTAGACGTTGAAAGGTATGGTCACAAATACCTTTTGTATATCCAAGTAACTAGACCATGTGATCTGGGAAACTTCCTAGGTTTGTTGTTCAAATGAAGCCTCTCCCCTTCTCAGTTTCACTTCTCATCCCCAATATTCTCCTTCTCATCCCCATTTTTCTCCCAGGATTCCCTAGCACTGAGAAAATACAAACTATACAAAAGATCAGATATCTTCCTCATCTTCATTTCTCCATCAACAAGATGGTGAGTTAAAGTCTGATGCTCTTTCTTTTACCTAATATTTTTATTGGCTAGTTAAGATGTAGTCTCTCTGCATACATATGTAAATGTAAAAGCCATTAGTAAATTATTTTAAGTTTGTAATCTGAAATTGCCTGCCTGTTTATATTGTGTCAGCTTCAGTTCAGGGGAAGTAACTCCAATTGAGGCATGTTCTCTGCTACTTTGCTGAAAGAAAGCTGATTCACAACAGTGTTAGCTTTGATATTTTTTCCCACCACACACGGGCTAACAACCTGGGAAAGTAAATTTCATTCCAAGGTCAGTCTCTCAGTTGTTATAAAACGTATAAAACTTCAGAGCAGGAGTAGGGCTCTTGAGGCTCTCAACATGTTGATAGATTCCATCTAATCAATTCCAGCTAACAGAGATGATGAGAAATCAGGTATAGCCATATTAGTCTGGAAAATCAGTATGCAAAGGGATCTTGTAGCACCTTTGAAACTAAATGAACAAAAGAAATTGGTAACATGAACTTTTCGTAGACTTCAGCCTACTCCCTTAAATTCATTAGAGATTATGAGAGTTTCAGTCCATCAACATATGGAGAGCCAGAAATTCCTCATCCATGCTTTAGCATGACCTTTAAGGGACACACATTTGATACAGATCAAATGAATAATGTGGAAGTGTCAGGTACAGCACTGATCATTAAATGGCAAGCTTGCAGAAAATAAGAGACAGAAAAATGATCAGACACAGAAAAGAACACGAGAATTTCTAAGAATTATCTTGGAATGTGCCTTCTATATACATGAACTTGTACATCCCAAACTGGTTCCAGAAAACACATAAGACACCTTAGAGTTGGGATGGACTAATAATATCCGATAATTTGGGAGACTCCATTCCCTCTCAGATGCTTCTGGACTCGATACAATTTTATTTTTCACAAATTGGCTTCTTTTTTTCCCTTCTTCCTTTTTAATAGGAAAATGAAGAGTAGACTTTTAAATTGGTAACACACCTTTCTTCCCTTCATTTTTTAATCTTCATTTCCTCTGCTCAATCCTATTTTTTTCCCAACAAACAGAAAACTAGCCACCCATACCTTCTAGTGTAATCAATTTAGACTTCATTTCTATAAATATCAAAGTAAGAATTTAGTGCTGCTTACTTCTTATTTGTCATGTATAGGATGACATTGTAAGTAGCTTTGTGGAGAAAACTTGTGTGTGCTCCTGGACTTAGATATGAACCTAGATGCCCAGGTTTTGGCTGTCTTCAGGAATGTGTTTGAACAGTTAAAAGTAGTATGCTAGCTGTGCCCATTCTTTGAGAAGTCAGATCTGGCTAAAGTGATATTGTCTTGATTACATCCTGTTTGGACTACTGTAACACACTCGAGAAACAAAGGAAAAATGGGACAGAAACGCAGTCAGAACCATGAATGCTACCATCCAATGAACAGTGTGTAAGAACAAAGAGAATTTACACAACAATCAATGCAGGGAAACAGAAGTGAACATCAAAAAAAGAAAGAACAGGAGACCTCTTCCACAAGATCTAGGAATTCAAGACAAATTTAAACCAAGGTTGGAGATGCTCTACAATCAGAAGAGGAACATAGTACATAACCATAATGAAAGAAAAAAAGATGGAGACAATGCAAAAACAGTTATATTAAAAGTGAATCACATAGGAAGGAGAAACTTACGAAGATGAGCCCCAAATTTTGGAAAGTGAAATGAAAGCCACACTTAAAGCAAACAGGAAGAATGAATCATCAGGAAGAGATAGCATGTTAACAGAACTGCCCATATCCACAGACACAGATTCAAATATGCTCAGCCCTTTGTATTGGTGAGGGTTCAGTTCAAGATACACACCCCATGAATACCAAAAACCATGGGACTACAAGTCCCATTGGCATCAATGGATGCCGAAGTGTGCATGACTATATCAGTGCAGCTGCATGCATGTTTCACCACTGATGATAATGAGGCAGGGCCATCTGTGGATGTTTCTATCAGTTCAGAAATAATTGCTACAATTTTTGTTTCAATTTATATCCTGCCATCCTCTTAATAAAGGACCCAAAATGGCTTACAATAAGTTAAAGAGAAATGCAATATATCCCCCTTCAAATGAGACTGAGACAAAGCACCTGTTCACCTTCCAAGTTTGCTGTCCAAGGTGCCAGCTACAGATGAGTCACATAAAAGTCCCTCCTCTTTTTCTTCTTATGGCTCTTTATTTTGCAGGTGGATGGGAAAGCATTTTAAATACAGGAGTCCTTCTAGTAGAGAAGTAAGCAGGACACAAGGACACCACAGACAAGAAAGTTGCTTAATAGTCAAGGAAGAGAATTATATCATCTGTGCAGAGTATGGGGCCTGCCTTTTCCTTGAATTAGAATTTTACCCATGTATCACTGCCTAAGACCCTGGAAAGATACTGCCAGTCAGAGTAGAGGGTACTGAGTTAGATGGATTACTAGTCTTACTTGTTATAAGGCCAGTTTTTTTAAATATATAAAGATCAAAGTTGGATGGAGATGATGCATTTATCATTCCTGGTTGGACCATGGACACAGGTTCACATTGAAATAATCTATGCACAGAAAAGCTATGCTTTGTCTGCAATGGCTACTCCAGCAAGATTAAAAAGACCAAAGCCAACAGTTGACTCACTTTCATTATTTCATTTATTTAAATGTGTGGAGATAACACATAACCAAATGCACACACAGTGCAATGACTCAATAATGATGTGGGCTACAAATAACGGCATAAAAACTAGTTTTTTTTCCCACACCAGCCATAAATTCCTCCATATCATTTCTATAAGAGAAAATCAAAGGGGTAATGTGTAAAACCTAGAGACAACTGATATTCAGTGGCTCAGAAATGCAAAAGCAAAATAGTCTGTCAACTGTACCTAGCAGGACATATACCTGTGAAATGGGGCCAGGGGAAAATTTCACACTCTCTAAGGTGTGGAAACAATTTAGCACCAAAAACAGTTTCAGCTTAACCCAGCTATATAGTGTGAAGGCACTAGCACAGAAGAAGATATCAGCTTCTATCCCTGCCATTCTGCAGCACAATAAAAGAATTCTTATATGTCAGAGCTGTGTAATTATCATGGGTGGACCATAATTTTAAAAAAAAATAGAAGGGAGAGATCAGTTCTCCTTCCAAAGGCACAGTGACTGCCTATATCTCTGAGAGATGGAGACTGGAAGATTCTAGTTTTTGTTTTCAATGGTTTAAAGCCAAATTTAGGAAGATGGCTCTCAGTCCTCAAGATATTCAAGACTAATTACTCCCTGAAAAAAAAAGCCTGCTCATTGGGAATGAGTACCTCATTCTAAGGTCTTATAATTGATTATGCATTACTGACAAGACTCTCACAACACAATAAAATACACAAAAGAGTGATATCTCTATTGCCAACCAAAATGCAAAAAAATAAAAATGCATCATGCAAGCTTTCAATGCTTCACCAGCTTCTTCATCAGGCAAAGATGTTACAATCATAGAGAAAAAAAGGGGGGGCGGTGAAGCTGTTAGATTCAGAGGCCTACAGTCTGTCTCAGATGTTACCCTGTTGTCAGTTAAGATGGTACTGAGGGAATTCAATACAGGTAGAAGCCCCTTCTTCTTGGCCTTGTGAGGACCAGTGGCATCACTGTTAAGGTAAAAGCTAATAAAGCCATTGATAACCAAATGAAACCAATAATCTCTGCCATTAATGATCAATAGTTCAGCCATAGAGCAAAGGAAAAACTTGTACTTTGAATTAGGCTTGAGTTGTGGGCTGAGGAAGGAGGGAGGAAGACAAGAGGAAGAAAGCTAAAGCGTGAATTTCTCTTCACTGAGGAAGAGATGGGCCTCTCCTCAAGGTTACTGCTAGTCAGCCAAGCTGATAAGGTTCTACAAGGCATTCAGAGCCAAACAGTTTAGACTAGCTGAATAATACAGATGATGATGATGATGATGATGATGAATGTTAAACTACGCATGCTCAATGAATATTTTGTGGGTTAATAAAAACTGTTTGCACCATGTTTGGGGTATTCAGTCAATGGAATGATTCTTGGCTGAACACTGCATGCAGGCTAAGGCTGTTTTGAATAAATGGATCTGGTTGGAAATGTTCACAAATGCCTCACTTTGCATAATTGGTTGTGAATGGGTTAATTAACCCTTTGTTTTCCATAACATCACTAGGGGGTGAGGATCACACTGGGTGACACACCAGAAGAGGCGTAATACCCAGCTAAGTGCACCCCTCCCTGCTGCACACTCTGCTACTCAAGATTAGAGTGGTGCATGGCAGCAAAGGACCATGCGTACACACCTCCCTGCCATGTGCCATTCTACTCACAAGTAGACCAGTGTGCAGCAGCAAGGGAGAGACCACACGCACCTCCTTACTGCATACCATTCTATTCATGAGTAGAGACATGCATGACAACCAGGTAAGGGTGTGTGCCCTTTTGGCCCTGACCCCAGAAGCACACACACAACATACATGTACACTGTATTGGATGACACCCTAGGCAATGGCAGTGGCACTGGTGAGGACCAGGACAAAGAGCAATAAAAGCCAGGTAAAAATATTCAACTTCATTAACAACAGAAAAATAACTTCCTTTGAGATCCAGCAGAACTTGAATATGTGAAGCTAACTGTTCCTTTCTTAAAGAGAGAACATTGTCTAAGGAACATTCTCTGCCTAAGGAAGGAGCAGTTAGCTTTGTATGGACCAAAAGCAGATGGATTTGCAAGGGATGTTACTTTTCTGTTGTTTGCGATTGTGATTTGAAATGACCAGTTTAAACCACCATGGTTCCCACTTAATTCGAATTTCTTAAGCAATTTGGAAAGGGGGGAGCATGGTTTTTATTCCTTTAACACACGTCAAAAAGTTTTTTGGGACAAATCGATTTATTCTCAAATAAATCAATTCATCCCAGTCAGAACCACAGGCAGATTAGAATCCGCCATGGCCCAAGTGGGAACTAGGCGGGGCAGATTCAATTCCATTGTCAGTGATGGAGGGGGGGGCAGCTACAACGTCCCTGTCATGGGAAGCTGGGAAGGAGGTCACAGAGAAGCTGGGGAGGCTTCTCTGAAAGGTTCCCCAGCCACAGGGAATGGAAGGAGGCCACAGAGAAGCTGGGGAAGTCAGTTAGAGGTCGAAGGAGGCCAGAAGAAGCCAGTAAGAAGGCTGGGCCAGGGACAGTCGGGGCTCAGAAAGGCCAAGCTGCTTGATCCAAATTGGTAGAATCGGCACAATCAGTGAGAACCAGGAACTATTTTTGTGCTGATTCATCCATTCAGATCAGGCTTCAAATACTTGCAAGATGCATTTTCTGCATTTTGGTAGGCCAATAAAGGTATCACTCTTTTGTGGATTTTGGATTTTGTTGTATTGTACTATATGGCCAATGTGGCCTCTCCTAACATATTTCATTATAACATGCATGTCATGTCCTCTCTTTAGAATTCATATAATAATATATTGGATCCATATAGCACAGCTTTTTCCCCACATGAACTCATCTGGCAGTTTAAGAGTTTCAGAATGGTCTGGAAGACAATACTTGGTGAAAGCTCTGATTCAAATAGCAAATTTAGGATACAGTTTTGCCACGTGTAGGCCCTGAATTCCCTAGTCTTGCAGTCCAGTGAAGCATTGTTAGGAGAAAATGACTACAGGAGCTATTTATGTTTTTAACACTAGTAAAATCTGGTATTTTGTATTCTGCTTTTTCATAAACAGAAGAACAACAATATGGATGATGATGATGTTTCTTTATAACACTCTTTCCACCAAATGCACCATGTGTAGATTTTTTTTCTAGCTGCTCCAGATTTTCTGGATTCTTGCTGGAATTTCTTGTAAAACCATAATAATGTGCTAGCCAACAGGTAGCAGACCATAATACTCAGGGCACTGAGAACCCATTAAGAATAGCAGACAGTGCTGCTGATATGAGTGGCTGACCGAAGAACACATATGAGAAAATGAGTGAGGCCTCTGGATGCAAGATCCCAGGGGTAGGGAATGGTCCCTGAAAAGAATTTCTCACTTTGAATCATGTATAATTGACATACATGCATGCCATACTTCCATGTCTCAAGCAGCCAGAAACATAAAGAGCTCAGACAAAGGGAAGTGAATCAAAACATAAAGGGCATAAAACCCTCCCTTCTTTTCCCCACCAAAACCTACAAGGCCTCTGGAATAGGAGGGGAAGAAGTCTGTGAAAAAAGTTTGTAATAGCCAGGCCTCGGGAAGTTATTCTTGGGCACAAATCCCAATCAAGTTCCTTTCACCTTGAACTTTGCTTGGTACAGTAAAGCGTGTGTGACCATTGCTGATGGTGCTGCTATAAATTCACTCCATCTAATGAACAGAAGATGCTGAGTTCAGCAAAGGCTCTTCCCAGCTCCTACTTTATTTGTGCTTTTCTTTATTATTCATGTCACTGGAAATAGGAGCAAATAACTTCCAGCGTGGTGTTTACGAGTTTGTTAAAATCAAACAAACCTCCCATGCAATTAGAGAAAGTTAATTCCCTGTAGAAATGGAACAGTAGATGGATTCAACCAGGGCAGCTGGTTCTATTGCTCTAAGGCTACAATCTATGAGAAATTTCCCCCCTTTTGTTGTGTATTCAGTAAAGCGAGTGCCACACCCTAACTTCTACCCTGCTTCCAAACGCTGTGCTAAGCTGAAATCAAGGCATGAACAAGAAAAAAGAAAGACTGAAGGATGACAATGAAGTGGTTAGGATACAGGGAGAAATGCTACAAAAGGACAAAATTTTTTAAAAAAAGGAAGACAAAAAAAAAATGAAAGAATAAATCAAAATGAGGAAAGAGATGTGAAAGAGAGATCACACCAAAGGAATGTTACACAAAAGGAAAAGATACTGAAAGGGAAAAAAACATGAATAAGAGAAAAGCTACAAACCTGCTCAATCTAAATGCTGTAAATTAGAATTTTCCTAGCATGTCAGGAGTCCTAAATACAAGGTGTATTAATCCCTGGACTGCTATGGTCCCAGGGAATTCTTGCAACAGCATTTTCCCCTAACTGGCCAGGTTTCCCCTTCTAGCATGGCTGATGGCAGCATGCCCCTATAGAATTAGCCTTCTTCAGAGAGGATATTGCTTTATATGCTGATGTGTTAATACATTGCTGCTTCAGGCAACACTTCATTCCTTTCCCTGGTCAAGACAAGAGACTGGATGACCAGCCTATCACTGATCGGCCAGGAGGTACAGTGGTCCCCCGGGTTACGAAGGTAATCCATTCCGGATTACCTTTCGTAACCCGGAAGGTTTCGTTTCCCGGGGGACTGCTATTTTCAATGGACCGCGCGGCCGATTTAAAGGGGCCGCGTGGGTTTTTTTTCGTATCCCGGGGGTTCTTTTGGATCCCGGGGGATACTTTAGCGGTCCGGCGGCTTTCGGATCCCGGGGTTTTCGCAACCCGGGGGATTCGTAAGCCGGGGGACCACTGTATGTCTATGGCCCAATATACAATGCAAGGGGAAGCAGTAGACTGTAGAGAACACAACATTTCTGTGTTATTCCTTTCATGTTCCAAACTAATCCAATAAGCATTGAAAATTATATCCTTAAGCAACTAAGGATGTGACATTTCAAAAGACAGTAAAACAGGTTTTAGGGGTAAAACAACTGAGATATGGGCTTAAAATATTATAACATCCACTGAGAATTTACAGGAGGGGAAGGGATATATGCTAGAATATTAATTACAATATGGCGTCCTTGTGAGCAAAAGTTTTCATTGGTCTTTTGCCTGAGCTGGTTAATGAATTAATTGGTTTTCAGACTCTCTCGTGAAGGTAGTCCGAAATGCTGATTTTATTTTAGCAACTAGAGACTTCCTGGGATTTAAATACCCTGAAGGAACCAGATCCTGTCTGGTCTTAGAAGCTAAGCATGGTCAGCCCTGGTTAGTCCTCGATGAGAGATCACCAATGAATACCAAGTGCTCTAGGCTATATTTCAGAAGGAGAAACTGGACAAACCACCTCTGAGTACTCCTTGCCTAAGAAAACCATATGAAATTCATGGTGTTGCTGTAAGTCGACAGGCGACTTGAAGGCACATACACATACCTACACAGTGACATAGAATCATATAATCAAAAAGCTGGAAGAGACCACAAGGACTCTTCAGTCCAACCCCTGCCAGGTTATATGTGGATATGATTTTCAGTCACATATTACCATAAATAATTGCTTTGATTCTTAAATATAATTGCATATCTGTAAAACTGCAGTTATGGGCAAAATTGGACAATGTGAATTAGTGGGTGTGATAGTTCCTATACCCATACCATTGGGCAGTAGTGGAGATGTCCAAAAGTGCAGGCAACTGTGTTGATCCATATTAGCAAGCTAGCTCCAATGGTTCTCATTTCCTGCACTAGGTGTTTATCTTTTGCAAAGTTAATGGATCTTTCCTGCCCATCAAAGACCAAGCCACCACAAAATAATTCCAGTGCAACAAGGATAGATAACAACAATATATTATTGCTGTTAAAATCAACCCCAACCCTTCAGTTATTGTCAGGCCTGGACAGTCATGACTAGAACACTAAACCCAAGAGTTAACACAGAAAAGCTGGAGGAAGATTGATGATATCACCATCCTCACTTATCAAAAATTATTGGCATTTCAAGCCCCACCTCCACTATTAAACTAACAAAAACGGCAGTCTCTGGGCACTCCTTCCTGCACCAGATTGGGGCCAGGGCAGCCTCATGGGCGGCCCCTGCGGCCCAAATCTGCCGCTTTTCCAGGCCGCGGGGAAGCGACAAAACACCGCTTCCCCACAGCCTGGAACAGGGTGTCCTTGGCCTTCATGCCCCAGGGACACTGCAACAGGTGCAAGGAAGAGAAGGAAGGGGCCACCCAGCCCCTTTCTCCTTAGCATCGCTGGCGCAGCCATGTAAAGGCAGTGCCATTTTGGAGCTCTTTCCCGCTCCGCTCCAAGCACCCTCCAGCAGCTCAGTGATGTAATATGTGCGCTGGTCCATTTGGACATGGCGCACACATTACGTCACCAGCACAGCCGCATATGGATGGCATGATTTAAAAATGGCACCATCCATACGTGGTAGGGCTGGGGAGTGTGCGGATGCTGTGCACTCCCCAGCCCTACTCACGCCACAGAGATGGCCCTTTTAGGCCATCTGTACTGTGCCTATGATACATATTTCTAAAGTCCACAAAAAGTACATTGAAGACATTCCTTCGGTATGTAGTCAATGCATCCCTCAGGGAAGCCACTATACCACCCTGTCTAAAGGAGGCAGCTGTAAAGCCTCTCCTGAAGAAACCTTCCCTTGATCCCCTGGATAGACACAACTACAGACCAGTTTCCTTGCTGCCATTTCTAAGCAAGGTGATCGAGAGAGCAATCACCTCACAACTCCAAGCTGACTTGGATGAAACTGACTTTCTTGATCTATTCCAAACCGGCTTCCAAGCAGGATATGGAGTTGAGACCACCATGGTTGCTCTGGCAGATGACCTCTGCTTGAGCATTGACAGGGTAGTGTGACCCTGCTCGTGCTCTTGGAACTCTCAGCTACCTTTGATACTATAGATCATGCCATCCTTTTGCACCGGTTGGAGAAGATGGGTATCGGAGACACTGCTTTGCGGTGGTTCCATTCCTTTCTCTCTGACAGGTCCCAAAAGGTGAGGCTCAGGGACAGATGCTCCTCTAAAATCGAGCTTAATTGTGGTGTCCCTCAGGGCGCCATCCTGTCCCTGATGCTATTTAATATTTATATGAAGCCGCAGAGTGAGATCATATGAAGGCATGGAGCTCAGTGTCATCAGTACGCTGATGACACTCAGATATACTACTCCATGACCAGATTATCTGCCCAGACCTCAGATGGCGTCTCTCCTCCATGACTGTCTTGCAGCAGTAATGGATTGGATGAGGGAAAATAGATTGAGGCTAAATCCTGACAAAACGGAGGTACTGACAGTCACCAGCCCGAAACCAGGTCTGGGAATACATCTTCCAGTCCTGGATGGAGTAAGACTCTCCTCACAGGACTCTGTTCGCAGTCTGGGGGTACTTCTAGACTCATCACTTCACATGACGTGTCAGGTGAACGCGGTGGTCAGAAGTGCCTGTTATCAGCTTCGGCTGATCCGCCAGCTGCGCCCTTTCCTGGAGATGAAGGACCTGGAGGCTGTGGTACATGCGCTGGGCACCTCCCGTTTGGATTACTGTA
This sequence comes from Urosaurus nigricauda, assembly GCA_034509955.1. Lineage (NCBI taxonomy): Eukaryota > Metazoa > Chordata > Lepidosauria > Squamata > Phrynosomatidae > Urosaurus > Urosaurus nigricauda. The sequence continues at coordinate 38,446,899 of JAOEGL010000003.1, forward strand.
ACACACTCTACATGGGGCTACCTTTGTGCCTAACCCAGAAATTTCAACTGGTTCAAAACATGGCAGCCAGGCTAGTCACTGAAACATCGAGGAGAGAGCATATAACACCAGTGCTTAATCTCTCCACTGGCTGCTGATCAGTTTCCGGGCACATTACAAGGTGCTGACTTTGACTTTTAAAGCCCTACATGCCTTGGGTCCAACTTATCTTAGAGACCGCCTCCTCCCATATGAGCCCCCACATACACTTCGGTCCTCTGGGAGGAATCTGCTTCAGCCTGTAAAAACTAAGTTGTCCCAGACCGCCCAAAGGGCCTTTTCTGCTATTGCTCCCAGGCTGTGGAACAACCTGCCGGATGAGATGCATCTTATTACAACCTTGGAAGGCTTTTTAAAAGTGACCAAGACACATCTCTTCCAGCAGGCCTTCCCGGATAGTAACTAATTTCCCACTGTCTGATGACCCCACCCCCACGCCCTCATTTGGCTACCTACATGGAACTTGAATGAATATGTATTTTAGATCTTTTAATTCTTTTAATTATGATTAGTTTAATACTGTTTTAAGGGGAGGGAGGTGGGTACTTTGGAGGATTTTAACTGTATATGTTTTTAACATGTACCCCGCCCCGATTGCTCGCTCAGAGGGGCGGGTAAGAAATAAATATTATTATTATTATTATTATTATTATTATTTATTACAACACTTAAGGGATATGAGTCAGCTTTTAATGTGTTAAAGTTGGGTGCTCATTTCTTGCTCCCTTGGTTTCATTTTCATCTCCTGACTTCAGGGCAAACCTTTATGTTGTTATTTTAACCCTCAGTTCCAATTATCCAGACAGTAGCATTCTCTAGGTCTCATCCAAGCCCTGATCCTGATGAGATCCTACAATGGTCACCAAATAAATAATGGCCACCATCTACATGATCCAAGATATGCATTCCAGGAAAATGTAGTCTCCTGAGGAATCCTATGGCATACTACCTTTTTTCACTGTCATCTTCCAAGACGTACTCTCTTTGTGGATTTCAGTACACTTATAATACTTCAAGAAAAGAAGGGATTCCTAAGACTGAAAACTAAAGTAGAATTTACAGTCTCAACTCATCCCTAGCAAGTAAGGGCCTGTTCAGTCATACAAAGTTAATTTTGTATATTCCTCATGCAATTTCTCCAGTAGTTAGAATCATTCCTCTCATGAACAGCTTCCCAGTCATCCTCAGTGAATACCACAACTATTCACAGCTAACTCCAGCTTCAAGAATGTAAAACTAGCTTTGATGATAGAAACTCAGGGTCAGGAGGTAGTCAGCCTGAAAAATATACAAAGTCAGATAAAAAATCAATCTTTCTTTTCTCTTTTCCTCCACTGATAACAGGTCTGGAAAGAATATGTGATATTTCAGTTACACATACTTAGGCTTAGTCACATGAAATCACATGAACAAGAGGGTTACAAATTAAATTCAGCAGCTCCCCACATCTGGTTTCAGTTAACAATGATAGCAATTAAAAGTTATGGTACTTAATGCCATTCTCGGATAAATTCAGGATTAAACAGAATATCACTTTTTATCTCATATCTACAGCAGAAGTTCAGGAATGTCTCTGGATCCCCATGATACTATTTCAAAGAAACAGAATAATTTGGATATATTTGGTAGTTCACTAACACATGCACAAACAGCAATGAAAAATGAATATTTCCAAAATATTTTTGTTCTAGTCATAAAAGGAGCTGGGAGTGGGGGAGTTATGGCTTTGTTAGTCTTAAGTTGCAGGACAACTGAAACCACCAGATATTTTTAACTAAAAAGAACTTCAAAGATCACCTTAACTGAATCTTCTTACTCTTCACAAGGGTGTTATATAGCTCAAAATTCTCCAAAAGATTCTTAGGCAGTTCTCCTGTTCATAAAACTTTTAATAGAATTGATTGAACAATTCTTGCACACACAAGAGTGCTATGATTATGAAAAAATGTGGGTTTCAGTCCCTGTTAAGCTATGAAGGAGGCCTTAGGCAAGTCAATATCTCTAACTAGAGAAACTGTAAGGGGTGAGCTTAACCCTTTCCCCCACAGCCATCTTTCCAGTAACAATTTTGCCATGCTTTTTTCTCCAGGCAGTTAATTGGGGTCCATGTTTACCTCAAAAATTCCAGTCTATAATTCTTTGGTCATAGCCTGTTGGCTTAAACATCTGAGAAAAGTGTATGACAGAAAAGGCACTTTTTACATCTACACCTGTTGCAAACTTCTCATAGACTAACATATGGTTAAAGATTGGGGGCAGGGGGAGAGTAGGCTTAAACAGACATTATGAATAAAGAGAACAACCAGAATAACACAGAATCTCAAAGTTCTGTTTTTTATTGTTATCCACCCTCGAATAGATCTCGACCCATGGTGACCCTGCAGATGAGTCTTCAAGACTCCCTGTGCTCAACTGCTCTGCTCAGGTCCTGCAAATTCATACCAGAGACCTCCTTAATAGCGTCCATCCATCAAGCATGTGGCCGTCCTCTCTTTCTGCTTCCCTCCACCTTTTCTAGCATTATTGGTTTTTTTCCAGTGAGTCATGCCTTCTCGTGATGCGGCCAAAGTACGACAGCCTCAGTCTTGTCATCTTGGTTTCCATAGAGATTTCTGGTTTGTCCTGCTCTAGGACCCATTTTTTTACCTCTTGGCTGTCCATGGTAAGCTCAACACTCTTCTCCAGCACCACACCTTAAATGAATTCTCTTCAAAGATATGTAGAGATATTTAATTTATTCATAAATTACCTGGAGTCAGGATAAGCAGTGAAATGACAAAGTTTGGAACTACAGCCACCCCTCTGTTTTTGTGGGGGACCCATTCCAGACCCCCCCCCATATGAAAATAGAAAATTGCTGATACTGGAGTCCCTATTGACTCCAATGGTGGTGCATTCCCGTGCATGCCACTGTGCATGTGCCTTGGGTGTACACCCCATTGTTTCACCCTCCATTTGCCCCTCGCATATTTCCAAGGGATGCAGACTTCAAGTCTGCAAAAATGGGGAGGGGGACTGCAATGTCAAATTATTGAGAATGGTGAATGCCTAACTGGACTGCAATGGACTCTAAAGAGAGCTCTCTAGATGGGCAAATGGCCAAGAAAGTGGTCAATGAAACTCGGTATCAGGCCCAAATTAGACATGACTTTACTTCTTGTGTGCTGAGTGCAACTAACTTTTTTTTCTCATGTGCCATGGTCTTCACCAAAAAAAACCTTCAAGAAATTGCTGTTTGTTTTTCAAATACATTGCCTTTGGTGGAAAAAGGAAGATCCCCTTGCTATGCCTTTTTAAAGGTCCTGTTGGCATTATGGTTCAGATCATGGCAGTCAAAAGAAGAAAGAAACTTTCCTTCCTCATCACCCATTGACCTGAGGGGGGTTCAAACATTCCTATTTATGCAACAAAAATATGCATGTTAATTACTTTGACATACAACATCACAGACAGTCTAATAAATTTGTTGGACCAAAAGGATTCTAACATCTTTGATATACTGATAGGGCCTGAAGTGATCAACCAGGAGATTGGCTGTGGTGATAGGTGAAAACAACTCAGAGTATGGTATGGGCCTAGTGAGGGTGTGGGTTCCTAGGGGACTGTTCCTTATAGCATGAAAGGGATAGCAAATGAAAGTGTAATAATGCCTTTGTACAAAACTATGCTACAACCTTATTTGGAATGCCAGATACAACACTGTTCAGTCCATCAAATACAGTGGTCCCCCAGGTTACGAATCCCCCGGGGTACAAAAACCCCGAGGTACGAAAGAGCCGGGGCCACAAAAACGGCCCCGGCTTACGAAAAAAACCCGGGTTACGACAAAAAAAACCACGCGGCCCCTTTAAATTTGCCGCGCGGTCCGGCAAACAAAGCGGTCCCCCGGGTTACGAATATTTCCGGGTTATGAAAGGTAATCTGGAAAGGATTACTTTCGTAACCCGGGGGACCACTGTAAAAGGTATTGCACAGGTGGAAATAATGCAGAAAACAGGCATCCAAAGTGATTAACAGGCTGGAGCATGTTCTCTGTGAGGAAAGGCTAAAGGATTTAGAGCTTCTTACTTTGAAGGAATGGCTGAAAAAAAGGTTATCTATCAGAAATAAGTTTAGCAGAGGTTTATAAAATTGTGCCATTACAAAAAAGCAAAAAGAGATGCTTCACCCTTGTTTCATAGTACTTGAACCTAGGATCAGGAAGGATTTTTGCTGGACAAATTCAGGATATAGACAAGCCCTATTCATATAGAAATTATTTTGTGGATCAATTTACATCTGCTCCTCCCTATTGTAATGGAACTGTCTGGTTCCCATTTGATAAGCTGTTTGGAGTCATTCAGGTTAATGGCGTGTAGTTCTAGTTTTTGTTCCATCCCTCAGTGTGTATGTGGCCACATGTGGAAGGTGTTCCATTTTGCCACAGTTTATTATCTTGCATCAGAACGAGGGGGCATGGGGGCATGGGACTGCAAAAAAAATCCCCACCATTCTATGAAAAAAAGGGCAGTGGGTTGGCATTTAATTGTTAACAATGGCAATAGGAGAGTCATCCAATATATTTGTATTATCCAGGGCCATGGTAGGTGAACCTATAGTCTGTGTGCCACAGGTGGCACGCAATGCCATTTCACCTGACACAGGCCAGGGAGGAGGAGGTACAGGCACATGTGTGGCCATTCCTCCTCCTCTCTGCTGTTTCCCGGCCTCCAGCTATCATGCTAGGCAGGCATGCTCCTCTGGCTCCTCCTGGTCTTCGGCTGCCTCTCTGAGACAGATGGAGGCCATGAAAAGGGCAGGGGGAGGAGAAACAACCGGCACGCACCAGTTGATCCTCTCCAGAGATCTTTCCCAGCCACCAGATATCTTGGGAGGGCAGCTGGGCACAGGGAAAGGTCTGGTGGGAAGAGGACCAGGCTCATGCCCACTCCTCCCCACAGACCTTTCTTGATCCTCGGAGGGACAGCTGGGGGTCAGGAAAGGTCTGGGAGGAGGAGGACTGGGTCATTTCAAAGTAAAATATATTTTTGGACTCCTTTAGTGTGTCCTTTTCCATAGGATATGGTGTAAAATTTTTATTTATTCTAGGAATGGAATTTGCTGCATATTTTCTATAGCAATTGTATAATACAGAAGAAGTGCTCTAGGATATAAACCATACAGACTGAATATCATTCACGTTGCCTTATTTCTCACGACAATGTAATAAGTATTTGTCAGTCTGACTGTGCTCACTACTCTTAATCTGCCTTCAGATATCTTATTCTGAATTTTGAAGGCATAGGTGCCATACAAAAAAGAAAGAATAATCACCCCAAGCAGAAGAAGCTAACAAAACATAAGGTGCTTACAGAAAGGATAATTAGGCATGTTGTTTACTTGTTTGAAATGCACATGTGTGAAGTGAAGAAAAGTAGACTACTGTACTGTAAGGAGCAAATATGAGATCTTAGCCAAAACATTGTAACATTTCATTAATAGCAAGAAACAGCAGTAATAACAAGAAATTCCTTAAAGCCTATTGGATAAATAGGTTTTCTGCATTGGAACAGAAAGATATAAGAAGAGGTATGGTGGAACAGATCAAGGACCTATCTAGTTCGACATTCTTTTCCAACAGTGGTCAACCAGTTGATTATGGCAGCCTACAAGAAGGGCATGAATGCAACAGCTTACTTTTGCTGCCAATTGGCATTCAGATGCATAGTACTTCTGACACTGGGGACAACCTTTAGCTGGTAGCTACTGAGAGCCTTATATTCCCTGAATAAATATCTTTTCCAAGGGGCATCAAGAAGAGAATTGTCTTTATTCGAGATGTACATTTGCAAAAAGGAAACACAGCTCTCCACTGAAGTGTCTGTCTCCAGCAAGCCAGTTTTCTTAGCATCTGAGGTTCAAGCTACATCTTCTATTAAGTACTTAGCATAAAGTGATAACTTTCCAGTCCTTCCTTCCTTCCTTCTTTTTAAAAACACAAGTGTTTGTGCAGAGCTGAACTGAAACTACTTGATATGAGGATGAGATACTTAATCCTTACTGCCCATTCCCCAACATGTGATGGTTTGTTTGTTTTTTAAACTTCCACTAGTACTAATGGGAGTTTTTAAGGATTGCTAACTGCAGTAAATATTGGGTGGATTATTGAGGTCACATCTAGGGAGGAAAGGATTAAACTTTTCCTTCTTCTGTGTTTCCAGTTTAGAATAGGGACAACCTGCCCATGCTTGTAAGTGAATAAAAGCAGAGAGGGAGTTCTTAACATATAGTTTGACCCTGAGCCACAACTGTGGAATACAGTAAAAACAGGGGTTTCTTAACATAGTCATTCTGAAAACTGAATTTGGGTAGTAAGGAGGAACAGCTTTACAACAGAAAGCTCTTTGCCATGCCATGTGTAACCACTATAATAACATATATAACAGATCTGTGGGGCACAGATGCCTCTTACATCTTTGTGACTGGGAATTCTGGAAACACAGAGTTCCTGTACAGATGGAAAGAAATGTACAACTGCAAGTGCAGACAGGGACAGTCCTACTATTAGGCAGAGCAAAGTAGTCAACTCAGAAAGCAAATGCTAGGATGCTTCAGCAAGCGGTCAGAGGAATGAGGTGTGTGTCAAACAGCTTGCTTTATCACAGCCCTTGCACTAGGCTGCTGTGTTCAGGTGCAGCAAAAGACTGTCTCATAGCCTGTTCTGGAAGAAAAAGCAACTCCCAGTCTTGTTCGCTTTTATATATACAATGGGAGAGGGTGCCATCTTGCTCTTGAGCCAGGCTTAGGTGCACAATGCCATATAATAAACATGTATCTCTCAAGAGTAAAATCTACTGTTGTGTATGTTCTACTCTATGAGCAGTAAAATTTACATTTGTGTATGTTCTGCTCTGTGAGCAATAAAAAGTCAGGAAACCTACTCTGAACTTATTGGGTTTTCCTTTGTCTTTACTTTTCAAAATAATAATTTTCTGTATATGTGGAGATTGCAACAGATTTGAAGAAACCTCATCCCTTTTCCTAGGTGGTCCCTTTTCAATGCCATAATAATAATAAAGGTCTATCAAAAGTATGTGACAATGGAGGAGGAGAAGAATAAAGAAACTGGTTTCCTGATACAACCAGTGCTGATTTGCTTAAGGATTAGACAGAATCCATTGTAAATGTATGTGCCAGTTTTAAACAAGTAATATTGTTTGTAAATCTTTGTTTGTAAATCTTTGTTTACTTTGTTTTAACTCATATTAGTTTAATTCAGTTTTAAGGGGTGGGAGGTTAGGGATGGGATTGTAGGAACTGTTTTAATTATGACTGTGATTGTTTTAATTCTGTTGTGCCTTGCCCTGATTGCTTGGACAGAGGGGCAGGTTAGAAATAAAACATCATCATCATCATCATCATCATCATCATCATCATTCAATATGTAGTTGTGTTTTCATAAAGTGACAATATGAACACTATCTCAGATTTGCAGGGTTTAGAGTCTGGAACTCACTTTAAACAGTCTATAACCAAAATGACTACATGATAACAATTCCAAACCATATATACACACAGCAGAGTCTCGATTATCCTACATAAAATGGACCGGCTGATAGTTGGATAATAGCCGGTCAGAAAATGTTGAATAATCCCAGAAGGTCCAAGAAAAGCCTTGAAATCACTATGAATTGCAAATATATTGAAGTTTTACTGCAATAAAAGTAAAAGTAAATGTAAAGAAATCACTGATCAACATTGTGATGTACAGTATAAACAGTTCAGTTCTCTGAAAATTTAAAGGAATCATAGAAAATTTAAAGCAGCAACTGCGATGTTGAATAATCCAGAATGTTGGATAACCGAAGGTTGGATAATTGAAACTCTACTGTACATCATTTCTTCATTTTTTGTATAATAAAAAGCTCCTAACACTATCTTGAACTGCTTCAATTATCACTTCAGTAGGGATGTAAATCTTTTCTTGTTTCATTCTTGCAGAGGAGAAACAAAGTCTTCAAAGGTTTTCCCCCTGGTGAGCAATATGAATTTTCTTATTATGGAATTTTTATGCAAAAATATTTTTTTTGCAAAAAATTACAAAATGAGAAAACTCTATTTTTTGTTTAAAAATACATTTTGTGCAAAAGCCTGTTACATCATTGTGCAAAACATATTTTTCACACAAAATGCAAAAGTTTTGAAAAAAATACCAACAAAATTGGGGGGAAAAGTCTGTTTGCATCTTTGTGGGGTCAGGATGGAAGCATGGTAGTTCAAAGTGCTATATAAGCATCTAGTATGAATGTGCTCCATAGCAATTAAGTAGCAAGAGGAGTAAAGCATTCCAGCTGTGTATCTTTTGCTAAATTTAAAGATGTACATAAAAGCATATGTGAAGGCCATACCTCTGTCTAGGGCTTGAACACAAACATATTTAGGTTGCCAGCTGACTCTTGATCTTTCCTAGGAGTCCAAATCTTTCCTATACCTTGGAAACAAACAAGTGTTCCCCTCTCTGACAGATTTCTGCACAGTTTGGAGCCACTGAAAAAAAAGTAATGTGCATACAGGCAGATAGGAATGGAAATAAAGGGACACACATTGTAGAGATAGGGCTTTGTCTGGCTGCCAAATTAGATAGGACAGAGCTATAAATATAAGCAAATAAGTATTAAGAAATAAAATAGGGTCATCAGCAGAAAATAACTTTCACTACTGCTTATTACTCTAAATGAAGGGAGGTTAATTTTCCTTTATGAATGCTGTAATGTATAGTGGCATCTGTAGGTTATTAGATGATTATAACAAATAACATAGTCTAATGGCCTCAGTTTCCATTTGGATTGCCATTTTTGCATACTCAGACAATACAAAATTGCAGGAAGAGTGGACCTAAGTGAGGCAAACACTCTCCAGGCATAAGGGATCTATAGTAACACAAACATTTCCATTACGAAATAGAAAATCTGGAACAGTGCAGAAGAAAAAAAGTGCTATTTGCCACTTTTGGTAGCTGGCTTCCATGTCAGTAGGGCAGTGAATCTGGTTTGGATTTTAGTCTGAATTTTAAAGGAACTGTTCAAGGAGATGAACTGTATCCCCCAAATTAGTCCCACACCTTGGACATCTCTTTTAAAGTTCAGTGCAAAACTTAAAGATACAACAAGGGAAACCAGAGGCTTAAAGCTACCTTTCAGCACTTAGCACCTGTATAAGAGAATGGGGTACCACAGGGATAATTAATCTGATCAATCTTCCCCAATATGGTGTGGTGTCTCTGTTTACATTATAGAAATGATTTTATTTCACTGACATTCAAAAGTTGGGTTGGGCCCTTTCATTCTCTCCTTTTTTAAAAGCAAGTTTTTAATGTGGGATTTTCCCCCCTTTTGAATGCTTTATTTTACATTTTTACATCATTTTATACTGTTGCCCTTTAAATCATTTTTAGGGTTTAATGTGATGATTTTAAATTGCCTTTAACATTTTATTGTTAGGTTTTAATTGATTCTTTTTGTTAGCCAACTTGAGTCCCACTCTGGGAGAAAGGCAGCATAAACATGAAATAAAATTTAAAAAATGCATTCATACATTTTGAGCTGTCCTCTACGTTGGTGCTGAAATAAACAGACACAATACATCAAGGGTGTTCTTTATCAACACAGTTGCAAAGGTGCAGTACTTCAGAAGAGACTGACAGACGTTTCTTAAGAAAGATCCAAATCTCGAAGAAGCCACAGGAGATATTTCTCCTGCTGACAAACATACAATCACCTAGCCTGAAAAACTGCCTATTGGTGAATTTCATCTGATTCACAATAAAGAATAAGACCCGAGAACAAAACTAAATGTTAGGAAGCATTTCTAATCAGCATAAATAACAGTTTGTGTGTGTAACCAGTGGTACCAACCATATTACTTATACCTGTTCAGTTTAATTTGTTGTCATCTTCAGTCCTGGCTGGAAGATATGACAGGCTGTTTAGTCACTGTGCTTTACATGATGGTGGTGGTCTGCAGCATATTCTGTCAAGTGGCCCAATTTATTCAAATATAAGAAAACAACAAGAAAACAATATTTGGACAAAATCTGCAAACAATAATTGACATTACCACCCCACAGAGTATTGATCTATTTGGGAACAGGATTAGCTAATACTGTGACTGCAAAGGCAGCCTAATTTTTTGTCTTTACTTGTTCTTATTAAATTAAAGCATATCAAACACAATCTATTTTTATGGTGACACTAGCTTATGAACTTCTGATTTGTATTTTTTTTTTAATCATGTATTGTGCTCTGGTGGCTGAACATCTACATACAAATAAAATTACTTGCTAAATTAGCAATGTTTATACCTCTAACCATTTTAGCAAATAGCATGTCTACTAATGTGATATACGTAATTATATACACCCAATGCTAACAAAGGATTTATATTAAACAAATGACCCTAATTTGATGCAAGATCTCAGTAGTCACAAATCAGATATAAAGATGGAGAATACTAAGAAACCTGTAAGTGATTATTTTAACATCTGGGACACAATGTATTAATCTAGGACTCAACACAAATTAATTTGCACCTGATAAAGAGTCTATATAATATAGGGATGAAAGAGACAGCCCAGATAGAGTGGCCTCATGCTGCTCTGGTGCCATTTTGCACAGGGACCACGGTGACTGCATGTGCCCAGTCCCAATCTGGGCCGCCACCATGGTCCTGAACTGGGCTGCCGGAAGGAGCTGATTCTATGCACTCTTTTCCCCACTTCTTCTGGAATGGTGCAGCATTGGTGCAGTTTCCAGCTGTGTTCGGGGCATGCGTCATCTAAATGCCACAACCCCAATGGGGCCTGAAGCCATGTCATTTTGCCTGTGTGTTTTGGGCTATATATTATTACTGTCCCTTAAACTCCACCCTTATAATTTTCTGATACTTATCCTTTTATTCATACGTTTTCATCTTGAATTCCCCAATGCCAACTCAGCTTCTGTAGAATTAGGTTGCCACCTATGAAAGCTTATGCCATTTTGAAAAGTTTTGCAACAGCCATTGAAAAAAATGTATTTATTAATAACAGACTTAACAGGGCTTTCATTTTTTTATGAGACCAAAATGAAGACAGCCTAGAAAGTCTACAGTGAAGACTGTATTGCTATCTCTCCATATCCAATCTCATATTTCTTCATTTTCTGTAATTATCTGGCTTGTCACTGCTGGATTAGGTGGTCCATCCATGAGTTCCTAAATTCTCAGAAATGTATGTTACAGATTTTGAAATTATCTTTAGAAATGGCTAGGGGCAGTGGTTCTAAAACCACTGAGAACCCCAAGGGGTTACAAGAGTTAGTCAAAGGGGGCACAAGGCTTAGAGGCCCAGATCTTCCATCTCCTCCTCTTTCCATACTTTTTATGTATAAAATTTACACATGCATTGAGTTAACTATTGAATTTACTTAAATAAAAATGTTCTAATTTGAACAATGTTATTTCCTCATAAAATATTAAAATATGAATATATATATATATATATGAATGCGTGAGTGAAAATACACATACTAAATAAAAATATTTTTATTCATATATTACATCAAGTGTGAGGGCATGACATCAACAAGTAGATATAAAGTGGGGTCCCAAGGGTAAAAAGTTTCAGTACAATTGTCATGGGGTGTAACCCTGCTAAACCTATAATGAAAAGATGAACAATTCTTCAGGGTCAGAGTGGGAATACATCCTGCTGCCCATATGCCAAATTCTGGGGATGCAATTGCAAAAGACACATTTCTTTTGAAGAAAGATGCATAAGGAACCTTTTTTAAAAGCATGTATCAGTGAACTTAGTTCTTCTTTAAACCATACATATTTCCTTGTTTTGAAGGAAATATGTGGCTTTCTATGACAACAATTTTGACTGGGACAGGGGCTTGGGGGGGCTGAAAAGCAGATTGTGGGGATGCATTTGTCCACCACTGCTATAAAACATCACACACCATAGCATACCAATGGCCCACTGTTGGCTCAAAACAAGGATAACCTAGGAAGTCCCATGATGAGAAAGCTGTAATTTAAGTACATGGTCACACCCAAATAGCCCAAAACTAGCTATAGAGTATTCACTGAGCCTGATCAGCCACAGTCCTTACAAATGGCCAATCTCTTTGAGCCATGACTGCTGGTGAGGCACCAGAGGGGAAAAACAATACAGGAAATTATTGGGGAAAGAACTGCAAAACTGAACAGTGCAAATTCATTTAAATGGCCAGGTGCAATTCTGGTCATGCCAGTTTCCAAAAAATTGAGGAAGATGTAAAAATGTAGGAAGATCAAGGAAACAAATATGGCTCTTCAGCTTTGGTGGGGGTGGGAGAAAGAATGAGAGAGGGCAAAGTGGAGCTTTAGAAAACATGATTGGTGTAAAGAGTAAATATGGGGAAATAATCACAAAATATAAAAGGCCCAAGGCCACCCACTGTAAATGCAAGACAAACAAAAGGAATGATTTCCTTTCTCAACATATAATTAACCTTTGGGACTCTTTTCACAGGACATTATTGCTTTTAAAAGATAAAATAAGTACACAGAGAATAGGTTAACTGATGGCTACAACAAGCTCTGGCATCCAAATGCTAATATCCATGTTCAGAGAATACAGTTCCCTGACTCTCAGATGTTAGGGATTAACAACAAAGGATGCATGGCACCATCATGTTCTATTTATATAGTCGGCCCACCATATCCATGGATTATTTTTCTACAGATTCAACTATTCATGTCTTGAAAATATTTTTTAAAATATATGCTTTCCAAAAAGCAAACCTTGGTTTTATCATTTTATATCAGGGACTGTTTTACTATGCCATTGCATTTAATGGGATTTGAGCATTCACAGATTTTGGTATCCATGGAGAGTCCTGGAACCAAACCCCAGTGGATACCAGGGGACCACTGTACTTATCTCAAAGAACAGTATCCCACTGAATGCTGGGTTCAACCATCAGTTAACTCTGGGCTGCCTCAGCTCAGAAATTTTTCATCTGCATCCAGCCTTATCACCTAAAAACCACCATTTAGGTGTCATTCATGATAGCTGTATTCCTTTCTTCACAGCTATCCAAGCTTTTGGCCATAAATCTATCCTCTTTACAAAACAGAAACAAAATGAAACCTCTGGCACAATGCAAAGTATTTGAACATTCAACTCCATCCATAATTTTAGTACAAATAATGATGCAAGTTGAGAAAAGGGCCTTTAAATCTAGTAGAAAGGGAGCAAAGGAAAAGACTGGCTGTGAAGTATGAGCAAGATATACAAGAGACACTGGCAGCATGAAAGTATGAATCACACACATGGGGGGGGGGAATAGGAGGAAGAACAGATGGGCATGTAAAAAGAAATTAAGAATGGGGGAAACAGTGGCATTAACATTATCAAAAAGAGCAAAACCTTTGTTGCACTAACAACTGTTATAATTACTTTGTTCCTAATATTATTTTTCCACATAAGTGAATGGGTGTTTTTGTCTACAGGGAGGTTTCATGATCATGAATGAAAACGAATTGTCTACATAATGGAAAGAAGAGGGAGAGATGAGTCAGAGTCTAACAACATGGAAATTTTATTGTAAACTGGATGCAGTACCTTTTGGACCAAACAAAAGTACCAAAAAAATAAAATAAATAAATAAAACACACCAACAGCCCAATATCAGATATCCACAAGAGAAAACAGCTGGTGCTGTATAACATAAACACATGTTGTGCTTGACACCCCCCCCCCACGCTTCCCTGCCTATGCATGGGCTTGTGACAAGAAAACTATGAATAGTATACTGTATGTTGGATTTCATTTGATATGTGGGGGTCAGAGTAGGAGTGTACAGAATTGTAGGTAGGACTCATAGGAGTTTATCATATGACGGAATTTGGGAGTATAATCCAATGACAATCTGAACGAAATCATATTATTGCGAATGAATGTATCTCACGCAATTTCGGGCAATGGGGGGTCATTTTCAGGAAATGGGAAGTCATTCTGAACGCATTCCAAATGCAATCAGATTTCTCATAAATTCGCTAAACTAGCGAATTCACATAATTGCGAATCGGCTCCATTCACAATTGAGAGAAATTCCTCCCATGTAATAAACTCCATAGTAAGAGGACACTGGCACACTCATGCATATTATCTGCCAGACCTTCATACCACAAGAGCTTGGCTTGATACTCTGATTTTAATAAATCTTTCTCTAAAAACCAAAGAGCAAATATGTCAGTCGACAATAGACAAACAGGGAATTCTGAAGTATAGTTACACCCAAAATCCAAACAACAGTGATAACTTTATTAGACCAGCCAAAAGTGCATAAAATACAAGATGCAAGCTTTCAAAGCTCCACTTTTTTCTTCATAAGGCAAAAATCACACAGATTGTTTTTTAAAAAAGAAATATGACAAATTTAGTCACAGGCTTGCATTTCATCAAGATGTTGTTGTTGTTTTTATGAATTGAGCGGGCGTGGATGGAGGAAGCAGCTCATCCTTCTGGCCATGTGGCAATGGCAACATAGCATTCCAAAGTCCAGAAGACAAAATTTAAATTCCATTAGCAATACAAATAAGGTATTTCTCCTAAAATCCAAGGTGTCTCTGTCCCTTGTTCCATTCCTTGTTGGGAATTCTGATGATAATATGCTGATGTGGATGATGAAGATGATAATGCTAATGATAATAATAATGGTGATATCATCATCATCATCATCATCATCATCTATAAAAACCAATAATCTTTATGATGAGGAAGCAAGATAGCATATACATATACTGAAGCATACATGCTAGCTCTTACTCCAAATCCCATGTTTTCTACTTCTTTTTTTCACCACCACCCCACATGCCATTGCCAATCATTTGCATCACCTTTTTTGCATACCTGTATCTCACTACAGCCAAGCAGGATGACATTTGTCTGGCATCAAGATATATCCTATAATTAATGATTTCTCAAACATCCAAGAAGCAAAATTGTGGGCTTTTTTGTCTTTCATAAAAGAATGCCAGAGAGAATATGCACAACTTTGCATATAAGAATTCAGAACAGTTATGCAAATGTTTAATAAATTAAATCTCAGAATCCCCATGCAAAGCACAGAAGTATTATCTCAGGATTCATAGAAGGCAAGATTGACAAGCTGGGAGAAATGGGCTGAATGGGATTCACATGAACAATGTTGTACTGAAATATGTGTCTTGCTCTCTTTAATGTTATGGTTAAAAATGGCTGGTGCAGCTCAGTATCTTCAGTTCACCAGAAACGAAAGCAGTATTTACAAAAAGAAGAAGAGAGGCTAACAGTTTTCCATTCACTTCCAAATACAGTACTGTGGGACTGGGTATCCATGGGGGATCTGTTCCAGTGAAGGTGAGATCTTGTTGTCCCTAATGGCAACAGAGCCATGTCCTTCATGGTGGTGCAGCCGGATGCACGCACCACAATTGGAGATAATGGGGGCTTGCCATCCACGGATGCTTAAATCCACGGATGGCATTTCTGTGGATAGCGAGGCTCCACTGTACCTCAGGATTCATGAACTCCTACACAGTAGCATGGTGACCATCTTCACAGTATTAACAACACATCTGATTTGAATGACATTATTTAATGCTCTTGAAATTTGAAACTATGGGTGGGTCTACACTTGCAGGATACTCCGAGCTCCCTCCAGATAGTTTCAAATTCCTCCCTTACCTATTTGCTTTTGCTACAGGAATTTGGCTGTTGCAGCAAAGGGCAGCTGCCTTCTCACATGGCCCCCATTCATTGCTGGCCCCCACTACACTCCGAGGCATCATATTCCGCTGTTAAACAGCTCTTACTGACATAATGTTCTTCCTAATGATTAGATGAAGTCTCTTTTCTTGTGGTTTGAATCTGTTGCTCCATGTTCTAGTGTCTGGACCAGCAGAAAACAAGCCTGCTCCATCTTTAATACGACATTCCTTCAAATATGTCACCTCTTAACCTTCTCTTCCCCAGGCTAAACAAACCCAGCCCCCTAAGGTATCCTCTGTAGGGCATGAATTTTCCAGAACTTTCACCATTTTGGTTGCCCTCCTTTGGACACATTCCAGCTTGTCAACATCCATGTTGAATTGTGGTACCCTGAACAGTATTCCACCTGAGGTCTGACCAAAGCAGTATAGAGTACACCATTACTTTCCTTGGTCTACTAATGCAGCCTAGAATCCCATTGGCTTTTTAGCTGCTACATCACACTGTTGACTCATATTCAGCTTCCAGTCTACTAAGACTCCTAGATCCCTTTCACATGTACTGTTGCTAAATGAGGTGTCACCCATCCTATTTCTTTGCATTTCATTTTTTTTTTCTGCATAAGCTTATCGCATGGGCCCTGGGGAACGGGAATGGGGTGGAATGGAGTGGAAACAGGACAGAATGGGCAAATCACACAGATTATCACACAGGTGAATGCAGCAGATGCTGCCAGGAGTCCCCAATCCATTGTGGATCCATCCCACAGCAGCTGATTTTTGAGAACTGTTCAGAATAGTTCTCGAAAATTGTCTGCTGTGAGATGGATGCAAAACGAATTGGGGACTCCCAGCAGCATCTGCGGCATTCTCCCGCATGATAATCTGTGTGATTTGCCCACCCCGTCCCCGTTCCCCAGGGCCTAATAAAATTAATTATCTAGTACCTTACATTTCTTCCTGTTCAAATTCATTTTGTTAGTTTTGGCCCAGCTCCCCAATCATTTTGAATTCCGATCCTGTACCCTGGAGTATTAGCTACCCCTCCTAATTTGATGTCATATGCAAATTTGATAAGCATGCCCTCTATTCCCTCATCCAAGTTACCGATAAAGATGTTGAATACCACTGGGCCCAGGACAGAACCCTGTGGCACCCTGCTACTCATTTCTCCCCACCATGAAGAGGAGTCACTGGTAAGCACCCTTTGGCTTTGGTTGATCAAACAATTACAGTAACAGTAGCACAGTCTAACCTACATTTTACAAGCTTTTTTGCAAGAATATCATGGGGGACATTGTCAAAGACCTTACTGAAATGAAGATGTGCCATATCCACAGGATTCCCTTAATCTACCAAGCTTGTGATCATGTTTGTAATCAACTTATCAGCAAAGCCTACGATTGCTTTGCCAGTCTAAGTAAGTCCAGGAATGTATTTAATCTATCCTATACCAGCTCACAAGCATAATTAGGGAAAGTGTCTAATCTTCTCCACTACACCAATTACATGCATTATTTCCGGAGCCCTCTACTTTTCAAGCCCTACTTCTGCCTCGTTGTTATATGGAAACACTACACTGATATACTTACTATATATTTTGATATACTGATATATGCAATGCAAAGGAAAAGGTGGTTGTTGTAAGATGAACCATTTTTCGGTTATTTTGTTGCTTTGTCCATGCAGATGCACACAGCTTCATGAAGCATCTTCCTTGTAATGCTATTCCGCATGGCTACAGCCAATGAGTACTGTAACCTCATGGACAAGGCTTCAGATTTGGGTCTTTCTCATCTGATTATTTCACTGCCCTCTGGCAGGTCAGTGATTGGACAGTAAAGGTCCTTGTGTGGTGCAAAGGAGACAGCATGATAGCTTCATTTGGTTGACTGTGGGCAGCCAGTGAAGAGGATGAAGTGTGATCATTTCTTTCCTTTTTTTAAATTGTTCAAAAACAATAGAACTACTGTTCCCTAATGCAGAACATTTTGTATCTTCAGGGTTACATAAGATAATATTTCTAATATTTGTGTCTTTGTTTCTCATCCTAAGTGCCTCTAAAATCAGGAAGCTCTTCTACATAATAAATAACTCTAGTCAACTTTTTTTTTAAATAAATAAATAAATAAAAGGAAATGGCTAAAGGAAATAGTTATGTTTAGCTTGGAGAAGAGAAGACTAAATTATGATAGCCGTATTTAAAGACCTGAAGGGATGTCATGAAGAAGATGGAGAATGCTTGCTTTCTGATGTTCCAGAGCATAGGATATGAACCAATGGATTCTCACTACAGAAAATGAGGTTCCACAGAAACATTAGCTTTCAGCTTTAAAGTTATTCAGAATTTGATTGTTAAATGCCCCTCCCCCAAAATCTCTCTCCCATTTGGTATTACAATAACTGTTCAGTATACTGTGCCTTCTCCATAAACTGAGGTAAGCTGTTGACAGTAAAAAAAGATACCACATTAAGTGGGCTAGCCCCATTTCAAACATGGTTCTCTGTGACATAGTGCTTCCAGCAAAATTATTCTTGCATTATATGGTGGCAAGTTGCTCTAGCACAGTAAATGAATCCTGACTTTTAGACATTTTATATTTTGTCTGGTTTTTACAATTATAACCCACATTTTCTCCATTGGGATCAAGACAATGTACATGGCTTTTCTCCTTACATTTTCTTAACAGTAAGCCTATGGGGGTTACTGTGAAGAAAAAGTAAGGCGAAGAGCCATGTACACTGTGTTGAGCTCAATGGAGAATATGTGAGAGCTAGCAAGGCATAGTGGTTTGCGTACTGAGGTACAGCTCTGGTGACCAGGGTTAGAATCTTGTCTTGGCCATGAAAACTCACTAGGGAGTTTATCAGACAATGGAAATTGGAAGTATAATCTAATGGCAATCCAAACGCAATCATGGGGTTTCACGTTATTGTGTATTAAAGTATCTCACACAATTTCAGGCAAAAAGGAAGTTATTCCGAACGCAATCATGGGTTTTACCTTATTGCGTATTAAAGCATCTCCCACAATTTCGGGCAATGGGGAGTCATGTTCAGGTAATGAGAAGTCATTCTGAACACTTTCCGAATGAAATTGGAATTAATGTAACTTTGCTAAATTAGTGAATTCACATGAATTCGAATTGGTTCCAATTGGCTCCGTTTGAAATAAAGAGAAATTCCTCCCGTCTGATAAACTCCTAGGTGACATTGAGCAAGTCACACTCTCTGAGCCTCAAAGGATGGCAATGGCAAAGCCCCTCCGGAAAAAAAAAAAAAAAAAAAACATGATAGGGGTTTTTTATTTGCTAAGAAAACCCCCTTAGGGTCACCATGAGTTAAAAATGACTTGAAAGCACACAATGATGACAGCAACCCTATGAGAAGAATCAGTCTGAGACAGAAATACTCAACCAGGGTCACCTGGTGAATTTCATAGCTTATGGAAGTTGCATCCAGGGCCCTTTCATACTAAACATTACAGCTCTATATTCCACTGAACTGCCATGACTGTATAGTGGGATTTGTAGTTTGGTGAGGCATCAGAGCTCTCTAGCTGAGAATCCTAAATGCTCCTCACTAAGGAGATTATTGCACTTCATTTTTCATCTGATCCAGACATGGGCTGGGAACAGGCTTGAACAGGTGAAAACAGGTGTTACCAAACAGCAAAACACTGCTGATGCCGCTGGGAGACTACAAGCCAGCCCCCAACCGCGCTAATTCTGCCGATGTTGAAATACGGAAGCTTCTCGTACTTCAAAATCAACAAGCTAAGCACAGCTGGGGGGTGGCTTGTAATCGCCCGGCAGCATCAGCAGCATTTTGCTGTGCAATAAGACCCATTTTCACTTGTTCAGGCCCATTCCCAGCCCATGTCCAGATTGGGTGAAAAACAAAGTGCAATACTCTCCTAAATTCAAAATCCCAAGTTTACATAGGGAATTGCAAATGTAGTTAAAGTGTATGATTCTCCTTAAAGTGTATCCTGTTGTTCAGTTCTTTTCTTTACCAGAGCCATACCATTCACAGAACCATTATTACAGACCTGGGAAAGAATTATGCAATTTGGATGAGTTAATTGAAACAATTATTAAAAGGTGAATCAACACTTAGGCTACATTCACACTGCAGACATAATCCAGTTTGACACCATTTTAGCTGTCATAGCTCAATGCTAAGGAATTCTCCAAATTGTAGTTTGTTGTGGCACCAGAGCTCTCTGACAGAGAATTCTACATGTTTTACAAAACTACAGATCCCAGAATTCCATAGCATTGAGCCATGATTGTTAAAGTGTTGTCAAACAGGATTATTTCACAATGTGGATGCAGCCCCAGTAAATCTCAATAGGTCTACTCTAGCTGGGACTAATAGATCCAGGTCTTATATCAGCCTTCGACAAATCTACATAACTGCAAAGGACAGGTATTTCAAAATGTCTTTCATATTATCACCAATATTCATAACAAAAAATGTGGGGCCCTGAAATCTAGGTCTCTACAGAAGTTAGGTAGCTACTGCATAATGTGCCATCCTTGTTTTAAAAACTTTACACCCTGAAGGACTGCAAACCAATGCAAAGTAGGCTGTCAGAAACTCTCCACTGACACATACTGTGCCACAGCAGCAGGAAGGAGCTGCAAGTGATAAACTCACAGATCATGGGGGAGTTGCCGGGGAATACAAACACTTTGATAATGTATGCCTCCAAGGCCATGGGACAAAACATCCCCAGTGTTTGCACATAAACATCACCTCATGGGGCAGGAAGATCTTACCCAGGCTGCAAACATCCTCCTCACAGTAGGAGACATTTGGAGCCTGCAGTTTATACATATGCCCACTGCTTGACAGAGAAAACCATTTAAATAAATACACATTTGGCAGAGGGGAGGGTTACCAACACCATTCAATGTAAAGAGGGCACAGCAAGAAGATCAGAGAAGCAGTCTGACAGCACAGGAACAGTAGGTAGAGATACTGGACAACGTGTGTTTTACACACTAATCGTTGCAAAAGAGGATGGAAAATCTTTACATTCCACAGGTCTAGTGTGAAAAAAATATGTCTGCAGCCAAGGGAATGTACGCTGGACTCATAATCTGTGAACACCGCCTTTGGGAAAATCATATAATCTCATCCTTGCACTGGAGGGCCGCCTCAGGTTACACACATCATCTCTGTGTGGGATTGACTCATATTTTCATTATGAAGAAGTAGTGCAAGTTTTGAAAATCTTCCTAACATCAGGCAGGAAAGGTCTTTCATTTCCAGATGTAAGGATGCTTTCTTCTGCTCCCACAAATACTTGTTCAGCCTAGGAACAAAGCACACACACCCCATACACACATATGCATAAATCAGTGGCTTCCAGGTGTTTCTCAAGAAATCCTAAAACTACTGTGGGTACTATTCTGGACGTTTTTGTTTTTCCTAGGGGATCTTGCCCAATAAATGTTAGTAATTTCTTCCAGTATCAATGGCGGCCTTTTCTTTTACAGAAGAGCTGTTTTCAATTAAACCTCTTGGGAAGCTCACATATGCAATGAGGAGATGGGTTTTACTAAATGACTTACGAAAAATCCATTTCTATAATAAACAAGGAGTTCAGCAAATTGTAGGGGCAGGAGAAAAGAGCTGTGAGTGAATGCCTCCATATGGGCACCTGATTTATTAGCAATCTGCAAAGAAAACAGCTATTGAAGGAACACAGTATCCTCAAAAACCTTTAGCCACTAAAATCATGCTGAATGAAATTAAAAGTTTTGAAAAGCCACATGACATCCCCCTGTAAAAGAAAAACTCTGCCCTTGATTTACATTTAATGACAACTGGAACAGTTCCTTATTGGTATGGCACTATACCAGAACATAATCAGCACTACAAGCTTTTTTTAAATTCACCATTACCCTAAGTAAAAAAATTCTGCACTGCCTCCTTCATTTTTCTCCTCCCTGCCTCAGTACATAAAGGTACAAGCATGCCTTGCAAGTATGCAACATTAGTGTTATGCAGCATAATCAAAATATTTTAAATGAGATTTGCAATGTCCCAAAGCAATAAAATCTCCTTTCAGTGCTTACTCCTCTCTTTCTTTCCATCACTGAAATGGCCTCTAACACTTGTTTCCTCTATAGTTGCATTGAACAGTATCTGGATAGACAGCTTGAGCCTTGCTTATCCATGCTGCTCATGTGGAAGAGGAAAGAAATGCAGGCTCTCTTTTCCTCCACACACCTCCTCTTTGTACCCCTCCCCTTCCTTTGATTTCATGGGTGTGGCAGGGTTCAAACATCGCTTTCTCTCCAGCGCCAGTATACTGAATCAGGAAATCACAGGAAGAAGACAAGGATCATCACACCGACAAGTGGGAAATGCATGTTTCTGTTTAATCACCCTTTCAATTCATCACTGAGCACTCACCCACATTGTATATGTCTGTTCCAGCATATACAGTAGTACAATACAGTAGATGCATAGCTATTGCTTCACTATGAAATACGTCCAGTCTGCAACACATTTCCCAAGAACAAAGTACTGTATCAGGTTAAGGATCCCTTCCCAAATCTTCTCAAATATTAATGGTTTTTTTTATCTGCAACACTCTGCAGCAGTTTAGGGAGTTTTTTTTAAAAGAGGCATCATCTTTACAGCTGCAGGTGTGTACAAGATCTTTATAGCACCTCTGAAAGGCTACCAAGGTATTACATTTCATCCTCTACATTCTGAGTACAGGCACTAACTACAGACATTATTTTTTCCTGGAAGGAGAGGATGTAAAACATCAATACTTTAAAATGATTTTCCTTTATTTCCTTCCAAATCCATTCTTCTAGAATGCCATGAATAACAAACACAAATACATTTATCAACACATGACCAATACAGATACATGAAAAGACATACAGGTATGTATTAACCACCACCAATAAGGAAACCTTCCTCTATTTTGAAAACCCTACTTTAGTTCATGGCTATTTGTTGGAAGTGTTATTTGGCTCCCTTTTCAGAATGACTGTGGAGTTAAGAGAAACAGGATCAAGCAGAGGGAAGGGTTATTTTTTCCATTTAGAGATTTTAAGGAATAGAACCAAACCTTCTAGGCAACATTGTCTTTTTGTTGATGTGCAATTTGTTTGTGTGCAAGAAAAGGTGGAAGAGAAAGCAATACAACAGTAAGGTATGGCTGGGGATACATATGTGTGTGGGTGTGTCTGGATAGAGGTTTGCACCTGTGTGCACCCAAGCCATGTGGAATATGAGTGCACATGCATGGGTGTGTCTCTTTGTGTCTGCAAAAGTATGTGCATTGAATTGTATGTTCTTAAGTATAGTAAGAGGTATGGAAAAACTGGACGTCCCCTTACATCTATGGAAAGGTACCCTATAGGAGTGTATAAAGGGGTGTGGCTGGTGATTACACTGGTGGCTGAGGGATATATATATATATATATATATAGCAGTCTATCCATCACAGATTTAGAAATATAGCTATGAAACCTTTAAAAGTTTAAGAAAACTAAAGAGAGAGCAGGATTGTAAGGTGTGAGGTGGGCGAGGCATTAGCCATGTGTTCCATACCTTTGAGAAGATGGTCAGGGGCTGAGGTTGTTTGTTTGTTCATCTAAAAACCTATTCCTCATAGATTTATACATGCAAATATGAAAAGTTAAAAGATAATCACGAGTATAAGCTTGTAAGGTGTGAGATCAGCAAGACATTAGCCCTGTGTTCTCTAGGTCAGAAAAGATGGTGAACATGGCTTTCCCAGCCTATCATCTCCAAAACCTTCAGAGGCTTGTACCTTGTTTGAAAATGTGCTAAGCCTCTCCACTCCCTGTGATGCCTTTCAGTCTGCCTGCCTTTTCCCTCCTTCACACACCCCATGCACACTTTTCCTCCCACATATGGCTACTGAATGTGCTTGGCTGGCTGACTGCAACATAGTCTGTGTCCACTTTGCTTCAGGTTTGAGAGAGTGCATCAAACATGGAGAGGGAACAGATGCT
This sequence comes from Urosaurus nigricauda, assembly GCA_034509955.1. Taxonomy (NCBI): domain Eukaryota; kingdom Metazoa; phylum Chordata; class Lepidosauria; order Squamata; family Phrynosomatidae; genus Urosaurus; species Urosaurus nigricauda. The sequence goes on from JAOEGL010000003.1 coordinate 38,470,709, forward strand.
AATGCAAGCAGGGTTTCCCCATTCACCAACCCCACCCATGGGATCTTCCAGACCACCTTCCCAACACATATGTTGCCTTCAAAATGCATGTTACACATCTTTGGTCAAATCCTTCTCTTTCAGCTACCCACAGGGTTGCCTTTTCTTACCTCTCCCCATAAACATTTGGGTAAAGCTGTGTTAGATTCATTCAAAAAAGAGAAACCACCTGGGCTACAAAAGTGTTTATTGAGATTGCCCCCCCCCTTTTTTTTTTTAAAGTAAAATGTTTTCCCCATACATGCAACAAGCCCTTTTAACAGACATCAGAGGCCAAAATCCTTCATCCAATTTCATTGAATCAAAAGCAAAGTCCACACGAAATGACGAGATAAAATAAACCCAAATCGCTCATCACAAAGAAGGGTTTGGGGCTGAAATGTCCATTCTTCAGAGGAGGGTTATCATGAAAGGTGTGCCAGGGGATGGGCAGCGTGGATCTGAAGAGCATTTCCCCCATTTTTATTTTGCCAATAAAAAAGCTAAGAGTGCCTCACTTTTCCACAATCTTGTATCATTTAAAAAAAAAAAATAACCCAAACCATATGTGACCCATAGGAGATCCACTGGTTTCCACCAAGTTCACACATTGCTCCATCTTTCCCATCCCATCCCAGCTAACAGAGGCGTGGTTCTCTGTCTCCTTCCCAGTTGTGGCACCTTTGCCCAAGCCTTCTGGGTGCCAAAAGGATGGCAAAAGGGGGAACCCCCAACCCTATTACCCAACCCCTCACCCCACCCCACCCCAGTCTCTCCTAACATCCCCATATTCATTTCCCACCTTACAAAATGCCCCCCTTTGGAAAAAGAAATGAAGTAATGAGATCTTTTCTTAGATCTCCCCATCTTTCATGTTCTCTGGAAGCCCATGCCATCTTCCAACTCAGCCAACAACAGAAAGCCTCCTCCTGTCAGTCAAGATCAATGGAGGGTGGTGGGATGGAAGGGGGCAGATTTTGAGATTTCTAAAGAGAACTGCCCCCCTCCCCCAGATTCAAGAAAGACTCAGGTGTCTCCAAGCCAAACCCAGCCCCTCCAAAGCCAAGAGAAGAGCATCCCAGGCAAGGCACCCCCCACCCAAGAAAGACAAAAAGAAAGGTGTGTGTGTGTGTGTGTGTGTGTCTAAGAAGGAGGGGGGTCTCCCCCTGCCTTTTCTCCCCACCATCTCTGATCCTTCGCCAGCTTCCCCACACCCACCCAAAAAAGGGGGTGTGAGGCTGAGCCTTCTTCCCTGAGACAAGAGGCTCACCTCGCAGCGCAAGCCAGCAGCCAGCCCTGCCCCAGCTGCCTCCCAGAGACACAGATCGCCCAACAGCTAGGCAGCCCCATTGATACATATGTGTCTGTATATTTGTATATATTCCCCCTGATCAGAAAGAAGTAGAAAAGCACCAGCTCTACCTGTTTTGTTCTTCTCATACAGCACAGCATGATTGTATTCTCCCCTTTCTTCCTTGTGGTTCCTTCCTTCCTTCCTTCCTTCTCTCTCCTTTTTTCCTCCTCTCTCTCTCTCCCTCTCTCTCTCTTATCTCTCCCCCACCCTCTCCACTCCTCCCCTCCCTCTTTCTCTCTCTCGATCACACACACTCACTCTCTCTTTTACACACCCACAGCCACACACACACACCAGGGCAGTTAGCAGCAGCAACTGTAAGGTGCCCAGTTATTCTTGCTCATTTCCTCTGGCTCCCTGCTCGCTGGCTGGCTTCCCCCAGAATTGTTCTTCCCTGGCAGCAGCAGCGATCAAGGAACCCCCCGCCACCAGCAGCCCCTTCTCCCCCCAGATCTCCCCCTCCCCACTCCTCAAGGCAGCCGCCCCTGCCTGCCTCATGAATATTTCAGCCCAGCCAATCTGGATTCTGGACCCCATTCATACCCAGCCACTCCCCCCCCCCAACAGAGATTGCTGCTGGTGCTGCTTAAAAAGGGGGGGGGGATGGAGAGCAAGAGCATCCTTGCAGATGGTTCAGAGGGGTGTGGCAAGGGAGGGAGGGAGGTCAGGAGGCAGCAGGGTTGGAAGAAGATGAAGAGGAGAAGAAGGAAGATCATACAATCGTAGAATCGTAGAGTTGGAAGAGACCCCAAAGAGGGCCATCCAGTCCAACTCACTGCCATGCAGGAACTCCCAATCAAATCAACCTTGAGAAATGGCCATCCAGCCTCTGCTTAAAGACCTCCAAGGACGGAGACTCCACCACCCTCCGAGAGAGTGTGTTCCACTCTCAAACAGTCCTTACTGTCAAGAAGTTCCTCCTAATGTTGAGGTGGAATCTCTTTTCCTGGAGCTTGCATCCATTGTTCCGAGTCCTGTTCTCTGGAGCAGCAGAAAACAAGCTTGCTCCCTCCTCAATGTGACATCCCTTCAAGTATTTAAACAGGGCAATCATATCACCTCTTAACCTTCTCTTCTCCAGGCTAAACATCCCCAGCTCCCTAAGGCATTCCTCATAGGGCATGGCTTCCAGACCTTTCACCATTTTAGTCACCCTCCTTTGGACACGCTCCAGTTTCTCCACATCCTTTTTGAATTGTGGTGCCCAGAACTGGACACAGTATTCCAGGTGGGGCCTGACCAATGCAGAATAGAGTGGCACTATTACTTCCCTTGATCTAGACACTATACCTCTATTGAGGGAACCTAAAATCACATTGGCCTTTTTAGCTGCTGCATCGCACTGTTGAAACATGTTCAATTTGTGGTCTACTTGGACTCCTAGATCCCTTTCATATGTGGTTTCGCTGAGCCAGGTGTCTCCCATCCTATATCTGTGTATTTCATTTTTCCACCCTAAGTGCTGAAGCTTACACTTCTCTGTACTGAATTTCATTTTGTTAGCTTTGGCCCAGCTTTCTAGTCTATTCAGGTCATTTTGAATTTTGATCCTGTCCTCTAGGGTATTAGCTACTCCTCCTAGTTTAGTGTCATTTGCAAATTTGATAAATATGCCCCCAATTCTGTCATCCAAATCATTAATAAAGATGTTGAATAGCACTGGGCCCAGGACAGAAACCTGTGGGACCCCACTGGTCACTTCTCTCCAGGATGAAAAGGAGCCATTGTTGAGCACCCTTTGAGTTCGACTAGTCAACCAATTACAAATCCATGTAACAGTTACCTTGTGTAGCCCACATTTTACAAGCTTGTTTGCAAGAATGTCATGGGGAACCTTGTCAAAGGCCCAACTTAAATCAAGATGAAGAGGAGGAGGAGGAGGAGGAGGAAGATGATGATGATTATGATAAAGAAGAGGAGGATGAGGAAGAAGAAGATGAGAAGGAGGAAATAGAGGAGAAGGAGGAATTGCCACAGTGGCTAAAGAAAAGGAACCAGAGGGTTACTTTCATCAGGAGGGTTTGTTGTTTGTTTGTTGTGCACCTTCAAGTCCTTTCTGACTTAGGGCAAACTTCAGGCTTTATTAGGGACCTAGCCTGAGGGTTTCATGGCAAGATTTGTTCAGAGAGGGTTTGCCATGGCTGTCCCCTGAGGCTGTAGCCCCAGGTCACCCAGTGGGTTTCCATGACCAAGCCGGGAATCAAACCCTGCCCTCCAGAGTCAGAGTCTGACACTCAAACCACTACACCATACTGGCTCTTTTTTGTTGGTTGTATTTGGGACTAAATCGGGAGTGAGTTTCTAAGACACGCCATAGCAGAGATTGGAACCCAGTCTTAAAGTAGGCATATTAAAACCTGGGCAAGCCTTCTAGTATGTGTGCATAGACTGAAAGGTGAGCAAATGTCACATTATTTTTAAACTAAGCATTTTATAGCATTATATTTAAATTTTTATGTATTTATTTCCACCCCACCCATCCCAAAGGCATATAGACATCCTGCTTACAGGACACACATATCACATCTGAAACATGTATTCCTAGGTGCATCCTTGACTGGGATTGTGCCCTGCGGAACTCAGTTGGATCTACTTCAAATCAGGCATATAAACTAGATATGAACCTTACAGGTAAAAGTGTATAGTGAGGATTGTCCACGCCATCATATTTCCCATTTCTAGTTATGATTGTAAGAGCTGGACAGTGAAGAAAGCTGATAGGAAGAAAATCAACTCATTTGAAATGTGGTGTTGGGGAAGAGTTCTGAAAATGCCATGGACTGCTGAAAAGACCAATGGATCGGTTCTAGACCAGATCAGGCCCAAACTCTCCCTGGAAGTTAAGATGACTAAACTGAGGATGTCATATTTTGGCCATATCATGAGAAGAAAGGAGTCACTTAAAAGACTATAATGCTTGGTGAAGTGGAGGGCAATATGAAAAGAAACAAAACAAACAAACAGCTTCATTTATATACTGCTTCATACCCTTAAGGAGTGTCTAAGCGGTTTACAATTGTAAGCTATTTGCCCCCCAACAATCTGGGTTCTCATTTTAGTGACCTCAGAAGGATGCAAGCATGAGTCAAGCTTCAGCCCTTTGCTGGTCTTGAACTCACCACCTTATGGTTTTGAGTGAGTGGCTGCAGTACAGGCATTTAACCACTGCACCACCAGGGCTGTGACCACATTCCAGATAAATGGTTTCAAAGAAACCACAGCCATCAGTCTGCTGGAGCTGAGCAGGGCAGTTAATAGGCTGACTTGGAGGTCCCTCATACATAGGGTCACCATGGGTTGAAGTTGACTCAATGGCAGTTAACAACAAGAAAGATATAAACATGGACGTTATGAAGCTTTGCGTATCTGCTCACTTCACTGGGAGTAAGCCTAGCCCAAACTGTGACCCTTACTTCTGTTTAAGCATGCCAAAAAGACTAGTGGAATCATAGAGTCACAAATTGGGATAGTCCCCTTAAAGCATCAAGTCACTCCTTCTCAATGCAGGAAATCCAGCTAGAACACCACTAGCAGACGGCTGTCCAGGCTTTTTCTGAAGACATCTGGAAAAGGTGACCCACCACCTCCTTAAATAATTGGTTCCATTTTCAAACAGTTTTTACTGTCAAAATATTTTTTCCAAATAACTTATAACCATTAGATCTGGTCCTACACTCTAGGGCAGCAGCAAACAAACCTTCACCTTCCTCTGTGATAGCTTTTATAACTATATAAAGAGCACAATCATGTCACCCCTTCAGTCTTCTGTTTTCCAGGATGAACACGGTGAACTTCCTCAACTTTTCCTCATATGTTTAGAGTAGAAATGTGAAGTTTTTAGTCAATATAGTTCCACCATCTGCTCAGTGCAAATCCAGAGTGGTTCATTTCACATGCCAACATAGTTTTTAAAGTGGAGATCAGAAATATTGCCTTTGAAACCAGAAAACATGCAGGGGTAACTGTGTTGGCCATTTAAAAAACACAAACAAAAATCCATCAATGATACCTTTATTGGCCAACCAAAATGCACAATATACTTGTTACAAACTTTTGAAGCTCCATGGGCTTCTTCATCAGGCAAGATGTTGCAACCAAACAGGGGGGAAAGAAGAAGAAAAAATTGAAGATGTTAGTCAAATGCCTGCATGTGGTTTCTGTCCTTAGTAAAGATGCTATGCTGGAGAGAATATCTTTTGTAGGCAGGATCCTTCTCCTTCTGGCCATGCCACAATAGGGAGATTTTCAAAGTCCAGGAAATTTAAACTCCATTTGGATCAAAAGAGAGACCCCTCTTTTGCCATCCAATATGTCTCCATTCCAGTGAGGTCACAGGCCTCTTTGTTGATCAGTGTTACTGTTGGATGAGCTTTTTACATAAACCACATGCAGATAGAAATGTGTCTGCACATCTTTTCCACAGAATATGCATGTTTGCATGCATTAATATACTTATAGATGCAACAGGAATAAATTACCTTTGGCACTTCCAGAAAAATAATCACAGCACATAGTTACATGTGCCTTCTGAGAATCTGAGGCAGAGTGACTAACTCTGAAATGCATGGATCTGTGCCAAGAAATTCATGGTTCTGAGCCACTTTAAAGTTACTGAAATGAAAGTTGAAATAAAAATAATCTTTTTCCTCTAATGGATAGATTTCTTCCGAGTTCCTTGCCAACAATCTGTCAACATCTGTCATTGAAAATCTTCTCATATACTCATATGTTCATTCTTTTTAACTCTAGTAGCCTTTACCCCCAAATGTGAAGCTAAATTAACCCCACTAGCATTATTCAATGCAACTTTGTGTGCACTAAAACCATAGAAATCCGTGAGCGACATATCCCTAGAGAGCCAACGTGGTGTAGTTTTAGGAATGTTGGACTTGACTCTGAGAGACCAGGTTCCAATCCCTGCTCAGCCATGGGAGCTCACTGGGTGAACGTGAACAAGCCAAGTTCTCTTAGTCTAAGAGGAAGGCAATGGTAAACTTCTGAAGAAATCTTGCTAGTGCTTTTGACCTATCTGTTTCAGGCCTATCTTTTCCCAGATTTAAAGTGCCAAGCTAAAACAAAATAATCTAGCAGGCACTCTTTCTGTGCCACTGCACAGCTGATAAAATTGGGTCACAATGCTATCAAGGACTCATATCCATCTACCTTGTGGCAGAGGCCATGCTCACTACAACATTTTGATAATTAATGGATTGATTAATTAATTCCAAAAAAGGTATTATTTCTGTTTCCAATTATTTTTGTTTCCTTCATTTTTGTAAATAGTTATCCATTACAGCAACACACATTAGTTTCTGAACTGCTATTTCATGCATATTCCTTAAAATTTTCCAACATTTTCAACATTTCTTCAAATTCACTAATCCGCTAATCTCCTGAGTCTGTTGTCAGTGTTAGTTGAAAAAGGTGGATACCTATTGATTAAAAGATTATGCCAAGTCACACAAGTACATAGTGAGATTTTATAGAAGCTTTGAGACTAATAGAAAAAGTTTGGCAGCATGAGCTTTCACAGACTCAAGTCTACTTCCTCAGAAGCATTTGGAGGAAGTGCATTGGAGGAATGCATGTGGGGAAGTATCTTAAGTCTACAAATGGATCTGAGGAAGTAGACTTAAGTCTACGAAAGCTCATGCTGCCAAATTCTTTCTTTCAACTAGTCTCAAAGGTGCCACACAATCTCTCTACATATTTATTCTACAGACTAAAATGATTATATCTTTGAAGTCACACAAATTCTCTTCATTTTTCAGCATCAAAACTTTATCTGGCATTCCAGGTGTTACCTACCCACATCCCATTAATCTTCACATTGAATGGATTTGCTTATCTTCCCTTCCACCATGTGCACTTCTGTGCCCTTCCACAGTGCTATAAAGGAAAGAGGAGAACAAGTGACCCTTTCTTAATATATGGAGAGTTAGCCCTTTTGCTCTCATTACCAAATATGCCTCCCTGTAGTAGTTTCTACCAAACTGCACTCATCCAAAGTGTGGGACTTCAACTTCCATCATCCTTAGCTTTGTGATGATGTCAAACCTTCTCCGAATAAATCTTGGTAAGAAAACTTTGGAGGTTTCTCTAAGTTGGAATCAACTTTAAGGCATGTACCAACAAAGGTGGTGACAATATATCAAACCCAAATCTTTGGACATATTTTCAAAACTTGCTCAGTCACAAAAATATTGAAATTATCACTGCCCTGGCCTCTAGGAGAGAGAAGAACAGCGAGGCACAGTTCTGTTGGTTCATGGCCCCAGCAGCAGGTGAGGGGTATTCACTTCACGGCCATTGTGCTGGCCCCTGAGGGAGAGAAGAAACAGGAGATTTTGCTGGTCTTAATCCAATCTTCCACTGCTCCTTTCCTTGTATAAATCGGTTGGTTTTTTAAAGATTGTAATCCTGAGGAAGCCACAATGGAAATTTTTTGGTTTAAAGGTAGGGTATAAATAGTCATAAATGTATATATAAATAAAATATACCATATATACTCAATTATAAATTGACCTCACGTATTAGTTGGGGGCAATTTTGGGGCTCAAATTATGGATTTTGCTATGACCCATGGATAAGTCAAGGGTAAAACTTAGGGGCATATAGGAAATGATCTAAAGGATGAATCAAAGCAAAACAATGTCAAATAACTTCCAAAAGTCCCTCAGGCATCATTCTTTGTGCTTATTCTTAAAACTGGATGGATGAGAGAGTAAAGGAGGTCAGTGCTTCCAGTACAGATTATACTCTTGCTTTTCATCAAGGGATGGTTCCTTCTTTTAAATAAGAGTTAAGATGCAGTACTTACATTGACCCATTGATAAGTTGACTCAGGTTTTTTGGGTCAATTTTTGTCCTAAATTTCTAGACTTATACATGAGTATATACAGCCTGCTTCAGTGTCACTGCCATGCCATGGCTTTGTAATTTTACATACCCTTTTATATTAGGCAATTCATCCTTCCCCTCACTTGTTCTGATTCTCTTTCCCATGTCTTGGCTCATCTTTCCCCAGACATTTGAATTCAGTGATCTATAGTTATCACACACAAGAGGACAAGCAAAGATTCCGTCCTGCTGAATTGTTCAACATCTGGATGGCTGGGAGCTACAAATTCCCAGAGTTCAGGACACAGTAAACATACTTAGAGGGGGGTTCTAGAAGGGGAAATACTATTTGCCAATTCTCTTACAAGGTGGTATGAAGGCTTCCTCCTTTTTCTTGGGGTGGGGGGAGGCATTAATTCAAAGCCAGAGCCAAGCAGAGTATTCATCAAAAACACAACACTTGGTGGTTTTACAAATAGGGTTTACAAATAGGGTTGTTAATGTCCTCAGGAACATAATGCTATTTCAATGCACTGGATGCGGTGTCACCATTGAAGATAATCCAAACATTTCAGATAGTTCATAAGGAAGCAGTCAGACTTCTCACTGGGAATGGTCATTTTAGATATATCCTTCCAGTTATGCATCAACTGCAAAATCCTTCCAGTTTTACATCAACTGGTTACTAGCTGAGCTGTAAGTACATCAACATTTTAAAATCAATAACTAAAAAGCGACATAGCATGTTTTTGTTCATTTCACAATGAAGTTTCAATAACAACAGCAACAACAGTGTGTGTATTCTTTTGCTGAACAAAAATTTGATTTACTGTAACTGCTTATTGTCAGAGTTAAATCTACCCAGAACTTCTGAGAGTGAATTTAGACCCTGGTGATTTTTCTCCCCAGGCTCAGACATTTGCTCATTTCGTCAAGTATTTGTGGAGAGGACAAGAACACACAGTCACTAGGCCCTTTTACATTAGGCAGTTATATCACTATGACTCGACTTTAACTGGTATGGTTCCATCTTATATTTGAGGAGCAGTGGGGTCACCCCCTCTTAGGATGTCACCTGGTGCAGCCTGCGCGCGCGCGCGCGCACACACACACACACACACACAATGAATGATGCTCTCTTGTGGAGCATTAGGATTCCACTTTAACTGCCATGGCTCCCTTCTATAGAAATCCTGGGATTTGCAGTTTAGGGAGGGGCAATCAGAATTCTCAGCCAGAGAGTTCTAGTCTCATTCAACTATAAACTTCCAAATTCTATAGGATTCAGCCATGGCTCTTACCGGTAAATGGAATCATAGCACTATAATTGTTTAGAGTGAAAGGGACCACTGCCAGCTCAACGATCAACCACCCCACCTCAGGCTACCTGCTCAACTTCACTCTTTGTTCCACAATCAGAAGTTGTGTATCTCCCATGTCACAAGTCCCACAGTGGCCAATCCAAGCCAGCAAGGATATATTGGGGAGCTACTCTCAAAGACAGATGAATGGACAAAGAACTGGGAGAGCAGCTTGCCACCCAAACCATGGAGGTGGATCTGCTGACACACTTCTGGTCAGTTGATAACCTCCAAGTCCCAGTTTCCATCCATCATCAATGTCATGAAAGGTCTTACATTATACCTGAGGTTTCTTCTGATGCCACAGATCCTGCATTGCCTTTCTCACCAACAGCTTAATTGCCCTCACTTGGGCAGAGTCACAGTCCTGTTCTCTCTTGAAGCAAGAGTGGATTGTCATAGGATCATAGGATCACAGAGTTGGAAGAAACCACAAGGGTAATCCAGTCCAACCCCCTGCCATGCAGTAATACCCAGTCAAAGCATTCCTGACAGATGGCCATCTAACATATTTAAAAACCTCTAGAGAAGGAGACTCCACTACACCCTGAGGCAGCATGTTCCACTGTCAGACAGCTCTTGCCATCAGAAAGTTCTTGTCTAAAAAAATTTAGTATGTTGTAATTTTATATATCATCAATTTTACAGTGGAGGTCAGAAGCAATTGACAAATAATGATACTACCAAGAAAGACAAAAAATATATGCAACATAGATCCCAGCCCTGCTTCAAAGTGCCAAGTCCTGGTAATTTGTTCCACAAAAATCCCACAACATTCCTGAATGTGTACATAAAGACACACACATACAAGAACAAAAAGTCCAGAGACATTAAACATTCTAAAGCAACAGACACTTCATATCATCTGACAAAACTAATGCATAACCAGAATCATATACATTACCTTACTGGTGTTTAATGTCTCTAATAGTAGTTGCTGCTTCTATACACATACAGATTCATGTGATAATAAGGAAGAAGCAGTGTGTGTGTGTGTGTGTGTGTGTGTGTATTTTGAGTGTGCGTGCACATGAGTGAGCATGAAAGAGAGAGGGAGAAATAAGAGAGAAAAGGAACATGAAAGAGAGAAGTGAACTTTTTAAAGTAGAAAACTGTGATTACTGGGAGGTGGGGAAAAATAAAACTAAAACAATATATCAAATGTACACACATTGGTACATACAATAATTAAAAAGGGCTGAGACAATCTCAGGTAAGCAAAGTTAACCAAAAAGTAAAGAAAAGGAAAAAAGGAAACAAAACAAAAAATTGTGGCTAGTCTAATAAGGGAGTAGGACTGTGAATAACTTAAAGAAACTGATAAAACAACATGAATCCATAAAATAAATGCATACCCACCAACTGTCCCTTTCTTGTTTTGAGACAGACAGTCCTCATTAATCCTCTGTTGTCCCAATGTTTCAGATGCTTTTAAAATATTCCAGTTTCTTTTTCCTCTTCCCTCTTTCCTCTTTTGCCCTCAGCTTACTTCCATTGCTACAAACTGGACAAGTACTCTGTGCTCAGTAAACTCAAAAGGAGGAGATGAGAGGAGGTGGCAGTAGCTATCCCTTCCAGTAGGTTCAGGCAAAAGGAAACTGCTGCAGCCACTATTAGGACATTATTCCATGTGACTTTTAAACCACAATTTCACAGAGAAAAAGTGGTTTTGGTGAAACTCATTGCACATCAACAGCTCCAACCTGTTTTGATTAACATGTTCTGGGAATATGTAGGTGATGCTTAAAGCATCGTGCTTTATTACATTAACAGAGGCTCCCCAGTCCGCTACTGTTGTTGTTCTTAACTGCCTTTGAGTAAATCCTGACCTATGGTGACTCTATGGATGATACATATCTAGGCTCCCCTCCTCTACTGCTCTGCCTAGCTTCTGCAAACTCATTCATGGTCTCTTCAATAAAGTCCATCCATCGAGCATGTGGCCTTCCTTTCTTTCTACTTCCCCCCACCTTTCCTAATATTATTGTCTTTTCAAACAATTCATGCCTTCTCGTGATGTATCCAAAGTATGACAGTCTAAGTCTTGTCATCTTGGCTTCTAGGGATATTTCTGGCTTGATCTGCTGTGATATTCCCATGGGGCTGAGTCTAGGTCTCAACATTTTGTCCTGAAATCTCAGGGTGTGCCTGCTTTTGAGCTGGAAACCCTAACAGTAGGTAATGTCTGAACAGTGATGTGTAGATGCAAGAACATTGCATTTAATTATTTATTTATTTATTTATTTATTTTGTGGAGCTTTCGGGCTATGTAGCCATGTTCTAGAAGAGTTCCTTTCTGACGTTTCACCAGCATCTGTGGCTGGCATCTTCTGAAGATGCCAGCCACAGATGCTGGTAAAATGTCAGAAAGGAACTCTTCTAGAACATGGCCACATAGCCTGAAAGCTCCACAAAATACTATGGATGCCGGCCATGAAAGCCTTCGACTCCACATTATAATTTATCCATGAACATCAATAATAATTAAGTTTTGGCATTCATTGTAACACTAACTGAAAGACAGACAGACAGAAAATATTTCATTGACCATTTCACAGCTCTGTCCTGTTCTTTTCTACAGCCATCCTTCCACAAATGCCCATGTTTCATTATATACTGGAATGATGAAGAGCTTGCCATGTGAGCTAACGCCTCAGAAACTAACGCAGTTTTAATGTATGCCTCTGGTCATTTTTGTGCTGTTTGAAAACAATCTGGAAAAACAACTAACCTATTTTGCAGCAGTTTCAGCACTTTCTGTTCTGAACAAATTAAATGAGATCAAAATAGGTCATTTCAGGGAACATACGTTACCTTAAAGTGAGTCAGACTTTGATTTCTTGTCTCCTACCGGTAGTGGCTGCTCAGGATATCAGACAGAAATCTTTCTCAGCTTACCTGTAGGGGCTAAGAATTGAATCTGAGACTTTTGGTATGCAACACATATGGGATGCAGTCTATTCTACTTAGCAACTATTGAAGAATTAGTATCTGATTACAGGTAGCATATTTCTGGACATGTATGCAAACAGATTCTAATTCCACAGCATTACTGTATAACTGCTATAACCACTCGAATATGTCTCTTTGTTTAGCTGGTTGAGCCTTTTCTTGGAAGACATACAATGTAGGAATATGCCAAGCAGAAGTATCCCCTGAAATAGATCTTCCTTCTACAGCAGGACTGGACAACCTGTAGTCTGTCAGATGTTGTTGAACTACCACTAGCCTTAGCCAGCATTGTGATGAGATGGTGTGAGTTACAATTCAACAACATTGCCCATCCCTGTTCTGAAGAATTTTCTTAAAGGTACAATTATTAAATTATTAAAGGTATAGAATTCCTGACCCATTTGTCCCAGCCAACCTATTTGTGTGATGCACTCAGTGTAACGACACATCATTGTTCACTTGCCCTTCTAATCTTGTATGTATGTGTATGTGTGTACATGTATGGTGGGTTTTTTTATATGAGGTGTGTGTTTTTAGTTATGTTTTTAATTTTATATGTTTTTGTATTAATTTTATACTATTTTAACTAAATGATTTTAATTGTTTTTACATTTTTATTGTGTTGTTTTAATAATGTTTTAGCTTGTGAGCCACCTTGGGTCCATTTTTTGGGAGAAAGGTAGCATACAAGTGAAATAAATAAATAAATAAAACATGAAATGAAGGGACCTTAACCAGAGGTGGAATTCACAAACAGCATTCTTATGCACTGTTTTGTGAAAGTTGAATATGACTTCTAAAATGAAGAAATCGGCTCATGCAACAAATAAGCACCAATTTTGTTGTTAATATATGCATTACATTACAAAAGAGGGGAAAGGCTGGTTAGCTTGCTAGCCTCCTGGGACACAGACCAATATAAAACTGAGAAGGACTGGGGGAATGGGTGCTTGGCAAATATGACTGAAGAAAAGTTCAATAATAATGGTGGGTACAGTGCAGCCCATGGACTGTATGTAGCCTTTGGGACTGCAAAGTGTGGCATTTGCATCCCAAAGCACCCACACCCACCCACACACACACACACAATTCAAATTTTGCATGCCTCAAAACCAGCCACAATGATCCAAAATTGGATGCAAATATGACAACTTACTTCACCTACACCCTGAACCCACTCCAAAAACCCCAAACACCAAAACTAAAGTGGCCAATATTTGCCAAAACGGTGGCCAAAAGTAACATGGCACAATGGTACAGCCCACCAGGGAAGCAGAGGGAAATAGTTCAGACCCCTCCTCAGTTGCCCATCTCTGCTATATGGATATGGCAAATCAGGTGACATGGAAGCTATGCATTGACAGAATGCTTGAATGTTGGTGAGCATATTGAATTGGAGGGGTGAAAATGGATAAACTGGGGGAATTGAGGAGAAATACATAACGCTTGTTCATTATTACCTGGCTTAAAATAAGGCTTCATTTTTTGGTTGGTAACAAATAATTTCAAAAGCAACATGAGCAGGGAGATAATATATAGGTCACTCAGCTCTTAATTATTTGAGAACAAAATTTTGATTCTGTTGAATGAAGAGAAAACTCAAGAAGGCTGCTGGTCACTTGACTGAGCCCAACTGAACTTGCTATAGCAGCAGCAACACCATAGAGGAGGGCAAATGGTGCTATTCAAGACAGAAGATGTTTCGAGGGGTTACCAAGGTGGTATTTTTAACTTTTGACGTCTTCTACTTCAAGATTGAGCCATAGGCTGTGCAGACTTAATGACATCTTTATGGGTTTGCTCACTGGCTAATGGCTTGCCACTATTTCCATTTATCTGGTACTACATGGAGGAGCTCCCTTTAATTAAAGAAGGAAGTGTTTGTGATTACTTTTATCCCACCAGTGACCATCCATTACAGCTTTCCATGCTGCTGATTTCAGAACAAAATGGATTCTTCAGTGAAAGGGCTAGGGTAATCCCATTTTTTTTTAAAAAAAAATACCAAGCATGAATATGTGTATGGGAGTATCAGCATGTCAGCAATGTAGGAGATTGGTTCTATCAGTACCCCAGTTTTTCTTAAAACATGGAACAGAAGACTGGTGGAGACAACACTAACCATCTTGTTAATAGAATTATAGCACTCAAAGATTAGAATTGCTGAAAGGGAAAACAAAAACTGGATTTTCAAATAGACTAGACAATGCAGATTAGACTCAATCTTTGTATTCCCACTGGATTTATTTATTTATCCAATTGGTCATGGCTGAAAAACTGCAAGCACAGTCTTTGCCTGTAAGGTGTATCTTACCATGAAATGAAGACTCTGTGCTAGAAACTCAGGGGCTCCACAGACAACCTCTTTGGAGTGACATGCAGCCGCCCCATTCCTCACCAAATCGAGACCATGGAAACTACACACCATGGCCCTGATCTCACCTTTCCGTGGTGCAAAAAGAAGCCACAAAAAGCAGCTCCTTTTGCGCCGTGGAAAAGGCACCCTAACTGCTGCCACGGGTAGTCTCCACTTCTTCTTTGCAGTTCATGTAAACACTGTGCTGCAGATGGGGCATGATGCTGCCCACCATCTGGTCAGGTGGGTAGTGTGGGGCTGGCATGTGGCTGGATTTGGTGTGGCTAGCGTGCGGTTGCCAGCAACCATTTTGCACCCATGCTGGCTCTTTATGCTGGTCTGTAGAGGCTCTCAGTCACTTAGATCACTATACCACAGCTTGTGAAGTAAACCTATTGGTTCTACTTAACCTACATGAAACTTTATGCACCAAATTCGAATATGCAACCAACTTCTTTCTTTATCTCAAAGATGTTACAAGATCTGCTTGCATGCTGATCCAGCCTAACATGGCTATGTCTTTGATTTTTATTGTTATGTTTTAAATATTATAAACTTTCAAATATTGTAAACTGGTGTTGTTTTTATTTAATGAGGGGGTTTTTTGGCTTTATTATAACTTTTTCTTTAGAAAAGTGAGCCACTTTGGGTCCCATATGAGAGAAAGTCACGATATTAACTTAATAAATAAACGTTACATGAAAAAGTCATGCTCTTTCCACATACTCTAGAGTTCAGAGGGTAACTGTTAAGAGTTACAACTTTTTCATGTGTACGCTTGCTAATTGCTAATTTCCAAGTTGCTTTATTGGAAGTTGGGCACACCATCTATTTGTGGAGACTTCCTTTTTGCGTTACCACTTTTCTTTCTTCCTGTATTACTCTAACCAGCAGTTCATTTCTTTTTCCTTCTCTCTCCCCCCTTTCTCTCTCTCCCATGCATGGCACTACTTCGGCGCTGCATCATCTGGACATAGTGCTGGAGGCGCACCATGATGCTGTGAGCCATCTGGAGTGGCGCATAGCATCATGGCAACCAGGGAGTGGAGTCAGGGCATGTGTTGTCAGGACACTGCACCCCAACTCTGCCCACAGGCCAGCCTTTCAGGCCAGTCTGTATAGGGCCTAAGTCTTCAGGATCAAACTAACTACATCCAAAGGTATTAAAAGAACTGGCAAATGTAATCTCTGAGCCACTGGCAATAATTTTTGAGAACTCCTGGAGAACATGTTGTTGTGTGTTTTAGCAATTTTAGACATGCTATTGTGTGTTTTAGCGATTTTGCAGTAGATCTAGTACAAACTAGACAGAAGACTTTTCACAGTATTTGGGCCTAGATTTTAGGACTCCCTCCTGAGGGAACCTACTCTTTGGGATCTTTCGCACTACACATTATAGTACAATTATTGCATATTCATTGTTTATCCACATTCACTGGCTTCCTATCGAATCTTGGAATTTGCGGTTGAGGGAAAGGCATGTAAAATTCTCAACTACAAACCTCAGGGTTCCATACGATACAACCATGGCTGTTAAAGTGGAATTTTTTGGTATAATAGTTGTGTAGACTGGTCTGCAGAAAAAGAAGGAAAAGATACATTTTTTCCAGAGAGCCTTATTTGTTGTGGCTTGAATCAATTGCTTCCTGTAATCGTCTCTGGAGCAGTACAAAACAAGATAGCACCTTCTTCAATATGACATCCTTACAAATATTTAGACATGGCTATCATATCACCTTACCCAGGATAAACATACCCAGTTCCCTAAAAAGCTCTCCAGAGAGCATGATTTCCACACCTTTCACTATTTTGGTCATCCTCCTCTGGACACATTCCAGCTTGTCAATATCCTTCTTGAACTTTGGTGCTCTGGGTGAGATGTGATGAAAGCAAAAAAGAGTGGCACCATTACTTCCTTCAGTCTCAACACCATGCTATTGATACAGCCTAGAATCCCGTTGACTTTTGTAGTTGCTGCATCACACTGCTGACTCATGTTCAGCCTCCTAAATCTCTTTCACATGTACTGTTGTCAAGCCAAGTGTCACCTATCCTACATATGTGTATTTCATTTTTTCTACCTACATTTCTGTCTGTTAAAATTTATTTTTATAGTTTTTTGTGGGTTTTTCAGGTTATGTGGCCATGTTCTAGAAGAGATATTCCTGATGTTTCACAGCATCTGTGGCTGGCATCTTGTTAGTTTTATTCATTTCCATCATCTATTCATTTTGACAGTTTTAGCCCAGCTCTCTAATTGGTTAAGGTCATTGTGAATTCTGATCCTTTCCTCTGAGGTACTAGTTACCCTTCCTAATTTGGTATCATCTGCAAATTTCAAAAGCAAGCCCTCTATTCCTTTATCCAAGTCATTGATAACAATGTTGAATAGCATTGGGCCCAGGACAGAACTCTGTGGTATCCTACTGGTCACTTCTCTTCAGGATGAAGAAGAATCATTGGTGAACACCCTTTGGTTTGATTGGTCAGCCAGTAACTGAAGTGTCATATTGTCTAGCCCACATTTCACTAGGGAGTTTTTGTTTTGTTTTGTTTTTTGCAAGAATTTTATGGCAGACCTTGTTTTAAAAACCTTACTTCAATCAAGGTATGCCACAGCTGCAGCAGTCCCTTCATCTACCAAATTTATAATTCTGTTAAAAAAGAGAGAGGTAAGATTAGTCTGGCATGACTTGTTTTTGAGAGAGTCATCTTGAAATTTAGTGGTCATGGCATTCCTAAGTGCTTTCAGACAGTCAGTTTCATGACCTGCTCTGGAATCTTTCCTGGTACTGATGTCAGTCTGACTGGGCACTAATTGTTTGGGACCTCTTTTTTCCCCTATTTTGAAGATGGAGATAACATTTCCTCTCCTCCAGTCTGCTGGGGCTTCTCCTATTCTCCAGGAATTTTCAAAGATTATTGCCACTGGCTCTGAGATTACTTCCGCCAGTTCTTTTTATACACTCGGATAAAGTTCATCTGGCCCTGGAGACTTCAATTCATTTAGAAGTATTCATGTATCTTTACGTATCTCTCTGTGCTACATCTCCCTTGCTGCATCATTAGCTCCATTTTACCCAGATTCAGCACTGTTTCCCTTTTGGAAGAAAACTGGAGCAAAGAAAGTGTTGAATAGTCTCTGTATCCTGTTAGCAATTTGCCATCTTCTCCACGTGATGGCCCTGCCATTTCCTTGTTCTTCCTTTTGCCATAGACATAACAAAAAAGTTCTTTTTATTGTTTTTAACCTCTCCAGCAAACCTGAGCTTTCTGTTCCTGTGAGAACTGCCCCCTCCCCCCAAAAAAGCCTCCCTGTCTTTTTTCTCTCTAAAGTCTTCAGTCATCATCACTAGACAGAAGGTATCTTTCTATTCCTTTTCTCCTTCTTCACTACACCCCATGTCCCTTTGTTTTACAAATATTCAACATTATTTACTATTAACTCGTTTTCTAGATAAATTTTGTTAACCTGATTAATTCACTTAATAATAATTTCTCATGATTCCATAAAATTATAAGAAATTTGCCTCTAATTCTTATAATGATTTTAACATAGTATATTCTTAACTCTAATAACTACTTTGAACATATTGTAAATCATGCTCTTCATCTACTCCAAGTACTTTTGGAGTAGATTTAACTGCTCTCTTCTATTACCATATTATTACCATATTATATTCCCCAAAGAGATCTAAACAATACCATTCTTCTTCTATCTTTTCTTTCGTATATTCTATCATAATGGCCACAGTTGAAGAAATATTTGCACAACTTTTGTTTGAAAGGGCAGGTCACTGAATCATTGCTACTTTCCAATGCAAGCCGAAAACTGGAGGAGTGGAAACGTCCCCATCTTCAGAAAAGGAAAAAAAGAGGACCCAAACAATTAGTGCCCAGTCAGACTGACATCAGTACCAGGAAAGAATCCAGAGCAGATCAGGAAACCGACACTCTGAAAGCACTTAGGAATGCCATGACCACTAAATTTCAAGATGACTCTCTCAAAACAAGTCATGCCAGACTAATCTTATCTCTTTATAGAGTTACAAACTTGGTAGATGAAAGGAATGCTGCTACTTACTTGATTTCAGTGAAGTCTTTAGCAAGGTCTGCCATAATATTCTTGCGAAAAAAACATCCTAGTGAAATGTTGTTATCAATGACTTGGATAAAGAAATAATGGGCTTGCTTATAAGATCTGCAGATTTCACCAAATTAGGAGGGGTAGCTAATACCTCAGAGGACAAGATCATAAATAATAGACTGAAATTATTATCTTTTCTAGAATGATATCTTACTGAATAAAGGTTTGTTGTGTGCATGCATTTTATTTATGCATCATAGTTTGTGGCTTTACTCCCTCGGGAAGGGTCACTCATTCTGTGTCTTTAGCCTGCTGACATTTATTTACTGAAATGTTTTATGTTTTATATTTCACCTTTCCATTAAAAGGGGAAAAAAATCTCCAAGGTAGCTAAGATAGTGCTACTGGCAGCCCTGTCCTTAATGTCACTCTGTGAGGGTGCTGGCGACCACTTTTCGAGAGGGCAGTGCTGAAGCCTCTGATGGCCATTTGGGGATCTTGTCTGACTGCTTGCAAATGAAAGACACCACACACCCCACCCCCCAGCGGCTGCTGCTGGTGGTGGTGATGGTGAGGTTCTGGACAGCCATTTTGGGTCTTGCACAGCTTGTAGGGCAAGCAAAAAAGGAATGTGACACCCTTTTTCACTCACCCAGCTTCCACATCAGCCCCACTCATGATGTACTGCCCCGCTGAGTCTGGGGTGTCACCTGTTGTGGTTTGCACCCCACACAACACCCTAGTGACACCACTGAGCTAAGGTCATCCAAAATCCATTAAAACAATGAGAAGGAAAATGAGAACATGTGGCCAATAATTCAAAAATGAAGATGAATAAGCAGTCCCATAAACAGAATTTGTGGGCTTGTTGAACAATGGATGGACATGGAGTGAAATGATTTTGTATGACTCTGGGGCTTTCCAGACCGCCCAAAAGGGGCAATCTGTAGCCACTTTTCTTTGCTGTGGAGCTTCACCGCAGCAGATAGACGCCGCGGTGAAGCTCCCCAGCAAAAAGGAGCCGGTAAACCACGCTCCTTTTTTGTACCGCAGTTGCAGCGTGATTTTTAAAAGAGGCGCCATTTGGTGCCTTTGCACTGCCGCAACTGCACAGCTCCATGCAGAAGCTGCACAGTTGCGGCGCCGCCATTACTGATGCCATCTAAATGGCATTACGTAATGGCACCAGCACCATTACATGCTAGGATTCATGAGCGTGTGAACACTGCGCACTCATGAATTCTAATGGTGCTGCCCAGGCACCTCTTAGTGCCCATCTAGATTGGGCCAATGAGCTAGTAAAAAGTTAACAGGGAAATCACCACTTAGCAAGGAAAAGTTCACTTCTGATTTGCAATTTCTTCCCCAATGGGATTCAAAAAAGCAGAGCTGGATAATGATAATTTTAACCACTACACTACCACCTGCACTATCAGTATAAACTATGATCAATTAAAATCTATTGAAAGAAAAAACTCACAAGACATCAAGAGTTTCCAGTTCTTTTGTGCTGATTTTACATGCCATTTCTTAGGTTTGCATCCAAATGCTTTCTAGACATATCCCAGAATTTCCTCCATCTCTTGTGACCCTCCCCTCCCACCCCACAAATCACATATCCTCTAGATTCATGCAGCATTTCAGAGCTGGCTTTTACCAGTTTCATCTGAGACTTCTTTGACATTATTCAAGAGTTTCCAGGTGCATCTACACTGTAGAAATAATGCAGTTTAACAGCACTCTAACTGTCATAACTTCATCCTACAGAAACTTGGCACCTGTAGTTTTGTGAACCACCAGCTCTCTTTGGCAGAGAAGACTAAATATCTCATAAACCTACAAATCCTGTGATTCTCTAGGATGGAGCTACAGCATTTAAAGTGCTGCACACTGCATTATTTCTACAGTGCAGATGCACCCACAGTCCAAGTGCTAAAGTGCTTTAGGAATATGATAGTAGTTAAATATTAAAATCATTTTGTTTGAGTACTAGCATGCCTCTTTCCCTTGCTTGATCACTGTTGAATCTGTGTTCTGGAAACAATAGCTATGTTTATTGGTAGCAGTCATCTTAGCTAATTCTTGGATAGTACAGACAGCCAAATAGAGATATATTTCATTTTGGAAAATACTGAGGAGTTTATCACACGAAGGGAATTGGAAGTATAATACAATGGCAATCTGAATGCAACCATGGGGTTTCATGTGATTGCGCGAAAGCTGATCACAAACATTTTTGGGCAAAGGGAAGTCCTTTCCCAATGAATTGTGTGGTTTCACGTGATTGCGTGAGAAACTATCACATGCAATTTCGGGCACTGGGAGGCAATTTCGGGCAGTTCTGAACGCAATGCAGTGTCAATACGCAATCAAGTAAATTCGCTGAACTAGCAAATTTACTCAATTCTGAACTGGCCTCACTTCCATTTCTTTCGAAATTGAGAGAAATTCCTCCCATGTGATAAACTCCTGAGTTAATTTAAATTAAGCTGGGAAGTAGGAATGAAAGATCTTTGTTAATGCTGGGAGTTCCAAGGAAATATTTCAGCATGAAGAAAACATCATGTGGATCTCCAAGATAAAATTGGTTTGCTCAGCAACAAAACCTGAGACTTTCAGATACTTTCCACCCCTCGCTCATCTATAGAGAATTTCAGTGAAAAGGCTCAGGTTCAGCAAACTGCTATAGTTATAAAGCACCTGAAATTTGCCATTTTTGCTCCTGTGAGCAATGACTCTCCCCACTACACCTGTTGTTGCTGTGTGTCTTCAAGTACTTCAATGACTTTTCAACTTAATGGCAAACTCTAAGACAAACCTATTCCCATGGTTTTCTTTGAATGTTTTGTCCGGGGGGGGGGGGGGGAGGATCTTGCATTACCTTCCTCTGAGGCTGGTTTCCAAAGTCATAGGATCTTATCACACAGGGAAAATCGGGGGGGGGGGGGGGGGGGAAGAGATCGGGGGTTTAAATAGCAATTATCCCGTGCAAAATGTGATATCACAATTAGACAGGCAATAAACAGCAAGAAATCATTTTCAGAATTTCCCCATGAATGATTTGCTGCTGTTTATTGCCTGTTTAATAGTGACATCATGTGAAAATTTTAATTGTAATATTGCATTTTGCATGGGATAATTGCTGTTTAAACCCCAGATTTTGCCCAATTTCCCCCATGTGATAAGGCCCATAGTCCAATGCTCAAACCACTACACCATGCTGGCTCTCCCACTACGCCTAGGGTTGCCATGCTTGATTTTTTCAAGCATAGATGTCTAATGAGCAATATTATGCAAATAATTCTCTTTATGCAAATTATTTTAATTTATAGTCTAATTATGTAAATTCAGCCCACCTCACCATGCTTTTTGCACTCTGTTGCTCATGCTGGTCATTCTCCCTTCCCTCCTACTCCCTGCCTCATTTCACCTTGCACCCTTATAATGCACCTCTTTATGGGTCACTCTTCCTACTGCTCACTTGCCTTTTCCTCCTACTCCTTCTCTCCCTTTACCTTGTGCTCTTGCAATGTGCTCCTTGCTTGCTTCTTCCACTCAGTTGCATTTTTGCACTACTCTCTCTGCTTTCTCTCATGCCTGAAATTAGGCAATGGAACTATTTCATACTGGACATTTAGATTGTATAGTGCCTACATATTTTGCCCAATATGTATTTGCCCACTCTTATAAAGGCTAGCAATTTCTTCTTTTTTTAGATGGATACCATGTGGCATGACTAGAATCTGGGTAAAACCAAGCCAAATTGGGGATATAGCATTCCCAACTATTTTATTTCTAAATTTGGTTTGCATGTTCTGTGTGACCTTTTACTGATCCTATCTATAAATATTTTTTGTATTTTAAGTATTTGCTCCTTAAAACAACACCAGTCACACTGGGTTGATGCAACAGGTTATATTTTATATATATAAATAAATATTCATATGACATATAAATAGTTATTCTTGTTGTGTGCCTTCAAGTCATTTCTGGTGTATTTCTCCTTCTCTGTTTCTGTTGACGGCACTTCTATTCATCCGGTTCAGCAAGCCAGCAGTCTTGGTTTCATCTTTGATTCCTCCCTGTCATTTATTCCCCAGACTCAGGCCACCACCAAGTCCTGTAGATTTTCTCTCTACAACATTGCTAAAATCTGTCCATTCCTCTCAGCCTCCACTGCCAAGACTCTGGTCCATGCCCTAGTGGTTTCACGACAAGATTATTGTAACCTTCTTCTGACAGGGCTTTCTCTCTCTCACCTCCATCTTCTAATATCTGTCCAGAACTCAGCTGCACGTATTATCACATCCGCTTGCTGCTTTGACCATGTTTCTCCTCTTTTATCCTCCCTTCACTGGCTCCCCTTCCCCTTCCGCATCCAGTACAAGCTTTTGTTATTGACTTTCAAAGCCCTCCATGGACTGATCCCTCCATACTTGTCTGACATTCTTTCTCCTCACACTCCTTCTCGTACCCTCCATTCTGGTAGTCAAGGTCTCCTGTCACAGCCGAGGATCTCCACTGCCCTGTCCCGGATTCGCCCCTTCTCACTTGCTGCCCCTCACTCCTGGAACCTTCTTCCCCCACATGTCCGCCTCATCACTTCTCTAACCAGGTTCAAAATTAAGTTAAAGGTTATATTGTTGAGGGAAGTGTTCCTAGGATTGTGCCATCTGGTCCAGGATGCCCCGTTTTAACTATGTATTAAGAAGCCGTGCCCTTCCTCCAGTCCATCTGCCTTGGTCCAGGCCCCAGAGGGAGAGAAGAACCACTGGACCTCATCCCCTTCCTACCACCTTCCCCTTTTCCTTTTGTGTTGTCTCTTTTAGACTGTAAGTCTGAGCGCAGGGATCCGTCTAATTATAAGATTGTATGTACAGCACTGTGCAAATTTACAGAATAATAATAATAATGGCAGCCATGCTAAGGCCATAGCATGGTGTTTTCTTGGCAAGATTTGTTCAGAGGGGGATTGCTATTGCCTTCCCCTGAGGCTGAGAGTTCATGACTTGCCCAAAGTCACCAATGGGTTTCATAGCCAAGCAAAGAATCAAATGCTGGTCTCCAGAATCATAGTCCAACATTCAAACCACAACACCATGCTGGGTTACAATATATAAATATATAAATATATAAATATAAACAAAGCAAAGAAATAAACAAATAATGCAATATATGGGGGAAATATTTTGGATTCAGACTCTGGCTTCTCCAGGTAGGATTTCCTCATGCCTGTGTAGACAATACTGAGACAGATGTAGCATAAAGCAGGCTTATAAATTAAAATTTCACCAAAGTCTATTTACATAACCTTATGAGGAAAACGTACCATACATATGGTATAGGACGAACACCACATTTACGTAGTCAGAAGGACTAATATAGGTTCAATATTAAGCTCCAACACTCTGCTATGTTACACAGACTGGCTTCAGACAGCTTACCTGCTTCCAGCATTAGTTAGTAGTTAGACACTGAGAAGGAATGGTTGACTGATAAAACCTCTTTTTCTGCAGGCATATAAATCTTTTCCATTCTTTTCTTCTGAAGCAAAAACTGGTGACTGAATGGCAGAAGCCAGATGCAAAGCTTGAATGGGTTCTTTCTCGTGCCTCTAGTTGTAAATTGGCAACTCACAAAACAATATTGTGGTTATTCTCCACAGGAGTCTGTTGTTGCTGTTGTTTTTCTTCAAAAACATTTCGCATGTTTTCTCTCAGGAGTTTCTCCCCTTATCTTTCTTTCTTGGTACAGCACAAATGAAACATGCTCTTGAGGGTGATGATCCCCAGAACGGTGCTCTACAAAAGTGATTACATTTTTTTTTTTAAGAAGCCATGTTAGTTAAGCCTTTAATTGGCCTTTCTGATGGAGGAGAATTTCATGCTAGGTATTAGCACTGACTGGCCAAGAATCTGAGTAAATTTCACTGTGACTACTTTGTGCTCATTTGGCAAATGAAAGATCCTAGAAAAATCTCTCTAAAACCTTACTAGAGGGCTCTTCTGAGCTCTGGCATCAGCAATTGCCAAGGAAAATGGGAAAACTACTCTGATTACCCTAAAGCTCTCTGTTCTGACATCTGTGGCAAAAAGCATCCAAATTGAGCCCTAAGAACTATATGTGGCACTTCATGTGCATTGTTTAGAAAATTCCTTCCAGAGCTTGTAAATAATCAATTACAAATAACCAATTACTTGTAATCAATTTCTTTGCCCACTAACTAATTCATAACTACATTGTATTGCAACTGTTAACTGTAAAATGGGATAATTTCACTCCTTTTGTGCTGCAACTGTGACTTTTTGTTACAAATGTGAGTGGAACAAAGTCACATCAAACACTTTTTGGCAGTTTATACAACAAAATATATACCACATCTGAGTATATTGTCATCTGCATAGTGTGGGGTTTTTTTCAGGGCCAGGCCTACCATTAGAAAAAGCACTGGCTGCCAAGACACTGCCAGTTTGAATCCAAGGTGCTGATAATGACATTTAACAGCTTGGTATTTGAAAGAGCACCTCTCTCTATACATGCATGCCTACAGTTTGAATACTGTTGCAGAAGCTATCTCCTGTGTCCCAGCAGTCAGGGAAATACACTGGGGGAAAACATGGAAGAAGGCCTTCTCAGTTGTCACATCCCAGTTATGGAAAGTCCTTCCTTGGAGGCCTACCTGGTGCCAAGGTTGTTGTCATTCCAGTGCTAAGTAAAGATATTGTTGTTTACTAAAGCTTTTGTGGTCTAATTATTTTTATACAAATGTACATATGTTCACGGTTTGGAATCACTTGGTTTTAATCTGTCTTAAACAAGGGCTAAATCTGCACTGCAGAAATAATGCAGTAGTTTGTTGTGACCTCAAATCTCGGTGTCAGAGAAGGTTAAATGCCTCACAAAACTACAATCCCCAGATTTTTAAATGCCTCACAAAACTACAATCCCCAGATTTCAATAGCATTAAGCCATGGCAGTTAAAGTGGTGTCAAACTAGGTTATTTCTACAGTGCCGATGCAGCCAAGTTGAAAAACATTCTAGACACCATCATTTGGTAGTTTTCCATCTCTCTACCTATCACGTCCACTGCCATGCTAAGAAGTGGAATTCCCTTTCCTAGGATTTTGTAAATGAACGAAAGAGCTTTAAGCCAAATTATACCCATCACTGGAATGCATCCCAAGAAATTCTCTGAAATTAATTTTGGTTCTCAGACTGGCAGAAGTTTCCCATCCCAGAAATCTACTTGAAACTACCAACAGGAGATATGTACCTCAGGCAGCAGATGCTGGGAGGAGACAGCAAGATGCCAGAGGGGAGAGCAGTGTATCTCACAGTTTACTCTGTTCACCCAAACTTGGCTATCAGGTGTGGTGGCAAATGCCCGCCTATTGCCACTGTTGAAAGAAAAGTAAGCTGCCAGCCCAGATTTTGCAGAGAGAATAGTAAGGGCACTATCTTGTTTTCTGAAAAATGTTTGGTATTAGTCCTGTAGTTCCTCTGGAAGCTCTACATATGCTACAAGATCAATCCTGTTGCTCAGGTGAAACATGTAGGGTTTGCATATAAACAGTTAGTATTTATTGGACAGATATGTGCAGGTCCACACATAATCAGGTTAGAGAGGAGGACTACACCATGATCTTGCTCACATACACACTCCTATCTACTTGCAGAATTTAAAGAGATTTCAACTTCATCTTGTTTAAATGTGCATGAGTCCACTCAATAAATGTTTGTACCATGCCAATCTCTCATATGAGGCCTCTTGTGAAATATATTCTGATCTCACATTGCTATTAGATAGCATTATACACTAATGGCAGGAAATAACATAATTTAAAGGACACATTGGCGGTTCATTTAATCAATAATGGGCAACAATAAATACATGCATGCTGGCAGCAATTTTACCAATACAAATGCAATGTAAATAGTTTATGCCTATTATACAGCTAAAGTTATGATGTATATAAACTAACAAATGTCATATTCAAACTCAGATGGTAAATTTGTGGTAGAAAACAATTATAATTAAGATACTTCATGATGCTGGTAAAGTGTTTCATTGACTGACTGGATGACTGATTGATTCATTGATTCATTGATCTGTAATAGTTCAAAAATACTATAAAGATTTGGGACAGGTCATCTCTCCTAGAAGCCCTTAACACAACTCCTCATATTTAGAGGTTTGCTGTATTTTCTCTGTGATACACAGTGCCATATCATTCATGCCCACATGAGATATTACAGGACTAGTGTCAAGATCAGAACTTGAGAGAATGATCCAGGAGTACAGGCACCAAAAAGATCCATGCAGAGGCATCATTAGGGGTGATGTGGATTGCACCAGGTGATACCCCAGAAGGGGTTTTGCACATGATGGAATGGTACATCTGGAGGGACTATCACAACTGTTGGGCAAACAATAAAGGGTGCCTTCTCCCTTTCTCACTCACCTACCAGCCTCACAAGACTCTGAACAGGACATCTGGAGGCCTCAGCACTGCCTCACAGCAGTGATGACACAAACCTCAGTAACTCCACTGCCTCCATGAGATAGGAGGATTGTACTTGGCATTCTGCAGCTCTGTCTGCAAAATTGGCAGGCATGGACTTCATCATAGAGAATGAGCCAGCACTCCAGGAATCCATATTGAGACTGCCAGAGGCCCTAAACTAGACTAATCCAAGACTCCTTCAAATCTTCTCCCCCTTACTCACCAAACTACTATCCTTTATACAGCAACCTAACAGTATGAAAATAAGAGAAAGGAAACAAGGTTCCAGATGACGAGACTAAAACTCTGCTTTCACTAGGGGGCTAACAGGAGTTAAATGAGAGTTAAATGAGAGATAACCAGGAAACACCCTATGTCATAGGACATTTCCTGTTTAACTCTCGTTTAACTCCTGTTTAAATCCTGGTTGTCCCCCTAGTGTGATAAAGCAGCAAGTCAGCAAGGGATGGGTCTCAAGGGAAATGGATTCCAGGCTAACTTGGAATATAGCCTAAAGGAATACTCTAAACCCTAAACCCTGCCCTCAGCTAAACACTGCTCCTTCTCCATGTAAGTGCAGTAATCTTTGATTGCTGGCTGAGCAGAGATAGCCAAATGATTCCTCTGTGTACTTCCCCTATATCTAAAGCCACAGGGGTTTAACCAGCACCTGAACAATTGGCTAAGGGCACTTATTCTTCTTTACATGCACCTGAACAAAGTTCTCCAACAAAGTGCTGTATTGAAATGCTCCACCTCATGCTTTGTCTGGAGCCTTGGTGACTCTATGAAACAGAGACCTACAGAGTAAAGAATCTAGACTCTCATCCCTACGTAGTTCCCTGTCTGTGGGCAGAATAGGGCTGACAGGGAAACAAGAGCTCAGGCTGCCCTTAAACATGTCCTATTTGGGGCCTGGGAACAGTCCTGGGTACTGCCAAGCCTGTCTGACACAATTGTTCCTTGCTCTATAACATCTGGAAGAGGCCTGATGTTAGGCGCCAACAGGCTTCTGTTACTTGTTACTCTGTAAGCTCTTATTCAGTGAATTCAGTCTCATCCACTCGGAATGGATAACTGGAATCATTCATGTAAAACAAGGTCTAGCTGTCTGGCTCCATGGAATTGAAATGTAGTAGAAATGGACAAATTGGTGTGTTACTATTCTGTGTCAGTGTTGAATATATTTAATCATAAGTCCATTATACCCAATTTCTTCATAAAATCCACAAAAATGCACATTTAACTTTTTGGATGCTACTTTCCTGAATATGCTTATTTTGTACACAACTTTCCATATTATATGCATTTATGCACAACTTTCCCCTACATACACATTTATGTATGCACCAACATGCTGGTTCAGGAAGGACCTGTAAGATCAGCTCTTCTATAAAAAATAATCACCAAGCCAAATTATCCTCCCCCATCTCTAGGAATATGTACATAATGCTTTGTTGCTGTCATGTACCTTCAAGTCGTTTCTGACTTATGGCAACCCTAGGGCCATATCATGGGTTTTCCTAGCAAGTTTCTTCAGTTGGGGGAGGGGGGGGAGTGCCATGTGGCTGAAAGAATGTAACTTGTCCAGGATCATTCCGTGGGCCCAACTGGGATATAAACCCTGCTCTCCAGAGTCATAGTCCAATACTTAAATTGCTACACCATGCATATACAAAATGTAGATGGTACAAATAATATTGACTAGTTCAGAATTTTTGTGTGTGTGTGCTCCAAGCCTAAGGATTTATTATGGCATCCCTAAGGCAAACCTATCATAGGGTTTTCTTTCCACAATTCTTCATGGGGGTTACCATTGCAATCCTCTGAGGCTGAGCAGGGAATCTAACCCTGATCTCCAGAGACATAGTACAATGCTCAAACCTACTACACTATGCCAGAAAATTTCACAGTGAAATAAGTCATCAAAATTTTAGCTCAACACACTTAGCTTTATCACATGATGCTAGAAAGTGGAATTTCAACAGGAGAAAATCATCTTTTGCCAGTACTTATCACACAACATTGTGTCCATCCTGCTGCTGCTTGTCATTCCATCCATTCCTGGAGTGCTTCTTTTCACTGACAGATACAACTCCCAATCCTGCTGCTTTTCCACTGTGGATTTCCATGCAATAGGTCCCTTCTGCAGCAATTGTGCTTGATACTGCTTCCCTCCCACTTACTATTCCCAAGAGGACTGTTTTCCTTTTATTTTCTATATCTTGTATTTGTTTATTTATTTATTTATTTATTGCATTGCATTGCATTGCATGGCCAATTGCCGTAAAAATAAAAATATTAACAACCGAAAAGCATGTTGAGTAAGACATAGAGCAGGAAGGTAGGGTTATATAGGCTGCGTGGAAGAGAGATCATGTAACCATGGATCACCTAAGTGCTACTGTGATGACACATGATTCCAAATTGGTATGCTTCCGTTCTGAAACTAGTGGGATTACTGCAGGACAGTGGACTGGTGTGATAAAGTCCTTATTCTCATATTAATCTCATGTAGGAGTGAATGTAGAAGTGAATGTTAGGAGGCTGAACTAATTAGGAAACTCTTATTCCAATCTCATCTCTGCTATGACCTGAACTTTGGTCAAGTCATCATCTCTGTGCTTTCATCCTCATTTTAAATTTGGGGGAAATGACAGTAATATACTTTGCAGGGTTATTGTTGGGATTCCTAAATAAGTAAAGCATTCTGAATCCATTTAAACATTGTGTAAATGTTAGATACAGTGGGCCTTCGGTAGCCAATGGAGTTTGGTTCCAGAAACCACCGTGGATACCATAATCTGTAGGTGCTCAAGTCCCAATATGTACAATGAGCTAGTAAAATGGTGTCTCTTATATAAAATGACAAAATCAAGGTTTGCTTTTTGAATTTTATGCATTTTTGCAATATTTTCAAGCAGTGAATAGTTAATCCATGGATAGGGAGAGCCAACTGTATATATGTTCCATGATAGTGATGTAATTACTGAGATCTGAAAGCCTTAAGACTCAGTGTCCTGATGGTGCACATTATGAAAATAAATAAAATTAATACCTATCTGTCTTTAAAAAAATAAGAATCACCTCTTCTTCCTTATTTAATACATATAGTTGGGAAGGGACTGGCAAAGCTATATACCCATTGCAATTACAACAGCACACCCACAGCATCTCCACGGAGACATAGCGTATTTCTAGGTGAAGCATCACCAACCTGTTGCCAAGGAAACAGGAGATGCAAAATCTCAATGACATTCCATTTTGAAGCATTCAAGAAACCCCTGAAAGGATTTGTAAAAAGTGCCTGGGAAGGAAGCGGAAATTGGGCTTCTAATTACAGATTCTCAACCAGCTCTGTTTTATTCCCTGGTTATTCTGTCTGCTCACGTCACTGTCTTCCTGCTATTCGCAGTCTGCTGAGGCACAAACAGTAGGCACCAGTGAAAGCAAAACTTTCTTGGACTGTGGAGAGGGAGACGAAAGTGGGAGGAGGAGTTTGAGGGCAGAATGAAAGTGCTGCCTGCATTCAGAATGTGGGTGGACATAAGTGAGAGTGACTGCGTGGGTGCATAACCAGAACAAAGTGGGTATTGAGATAAAAGGAGTATAAATATATCTTCTATGAATATGTGGACATAGACAGAAAATATACACAATGGCTATGCCTGTTTCTATCCAGTATATATTCCGCAGTGACATGTACACACACGCTTTTCCACTGTATTATGCAACATTTGCTACCAAAGCCTTCAATTACACCTTTAAACATAGTATACTGAGCTAAAGAAGTTGTAACATTAGCTTTCATAGACTTAGGGGTGGAACAGACGGGCAAAATAAAGAGGTTTCTAACTGCTTTGAAGGTAGGGGTTTTATCTAACGCATGCCTCCAAAGCAGGTGGAAACTGGACAGAAGTTGTGCTCTGGAGCGAAAAACTGGAGTAAACAGGACCCAGGAAAGTCTGGTTTAGCACAGGAGAAGAGCATCTTTTGCATTTGCATATAAATGCTCTGACTTGAAAGCAGGGCTGTGGCAAAGCAAAGAAATGAAAGTGTGAGAACTCCAGTCAATGTAATTACAATATACACAAACCAGATATCCCAACAGGGGGGCATCAAGTGAAGTGGAGTGAAGGGGGATGGTGGGGGTGCTCCATTATTGGATTTTGCCAAAGTATCACTCACACACTGATGCACTAATGTCCTATACAGATGGAGCATCGCACATGCAACTGTGTGGCCAAAGGGGCAGCCTAGAAATGGTATGGCATCTGGGCAGATATGCGAGATACTTGGGGGTTGCTGGAGGTGTGTTCATGCAATAGTGTGCATGTATGGTGGAGAGACAACAACAACAACAAAAAAATTACCCAGCAGTGTGGCTTGATGCAGTGTTGTGCAGTCAGGTCATACACATTTAGCCTGCTTTGGGAGCAGGTCAAAAAGGCAGCGGGGTTTCAACCTGTTTTAGGGAAAAGCAGGATTGAGATGCTTTTTCTTACCCATCTGTCCCATCCCTAAGTCTGCTTCCTCCAATCGATGCAACTCAGGAAGTAGACTAAGGCTGCTGCCACACCAGAAGGAATGCAGACCTTGGGTTAACTGTCATGGTTCAATCCAATGGAATTCTGGGATTTATAGTTTGTTGTGGCACCAGAGCTCTCTGACAGAGAAGGCTAAATAGCTCACAAAACTAAAAAACCCAAAATTCCATAGCATTGAGCCATTGCAGTTAAAGCAGTGTCAAACTGCCACAACTTTCACTCAGTCTCAAATGTGCTACAAGATCCCTTTGCATACTGTGATTCCATGCTAACATGGTATGTCTCTGAATTCTACCACTTTTGCCGTGGGAATTTAGTAATAAATGAATATTATGTAGACAAAAATTATGCAATCTTTTTAAAATTACATACATCAATACAAACATTCCTCTTAAATTTGTCCTGTTTGGGAGTGGGAAGGAAACCAGGTTTTCTCCCTTTGACTTTAAAAGAGAAACCATTCAATGAGCTCCTAAACAGTTCAGGGTGAAGTCTATGGAGAGCTTCCACTGGTAGTGTGCTCTCATAATAGTGGGGTATGTTCTTGCCAGTTCAGGAAAGAGAATGGATCTACACATAAGAAAAGGAGGGAGTAGATGGCTGATGCCTCAGAGTGGAGTATTCCACTTTGATCTACAAGTGAGGAATCACACTTTTGAATTATCCTCTTTGCAAAATGTTAGAAAGCTAGGGTGAAAAGGTCTGGTCCACCCCTGTGGTTATTAGGTTGGGTTTTATGGGCAGGGTGGGGGATATTAATGTAAGAGAGCATTCAGAAAAAATATGATCACCTTCCTATCATCTGAAATAGTCCAGTGCTTTCTGCCACATTGGTTTTCTTGCATCTCCTTCTGGAGCATGTGTAGATCTGTCTGAATATGGACTTACACTATATGAAGTCGAAAACATCTGAATGCCCAGAGTTTGAGAATCACTGAAAGTAGTAGTGTTCATGAGAGCAGCTTTGGTTCAAATAAGTGATTGTTTGCATTTTTACACCTTACATTTACTTGCACTTTCCAGCAGCCTGTCAAAAATTACATCTGTGAACTTTTGTTTCACTTTTGAACAAAGATCATTTCTCTCTCTCTCTGGCTTTTCTTCGCTAATGAAGATTCAGGAAGGACTTATCCCACGCTTACTACAAGCGCGTTGATGACTAAAAAGGCCGATCCGAGATAAGCAAGTCTGGTTACAGAAAGCACAGCAGAAAGTCTCCTTGGGTGATGTTTCCAAGTTGTGGTTCTTTCTGCGTTGTCATTTCTCTTCGAGACTCATTCGGCGTGAGTTCTTGAATGAGGCTGCAGCGTTGTGGATAGTGCATCTCCATGCCTCCAGATGTGAGGCCAGGGCAGACCATTGTTGGTGATCAATTTGGCCAAGTTTGAGATGTTGTTTCAGGGAGTCCTTGTATCTCTTCTTTGGGGCGCCCCCCTTCTTTGGGGCGAGTTCACCATAGAGTACTATTTTGGGGAAGTGGTGGTCCTCCGTCCTAGAAACATGCCCTGCCCAGCCCAGCACAGCACAGCTGCGTTTTCAATAGCATGGGCTCAATGCTGGTGATCTCTGCTTGCTCCATGACAGCAACATTCATCACATAATCAGTCCAGTATATATTTATGATTGTGCATAGACAGTGCTGATGAAAGCGTTCAAGGAGTTGTTGATGTTGGCGATAGGTGACCCATGATTCAGACCCATAGAGGAGAATGGACAGTACCATGGCTCTGTACACACTGATTTTTGTGCTTCGCTTCAGGTGTTGGTTACTCCAGACTCTTTTGTGAAGCCTTCTGAATGCACTACATGCCTTTGCTAATCTGTGATCAATCTCTTTATCAATCTTGGCATCTGAGGAGATGATACTTCCCAGGTAGGTGAACTGCTGTACAGACGTAAGCACAGATTTGCCTATGGTGACGTGAGGGTGATAGTGCTCTTCCTCTGGTGCAGGCTGGTAGAGAACTTCCGTTTTCTTCAGGCTGACTTCCAGTCCAAACAGCTCTGCAGCTGTTGCAAAGGAGGATGTTAGGCGCTGCAGAGCTGCTTCTTATGGGCAACAAGGGCAGCATCGTCAGCGAAAAGCAGCTCATGGACTAGATAGTTTAGAGTCTTTGTGCGAGCCTTCATTTTTACACTGGTGGTTATGACTGCCCTTTTCAGAGGGAGATCTGGTCAGCTACCAATGGAGCCCAAGTTCTGGGAGCTGAGTTCAACAGTTAAGGATTAATTGTTTTCTCTGGGAAAGAGAGCACAGAGTTTGGAACATAGACACTGTACAATAGAGAGAAGCTGTTGAGACATATCTGGTGACCACCTGCCCTGTCTTACAGAGATGTTTTTCATTAAATTCTAAAGGGATAATCCTACATTCATGTGAGTGACATTGAATGGTCCACAGAAGAAGGGATCATGTTTAACTTAAATAAATCTAGTTTCCATAACCAAAGAATGAGTGCCAAAAAGGGGGTGTCATATGTCCTCTAAGGGTATTCCTAGAACCCCCAATCACTCATTTTTGGTCTCTCCTGAATTGCTTCCTCTTGCAATCTCTATTAATGGTAATTCACATTTTCAAATAAGTATCAGGGGCCATTGGCTCTTTTTTAATATATGCAGTTTTATAAAGCAAGAAGAGGGGGACATTTTGGTCAGTTCATTCAGCTCTTGGAGGGTCCTAGGGCAAAAAATGGCCCTGCAGAGTCACCACAGTTACCCATCCTGCTCTAGCCTATAAGCTGCAATATTTTTTTCCTCCTCTGTGTTGCCAAGGGGCTTTTTTTGCAAAGGCAGCCCAAAACATTTTACTGTCTGAGGCAGGGCAACAAATGGTGCCATCATTCACTCATCACACAAATCATGAAGCATATTACCCAAAGCTAGCCAAGTTATTTTGGGAATCCAAGGCAAAAAAGACACACAACCATCTCTTCTGTCATAAGCTGTAAAAATACATCAGTAATCAATTCAGTGGCAAAATATCTTCTGCCCTTTTGTGACATTAAAATCCAGTTTCTAAAGCAGCTGCCACTCTCTGTGTAGGGCTGGACCTTTCTATTAGTACTTTACCCAGTCTCATTTGCCACTGTGTTTTAAAGGTAATTAATAAATGAATTCGGTAATTTATAAAATTGGTTGCGATGGCTTTTTCGGTTGCTGTAGGAGATATATCTTGAGTACATAAAAGGCTGGTTTCCCACTGTGCATACACAGGCTAGTTACATGAGCCATCTGCCATTGAAACTCATGGGAAAAGTGGCTCTGTCAAAGACAAGGGCATAGAAAAAAGTCAACTTAGGGGCTGTACAGACCAGCTTGAAGCACTGGTGTGGGGCGGCATAGGGGCATTTGGACAATGCACACCCTGACGACATCCCCACACTGGTGTCACATCAATCACCCAACTGCATGGTGGGTGGCATCACGGTGCTCCTTTGGTACGGTGTTTATATGATACATGCTAAAAGAAGTCCAAATCATGGTGCAGTGGCATCAAGGGCACCTTTTTTCTGTCTCTAAAAGGAGTGGCATTTTGCTGTTTCTTTTAGAGCTGGCCAAGCACCAGATTGGGGGCGCGGCATGCAGTTGCTGCAGCCCCAGTGCAGCACTGAAAGGGGCAGCAGGATGCCACTCTATCGGGCCAGTATGTAGAGCCCCCTAGTCAGAAAACAAACAAAACAAACAGCTTCATTTATATACCTCTTCATACCGCCTAAGGAGTGTCTAAGCAGTTTACAACTGTAAGCTACTTTCCCCAACAATATGGGTACAGTGGTCCCCGAAGCCCTCGGGGAATGAAATCCCCGGGAGCTGAAACCGGCGGGACCGCCAAAATTCCCCCGGGATCTGAAGAAATCCCCGGGGAACGAAAGGGAAAAACCGCGCGGCCCCTTTAAATCGGCCGCGCGG
Source organism: Urosaurus nigricauda (assembly GCA_034509955.1). Taxonomy (NCBI): domain Eukaryota; kingdom Metazoa; phylum Chordata; class Lepidosauria; order Squamata; family Phrynosomatidae; genus Urosaurus; species Urosaurus nigricauda. The sequence goes on from JAOEGL010000003.1 coordinate 38,506,638, forward strand.
TCCATCCCTTAAAGCAGTCCCCCGGGATACAACTATTTCCGGGTTATGAAAGATAATCCGGAACAGATTACCTTCGTAACCCGGGGGACCACTGTACTCATTTTAGCGACCTCAGAAGGATGCAAACCTGAGTCAATCTTGGGCCCTTTTGCTCAGCTTGAACTCACCACCTTATGGTTTTGAGTGAGTGGCTGCAGTATAGCATTTAACCACTGTGCCACCAGGCTGAACTACTGCAGTTTAATGCATTCTGAAGACTCTGCTCCTTGACTGTGATTTTGGTTCTTCTGAAGTTATTCAAACATGGATAATGCCTTTCAGGTGCCTTCTTGCATCCACACAGGGGTGTAGCAATGTGGAGAGGGAGGATGAGGATGTTTTACCCCTATTTAAGAATAATGCCTCCAAATAAAATTTTCCTTCAGTTCTCACATTTATAGTATTGCAGAAAGTAAGGGGCAGCCTGCAGCCACACCTTTCCTGGCCAGATCAGGGCCACGTCAACCTCATGCTGTGGCCCCAATCAGGCCTCTGGAGGGTGCAAAAAGGAGCATGAAAAAGTGGCTCATTTTGTGCCTATCAAAAGTCACCATAGGCATGGCAGGACAGCTGTTTGGCACCTCTTCAGCACTGCATCATCTGGATGCAGCACTGGAGTCATGGCGTGATGCTGCACGGCATCTGGAATGGTGCACAGAATCAAGATGCCCTGGGGGCGGGATCAGGGCACCCAGTGTCATGACGCTGTGACCTGACTGTCCACAGGCTGGCATAAAGTGCTGGTCTATACAGGACCTAAGTCACTGAAAATCATGCACATCTAAAACTCTTATATATACTGCATTCTTGTTCACTTTGTAAACTCAACTGTTCCTTTTCCTCGGATTTCTAAATTGCATTTCTGAATGTTCATTTTGAGTTTTAAGTTACTATAATATTAGGAATGTGTAAACTGAAGAAATATTTCATGGGGGGGGGGCAGAATTCTTATTTTGGGGGTGAGTGTTATCGTTTCATAGCTATACCCCTGTCGGCAACACCCCTGTGTCCATGTCTTTCTCCATCTACTCAGAACATTTTCCAAGACTATAGCCTATAAGAGAGGGGTTCACTCTGTACATCAATCCAAGGACTGAGGAGCCAAAGAGGGGCCCATGAATTTCTGATAGCCACCTCCCTCAAAAAACAAAAAGCAACAAAAAAAAACCCTTTATAGCCCTTCCATTGCATTATTTTACAAAGGTTAGCAAACATGTAGCTCTTCAGGTCTTGGCTTTTCACCAGGACCTGCCTATTTTTCCCATGAAACAAATGGATTGTTTCACCCCGTGAAATGGGGTGTATTCACTTAGACTTCTCGATTTTGGTTGTCGATCATAGCTCACATTGACACTGTAACCAGGAAAGCCACCATTTCCTTATATAACATATGTTTACTATGTCTTTCAGGTCCAGATTTGACACGTTCTTTTATAAACCACTCATTTAGAATGTATTCTCAAAAATCAGGATGGCAGAAATGATGGGAAAGGACAAAAAGATAGATTGACTGATAATGTTATTTCAGGATTAACTGTACATTTTAAGCTGTTAAGTGGTTAGGGTGAAAAATTTGATTTCTTGTGGAAATATCCCACAATGTCTCAAAATGAGCTAGGAAAAAAAGTGAAAGGATTAGCACAACCATATGCTACTGAACTTAGCAATAGGTGCATCTGTTCTGTAGAAATAATGCAGTTTGACAGCACTTTAACTGCCATGGCTCCATCCTACAGAAACCTGGGACTTGTAGTTTTATGAGGCACCAGCATACTTTGATAGAGAAAGCTAAAGGCCTTATAAAACTACAAATCACAGGATGGAGCTGTAGCATTTAAAGTGGTGCCAAACTGCATTATTTCTACAGAATAGATGCACACAATGAAGATTCTGCAATGAACATGCAATATTTAACATAAATACATAAAGCAAAGTTTGGAAAAACAGAACTGAAACCTTTAGAATTGTTAAATTTATTAAATGACTACACACTTTGTAAAATATTTCCAAATGTTTGTAGTTAGTTTGAGAATACTAACAATTTTGACAGCAGTAGCATGAGTAGAAAGATCTTTTAGCAAACTTAAAATACCAAAATAATAATAATAATAATAATAATAATAATAATAAATGTCTACCATGTTTCAAACTCAAGTTGTTGATTTAGCAGGACTGAGTACTGAATCAAGCATTGCCAGAGAAATTCCTTTTGATAATGTTATTTGAAATTTTGCAGATAAAAAAGCCAGAAAATCTCATTTCATTAGCTGATTAGTCTTATCTTTGCTTTGTATATAGTATAAATAATATAATAATAATATAAATAATATTGTTATCTGGTCCTTCTGGTGCAAGGGAATAAAGCATTTTATGAAAGTGGTCACATTCAGATAGCCTGAGATTAGCCATCATGTTCAATTATGATTTCATAATCATATGCCAAAAGCTATCTACTTCATTCATATTTTATCATAACCATATTTTTCTACAAAGAAAGAAAAACTACAACTTTAAAATTCCATGTTATACCATTATCTTTATTGGAAAGTCTTAATTGATGATTTAAGATCAATTTGGAACTTAACTGCTCAATTTTGAGAGGAAACCACCAAACCCCCCAGGTCATGAAAGCAATCTTGTGCCACGTTGCAAAATTTCTCATAGATGCCATGCCCAGGGATGCCAGATGAACCAGCAATTGAGTTTGGAGTGTCAGGAAACTTGTGGTGGTTGAAAACTGTTGGTGCCAAAGGCACAAAGGAGGGCACTGAGGTAATGGAACTAGCACATCTTTCCATTTAACCATGTGGTGATTCTTAGTACACCCCAGCCAGTGTCAACAAAGGTGAGAGTGGTAGTAGGGCTGAGGAAGTCCTACCTCCTGGTGTACAGAGTAGTGGCTGGAGGGATGATGAATTCTCCTGCACAGCTTATTTTGTGCTACAACTAGCAAGTGATCAAAGAGACAGGGGATTATAATGCAAAAAGCTGTAGGGTAATTGTAGGGAGAGGTAGGTGAGATATTAAAAAAAAAAGGGGGGGGGAGAGGATCCCAACAATTATTGTCCAGTTAGTCTGACATCAATTCCAGGAAAGATTCTAGAGCAGATCATTAAGCAGAGAGTCTGTGAACATTTAGGGGCCAATGCCATAATCACAAAAAGTCAACAGAGAAACAAGTCATGCCAAATGAACCAGATCTCTTTTTTTGATAAAATTATCAGCTTGGTAGATGAAGGGAATGCTGTGGATATAGTATACCTCGATTTCAGTAAGGCCTTTGACAAGGTTCCCCATGACATTCTTGCAAACAAGCTTGCAAAATGTGGGATAGACAAGGCAACTATTAAATGGATTTGTAATTGGTTGACTGGCCGAACTCAAAGGGTGCTCAACAATGGCTCCTTTTCATCCTGGAGAGAAGTGACCAGTGATGTGCCACAGGGTTCTGTCCTGGGCCCAGTGCTATTCAACATATTTATCATTGACTTGGATGACAGAATTGGGGGCCTAGTTATCAAATTTGCAGATGACACTAAACTAGGAGGAGTAGCTAATACCCAGAGGACAGGATCAAAATTCAAAATGACCTGAATAGACTAGAAAGCTGGACCAAAGCTAACAAAATGAAATTCAGTACAGAGAAGTGTAAGGTTCTGTACTTAGGGTGGAAAAATGAAATGCACAGATATAGGATGGGAGACACCTGGCTCAGCGAAACCACATGTGAAAGGGATCTAGGAGTTCAAGTAGACCACAAATTGAACATGTGTCAACAGTGTGATGCAGCAGCTAAAAAGGCCAATGCGATTTTAGGTTCCATCAATAGAGGTATAGTGTCTAGATCAAGGAAAGTAATAGTACCACTCTGTTCTGCTTTGGTCAGGCCCCACTTGGAATACTGTATCCAGTTCTGGGCACCACAATTAAAAAAAGATGTGGAGAAACTGGAGCATGTCCAAAAGAGGGTGACTAAAATGGTGAAAGGTCTGGAAGCCATGCCCTATGAGGAACGCCTTAGGGAACTGGGGATGTTTAGCCTGGAGAAGAGAAGGTTAAGAGGAGACATGATAGCCCTTTTTAAATACCTGAAGGGATGTCACATTGAGGAGAGAGCAAGCTTGTTTTCTGCTGCTCCAGAGAACAGGACCCGGAACAATGGATGCAAGCTCCAGGAAAAGAGATTCCACCTCAACATTAGGAAGAACTTCATGACAGTAAGGGCAGTTCGATAGTGGAATGCACTTCCTTGGAGAGTGATGGAGTCTCCTTCCTTAGAGGTCTTTAAACAGAGGCTGGATGGCCATGTGTCAGGTATGATTTGATTGAGAGTTCCTGCATGGCAGGGGGTTGGACTGGATGGCCCTTGTAGTCTCTTCCAACTCTAGGATTCTATGATTCTATGACAGTGGCTATCACTGAGAAATGCCTAGTCCTTAAACCAGAGTTTCCTGGGTCTGTTTGCTTAGACAATTTGCCTATGTGAAATCACATACTTCAGGAAAAGAACTCAGGAGAACTAATATTCCATTTGAAATTATCTATACTGGGTGAAGTTTAGCAGAACTGAGTTTCATGTATGGCAATGGTTTTCTTTTAGCTGCTTTCCAAACAAAACATGGAAACGTTAACTTTCCATCTTCCAGTTAGGTTGGTGCTGAACCTTTAGCTCTACAAACTACTGTAGAAACGTTTTGGATATCTGCAGTCTAGGATTGACTCTTCTGAGCTCCCAGCTGGAAAGCATGGTGTGGCAACAGGCCAACAAGGCACTCATGCATGCAGAAGTTAATTAGTGCTAAATTACAGTAGGAATCCTGTCGAATGGCACTAGGATATGCATAATTATGCCAAGGGAGAGCCATCCAAGCTGAATTCTGGCTGAATTAATGATTCCTGCCATTCAGAGTAAAAAGCTAGCAGGCATGAGATTTGGAATTCTCCCCATTTAGAGGCAAACTGAATCTTCAGTGGGTAAACAGTTGCAGTTGATTTCTCTCATTCTGCACCTTGGAGGAACTACTGAATCCATCAGAGAATCCAACATCTTAACAGGAGGACAGATTTACTACTGCTTTGTGTGATCACAATCAGTGCAAATAAATAAACAAACAAATCAAAGTAATGTGCTGTTTCCCTGGCATGTTTTTTAAAAGGTCTGTGCCTCAGGTTTCTTTGGCTACATAACATTTCATTCCTGGTCTGTAATGTCCCAGAGGGAGCACTTAGTGGGATGATATCAGAGAAATGGAAACAAGAACAGGATGGGTATTGTTACAGAAAGCATAAGATTAGATACAGGCACTAGGCAATAAGAAACACATGAATATGTAATTTGCAACCTTCTAGATGAGCTTTACTTCAGGGTCACCACACAGAAGCACACACCTTTCTCAAAGTCTGCCTGGTCACAAGAAGAACAAAACAGTGAGAGTAATGAAATAGATAGTGCAGCCAAAACCAGATATTTGTTCACTTCTCATAGTCATTGTATTTAGTCAAGTGCATCAGGACAGCTGTGGAATAAACAAATGCAGTGTTTTCATGCAGTTAGGAAAAGAGAATAGCATTTATTTGTGAGGATGCATGATTAACAATGATGGTTTGCTCCAATGCAGAGTGTAACTAAATACATCTCTGATAGTTTTGGAAAATAGAACTATGAAACATTTTAAAACTCTATACAAATCACACAAAAATATTCTTAACTCTTCCACCTCTGAAATGTACATTCAATCAAAATGTCTTATCCTACAATGTCTGTGTTGACATATAACCCCTTCTTTATGTAACACATCGATACATAACAACATGCGTGGTGTAGTGGTTTGAGCACTATGATTCTGGAGACCAGGTTTTGAGTCCCTGGTCAGCTATGGAAACCCATTGGCCTTGGGGAAGTCACACTTTCTCATCCTCACAGGAAGGTGAAGGGAACCCTTCCTTGTACAAATCTTGCAAAGAAAACCCCATGAAATTGTTTCCTTAGGGTCACCATTAATCAGAAATGACATGAAGGCACACAAATCTCTCTTTCTTCCCCCCACCCCCTTCTCTCTCTCTCTCTCTCTCTCTGTTGTCTTTATAACTAACTGTGTCTCAGCCATATCCCATTCACTTAGTCTTAGGCACATATACACATAGGCATTGGTACACCACAAGTATAGTTAATTTTTCTGTGGGCTACAAATATAAAAATCATGACCACACATTATATTAATGGAGTCTCTGCAGTACAGTATAAAGAACAATAAATTGTACTATGGTGTCATTGTATACTATAATTTTAAAGCACAGCATCTTTTTTCTAACATATATGCATGCCACTAATCTGCTGTCCTGCAGTCTCTTAATTTCTAAGACTCTAAAAATCCCCTTTGTTCACATGAAGAGAAAAAGTGTGTTGAAAGAAGTTAAGAGCCAGAAGGGCTTTGTGGTTTGAGTATTGGATTACAACTCTGGGGACCAGGGAATGATTCCCAGCTTGGCCATGAAACCCACTGGGTGACCATAGGCAAATCACATGCTCTCGACCTCAGGGAAGGCAATGGAAAACCTCCTCTGAAAAAATCTTGCCAAGAAACCCCCATGATAGGTTGGCCTTTGTGTTGCCATAAGTTGGAAACGACTTGAAAACACGTAACAACAACAAATAGAATCACACTCTTTATTCCTCACCCCCATGATTACCTCATTCACTTTAGTGTTGCTCACATGCTGTCCATAAATTGCAGGAAGTTGGGAAGGGGAAACCTACAAAATGAATGCAGCCTATCCCTTCTGTTGAAACTCCTTTCTGTGCTCTCTCTTCTCACAGGGTTAATGAAGTGGAATACAGAATGTCTGAACAAGCTGTGGTCATCCCAATAGCATATGATCTTCTATACATTTATCCATGTCTACCATAATATTTCCAGTGTGTTGGCACTGTTAGACAAGCTACCCCACCCCATGCCATGCCACCCATCCCAACTCCTTTGATCTTTCTGTCTTTCTCAGAGAATTTTCAGGGTGGAAAATACAGTTCTTTTAGAACCATCACCAAGATTGTTGGGGGAGGGGGGCAAATCCACAGCACAATGTTATACAAATGTCTATTACAGTCAAGGACTAGCACTAATTTACAAACAACAGAACTATTTGCGTAATATGCAATAAGAAACAATTCTAGGTGAAAGCATACAGCTTAAAACAAAATGAATATGTGTGCATGTAACTTGAAGTGATTAACAAGCATATATAAACATATATATCAAGACAAAACATTTCAGCTTCCACCTTCTTCAAATGCCGAAGATGAAGCTGTGCTACATAGTAAGTGGCAGTTTAGAACACTGCGTTATCAGCATTTTTGCCTATAGATCATACATATTCCCTCTATAGTGATGACCATAGGGGGAGTGTAAGCAGTGCAAAACACCATAACTAAACACTCCTAAGGGGCCCAGTGAGCAGCTCCTGCCTCTCCATGCATGGTAGCCAATATTTTTCTGTTTTTGTTTTGGTGTCACTGCCTTTCCTTCCTACACTGCTTATCCACCCACTTTACCCATAGACATTGAGTCAAACAGCCAAAGAGAGCAAGGCAGAAAAACAGAATATAAAAATCAGAAGAGCAACTATAGCTTCTGTGATGCCTCTAAGTTCACACTCCTGATTTCCTTGGTTTTTTCTTTTTCTTTTTTGCTCTGTAATCATCTATGCAATTTCTTTCACTGCACTGTTAAGATCAGCTCAGGTCAATTTCTCAGAGGAAGATTTCTTCCTTCCCATTCTTACCCATTCTTATCCGGCCATGTTGCCTACAAAACTACCCTTCAATAACTATCTCCCTCTCTTCCCGCACATGGTTGGGAAAGCTTATGGAGTGATCTTTGTCTGAAAGAAACCAGTAGGTGTCTAGTAAAGATGTATTAATGTTCTCCTTCCAATAGCTGCATTAATGTATTACTGATACCATGAAAAAATGATAAAGAAATATTTCAGCATCTTGAGTTCTCCAAATCATTTCATCAAGCATGATGCAAGATATTCTGAGAGAGAAATTATTGATTATTATTATTATTATTATTATTTCCCACCTCTCCCTGTGGGATTCCAACAGTAATATAATACAAAAACATGAAGGAAAACGTAATAAAACATATATCAACCCCTAACCCTCCCACCATTCTGATTAATTAAACTCGATAACAATTAAAATTCCATTAATAGATTAACCTAAAAATAGACCATTTTGAAGCGGCAGAGTAGAAAGTCCTCTGGGAAGTTGCAGCCAGTCTGGGTTGAGCTTCTATCACTAGTCCCAGCTTCTGCCAACCTAGCAGTTCGAAAGCATGCAAATGCAAGTAGATAAATAAACTGCCAACCTACCAATCTTGCAATCAACAGAGTCAGTGTCTTAACTATTTCAGCCACTGCATCCTATCAATACTATTTTTCTAGCATCATTTCTTATGAAAAATGGGAGAAATATTCACAATAGTTAATAGTACAAAAGAAAGAACAAAAGAAGAGCTGAGCTGAACAGAGAAGGTTGCTAAATTGCCAAAAACAATTCAAAACAAGAGTTGGCTCCAAAGCCTCGAATACTAAATTGATATCACCAATGATAATGTGTACTGGTGTATATTCAAACTAAATTGATAGAATGTCCCTCAAAATGTGTTTTGCACAAAAGCCCACACCAAGCTACAGATACCACTGATGCAATTGAAAGAAACATTAACAGTTCTGTAATGGGCTACATATATCTGCTTATACAGTACCTTTAGAAATTCTGAGTATAAGATGACTTTATCTGTGTGAATCCAATTTTGAGTATAAAGAGTTTTTCTTTACAGCAGAGGCTCCAGCCCTCTCCTTACCTGGAAGAAGCCCTCACTGAACTCAATGGAATTTATTTGTAAGTAGATGTGTATTGGTATGTACTTCCAGTTTTAACACTCCAGCAAAAAACAGCAGTGTCTATAGGTAGTCTAAGTAATATTTTGTGCTCTATATTAAATCTTCTTTAAACTATGTCTGCTAATAAGAAACATTTATCAGGTTGTAAATGGCAAGAGAAGCAAATGATATGCAGTTTATAAAAGAGATTAGTGGTTACATTATTACCATTGTCAAACATCGACATGTCAGAATAGGAGCAAATCACAATGTACAGTTATACTGTTATTTTCTGTGAGACATAATAAGCTCTTTCTAAACCTAGGGGAGTAAAAGAAGAGGGAAAAGCATATACAGCTTAACTAGTCTCTTCTTCAGAAATACTGTCACACACAGACTATAATAAATGCTTTACCTTGATGTCCTGAGGTTGCATACATTGTTTCAGATAAAGCTTTGTTTTACGCAAAGTATATACAGAATTTGGGAAAAGTTACTTGAGGAATACTGGTCCCAGAATCCTGGATCCATTAAAATAGTGTCTCTTATTTAAAATGACAAAATCAAGGTTTGTTTGTTTTTTGAGTTTTTTAAAAAATATATTTTCAAGCCATAGATGATTGAATCCATGGAGGCAGAATCTGTGGATATAGATGGCTGACTGTAAAAACAGATGATCCTGCAAAAGTCCCTGCATGTCCACCACACAGATAATTTAATACATGGAGGCCTCAGACCTTGGGAGTTTATTTTACAAAACCCATCAATTGCTGCAGGATGGATTTTTGATACTGTTTTGGTTTGGGGGCTTTTCTGGAATTAGGCAACTTTGTCTTAGCAATGCATGACAATTGTGTTGCTTTTATTTACTTTTTTAAAAAAATTGAAATAAACTTAAGTAAATAAATGAACCAAAAATAATTCACCCAAATAAATTGATGGATGTCAAGGATAATGAAACAGATTTTTATCCTGTAACACACTGGACTCCCCATGATGGGAAAGTGCACAGTTTTTCTACAAAAGATGCACGGTCTAGAAAACTGTCTAGCTTTCCTAAAACCATCCAGCTTATTCTGAAAACTATGCAACCTTTCCTGGAAAATGACCAGTTTTTTAACGTGGAAATGAAATCTTGCAGCACTAAAATCAGCAAAGACTGCAATTTAGGTGCACGTGAGTTTTTCTTGATATGTAAGATTTGGGATGTGCAACATTCTGAACCGTTCATCATATCATTTCATGCAATTTAGTTTTGCATTTTGCACATTTTTCCCAGGTACGTAGCAAAAAACAATTTAAGCACATGAGTGTTTTTTCTCAGGAAGTTGTGCAGTTTTCTATTAACAGCAAAAAGACTGGCCACAGCTTTTAATGTAAAGTTGTGTAGTTTCTCAAACTCTTATACAGTTGTTGAAAACTGTACAGTTTACGTATATTGTGCCAGGAACAAAACAAAACAAAAAATGTTCCCTCAGATTGCAGGAACTTTCATAGAATCATAGAATCATAGATTCTATGAAAGTTCCTGCAATCTGAGGGAACATTTTTTTTTGTTTTGTTCCTGGCACAATATACGTAAACTTTCAACATGCCATATTTCTCCTCACACTTTTTCAAGGAGCTGGAAACTCTAAAGATTATTAAGAAATTGAAGAAGGCATGCTTAATCACTAGCATTTTAAGCGGAATATGTTAACATTACTCATTACAATAAAAATGGATAATGGCATTAAGAGCCAAGATCCTGTTGGTGACATACACCAGCATAACTCTCAGTTACATTTATATAACTATACTTGGACTTTACACAAGGAGATGCCTTGCATCTCTCCATGCAATATTGTCATTCCCCATACATAAGAAAAACCAGAGTATTCCAAGTGTGGCTCCATTTTTCTGGTGACTGATCAAATGAAGGGCTGGCCAGATGAAAATCACATGCTCTCAAGCATCCAGTAAAGAAAGACCAGGGTTAGACTAAAAGCATAGGCACCAGGGAGTTCACAAAAGTGGGTGGAACGCACCCAGGCAAAACTCCATGCCTGATAAATTGCACTAAGAACAAAGTTTTATAGGTTGCTTTGGTATACCAGGAATGAAGAAGAAACAAGGGAGTCACTGACACCACTGTTTATGATGGTGTAAAAACACTGCTAGTTTAAGAATGGAAAACATACCAGTTTGGCATAATTTCTTATCACATTTCCCCCATGATAGTGCATTGATGACTCATGGTGGTGTAATCTGTTTTCCCCACTACCAAATACCACCTTCTGAAAGGAAAGGGGGAACACACAGCTGTGGGAACCAATCACCTCCTGAAGTTGGCTGCTGTGTGAATGTACACACACTGGGAATGTGTTGATAGCCGGAGACACTTCCCCTCTTCCACCCACCACAATGCATTTGGCTGTGTGCTGTATGCACATTCAGAAAGCAGCCCTGTGTTTTGGGATGAAGCAGGGGGAAACATGTGATCTTGGCAGCCAACCACTTACTGAAACCTGCTGCTGTGTGAATATGCAAACAGCAGCCAGCTTTGGGAAGGTATTGGCAGTCACTATTGCTTCAAGGGAGAGGGAGGAGAAGAGGAGAGGAGCAGAATCATGTCCTTTTCAAGGATGGGAAAATCCCGTCCTTGAAAAACTGTGGGATTAGACTGGGTTGCATATGGGCTGCATATGGGAGAATGCAGTAAGACCCATATTTGAAGTTAAATGCACCTGTATCCCGATCAGGAAAATGATGGGATAAGGTGCGGGCAATAATCTCCATTGTTTCTTGTAACATCTTGCTGTGAAGCTCTGGAAAGTCCACAATTGCATAAATCTAATTCCTGAGATGATGATGATGATGATGATGATGATGATGATGATATTTTATTTATAGCTCACTCCTCTGTGAAAAACAATCGGATTGGGGTACAACAGAATTAAAAAAGGCACAAATTAAAACAATTCAGCAACCCATTACCTAACCTCTAAAATAATCTAGCTATTTTTATACCAAGGCAAGTTCTCAACAGGTACTCAATAATGGCAATCCCTGATACCAGCTAATCTCATATCAATTTGCTCACACATTACAACTGCTGGAGTGGTCCTTCTCTGAGTCAAGATATGTAATGGGCAGGAGCCCAGGAAAAGGTCTTCACGTTGACCATTCCTAAACCATGGAATCCCCCACTGAAGGAGGATCACAATAATCTCTCGCTGCTGTTTTTTAACAGCATTCTGTTCAACCACTTTGTTTCAGAATTTGGTCTTCCATGTTGCTAATGTAATTTAATGTCTCCTAAATTCTTGATAGAGAACCAGCGCAATGTAGTGGTTTAAGCACTGGGCTATGGAGATGTTCAGATGTGGGGGGGGGGGGGGAGAACATCCTTGTCCCATCCTTTTCCCATTCTTATACCACAATCATGAGAAGATTTTCATACAACTTCTCACTTCTCCCATCCAGAAAGTGCGACTGACCATGATCACATGAAAGATTTTCAAGTGGTATCACACCAATCCGATCATTGTCCTGTCATTATCTCATTGTTGAAGCAGCATTGCCAGGCATTGTGCATTAGCGGGAGTTTGCATTAATGCAATGCCACTTCAGTGATGGGACAATAGCACTCTGATTATTATTAATTTATTATTAATTTTATTTATATAGCGCTGTAAGTTTACACAGTGCTGTACATACAATCTTATAGTTAGACAGATCCTTGCCCTCAGGCTTACAGTTTAAAAGACAACACAAAAGGAAAAGGGGAAGGTGGTGGGAGGGGGATGAGGTCCAGTGGTTCTTCTCTCCCTCTGGGGCCTGGAACAAGGCAGATGGACTGGAGGGAGGGCACGGGTTCATAATACATAGTTAAGAGGAGGCATCCTGGGGCAGATGACACAATCCTGGGAACGCTTCCCCAAACAATATAGTCTTTAATTTACTTTTGAATCTGGTTAGAGAAGTGATGAGGCGTATATGTGGGGGAAGAAGGTTCCAGGAGTGAGGGGCAGCAAGTGAGAAGGGACAAATCTGGGGCAGAGCAGTGGAAATCCTCAGCTGGGACAGGAGACCTTGACTACCAGAACGGAGGGTATGAGAAGGAATGTGAGGAGAAAGAAGATCAGACAAGTAAGGAGAGGCCAGTCTGTGGAGGGCTTTGAAAGTCAATAACAAAAGCTTGTACTGGATGCGGAAGGGGAAGGGGAGCCAGTGAAGGGAGGACAACAGGGGAGAAACATTGTCAAAGCGGCGAGTGGATGTGATGATACGTGCAGCTGAGTTCTGGACAGAAATTAAAGGATGGAGGTGAGAGAGAGGAAGCCCTGTCAGAAGAAGGTTATAATAATCTAGTCGTGAAACCACTAGGGCATGGACCAGATTCTTGGCAGTGGAGTCTGAGAGGAATGGACGGATTTTAGCAATGTTGTAGAGAAAGAATCTACAGGTCTTGGCGGTGGCCTGAATCGGGGGGATAAATGACAGAGAGGAATCAAAGATGAAACCAAGACTGCGGGCTTGCTGAACCGGCTGAATAGAAGTGCCATCAACAGAAACAGAAAAGGAGTATTGAAGGGTGGGCTTAGGTGGGAAGATGAGAAGCTCTGTCTTAGACATATTGAGCTTCAAGTGCCGATGTCACATCCACTGAGAGATGGCAGCCAGACAAGAGGAGACTTGCTGTTCAAGCCACGACAAAAGGTCAGGGGTGGAAAGATATAGCTGAGATATAACTCTGATCTGAAAGCCTTTCACGGAATTTCAATCAAACACAGGATAAGGACAGGAGAGCGATCCCATCCTTATCCCATCTGTGTGTGATAATCTCCTGTGACTCTGGAGAAAGGGTTCCATTCCCTGATCAGCCATGGTATTCCACTGGGTGACGTTGGACAAGTCATACACTCTCAGCACCAGAAAACTCCATGATATAGTTGCCTTAGGGTTGCCATAAGTCAAAACAACTAGAACAGACAAAACGACAACAAAAATTCTTGATGAAATTTTAGCTACCACTTTTGCTTCTTTTAGTGAAATTGAACATATTTATATTTTTAATAGGTTATCTTGATTGAATATGTTTTAATTCTTTCTTCCAGCTGCCTTGATTTTTTCTTTAGAAATAAATAGATGCAATATATATTTTCTCAAATTAAGAAATTATAAATGAATATTAACAAACTGATAAAAATATTTTTACAGGCATAAACAGTAACAATTGCTGGATTAAGGACAGAACACGTAGTGAGTTTTATTGCTTTAATTGTTTTAATGTTTTAAGATTGTACTGTATACGTATTTTAACACTGTTGGAATCCCGCCTCGATCAGAAGGGAGAGGTGGGAAATACAAATAAATATTATTATTATTATTATTATTATTATTTATTAAATGTGAAGTGGTAATTTTTAATATTAGTGATTTCACTATCTGTACTTGTCTTTTATAAAATACTAGGATATTTATCTGGTGTTTCTAGGTTGCTGAGTTATTTAGAGCTGGACCTCAGACAATGAGCATTTGTGGAGCAACATACAAAAAGAACCAGTCATTAATTTAACTAGATCCCAAACTGTTTAGAGCTTTTGTTTAAAAAATTTAGCAGCTCATTATTTACATTGGAAAAGAGTATCCAGTTGTTCCTCAAGCTCCTGGATTAGCTCATCTATGCCCACAGCACAGTGGCAAAGTGTAGGGTTGTTTTTTCTCATTACAAATGATTGTGACTCTTTCAAAATCCATCTCCTAGCTAAACAAAATGCAGATTCTCTGAAACCATTTTTAAAAACTGTGATCTCTTTCTGCTGTCATGCATTTCAGTCAACACATACTAGTTCAACACAGGGGCCAGTGGTCATGCATAGTGGCTGCATAACCGCAGCTGTTAATTTGTGGCTGTTCACTAAGGTATTCCAAACAGAAGTGCTGGACTACAGTTGTTTCTTCCCTGCAGTTACCTTTGGGCTGTCTCATGTGTTCAATATGGAGTATTTGACCACATTGTCAAGCTATGCTTGAAGAGCTGTGAATACATTGCGGCTCAATTTTTTGTCTGTATTCCTGCAGTTCTTCCATTGTTATCTCTAATGAGATTGACCTATGGAAGCTTTTTCATTGAGCATTCAGGGGAAAGCTACTTATCACAGTGACAGAACTATATTATTTGCTTTTGTCCACACACACCTTCTTATACATTTTGTTTGATTTTTCATGTTCCTGTTCTCTTTTCTTCTAGCAAGAATAAAATCATAATTTTTTTTACTTCATTGGGATTTTTAAATACCCACCCACCCACATATACACACACATACCTTGGAGTAATTTTGTAGGGAATGGGTAAGCAAAAGCATATAAGCATTAGGAACTATATATATAGGTTGAGTGCCCCTTATCCAAAATGATCGGGACCAGAAGTGTTTCACGTTGTGGATTGGGTGCGTGTGTGCAATGCCTGTATTTACGTACACATAATACATAATACACAACACAAGTAGTGTAGTACATACTGTATTTATGAGACTGGAGGGAGACATGAGAGACACAAGGCTGTACAAAGACAGAGCTGGAGGTAGAAAGGATCTGTGAAATGGCGGGAATCCAAGCATAGTGCTCGGCACAAATCCATACCTCCTGCCATTTCAAAGATCCTCATGTTTTTCTCCAGTCATGTCTCTCTCCAGCCTCACATCTTGTTCATTTACTACTTGTGTTGTGTATGAGACATGGAGAGAGACTGTGGATCTGATAGACAAATAAACATCAGTGCTGCCTCAAAGGCAGAAGCAGATGGCTGACAGCAAAAGGTTTTGGCTTTTTGAGATTTTTGGATTTTGGATTTCCAGATTAACTACCCTGTTTCTCCAAAAATAAGACATCCTCTGAAAATAAGACCTAGTAGAGGTTTTGCTGAATTGCTAAATATAAGGCCTCCCCCAAAAGTAAGACCTAGCAAAGTTTTTGTGTGTGTATATATATATATATACACACACACAATATACAATAAATGTTTGGGGGGTTTTTTTGTTCAACAATAACTGTGAATTCTTCTTCATGGAATAATAAGACTTCCCCTGAAAATAAGACCTAGCGCATCTTTGGGAGCAAAAAATAATATAAGACACTGTCTTATTTTTGGGAAAACATGGTAGTATCCCCAAAATTAGAAGGAGGCTTGACTAATTAAGTAAGTATGAAGTATTAAACTACATCTGACTCCCAGATTTCCTACTGCAGCCTTTTCCCCAACTACTGACTATTCAAAAATATATCAATTGAATGTAACAGTATCTTTCTTTCTTTCTTTCTTTCTTCCCCATGGTGTGTTTTTAAATTTTCTTTTAAGCCTCTTCTTTTGTTTCATTTGCATTTGTTATTTGAATTTTCTTAGGGTTAGCCATGCTGAGTACCATTTCTTGACAAAAAGGTGGGATCTAAAGTTGAATATATATATATATATATATATATAAAATTTAAAATTCCTACCGTCATGGGTGTTCTACCTGATGCAGAATATAATTTGGAGTGGCATCAGAAATATAAATGGACATCTATAACTTATAGCCTAGCATTAGCACGTGACACTCTCAGTCAGCTGCAGAAGCCCCAGGATCCTGTCAGAACCCACCACTGTAAACACATGCTGTGAAAACTACTTCTCAAGCATATTTTCTGGTGCTGCAAGAGGTACCACTATCTCAGTTTCTCCCACCCCTGAGCAACACTGCAACAGGCATTTTGATGGCTTATTTGAGGTGTCTTTGCTAAACTGTTCCAGCTATTCTAGGTAAGCCTATCAGTGGATTATTTTGCATCCACCTCAGTGTCCCAGACAAAACATAGGGATCTCTGTGTGTGTGTGTTTTAAATCTCCCAATGGGTTGACAAGGATTCTCTGGCAAGAAGCCACCCCTGGTGCAATGCTGACAATCCAAGTGATGTTTTTTTTCTTCATCTTATTTTTTACAATTTGCAGAGAAAATCTCTGCACAGAACTGCATCTTTTCTCCTTTCTATAGTTAAGCAAACACAGACACCTAAAGCATGAAAGGGCAGGCAGGTGGATCAAAAGAGGACAAACAATGCATCGTAATACTTTGTTGTGTACCTTCAAGTCAACTCTGACTTATGGCAACCCTAAGGTTTTCTTGGCAAGATTTATCCAAAGAAGGTTCACATTGCTATTTTCTCAAGCTTAGAGAATATGACTTGCCCAACACTACTCAGTGGGTTTCCATGGCTAAATGGGGATTTAAACCTTGATTTCCCACTCTGCATTCAAATCACTGCATCTCACATGCAACAAGGTAACAGTTATCAGTTTTAAATTTGATGGATTTACAGAAGATGTAAAAATCAGTCTTATAAATGTACATCTTATAAATTTTTCCAAGATCAATAGAAAGATTCCTTAAAACTGCATCTGGACTGCAGAAATAATGTAGTTTAACACTGATTTAACTGTCATGGGTTAATGCTATGGAATCTTGGGATTTGTAGTTTTTTCGTAGTGCCAGAGCTTTCTGACAGAGAAAACTAAATATCTCATAAAACTATAGATTTCAGAATTTGATAGCATTGAGTCATGGCAGTTAAAGTGGTGTCAAATTGCAGTGTTTTTGCAGCCAGTGCCTCACAATGAAGAATCTTTTTATTCATTTATAATGCAAGGACAAACCAAATTAGGATTTACATCACTAGTCTAGCATCCTTCTAGGACATTGCAATGCAAAAGTCTGAGCAAATGCCACCACCCCACTCGCAAAAGTTGGGGGGGGGGGAATTGAAATGTATCCTTTTCCCATGGGGATAAGAAAAACACAACTCTCAGAAATTTTCTCAAAAAAATGTCTTATGAGTAATGTCTGCTCAGGACTAATTAAAGTACTGAAGAAATGTGTCAGAGGCAAGTGTTCTAAATTATTAATATCCCAAATGCTTTGCTCTTTCTCAGTGTGACTCTTGTTTGCTGTCAGATGAAACAATTTGCTTGACCATTTTTAAGCGTACTTCTTTTAAATATTTGTACCTTGTAAAGACAGAAGGAACACTTCTCCAGCCGTGAACCTCAAATTAAGTAACAAGGCTTTTTTGTCATTCCCTAAGAGCTATTTCACTTATTAAACTTTCTGTATCTCACCAGAATACTAAGATATATAGTTCAAATGAGAGCTGTCAATCAATTATAATTTTATGAATTGATAAAACAAATTAATCCCAAAAAGATTGCTGAATAGTGATATTTATGGTCATTTCTGGCCTTGCCTCTGTAGTAAAAAGGCAATAAAAGTTCCGGGAGTGAAATTAGTAAGGGCCACCATGAGTGCAATAATTAGTTATTATCTAATATTCCCAATTCAGAGTAAGAACTTCATGTTCTAGCTATATTCAACAAGACTCTTCAGGGTCCTTTTTTGAATCTATCCAATAATTTTCTTAATCCTGATTTATTGCATCCTGCCTCAAGTGCAGGATCAGAAGAGGTAGTAGTGTTAGCATCAAACAATAAATCCCTCAGAGAAGGTGCCATCCCCTTAAATGGAACTGAAAATGGTGAATAGCAGAGATTTCCAGTTTCACTTGATTAATCTCACTGGCTCCTTACCTTTTTTGCTACAGTGGAAGCATGTAGGATCCACAACATTGGCTCTCACATAAATGCCACTTCACAGGAACATAATTTATTAGTAAATATAGTAGCAATGTTTTACCAAGTCTGAAGTAACATGTGATCTTTTAAACCTATATTTTTTCAGTTCTGATGGCTCGTATAATATATATGTGTGTTGCAGTATGCAAAGGTTATTTATAGTAGTGCTTTTATACATCATAAGGTGCTTTTGAAATCATCGACAAGGAATAGATTTGGCACTCCCCCTCCCTTTTTTTTTTTAAATAGACCTATGCTTGATTTAACTTCTACTTCTTAAAAGCTTATTGCTTAACTCTTATTCCTTAACTTATTCCCTAAGTAAGAAAAAATGTTTTTCCTCTAGGATTTTGTTGGTTTTATTTATTTTTATTTTAGGCAAACACTACTGCAATGGAACTCAGTGACATAAGGTTTTTGCTTTCAATGTGAAGAAAAAGGTATTGATCTTCATTTATTCAGATATCACAGTTCTTTCATTTCACACCCAAGTAAGATTTAATAGACTGCCAGCTTCCTTAGGGGTTTTCTTTGCAAAAGTAATTGAATATCTATCTATCTATCTATCTACCTAGCAATGATTATCTGTATTGTATTCACAGTCAGAAATCCTTCATGAAGAGTGTGTGTTTTATCCTATCATTAGCCAGGCAGCACATCATCTCCAGAGTCTAGATGTGACACGCACACACGGAGAAGAAGAAAGTGGGAGAGCAACTGATATGTTCAAAAAAAAATAAATTATAGAAATTTATTGGCCAAGCCCACCCAACTCTTTTCTGAGTTTATTAAATATGTCAAGCACTAGACAAAGCATCAACCATGGCTGAAGTTAAGCATTTTTCTAAGTTGTTTCTATATTGGCAAAATAAACTCTGGGATATATTTTTAAAAATTTCTTCTGATACACTGCAGGTGGATTTTAAAATAAAATCAGCAGAGTTAAATTAAGGGTTGTTCTAATTCTAAAGTGTTCCCTACTCCCCAAAGAAAAATTAATTATACTCAAAGCGTACATGGGCATCTCTGCAGGTTCTATATTCAGCAGCCTAGCTCATTTGAAAAAGGAAATGAGAACCTACAGTTTCCCAGATTCAAGAATGCTCCCAAAGCCTCCCATTACAGCTGGTAATGATCATTTTAAGCACATGCCTTGGTTGCTCTTTATAATGTATAAACTTGGGGACATAAAAGCAGAGACAGAATGGCTGGTAGGGTGGGAAAATTCCACAAGTTGGATGTATTTTGGAGAATTCTCAGGAAAAGTTTGGATAGTCCCCCCCCCCCTAAGAATTTACCAAAAAGGGTTGAAAATACCCAGCCATTCTGAACAGATTTGGACAGGCTTTACTCCATCAAAATAAATGGGAATCAGATTTGCCCATAAAAATTCTGACTAGTTATTTCTAGTCTGTTCCTTGGTCAGCTCTCCTCTGCACAGAAACCAAATTCTTTCTTGCCGTTTTCCTTTTGGGAGGAACAGGTTCTGATCCCAGAAAATGCTTTCTAATTGAATTAGAGTTTGTTTTCATTTATTTCTCATAGTTATTTTTATTGGACGTTAACCTCAAAGTGGCATGATGAATTTGTTCTAGGCCTTAGCTGGAACTTTAAAGTAGTTTTCCAAGTTGTGGAATCATATCCACCAAACAGGTTCAGAAACTGACTGGAGGGGAATCTGGATTAGATTCACTGCCCCACTGATACAGGAGCCAACATATTCTACTGATAGACAAAAGCAAAAGAGTGAAGTGCTATGCCAGGCAAAGTTTACAAAAGATGACAGACACACAAAAGAGATTGTATCTAATTTATTTTCCACTCAGACCAGCTCAAGCACAAAGTATTTCCAAAATACAAGGTGCCTTCACCAGACAATCAGCTTACTTCATTTACAAAATAATATAGGGATCCAGAAAGCTGGGCTTGTACCTGTCCCATTTTTTTTCTAATATTTCTCACTTAACTTTTTCTGGGAGCTGTAATTCAAAAAGCAACATTTCCAAACTCAGAGCATCCATCTAGAAGCATTCCAATTAGCTTTACTCATTTGTTTATTATTATTATTATTATTAAACTTTATTTCTAGAGCGCTGTAATTATACTCAGCGCTGTACAAAATTGGTAAAATTTTAAGAAATATAAAAGCCTGCCGGATGCGTACAGTCTAAAATAGTAACAATTAGATAAAATTACAGAGAGAGGAAAAACAAGTTAAAACATCAGGGTAAAAACAAATCACATCAAATGAAATCAAACAGCCAGATGGTAATCACAAGTTCCCTGAGAATGCTTCCCTAAACAATGAGGTTTTCAGCTTAGAGTCTTGTTCAGTTTAGAGTCTTGTCAGGGATGTGAAGAATATTCACAAAACAGTGCAGAACTCTCCCTAAGATGGAAGATGAATGTGTCTGATCCTCTCCCCTCATAGGACATCAATATTGAGTTGATCTAACTAAGGACCGTATTGCATGGAGTTAAAAGAGTGGCTTACCTTTCCTGAACTCAGTGCTAATTCAGGAGGCAGCTGGTTCCTATCACACATAAACCATCATTGAATTACCACCTGGGTCTATCCCGGATGTAGCCGTGGTCATCTAAACCACTTCCACAGCCCCTTTTCGAAAATGGAAGGTTCCAAATTCTGGACAATTGCAGCATATCTGGCGGACACTTTTATGCCCTGGGGCCCTGAGGAGAAAGAATGGACTATTAAAAAAACCAAAGTGGCCAGAAGTTCACTTCTATTCTCAAAAAGAGGTATTTTTGATGTTAAATAATACATAGAGTGCTTGCAACCAATTTAAAGAGTAAATTGTTGCACCTGGAAATTTCCAGAAGCAGCGCTTTACCCAAAATATTTTTGTACCAAAATATTATTGGTCTGAGGATTTGGGAGGCTTGGAGGGCCACATGCAGCCACAAGACCTCATTGTGCTCACCCCTGAACCAAATGATAACTGTCATTATTTTAGGTATAGTAACAAAATGAGGTAGCACACTTCACAGTAATCCCTCAAAAATCTCATACTAGGCAGTCTTGTTGGTGATCCTTTCTTTTCCGATTCCCATTTAACATCATAAATACTGGGGAGGTTGCCCTTGAGCCTGAAGGCTATTTCATAAAGTATGTTTTATACTGAGAAACTGAATCCAGAGTTTAGTATTGACCAGCAGTATCACTTTGAAGAGGAACATAAAAAAAATTTGGTATTTTCTTTCAATCCATGGAAGATGGGAACAATATTGCATGTTACCTCCCTATTCCTGATCTCCAAGGATCAAAATAGAGCCTATGCTTAAGAATTTACTAGGCATTGGAAGAGAAACTTTATTCAAGTGTTTCTTGTATTTATAGTAGTCCTTTCCTCCAGTGATCTCAAGCCAGTATATGGTGTGTGTGTGTGTGTGTGTGAGAGAGAGAGAGAGAGAGAGAGAGAGAGAGAGAGAGATATCTTCCTTATTGTAACAATAATCTATGGAGCAGTCCCAAGGGAGAGACAGCAACTGGCCTAGAGCTTTGAAAAGTACTGGCTAGAGAAAGCTCTAGCCAGCATAGTCATGAGCTATTTTAGGGACTGTGGAAATTTTATGATTTGTGAAGAGCGGAGATGAGCAAGCCTGGTTGGTACCAGCCAACTGCAACTCAGGGAATGCTTGGGGTCTATGGAAGGGGAAAGGCAGAAGGCAGATTGAGAAAGATAGCATAGAGATAGGGGAAAGCTTTAACAGAAATGGGACAGTCAGCCAGTAGAGGAAGATCTGGATGGAAGTTTGGTGAGCTGTGAATGGTTAAATAGTTCAGGGGTGAATGTGTTATCTAAATGAATATGCTATCTAAACTTCTACTTGTTGATTCCTTTTTTACAACCGTGTCTGGCTGTTCTTATTAAGTGTTATAGAGAGTCTGGTCTTGCTTATCACAGCAAATCCAAAGAACACATCCACTGGTCTAAATAGAGGTTACCTTGGGGCCTATCCAGGTAGCCAATATTGGAAGGGATCTTGAGGGAGACAGGGGCAAGATATGTGATGGGAGCCCAGGGTTGGAACCGTGGCGGCCAGCCTGGAGAGAGGATCTATCACATCGTACAGAAAAGGAACTTTTCTAAATCCAGACTGGCAAAGGGTCATGCTGTGAGTTTCATGGTTAGTGGGGACTGCAACCTGGATCTTCCAAGTCCCCATCTAACACTAACAACTACATAGGCTCTATAGACATGTTAGACCCTGTTTGAATCTTCAGAAGAAATTGAGAACAGAGACTCTCCACACAATTCTTTTTTCCCCCATGAGTATCTGAAAACCGCAAGGGTCACTGACTGGCATGGAGTAAAACTGGATTTGGAAACCTCTCCAATTCAGCTGTAAATACCACCATGTAGCCACAAAGAGATAACTCTTAATTCCAAAGTTTTAAGTAGGATTTATCTTCTTTCCTGAATTCAAATTAAACTGAGATAAATATTGAATTTTTTCATCTCCTTATCTTTTAAACAGCAACTGCTGTAAAAAGTCTATGGGGATTAAGAGGAGCACTTCCAAAGCAAGGTCTGTAGGCCATGTCAAGAAAGTTTGTAGTCCAGTATTTATAAGTCTATCAGAGTCAGCTCGAGATATTTTTCTGTTTCAGGGAAATCAGCCAATGGCGCACCTTCACCCTGTAATACCAAGACAAAGTGCACACTACCCAAAGCCTGTCAAGTAATGAGACAAGAAATCCCACAAGTAACACTCCATATCACTGAGAACAAAAATCCAATGACAACAACAAAGAAAACTACTGTCCCTTCGTGACACCTAAATTTTTTGTGCCCAAGGCAGCTGCTTTGCTCTGCTTAATGGGAGGGGCAGCACTGAATGTTACAAGTTGCCTTTTTTTCTAAAAGCGATTCTCCTGGGTGATTCTGAAGGGCAAGTTTAGTGAATGTTCATATCCTTGATGAAAACAAAACTCTCAGCACATCAAGCTACCGTCCTTTTTTAAATGGTCAAATGTGAGAGTTTTTTCCCACACCTGGGGACCTTTTCAATTATTAGTCTTTGTGCAAATGGGGAAAAAAGGCCTCAAAGTGAAAAATGACTAGAAAAATGATCAAAAACTTTCATAAGGTGGATAATGGGGACAATATTTCTGCTCCTAATGGAAAGCAAGGAGAAGGCAGGCTGCTACTGCCCCTTCTCTTATCACAGCAGTGTTTTCATGTGATAGCTAATGGAATCAAAGCATCTTCAGTATGGGAGTATAGTGAATTTGTTGATTTCTCAAGTAGCCTCTGTAACTGTGCCACCAGTATCAGCTTGTTCTGCAGCTAACAATATATTTTCCCATAAATTCTTCTTTCCATGTTGCACTTATCTAACTGCTATTATTTAACTGCTATTAAACAAACAATAGCATGACTTTTTCTCACACTAACTCTGACAACTCCAAGGACTTTATTACACAAGGCAGTAAATCAGATTAAAGCAAGATATCAGTATATTTGGCCGGGACTCATTACATGACATCATGTCTATTCAGTTGCTGCTTTGCATTTCCTTTGTTTTTGTGGTGCACCTTTTCATTCATGGGGAAATCCAGTAATAGGTTTAATATCAGTCCTGGAACAACTACTAATCAAGATTAAGGAAGAAAGTGCAAAACTGAACATAAAGAAAACAAAAATAATGACCATGGAGAATATACACAAATTCAACGTAGACAATTAAGAAACAGAAATAGTAAAATAATTCTCTTTTCTAGGATCAAACATTAATAGGAACAGGGACTACAGCCAGGAAATCAGAAGATTAAGAATCGGAAGGGTGGGTATGAAAGCAATTTCTTCCCATTAAGGAAGAAAACAAATATTTCCATGTAGTTTTTGACCAGTATTCAAACATCCCAAAGGTTTTAGGAAATCATTCTATGCAAAAATACATGGGAATTTTTGTACAAAAATTACATGTCTTGCACACACACAAAAGGTATTTCTAGGGACACACATTTTTGCATTAAAGCCTGTGTTTCTGGAACCAGTCTAATTTTTTAGCAAAAATGTAAACACATAAAAATTATTTTAAAATGCCCACCCTTATTGCCATTACTTCATTACCTGATTGCCATAACTTGGTACATATTTTGAACATCAAAACCAGTCCACCTTAACCAAGAAGTTGGTTTTTTTCCCCCTTTAGTGAGTATTTCTTTGTTTGGCCATTTTGCTTGTCTCTTGAAAATGTTGCATGTGGTTATTGTCCTCCAACCAAATATGAATTTTAAAACTTGGTCCAGAGTTGTGCCAGCTTTGTGGGAGAGAAGTGACTGGATTTCTCTTGTATAGCTGTTGCTAGAAACTGTCATTCAAAGAAGGCAAAAGAAAACAACAACAACATAGAAGTGGGGTGGCGAACCTCTGGCCCTGGGACAGAATCTAGCTTTTCTGGGGGTCCTGTCCCTTCCTAAAATATCATTTGTTGGTTTAACAACTTGAAAATGTTGAAATGCCTGACAATGACACCTTTAAGATAAAATAAGTTGGCACTTTGATCTCACCTTTTGCTTTTAAACATGCCATAGCGAGAGTCTGAAATTTAATTCAAACCATGGGCTTAAATAGGATCCCCATTCTTGATGCTGAACATCCATGCCTTCTTTGCAAAATAATAAAATAGTAGCAAGGAACAAATCACATTTTTTCCTCCCAGAGAAAAGAAAGGTAACTGCTGAGAGAGAGAGAGAGGAACGGTTGCTCTAGCATCAGAGTCTTACTCATACAGTTCTGTTAAGTGGATTACAGATGAGCTCATTCCCAGATGTGGGTCACATTCCATTAAAGGCAGGCTTGGTGCCAAGTGAAAGTGGTGCAACGATGGCAACAATGATTGAAGCTCCACACCGTCACTTACTATTGCTGCTGGTGATCTAACTATGTCCTTATAGCCCAGAAGATTTCTCACTCCACCCTATCAGGTTGTGGCAAATGCATCCGTCATTTTCAATAACTCCTGAATGTGGGAATCAGGGACAGCAACAAAGATCGACAGGAAAGGTAACATTCTACCCTGCCCTTATCTACCAGGAGAAGCATTTCACTGAAAGCTTATTCATTCTAAACTGAAAGAGACAGAGAGAGTGGTCAAAGGGTGCAAAAGGGAGGGCAAAGTGAAGGAAAACAGATGGAGAGAAGAGAGCTGTCAGGGTTAGGCAGTATGTGTGTGGAATCTGGCCAGCGAACTGTATGTGACAAGAAATATGAAACAGAGACAGAGTGGGTTAGTAGGGAAAGACATCGTAATCCTGTAGTCTCAAAAAGAAGTCTAATTGAGTTCAGTGGTGCTTACTCCCAGGCAAATGAGTATAGGTTCATGATCTCAGATAATTTTGATATTGGCATATACATTTTTAAAATCCTGTTCTCCATCACTGACTGCCATTGGTGTTGTTTCAACATTTGAAGCTGCCACAGAGTAGGTCAGAGCACTGGTTCATCCAAATCAATTTTAGTTTTAAAAAAAAATGGCTGTTGTTTTCTCAACCCTACATGGACATTCCAAGGACTGAATTTTTGACCATTTGAATGTAAAGGATGTATTCTACCATTGAACTACATTCCTTGCCCTATGGTCTAAAACGCAATCCCATTGGGACAGAAACAAATTTTCAAGCTATATTCACATTTAGTTTATCTTAAGATTCTAGATGCAAACATACATGTGTGTTTGTTTTCTTTGTTTTCTTTTTACTAGAACCCTGAGTTCCAACAGGTGCATTTTAATATCACAGGCATCCATGTGCCAAGAATTATAGAACAGGATGATGTTAAGCATATCTTAGTCTACAAAATATGTGATGATTACCAGGGCCAAGATCACAAACCATTTCCCACAAAAATCTTTTCTCAGTTTCTCCCCAGAAGCTAAATTTGAGGGCAGGGAGACTTTTTATTCCTACTGTGAGTCATTTATAAGGCAGAAAGCCTTGTAGAGCTACTGTCACTATCAAGAGATCATCCAGTTTGATCCAGATCTACCGCTGCACAACAGTCTCCCTGCCTGAGTTGGCTGAGTTAGTCCTGTGGTGGCAATCGAGTCTAGGGGGACTTCAGCATCCATGCAGAGACTGCTGTATCAGGAGCAGCTCACGACTTCATGTCTGCCATGACAACCATGAGACTGTCCCAAGTAATATCAGAGACCACCCATGATGCTGGACACACTCTGGACCTTGTTTTATGTTCTGGGCAGGATGATAGTGATCTGGGAGTGGAGGAACTCTCTGTAGTTCTGTTGTCATAGACTGATCACTATCTGGTAAGGTTTAGACTCACTGGGACTCAGAGCCTCTGCAGGGGTGGAGGCCTGAATCTGGGGGATAAATGACAGAGAGGAGTCAAAAGCTGAAACCAAGACTGCGAGTTTGCTGAACCGGAAGAATAGAAGTGCCATTAATAGAAACAGAAAAGGAGTATTGAAGGGTGGGCTTAGGTGGGAAGATGAGAAGCTCTGTCTTAGACATATTGAGCTTCAAATGCCGATGTTGCATCCACTGAGAGATGGCAGCCAGACAAGAGGAGGCTTGCTGTTCAAGCCCCGGTGAAAGGTCAGGGGTGGAGAGATATAGCTGAGTGTCATCGGCATACAGATGATAGGAGAAACCAAAGAACTGATGAGTTTACCAAGGAATAATGTGTATAGAGAGAACAAAAGGGGGCCCAGGACAGAGCCCTGAGGAACTCCTACAGATAAGTGAACAGAGGAGGAAGTCAGACCACATGTGGCCACTGCAAAAGATCTGTCTGACAAGTAATATTTAAACATCACAGTTAAAGTGATGTTGCAGTCTCAGTCATTTTGGTGACATAGTGACAATAAATACAGTGGCCACAGGGATCATGGCCTATGGGTCTTGCTTTATCCATAAGAGTATTTTATGGGTGCTGTTATGTTAAAGAAGAGCATGACTGGGAGTCTACCACATTACACAATTAGAGACCAAGATTCCACTTTAACTGTTATGGCTTCCTTTTATAAAATCCTGGGATTTCCAGTTTAAAAAGGGGTATTTACAATTTTCAGCCAAAAAGTTCTAGTTGCTCATCAGACTACAAACTCCAGGATTCCATAGGATATTGCCATGGCAGTTAAAGTGGTATCATATTACCATAATTATGTAGTGTGAAACCAGGAGGGTGCTACTAGATTCATGGCCTGCTTCTTGCTTTCCCATCAGTATCTGATTGGCCACTGTGGAACAAGAATAGTGGAACAGATAGTCTCCACTATACCTTTATTTGTATTCTTATGATTACTATTTTAGAACTAAAATATTAGCACAATGCTGCCTTCTCAGCTCTCTCTATTATGACGGGAATCTACAGGAAGAAAATTCTAAGATATTCTTGCATGAATTCATTGAACTCTACACACTTTACAAAACAGCTATAGGGCTTCTCATAGAAATATTTATTGATAGGCTGTTATTTTGAGAGGAAAATCAGTTTTGTTGTTCTCTCTTTTGTATTGTGACCCAATTTTCTGGGAAAGCAGCATGGAAGTTAAACTCTAAATTAATCTTTGTTCAATGAAAGTGCAGTATCTACTTCAGTACATAATGAGTATGGATTAAATCCAGTTATTACTCCCAACAAGAGTTGACTCATTGACTCAAATTCTGAATGAGACATCAACACATATGTAAATCCCATTGATTCAAAGGGTATACTCTAGTTGTGACTAGTAATTGGATTTAAGTAGGCTGTGGGATTTAAATTGGATTTAAAGAGCTGTTGCCTTCTGAATAAATTCTGCAGAAATGTATGCAGTGATTGCAAATTGTCAAGACTGGCATTCAACTAGTTTAAATCTAAGCCTTTCCATGTGCAGGTCCTTGGGTTGGCCAGTCTGAGCCCTGGACTGTGCTGGTCAAAGATCTATATAAGTAAACAAACAGAAACTATTCTTTCTGAAAGGAATGTTCTCAAGCAAAAAGGTTATGTGGCAACTCAACTTAGGGATTATGGAGTTGACATATGTCTAGTGCTGTGCTTGAGAATTTCTTCCACAGGTTTTAACCATTCTCATGCTGTTTGACAGGAAAAATAGCTCCCAAAAATATGCCCAAAGTAATAGAAAAATGTGGAACAAGTTTGGCACAGGGCTGATAGTTTTGTTTATACATGAGATGCATAAGGCCTAAGGTTGCCAGTCATCATCAGTACATTCCCTAAATTCTGGGCCAAAGCTGGAGATCAGTGCAGGCCCTAATAGTGTCTCAAAGGTAGCTTTTAGTGCTATCACGGAGGGGAAGCAAGCAAGGGTTGGCGGGGGGGGGGGAGTTATTAGAACTACTTTGGGCCAGCTGATTGTAGAAATGAGCACAAGAGGCATAAGGTAAATGGGCTGAGAATCCATATAAGACAATTATCTAAAGCTGGGAGAAACAGCTTTCTGAACCTTGGAGAAACCACAAAATATGCCTTGATGCTGCCAATCCCACTAGGGGACACATTCCATGCAACCTTGCCTACAACACTCATGGCATGTCCAGATTTTCTCTAGGTGGAGTCAAAGGTTTTCATGGCTGGCATCCATAGTTTTTTGTAGAGCTTTCGGGCTACGTGGCCATGTTCTGGAAGAGTTCCTTTCTGACGTTTCGCCACTGAGGTTGGTGGAAGGCTCACTGTCAAAAATAGAGGGCTTTTTCTCCCCAATTATGTGTAACAAGAAGACTCAAGAAGTGTCACAACAAAGGCACTACATACTTCAACAACTTCAATGGCATGATGGAAACAAGTGCATGAACCTGCCATCTCTCTTCTTTGCAATTCTCTTCCCTTGCTCTTGGCTTTTTGGCTTTTTTCCTCTTCCAGCAGTGTTCAACTAAGATATGTCTTGATGAATAAGGCCCAGAATAGTTTAGCAATCCCCTGCAGTCCCTGTGTCCTAAGACCAGCCAGGGAAACTGCAAGATGGTGGAGAATGGTACAATCGAAATAAATAAACTTCAGCCATCTCACAATGATAAGCCAAGGTGAAAACCACCACCAAAAGAGAAGAGTGGGTGAAGAGAAACCTATTTCATCTGGAAAGAAGCCTTTAAGGAACTTTCAGATGGATTTTGGCCTAACACTAGCTACGCCTTTTCCCTGGAAATGTACACAACACTGAAACTATCACACTTATTATAATGATGATTGAAAAGAAGCAATATGAGACATACCCATAATATGTCTCAGAAATTTAACATTTGGAAAACATTTCAGATAGGACTCTGCAGTATTACAATTACTGCTAAGCAAGTATTATTCAGAAGATATTTTCCTCACAAATATTCTATTTCTTTTCTTTCTCTGCCCCTAGAAATAGGTCGCCTTGCAAAAAAATTTTCAGATTTTCTCCAGTACTTTTATTTTTATTGAAAAGTAATAATAATAATAATAATAATAATATAAATAAATAAAATATTTATTTGTATCCTTCCTCTCCTTGTGTTGGATCAAGATGGGTAACAACAAGCTTGTTGTCTGTCTGTCTATCTATCTGTCTTAACATGGATTGTGTGTGTGCTCGTGAATGTACTGTCTGTGTCAAGGTGCTCCTTGTTGGAAAGATGTAATTGTTTATATTTGTTTGATTTGATTTATATCCCACCTTTCTCCTAATGTTTGTTGTTGTTGTGTACCCTCAAGTTGTTTCCAAACTATGGCAACCATAAAGCAACTTTATCATGGGGGTTTCCTGGCAAGATTTGTTCAGAGGAAGTTTGCCATTACCTTCCACTGGGTCTGAAGTTTGCCATTGCCTTCCACCGGGTCTGAGTGAGTGTGATGTGCCCAGGTCAACCAGTGGAATTCCATAGGTGAATGGGAGTTTTCACCCTGGTCTAGTTTTCTTGGAGTCCTAGTCCAACACACAATCCACAACACTACAATGGGTGTCTTTTCTCCCAATATGAAACCCTAAGCAGCTTAAAACATATTAAAACACAATTGTTAAAACAATATGTGGCACACAAGTTTTAAAAGAAAATATTCATATGCTTCTCAAACTAATGCAATGCAAAATATGACAAATGGTTTTTAAAAGGCATCAATTGCCACTTATGCCTTTTAAAAACCATTTGTCATATTTCTTCTATCTGTTCCAGTATTCTATTTCCTAACTCCTATTTTTGGTCTTTTTATAGCCCAGACACAGAAAAATGATATAAGCTGCTCCTGTGTTACCAGCTCCAGGGTTATACCTATTGTATGTCAGGTTGTCTTACCTAGGACATTACCTGCCTCACTGACTGAGTATGAATGTGAATAACTGGAATCCTGTTGGTTAGTCCCAACTGGATGAGACTCTTTGATTGGATGACTGAATCAATGACTCAATAGTGAGTCAAGGCAAATATAAATCCAATTGATACAGTGGCTCTTCTCTAGTTAGAACTAATCATACAATTTAGGTCCTTGTGTATAAAATGCTTGTGTTTGACATGTGAAATTGCAACTTCGTTTGTTTGTTTGTTTGTTTGTTTGCATACATATTGCCCTTCCTTCCAAGGACACTAGAGTGCTGCTCAAGAAAATAAGCCATAGCTAGGAAAATCAATACATTCCTCTTTGTGAACAGATAGTGATTCAGAAGCCAACAGCAACAGTCTTTTCTTGACCAATTTCTTCCTAATTTCTAAAAGAACAGCCTCCTCTATCCAAATGGGCAGTCAACAGAGAAGATCTGGCATGCTGTGAAATGGCTTGAAAGAAACAGACACATTTTTGTGGATTTTTTTTCAGCAGCAGGGACTTTGCACCATCTGGTGCTTCTGTGTGCTGTATCTCTCCCAGGCTCAAACTACACATTCTTTACTTTGCATTACACACACACACACACTATATATATATATATATATATATATATAACAACCTGAGCAGACTACATCTGAGTGAATAAGTATGAGTTGCTTAACTCCCTTCCCTCCTGTAGTTTTTCAGCTCAAAATATGAGCAGTGAGCACCAGGGAATGGACCACAGGTCAATGACAGAACAGATGCTTTTTATGCAGACAAAACTGCAGGTGATAGCACACACTCTTTCTTTTTTCCTGTCTTTCTTTCCTTCTTTCTTTCTTTCTTTCATCTGCTTGAGACCCTGTTTTCAGTCAAAGCAGACAGTACTGGCTGTGTGGACAAAGCAGTCCAACCTAATACAAGGTAGTTTTTTTTTGTCCCTATCACCCTCCCTTAGCTACTCCAAGATCCAACTCTGTTCCTGGGAGCCCAGCTGGACTCTGTAGCTCAGAGTCCACCAGCTACAACCTTTCCTAGACAGGAAATCTATTCCTAGGTATTAGTTTATGCACCAGTAACTTCCATATTCGACGACTATAATGTACTCTGTATGGGTCTGCCCTTGAAGATGACTCAAAAGCTGCAAGTGACACAAAACACAACAGCTAGGTTTCTGACCAGAACATTTCATAGAAACCCTATGAAAGGAAAGCTGTCAGAATGCTTCTAGCCAGAAATCAAGGTTCTGATGATGACATGGCTTGGGACCTTGATATCTGAAGTTTCTTGATTTTCGGGGATGTGCATGTTCTTTTGAATTATTTATCGGTTTCTTGGAAATTAAAAAATGGCTGACAGAAGTGGATTTTTCATGCCCTTTTGACTGCTGAAAGATTGACTCTTTGCTACTGGAAAGATAATTTTTACCCACCTGTAATCAAATGGATAGATGATCGAACAAACTTGCACCATTTCAAAGAATGCTATATAAACTTAAAAATGGAGTTATATTTTGACATCTGGCCAGCTTTTGTAGAAATTTAAGACTGACCTGGTTACTTTTCTTCCATTTGTATTTCTATTTTCTTGCTTTTGCTATACTGGAACATTATTGTATGTAATAGAGATCCCTTTTGACTGTAAATAAAAAAATAATAATATATTTTTAAAAAACTGGCATTATGCCCAGAACTACCCACTACCTTTGCTCCCAGTGACACACACACATGCTAAACAATCTACAATATGCAAAACTTGCTGCTTTATATTTTATGCTTTATAAACACACTATTTACATGTTCAGGTCTTACATTTGCCAAACTATAGCCCAAATCAGTGCACAGCTTGTATCACTAGGATCTCCTTTTCCTTTTCCTTCAGTTCTTCTATTATTTCCAATGCAAGAGTTAGAATTCAGTGGTCACTGAGCATTCTCAAGTTTTTTTTAAATTGCTTTTTGCAGAGGGAAGAGGTTCTGATAACTAAAAAAAAAAAAACCTTCTG
Source organism: Urosaurus nigricauda (assembly GCA_034509955.1). NCBI lineage: Eukaryota > Metazoa > Chordata > Lepidosauria > Squamata > Phrynosomatidae > Urosaurus > Urosaurus nigricauda. Next base: position 38,539,473 of record JAOEGL010000003.1, read on the forward strand.
TGAATCTTGATGTCCCCCAAGGCTTACTGGCTCCTTTCTTATGGGCAATACCATTATTTTTATTATTACATATAAGGACAAACACTCAGAAAATCTATTAGTTATTAATAAACAATGGGATGGGGAATGAGTGGCCCTTCAGATACTGTTGGGCTGCAACATGCTAAGTTTTACTCAGCATAATTCATGGTTGAAAGTGATGAAAGTTGCAATCCAACAACTAACGGGAGACTACGCATTCCTTATTCTTGGTATATGACACAAAGATCTGCCAAGCTAAACATCCTGTATAAAAGAACACTATTTCATTCCTTAGGAGACTCTCTTTTTATCTCCCCCTTCTTTCTCCAGTCAAGTTATTTTATTTTATGATGCATTCCAGGTCATACCATATGTGAAAGGCCTTTGTGAAATATGTATTGGTGTTGCTTTATGTTCTTCCCAATGAAGGAAAGCAGCCAAAAAGATTGTCAGTTCAGACAGCAAAGCTCACATTCAATTACACTCAATGTCAAGTAAATCTGTTTGTCTCTGCTGTCCTTTCCACTTGAAAATGTTTCCTAGATAGAGTCGAAGGCTTTCATGGCCGGCATCCATAGTTTTTTGTGGGCCTTTTCGGCTATGTGGCCATGTTCTAGAAGAGTTCCTTTCTGATGTTTCGCCAGCATCTGTGGCTGGGTCTGAAGATGCCAGTCACAGATGCTGGTGAAACGTCAGAAAGGAACTCTTGTAGAACATGGCCACATAGCCTGAAAGCCCCACAAAAAATTATTTCCTAGATAGAAACAGAGCAATCCAACAATTCCATTCCATTCAAAAGAAGAGTGAATCTCTCTCTCCCTCCCTCCCTCCCTCCCTCCCTCTTTCCCTCCTCACCCTTCTCTCTCTGGGTGAGGGAGACCATACACACACAAATAAAATCCATGGATTTTTCATTAAGTATGTACTGCTCACTTCACTGAAACAACTAGGGTTGGAAAGAATATTTGAAAAATATTCAGGAAATGGTCAAAAACATGTTTTTCAAGTATTGAGAAATCTTGCTGAGAATCCTGGAGAAATGGGAATCTTCACAGTTCTGGACTTATTCTGCACAAAATTCACAAATGGTTGTTTTCCACAGAAAACAGCATGTTCTTCAAAGAAAATATTTTTCCTGTGCAGAAAATGCTGGTTCCTGTTCATAGTATGCTGAAAATGAGGGGTTATTTTGTGCAAAATTCACATATGGTTATTTTGCATAGTGAACAATATTTTCCATACTGTTTTGTGTGGAGAAAATACTGTTTTCTGTGAAATTTTTGTGCATAGTGAGTCCTGAATTTCAAATAGACTTTGAAAATTATTGTTTAATTGTTATTCATTTTTTAAGGATGTTTTTAACTGTAAATTGTATAATCTTATTTTATGGGAGGAAGGGATTGTGGGGATAAGTAATGTATGACTGAATGTTGTAAGCCGCCTCGATGGCCTTGTTGTGCAGAGGGGCAGGATAAAAAGGAATGTTATTTATTATTACTTATTATTATTATTATGGCCTTATCCATCTTATCATTTGTCTTGCATATTAGCCTTGCTAATGAACTTTGCTCCTTCAAAAAAAAAAAAATGCGACCCAAAGGTTTCCTCTCCTTCTTTCATAAAGAACCTTGTTGATTCTCTTTTGCTACGCCTTATGCCTGGGATTCCTTCCCAAAACATTATGCTATGCCATTATGCTATGTCATTTCTCCTTCAAATCTTTCCTCAGTCTCCACCATCACCATTTTTAAATAATGCCTTTGGTTTAAGCCCTCAGTTTTCACCTTTACAAAAACCAGCCCTACAAGAGTGTAACTGTTCTAGTTATATAGATTCCTTCCCTGATACTTTTGCCTATTTCTTCCTTTCCTATTCCTGTTGAGAGGAAATTTAGATGAGGAGTTCCTATCTTTTTGCTTGCCTTATTCTGCAAAATGCTAGAATAGTGGGGGGGGGGGGCTCTATCACCATAATTTCTCTGGAATGGTTATTGACATGAGTACTTTGTCTTATTCTCTCCTATTTATTGCATCTTATTTTCTCAAAGAGTCCAGAAATAAGAATTTATGTCATCCAGGGAGAGGAATGAAAATGGAAGCATCTAGAAATAATCCGGACAACATGACATCCTGTGGTGTTTGTTTTTTTAAAAAAAGCATTTCATATCTCTCATGCTTGTTCTTGGATTTATTGGACTTAAAATTACATTGTGGTGTTTCTGACAGGTCACAGAAGAGAAGGTGATCACTCTCTTTCCCAGCTTTGCTTCTCTTCTCTTCTCATCTTCTTCCGTGACCTCCTTTCTCCTCCCCTCACCCTTCATTCGCATGCAGAGAAACCCTCTCACTTCTTTCCTCCCACTCTTCCCACCACCACCAGGACCACCTTTACATCATGCTCCAGTCACCATGGAAACTATAACACAGGCAGCTGGCTGCTGTGCAGAGGATGCCAAGATTTCACAGAGAAAAGTCTTTGGCAGCAAGGCAGCAGCCGTAGTAGCGGCCGCAACAACAAAAAAGGGCATAAGACCTTCTGCAGTAGGAGCTATTTTCTACCCTTTCAGAGATGTTGCTGGATTTAAAGATGCAAGATTTGTGAACAAGGAAAAACAAGGCTTGAATGAGTGACACCTGAGCCTTTCCCAGAGCAGGAGAGACTGTCGCGGGCTCTCTATTCCTTTGCCAAAACCAATGTGTGTGAGCGTGTGTGGCTGCGTGCATGGAGGCTGAAAACAAGGAGGGAACAGAGGTGCCTACAGAAACCCTGTTCCCAACAACGCCATCCCCACTCTTCCCACATAGAAGAGAAAGATCCTGCGGGAGTTTCATTTGCTCTGCCTAGCTAGGAGTCACTCTTTATCTCTACGACAAAAGAAGGATAAAAAAATTTGAATAGCTGTCAGTAACAGAACACAACAGCAAGATCATACAAACAGGAGCCACCCTTAAAACCAAATTCATGAAGAGAGCATTCCCTAGTTCAAAAGCTTCCTAAAAAGGAATGCTTTGAAACAATTATCAGTGAAAGAAGAGACAAGGCCCTGTGCATTGAAAGGTTGTGCCAAAAAAAAAAAAAAAAAGAATTTAAGCTGAAGTAGCTTGTGTGACAAACGATACTTTCTGAAATCCCCACTTCTGCTCAACTATTGGGCAGGAGCCCAATAAATTATTTCACTGGCAACTCTAGCTCCTGCCTGCAGAAGACCAACCAAAAAGTGATAAGACAGACTTTGCTGCCTTTGAAAGGAAAGGTTTTGCAATGCTATATGTAGGTACCATTGCGGTACTGTTGAAATGATGTCATGAAGGCATGTGTCACCATAGCATGCTCATCATCTTCCAGGAACAGATGTAATAGGGACACTACTCAGCTAGACAAATGCACTCTTGACCACAGCCAAAACTTGGGCCAAGGCAACATTTAAATTAATACCAAAAGTATGAACTTGTTTTTCAAGGGGAGCTCTATCCTGATCCAGCACTGCTGAACAAAGATTTCTGGGTCAGCTCTGCAGTTCATGCACACATCTGTCTTAACTCAGAGCTTAGAAATTGGTGCTAAAAAGCAATTTGTTGTGGTTATACTGGCAAGACCAAAACTTACTCTTATTTATTTAAAGTGTAACTCTTAATTTTATATTTCTCAAAAACAGCTAAAATTACTACTTCTGGATTGCTACTAGATACTGGTTCATAATGCAAACTGCATCTGTAACTTAAGCCAGTGTTAAAATTAGAAGACAGAATAAAAATAACATCCACAGAAAATGGTGTAACTGATATGTCCAATTCATCCCTGCAGCAACATTATCCAGCAGAGATGTAGACTTAAGTCAACTGACCTGAACTCAGTTTGCAGTCAGATCACTTCAGTGACTCAACTTGGCAATAAAGGATGCACTGACTTGACTCAACTTGGGGCTTGTATGTTTTCAGCCACTGATTTGCTGGCATATTTCACTCTGAACATAAGGCAAGACCTGCCCTCAGAGCATGGAACACATTTCTGGGAGGTAAACAGCAAATGCATTGGGCAAGGGCCTTAAGGCAGAAGCATTCTTCTAAAGCTTTTGAAAACCTTTACTAGGCTCTTCCATTTGCAGTGGAGACAAGCTGCCAAGCAGATATCAACCCCCACCTCCACCTCAACTCTATTGCTTAACACTCTTGCTGTTGCCCTCCAAAAAATGCACCTTGCTTTCTTTTTTCTTTTAAAAGGTGTCTCCCAGACTTGAGACTCTACTTGAGACTTGACTTGAAAATATCTTGCAACACATGACTTGAAACTTGAAGGTAGAGACTTGAGATTTGACTTGAGACTTGGAGTAAAATACTTGAATATATCATGGTTACCCACTAACAATGCACAGAACTCTCATGTAATGACAAATTATATTTAAAATATTGCTTTTAATACACAACCCTGTTCTGTCTCAGTAGAGCTTGAGCAAGTCCACTTATGAGTAAAAGGAATTATATTATCTACTTAGATTTTTTTTTTAAAAAAAAAAAAAGTAGGAGTACTCATAAGCATAAGCAGCAAATTCGTCAATGGCAGTAGTGAGTGGGGAAAGGATCAAATGTCTAACTTAGGAGTGCAAAATTTAAATGTGAGAGAATTAACAGAAAAACACTTGTTTAGAAAGAGATTCTGTTGTTCCAGTACTAATCTACATTTTATTGAAGGAAAAAATAAAGTTGCTAAAATTATAAATCTATAAAAAATAGCTATGAAAGAAACTAAGAGTGGGAATGGCACTTAAAGGAGTGTGCATCACTTAGTTATGGGCATGAGTTTATTATACCTTTCTTATTGCAAAAGGGAAGAAATTCTGAATTTCCTTCATGCTTTCCTCTTACCTACATTTAGGCCTCAATTGTTTGCTCACTTTTAATCCATTACCAGTTCTTAGCAGTAGAGATGGGGGTCCTCTAATTCTTAAGTTTATTCTCTGAAAGTATGGGCCTTTCTATTGTAGAATATCCAAGGAGAGTCCTAGACTGTCAAGAGTCTTTGCGGTTCAAGACATATTCCATATAAAATTTGCACATTGTTTCCACATGAAACAGTGCTTTCTGCATTGGAAAAAGTATTTTCTGCAAACATTTTTTAAAACAGAAAAGTGCTGTTTTCTGTGCAAAAAATGTTATCTCCGAGCAGAAAAATTACATGCAAATTTTGTGAATATGCCCTGAACTGTGAACAGTCTTTGAAAAATACTATTTTTGAAGACTTTCCCACATCAGGAAAAATATTGCTAAAATTACTTGTTGCTTCCTTCAAAAATGAAATTAGGAAAGAATTAGATCCTTAGATGATGCTATCAATATTTTTAGTATCTGTGAATAGCCTACAGTTGCACAGGCATAACATCTTCTATGCTTTTCAAAGTGTTTTAAATTTGTAACATAAACCCTACATGTTCCTCTGACACATACTATTATCTATACTTTGTTGTATTCTGCTGTTGATCAAATTCTACATCACTTCCATTTTGTCACAGCAGTTCATTGCTAGAGAGCTTTTACTTTAAAACTTGTTCTACAGAAAGAGGTATGGATTTTTAATGAGACAGCTGCAGTCCTGTTAAATCTTTGAATTCAGAAAAGCCTGGGAAATGACAGGAATGAAGGTGAATTTGATTTTAGTTTGTTTTTATAAGAATTTACTAAAATTCACACTTTCTTTCATATTCTGGTGGAAAGAACATGAGATAGTAAAATCCATATTTATAGCAAACCAAGACTGATAGATTTCTAAGTCTAGATCCTGAGCTTTAGGTGCTTAACTCTTAAAAGTCTGGCTTTGAAGTCTTATGGTTTCCAGCTACTCTGCTTAAAGTTGTTGGCTCTTTTTTCTGAGAGCTCCTCTTTTTTTAACACTGTTAGAACACATTGGGGCAAAACAGATGGGCAGGAAAAAGTGACTTGAAGCTGCCTTTTCTGAAGCCACATTGAACCCCCCCCCCCCCCACTACACCACTGGCTCCCAAGGCAGCTGGAGTGCTCATGTCATGATCACATGACTTGGCTTCAAGCCAGGAAGAAGCAGAAAAAAGCTGATTCTTTTTGAAATGTTTTTTCTCTGCATGAGGGCACTTTTTGGCTGGTTTCAAGGCATGTGTCATCTAAACGCCATGCCTTCAAGCCAGCCTGAAAGCACCTCTTTTTGTCTGTATGTTTAGCCACAAAAATACCCAGTCTTTTCCACAATAGGAATTTATATACAACACTGTCAAAAAAAAAAAAAGCATTTATGGCTGTAACAAAGCCTTATCAGTCACAATAGCAAAGAAACATCAGCAGAAAGATGTTGTAGTGAAAGATTGTCTTTTCACTCCTGAATTCCAGTTGCAATGTGAGTGTGAGTGTATTTACAAGTAGTGCAATCTAAAAAATAATTGTATACATTCATATAGGATCATAAGAAGCTAACTTATAGCAAACCAGGTCATTATTTCATCTCATTCAATATTGTTTACACCAGTGTTTCTCAAGCTATCTGATGTGGAAGACCTACAATTATTTTGTTTCAGTGTGAATCCTGGCTTGACCACATAAATCCACTGGGTGACCTTGGGTAAGTCACATGCTCTCAGCCTCAGAGGATAGAAATGGCAAAACTCCTCTGGAGAAATTTGCCAAGAAAATCCTGTCATAGGGTCACCTTAGGGTCATTATAAGTCAGAAAGAACTTTAAGGCATATAACAACACCAACAAGCCAAGGAACAGTATCATATTTACGATCAATGACTACAACTGTATCCTGGAGACATGCCAGAGATTTGTGGCCAATGGTTCAGGGACCAGCACCAATCCACGGAGTACCATTTTGATCAACACTGGCTTAAACTGACTAGGTTTCTATAAAACCTTTTGACAGCCCTATCTATAGATGCCATGTATTGAGCCTGGGACTTTTTCCATGCAAAGTATGGGCTCTTCAACTGAGCTGTAGCCCTTTGCTTCCATACACTTGAATTACTAGCCTACATAGCTAGAGTATTCTAACTGTACTATATCTCTCTGAAAAACAAAAAAACCTTGAAACATCAGTACAATACTTTCTGTACTAGGGTTTTCTCAAAAGGGTACTTGTGGAAAACAGACCCTAACTCAGAAATATGTTTCCTGGACCCAATCTCAGTGGCATTTAATATATTTTGTATGCACATAGTCACAGTTTCAGTGCATGGTGTTTCTAATTAAAAGTATGAACTAGCAGGTGATAGGAAAGATCTCTGCCTAATTTCCTGAATAGCAACTGCCATTTGCAGTTCACAGTATTGGCTAAATGGACAAATAATTTTTCAGACTGCTATAAAATTGATGGAAGTAACTTTATCAACACTGGCTAATCAAGAAACATGTCTTCCTCCTCCAGTCGGGACCATGATATGATAGTGATTCACCATTGTGATTTCCAGGCATGAATACACTGATCTACAAAACTAGTAGTTCATCATTTTATCTGATATAAAGTAGCTTCCTATGTAGTGCAAATGTCACATTTTTGGAGTACATATGAGGTAGACACATGAGAAGATGTGCTACTTCCATCAGACACTGCATATGTTTCTATAGAATATCTACTAGATATCATCAACTATATCAGTAGTTATGATTAACAATATTTTATATGTATTAATTTAGTTCCATTTCTTCTCTGAAAACCCAATACAATATCTTATGCAATTCTGGTTTGTTTGTTTTTTAAAGTGTCAAGAGGACTTTGATCTTCCCTTTTCTTTTGGAGATTTTTATGATTTCTATTATTTTCAGCTCTATGTTCTTTCTTCTTTATTTATTCACATTAATTAAGAATAACATAGCTGCATAGCTATCTCCCATAGCAAGGTTGTTCTCTGGCCCATTCGACTCATGGTAGTAGATGTTGGAATAATAGGCTGACAGCATATTTCTGGCTTACATAGAATAGACATTATACTTTTCCCATCCTCTCTCAGCTTTCTAAATCACTCTATCCTTGCATTCTGCTTTCCCAGAACTTGACCACTGGATCATTCCCTAATGTACAGAAATGTGGCTATTGCTTTAGTTGCTGCTGCCTGATGTCAGTCTGCAAATGTCTATCACTCAGAGCCATTAGTTAATTATAAGATTTCATGCAATCTAATAAGCATGGCTATTAGGCAAGAAAACACATCTAAAAACTGTCTCAGCTGAAAAATGTCAGCCATTATGACTGCTAGCTCTATATTCCATTCTGTCTGCTGTGTTTTTGATATACACTTACTCTACATAGTTAATATGAAAAGCCTGGTTTAAAAATAAGCCTATTGCTCACTAGAGTCTTATTTACATCATATATATTCAATGTGAATATACTGTCAAACATGACTGCCTCTTTGGCTTCAATTCAAGCACACAGTACCAAAACAAAATATGAAATTGTGCTGCCCAGTCTGAGAATATGTCCTTAAAGATCACCATTCTCACTGAGGTCTGAACTCATATCAAATTGTTGCTGGTCTCATAAAGGCCCTTGTCATTCTGGCATCTACTGAGTGACATCATGACTTTGGCTGATCAGGAAACTAAGTCTTGCCATTTCCAATCAGGACTTTAATACAATAGTGATTCATATATCTGTGATTTCCAAGTATGCATATGAAGATCAGCAATGCCACTAATTACTGAGCAATGTAACCTTTTGAGAGCCAGTTTTTCTAATTTCTTTTTCTGTCTAAAATTATTCACAGTAAGGACTGTATGCCTCCTTCCCCCTCCTTCCACTCTCATTAATCAAATTGAAACTATAGAATAGGGATTTATGATTGCAGGAGAATGAACATATTGTAGTTGTTGAACTATTTTCTAGAAGTAATTACAGTGCCCCAGTACAAGGAGTGGTAGGAAGAAGGAACAGCATGAAGACAATAGAGGAAGCTAACCCAAATGGAGGAAGGTAAATACCACAGGGTATACTATATTCAAGGATTAGCATAACTAATTTCTCGCTCACATAAAAAATGTCAAGCATGGACTCCTGCACTTGGTCCCAAGTAAGAGTATATCAGCGGAATCAGCTGTTGAATGTTTAGTCAACAGACAGCTAAATTCAAATGATTCAATGGTTCTAATATTCCTAGGACTAACAGTAGGATTTAGGGCCAGATATATACAGTTATAGAGAGCCAGTGTGGCATAGGGGTTTGAATGTTGGACTATGACTCTGGAGACAGGGTTCGATTCCCTGCTCAGCCATGAAACCCACTGGGTCACCTTGGGCAAGTCCATGCTCTCAGCCTCAGGGTAAGGCAATGGCAAACTTCTTCTGAACAAATATTGCCATGAAAACCCCATAATAGGTTTGCCTTTGGGTTGCCACAAGTCATAGCATCATAGAATCATAGAGCTGGAAGAGACCATAAGGACCATCCATTCCAACTCTCTGTCATGCAGGAACTTACAATCAAAGCACCCGTGACAACAGGCCATCCAGGCGCTGTTTAAAAACCTCCAAAGAAGGAGACTCCACCACTCTCTCAGGGAGTGTGTTCCACTGTTAAACAGCTCTTACTGTCAGGAAGTTGCATTCATTGTTCTGGGTCCTATTCTCTGGACCAACAGAAAACAAGCTTACTCCCTCCTCAATATGACATCCCTTGAAATATTTAAACAGGGCTATCATATCACCTATTAACCTTCTCTTCTCCAGACTAAACACACCCAGCTCCCTAAATTGCTCCTCATATGGCATGGTTTCCTCATATGGCATGGTTCACCATTTTTGTCGCCCTCCTTTGGACACGCTCCAATTTCTCAACATATTTTTTGAATTGTGGTGCCCAGAACTGGACACAGCATTCTAGGTGAGGCCTGATCAAGGCAGAATAGAGTGGCACTATTACTTCCCTTGATATAGACACTACAATTCCATTGATACAGCTTAGAATCACATTGGCCTTTTTCATTGCCTCATCACACTGTTGACTCATGTTCAACTTGTAGTCTACTAGGACTCCTAGATCCCTTTCACACATAGCCTTGTTCACCCAGGTGTCCACCCATCCAATATCTCTGTGTTTATTGATTGATTGATTGATTGATTGATTGCCCTAAGTGCAGTACTTTACATTTCTCAGTGTTGAAATTCATTTTGTTATCTTTGGCCCAGCTTTCTAATCTATTAAGGTCATTTTGCATTTTGATCCTGTCCTCTGGTGTATTAACTATTCCTCCTAATTTGGGGTCATCTGCAAATTTGATAAGCATGCACCCTATTCTTTCATCTATGTCATTAATAAAAATATTGAATAGCACTGGGCCCAGGACAGAACCCTGTGGGATCCCACTGGTCACTGCTTTCCAAGTTGAAAAGAAGCCATTGTTGAGCACCTTTTGGGTTCGGCTGGTCAACCAATTACAAATCCATGTAGCAGTTAACTTGTCTAGCCCATATTTTACAAGCTTGTTGAAATCAAGATATGCAATATCCACAGCATTCCCTTCATCTACCAAACTGGTAATTTTAAAAAAAAAAATCAGATTTGTCTTGCTTCTCTGAAACCCGTTTTGACTTTTTGTGATTATGGAATTATCTTCTAGATATTCACAGACTCTCTGTTTAATGATCTGCTCCAGAATCTTTCCTGGTATTGATGTCACTCAAACTTGGACGATAGTTGTTGGGATCCTCTTTTTCCCCCTTTTTGAAGATGGGGACAACTTTTGCCCTCTTCCAGTCTGCTGGGACTTTTCCTGTTCTCCAGGACTTCTCAAAGATTATTGGCAATGGCTCTGAGATTACATTTGCCAGCTCTTTTAATATCCTAGGATGTAGATCATCTGCTCCAGGAGACATAAATTCATTTATATTAACCAAGTATTTCTGTACTACCTCTTTACTTATTCTGTGCTGCATTTCTCCCATTGTTTCCTCTGCTCCATTTTCATTAGGTTGAGAACCCTTTTCCTTTTGTGAGAAGACTGAGGCAAAGAAGGTGTTGAGGAACTCTGCCTTTTCTCTGTCCCCTGTTAGCATTTTGCCATTTTCTCCTCACAGTGGCCCTATCATTTCCCTTTTTTTTGCTACAGACATACTCAAATAAGCCCTTTTAAATATTCTTAGCCTCTCTAGCAAGCCTAAACTCATTCTATGCTTTAGCTTTTCTGACTTTACCCCTACACATATCGCTATTTGTTTGAATTCTTCTTTGGTGATTTTCCCCTTTTTCCATTTCCTGTACATGTTCTGTTTAAAACTTAACTCAGTTGAAAGTTCTTTGTTCATCCATCCTGGTTTCTTGAGACACCTCCCAGTTTTCCTCCTCTTTGGAACAGTTTGAAATTGTGCCTTCAGTATCTCCCTTTTGAGAAACTCCCATCCATCCTGAACTCCCTTCTCTTTTAGTATTTCTGACCATGGGATCAACCCCAGTATTTCACCAGGTTTACTGAAATCAGCTTTCCCAAAGTCTAGAATATGTATCTCACTATTCCTGGCTTCTATTTTCCACTGTATAACAAACTCCAGGAGAACATGATCACTCCCACCTAAGGATCCCACCACTTGCACCCCATTAACCAGGTCATCCATGTTGGTTAAGATCAGATCTAAAATAGCTGATGCCCCTTTTGTTTCTTCCACCTTTTGGAGAATGAAACTGTCATCGAGGCAAGTGAGGAATTTGCTAGACCTTGAGGTTTTGGCTGAGTTTGAAATCCAGCAAATATCAAGATAGTTGAAGTCACCCATCCGATTAAAAGATAAATTTAATTGGAACACCTGAATCTAAATTAGGGTTGCTAGTTCGGGATCATCCCAGGCCCTGAGATTTGTAAGCCAAAATCTGAGACCTACATCTCTCCTTTCTGAGTGTGTGGTCATCTGTTCTAGAAAGGCCCTCCCAGTACTTGCTAAGAGACAAAACATGCTGTTTGCAAGGTTTGGGGTGTGCTTAAGATAAGGAAATATGCACGCATACATTACATGTACAAATATGTACAAATATATACAGTATCAGTAAACATAACATTTAACTAATAATTTTAAGCAGCATTTGCTAGGATCAGTATCAACCCAATATCTTTTTCTCCTCTTTGGTCTACCAGTTATTGTAATATAGAAAGAACAGAACACCAAAGCCATAAAAGTAAATATATCAGTGTTTACTAAACTACGGTTCAGGGCTGCAGAGGACTTTGTTTCTGATGTCTTCCTCATCCTCCTCAGCCCAGACACAGATATTGTCTGAATGAGCAGGAATCTAATTTTAATATAATTTTGCTCCACAATGAACTTTAGCCCAAAAACAAGGGAAGGAGGGATCTGTGTTTAAAGTACCATGTGCAATGCTTCATTAAGATGAGCAAGCTGTGCCCCCACCACTAACACCACTATCTTTACCTTCCTCTGTAATTTTCCATAGTAACAAGTAGCTGATGTACTGTGTGGTCCCATGTCTATTCAGAGGAAACGCTATGACCTACGCATCTGCCCCTGACCTTTACTCAGATCAATAAAACTACAAATTGGTCTTTTCTTATCCTTGGTACTTTAGTAATAAAACCTGTGCTGAAATGAAATGAGACTCTGAAGTTTATCTTTCTGTGCTGTTGTGATCATAGTTGAAAGTTGGGGAGAAGATTGGCAGCATTTTAGACAGTAGGCTGAAGAGCTGTACTTTGTTCACAGCATCCCCACAGTTTATATTCAGCCCCCGTAGCACATCATTATCAACTTGGTAGCTACACAGCTTGCCAGCACTTCCATAACTGAGAAAGGGAGAAAAACTTGCTTCATTGCCTTCCTACAGCACACCTTGTCTCTCCAGTCTTCCTTTCTGAGTTTGCCCCTATTCACACTACAGGCTTGAAGTTATTCTGGAAATCTGACAGCCATTTTTCTTTTGGTATAACTCAGAGCTATTAGATTATCATAAACAATTAGGATAACTGCATTGACACATGCTACAGGTTGAGTTTTCCAAAATCCAAAATACTCCAAAAGCCAAAACTTTTTTCATGGGTGGCTCAGATATTGACATGGTTCAATGTACACAAACCTTGTTTCATACACGTAATTATTAAACACATTGTATAAAATTACCCCCGGGCTATGTGTATAAGGTGTATATGAAAAAAAAAAAGAATTTTATATTTAGACTTGGATCCCATCTCCAAGGGATAGCATTAAGTATGTATATGCAAATACAAGTTTTTCACATACACACACACAAAAAAAATCCAAAACACTTCTGGCCCCATGCATTTCAGATAAGGGAAATTCAACATAAGATGAACAGCATATGCACATTGTACCCATTCTTTGTACTTCAGATTATGATACCTGTTTATTTACACAGCCTTAATATAATTGCTAGCTTCAACTAGGGTAGACCCATCAATATTATAGTATTTACATGAGAGATGATTGACTATTCAGCAATTGGTTAACTAACCCTGCTTTAGCTGATACTAGTAGCTGAATTAAGGCTAGTTTTTGTTTTGTTTTGTTTTGTTTTGTATTGTTTTGTTTTTGGAACCAAGGAGTTCAAAACTAGCTCACACACTGCTTTATCCTCATAACAGTCATGGAGAGGTAGGTGAGCTGACAGACTGTAGCTAGTCTAAGGTCATAGACTGAGTTTCATGACTGTCAGGGCATTTCAAACTACATCTCCATAAGCCACTGCATTTGTAATGTAGTGAATCCACTGTTTCACAGTGACAATAAAAGGATGCTCTGACACAGACATATTTTTGTGGAAATGATTCTACCTGAGAGGACATTTGTTTAGAAAATAAAAGAACACAAATCAGTTGACTGACAAAAGAAGGCATGACCTCATCTCTGGAAGATGTAAATGAAATTTCACTTCAAGTGGAAGTTGTCTTCAAAAGGAATTAAAGAAGAGGGTGTTGGAACTTTTGCTAATAAGATAAAGAGTTAATATGGTTATATAATTCTTGGCAACCAATGTACAAGTGAGATGTAGCTTACTTCTTGCCACATTTCCTTCACCTATACTCTTTAGTACACACTGCTGATATAGTATAGTAATTTGAGCATAGGATTATGACTCTGGAGACCAGGGTTCAAATCCCCACTCAATCGTGGAATCCTACTGGGTGACCTTGGGCAAGTTACACATTCTCAGCCTCATGGGAAGGGCAAGGTAAACCCCCTCTGAACAAATCTGGCAAAGAAAAGGTTTGCCTTAGGGTCACCTTAAGTCAGAAATGGCTTGCAGACACACCACAATAACAACACAGTGCTGTTAATGAGATGGAGAGAAGCGCCACTTTCCACTTGGTTGCACACCCTGAATATTTTGTCATCCTGCATGACAGCGTTTATCTTGTGCTTCAGATATCTGGTTGAAGTTCTCTTTTTTTTCTTGCTGGGGAGGGTCAGAAAGCTAACCTCAGGCCAGGACTCCTGACAGGAAGAACTGAAGCTCTGTCTGACAAACGCTTCACTACACAAAGAGAAGAGGCAGGAATATTACACAGTCTTTTTATTTCTGTAGCAACATGTACCTGGTAAGGCTTTGAAGTGCTTTACATATTCTCCTTTTGAGAATGAGATCCCACATTTTAAAAAAGTATAAGAGAAAACTGTTTAAAAATTTTTGAATCCCCACTTGAAATTTTTCCAAGTGAAAATGACATATTCCTAAAAAGGGGGAAACAAAGTGTGGCTTGACCATATAAATTCTCATAATATTTTAACTTTGAATTTCACATTCCTGTGCTTTTCTATCCCTTTTGTGTCAAACCATCTTAATTCTTATGATACTCTAGAAATTGTCTATAGGAAAAGGCAATACTTCTTATGCACCCTGAAAACTCTACTAGCCATGATGCAGAGCAGATGTAATTTGAGAAACTGATAGTCTAAAAAATATACAAAATGCAATGTAATTCTATTTAGAATATATAACTGCATGCATGTTGAATTAAAGCAAGGGTGGAAATCATGCCGCCATACTGATATAGTTGGACTGCAACTCACCTTTTGCAATGCTGGCTAAGGCTTCTGGGGATTGCAGTCCAAAAACATGGAAGGGCTGCCTCATCCCCACTCTTTAGTGAAAGCAGAGAATTTTGTTATTGAATTAACTGATGCTATAATCTGGAGATAAAATGTTTTATAAACCATATAGTTTGCAGAACTGAGAAGCTGAATGGGGAGGAAACACAACTGCAATAGCAAATTTGCATATGTCTTAATCCCCATAGTTTAACACATGATGAGGATAAATCTGGTAACAAAACACAGTGAAAAGACTATAAAAGATGGAAGGGGGGTATGCAAAATTTTGTCAGATTATATTTATTGAGGGGAAAGTGAGACCCTTCATTAAAATTCTTGGGTTCAAAAATTCATGGTGAAATTGGAAATTGATTTGCATCCAGAATGTTAGTTACAGTTAGTTCCTACTGAAATCTTAAATTATAAATAACTGTTTATTTGTTTATTTATTTATTTATTTATTTACTTTATTTATTTATTTCCTGCCTATCACCAAAGGTAATTTAGATGAGCAAAGATTAGGGATGGGAGACTTTTATTTGCTTTCTACAACTGCATTTTATCAATCACCAGTTTATTCCATCTTTTCTCCACATCACTTTGCTGTGTTCTAAAGTCCACATGTTCACTAACATATGCATGTTCATATGCACTAAAATTGTAAACCTTTACTGAATGTACCCATTTCTGCAAATGCTTTACCTCAATATATAATTTTTGTATACCATTTCTCCCAGTTTATGAATTTTATTGTCATTTCTTCAACATCACAAACTTCAAAGGAGTGTAAAAATTTATTTAAATCATATTTAAATAAAGATGGTACCTGTACTGAGAGAAAAATAGGATATTAAATCAGAAAGGAAGGAAGGAAGGAAGGAAGGATTATATTATTTAAAATAAATCCAGATTCTCACTAGAAATGAAAATGGTTAAACTGAGACTATCATATTTTGAAGACATCATAAGGTGACCTGACTCATTAGAAAAGGACATAATGCTTGCCAAAGTGGAAGACAGTTGTTAAGGAGGAAGACCACATTACATTTTCCAGATGCATTGACTCAATAAAGGAATCCACTGCCCTCTGCTTCCAAGAACTGAGCAGAACTGTTGAGGACCAGGGCTCTTAGTTTGTAGGGTCTCTTGTTCATAGCGTACTGTAAATCAAAGCCAACCAAATGGCAAATAACAACAATAAAATTATATTCCAGTTCATGTATTAGTTTAGAAAGTTAGAATTATGTTAGATTATATTTAAATATAAACCTGATTAATTTCTTCCTTATACCTTTTTTTAGCCCTAAATGTATGTCATTTGCTTCGATCACTTTATGAAGAGTATGCATACAACAGCTGCAAACATTTCTGTTTTATTTCTGTTTTGTAAAATGGTGGTTTAGCAGAAAAGCAAAAGAATGAGAATAAGTCCAAAGATAGTAGATTGGGAACTTAGAAATACTGAAAGTTCTTTCACATGCATCTCCAGCAATGTGAGATTTTCATCCTGATGTCACAGTTCAATGCAATGATACATAGAATCATAGAGTTGAAAGAGACCACAAGGGCCATCCAGTCCAACCCCCTGCCATGCAGGAACTTCCAATCAAAGTATCCCTGACAGATGGCCATCCAGCCTCTGCTTAAAGACCTCCAAGGAAGGAGACTCCACCACCCTCCGAGGGAGTGTGTTCCACTGTTGAACAGCCCTTACTGTCAGGAAGTTCTTCCTAATGTTGAGGTGGAATCTCTTTTCCTGCAGTTTGCATCCATTGTTCCACGTTCTAGTCTCTGGAGCAGAAAAAAAACAAGCTTGCTCCCTCCTCAATATGACATCCCTTCAAATATTTAAATGGTGCATCTGTGCCTCCTGTTGATGACACTTTCTCTCCCTACCTTTGAGATCATTTCTTGAAAATTCTCCTGCAAGCTCAGTTACTCACACTCCTCTTTTTTCTGGGTGAGAGCCCAAATCTTATTGCCACCCAGAAATATAGTAGAGGAGTGAGCAGAAGTACAGTGGACTCTTGGTATCCACTGCGGTTTGGTTACAGGACCCCCAGAGATAACAATACTCACATCACATTAAATACAATGGCATAGTAAAATGGTACCCCTTATATAAAATGGCAAAATGAAGGTTTGCTTTTTGGAAAGTGTACATTTTTAAAATATTTTCAAACCATGGATACTTGAATCTGTGGATAAAAAATTCCATATCTACAAAGGTAGGGAGAATGACAGAGGACACTATGGACTCTTTCAAACGGGGAGGAATTTCTCCCAACTCCGAATGGAGCCAATGAGGATTTATGTAAATTCGCTTGTTTAGCGAATTTACATGAACCCCTGCTCCGTTCGGAATTACTTCCCATTACCCGAAAATAACCCCCTCCTGCCCGAATTTGCATGCGAAGCTTTAATTCGCAATAAGGTAAAACCCATGATTGCATTCGAATTGGCTTCCCTCTTGCCCGAATTTGCATGTGAAGAGTTAATTTGCAATAACATAAAACCCATGATTGCATTCGAATTGACCTTAAATTATACTTCCAATTTAGCCTTGTATGAAAGAGTCCCATGTGTCTTTGATCAAATATTACTATGCTTATTTCCTGAACACTTTAAAAACATCTTTCAATCTACTTGCTCTCAAGTAGACTGGCACATTAATGTTCTTATTAACAATGATGTGTGGTGTGTGGATGTCCATTGTATAGCCCACAAAAATACATGCCACAATATATTTATTACTCCTTAAAGTGCTGCAATACTGTTAACTGCTTTTGCTTAGATTAACATGACCACACTTCTGGTACTTGCCCTAAATCCCAGTTTTAGGACATGTGGCTGGGGCTGGTGGAAGTGACGTTCTTTCAAAGCAGCCTCTCCTGTACCCTGAAAATGCTACACAGAGGGGAAAGGTGAATAAAGCAGTCTGGGGGAATCTCTGAAAATCAAGAAGCAGGTTCTGTGAGTGGATTCCATCTGTCCGCTGAAGCGATCAGATCCACCCTGTTGGGAAAAATAACAACAAAATACACAAACTTAAAAACAAAAAGATCACTGGTTGTTTGGATGCTTTTATACCCTAAAATATGGAGGGCCAAGAAGCAGCATCTTCAAGTTGGTTTTGAAAAGAGGAAACTATGAAGTATTCAAGCCTTAAGCTCCAATCTGATGTGAAAACTGTAATTAGTAGTGAAAACAGGAAAAATAGGAGACAATGAAAGCCAGTATGAGTAATGATGTATCCAAATGTATGATCAGAAAGGAAGGACAAGGCAGAACTGTGCAAAACCCTGCAACTGGACACAAGATTACATTTTTCTGTAATGGATCAAGGAGAACCAGTGGAAGGGGTCAAAAGTGATGGAGCAAGAGGAACGTTAACAAATCTTTTCATTTGTATTAAGAATTACTGAGGATGTGCTATCTGTGCTCAAGTGCTCTTGGAATCTGCTAGCTTCATGGAGTAATGAGATCACTCCATCCTTTGGGGTATGACAAACATAAACTGGAAAAGGTTTTCAGATGTGAATGATTTTTGCCTTTTTGGGAGAGAACCATGTGGACTACAAAGGCAAAGCAGAAGAAGCAACAGAGTGTAGGGAAAGCATAACATATAGATGTTCATATATTTGTACACAGGAGTGTGTAAGGGAGAGAATAACATTGTAAAAATTGAAGCAATAAATCATACCTGAGACCTCCCAGGAGGTCTATAAATAGAAAACCCAAAGCATTTCCTTCTATTTATTTTATAAGCGCAATAAACTTTATCAGCTTTTAGTATTGGAAACTCCTGCAATATTGATGTGATCTTTACTTTAGCAGTTATTTGGCATCTAGAGGCTAATGAAAAAGAGGAAGTGGGGACAGAGGAAAGAAGGCTTTCCTTCCTCCATCCTTTCTAATAAAATGTACAGCTTCACAAGCACTGTTTCCGGGGTTTCCTTGGCATCTTATAAAAGCAAGTGCCTTAATTCTGTGCTTGATAGACTGTCAAAGTCCTTTACTTCACAGAATACCCATCATTTCGCTTTTTTTTTGGTTGACTAACAGCACAGTGATATACTTTATTTATTTATTTATTTATTTATTTAGCACTGTAAATTTGCACACTGCTGTTCATAACCCTGCCCTCAGGCTTAGAATTTAGAAGAGACAACACAAAAGGAGAAGGGGAAGGTGGTGGGAAGGGGATGAGGTTCAGTGGTTCTTCTCTCCCTTTGGGGCCTGGACCAAGGCAGATGGACTGGAGGGAGGGCTTGGGTTCTTAATACATAGTTAAAAGGAGGCATCCTGGGGCAAATGGCACAGTCCTGGGAATGCTTCCCTAAACAATATAGTCTTTAACTCAGTTTTGAACCTGGTTAGAGAAGTGATGAGGCATGCATGTGGGGGAAGAAGGTTCCAGGAGTGAGGGGCAGCAAGTGAGAAGGGACGAATCCGGGATGGGGCAGTGGAAATCCTCAGCTGGGACAGGAGACCTTGACTACCAGAGTGGAGGGTACGAGAAGGAGTGTGAGGAGAAAGGAGTTCAGACAAGTAAGGAGGGGAGAAAGAAGTTCAAACAAGTAAAGAGGAGAAAGAAGTTCAGAAAAGTAAGGATATGATATATACATATCAACTCTGAAGTAAATCTCATTGAGTTTAATTGTGTTTTCTCCTAGTTAAGTACTCATAAGATTGTAGATTGAGTCAAGTTTTTAGCAGAGGACTTTTTCACATGGTGACCTATATGCTTCCCATCCTGAAAATGGTTAAAGTATTGGCATCCTGGAAAAACAAGCAAATTTGCTAATGCTTATTCCACACAGAGCCCAATAAAGGGTTAAAAGCATATTACTTAGGTAAGAAAGTGGGCAGAAAATGAATTTGAGTTTCAGATGGATGAGGACAAATCCTGTTGCTAGCTTGGAAATAACTTTTTTCTGCATGCTTCAAACTGTCATTTCCAGAAGTGCATACACACACACTCCAGAGAAGGAAGGGAAATGGGGAGGAAAATCCTCTTTTCCCCAGAAGCTGTTTCAAAGGAAGGCAGGCTGAAGTTTCTTTTTGCAAACTCCCTTAAAACCGCACACAAACACACTCACACACACACTAGAGAGAAAGAGAAGGTGTCTGCTCCATAAACCTGCCTGATCCCAGCGAGGACTGAAACTCCCAGATGCCCTCCTTTTCCAGGACATATCCTCCATTTCTCCCTCTTGTACAGTAGGAATTCCAGAACATGCTCTCTTTCTGCCTTCTCCCAATAGATGTTCCCTTAGAGGCTCCATTAGAGGAGAACAGCTGTGTGAGGGAAAGAGGGGTGTGTTTGTGTGTATCTCTTTAAGGACAAGGCTGCCTTCTCTCCTTGGCACAGCAAGGAACCGTGGGAAACCTGGGAACAAAGAGAATCGGGGACATGGTTTTCAGACTGCTGCTATTACATGAAGAGAGTGCATTCATGAATGAACTGGACATGAAAACACAGTATTTTTGTGAAAATGCTTATTCCCCAATTCACCTCACTTTCTGCCTGGATTCTGACCAGTTTGTGCACAGCATATTCTGAAAAGCAATTGTGAAATTGTCCCTAATGCCCTGGATGACCCTGCATTGTGACTGTGGAGTTTATCACACGAAGGGAATTGGAAGTATAATCCAATGGCAATCTGAATGCAATCATGGGGTTTTGCATGATTGTGTGAAAGCTGATCACACACATTTTCGGGCAAAGAGAAGTCCTTCCGAATGCAATCGTGGGGTTTCACGTGATTGCGTGAGAAACTATCACACGCAATTTCCGGCACTGGGAGGCAATTTCAGGCAGTTCTGAACACAATGCAGTGTCAATACGCAATCAAGTAAATTCACTGAACTAGCGAATTTACTCAATTCCGAACTGGCCTCACTTCCATTTCTTTCGAAATTGAGAGAAATTCTTCCCATGTGATAAACTCCTAGTTTAACCTTCCAATTTTCCCCATGTGAAAAAGTCCAGAGTAAACTCTATTGAATACTGAAAACATGCCAGGGTAGTTGTCTGAGGCATTTAACAAATACAGACAAAAAATCCATCAGTAATACTTTTATTAGACAACTGAAATGCGCAATATTCTTGTTGCACACTTTCAAAGCTCCATGAGCTTCTTCATCAGACAAGATGTTGCAAACCAAACAGGAGGGGGGAAAAAACAATTGGAGATGTTAGTCAAATGTCTGCATGTTGTTTCAGTCCTTAGTAAAGATGTTATGGTGGGGAGGATATATTCTGTGCAGGCAGGCTCTTCCTCCTTCTGGCCATGTGGCAATAGGGAGACAGGAAATTTAAAGTCCATTTGCATCTCAACAGGGACCCCTCTTTTGCAATCCAATATGTCTCCATTCCAGTGAGGCAGAGAACAATGGATTCCTCAAGAAATTTCCATGTTTATGCATCAGGAACATTTTGATGATGTAGAGGTAAAACATCATCAGTTTAAGAAGAAAAAAATTGTTTTACCTTGGTTGAAGTCCCAGTTCACAGGCCACTCTTCATGGTTCCCCTGTGGCAGCTACAATGCGGTATCTCACAATACAGAAAACATGCCAGGGTAGCTGTGTTGGCCATTTAACAAATACAAACAAATCCATCAGTGATACATTTATTGGCCAACCAAAATGCACAATATACTTGTTGCAAGCTTTCAAAGATCCATGGGGTTCTTCATCAGGCAAGATGTTACAAACCAAACAGAAGAAGAAGAAACAATTGGAGATTTTAGTCATATGCCTGCATGTTGTTTCAGTCCTTAGTAAAGATGTTATGATAGGGAGGATATCTTTTGCAGACAGGAATTCTATGGCTGCTTACACAGAGTTAAGCTTTACCTGTCACTTGACATTGCACCTAAGGCTATGATTGCCAGATTGAAAATTGGAGACAGCTCATGTACCTTTAATGACTGTGTGGAATACAGAATTTCAGGAAGTGTTGCTTGTGATACAGCCAGATAACAAGCAACATATGCTGGAATTCTCTCTTCTACACAGCAATTAAAGGTATAGGAGCCATCTCCAATTTGTACTCTGGCAACCCAGCATGGTTTGTGTGTTGGAATCACAGTTCAAATCCCAGCTCATCCATGTAAACCTAGTGGGTAACTTTGGGGAAGTTCCATACACTTAGCCTCATAGAATGGCAATGGCAAATCCCCGCTGAAGAAACTTGCCAAAAAACCCCACAACCATAATAGGGTCATTATAGGGTTCCCTTAAGTTGGAAATTACTTGAAAGCACACAACAACAACACTAAAGCATAACAGAGAAATTTTCACATTCAACAAAAAGACACATGCAGAGTTCATGGACACCAAATACTGGGAATGAATGTGGAATTCCTAATAAATCTATCTGATTAGTGGAAACCTTTACAATGATTTATATACACTGTAGCCTGATATAAGCTTACCAGTGAATTCTAGAACATGAATTAGTTTTTGAATTAGCTGTAGTCA
This sequence comes from Urosaurus nigricauda, assembly GCA_034509955.1. Lineage (NCBI taxonomy): Eukaryota > Metazoa > Chordata > Lepidosauria > Squamata > Phrynosomatidae > Urosaurus > Urosaurus nigricauda. The sequence continues at coordinate 38,561,992 of JAOEGL010000003.1, forward strand.
CAGTAACAATAAAGTGAATGTAGTTCAACTAGTTCGGAAATATTAAAAACGCTTCAGATTCTTAAAATACCCTTTGAGGCCACTGTGTTCTTTAATTTCCGTATGAAAAATGTCAAATATTCCCCAGGAGAAAGGCAATAATGTATCCTTGATCTGCTATCTCTCAACATCACATAGGACCTCTAGATCAAGATTACACCTCTTTAAAAATTAATTAAAGAAAACAAATCAAAGTTCATGTTCTCTACTCTCAACTGGTAGATTTTTGCTATTGCTGGCCTTAGTCCTGAAAATGTTAGCAGATAAACTGGAATAATTTAAATTCATATATATCATAGATTTGCCAAATTATTTGAAAAAACAGAGGTTAGATTAAAAATAGCACAAAAAAACTATATATAGTTGGCCTTTGGTATCCATTGGGGTTTAGTTCCAGGACCCACCATGGATACCAAAATCCCTGGATGCTCAAGTCCTTTTAGACGCAATGGCATAGTAAAATGATGTCCCTTATATAAAAATTGCAAAATTAAGGTTTGTTTTCTGGAATTTATCTTTTTTTTTTTTTTTTTTTTTTGGTTTGTTTGTTTTTTAAAAATTCAAGTCATGGATGGTTAAATCCGTGGATAAAGAATCAGTGGATATGCAGGGCTGACTGTACCTGTCACAACTTGGGGTAGAAAAATGGACATACTGTATATAAAAGAATGATAAATTTTAATCTAGAAAGTCAAATTAACAGAAAAATCCAGTACAGACAGCCCTCCATATCAGCAGGCTAGCCAGATGGCCCTGCCCCATTAGCATCAATGGTGATGCAACTATACAGCCAGGCTAACACGGCCAAGTGCATCTCAGCATCCATTGGCACCAATGGGATTTCAGGTCCCACATTATTTGATATCAGCAGGAAGGTCTGGAACTGAATCCTCACCAATATAGAGAGCAACTGTACTATATACTGGTAGTAGTAAATATAATAAAAGGGCAAATACTATCTATATGAAAATATTGTTTGAGGAAGGAGTATGATACATAAGAGAAGCAAAGGTGCACTTGTGGTTTAAGTGTTGGCCTAGTACTTGGAGATCAGAGTTTCAGTTCTGTGCTCAGCATGGAAGCTCGCTGTGGAAGGGGAACTGGCCCTAACCCATGCTTGCTAACAGATCCGAACTGCATATCTACTAATGGGACTGACATCCGCAGTAAACTGGTACCAGATGGGAAGCTAGCTAAAGCAAAATTTGTCAGTGTTTTGCTGGTTTTATCTTCCTATCTGACATTTGGTCAGGGTCAGCAACTATGCCTAGGTTTTGTGATTTCTTTTTAATTTAGTGCTGAGCACAGATATTTTAATCAGTGCCTTAAAGCACACAGCAAAAACTGGCGCTGACCCATGCTTGTTAACAGGTTAGCAGATTTCAACCTTTCCTTTTTGGTGCAGTCCTCAAAAGTTTACATATATGAAAACAATACATGCAAGTCCACACACAGAGTACCAACCCTGCAATTAGATAGGGATCATGCTGTGGGATTGAGGGGTAGGGGAGCGGGGTATCTAAGACCACATAGTTGGCTGCCTTCATACACAGAGGGTGATGCTATTCTGTCATCAGTGTTTAAATAAGTTTTAACTGTATATCTTGTCTTCTTCTCTGTGTGAACCATTTAATTCTGTACCTAAGACAGCAAAAGATCTTGGACTAAACACATGACTGTACTTTAAGTTAAAAACGCCCCCAGTGAAACCAATGGGAATTCCTCCTCCCCATTCACCAAGTCTTATTGCTATGAAGGGGAGCAATTTTTTATTGGGAACATGACTCATGAGGTTCATGGTCCTGATGAATGAGCACCATTCCATGAATCTAGTATTATGATTTTCAAAAACACAGGCATGGTTGCTAACATGTTTATTTCAAAGCCCACCTTTCTCTGTACCAGCCTGCCTCATTCAAATTAGTTTCCAAAGCAGTGTTCTTCATCCTATGCAATGTGTGCCATCCTGTGTTGGCAGTGCTCCTTCTGCAATGGATGGGCAGGACAGTCTCAGCACAGGAGGATAAAGAGACACAGGTCATATTGTAAGTGTGTCACTGCACAAGGGCTGGTTACAAGACATTTCAACTTTTCTGGACATACATTAGGGGATTTAAAGGTTGCAGTTCTTGAACAAGGAAATTTCAGAAGAAGACTGGAAGGAGAAATAGCTGAAAAGAATTATGTTTACTGGTTCCAGTCCATTGGTGGAGGTGTGGACAGGGATGGTGGCTTAGTAGCACACTACATATGTTAATACAAGAGTCCCCACTCCCACAATTCTGTAAATATATTTTATACCTGAGCGTTTATTATCACTCCATTATTCTCCCAAAGAAAATGGTTTATGTCTATGAAAGCACATGCAAAAATAAAAGCCAGTTAGTCTTAAAAGTGCTGTTACCCTCCTCTCCCCTTTTTTTCCTTACTCCTCCTCCCTTTTCAAATATTTAAACATGGATATCATGTCACCTCTTAACCTTCTCTTCCCCAGATTAAACATACCCAGTTCTCTAAACAGGGTCCCATAGGGCATGGGTTCCAGACCTTTCCCCATTTTGGTCAGCCATTTCAGGACACATTCCAAACTGTCAATATCCCACCTCAATTGTGGTACCCAGAACTAGACACAGTATTCCAGGTGAGGTCTGACCAAAGCCAAAAAGAATGGTACTTCTGGGGCAACACAGATGAGCATCAAAAATTGGCTTGAAGCTGCCTTTTCTAAAGCCACATTGAAACCCCACCAACTACACCACCAGCTCCCCAGGCAGCTGGAGTGCTCATGTCATGACCACATAACATGGCTTCAAGCCAGGAAGAAGCAGAAAAATGCTGCTTCTTTTTGAAATATTTTTTCTCTGCATAAGGCATCTAGAGGGCACTTTCCTGCTGGCTTCAAGGCATGTGTCATCTAAATGCCACACTTTCCAGCCAGCCTGAAAGCACCTCTTTTTGCCTGTCTGTTTAGCCTCATTATTTCCCTCAATTTATACATTATAATCCTATTGATGCAGCCTAGAAATTCCATTGGCTTTTTTTTCTGGCACATCACACAGTTGACTCATGTTCTGCTTGTGGTCTTCTAACAGCCCAGACAGACCGGCATCAGGGGTGAGTGGGGGTGTGGCATCCACACGATCTATGCCCAGACTCTGCTCCCATGCTGGCGTGACACTGCACACTGCACCACACAGTGGGCAGTGCCAAAGGAATGCTAAAAAGCTATGGCACTCTTTCCATGGCACAAAAATGAGCCACTTTTTGTGGCTCCTTTTTGCATCACAGAAAGGCCAGATCAGGGCCATGGCATGTAGTTGCCATTGCCATGGCCCCGAATGGGTACAATGGGACTTTGCCACCCGTCCACCCTGAAGCCACTTCTGCCTCTTCCTCCTCTGTCTCCCTCACATGGGCTTGCTGTCCACGGATACTGGAATCTGCAGATGGCAAGTCCACGGATATGGAGAGCCTCCTGTATTATGAAGTTTTAAGTCTTCATAAGTGGACTTCCATCTGCACTAATTAGAATGGAGCAGTTCTCTAATGCCCACATCCAGTAAGGTGTTGCTGTTATGTCACTCTGTAGGGGAGTTGGTAAAGTGAGTAATGCACTCTGGGACTGATGCATAACGGAACCAAAGCATATCAGGAGCGATACACATTGTGTTGAAATGCATTGATCTCACTGTTCACTGGTCTATTAGGGAGTGTCTCATGCAACTTTGAAATTCACTAACAGGGTTTCTTAGCACCTTTGTGACATAGGTCAGTATGCTTAAAGTTGTGTGACCATGACAATGCTAGACCATGCTAAAAGATTCCAGACATTGTTTTTAACTCATACATCATTTTAAGGGAATTCTGCCCCCCCCCCCCCACAATAGCCTAAAAGCAATTTTAAATAAACAACAATGCAATAAAAGTTATGTTCCAATTGAGCTTTAATATATCCATTATAGAATAGTAACATTTGTGACCTATGGCCATGTAGTAAACCTGTGTTCTGTATAAGTAGGATGAAATATGCTGACTATTGTGATAGATCAAAATGTTCTATGTACATGATAGATAAACCAGGGATGGGAAATATGTGGCTCTCTAAATATTGTTGGACTGCAGATCCCATCTGCTCCAGCTAGCATAGTAGGCAGGCAATGGTGAAAAATGGTGAGAACTGAAGCCCAGCAATATTAGGAAAACTTCCTTTTCCTCATCCTTGATGGAATCCACAGTTGAATCCATATAGGCCTAACTAATTGCAAAAAAAAAGACTTCTATAACTAAAAAAAAGTACTATATAACTATTATTACCATCCATTTTAGCTTCCTCATCTTCATTCCTGGTGCAAGCAGGAGCATGTGCCCATTGAGAAGAATGGGACTTAAAGTCCCATGTTTTTTACTATCCATGGGGGGATCTGGAACAGATCCCCAGTGGATAGCAAGGGTGAACTGTACTTCTAAAGACAAATATTATTTCTTGTGCAGAAAATACTTTCTGTACAAAACAGCTTGTGTGAATTTTGCACATTATAAGAACCCAACTACAGAATTTTCTCGATTTCTATGCAAAGTAACAAAATGTGTTTTTTTTCATAGAATAAGCCACAAACTGAGAAGATTTTTAAATCAATCTAGGGTGCAGTCTGTTTTTTAAAAAAACATTTTTCAAATATTTGTTAATTTTTTCCCCATTTCTAATAAAAAGTCCCAAGTTCAGAAGGTTCTGGGTTCAATCAGTGGTAGTTCCCACAGGGACACTAACTGTGTTAGGTTCATCACCTTCAATAGGTCCCATAAAAACAGGAATAGCTTCTGTAAATATTCATTCTGTATGTACCACCTTGAGGTAACAGCACTATCAGCTCTCTCTAGTATTTCCAGTTAGAAAGATCTATTGGAAATACTTTTATCTGAGACCTTAGAGAATGACTAACAGCAGATACTGGACAACATATATCAATAGTCTAACAGTGTGAGTCAATTTCTTCCCATCATAGTCTAGATCTAATTCAGAGAAAACCAGTCTATTTAAATCTGTTTTCTAACCTGGTTTGGGGACTGAGACTATTCTTGTTGCCCTAGAATGCCAGGTGATGAACATGAGCAGTGCACCTATACCAAGCAGAGCACTGTTGTTTCTCTTGGTGGCTACCAATATCATGGCTTCTTTCTGTATCCTGCTGCTAGGATAGCAGTGAAATATGGTTCTGTGGCTCTTTGTTGGTTGTTGGGTGCTATAAGAAATCTAATCTTGTCCTATACGTTTTTAACGTCTACATGAAACCAGAAGTTAAGTTTACCCAGAGATTAGGGTTATGACAATGAATACCTTTAAAGTACTAAACAGCTTGGAATAAAAACCTTGTCCAGGATATCCCCTTGTTACAGTCTCTTTTCAGACAAATATTTCCTCTCAAATATTTCCTTTGCTAGCCATGCAACCTGAGGCCCTTCCTTTTGATACTGTCTTCTCCTCCTTGTGAAAGATGCTCAAAACTCCCCCACTTATATAAGTCTCCAATGAGATGCTGAAGGCATCTCCTAATTAAAGTATATTCAATTCCCAGTTGATACTGTGGCGCCAAGGCTCAAAATGTCCCATTCCCATATCCTCCAGGGACAGTCTTGGCAGGTTCAGATACCTGACAGCTTCTTGTGACAGACTTTCCCATGTTCGCTTCAGTGCCTTTGTTATTTGTGTTTTCGCCTGTGTTAATTTTTTCTTCAAGACTGTAGGTGAGGAGGGGGAATGAGGCAGAAGAGGTCATTCTACAGCTGAAGTGAATGTACCCCAGAGGAACTGAAATGGAGGCAGGGAGCACCAACATGTACTGAGAGAAGAGTATGCACAGTCCCAAGAGGCAGAAAGATATCTTCCATTTGAGTTGTGCTTGTCACTCATAGAAACTAAGTATGCCGTACCACACTCAGATGCACTGAACTGCATTGCTGATCACACTAACACCACAAAAAGCAATGTTCTCCCATGTAAATCCCTTTCATTAAGTATGTGTTCTTCAGAGCTTGCCTAAATTCATACTAGTGTGTCTAAGACCTAAATTCATACTAGTGTGTCTAAGACTACGTCTTTAAAACATACTTTGTTTCTTTAAGAAATGAATTTCTCTCTTACCAAACTTTTCCCTGAGTCACATTTGTAAATGACATATGTTCAGAAAGCAAAACCCAACCCTCCCCTTGACATTTTTTGTATTTTCTCAGTCTGAAATATGAATGGAAGACATTCTGCTATGGCAACCTTCTGCTTCCCAGTAACTAGTATATACAAGCATATTGCCTCTGGTACTGAAAGAAATTATTATTAACCATTAACTCATAGCCATTGATAGTCTTATCCTAGAATCATAAAATCTTAGAAATTGAAATGGTCACAAGAGACATCTAGTCCAAGCCCCTGCCAGGCATTAATACATAATTGTGTGTGTACATGTGTGTGTTGGGTACCTTCCAGTTGTTTCCAACTTAGGTGACCCTAAGACCATGCTATCATGGGGTTTTCTCGGTATGATTTGTTCAGAGGAGGTTTGCCAATGTGTTTCCCTGAGGCTGAGAGCATGTGACTTGCCCATGGTCACCCAGGGAATTTCATGGCTGAGAGGGAATAGACCCTGATCTCTAGAATAATAGTCCAATGCCCAAACCACTACACCACAACAATTACAGCACTCCCAAAAATGTCCATCCAACCTCTATTTAAAGACCTCAAATGATGGAGAGTCCACCACCCTCCAAGATGGTCTATTCCACTGTCAAACAGTTCTTACAGTAAAAAAGATTATTTCTAATCTTCTGTAAATTCTCTTCTAAATCTCAAGAAATACCCTCAAAAAGGACATTCAGTGAAATGTTTAAAAATGGCTATTCAGTTTATAATGTTTCTTCAATAACATCTTAGTTTTATAATTAGTTTATTATATTAACACATTTGTATTCTGTTCCTTCTCCATATTATTTTAAGATAAGTAGAATTCACACAGTAATACATAGTAAACATCTAATGATGAGAATGTTTTAGGAAACATGAGTTTAATTGTGATGGCTGAGTGTCCTGTTTATTGTTTCCTTCTAAAATATTGTAAATCCAATATATCTCAGAACTGTATGCTCACCATAACCAATGCTACCATAATTTCTTCCATGCCCCTATGTGAGTTAAAATAGCCCCAATGGACAACAGTGCAATTGGGGGGGGGGGGGGAGAGATTCTGTTACATAGGAGTTTATCACAAGGTGGGAATTGAAAGTATAAATCAATGACAACCTGAATGCAATCATGGGGTTTTGCGTTATTGCGTGAAAGCTGATCACACACATTTTCAGGCAAAGGGAAGTCCTTCCGAACACAATCGTGGGGTTTCACATTATTGCGTGAGAAACTATCACATGCAATTTTGGGCACTGGGAAGCAATTTCAGGCATTTCTGAACATGATGCAGCATCAATACGCAATCACACAAATTTGCTGAACTAGCAAATTCACTCAATTCCGAACTGGCCCCACTTTCATTTCTTTCGAAATTGAGAGAAATTCCTCCCGTGTGAAAATGTCCAAAGTCAATTTTTTTGTTGATTTAGCTTGTAGATTAACTTCCCATTGTTAACCAGAGTAGAGCACAATTGTTATATAGTGTTAGGATCCTACTAGATGTAGGATCAAATAAAGAAATAAGCATTCAGCTTCATCTATAAAATCTTTTTTGAAACAAAGTGAAGTGCTGGGCGATGAACTATGAAGAGAGCTAGGCTTTCAGCTTCATCTGTGAAATCCTTTAGGGAGCACAATGAAAGTACACCCTGGAAGACAAAGAAGAGATTACACCCTTTGCCTGATATCATGCACACTGCCCCCATGGGTGCTGATAACAAGCACACATGGGAGGTGGTAAGATTTTAAATGTATATTCTCGGGTTTCTCCAACAACAAGCATGCTGAAAGCGCATATGGTTCTGTTATGTGCAAAACATACATCAGACTGAAGCGCTATAGGCCTGGTTTAAGACATCTTCCTGCCTTAAGCAAAGCTCAAATTTTGTTTGCTCCTTCTGTTAGGGCCAGCATGATAAAAACCATTCAGATACCAATTGTCTCAACCTTTCCTCTGTCCCTGTACTGCACTGTATTGGTCCCAAACAGCCCAGAGTGTATATTCCTATATTCCCAGCTGAAAGACTGTATATTCCTATATAAACCAGCTCAAGCTCTCAGATCTATGCTGGAGGTGTTTCTCTCTTTTCCAGCACCTTCACAGACACATTTGGTGGAAATGCCACAAAGAACCTCTGTGACTGCTCCCTGACTTTGATATGCCCTTCCCATGAGGTTAGTCTGCCTCCCTTCTTGCTGTCCTTTCATCAGCAGATGAAGACCTTCCTAGTCCACCATTTGTTTCAGCATTGATTGTTTTGCATGTAAAAGTCTCTCTGTTTTAGTTATACTGTTGTTGTTGTTGTTGCATTCCTTCAAGTCATTTCCAGTTTATGGCAACCCCAAGGAGAATCTATCATGGGGTTTTCTTGGCATAAAGAAGAGGCTTGCTATTGCCACCCTCTTGATGCTGAGAGTGTGTGAATTGCCCAAGGTCACCCAGCGGGTTTGCATAGCCAAGCCAGGATTTGAACCTTTATCTCCAGTTATAGTCCAGTGTTCAAACCATTACACCACTATTTCTTATTCTTTTTCTTTTATTTTTTTTAAATGGTTATAATTATACAGAGTGTGCAATGCTAGTTTAATCTTGATTTTTGCATGTTTTAGTTCTATATGATTCTTTTTAACTATAAGCAACATTGATTCCCAGTCATGCAGAAAAGGCAGGGTATCAATAAAGTGGTTGATTGGTTGGTTGATGATTCAAACTCCAGCACAGTTATATCTGAAGCACTCACTGGAATGCTGCTACTAGAAAGTGAAATGAAAAGTGCCCATCTTCTGATCCAGAAGATCAGATCTTGGCAATCACCAAATTCATCACTGCTTGTATTTCAAACAGCACAGAAAGTACCACTGGAATGACACAAATACCCAAGTTACTAAAATAATAGACAATCTTCAGTCATTTGACCACATGTAGTCATTGGCCTAATTCCTACTTAACTTTCATGTAGCTCTTGTCCAAATAGATAAAAGTACTTTTCAGGCAATCAGACTATTGCCAAGAGCAATGTGTCCTTCTCCCAACAGCCCACTGGTTAGGAAGGAATAAAGAGAAAGAGGTGTTAGAAGGATGGTAAAAGGAAGGATCAGAAAAAAAGGTGGTTCTGCCCATTTATTGCTCTGAATCTGCCCACTGCATGCTTGGCCCACTCTCACTCCCACCATGCCTTCCCTCGGGGAATGCAACCCTTGATAGGAAAATGGTTCCCAGCCCTATGCTACAGCATGCCATAGCAAACATGGCTTGTTTTCTGGTCTCCCAGAATACAGGGCTGAACCCATGCATTTAAATTATGAGAAAGGAGATTAAGGTGAAATATAAAGAAGAACCTCCTGAAGGTAAGCACTGCTGTTTGACTGCCCTGTAGACCACATTAGAAAGTGGTAGATTTGTGTTCACTGGAGATTTTTAAACAGAGATTGGATGGCATCTGTCAGAGGTGCTTTAGGTATGGATCACTGAAGCCTACTCTATTCTGAATTTATTATGAAGGGTGTTATGGGATCTTTTTTTTCCCATCTTCTGAGCTAGCTGAGAGACAAGCACAGACAATTTAGAAGCAGGGGGATACTAATGCAAGTAGGGAAGAAAAAGCTCAGTGGTGAGCTTCCTGCATGTTCACCAAAAATCCAGAGCCCATATTTCCATATTCAAACCTATAACAATGATGGATCTACAACCATAGTGGGCTATATAGTATCTCTTGGTCAACAAAGCTATGAATCATGAGTGAATGATCTGGAGCTCCCTATGTGAAAACTTCTTATTCTCAATTTCATTACATTTCACTAGATCCCACCTGAACTTTCTTCCAGTGTGTATGCAGGGAAGGGCTTCTGCATGGAATTTTGGCATATACTTTCAGGAAATATATACTTTTATAAACATTTCTTAAGTGTGTGTGTAGTTTAACAATAAACATCACACACTAAAAAAAACATTTAGAAAGTTTTTTGTGGAGCTTTCGGGCTATGTGGCCACGTTCTAGAAGAGTTCCTTTCTGACGTTTCACCAGCATCTGTGGCTGGCATCTTCTGAAGATGAAACGTCAGAAAGGAACTCTTCTAGAATGTGGCCACATAGCCTGAAAGCTCCACAAAAAACTATGGATGCCAGCCATGAAAGCCTTTGACTCCACGCCATTTAGAAATTTACAGATTTTAAAATACCTCGTTCCTAACCTTTGTACATTGGCTCTAATTGATATTTGCTGACTTTCCATTAACACTTATTAATTGATCTTCTATGAATTCACAATAGTACTTCTTAAGTTAGCTCTTGTTCTACTATACATCAATTCTTACTCTTCAATATCCTTTATATAATTAACTCCCAGTTTCTGATTCAAGAAAGCTATAAGAAATTTCCATTATTTCTTAAATTTTCCCACGGATTTTTCCTTTATCAAACAAGTCAGCTTGCCCATATCCACCAAGCTGCAGAATTTTTAATAAGCAATTTCTATTAACCAGCAGATTATTAAGCACTTTTTAGAGGCATGTGTTTTGAATTGAGTTCATTTATTTTTGTATAGTACAAAAAGAAAAGGCAGGGGAAATTTTCTTGTTTCTTTCCCATGATGGAAAATGGAAAGATGTGTGTATGCTTTGCTAATAGTCCCACAATAGCGAAAACTGATACATTTGTGCTAGTTTTATTTTTTTAAGGTCAATACAAAAAAAATTTGATACCTATCTGAGAGTGCATGGTGGTCCTTAAAATGTCAGACTAACTGAATATATGAATGGTCAACATTTTGATGGAAAACCACCTAAAAACATCACAAAGCTGAAAGGAGAACACAATATAAGTGTAATAATTTATTGTCTTGATAGCACACCTGTTCTCTAAGGAAATCATAGAAACAGCAACATTTGGAGCAGATTAAGCTATTGCTTAAACAAATTACAGCAACCTTACCTTTTTCAGCTTGACTTCATATAGACAGTTCTTGTTCTATGTACACATATGGAATTTTGCACTCTTTTTGTCTGCATGTCAAGAATCATATATTGGTGTAGTGGTAGGATCTAATAAACATGAGAAATTTCAGATCCAGAATCCAAGGACTTCATATTCTGAGCCACAGTGTACATATTTTTACTTTAAAGATAAAATAGACATTTTTAGGACTTAAGAATATCATTTGTGTTTACTGTGATTGATAATATGGAAATGGGCATACTTCAGTGTCACTAGATTGTAAGCTAGCAGTAGGGCCAAAACTAGCAAACTATAATGCTGTCGGTTTAATCAGTGTGATTGTGACAAAAATAAGAGGTCAAGCACAAGCATAGTTGAGTGCCATCCTTCTAAGATACTGTCCCATGAGATTTGAAAGGACAAGATCTTGCCTCTGACAAGGTCAGAGGGCAAACAAGAAGAAATGGAAGGGACATAAATAAATAAATAAAAGCAAGATGAAACCACAATACAAGCCAAAAGTACCTCTTTCATTTGTATATTCTGCAATTATCTCTTGACACAATCTGACCTTCCTCTTCTGACCTTTCCTCTTTTCATGGTCATAGGGCAAAATTGCCTATTCTAAGGAGACATATGGGCATATGGGATTTTACTGGCTGTCAGGCTTACAGTGGTATCCATAGGAAATGAAAAGACTAATTCTAATCATATCAGTCTTCTGGAAACTTTATTCCTTTCATTTAATTTTATTTTTGAAATTTAAACCATACAGATTAGAATTTTTGGAGAATCAAAAGAGAATTGCAGAGTTGTCTGCAGGGTTATAAAATTAAGTTGTTTTCTTTGCATTTTTGCATTTGTATCTTTCCTGAAGTTGTGTTTTGAAAATGAACATAGGCAGGTATTTTAGGTATCACACTAGATGGATAAGCAAAATGAAAATATGGGTTGTACAGATTATGTTTGTGCTGATCATCTTCCATGTGGGCTTCAGCTGATTTACAGTGAAACGGGGCAGATGGAATGAAGATAATCACACTCTCTTCTTAAGCATGGAGTTAAATCTTATCAGAAACCTTTGTAAACAGAGGTTGCTTGGACTGTATTCCCTCTGGGTCTCGGTCTGTCTCAGAAAGGGGAAAGAGAAAGGAGAGCAAAGGGGAAAAACCTGATGTCTTATCTCACACCAATTCATTCCCTGATTTGTAATTCAGTTTGAGAAGAGATGGAAACAGTTGCTACCATGCTTCTGAAGCTGTTCCAGGTTGCAAGGGAAAAAATACAGATGTGTAGAGGTGGGAAATCAGGAATGGATTGGAAGAAACATCAGTGCTGTCCTTAATCATTGCCTCAGGTACACTGTCGAGATCCCATCTCTGATCTGATTACTAGCAAACCAGATAAAGTGGCTAATTCCTCGGTGTCTGACATAAGTTCCATTTACTTGTATCTTGAAATATGCAATCGATATGAACACATATATTCAAAAAAAATAAGACTCAATTGCATAGTCAAAAGCTCAAATGGGGAAATTGAGTTTTTCTATGTGTATATCCATGGTAATCATATGGCACATCATGCAGACATGCTACATTTAGTAGATATTTAAATGTCTTCTGCCGGTCTGGTAAATGTAAGTAAATTTTATAATATACTGTATTATAGATGAATGCCCTAAGTACTCTAAAGGCACCAGATCTCATATGATCTTGGGAAGCTAAGCAAGGTCAATCCTGCTTAGTGCTTAGATGGGAGACAGCCAGTGAATACCATGCACTGAAGACTACATTTCATAGGATGGAGCTGGCAAATCCACACCTGAATATTTCTTGCCTAAAAAAAAAAAAAACCTATGAAATTCATGGAGTCGCCATAAATCAACATGCTACTTGAAGCCCACACACACATGCCCATAAGGCAGATTTGACTTGTGGGGCTCCTCATCCAGCAATAAGCATCTTCTGCAGTTTTCTGTCTTTATAAATTGGAGAACAGAAGCTATTTAAGTAGTTGCATGGAACTGAGCTATGCTTTGCATCCAATTAAACTGTAAAATGAGCTAGGCTGCACTTTGAAGTCTTTGAAGCTGTTCCATGGAACTGAGTTGTGTTTTGCAGCACACAAATTTGCACAGAAATGAGTTCTGGTTTGCAGCCCAAGAAACTGTTGCTTGGAACTGAGTTTTGCTTTGTAATCTTGGAGGCTATTTTACTGGGACACATTTGTGAGTAGACAAGCCTAAAACTGGATTTTTTCATAAGTAATACATCCAAACTGGGAAGAGTTATATCTTGATCAGCATTCTGCTTTCATTCTAATTGTGCCCTTAGTCCTACCCACTCTTCATGACCTTTCATCAGTTGAAATTCATGCCTTAGGCCAAAAGAAAGAGTGTCCTAATTCATTCCATAATATGATCTGATATGGTACTGAATTGATCAGGTGTCTTCTCCAAAGCATTCCAAAAACAGAAACAAACAAAAAAAGAGAAGTTGATCTGAATAAGCAGGTATGCTATTTAACTGGCTTCCACCAACACAATTCAATAGCCACTAGACACAGTCTGAAATACTGAGAGTAACAAATATTGATATTTCTGATAAATGAAAACACTACTGGCTGTGGCTGCTTGTACTACAATTCCTTTTTTGCTGAATTTCTTCTTGTTCCTTTCCCCTCAATTACTGAAACAGAAAAAAGATAGGAAACATGAACTGAGAAAATTACAATGGTGTAATGAACCAGGGAAGTCCAGGGAAAATAAGAGGAAAGAGTGGTGAATGATGGTGGAAAGAATATATCTATTCTGCTGATAAACTATTTTAAAGTGGTCAACAGTATTCTCTTCCTGTAGTTAACTATGCTGTTTTGATAAAGATTTAGCAAGAAGAAACTAAACCCAGAGTTAACATGGTTGCCATTCTGTTACACATTTTACTCTGGAACTCTTATCATGCTAGCAAACTTTCCTTGTTAGTTGAGCATACCAAGAATTACAGGCTTACAAGTGGGAACCGCTTAGAGTTGGATGAGAATACTGTTTGGGGGTTTTAATATATATACTGTAAAAGGAAAAATGTCCAAATCCTCATAAGCTGTGTTAAATAAGGAGATAGAATGAGGCAGACAAGCAACATTTCAGCCCAGTACTGTTTGAAAGCTGTACAATAGTTATGTGACCAAAGGGAAAAACATTAAAATGCGGTACTTATGGAAAAGGAAGGAAGGATTGAGAATTGTTTGTGGGGGACAACCGTCCCCTTGAAAATAAGGGGCACTTTGCCATATGTCTCCTTCCATAGCCCACTGGAAATTTTACTGAGAAGGAAGGCTAGGAGACTTCCCCAGCTACCTTTTAGAACACACCAATAATACACCCACCCCAATGTCACTTGATCAGAAAAACAGGGGGGGGGGGAATCTGGGATTGGATTTATCATTGAGTCCTTGGAAATCAGACCAGTATTGCACTGAGGGATCATTAACAAATTCGAAGGAAGAGAAGGGAGTGACATGTTGGTGGCAATATCATGTGTCAGCTCTTGCCACTTGCATCCTGCCATTCTAGTTCAAATGCTTTTTAAAATATCTGCATAAATAAAACCCTTGGGCTTAAATAGCAATCCTAAACTTTTTTGCTTTAGTTCATGTCTGACTGACAAACCATTACTTTTTGTTTTATAAATGTTACCAATCACATCTTTGTTTCAATCAAATCATAGCAAAATCATAACCATCAAGCTGGCCAACAATGGGTAAATTTCTTAATCTAAGCTAAAAGCATTTATTACATTCCTTCAGGAAGAAAATACAACTCCACAATTTAACCTTCAATATTAACATTTGATTATCGTTATATTTGTTGCACCCTACAAATGATACAGTACTTTATGTTTAGGTATTTAAGAAAAATATTAATATAAACTCTGGGGCACTTAATTCCCTGATACAAACAATGTAAAATGCTTGGACAGATATCCACAAAATTCATGTCAATAACAGCACAAATCTATCCATTTCTATTCAAAGGTAAACCTGAGATGAGACAAACTCCCAAGCAAGTGAGTACAGGACTGCAGCTTTAAGACAATGTTTAAATGAATTGATTTTAAGTGCAACTTTCCCCTTCATGGAACAGTAACAATGGGAAGTGTTGAGCTGCTAAGGTTCTTATTTTCATCCAGTACTGAAAGGCACAAAACTTCTTTCAGGCAAAAAGATATGTTCCCTATAAAATAAGATTAAGTTAAAGAAACAACTAGCACTGGAGAGAATCACTGACAAGCTTGGTTCCCAAGTAAGGAGTGAAAGTTAGGTTTTGTTTTGATTTTAGGTCCACATTCCAGTTTTTTAGCCACAACTGGCAGTGGACAACCTTTGATTGCAAGTAGCCCATTGGCTTACTTTTGCTTTACTTGGCACAGCCAACAAAAATTTCGCATCAGTGCTCTAGTGTGGTTATCAAATCCCAGACTAACCTGGAGTTTTGTGGTGCATGCAGAAGTCTTCAGGATCTGTTTCTGATCAAACTGTTGCAGATTTATCAAACTGTTTAAACTGAGGTTTACAACACATCCAGATTAGGAGGAAATCATACACACAATCCTAAAATCATGTCTAAAGTAATGGACTCGGTCTCATGTTTTATAGTGGATTTCAACTGATATAATAAAATGAGTTTACATAATGAATCTCTAGCAGTTTTTCATGCTTCCCTGTGTCAGAGCTGATAGCTGATGGCTAATGAATCTCTAATATGGGCCAAGAACATCCTCACTGCTAAACCCCCTTGTTCTAATAACTACCTGCCGGCTGAGGAGATAGTAGATGTCTTATAACAATTCTTTGGGTTTCTATCAAATAACTTGGAGAAACCAGAGATGTTGCTTATCTCTGAGCTATTCTTTCACCTGCTAACTAGAACTTCTACACTTTATTGAATAGATCAAGTAAGGTCTTAACTACAGCTTTTTTTTCAGTTAGTAACACTGAGGCTGTTGGCTAAGTATGGAGCATACTGTAGGAAGAGACTATCTAGGCATGGAAGTGGAACTAACAGCACTGTGTGGGTGTATTGCTGAAGAATGGTCAAAAATATCCTGTATGGGGCACTGTCTGTAGACCATGTACAGTGCACGTGACCAGTCGGCAGCCATCCTCTTGCATGTTGCCCAATACATCTACCTTTCAGTCTCCTTTGATTGCAATTTTTGGCAGTAAACTCTTCCAACCTCTCACTTTATGTCTTCCTTCTTGTTCCAGTGATATTTGACACACTAACCATCTCTAGGCAGGTAGTACCTTAAGCCAATATCCTATTCAATACTGGTGGAGCATAAGGCACCAAAAATGTATTTGTAGTGGGATGTCTGAAGGACTAAGCCTGCTGCTTCTTCCTCAACTGTGTGATGGCAGACAAATGGGACCCGGTTGCACAGCCCTGGCACCTTGCTTAGTGACCAGAGGGTGGACAATGCAGAATGACTGAAAGTCTAGGAGACTGAAGCCTGCTGCTTTCTGCCCTGATTTGCAGCGGCAACTCACCAGCAACAGCTGAACTGGCAGCTGGACTGCACAGTTCCCTGGGGAATACTCTGACGATGTCTGGGTTCCATTGTGTAGCCAAAGTAAAGGCCTTGTAGAAGGAGGTACAGGATTCTTCCTTGTACTTTGTCTGAAAAAGTATTTATGTGGGCAAGCCTCAATGTAAACTACCAAAATGATTCTGGACTTAGTGCTCCATGACAGAGATGAGAATCTGTTGTAATGGAGTGGGTGGGGGTGTGGGGTTAGAAACCAATATGGCTCAAGACATTTTGCAGCCTGAAGTGGAGCAGCAAATCAGTCATATAAGTCATATGAGACGCAAAATTGCACAAGTGTATCTCCCCCTTGTTATCCAAAAAGGTAACTTGGTGTCCCCGTCAACTGCATCAGCATCTTCTTAAATGTTGGGGAAACTGCTTAGCTCAAGGAGGCTTGTAAGAGACTGGGTAACGTAAGGATTCTTTCCACCTGTTTATACCAGTACTGCCTGTGGGGGATTCCCAGTTTACTGAATAAACAATATTTTTATTTAAAACAAACAAACAAACAAACAAACAGCTTCATTTATATACTGCTTCATACCACCTAAGGAATGTCTAAGCAGTTTACAACTGTAAGCTATTTGCCCCCAACAATCTGGGTACTCATTTTAGCGAGCTCGGAAGGATGCAAGCCTGAGTCAAGCTTGAGCCCTTTTGCTGGTCTTGAACTCGCAACCTTATGGTTTTGAGTGAGTGGCTGTAGTACAGGCATTTAACCACTGCGCCACCAGGGCTCATTTAGAAATATACAAGACTGTAACCAAACATGTGATAGTAATTCAAACATCAGCACCATAGAGAGCTAACCAAAAAAGAGGTATGGAAATTGGATAGCAGAAGCTCAGAGTTGTAGAGGGGTAATATTTACTTGTCCTGAAGAGGAAACCACAAAAAGCAAGATGGAGTTCAGACAGTACCTCAGGACTTTACAGCAAGAAGCCCTTACATGGTCAGGAGGCAGGCTGTGAGAGGAAACTGGGTGTCACTGTGTGACAGGTGTGGGCAAGGAGGCTATGTTTGGGGCTGATGTTTATATCTGATATCTTGACCTCAAGGGGTACTAGCTGCTATCTTATAATGTAACAAAGACCAATGTAACAAAGTCCTTCACATGTCTTCATGTCTCCTGTCCATAGAAAACTTTCCTGGTGTTCCAAAGGTCATTGTGATCTCTTAAGGGCATGCCTGGTTCCATATGTGAAAATATAAAAACCCCGTATAAAGTACAGGGAGTGCTAATATCCTAACAGTAGAAATGCAGTAATAACAACAAAAATAACTAAACATTTTTTACCCTCCATAACAAACTTTGCTCTCTCAGGCAACCACTTCACTTTCCCTAGAGGTAGGGCTGATTGTGCTTTCCTTGTTGTTTTTCTTAAGTGAGGAATTTCCTGGCATTTTTGAGGCCCCTAATGGAAAGCTTTGTCTTCACAGGATAATGGCCTTGCTTATTACATTTTGCGTGCATCCATCCATTCATTCTGCTTTACTGGTTGTTCAAGTTTTCATCCAATTGTAATTAGAGTTTTTCTTTCACCATCTGTTCCATTATTTCTCAGACTTCCAGTGCAGTATCAAAACTTGTTAGATTTTGCATTTGAACTAAGCTGTGCTATGAAATACAGGCAGCACAGTCCCATTACATGTTTTTAAATAGATATTGTTCTAGCATGCTGGGAGGGTATCGCTGTTTGTGGTGCAATGCCATGATTTAAAACTACAATGGAGCCTAGAACTGAATATAGAGGATATCAGTTCCTATGTTCAAACAAACACAAAAGGATCATAATAAGGACAGACCATAAGGCAGTTTCATCTGAAATGTAGCATCTTAAATTAATTTTAGTTACTATAGAACCATTTCTGTCAGTGCAACCATATGTATCTAATAGTTGGCATTAATCTTTCATAATGTGATTACATCCCCCAGGCCACATGGCAGGAAGCTCCCATAAGTGCAGAACATCACTGTAGCTATGCAGACACTAGCTAGACTCTGCATTATTGTTTTCTGCTTATGTAGGGCTAGGATTTCAAACTGCTAGCCTAACTCTTTAGCTAAGATGTTCACGCAAATTTTGCACATAGATCTGCTAAATGAATAAAAATATGAAAAACATAGTCTTTCTCTTTTTCTCTCTCATTTTTGTTTTGTTTTATTTGTTTGTTTCTAATCATGAAAGGTCTTGTATATATTTATAATTAAGAGCATTGCAGAGCTAGGAAAATTCCTGTATCTGGATTACACCTCCCAGAGTTGCTCAGCCAGCATGGCTTCTGGACACTCTCACAGCTATAGCCCAAAGAGAGACAGAGGGGATGTGCACATTGGCAGGAAAGGCCACCCTGGGGGCGGAGTTTTGTGCCTCCTTTTTGCAGCGAGCAAAGGCCAGATAGGGGCCGTGGTGTGCAGTTGCTGCAGCCCCAATTTGGCTGTAAAAGGGATCCTTGGGGATAGTCTTCACAGCCCCATAGAGAAGTCCTGCAATTCCTTTTGCCATTGCAAAATTCCTTTGTAACTTTATGTTTCAGTTACCAAAATAGGGAGACAAGTCTACTGGACTGAAATCTGAAAACAGTTTCTATAAGGTCAGTATTAGAAGTAAGGTATAAAAGGACCCCAGCATCCAAAATTTTGTGTCCAGCTAGCTTACCAGAAGATAGGCAATACTAGGAAACAATACAAAGATACTGTTCTTGTGCTCTGTGACACAGGAGCACAGGAGCTCCAGAAGCTGATGACCATCAACATGGCCTCTGGAATTCCTGTACTTTTGGGAAGTAATACTTTGCTTTGAGGAGGCCTTCACCAGGCAGATGGTTTTACTCTTTAAAGTTTAAATAGTTAAATGATATTAACTTTAAACAGAACTGCAAACTTTCAGGTTTTCTCATTTATGCTGAGACTCCCCTCTTCTTCATCACTGACTCATTTTTGGATATAATCCTATCACTTCTCAATACCTGGGTTTGTTAAAAGAAATGACAAAATATTGAACTTTTACAAAACACACACACACAAACACCCCAAGTATTAATCAGTACATAGGTTTTGGAGTAAGAGAAGGAAGCAGATGCAGATTTTCTTATAAACCAAGGATAATTATAAAAATAATAAGGAATAATCAAAGTAAAGATAATTTATGAAATACACATAAAGAAATATCACTGATGACTCATTGAGCAAGATCTGCTGGAGGCTGGGCAAGCTAGTGCCTTTCATCTTTTTAATGCAATCATACATCATTCAGGTTTTTTCCTCTGGCAGAGCATTCCTTATCTGCCTCCCCTGCCCCCCGCCCCAGAAAGAAAATTCAGACATGAGTTACATTACATGCCTGAAATAAAAGAACTTTTAGTTCAAATAGTTCTCACCCACCCCCATCTACGTAGGTACTCAGAGATTGTCACAAACGCATAAACATCATGAGGTTATGCTCACTCTTCCCTGGCAATTTTGTCCACAAATTACTGTCTTGAATTTCACTTGTGTCTCTTTTGAAACCATTAATGAAATCTTCCTCCTGCAAGATATGCCAAATGAGCTCTCTTTCACAGTGTGGTATTCCCAACAAGGACAGGCAGTCCATCATTGCCCCACCCCATACATCAGGTACACAGAACCAGACAAATCCTCCTTTTAATCAACAAAATGCCAGTAACACTATTTTAATCGAGCAGAACTTTCCTGTGAAAAGTATCGGTGTCCTTGCATGAGAGGGAAAATGAGAACGAGGAGCAGAACAGACAGGCCGGAAAAAGCAGCTCGAACTTGCGTTTTCTGAAAGCGGTTTGAAATCCCGCTGTCTGAACTGGCCACTCCCAAGGCAGCCCAAATGCACATGGCCTGACGGCACAGCACAGCACAGCATCAAACCATGCTGCAGGATATTTGTTTTTGTTGTAGTTGCCTCCCCCACAATGCATACACATCATTGCACAAACACACTGCCGGTGACCGCCTGCTGTTTAGATGCCATCCCATTGGATAGCTATCCCTTTTATTGGCCACACAGTTTCACCTGAAATCCTCCACTGGTACAGAGTATTGGAACATCGGAGTGCCTGGTACAACACTGGCAAAGCATAATCATAGAGACTATCCTACATGCCCTTTCACCCTTCTTCACCCCATGCTCCCTCTTGGACAGTCTGCTTTGTATATGTTGTACTTTGTATATGTTGTACATTGGAGGGGTCACACTTTCACTTTTTTCTATTGCTGCCCCCACCACTTGGGTATGGTGATTCTGTCCTTTTTAAATGTGCACCTGCATATTTATATGCAGCTTTAGGGTTAGGATAAATTTCTCCTTTAGAACAACTCAGTTGTTGGGTTGTTTATATGCAGTGTCGAAGGTGCACATTTTCAGGGCTAAATCAGAATATTCTGGGTTCTTTTTGCTCTGGTTTTTAGCCCCAGAGTGCAGCTTCAATCTGGTTTCCACCTGCTTTGGAGGCATGTGTCATCTAAACACCCTGCCTTCAAAGCAGTTTGAATCTTGGCCCATGTGTTTCACCTCCCATTTGTAGAAATGGATTCAGCAATGGTCAGTTAAAAGTACAAATGTTTCTTGTTACATTTTTGTTTCCTGTAACATAAAATTAACGATGTGGATTTTTCCTTCTTTTTAAAGTAAAAGTTTTGCACAGCTGGTGTAGATATTTTGTAATATATATCCAACCTACAC
Source organism: Urosaurus nigricauda (assembly GCA_034509955.1). Taxonomy (NCBI): domain Eukaryota; kingdom Metazoa; phylum Chordata; class Lepidosauria; order Squamata; family Phrynosomatidae; genus Urosaurus; species Urosaurus nigricauda. Next base: position 38,583,421 of record JAOEGL010000003.1, read on the forward strand.
CTGTAACAATAAAATTGATTTGAAGATTACTGACAGCATTTAGGTGCTTTTGCCAAGAAAAAGAGTTATCATTATTAAATTATAGGTTCAGAAGCAACATTCTCAGATATCATATTTCTGCTTTTTTATTTTCATACACTATCACTTGCCCAAACCTATTTCTGTGACTTGCTGAAATGAGAAACAATAGCTTCCCCAGATAGTACACATCAATTGCAGAGCTTGGGAAAGTTACTTTTCTGGTCAATGACTTCCAGCACGAGAACTGACAATATGGTGCTAAAATTGTATTCTCAAAATGTAACTTTTCTGAGCTCTAACCAGTTTAAGTCCACAGCAACACAGAATGTAGGCTTCTCCCTAAATCTCCTTAAACCTCTTAGTAGAAAATGCTTCTCCCTTTTCCAAATAATGTGATTCTTTCATTTCCCTCACATTGTTTATATTGCCAGAGTATATCCAGCAGCTTTTGCTCATGTGACAGTAAAGTGAAATCCTTCTCTAATATTAGAATATAGAATTCGAACATGCTGTCTTTTGAACATTAATTAAAGTCTGTCTGGGCTGGCAATAATGGGCCATGTACAAAGTCAAGAAGTATACTGCTTTGTGGAAATGGCCTCCTGGCTGGCTGGATACATAACCCCCCACTCCACCTCTATTTGTCTGCAAATTATCTGAATGAATCACAGCAGCGCATTTGATCTCATTGTTGGTTTTTATCTCCTTGCTGATTCTGCTCTCTAAACATAGCCAAGGAGCGTGTCTGAAAGAAGGGGACGCCAACCAAGCGGAGATGTGCTTAATGCAGATGCCATTAATAAATCACTGATAGTTAAGATATAGATTGGGTGATGGGCAGCAGATGGGAAGGAGGAATGTCAAATTGCTTTTCTCATATAGATTATTGGATTAACAAGGAAACAGCGGGTGTGTGGCAAACCGGTGTAACAAATTACCATCATAAAAAAAATGGAGCTCATTGCAAGCTGGTAATAATGCCATGTCGGCCATTAGCTCTCTAGAGAGGTACTCAGAGTACAAACATCTATCTTCAGGAAAAGAGATGGCCACTGGCACATTAGGATATACGAGATGCAGAAATGGCTCTAAGCTTCACCCCTCCCCTCCCCACCACACTACATGCCTGCATGGGATGTTGAAAATATAGTGGCAAATAGCAAACTTAGTGCATTAGAAAGTGCACTGTAACAGATAAAACAAGTACTGGTTAGATTGGATGAACCCTGCTCATTTGATATCTGTATCTTACCCTAGGAAATATTTGATTTAAAGTGACTAACAATAGATGTAGCATTCTACTGCATTTACAAAGTAGACATATCCATGTGATCATTGAACATTCCAAGTTTTATTATTATCATTATATTTATGTTCCACCCTTCTTCCATCATGGAACTAAATTGTGGTTCCTGTAAGATCTACCATAGAAGCACTTATTAGGTGCTAAACTGCTAAACTTTAGCAACAATGACAGCACAAAATGCTCCCCATCAAGTTATATAGGCTAAATTTAATTATTAGTCCAAACAAAAATATACCCATTCAGTCTATTCAACATAAGTAACTGGTGAGTTAACAGGTTCCCATTGATTCAGTGGGTCTACCCAAGAGAAAAACTAACTGTAGGCATACTATCCAAAGGTATTTATTTAGCTACATGGGCCAGACAATCCCAAACAACACCTTCCTTTCTATATTTTATAACATTTCTCATATGAAAACCAAACACATGCTTAAGTTTGTTTCATGTACCTAACCTGGAGAGATGCACATCGATGCAGTTCCATAGTGTGAATAACAAACCAGGAATATGTCAGTGAGATGACTAGCATCCTTGCACTAAAAAAATGTCTGAATGCCCCCTAGGGTTCTGTACTTAAAATCAGCTGTCTCACTTGTTTTAAGAGTAGGTAGAACAGTTGCAATCAGAATCACTTTGTCTTAGAAGCCCATGTTGCTTCACAGAGGGTTCATTCAAACTGGAGTCTTGAAAGGTACATAAACTTCCAAAATGTGCCAAAGCTTAGTGTGATACCTACATATATATAGCTGCCACACTTCATGGATACTCCCTCCAGCTTTTCTGATAACATATGCAGCCTCATGTCACATTATCAGGATCCATAATGAATTACATACTAATTCTTCAATATCCTCCAAATATTGAGAATATCTCCCCAAGTCATTCTGTTGAGGCAAAGGAAACAATTGTGTCCTCTATTCTGCCCCCACTATAAAACCTGTCTCGACTGGTGGCTTAACCTTACCTTACCACCTGCACTCCACCTTAAGCAGCAGAAGAGTAAGGCCCTCAAGAAAGGTTGTGTGGCATACACAGCACTACACTGTCATAACAGGCAGTTATGATTGCATACTGCACCCACAGGATTCTAGCCAAATACAGATAAGTGTCCACTAGAGATAAGAATTTTTTATAATGAATTTACTCAATTTACATATCCTGAGCCAAAACCAAGTTGAATGCCAAAATTGACGTTTTTGCACGTTTTTTGATACATCATGGGGAAATGTGCACAAAAATTACCATATTTGGGAAAACTGTGGCCTGAAGCCTATTGCTAGTCCCAACCACAACAGACACATAGATGCCGCGGTGAAGCTCTGCAGCAAAAAAGGAGTGGGCAAACCGGGCTCCTTTTTTGTGCCGCAGGTGCAGTGTGATTTACGGAAAAGGCACCATTGGGCACCTTTCCGCTGGCACAACTGCAGAGCTGCATCTAGCAGCTCCACAGCTGCACCGCCGCCATTATGAATGCCATCAAAATGGCATTCGGGAATGGCGGTGGCATCATTACTTGTTAGGGTTCGTGAGTGTGCAGTGTTCGCACGCTCATGAACTCTAATGGCGCCGCCCAGGCGCCTCTTCAGGCCCATCTAGATCGGGCCATAGAGTCAATGAGATTTTTTCATAAGTGTTGAACATAATCCTAAAATTCAGCCATTCATTCAATCCAGCTACATTAGTGGGATTTCCAATAAGATTCCATCCACAAAATACCTCTAGTTTATGGCCAATGCATGAAACTGAATCACACTAATATAATAGAGAAGTATGTGTGGATTTTTTAAATGTACATGAAACAGTCTATTACATAAAGATGCACAAAAAATACATGCTTATTATATTAAAACTTCAGGTTTACATGGAAACTTGACCTTAAATCCTGACACTCTTAGAAAGATGGGAGTTGACAGATCCAGAACACATTTGACCTTAAATTCCAGCACTCTGAGCAAGAGCAGAGTTGACAGAGCCAGCCATCCCTGGAAATTACATGCGCTGAGAGTCTCCCAGATATCTAGACAATATCTTCTAGTAGCTTCACAGGCTTGGTGATTAAAAGGGCCATTATAATCATACCATATTTCAGTTCTTACAAACATTTCACAAATCATTCTACGCTTGCGACTCTGTCAGATATAGTCTGACCATTTTCTGAACTCAGGGGCTGTACAGACAGGTGGCTCCATGCTGCCCATCTTTACCCCTCATCAGCACTGTGCCAACTTCATCGTGCGGCACTGATGCGCTCCCTAAAAAGGAGCAGCCTAAAGTGGCATCTTTTTAGAAGTGCCATAATGGCCCTGATGCTCCCACGCGCCATCATCGTGCACCCCATATGGATGGCTTACCAGCAAGATGGTGCACTGGCTCCACTAGAAGGGCTGGACTCATATGGCCACCCAGTCCTCCAGAGCCCTAAAATCAGCCCCAGGACAGTGCTTTTTTGCCCATCTGTATTAGGCCTAACTTCATATAGAGATGGCTTTCTTTATCCATCTGGTTTGAATTAGCACATATCTTTGGCTTTGTCCAGATACCTCCCTCTTTGAATCATAGAATCATAGAATCCTAGAGCTGGGCCATAAGGGCCATCCAGTCCATCCTCCTGCCATGCAGAAACTCTCAATCAAAGCATGCCCAGCAGATGGCCATCCAGCCTCTGCTTAAAGATCTCCAAGGGGGAGAGACTCCACCACTGTCCACTGTCGAACAGCCCTTACTATCAGGAAGCGCCTCCTAATGTTAAGGTGGAATCACTTTTCCTGTAGCTTGCATCCATTGTTCCAGGTCCTGTTCTCTGGAGCAGCAGAAAACAAGCTTGCTCCCTCCTCAATATGACATCCCTTCAAATATTTAAACAGGGCTATCATATCACCTCTTAAGCTTCTCTTCTCCAGACTAAATATAGCCAGCTCCCTAAGGTGTTCCTCATAGAGCATGGTTTCAAGACCCTTCACCATTTTAGTTGCCTTCCTTTGGACATGCTCCAGTTTCTCAACATCCTTTTTGAATTTTGGTGCCCAGACTGCTGCATCACACTGTTGACTCATGTTCAACTTGTGGTCTACTTGGACTCCTACATCCCCTTTGTTCAGACAGGTATCCTCCATCCTATATCTGTGCATTTCATTTTTCCACCCTAAGTGAAGTACCTTACATTTCTTCGTATTGAATTTTGTTTTGTTAGCTTTGGCCCAGCTTTGCATGTTAAGAATTTAATTATTTCTTCTTAATGTGGAACATAATCCTAAAATCTGTTGCTGAATAGACAGCTTCCAATGTATTTCCACCAGACCCTTTGTATTCTCCTTGCTGAAATTCAGCAACTAAATTGTTGCTTGGTAAAGTAAAATCTGAGACATATAATGTGGAAGGAACACCTTCTGCATGCAATACATCTTATTAAATGGTAAGACTTACTCAGAAAGTCACTATACCAGAGCTCTTATCTGTCTATATGTTGAAGCATCTCGGCTGCCCACAGGCAATTAGGATGCTCAAGAAGCCTGTGTGTAAACATGTGATATTTGTAAGCCTAATGCAGTATTTCTGCCAAACTTTTGATCTTCTTGATGTGAATTATTGCATTCTTCTAGTAATTATTGATAATGTTCCTGGATAAATTAGACCTTTAAAAATGAATTAGACTGTAGACATGTATAGCTGTCTTCCTTTCCACTGCACACTTATCACTGCTATGTAATCCAAAGATCTGAAGTATTGGTAGACAAGAGACATTCATTATAGCTTTTAAGAGCTGATCCGCTCAGTTTGAAAAAGAGCAAAATGTCAAGGCATATCCATGAAAAAGCAGGAGGTTACAATGTATCTATTGGAAATAGCACTTACAGGGAAGCTCAAATGTATTACGTCTTCAGTTCTCATGATTCATGAGATGTTAGCATAATTACAGCATTGACGCAATGAGCTTAAGTGCGCTTAAGTCTGCATTGGAGTCTGACTGTTGCAGAGCTCATGTTAGAATTAACTAAAGCTCTTGGGTAGCCCAGATGGCTTATAGTTCAGTGTATTACAATCTCCAAAATATGCAGAATCTTAATTTTAAAAAGCACATGAATAACAAGCAATGGCTCACATTGACAAACTCCACTTGGAATGTGACAATATTTTCTCTGTGTTAAAATAAAAGCTTTTTGGTTTGCATACGTTTTGCTGGTCCTTCTTTTATGTCACCTGAGGAAACTGTACAACAGCTACAGCTGGTGCTGAATGAAACTGGAATTGGTTAGAAATTGTTAATGATAAATACACACATAATTACTACTACTGGAGTTCTGCCAAGGTTTGGACAGACTGAAATATGTTTACATGGGAAATATGCTCTAAGCTATCTTCTGTCTTTGGCAGTATATGCATTTGTGAGGAAACACGTTGATCGCTGGACCATAATAAGAGGAAGTTGAGATTTTAGCTGGTGATCATTGTAGTGATCAGGCCATGGAAAGAGCCAATCACAGAGCTCCAGGAGTCCAGCCAATGAGAAGCTGGCTGAGCAGGGCTATAAAAGAGCCTTGACCGGGAGCGAAAGGGGGTTTATTTTGTTGGAGTTTTGAGGGAAGAGACATCTTCAGAGGGAGGGTGTGCTCTTGGGGTTTCTGTGGGAACATTTATAGGATAGTTATAGGCCAGGGAAGGGTCTGAGAAGTCCAGTAGGGTCTAGAGAGGCTTGAGGGAGTCTCTTTCTCAGAGAGGCTCAGAGAGGCTCAGAATAAGCCTGGAGGTTAAAGAAGCTTTTGGCTTTAATATTGGAGAAGCTTGCATGAGCGGCTGTAGTATTCTTTTTAAGGAACTTTTGTAACTAAGGAATAAGACAAACATAGCTTTAAATATATTTCAATATTTGTTTCTTTATTTTATAAAAAAAACTTCATTCATGTTTTGAAGTACTTCTTGGTCTCTGTTAAACTATTTAAACACGCTACCAAAGATAACAGTGCCTCAGTAGGAGATAGGTGGTGGGCGAACAAGAGAGGGTTCATTCGTTCACCACATATTAAAGTGGTGGCAGTGGTGGGATCTAAAAGCCCAGGGTGCTGTCATCCAAGAAAACGTAGGAGTGAACAAGAAAGTGTTCACTACAATCATCTCCAAAATATCACTAAGAACTGCTTGTTCTGTTCTTATTCTGAAAATTCTGCACAAGCTATAGCAGAAGTATAAACTATCCTCCAGCCTTAGTAACCCAAAATACCATGCATGTATGGGGAAACTTTGGCCATCCAGAATTTGTGGAATATAATTCCCACCATCCCTTGTGATTAAATATGGTGATTGTGACTGAAGGGACTTGAAGGCTGAGTGGGACTGTAAGCCAAATCTCTGTATTTGACACTTGAATACAGAGAAATATATAATGGGTGTGTGCTCCTCCAATGCCTCATATGTTGGTGATGATGTATCTTCCACCTCTGAACAAACTGGCCATCCTCACCCTTGCTGATTTCTTTCTGAGCAATTCCACTGAGTTACCAGTAACTTCCAGAAATGGATTATCAGTTGTGTTGTACAAATTTCAAAACAGAGCCCTTGCTACGAAAGACTTGCCCTACCATTAAGCAGAGTGAGGCAGATGCCTCAGGCAACTAATTATGGGTGTCATGAAAAAGCAACAAATTGTTCATGTTTAATATATTGCCATAGTTTTTCTGCCAGGGAAAAGTATCTGAGAGACTATCAGATCCCCAAATAACTCAAACAGCCTTGCTTACTATCTTACTTTACCAGAAGAAGGGGTGATTTGCTCCTGTCTCAGGTGCCAACATTACTTGGACTAATTCCTGCTATTATGCTATTATTTCAAGGAAAAGGGTTTTTTTTCTCAAATTGATATAGATTTTTTATTATTCCTTTTAGCTTAGAGCATATCAGCTATCTCAAACATCAGTGCTAGAGGGGGAAAAGATACAATATTGTTAATGTTGACATAATGACAGCAAGTACAACCAATATTGCAAACATTTAAATTTAAAGTACATGAGCTGTGTAGCAGAAAGCATAATTTATTTAAGGCTTGGGAATTTATTTAAAACATTACTATATTTTATTTAAAATGTAACCACTGTAAATTCATATATAAAGTTTATAATTGTGATAAAACTGTTTTATTATTTGTTACAGAAGATTTTGCTTTTAGTTCCCTGAAGCAAAAGCTCAAAATATATCAGATATGTATTTTTATTTATTTCTGCTGCTATTTGTTTTTACAGTACACATTTATAGCACTGTGATTCCCCTTTAATGCCATGCATACATCCAGCTTCCGAGAAAGGTGTTCTCTGAGGTTAAAAAAAAAAAAACAGTGGTCTTTTTTTATTTGCAGATTTTCCACTTTCATGGCGGTCCTGTGCCACTAATCCCAGCAAATGTGGGGGAGCCCACTGTATATTTAACTAAGCAGCTGTTGTAGAATACTGGACATCCTTATTTGCTGTTGTTTTTACATTTATTTAAATCCTGCGTTTTTCCCAGGCAGAGCCTAAAAGCAGCTTTCTACAGTTAAATCAGTGAAGCTTTTTTTCCAAATCTATTCAGAATTTCCCCGCTATCATAGAATATTCTCTAAACTTTTTTACAAGTGTGTCTGATACTCTAATTGTTTCTGAATATGCTGAACAATATAGATATTTCGAAATAATTTCTTCACATTTTTCTCAGGAATAGGGGATCTTATTTCATTAATTTCATTATTATGCTGAAAATGATAGTGTTTTCTGCCATCAATTTGGTTCATCATTCTATTATCATACATTTATTCTTGTTGTATTGCATGCAGTTTTTCTGTATATACATACATTAAAAAGAGAGAGTGTGTGTTAAACAGTTGGGGGGATTAATAGCTGTTTTCAAGTAATACCTGGATCTGAGTAGGATATCAAGAATTTTGTGTTTCCACTTTCATCTTTGAGGTCCTTTGGAGTGAGAGAGATAAGCAGGATCCAATGGCAGTTATAGAATTCTGAGATTTAAGAATGAAATTCAGAGGAAGGTGATGGGGGTGTGAATAGTATTGTCATATACAATGAAGTCATATAGCACCAAGATGGAAAGTCTACATATCTACAAATTTCCTCAAGCAAGTTTTCTTCCTTCCTCAAGTTGGACCATGAGGTTTATCTGTGGGAAATATTACCATACTAGAAAGACTGTGCACCTCAGAATTGAAATAACCTGCAAGAAGTTTTGGAAGTGATTATGGACTTCTGGTTCCTGAATGTTGTATGCAGATCAGTAGTGGATTTTCCCACATATTTCATGTTGCCTTCAGCATGCTGGCACTTAATCACATATATGACATTGGTGGAACTGCAAGTCAATTTGTGTTTGATTGATCTTACCCCATGCTTCTGCTTTTAAAAGTATACAGAGAGAGAGAGAGATACACAGGTGATGCAATGCTTGGATGCACAGTGATATGGTCTAGGATTTTCACTTGATATTTTCATTGCATTCCTTACCTGCAGCTTTTTTAGTGTAGGTGGCTGATGGAAAGCAACAATAGTAGGCTTATTAATAGCATTAGAAAGATGTGGTGATTTAGCTATCAAGGGGTAGCTTTCTTTGATTGCCAAGTGGTAATTTGAAGATGACAGATGGAAACCAACCACAAAAGACTTTTCTATTCAAATTTTCAATTCAGAGGGCAACACACACACAGAAGGGAGGAAGGAGACTTTGAAAAGTAACCAAATTATACCACTTGTATATTCTGAACTTCTAACATTTTCCCCTTTTTCATAGTTATTAAAAAATTGACCATACTGAAATATTAGCTGCTAATTTGTATGGAAGATAGATATATAGTACCCTGTCGTAATTCCCTCTTATGCACAGGATCACTCATGCAAGCAGGAGTGGGAACGTCAGCCAACTGTTTCCTAATCAATAGGGGATCAGACCTCCATCAATTGTGCTGGCTGCTCCCCGGTAGATAGAGATTAGGAGACTAACACGGTCCCTATGTTGCCCCCAAATTAGGGTGTATGTAGTGATCATGAATGTTTAAGAGTCACAGGTGTGTAATTCTACCTTACAAATTTATAACAGCCATAGAGGATTCCCAGCATTATTTTTGCTTACCATATCATAGTATGGTTACCCATATTTCTATCTGGAACACAAGTGTTATTTAAACAATTATATAGCAATGTAATTATTTTCCAATTTTATAGAAACAGAAATAATAATTTATCATGGCTTTTATCATATTAGGTGTTTCTTGCATTGCCATCTTTTCAGTTCAAAGTTTTGCATGTTTTCCATTTCCCAATCAGTCAATTAGTCAGTCTAATTGCTGACCACTTATTCTGTAAAATTCTATAATATTGCTCCAAAGAAGGGTCAGTGCTTGTGGTTTAACTCCTTAGATTTTGCTGGGTTTTGCTAATTGTTGAGGCTTCATCCTCCACTCATTGCATTTGGGGGGGGGGGGGTGGCTATTTCTAGTGAATATTTGCATCTGCACCAGAGATTTTCCAAAGGTTTCTTTGAAACAAGGATGTGGTTTCCTGAGGTGGTACAGTGGTTTGAAGGGCAAGTCTTCTTTCTTAAATTTTAAAACATATATTTTTCTTTTAGAGTTACAGCAGTATACCGCAAAAATGCTATTTCACTAATGCACTGAAATACTATAACATAATCACCTTTTCAAAAAATAAGCAGAAGGGAGTAGAGTAAAAGGGAAAGATACATTTTTGTTCCAATATATCTCGGAATTCAAAGGAAGTCATCTGGCTTGATGAGAATAAAATGTTCCAACTGGTACCTGAAATTGTTTGGAATAATAGAATATCCAATAGTGTGTGTGTTAATCCAAGAATTACAGCAAGAAATGCTGCAGACTCCCTACATATTTGCCTTGTCTAGAGGAGTCCTATAATTAATTTATTTTTAGAATAACATTTTGGCATTCTGAAATTAGTTGTTTTATTAAGATCAATAATATGTCAGTATTCTGTTTGTTGATATATTTATTGATACATTGGTATGAAATGCTAATTAATTTTAGATTTTTATAAGTCATTATAAAACCTAATTTGGAACAATCAGAATATAATTGTTGTTTTCTTATGAAATTAACATTAATGTTGTACCCTCTAGTGGTAGCAGTTTGTCTTACTGAATTTATGTTTCTGATGTTTTTAATTATCTTTTGACAACTATGGCTTGATAATTGTACTAACATCTAGATTTGAAGGTTTGCTCTGCTATTGGGCAAAGAGGACCTGTAGGCAGCTAGCTGGATAGCAAAGAGCTAAGAGGAGAATTGGGAAGTCCAGTCCTCCATCTCACCATTCTAGCAGACATCATTTAGAATAGTTTTGCTGCCCTATTCTTCTAGCATTCCAGCATGATTGCTTGCTCTGAGCTGCAAGAAGCCAAGACTTTTTGCCCTCCAGGTCAAGTGTAATGTCAAAAGCAGCTAGTGTGGGCTATGCAGGGGTGGAGATAAGGTTGGATGTCCATTCCAATATAATTTAGCATGATTTGGAAACTGTGTAAAGGTTAGCAATTGGGCCAACAGGACATAGGCTACAGCAGGAGCCAACTGAAACTCCCATCTAAAACCAGAAGCAGCAGTAGAAAGGTCAGAAAGGGCAAGGTAGGTTGCACATGAACCAACAGAGAGAAAAGTGAGGAAACTAGAATGTCTGTGGAGGCTTTCTGACTTTATTGACTAGAGAGCGAGAGTGACAGCCAGAGGGAGGAACAGAGGGATGAATCTCTGGTCGATTATGGCTCAGTTTGAGCTCTAAGATCTTTGTGGTGGGACCTTTTCTAGTTCCATTACCTTCCCAGTACAAGAGAGAGGGCTCTCGCTGCCCCCCTACTATGGAACTCCTAGGCAGGCTATTATGGCTTCCTTCTTGCTCTACTTCTGTTGGGAAGCAAAAACATTCCTATTACAGCAGGATTGCAGGAGTAAACTGCAATAGACTTTTAATGATTGTGTTGTTTTGTGGGTTTTATATTCCGCCTTTCAATGAATTTTTGATGCTTTTGTATTTTTAATCTATTATTGTTTTAATATTCTGTAAACTACCTTGACCCTCAGTATTTGTGAAAAGGTGGAGAATAATAATAATAATAATAATAATACACTGTCTGTGTAAACTTCATTTCCAACCCCCTGCCATGCAGGAACTCTCCAGCAAAGCATCTTCAACAGATGGTCATCCAGCCTCTGCTTAAAGACCTCCAAGAAAGGAGACTTCACCACACTCTGAGGGAGTGTGTTCCACTGTCAAACAGCCCTTACTGTCAGGAGGTTCCTCCTAATGTCTAGGTGGCATCTATTTTCCTGTAATTTGCACCCATTGTTAGGGGTCCCAGTCTCTGGAGCAGCAGAAAACAAGTTTGCTCCCTCCTCAATGTGACACCCCTTCAAATATTTAAACAGGGCTATCATATCACCTCTTAACCTTCTCTTAACTTCTTCAACATCTGCCAGTGAGGACAGGCTGAGTGAGTGTTTGTTTGCCCTCCTTCTACCTGGACTCCTCCCATGCCTTGGCTCCTGGACTTAAGGACTTAAGGAGGAGTCTTGTCTCTCCCCCCCCTTCCTTTTTCTTTTTTAAGAGTGTGTATAGTTCACATTGTTTTTAGGATTGAGATGAGGGTTGAGAATGGGGATTATTTTTTTTCTTGCTTGTTTTGGTCTGTTGTTATGTATTTTGCTTTGTTAATTTTATTTTTTGTTATAGTTACTGTGTATTTTGTTGTTGTTGCTATAAATGCTATAACTGCTATGTATTTTTACTATGCTAATTGTTATGTATTTTGCTTTGCTAATTTTACTGTTATAATTACTATGTATTTTTGTTGTTATAATTGTTATATATTTTTGTTAGTCATTGTTATTGTTATCTGCTATCTGATTTTATTGTTTTTGTTTAATGCAATGCCATTTTTTTAAATTCGTGTTTATTGTTATTGCTTGTATAATCCCCTCTGTTGTAAGCCTCCCAGATTCCCTGTGATTGGGCAGCATATAAATTATTATTATTATTATTATTATTATTATTAATTATTCTCTTCTCCAGGATAAACATCCCCAGCTTTCTAAGGCATTCAAACAAAAAACAAACAGCTTCCTTTATATACCGCTTCATACCCTTAAAGAGTGTCTAAGCGGTTTACAATTGTAAGCTATTTGCCCCCCAACAATCTGGGTACTCATTTTAGCGACCTCGGAAGGATGCAAGCCTGAGTCGAGCTTCAGCCTTTTTGCTGGTCTTGAACTCGCCACCTTCTGGTTTTGAGTGAGTGGCTGCAATACAGGCATTTAACCACTGCGCCACCAGGGCTGTTCCTCATAGGGTATGGTTTCCAGACCCTTCACCATTTTAGTCGCCCTCCTTTGGACATGCTCCAGTTTCTCCACATCTTTTTTGAATTGTGGTGCCCAGAACTGGACACAGTATTCCAGGTGGGGCCTGACCAAAGCAGAATAGAGTGGCACTATTACTTCCCTTGAAGTAATAGTGTTTAATAGGTTTAAACCAATCAAAGTTCAACCATTACCATGGTATTTTGTTTACATAGGCTGATGTTATGTTTTCATACATGATCAGACTCTAAGATTACATCCTAATCCAATCCACAGTTAGGCATGTTTTAAACCCCACTGAAATGTGTGTTCTGGATTCCTTCCTTTATTTTCTATGAATAGCTACTTATGAAATGAATTCAACTCATATTCATCCAAGTAATATCTACATGCCTTTACACTTTCTTTTCTTTCCTGTACTAAGAACAGGAAGTGACTATGTTGATAACATTTTGTCTTTCCTTAAATGTATGAGATTGTTGCTTAGGTGCTAATGTGGTTGGTGTGAAGAACTGTTCCATAAACAGCCTGGCTTTTTGATTGAACACGAAAGAGATCCCATAGTTTGTGGCAGAACACATGTTTGCATGAAGACAGTAACTAGTACAATATTTACTGCCCCCATTCAAGTTTTTTTTAACTTTATTCTCTTCCCATTGCTCACCACTGGTGTCATAGTTGAGAGCCAGGCATGCCTCAGATCCAAAGGTTACGCCACTGCAGCCACTAAGCATTCTCCCTTCCTCCCTCTCTGATATTGAAGACGTGAGAGCTGCATATCTTTCCATAAGGACAGTGGGGATCCAGTGTCAAATTCAATGTCATTTCTTCCTTTCTAAGGTTTCAACTGTCTTTCCAGTCTTTTCTATATGTCCTGATATCTCATGCAAGAATGCACCATAGTTTGTTTAAAAGATTTACATATTTTTCAAGCATGAATTCAAAGCAGCTATTAAAGAGAAAGAAAAATAAAACTACAGTTGCATAAAATACATTTGAAAACCTGAAAACATTACCTCTGACTGGACCAGATTGCAGATTAATCATGTCCCATCAAACTCACTAATATTTGTTAATTGTTTGAAATCAATAAGATTCTCATGACACTTTTTTTTTCTTTTTTCTTTTTTTTTCTTTTTCCTGTTCAGTGAAAGTACTCCTTGTATGGGATTAGTATTTCCATTTCATTTAGTCTAACAATAAAACAGTAAAGCTATTTCTACCAGAATTGTTGTTTGTCTTTAAGGAAATGCTAATCCCACTCACTTTTCATGGCATTTTTTGCTGCCTTTCATAGCATAATATAAAGAGCATCCTGTGTGAAACAGGAGACAAGACAATTCTGCAGTTACTTTTCAACACCCGGTATTAAAGAGTGCCACAGAGAACATAGCTACTTAAATTTAGATTTCAAGAGAGTCTCTAGTTCCTGGGATTTACTCTTATTAATGATTTCCATTCATCATTGCTCTGGAAGAGCAATATCACTCACTCACTACCTGTCTGGACAGATGAAATTAGGTGTTTATGAAGCAGGCGACCACACGTATCCTACCCACCCATGGGGTGTTGCAAGATAGCAATTAAATAGTTCTTTGTACTATAAAATGGCTGCCAGTCAAAGACATTCCCACTTACCTTTTCTTCAGGATTTATTTTCTAATTCGAAAAATTAACCTAGCAACCTCTGGGATGGGGTGGGGATTCTCTCTCACACACATAGATGAAGCCTGTCTGGTAATCTGCTGTCACTGGCAACTGCTACCATAAAGAGTAGAAATGTGGTATTGTTGATTAAGAATATAGTGTATGCTATATTGACAGTTGAGACTCCACACCAAGAAAATGGGGAGTAGCCATGTGAGTCTTTGTACTGTAAAAAATTCTTTTACCCCAGGAAAATTAATTTGTGCTACTGATAGAGTAGACACAACATTGCTTTTGCAACAAAAACAAGTTGCCTTCACAAAAATAGTATTTTATGAACAAAAAATTAGACCTGATTAGTTTTGTTTCATTTGTATCCAGTAGAAGGCTGGTGGATGGTGCATATTTTTGCACCAGTGTGACTCATTACCTTAAATGTGTGGAACTAGTAGAACCTCCACTGACAACAACAATCTATCTTTAATTAGTTTGGGGAACACTCAACTTGGCTATGTGAGAGGGGGCAACAGGATTTGCAGGATCCAGCACCAGCTATACCACTAATAACTGATAGAGACCTCAGGGATGTAAAACAATATAAACTTTTATTACAGAAATATAAAGGACACACACAAAGAGATAACTTATCCAAACATGCAGCACAGAGTGCTAGCTAAATGAGACAGCAGATTTAGAGGCTTAGAAGAGGGGGTCTAATTACTGATCCATGAGAGTTCCATGGGAAACCAAAAGTTTGATTACCTCTGACAGAACCTGAGAATGTTTCTAATAGCTATCTGGAAAATGAGAAGGTTTGATTGTGACTGATGATGCTACATAGACTTTAACACTTAGACAAGATCTGGATTCTCCAAAATGTGAGGACAGGCAGGGGATGTTTAGGAACACATAAAATGTAAAGGGGGGTGGTGGTCTTGTTTGATCTGGCAGAACTTTTCTTTTGGCTGCCAGTTTCCATCAGAAATGCAAAGGTGCTCTTTCTTGAAAGCTTCATCCTTCCCATGCCTTTCCACATGACTGAAGCTATGTGCCATTCACAGCCCCTATGTGTGGTGCTATGGGTGTTATTGCATACCATGTCCACTCATCCTAGTATTTTAATGTTGTATCAAACTTCATCTGGATTTATGTGTGTATCAGGGGGTGTTTGGCACATTATAGCATTGTGCTCTGAAGCAAATCGCTCCCAATGCACATTGAGCATGCTTGAGTCTTGCCAGTGTCTTACTACACCTCCTTGAAATCCTCTAACAGGGTTTTGTAGTGCCTCTGCTATTTATTTAAGTATACATAAAGTTACATTAAGTAAAAGGTGATATAGGATATGGGAAAGGGGAGTCTGCGCAAATGAATTTTTCAGATGAAGTCCCAAGGTCTGAATAGCTGTTAAAAATATCTATGCAGAAACCGTTTTATTCTTGTGCAGTGGGGAGAAACTAGTTGAAATTATTTGTCCTTATGTGGGAAAATAAAATAACTGAAGATTTATATCCTTGTTGTTGATATTAAGCACAAAGGAAAATGATAGCCTAGACCCAAGTCATATTGGCCCAGAAAGAAACCAGAAGCCAGTGGAGCTTTTTAGCGGGAGAGTTGTACAATTCCTGCAACCAGCCCAGTTAACACCCTGACTGCAGCTCTTTGTACCCAAATAAAGTTTCCTAATTTTCTTTAAAGGTGCCCCTTCTAGAGCATGTTAGGGTAATCCAAACAGGATATAGCTAAGGCATGTGACAGATCAGGTATCTCCAGGAATGGCACAGATTTGAAACATTTCTTTGTAAGGGCCTGTGTTGCTTTGTAGCTACAATGTTTTGAGAACCATGGCCTGGTGGAGCTGTTACAGGGATTGGCTCTTAATCAGTTCCAGTACCTTCCAGATGTTCTGGATTATGGACCAAACTACATGATATATTGTATACTTAGCATGAAGGTGAAGGTCAATCTTTTGTTTTGCTCTAAAGTAAGCATGAATAACCACAATCTGGACTGTAGGTTAATTTTATTCTAACTCCATTTGTTTTGTATTTTATTTTCAGCTGTCATAACTGCCAAATTATTAACATTGTAGTCCAACACATCTGGAGAGCACCAGATATAAAAGGGTGCTCTAAATTCTTCTGTTGGATTTTAGCTTTGACTCAGATAGAGTCAGCATATATAATATTGCCATCACTTACACTCCTTAGTGACTCAGTCTTTCCATTTCTAAATGGAACATAATAATCCCATATCCTGGCCAGGAGTTCTATAAAACTTTCCACCTTGAAGCCATACTCTAAATGGCCTAAACAATCACTGTCATGGTGATGTGTCTATAAAATGAAAATGCAGTGACCATCCTATTATTAAGAGGACAATCAGTTCAATAAGAATTGCAATATATATTGAACACTAAAATATGCTGTTTTATGTTCACTGGCATTAAATGTTTTCTCTAAATTATTGGACCAGTTGCATTAAACACAGCCTCGTTTTTCAGAATATGGTTTCTATTTAGTTGATGCATTAACACAAATTGGTGTTTTCCACTTTCATCCTTGGCTTGCTTAAAATTTTGGGAAAGACATCTTCATGTAATATATGGGGGCTTTTTACATTGGCAAGAAAGTGTGACATGAAGTTGCACTTTCCTTAATGCTTAGCAGCTAGACAGCAAGCCCCAGGTGTGCATTTAAAAATTACAGGGCAGCTAGACTGAGGTTTTTTCTGTGGCTCAGCAACTACATGGGAAGCTGTCAAAACGCTACAAACACAGGCGGAGCAGCTACATGGGCAGCAAGGAACGTGGCTTTTAGCCGCGCTTTAAACATTTTTTTCCCTTGCTGGCTGCGAATTGTGCAATTGCACAGGTACACCATACAGTCGGAGCTTATCACATGGGGGAGTACAGGACCATTCCGAAAGAGGGAGAAAGTGAGGTCAGTTCGGAAATGCACGTGATTACGCACAAGCTCATCACACACAAAACAAGAGAGCATCTACACAAAAAGAAAATGCAGAGTCAATACGAAAGAATTCATCACATGTGAACATACTGGTCGGCTTTCTGTTGCAAATTAAGGCATCTTGGGAAATGGTAGCAAAGGCTCATGGGAGTTGTAGTCTGTGTTCTGTCAGAGCATTATATTGAGTTGTCTTGAGGTTTCAGCCCTCTGTCCAGGAGGGATTCCCATATGTCCTCCATTCTTGAGCAGAGGCCCCCCTTTTCCAAGTTGACCAGGCACGTCCTCCTTTGCCAGGACACGTCCTACTTTTCCAGCCTTCTTTTTGAAGAGGAAGCAGGAGGGCCAGGCGTGCTCTGGCCAGGCTCTGGGGGTCTCTTCCTGGCTCCTTCCCTCCCTCCCTCCTTCCCCGCTGCCTTCCTCCTCCCTTTGGCTGAGAGAGTGTGACTTGCAGGGAGGAAGGGCAGCGGTGGTGCTCCAGGTCCTCCTGATGCTGGGCCAGGGCAAGCTGGAAACAGGAGGAGGAGGAGGAGGAGGAGAGGGACATGGGGCCCCTCTGCTGCCCTGCCTCCCTGCAAGTCACACTCTCTCAGCCAAAGGGAGGAGGAAGGCAGCCAGGAGAGAGCCATGGAGCCTGGCCAGAGTGTGCCTGGGCCTGCCTTCTCCTCCCCCCTTCGGCTGAGAGAGTGTGACTTGCAGGGAAGCAGGGCAGCGGAGGTGCTCCAGGTCCCTCCCCTTCTCCTCCTCCTCTTGCCAGCTTGCCCTGGCCTGGCTGAGCGCCTCCAGTGCCCTGCTGTCTCCCTAGAAGTCACACTCTCTCAACCAAAGGGAGGAGGTGAAGGAAGGTGCAGGCGCACTCTGGCTGGGCTCTGAAGGTCTCTTCTTGTCTTGGCACCTTCCCTCCCTCTGCACTTGTATCGCTGCCTTTAAATGGGCGCTTTAAAGATACAGAGCCCCATTTAACCGTTCAACTACACCTTAGCCTTTAGATGCAATAGGGGTGCTTTTTACATTGGCTAAAAGGGGCGGTCCAAACTCGCCCCTTCTAGCGGCGAGATGAGGCCTAGGCTGCCACACGGGCAGCCCCAGAGGCCTCATCCCGCCGCAACGACCCGCCGCAAAAAAGAGCTCCGGGATCGAGCTCTTTTTTTGCGGTGCGGGAAGGGCGCGATTGGCGCCCTCCCGCGCCGCCAGAGCGCCAAAACGTGCGCAGCGCGTCAAAACGCTGCGCACGTGATGACGCTTGTACGGCGCCACCGTGTAGACGCCGCCATCTTTAAATGGCGGCGTCCATGCGTTTTAGGCTTAGGGAGGGTGTAAAGGCTACGCCCTCCCTAACCCTAAATGCGGGCTTTTTAGCCCTAAAAGCGCCTTTTTTTGCCCGTGTAAAACGGGCCAGCAATGCTGCACCCTTTTTAAAAAAGTAGTAGGGAAATCAAACTACTTTTTAAAGGCACTTCTTCTCCCTTAAAACTCCAAAATAGTGTTTTCATGGCACATTTTCCATTTTTCTCATCTAAAGGCTGGGCTTTCATGCAGCCTTCAACACACCTCTTTTTGCCAATGTAAAATGGGCCAGCTCCTTTTTAAAGCACTTCTTCTCCCTTAAAACTCCAAAATAGTGTTTTCATGGCACACTTTCCCTTTTTCTCATCTAAAGGCTGGGCTTTCATGCAGCCTTCAACACACCTCTTTTTGCCAATGTAAAATGGGCCATGGTGTCTATATTATTTCGTTTGACTCACTATTGTCTCAGACAAACTTCTCACTACATGTTGGAACTGTTCTCGTGATATGTTGCCTTGTGTTTAAATGTATGCTATATTAATCCTGAAAATCAATCATATATTTATATATGTAAATGTGTGTGAGTGAGTTAGAGAGATTGAGAGAGAGAGAGAGAGAGAGAGAGATATTGAGACAACAAATTCAGCCTACTGGGTATGGGAGTGGTTTGTAAATTTAAATTAATTTTAAAAATTCTGAATGTTTATCCAGCTCCAAACTCCAAACTTAACTGCCTGGCAATAAATCTGTTTGCACATCTGTTTGTAAACTTCTCCGTCTCCACAATGTCATTTCTCCAACTACATTATTGCAAACAAAATCTAAGTAGTTTCTAAGATTCTCACACAGAGGAAGAAGAACCAGCTGAGTCAGAAAGCTCAGCACTACAAGCCACAAAGGTGCAGAGACAGTACTACCCAACTGAGCCACAGTCTGTGAGAAGCTTGTTGCTTGCTCACTTGACTTGCATGTGGGAGACAACTAAGACATCACAGGAGGGCTATTCATATTAATCTCTCTATTCTTCAGGAAGGAAGTGGAGTCCAGGATGGATGTTTGGCCCAAGAGAGCTAAAAAGCCTTAATTGAGCTTAAGAATTTAGTTCTTTTGGATAGTCACTATCACTGTGGATACTGAACCTGTGAATTGGAGGAATGTACTGTAACTAGCTGTGGGCTTCTATTCTCCTGTTACTACTACTCCAGTCCCTTCCCCAACAGACAAGATGGCAGTAGTCATACATGGTAAGGGGTTATTTTTACTTCTTGCTTCTAGTCACTAAGTTATGCCCCTGGGGAACTCAGTCATGAGTGAACATTAGTGAAGGGATTGGACACACTGTACCACTTTATATTCAACATAAATCTGAGTGGGCCTGTAAAAAAAGCAAATGTGTGAACATAATGGCCAGAATCCTTTTGGAGGAAGGGAATTCTGACCTCTGCAATAACCAAAAAATGTAGGCAAAGGATGGACAATTGGACATGCACTTGCTTTGCCAGTAAAAGGATGGAAGCAAACACTCCCTGTACAGGGAACATTTGATTATACACACACACACACACACACACATACACACACACACTTAAGCTCCATCCATTGCACATATTATGAAAGTTGCATGTTTTGGTGAATTTGTAAAAAAAAAGAACTGAAACAAAACTCTCTACTATGCTCACTGTGTTATGACAAGATACAATACCCCTGCCTGAGCATGAAAAGGGCTGCGGTATACATGCCTGCTAAATGACTAGTTAGTCCTAACATAACTGTATAGACAGGGCTTCAAAGCCAATTCTGATTTCTCTTTTTAATTTTTTAAACCATCTATGCTGTTGTATCCTGCCCTGAGATATGTTCTATAAGATGGGAAATACATATACTCATGTATAAGTCTAGAAATTTTAGTCAAAAAATTGACCCCCGAAATCTAGGCCAACTTATCCATGGGTTAATGTAAATAGTATACTTTAACTCTTTTTAAAAAGGGAACCATCACCTGGTGAAAGGCAAGAGTGTAAACTGTCCTGGAAGCACTGATCTCCCCCTACTCTCTCTTCCATCCAGACTTAAGAGTGAGCACAAAGAGTTATGTCTGCCATAATTTTGTAGGTTCTTTGGCATTGTTTTCCTTTTGCTTCATCATTTAGATCCTTTGTTGCAAGTCCCTAAGTTTTACCCTCAACTTATCCAAGGGGCATATCAAAATCCAAACTCTTGCCTCCAAAACTTGCCCTCGACTTATACATGGGGTCAACTTATAGTCGACTATATATGGTACTTAAATTAATTCAGTAAATAAATGTAAAACTGAAAACTAAATGGGAGGGGGGGTTACAAATGGGGTAGAAGCCAAAAAATAGCAAAACGTTCATAGGAACGGGGAGACTTGCATGTCAGACATTAACAACTGATCAACACTGTGGCAATCGAATTAAAAAAAAAAAACATTTTCAAGCTCCACCACATTTTTGACAGATGCCAGCTTGTAGATTCCCTTTTCCCTCTCACCACAGAAAGACAGAGAAGGTGTACCAGATGTAGCACAGTTCTAGGGAAATCCTGGGAGTAAGAAAGGGTGTCCATATCAGTGCCAATGCAGCATTCCCTGACTGACCTTCCAAAGAAAAATAGCCCCATCTGCCTTCAATCTGCCCACTTCTTCCCTATTTTAGGCTATGCTATCATTTGTAATGGCGGGAGAGTTACGGGTTAATATATAGAATCATAGAATCAAAGAATCATAGAATCAAAGAATCATAGAATCACAGAGTTGGAAGAGACCAGAAGGGCCATCCAGTCCAACCGCCTGCCATGAAGGAACTCTCCATCAAAGCAGCCCCAACAGATGGCTATCCAGCCTCTGCTTAAAGACCTCTAATATGTTTTATTATGCTTTTGTACTCTTTTGTATTTTTATCTTATGTTGTAATCCTGCCTCGATCCACAGGGAGAGGCAGAAATATAAATAAATCTTCTTCTTCTTCTTCTTTTAAAAAATGCTGAGCGTTGCATGAAAGGTACTTTACAATGCATCAGAAATGATGGTGAATTTGGGAGGAGCATTTATGTCCCACCCTAAATAATTCTGAGTGAACTGGAGGCAGCAGTAGCATCAGCACTGTGACTAGTCTAATATAAGTCTTTTATGCTGTTTTATGGAAGTTGCAGGAGCTTTGACACTGAGCCAATGAGAAAATGGCTTATTCACCCAAACAGGTTGTCATTCAAACATTGTGTTCTAATTCTTAGGCTTGCTGCATGATATTTGAAGCCAGAAAAATCATCAACTTGCTTTTTCTAAGAAAACAGGCTCAAGTAGTTCCAGAAAAGGGCACACAAACAATCCAACAGCTGTCATCTGTTTCAAAGCTTAGTGATCGATATTTACCATCCAGTGCAAAAGGTCCACATTAGAACTATCCAGTTGTGGGAAGCAATGATATACAGTTGTAAAGGTTGCTCTTAATAAGCTATACTTGAAGGCTGGTGACACTGGAAGACCAACTTTCATGTTCTTTGTGTTACTGAGTTCAGTTGCAGGCTGTACAATCATTTCCCCCCTGAAATGCTACATGGTATTGATGACTTCATAATACATAATGTACTGCACTACAAAGGGCTGTATTTTGAGTCTTTGAATTGTCACCAAGCACAAGAGATCCTTCATGTGTGTTTTTTTTGCAAATGGTATTTAAAACCTCCCAGCACCCACATGGCCAGAAGGAGGAGGGGCCTACCCTCCATACCATCTGAACTCAGGACTACAACTACAGCATCTTCACCAAATGCAGGGCTATGGCTAACCTTGTCAATCCCCCCCCCCTTTTCTGTATAATTTTTAACACCTTTGTATGATGAAAACACCAGTATAGTGTAGAAAGCTTGCAACATATATAATGTGCATTTTGGTTGGTCCAATAAAGGTATCACTATCTTGTGGATTTGGGGTAATACTGTACTTTGCTATATGGCCAACACAGCTACCCTTGGAGATGTTTTCATGCATATTGTTTGTGATGTTGCCCTGATGTGTAAGCTGCTCCGTGTGAGGCATTGACAACCTGCTCTGATAGTCCAGACCTTATGAACCTCTCTTTCCAGCTCCCCAACAACTACGCTTCAACCACTGACTTGGAGAAAGGAGACTCTTAGGCTCTTGGCTTGGAAACGAGCGACTATTCTCTAGTTGGTGTTTCGACCCCTGGTACACTTGCTTGACAGTTAGACAGGTATGGTAATGTAAAAGGCACCTGGTTGTGCAGCTCATGAGAAGATGCTCCCTCAGGATCAGTAGGGTCAATGGGAGGAATCTGATCCAGTCCTTCAAATATTTGCTTTGCCAACTTCTCCTTCTGGCTCAGTTCTGGAACCATGACACACAGATAATAGATCAAAACTTAACTACAAATAAAATATTTCCAGTGTACATCTCCAACAGCCCTGGGAGATCACTTCAGTGAAATCATCCACTATGAGTTCATACTGCATTGTTTATGGTAGGAATGGATGGATCCATCAGTTTTCAGACTATGGTATTTTCTGTATGTGCTTGCTCCACTCCACCTCATTTCTGTATTAATGTGTGCTTTTTAAAAAAAAAAAAAAAATCCACATGAACATTCAGATTTAAACATTTATTTTATTTAGAGATGGGTGGGAATTTCACTGAGTTCATTGGGTTCATTTGTTTCATAAGACCTTTTTGAAATTTACTCATAAATGGAATGGAAAGAACCTAAAATATAACAAATTCAGATTCAAGGGACATTGGGCTCTTCAGGTCCATACACACACACACCACTTCAAATGCACCTGTTTAATATTTTTATGGTACAGTTTACACATTGATGTGTTTTGTGGACTGAGAACTGCATCCCGTAGTCACAGAAGTATAAAATTCAATGGACAGCTGCCCTTCCATCTGTAGTTCAGGAAGTGCTTATCAGTTCACTTTATATTGACATTTGCAAGATCAAATTCTTTAAGCATCTTTACTTGGTGGCTGATCAAAAATTCCCTGCTGCTAGCAGTAAAGAATGCTGATATTTCTTTAGTGAGTTGATGGTTGCCATCCTGTTAGTGAAGTATGATAGTGTAAGTCCAACATATGCTATCTTAACCCACTTTTTTGGTTGCTACAAAATTGGAATTTTTTTATTCACCGCACAGGAAAATCTTGCCCATCCTATCTTTTAATTGATGTCCCAATGACACAAAATACATGTGTTAAGGAAGCAGGGGTCTATTTCCTGTCCTCAAAGGGATGGGAAGGAATCTCAAGGCAAGAGGACTGTCTAAAAAGTGTGTATACATGTATTTTCTTCAGTTGTTAATCTTGGTGTTTTTGATCTGAATGTCTTATTCTATGCAGCTGTGGTTGTCGCATAAGGTATCATGCTGAATGACAGCAGGAGCTGCTCCTTATAACATCATCAGGGCTCAGTGGCATTGCCATCTGGGGTGTCCCCCAGTGTGAGAGGTGGGGCTTCTGGGGCCAGGGCCAAAAGGGTGCCATCAACCTCCCATTTGCTCACCACTGTACTCATGAGTAGGACAGTGCATGGCAGGGGCCTCCCTGCTGTGTGCCATTTTACTCATGTTTAGAGTGGTGCATGACAATGAGGGGGGCTAGACATGCTCCCTCACTGCTGTGCACTGTGCCAAGGTGACACCACCAAGATGTGGGAGTGTGCCACTGCTTCGTTCTCATGATACTGTTGTCATGAGGAGAATGTGACAGTACCAAAGTGTGGGGACCAACCAGGCATCACCCCTCTCCTGTGGTGTCACCCAGTGTGGCCTCTAATGACACCCCTGCAGGGCTCATCCCCTGTGATATCAGATGCAGTCTTCCCTAAGTATGATGTTTTGGACATGAAATCCCAGCACCAGTGATATTCCTGACCTGGCAACCCTATGTGGAAACAGTGGGGCTTTTTAGACTGCCAAAAAAGGGAGGCCCATACTCGCCCCTTCTGGCGGCGAGATGAGGCCTAGGCTGCCGCGCGGGCAGCCCTGAGGCCTCATCCCGCTGCTTTTGGAGGCCGCAGGGAACCGGCAACTGCCGGTTCCCCGCGGCCTCCAAGCGGGGTGCAGCAGGCGCTCTGCACCCCGCTTCCCTCAGCAGGGCTGAAGGGAGGAAGGGGCCGCTGCCGCTGCCCCTTTCTCCCTGGGTCTTTGCCGCGGCCATTTAAAGGCCGCGGCAAAGACCCGCTGCAAAAAAAGAGCTCCGCGATGGAGCTCTTTTTTTGTGGTGCGGGAAGGGCGCGATTGGCGCCCTCCCACACTGTCAAAGCGTCAAAACGTGCGCAGCGTGTCAAAACACTGCGCACGTGATGACGCCTTTGCGGCACCTCCGTATGGACGCCGCCATCTTTAAATGGCGGCGTCCATACGCTTTAGGGTTAGGGAGGGTGTAAACGCTACGCCCTCCCTAACCTTAAAGACGGGCTTTTTAGCCCTAATCGTGCATTTTTTTGCCCGTCTAAAACGGGCCAGTATTTCTGTACAAAAGGAGTGTGAAGTGTGTGGCTCTCTATTTATATTTTTGGACTGTAACTTCCAAGCTTCCTCACCATTGGCCATGCTGACTGGGGATGGTGGTAGCTGCCGACTTAACAAAGGTTGCATAAAGCTTGTTAAACAGAGAACTTCCTTCCTAACACATGTTGAGAAATGAACTGGTTTTCTAAGATAGTTCAAATCTGTTTTGCCTGAATCCAGAACACCAAAGGAAGGAAGGAAGGAAGGAAGGTAGGAAGGAAGAAGGAAGGAAGGAAGGAAGGAAGGAAGGAAGGAAGGATTTCATAAACCATATATGTCTGTGGTAGGCAACCTAGCCTAGGATACTGTCACAAATTTTGCTGGTTTTGTGTGTCTGTGTGCAAGATGCCCCCTTTCTTTAAAAGAGGTACCAGATAAAATGCTTCTACCACATCAGCAGTCTTGTTCTTTTCTCATAAATCACATCAATCACGGAGAGTCTCTGGAGACTCCAACTGCTTTTCTTTGTGCTTTCATCATTGAAACCAGAAGTATTTTCTCCTCATGAATGAGCAGCGGGTTTCTTCCTCTCTACAGAGAATGATGGAAGGGAGCACCTCAAAAATGCAGCTTGGCATATCTGAATTAAAGCAAAGATTTTCTAATCTAATTTCTACGGTCTTTCTAATCAAGATTTAATATGGCTGACTTCAGGTGTCTTGTACGCCTAACACAACAAGTTCAATATATGCAATTTGATTTCCAGATAGTATAGATTTGTTTACTTTCCTTGAAGACTACAATATGCCCTCCAATATTTGTCAGGTGAAATTGGATAGCTTTGTTCTGTTTTGTCAAATGAGAAAACAGCAAGCTGTTCACTTTTTTAAAAAATATCTCTGTATTATTTCTTATCTTGAATTTTTGCAGTGAATAACATGTTATTAAAAACTAAAGTACACCTAGAAAGTGGAAAGTAATTTTTAAAAAATGAAATACAATTTTTCCTTCCTTTTTTATTTCCATTCTCACCAACTAAATTACATCAGGGAAATTTTTAGACCCATATTTTTGCAAACTTCCAGAGCTAGTTTTCCCAAAATTGTGGATTAATTATTGAGAATATTTCTATTCAGACATGTGAATGTGTAGAGATCAGCATACAAACTACCCAACTATGAGCTTTGGGGTTAATTTCATTTCTGTTTTATCTAAAGAGGTTACAAGATTAAAATATACAGCAGATGCAAAAGTGTAGTACATTGCTTGTCTTTATAAATCGTGTGTGTGTTTATGTGCCTTCAAGTCACCTGTCAACTTATGGTGACCCTATATATTTTATAAGTTTTTCTTAGGTAAGGAATAATCAGAAGTGTTTTGCCAGTTCCTTTCTCTGAAATATAGCTTGATATATGTTATTAAGCACCTGGTATATGTTGGAGGTAGCCCACCCAAGTAATAACCAAGGCTGACCTTGCTTAGATTCCAAAGTCAGACAGATTCAGGTGCCTTTGGGGTATTTAACCACAAGTCATTCAAACCTAGTGCACCAAAATCATTCCTATCCTAATGGATGGACGATATCTTAGTGGTTATTGAACATATGGTTTACATGGTTATGATCGTTCAGTCTAGCTAAAAGGTGCTAGAAGTAGTTGAAGTCCTCTCCTTAAGACCCTACAAAATCACTGCTGGAGTAGACCATACTGGGTTAGACAGACAAAGATTATTAGCTAATATAAGACATTTTCTGATATTCTGAACTCATACACTATAATGGAGCATCAGAAAGGTGATGCTCTGATGGCAGGAATTTAGAACCAGTCCCCAGAAATGTGCATAGAAGAATGACAGAATCCAGCAGAGATTCTGGAACACAGCTTACCTATTTTTTATTATAATGCCATAGCTATTATAGTGATCTGTCTATTAAATAACTATATTTTTCTATAGATGATGTAATCACTTCTCTAAACAAATTTGCAGAGCTGTTCTCCATGTATTCTTTTTCCACCATAATCTTACTAGTTCACAGATCTCATCTAAACTTAATTTGGGGTGCCATGTTGGCTGGAGGATGTTTGGAGCTGTGATCACAAAAATAACTTTTCCAAGTGGAGTGTATCCACAGAGGTCCCCAGAAGGGTGATAATTTCCTGGCCTTTCAAGAAAAAATGAAGCTTTCCTTCATTTATTTGAAGAAGCGAGTTTAAAATCAGTTCAAGAATGAGGGAGCTTGTTTTCTCTGCAAAAATTGTGGCATCCTTATCTGTGAAATTTGATTACAGCAGGTTGGGCAAGGAAAGAAAGAAAAGCTATAGAAATAATGTGAAAAGAGACAGATAGAGGCATCTCAGTCACCTCTCACAGGCACACAGATTAATTTTGCTGAACCTTCTAACTGTTTTAAATGGCCCCCAAATAAAGCCAATTATTTAATTTACTGTACATACTCTATGGGTCAATAATATCTATCATTCTCATTCTCTCCTTTCCAGCCCAAGGCTTCAAAGGGCAGAGGTTTAAATCGCAGATGAGAAAATAAGGCCATGCTTCATTTAATAGCACCATGGGATGGCTACTAGGGATGCTGTGCTTCTGATGAGACATTAAATCAAGATAAACACTGATCCTATGGGCAGCCCTGTCCAGGGAGCACACACACCGCTACAATACAAGACCTGGAAAAAGGTGGGTCCTTAAAAGGGACAACACTCCAAAGTTACTTGTATGAAGATGGAATGATGTAAAAATTGTAAAACAATATCTAGAGAAGTTGGAAAGTTAATTTTTAAAAGGATTTGGGGGGGGGGGGGCATTTAGATCCACAAACACAGAAAGAAAATATTAGGTAATTACCATTTTATATATACTTAATTAAATGCATCATTATAGGTACATTTTATTTAAAAGATATTGCTGTGCTAGTCTGTGTGTCATCCTGTAGGTAAGTACCTCTTTGAGGTATAGAGGCTGCCTGTAGGTGAATAAAGGTCTGCCACCAAGAGCCCTTGAAAGAGTGGCATTATTGTCCAGAATGAGTTGTAGTTCATTGATGATGCGCCTGAGTGCTTCCAGTTGGAAGACACACAGCACAGATGGCATCACAGGTACTAAGCCTTGCCACAAACAACAGGGCAACTCTGCCCACACGTTTATCCAGGAAATGTCATCACAAGACCTAATGGTATCACCCACAATATTAGGGGGGCCTTCACGTGCTCATCCTCTAATGTGATCTGTGCTATATTGAGCCAGCAATACCCTTCAACCCTCTACATTGGGCAAACAGGCCAGTCCCTGCACTAGAGGATAAATTTACATAAATCAGATATTAGGAATCGGAATACACAAAAACCAGTGGCAGAACATTTCAATCTCCCTGGGTGTTCCATCTCAGACCTCAGAACAGCGGTCATTGAACAAAAGAACTACAAAGGCAGATTGGAAAGAGAAACAGCAGAACTGGAATTCAACCACAAACTACAGTCCCCCAGCAATGGGATGAACAAAGACAATGGTTTCCTAACACACTACACACACTTCAACACTACCTGACCCCACTCTCATTCGTCTATTCCCCTCACCACAGGCTAGTCCCATTGCAAAACTGGATCTGCCAGTTCATCTCCATGCACAAAGAGCAGTTTCCTATGTCTTTGTACACTAATGATCATCGTTAAAACTGGACCTGCAATTTCACTTCCATGCACAAAGGATTTGTAATTTGAATTGACATCCTCACATACCAATGGCATATATATGTCTATACCTGGCTTCCACTCCACCAAATACATCTGAGGAAATAGACTGAAGTCTATGAAAGCTCATACTGCTAATTTCTTTCTTTCTGTTAGTCTCAAAGGTGCTACAAGTTCTCTCTGCGTACTGATTTTATTTAAAAGTAAGTCCTTTTCTTGTCATTTTCTCAGATAAAAATGAATTCTGAATGCTACAAGCCACTGGCCTGCAATACAGAACACACTTCAGTAGTGATGCTATACATGTTTTGTTACTACAAAAGTAAGTATAGCCGTCCCTCCAAATCTGCAGACTTGAAATCCATGGACTTGAAAATCTGTGGAGGAGTGACCATCATTATCCCACATGCACACGCCCCATTCAAGCCTATGGGGCTTGAATATGGATGAGATTTGGAACTCACAAGTGGTCCGGAACAGATCCCCCACGAGTTCCAAAGGGCAGTAAAACAGTTACAGTTACAGTGGACCCTTGCTATCTGTTCAGATTTGGTTCTAGGATCCCTAGTGGATACCAAAACTAGTGGATGCTCTGGTCCCATTAAATACAATGGTGTAGGTAAATGGTATCCCATATATAAAAAGATAATATCAAGGTTTGAGGGTTTTTTAAAAAAAAAAAAATACGGTTTTTAAAAAAATATTTTAAAACTGTGGATGGTTGAATCTATGGATAAAGAATCCATGAATATGGAGGGCTGACTCTACATTGCAACACAGTGAATTCATCCTTCATTACATTGCAATCCTATGTTTGCTTCAGTTCTTGCAAAAAGGAATAAAATAATAATGCAGTACAAATAATTCCTTATTTCTAATGCACTACTTCCAAAGTACCTTCTGGATGTCCCTTACTCCTGCTCCATGTTTCCACAATGAATTGATTGGACACTTCTCTGTTACTTGCCCTTGTCCTGTGGCACTTTTTCTTGCTGCTCATCCAGTGACAATGCCCCTCAGTCTCTCTGTACACCAATCCAGGCCTGAACCCTGAATAAGTTGGGCAAAACCTCTCAGCACCTTCCTTTTTAGGAAATCTTATGGATGTTCTTTTTTAAAATTCATTTTTATAAAACACAAATAACACAACATATATATATAT
Source organism: Urosaurus nigricauda (assembly GCA_034509955.1). Classification (NCBI taxonomy): domain Eukaryota; kingdom Metazoa; phylum Chordata; class Lepidosauria; order Squamata; family Phrynosomatidae; genus Urosaurus; species Urosaurus nigricauda. Next base: position 38,613,347 of record JAOEGL010000003.1, read on the forward strand.
ATATATATCTGAGAGACTAAAAACTATCACAGTAAAACTACAAGCAAGCAAATACAAACAACAATCCTAGCAAAACACACACATACAAAAATAAAAACTAGCAAACACTCTGCCTTCCTCCCCCAAAAGCCACTGGTTATATCTTCTATTACTAGACTTTCTTTAATTCATACTAAGCAAGTCTTCTATAATAAAAGCAAACTCAGTTCATTTAAAACAACAACAGCATAGACTGTATAACTGAGCCCAATAAGAATGCATGTACAAAATAAACATTTCCCAGTCTTTTAAAATTTTGTCAAGGATTTTTCCTTAATCAGTGTTGTCAATTTGTGCATTTCAGCAGGTTCAGCTGTCTTCATCAATCACTCTTCCTGAGTTGGAGTAGCCACTTGGAAAACTTATGGATGTTTTGAAGAGCTTGGTTTTGAGCACATCAGAGAATTAAGAGCTAGCATGCTGTAGTCCATAGAATGATGGAACGAGACTGAGAAAATTCAGATGCCTAGACCACCTTGATAATCTGTTACATCGCACAGTCTTTCAATGTGACCAATCCCACAAGTGTTTGGAGATAAAATGAGTGGGTGCATGCTCAACAGTGATCCACATCCTTGGGGAAAAGTAGATAGTCAAGTAATAAATAACAAAAAGATACACACACACACACACACATATATGAAACCTGTTTATCTCAGTCTCACTCTTGTCTAGGATAGCCAGGTCAGGAGAATCCCTGGCTAAAACCTGAGACCCAGGAGCTGTGTATTATCACAGGAGTCGACCCCAATGATTTCACAGGGGCAAACTCTGCTGATGTCATTAAGCACAATACATTAAGCATGAAGCATAGTTGCTCACAGCACATCATTCAAACAAAAACAAAAAGTCTGATAAATGAGAAAGTATTTCTATGGCTGCAGACATCACCTTTTTTAGCATGACAATGCAAACCATCTCACTCACACACTCTTGGATCATTTAAAAAAAAAACTTGGGGGGGGAACCAGATAATGATTATCCCAGATTAAGGGAGGTTGGCAGCCCCTCCCTCTCAAAAAAACTTAATTGGGTGCATTTAGAATGTGTGTGAACAGAGATTCAACCCAAATTCATTCTGGATTATTTTCACAGTGTGAATAACCTCTAAATAAAGTCTCCTGGTCTGACCCCCTTAAAAAAAACCTGATGGCAACATCACTCACCCATGCTCTGAGAGTTAGGATTGTGGCAATATGGTGGAAATCATGAATATGTAGCCATCATGAATACAAAAAAGTTATGGATGGGTAAACCTTAGGAACTGGTTCATATTCACAATCGCATGAGCATATGTTCTGTTTTCAAGGGCTGCTTTATGTTCATGCCAAAGTCGAAGAAGAGAAAGATGTCTTCAGTGGCTGACTACTTTAGTTAAAGTAATAATGATTCCGACCTATGAATCATACACAGAGTATTGTATTTATCCATTACAGCTTTTTAAAAAGACTTTCCTAAATTTGGAACATAAATTGCTTGAAACAGTAGTATTCTATTTTGCCCCTCTTTGTGTCTGGTCAAGCCCTTGTGGCCACACTTGGATATCATTTAGCTATACATGTGCTGGTTTTCATCTGTGAAATGTTGCCAAGTATGGGGTCCCTGAGCCTACAAAAAATGTCCAAAGATTTTTAACTTCCAGTATCTTTCCTTTGATGCCAAAAGATGTGGCAGGCCTAGCTATCTCCAGCTAAGGCACTGCTGAGAGGAAGGGAGGGAAAGGAGTAAAAAGTCAGTCCATATTACTTCTCTGGAGTACCTATGGCCATTCTGCAGGAGTTAGAACCAGGCTGTTAGACTCTCCAACTCCCACTGATTTGTTCGCCTCTCCATATTCAAGAGACCTCATCCAGACAAAAGTGGTCATCTGTACCCACTCAAGACTTCTATTATTACATACTGCTTTATCACACTAGGAGGCAAACAGGATTTAAACGAGAGTTAAACGAGAGTTAAACAGGAAATGTCCTGTGGTAAACATAGGAATTTCCTATTTAATTCTCATTTAATTCTCGTTTAAATCATGTTTGCCCCCTAGTGTGATAAAGCAAGTGAGTTTCACAAAGCTTATAATCACCTTGGAAGCCAATAAGGTCTCTTTGTCCAATTAATTATCCATGAAAAAATGTTATAAGAGCCAGTGTGGTGTAGTGGGTTGAGAGTTGGACTACAACTCTGAAGACCAGGGTTTGAAACCCCACTCAGCCATGGGAACCCACTGGGTGACCTTGGGTAAGTTACACTCTCTCAGTCCCAAAGGAGACAAAAGCAACCTTCCTCTGTGCAAGGATAACTACTCAAATTTGGGGGAATATTAATTGGCTCAATACATCCTAACCATGATCATTGGGCCATGATTCCCATAGTGTTTACGGAGGTGCTAGAGATCCCAGAACTGACACAAAGGCAAAGTCTTTGGATTTTAAACTAATTTATTGATGTACAGGGGGACACACTCTCACACACACATCCATACATGCAAATCACACAAGGCTAACAGAAGAAAGGAGAAAATGTGGGAACATAAAATGACAAGCCTTCTAATGGCAAAATACTTACCTGAGATGGCTCTTCCAGAAACCAGGCCGATGCAGCAACACAGTGGAGGGAAATGGGAGAAGGGTGTGTGTAGGACTTGGGAGAGGGAAAGGGAAGGGGGAAGGGAGAAGGGAAGGGGGGCTGGAACTTCAAAAAACCCCAAACCATGACCAGAGGTCTGTCTGAGATCCCAAAGCAGAAGTGAGAACAAAGAAATGGCAGAGTTTAAATAGTCTTCTAGTCACATCCTCAGCAGAGGCTACTGTCCTACATCAAAGCAAAGCCAAATTTACATATCAGTTGATCTACAGAAAGCCTCTTCCATGAGAAAAGCACTGATACCAGAATAGCTGGCATCTGTTAAGTGTCACAAAGTCATAAATCTGTCCCAAGTGTGAAGGGTTTCTCCATTTAGGCAACTCCTAACTTAGACTATGCTGCGAACGTGATCTCCTCCCCTTTAGGCCATGGCAGCTAAGGGGACATCTCCCATAATGCCTTTCTATTAGGGTCATAAGGAAACATGCCTTCACTTGAGGCATGCAGCTTCTCTTTAGAGGTTTCTATGATCAAGCAATGCAGAAGGGGGAAAATTACCTCTGCAGGTGCATTTTGGAATAGGTGTGTGGGGGTTTTTTGTTTGTTTGTTTGTTTTGTTGTTGTTGTTGTTGTTTGTATCATTGCAGTCTGGCTAACACTCTGAACAAATCTTGTCAAGAAAACCTAGTGATAGGGTTGCCTTAGGCTTAGGGTCACCCTAAGTTGAAAATAACTTGAAGACACACAACAGCAACAAAATCCTGTTTTTTATTACTTTGAATATTAATATCAATTTCTCCATAAAGGTTGTGATTGACACATGGCTCTCAAACATTTGAAGGTAATAATCTATGGCTTGGACATTCTGAAGTGTTCTTGGGCTGAAATTTCAGCTATTACTGCTTGTTAATCTCCCTTCTCAAGGTGACCTCACTCTCACTCATTTCCAGTACATACTGAGATCTGTGCCTTGGTCCCAGATGAGATGCTGGTGTGAGTCACTGTGAGCTGTGCATGGCAAACTCGCCAACTCGCAGAATTAACTTGGGGTGTTTTGAAACAACATCTGAAAACAACCTTAAACAACTCTTGTCGACCCCTGTCTATTCAAGACTGTGCTCACAACCTTTATCTACTAATAAAAGAACTAGACACACCATTTTTGCATTTAAAAAATCTGTATGTGCTAAAAGAGTTTGCAGACTTTCATTTCTATTTTTTTAAAAAAAGCATCCACCAAGCACACAGATAAAATACTGCTGTGCACTTTGTAGAATAGTAGATTTTGCCATCTGCTGTTTCTCTTTCTTTTCCTGCCATCTCAAACCAGCCTGCCCTTTCTCCTTTGCTGTCTGTTTCAAACTCTCCCACCCCTTTAAAGGTGTGTAATGCAAACCCTCTCAGTCCTTCACAGAATACTAGAGTTAAAAAGGTCATCTAGCCAGCCCCTGCCAATGCAGGAATCCACAATGAAAGAATCCCTGAGATGGCCCTCCAACCTTATTTAAAAAAAAAAAAAAAAAACTCCAGTGAAGGAAAGTTGACCACCTTCCAGGTAGCCTATTCCACTGTCTAACACTCTTACCATTATGAAGTTCTTCTTAGTGTTCAATCTGCATCTCCTTTATTAAAGAATGTGAATCTTTTGGTTCATATCCTGCTCTCTGGACCAGCAGAAATGCTTACTCCATCTTACAGGGGACAGCTTTAGCCTTTCTTCCCCATGCCCTATACTTTAACTCGGCCAACATATTTATAACTAAAATAAACACCGCACCTTCAGTTCCCTCCCCTTCCTCTGTTGTCTCTGCTACATTGAATGATAGATGGTAAGCCCTTTGGGCAGAGACCTGTCTTCTTGTATTCTCTAAAGTGTCATACTTGAATGGCATACACCAGTTCAAGGCTTTCCTATTTCTTTCCAACACTGACTTTGACAGTGAGTTAGCAGAAGGCAAAGAGGAGACAGAGATTGCTGCATTGCCTGGGTTCCTGACACACACACACACTTTCTGGCGCCTTCTCTGTTGCTCTCTGCCCTCTGCACTTTCATAGGAACAGAAACTTTCTCTTTCACGTGGATCATACCCTACTGAAATATGTCAACTATTATTCACAGGACTGACCCCAGGTTTGAGAGAATCCTGTGTAAATTGTGCTCCTCTTCCACTGACAAAAGCCGTGGCAGCACTGAATGGCTGAGGCCTATCATGTTATTTTTCCATAATGCTCCAAAATGATACTACATCGGGGACACTGGGAGAAATTTAAAATGGCAGCTAGGAACAGACCACCAGGTATCTGCTGGGTCAATTTAACAAGAACCCAGGGCAGGCATCAGCAGTGGCCATAGCTAGTCTCTACCATTAGGCAAAGTGATAGGGCCATCTCAAGTAGCAAATTTTGTATGGCTGTAAACTGTTAGTTATTTCATTGGTATTGGTGGCGGGGTTTATTGCCAGAATGGGGAGAGGTGTTTGTGGGGCTTTCTGTCTTGTAAGCTTTTGGATAATATGCACTTTGATTTGGGTGAATTGGGGTGGAGGGTCATGATATTTGCTGTCTGTGTCACGCAGCAGTGTGACTGGCAGTGGGCTCTGACAGGTGCCAAAGCCTGAGAATTTCTTCAAAGAGGCCAAGTGTTGACACCAGCCCTGAAGTTTCACATAGATAAGGCACATACTTATGTCATCTTTCCTACATTTATTTTCAAGAAACATCACCACCACCGTCATTCTGGCTCTCCTATTTTTACATACACAGAGAAAGAGAGACATACTCCCTTGCCCAAATATGTATCCATTTCCTCCTATGCTGGGCTGGAGGTAATGCATTGTGTACATATATACTGATGTACAGTTCGAATAAATGCACTTACATATAGAACCTGGAGGGGGAAATGTGATTTTAGCCACCATTAAACTAATCTATGTGTTGTATGTGCAGATGGCAACAGGTCTGACTGTTTTGGTTTGTTTTTAAAACACAGTTTACATTTTCCAGGTCAGCCCTAGATTCACAGGCAACAGCCATGTTGATCAGAGGAAGAAATAATGAAATCTCTGTTATTCTCACATTATAATATGGTCCTTTTAAATTAGACATACTCCTACTAGGAAAAAAAAGAAATAATATTGAGGACAAGAGATGTGTAAATTAGCAGATAACATGCCTGTGGTGAGTCTGACGTGCAGGGAAAACATTTATGCCATCAGGTAAGAATTCTGTTTTTTTCGGTGGAGGATCAAAAAGTGAATATCCCTCAGTCTGTGAATAATGAAAGAACCTTGAAAGCTTAGTCACTGCAGTGCAGTAAGTAGCAAGCAGGATGGGGCTTTAGAGTCTTTTTTTGCTAACAGGGAAAAAAGGAGGAGGAGAAGCAGACTGTACCACCTCCCAGGAGCTATGAATGCAGTTTCCATGACAACCCCACATCTGACTCAGAACTATTAAGGATCACCATGGCAACAAGTGTCTCACTTGCCATTTCCAGAAAACTGACAGTGTTGGACTAGAATCATCACACCATATATAAGGGACAGGGTTGGGGCTGCACCAGGAACCACCCCATGCACTTGGCCAATCCTGGGTATGCTATTGATATCCCCCCAAAATGGACCAGAACACGCCAGTAGCTAACTATGGTGGGGTTATACTGAGGATTTATTTTCAAAAAAGAATAATACCTGAAAATCCTTTCTCTGCTGTAGCTCTCAGATTGCAGGTGGATGGGAGGCAGGATTCAGAAGTGTGATGAGGTGATTGCTGATGTAAAATCATTAACACCAAATACAAGGCAAGCAAGATGTCAGCCCATGAACACCTGCACTATCACTTATGCTTCTATCCCACTAAGTAGCAATAGAATGTTTCAAGCTTTTCTGTAAATAAACAGGAGGAGAAATTGCATGGGGGATACATGTACACAAAATTCAAAATACTCAACACCTGTAACACTGGTGCATAGCTACAGTCCATAGGATGTCTTTCTAGTTACAGTGTATGGCTGTGTCTCATCCTTCCAGAATAAGGAACTGGTAGCTAAAGCCTCCAATACTTCCAATTTAGCCTCCTGGCATCCTTCAGTAATGGATATTATTTGAGGTTGTACTCTCCCACATGATGCAGCTGCAGTGCCAGAAAAGCTTGCAGTTAGTAGAATGAGAATTTTATTTCAGTTGGATTCTGATAAAAATTTACCAAAATTTACAAACTTCTTCATATTTGAGATGGAAAGTGTTTCTGTTTTTGTTTTGTTTTTTAATTCAAATATGGGAGAAACCGAAACCAGAAAGTTTACCCATCAGAATTTTGCTTGCTTAAAAGTCTGTGTTTGGATTCCCATGCATTATTTAATCATGCTAAGTGCTAAATTAAGGCAGACACTTTTTTTTCTTCAGAAAGGCTCTTCATCTTTCACATTTATATGACAGGAAGTTAGAACACAATCCCTTGGATGCTAGAAAGAGTTTTATCTGTTAAACGTGGCCAATGCAAAAGGAAGAGAATGTTGTTTCATTTTGTTTCTCGGAACTCTTACTAAATTCCCAAACTTCATAACTAGAGAGGAGGTTTTAAAATTTTTGCAAAGGGAAAGCAAAACTGAAAGATTTTCCCCTCCTATCTTTCTTCAGTTTGAAACAGCCTAGAGAAGATTTTCTCTTTGCATAGATTTCAGTGTTTTGGGGATTTAGCTCAATAAGAGTCAAACCTACATGTCACTGCCTTCCTCCCTCAGTTAAGAGTTGGGCCAGAAAGGTCTAGGTGAACTTTGACAGGAAACAGTAGCTAAAACACTCTTTCTTGGCCTCATTGGGTGAGCTTCAGCAAGTCACACTCTCTCAGCCTCAGGGGAATAAAGGCAAACCTCTCCTGAAATCTTGCCAAGAAAACCCCACAATAAGGTCACCATAAGTCAGAATTGACTTGAAGGCATGCAACAACAATGAAATCCTTTAGTCGCATGATAGCCCAACACACCTTCCCTTTGTGGAGTCGAAGGCTCTCATGGCCGGCTTCCATAGTTTTTTGTGGGGCTTTCAGGCTATGTTCTAGAAGAGTTCCTTTCTGATGTTTCCCCAGCATCTGTGGCTGTCATCTTCATACACCTTCCCTTTGACTTCCTCTCAATATCACAAATAAGATGGGAGCATCAAGGACCGCTGAGCAAATTCCAAGACAATGGCCCTATACAGACCGGCACTTTGGACCAGCATGGGGGAGAGTTGTGGTGTAGTGTACTCATGACGCATGCCTCAACTCTGCCCCCAGAGTGTCATAATGCTGTGTGCCACTCCACATGGCATGCAGCATCATTGCACCCCTCCAGTGCTGTGTCCGTATGATGCAATGCTGAAGGAGCAGCACATAGCTATGCCACCACGGCTATCACACCAATTCCAGGCCGCAAAAAGGAGCCACATTTTGCAGCTCCTTTTGTACCCTGAAAAGGGTCATCCTCCGATCTGGCCAGGAAAGGGGTGGCTGGAGCCTTCCCTGAAATTTTTTCTGGACCACCTGCCAAACTGAAAGGGTGATATTGTGGGAGCTCTGTGCCTGAATGCCCCAGCTATTATTATCCACTGGAAGACAGAGCCGGATGTACAACACAGCTTGCCTTGCATTCATTAAATTAGCCTGCTGCCTTCAGGCACAGTAGAGGACACTGTCCCTTTACCAGAAGTGAAGTCAAATTGGGCAGCAATCTGCTTTGGAAGGAGGGATCCATCTTTGCTTCCAGCAGAAAGACAACTTGGGCCTGCACTCTTTGCTACCTTCATCTTACTAATTTTACACCCAGAAACCTACAGTCATTAAAGAAAGAACAGTTCCCAGTGCCAACTGTTCCCAGCACCTGCTGAATCAGTAAGCCTTAATGGAACTCAACATCTATGCAACTGTGTGTAATCCATACAGCCTGGTTCTGGCTACATGTTTTACTACTGGAATTACTCTAGGCAGTGATAAGCTGCTAGGAAGTTATAGCAGTGTTGTTCTTATCTCACCAGACATCTACCCTATTGTAAATTCACCACAGTCAGTCAGTCACGTGACATCTCATCTACTATGGAGCCTTGAGGCAGAAAGGCTCAGCTCTGGCTTCTCCAGGAGTTCTGCTTCTATGCAGTGTCTTCAATATAAAACCCTTCAGGAGGACACAACCAATGCAGCCAGGGGAGGAGATAAGAGGAGAGTATGCTGTGTGGACCTTCTCACTTCACCATGTACATTACCTGTAACTTTCAAAAGGTGGGCAGTCAATGAAAGCCTCTCATGAATCACAACTTTCTGACCTGGGAGCTATTGTCATGTAAGGAATAGCATCAGATTCTCCTTCACACCAGATCAGCTTGTTAGTTCATCTAGTCCAATATCCCATACTCTGACTGATAACAGCTCTCCAGAGTCTCAGGAAGGAAGCAGTTTTTTCATCACCTTGGAGATGCCAAGGAATAAACCAGGGCTCTTCTGGATCCTATGATGATGCTCAAACCTTGAGCTACAGTCCTTTCCATCATCTATTCTAGAAAATAGCATTAGAGTACAAACAGTAATAGAAATAAGCACTTGAATGCAGAATCTCTTTATGCAACAGATTTCAAAGGTAAATTCTTGGCATTATTTATTCTTATGAACCATCTGGTATAAAAACACCTGCTATATAAATTGTTTTAAAATCTTTTTATTAGCATATAAAAATCCCACATATGCATATTTCCCTAGCATAAATACCATCTAAATAATACACAGCATCTACTCTCTACAAACATAGAACACAAACATACACATAAAGTTTAAAATATGGTTTCTTCTTCCAATACATTTTAGGTTTTTTGCAGGTCCACTCCATATGGTAGAATGAGCCTTCCTGAAGTTCACACTTCTAACACACACTCTCTCTCTCTCTCCCTCTCTCTCTCTCTCTCTCTCTCTTTTACCCCTTATACATTTCAAATAGCTTTTCTAGAGTTAGATGTCATCTAAACATTATTTGGTAGTTTTCTTTAATATTATTAGATAATGTGAATTTTAAAACCTTCTGCCATATTTCCCCCATTTCTCTAATTCAATGTTGCATCCCAAATTGTATGCCCATTTAACTATACAATCCTGTGGTCCTCATTTAAACATAATTTTATTCCAAATTCTGTTTTCAGTCAAAATATTTTAACATTTTATCAATTTTATATCTTTCCATCAATTACCTATAGATACCAATTCATATGAAAACCTTCTGATGCAAAGTCATCATTAGTTTTAAATCTACATTGACCATCTTTACTTATCAACATATCTTTATATTGTAATGCATTTTTCTTTTTCACTTTTATCCATCTTATAAAATGCTTGCTGGACAGATAAAACATGTGGTGTTTGGAAACTTAATCTGGATTTATATTTAAACCAAATTATAAAGATCGCTTTTCTAACATAATGAACACTTGCTATAAGAAATGAAGGAAAAGCAAACCACCTGTATTTAGGGAAGGTTTACTGTCTCACATCAGTATCTTGTCAGCAAGACCAGCCGAAACTAGAGGGAAAATAATACCACAGCTAGAGTTCAGTGAAGTTCTCTTAATCATGGTAGTTGAGGAAATTATCACACATGCATCAGCACTGGAAGACAATGTGATTGGCAGGTATTCATGTGTTTGGCTCATCAATGAGAACCTGAGAGTTATAGTCCATAAAGCAACCTTTCCAAGTTCTGCAAAAATGCTCAATGGTAGAAGCAAATTTGTAGAATTAGCTTCTACTCACCTCTTTAGCAGGTTCAGACTTTAGTTCTACACCTTAAAAGAGCATAACATTGTGGTGGCAAAGGATATTTAATTTCAAATACTCTCAAGCCCATGACTACAATCTCCATCACTGACTGTGCTGTCTGGGGCCAATAGAAGTTGCAATCCAAAACATTTGAAAGACACCAAACTGTCAAGAAACCAGTGTTGTTTCCAAATAAATAATGAGGTGGTAGATAATTTTTCCCTACCCCTGTTACTTGAGTTCCTAATATCCATTGACAAATACTTGGCACTTCGTCTTCTTTCCATTTTTGTGTAAGGGCAAGTTTACTCTCAATCATTAAGTGGATTATAAATTATTTGTGGCTCTTGAGGTACTTTGGTCTCATGTTCAGCAAAAAAAATCAGATGCAATTTACAAAAATGATCAGGAGAACCTACCAGTCTTACAGTATTTATATGTTATAATTTGTCATGAACATATCTAACAAGGAACCCAACTGTATCTCAACTCAACTGAGCTCAATTTTAGCAGATTTATCTTCATTTAAAAATAAATTGCTCAAACACACATACATACACACCAATTGTTCTAAAGTTTTGTGTATCATATTTTGAATATGGCTTTCCTTTCCAGTTATGATAATACTCTTGTGGCTTCATCTGATAGATCAAACATTAATAAGAAATGTGCTGATTATTTCCAAAATTACTCTATCAAAAATGAATAGAGAAATGAGAGGAAATCCTGGCAGTCGAGAAGATATTTGAATGCATTAAAGAGCATTAATATGGATAAAGTTGTAAACACTTACTACTTATATCCAGTAGGAGGAGAATAGTGAACAATAGGTATCTGAAGAGGCAAATATCCTTTTTTTATTACTCTGAAATGCTTTTCACAAGCAATCAGAAGCATTTGTAGCAGGAAGAGAATGTACTATCAACTATGCAATTAAACCACCACATTCTTTTTTTTAAAAAAAAATCCATAATAGTCAGGTTATTTTGACATTAGACCTTTAATTCATAGATGTTTTTGAACTACCAAATCATATTTTTAACCTAGATAACAAAGTCCTAGCTTTCAGAAAAAACAACTCTGCCATAGTTTGGATCCTCAGGGATGACAAAGATGGGAGGCTGTCTTTTAAACAGGGGTTATATGATATGTAGTTCAATTTATATTGAATAGGATACATCTAATATGTATTTAATAGGAGTTGTATTTGAAATCCATTCTCAAGTAGCCTTATAAGGCCACACAAACATATTTCTCTTCTTGGATTGCGTCCATCATTAATAAACACCAAAAGAAAGTTGACAGAAGATGTGAAGCCTCTGGTTCAGGTTGCATCATCCCTAGGGGGTGAGGGTGAATGGGTTTCCAATTGTCCAAATAGGTATGGATAAGATACAGGAGAAGAAGGTTGGGGAACATTTTCCCCCAGGGGCTAAATTCTAATTTGAAAAGTGTTTCAGGGTCTATGTTAGAACAATGAGTAGGACTGAGGGCACAGGCAGGGCCAAAGCAAACTGGAAGGGACCCAATATACTCCTTGCAAGTTTGGGCAAATTCATGGAGGATCAGTGTCAATTATTACTAATTATAATGGCTTAACATCAGCCCTGTGTCAGTGGCAGGATGCCTCTGGATACCAGTTGCTGTGGTACAGAAACAACATGCATATCCACTATGCTTCTGAACGTTCCACAGGCCTCTAGTTGGCCACTGTGGGATAGGAATGATGGACCAAACAGGCTCTTAGTGTGATCCAGAAGTGCTCTTTTTAAATATGAATCTAACATTAGCTTAGATCAGAGTTTCTCAAAATGCATTTTGCCCTGTGTGCCTCCTTTAACTTAAAGCAGAAAACAAAATAAAAGAGAAATCATGCAAAGATGTGTTCAGGTAGTCACTACATATCATCCTAAAGGGGACAGTTTGTGGCTTTTCCACATTATCCCACTGTGAAAATGAGATATGTAGATGCTGGGGTAATAGTTGCCTTCCAACCCCAAACAGTCTTGAAGAAGCCGATTATCGCGATCCATTTCAAACTAGCTTCAGGGCAGGGTATGGAGTTGAGACTCCCATGGTTGCTCTGATGGACAACTTCCGTTTGAGCGTCAACAGGGGTAGTGTGACCCTGCTCGTGCTCTTGGATCTCTCCGTGGCTTTTGACACTATAGATCATGCCATCCTGTTGGATCGACTGAGAGAGTTGGGGATTGGTGGCACCGTGTTTCAGTGGTTCTGGTCCTTTCTCTCCAATAGATCCCAAAGGGTGAGGCTCGGGGACAGTTGCTCTTTTAAGATCGAGCTTAATTGTGGCATCCCACAGGGCGCCATCCTGTCCCCGATGCTGTTTAACATCTATATGAAGCCGCTTGGCGAGATCATTCGGAGGCATGGAGCTCGGTGTCTTCAGTATGCTGATGACACTCAGATATATCTCTCCATGACAAGATAGTCTGCTCAGACCTCAGATGGCGTCTCTCCTCTCAACTCCTGCCTTGCGGCGGTAATGGATTGGATGAGGGAAAACAAATTGAAGCTCAATCCAAGCAAAACGGAGGTACTCACAATCACAAGCCCAAAACTGGGTTTGGGAATACAATCTCCATTTCTTGATGGAGTCACACTCTCCTCTAAGAACTGTGTTCGCAGTCTGGGGGTCCTCCTAGACTCGTCACTTCACATGACTAGTCAGGTGAATGTGACGGTCAGGAGTGCCTGTTACCAGCTTCGGCTGATCCGGCAGCTGCGCCCTTTCCTGGAGATGAGGGATCTGGAAACTGTGATACATGCTCTGGTAACCTCACAATTGGACTTCTGTAATGCACTCTACATGGGGCTACCCCTGTGCCTAACTCGGAAACTACAACTGGTTCAGAATATGGCAGCCAGACTTATTACAAGTACATCTAGGAGAAAGCACATGACACCTGTGCTAAAATCTCTCCACTGGCTGCCGATCAGTTTCCGGGCACAGTACAAGGTGTTGATTTTAACCTATAAAGCCCTACATGGCTCGGGTCCATCATATCTAAGGGACCGCCTCTCCCCATACGAACCTCCCCCCCCCCGCATGCTTTGATCCTCTGGGAGGAGTCTCTTACAGCCCATGAAGACTAGGCTGACAGACCTCCCAGAGGGCCTTCTCAGTGGTCGCCCCCAAACTTTGGAATGACCTGCCGGATGAGTTGCGTCTCATTCCATCCACCGATAGCTTTAAGAAAGCCTTGAAGATGCATCTCTTCCAGCAGGCCTTCCCGGAAAATGCTTAATGTCACCCGGCTCCAAACCTTTTGCCAGTCCCTAATCCTCATCACCTGATACAGCTCAAGGAACTTTTAGTTTGTTATTGTTGACTGTCCGCTATTTGCACTATGTTTTAATTTGTTGTTGGTTTAATTTTTTTTAAGGGGGGGGAGGTGGGAATGGGATTGGATATTTTAATTGTCTTGTTTTTAACTTTATCTTGTACCCTGCCCCGATTGCTCGCTCAGAGGGGTGGGCTAGAAATAAATATTATTATTATTATTATTATTATTAGCGTGTATACCGTGTAGACAGGCAGCAGAAATAAAAAGGAAGGTAGAGCATTTGTGCACTCTTAGCATGGTTTCAACTAGGGAAGGTTCAGATGTTTCTAGACCTCAACTCTTAGAATCTTTCTCTATTGGCCATGGTAGCTGAGACTTCTGGGATCTTAAGCTGAACAACAGTTGAGGCCCAGTTGGTTGAGAACCACTGTTCTGAAACATATTCGGGGGAAGCTGTGTTGCCCATGCAAAAAATTTTATGGTGCTAAATAAATAAATAGATAATAATTTCTTGAGAAATTCAGTGTTCTCTGTCTAAGAAAGGAGTCTGTGTCTTCACAAAAGACAGAGACACCCTGAATCCCAAGATGAGTTACTTTACTGCTGTTAATGGAGTTTAAATTTTATTCTCCTTTGTCTCAGTCCACACATGGCCAAGAGGGAAGTGGCCTCTGCCAGCATTATTATCCCTTCAAACTGACTGAATAACAACAGAAATAATATCTAATACAAAATGTAGGCCTGTGGGTCCAACACCATCACTTTTTTTCTTCTCCTGTATGCTTTTTTAAAAATACCTTTTGCCTGATGAAAAAAACCAGTGGGGCTTTGAAAGCCTGCAGGGTGTGTTTTGTGCATTTTTGTTGGCCAATAAAGGTATTGCTCTTTGGTAGATTTTGTATTTTGTTTTATTTTGATCTGTCTAAATCAATAAAGGAACTGTCCAGGGTTCTGAAAGGTACAGTGTGGATGGTAGCACCACAGCTTGCCATCACTTTAAAAATAAGAGAGATTACTATGTTGCAAGTCTGTACTCAGAATACAAATGCAAATTCAACATCAGATGTTGACATCTTTCTGCTTATGTTGCAGAATGCCTACTCAAGAAGAAAGATCCAGAAGTCTAAAATGAGGCTGAGCATGAGTTCACTTTTGTAGCTGCTGTGTGGCTTTAAGACATTTCTGATTTATGGCAACCCTAAGCCAGCATGGTGTAGTGGTTTAAGCATTGGACTGCAACTCCAGAGACCAGGGTTTGGTTCCCTGTTCACTGAGTGAGTCACACACTCTTAGTCCCAGAGAACCCTGTGGTAGGCTCTCCCTAAACCATAAGTGACTTGAATACACACAGTAGCAGCAGCAACTATATAAATCTATCACAGGGTTTTCTTGGCAGAACGTCTTCATATGGGTTTGCCCTTGCTTATCTCTGAGGCTGAGAGAGTGTGACTTGCACAAGGTCACCCAATAGATTCCATGGACAAATGAGGATTTGACTCCTGATCTCTCTGTGGCTTAGCGCAACACTCAAACCACCATGCCACACTCACTCTCACTTTATAGCCTCCAATAAAGGAAGGCCTGCTTTTTCAGATATCTTCAATATGTCCAGTTTCTGTTTACTTTAACTAAGCTGCTAATGTTCAGTGACTCTTAGATCCTATCACTTGACCTCTTCCAAGGGATTTCAGAACTTCACAGGCAGTTTGGCCAAGCATCAAGTAACTGAGATAATCTTCCAAGTATAAAGTTCTCTTCTGTGGAAAAAGTACCTTTGCATTTGGGGGCTTGCCCATCCAAAGCAGTTACTAACAGCCATAGGGGATGAGCTATGAGCAGAGATGGCATGAAGTAAAACTGCCAGTGGATGTTGCAGAAAACACAGACAAAAAGGAAGAGTTAGGAAGTACTGAAGGAGACTAGTGAAGGCAGTTGGTGTAGCTAAATGGAGGGCTCTGGGGAACATAGAGATACCGGAAGAGCTGAAATAGGCAGTGGAGGGATGCAAGCAGGGGAAACAAAAAGATGCTGAGATAGCCAGGCTGGAAAAGCTAATAAAACCTGCCTGTCAGGGGAACTGTATGACAGACAAAGAGCCAGAGAATTTGGCAGGCGGGCAGGCAGGGGGGTTTCTCTTGAATCCACAGACCTATAACTGGGTTATACAGCTATGTAATCCACTCAAGTTTATAACTCTCCAGCCTGGCTTCTTTCTGCAATGATCTCATGCTCTAGAGATTCCAGTTCAGAGAGAGGGGGGGGGGGAGGGAGAGGGAGAGGGAGAGGGAGGGAGGGAACCTGTGTGGCGTAGTGGTTTGAGTGTTGGACTATGACACTGGAGACAAGGGTCCAATTCCCTGCTTGGCTATGAAACAAAATACTGGGCAGGTCACACACTCTCGGTTTCAAGGGAAGTCAGTGGCAAGCCCCCTATGAATAAATCTTGCTAAGAAAATGGTAGGGTCACCAAAACTCAGGAATGACTTGAAAGCACACAACAACAGCAAGACTCAAGCTGGTTTAGGAATGTAATCATATGCAATCAGTTCTTGAGATTTATTTTTTCTTTCTAAGATCAGTCCATTTTGGAACAATGAGACTAATCCAAGTGCCATGGTGGGGGGAGCATGATATAAATCAATCAAACAAATGTATTCAGAAACTTGCTCAAGAGAGCTCACCTCTAACACAAGTGTTCTTGTTGTCATGTGCCTTTGAGTTGTTTCTGACTTATGGCAACCCTAAGGTAAACCAATACAGAGTTTTCTGGGGTTGAGAGTGTGTAACTCACTCAACATGACCCTAGTGGGTTTCTATGGATGAACAGGGAATCAAACTCTGCTCTCCAGAGTCATAGTCCAATGTTCAGACCACTACGCCATGCTTTTTCTCCCAATGTGTTTTCCATACTTTCCATACATTGTAAACATGATCTGTGCAAAACTGCTCATTGCTGTAGGATTTCTCTTGTTTAGGAGTTAATGTTGGGATTTCTCAATAGCAGTGGTTCTCCAATTTTGGTACTCCAGATGTCTGAGAATTCAGCTCCCAGAATTCTTGATCATTGGCTATGCTCCAAAGCATCTGGAGAACCAAAATTGAGAAACTTCTGCTGTATGTGATGGGCCAAGACTTGGTGTACACAAAATACATCCAGTGCTAGGTAGTTTGTATAGTCAGTTGGACATCCTTCATTGAGTTTTCCAATATTCTGCATTTTAAAAAATGTACAAAAAAATCACCCATGAAATGCAGAAAACTGGAAAAAAAAAACCCCACAAACCAACAAACCTCATGAGTAGAAAACTAATCAGGATTTACACTCCTAAAGAGGTGAGATTCTGGTCATAGTCTTTCAATGAATATTTGGGGAAAATAAAGACACACAAAAACATATATTAATGCCCTTCACTTATAAAGAGAATGTCTATATAACTTCTGTATCATTTGTTGACTATACTTCCTGTTTCCTTGTGATTCAGGCATGAATGGCTGGGATGACAAGGGGTACATGTCTGATTATTATACCAAATCTCTTGGTCCCGCTCTTAATGGTCAAAATCCTGTTACGGAGTTCTCAGTGCATAAGCACCATAGTACAATGCTACTGAGTGACTCGTGCCCCACCCCCACCCCCCATCCACACTTACTGGGCAACAGCTACTGTAGTCAATGGGGGTCTGTCCCTTCGTTGATCAGAAAGTAGCTAAATGGCATTACCACTTCCTCCCATAAGTGATCTGTGGTGCAACAGCTTCCCAAGGAACAGAGCCCCATTGGTTTAGCAACATAGAGATTAGCACCACCTCCTACAGTAGGTCATGTCCAGGGACTGCCTTTACCTTTACCTAGGTTATGCATTCATAACTGCCTAATGATTTCTTGGCCATTTTATGTGTCTTTGTGTTTGCCAAAGGAGTACAGTGGGCCTTGTTATTTGCTGGGGTTTAGTTCCAGGACCTCCTGTGGATACCAAAATCTGTGGATGGTCAAATTCCATTATATACAGTGGTATAGTAAAATGGTGTCCCTTATATAAAATAACAAAATCAAGCTTTGCTATTTGAAATTTGTATATGTCTGGAATATTTTCAAGCTGTGGATAGTTGAATCCATATATAAAGAATCTGTGGATGTGCAGAGCTGATTGTATATATTTCTTGTTTCCACAAATACTTGTCTTAAACAGATTATTTTTATATAAAAAGATCTGATAACACTGTGTCCGTTCACACTACCTAGTTTTAGCACTTTCATTCCACTTTAACTGCCATTGCTCCAGCCCATGGAATCCTGGGGTTTGTAGTTCAATGACACACCGGAGCACTCTGGCTGAGTATTCTACATGCCTCCCTCTAAACACAAAATGCCAGGATTCTGTAGGATGTCATGGCATTGAAAGAGGAATGTGGCTCTATAATTGTGTAGAACAAATGGACCCTCTTATTTTAGATTTTTTTTTATCCATTGAGCCCATTTTCATTTTCACTTTTAAGCTATTGTGTTATCTTTTATACAATTGTTTCATTTTTTTCATTGTTTTAAGATGGAGTGGAAAATGCAAATGAATTGAAAGGGTGGGTATAGGTTTTCTAAAGAAAATGCTTTCAAAAAGAGGTCATGAAGTTTTAATGTAACTGCAAGTGCTGCCAGTTTATGTCAGCATCCAACTCAAGTTGCTAGTTCTCGCTCTTAAACCACTTAATGGTTTTCTTCCTGCATAATCACTCCATGTTTCTTCCACTGAGGTCATCTGAAGAGAGAGCAAGGCCCTCATTTGTTCTTTATTTCATATGAAAAGGTCTGAGAGGAGGTGCAGAACAGGACTTTTTCAGTTGTAGCTCCCCATTATAAACTGTGCCCCTTGAAAAAAATTCCTGACAGTCTTGTGTAAGAGGGATGGGGAATCTGTTCTCATTCAGATTTTTTTAACATTCTTATCTTTTAAATTGTATTTTTAACATATTTAACTTGCTTTAGTATTGTAATACTTCAATTCTATTTTACTGTACTGTTTTTGTATGCTTTTTAATTGTACTGTTTTTTTAATATTGTTAGCCACTCTGAGTCCCAGTGTTAGGGAAAAGGCAGGATATAAATAATACTAAATAATACTAATAATACTAATACTAATAATAATAATAATAATGCCTCACTTTAACAATAAACCTCATAACCTCCAACCATCCCAATTTGGCAGGGCCAGTCCTGATTAATCCTCTGTTGCTCCATCTTTTTCAGCTCTCTCCTCTTCCCACTATCCCTTATTACATCAATTGCCACTGACTGAGTTCAAGGTGCAAAAATAGTTTCCGCTCAGTTAACTCAGCAGGGAAGAAAGGTGAGGATGGATTGGAGTCTTATCCTTTCCAGTAGGATCAGACAATAGCAAACTGTTGCTGCCTTTCCCAGCTCATCCATTCTTCCTCATTAATAACATTTGCCATCTTGATCGTACACTGATGTTGCACGGCCATATGAGTCCTGATTTTCATCTATGAAATGGCGGAGGGTATGAAACTCTAATTTTTGGTAAAGTCTCAAAACCTCTGCAAACATTTTATAGTAGTTTTGTAGCATCTTGTAGCACCACAATTGTGTCAAATTGACTGATCAGATTTAGGGCATGTGGATAATGATCCTCATCAATAAAACGCAGCAAATTCTTTTCAGTCAAATCCTACGCCAAAGATTTAAAGCTGTTTTGTAGGAGTTTTCTACTGTTTTGTAGCGCAAACACCTAGCTTTGGCATTTGACAGGTCAAATCAAGGTTTCTGATTAACATTTCCAAAAGCCAGTATTGCCTTTTTAACTTGCTGCCTCTGCCAAAGTTTTACGATATTGTGTAAGGCAAATCCGTTTATAGCAGTTTGATACTAGTTTGTTTGTCATGACTATGTCCTATAAAAATCTTGGATTTGTAGTTTAGGGAGGTACTTAAACTTATAAGCTCTCCTGAACTACAGCAATAGATAGTTCCAAGAGACTATTCCTAATGCCTTATCAAAGTACACATCCCAGGATTCCATAGGACAGAGTCATGGCGTGATATCAAAGTGATATCAAAGCACTATAATTATATAGTGTGGATACTTCCTACAGCAATTATATTAAACACCCAACCATAAAACAACTAATTAATTAATAATTTGGATAAAAACCTCAAACTATCCAAACTAGATATGCATGGGCATCCTCTACTCTCCCTGCTACATTGTTCCCTTTCTCCCTTCTTCTCTCCACACTTTTCTCTTTCTTCTCTTGTGATATGCTCTCCCCTTTCAGTCTTAACTTTGCACTTTTCCAGCTTTTTTGTCTCCCTCTTTACCTTCTTGTATTCTGCATTATAACCTATCCACACATTTTGCATCCTGAACCCGTTTGCTTGTTTACATTATTTATATGCCACTCTTCAAATTTCCCCACTCCCCCCCAAAAAAAAAACAGCCTGTGCTATTTTTAAACAGTTTATTGGATAGTTTACTGTCCAATAAACTGCAATATGAAAAACATATAGCAAATGAAAAGAATATGGCAGTATTAAACCCCAGACATAGCCCCTTCAAACAGTAAAAGCTTAAAACGGCTTCTGGAGAACGGGGAGGGAGAGAGCCTGTAGGGCATACTGTGTAAGAACAATAGTTAGGATAGCATAGGTATTTTTTATTTTAACATATTACCTAGGTTAGACATTACACATTGCCAAAAGGGAGATGTGTCACAAAAAAGGAAAATACAAGAGGCTGTAGATTTCCATGATCTTTGCTTATTTACTGTATAAGTATAGAAATAATTTAGCAATAAATACTAGAATTTAAAGAAAAATATGCTAGATCTCATTATGTTGAGCAAAAGCAAAACCTTCCTGCTTGCACAATCTGCTATCCAAGGAGGCCTTCTAATGGTTCATTTTCTTTAACTGGATTTGGACTGGGCATCTTCACACAAAGGATTGTTTTGTATATACACTAGGCCATATAGCTATCCTAGAACCATCATTAGCCCTGTGAATCAATGCCATTTTCTAACTATCACTCCCAACAGCAAGCTTGATGATTCCATGTCTATGAACTGAGTGCTGAAATGAAGGCACCTTATAGACCAAGTAGGCATTTTTGCAATCTCAGCTTCTCTGAGTGTGCAGAAAAATATTGGTTCGTTCATTTATAAGAGAATGGACAGAAAGC
Source organism: Urosaurus nigricauda (assembly GCA_034509955.1). Lineage (NCBI taxonomy): Eukaryota > Metazoa > Chordata > Lepidosauria > Squamata > Phrynosomatidae > Urosaurus > Urosaurus nigricauda. The sequence goes on from JAOEGL010000003.1 coordinate 38,634,229, forward strand.
ACAAGGACTGAAAAAATGAACAGGTAGATCAAGCCTACCATCCAGCTCGCAGTGATGGCCTCTTCCTCCCTAAAGGCTTCTAAGGAACCATTTTGCCTTGAAGGGATGATAGGAGAGGATTAAGCCTGAACCCATTAGCAGAAAGAAAAAGAGATGAGAAATGGAAGAAGAGAAGAGAGAACAGAGGAGCAAGGCAACACAGTGCCACAGGACAATAATAGTAGAATCCTGAGTACAATTGGATCTGGCATAGGTGTATTCCTATCCAACTGGACATTTGGGCAGTGATGAAACAAGTTCTCTGTCCTTCTTTCTTTCTTTCTTTCTTTCTTTCCTTCCTTCCTTCCTTCCTTCCTTCCTTCTTTCCTTCCTTTGTTTCTTACTTTCTGTATATTTTACCTTATATACATCTTAAATAACCAAGTAGATACAGGTTACAAATGCTCATTTTATTATTTTTATTGTAAGGTTTTGCTGAAACAAAATGGTGTTCATTCCCACGTAAATATGTTTATCAATGCGGAAATGGAGATAAATTCTGTTTTGTCCATGTAGTCAGGATGGTGTGGTGACTGAAATGAATTATGAAAAACAAAGTTTAATAGACTAAAGCCCACTTCATCCGATACACAAATTCTTTTCCGGAGCTGCAGATATTCAGACAGGGTATGGGGGAGTAGGCAGAGAGGACAGAGGAATTAAATTAAATCCATAAAGTACAGACAATGATCTATGAAGGTTTACACTGTAGTAAACGTGTTAGTCTTTAAGGTAACACAAGACTCTTTGTTCTTGTTTTTGCACTGTTTATCTTTTTTTTCTGCAACAGATTATACATAGCTATCCATCTGGAAACTGTGGATGAAAAATAGAATAATTCACAATAATTCAAAAACTATTGGATCGTTGTCAAAGGTATTGCAAACTGTAAAAATGCTTGCAACATAGGACAGAAATATTTGACAAAAATGCAGCAATACATCATGCATCCATCCAGAAGAGGGGTTCTCAATGACCTGGGGGCTTAACTCCCAGTACAGCAAGTCTAAATAAAATGTGTTTGGAATTTACTCCCCTGAGTCCATTTATTATTACTGCCTCTTGCTGATTCAGTGGCAGATTGGTATGTAATGCAATGTAGCTATCTCTGTCATCTTCCCTGTGTCCCAGGGTTAGGCACAATTTTCTTTCATTGTCTTTTAATGGAAAGCAGTTTATCATCTGTAATATTTTTTTTTAAAAAAAATGTATCTATCTCACACTCAGCTGTACGCTAGACAATGAATGAGAGACAGTATCTATTTCAGGTTCTCCCGATCATGTAGATTGCTCAAGCCAATCCATCTCTTCGTTTTGACACCCACTTTCTTTGTTCAGTAAGACTTTGCACTGTGTCAGAGGGAGAGCTAAATGGAATTGGGGTAGATTGTATTTATTTATTGCACGTTTATGCCAGCATTCCACTAAAATAAAACAAAGAAGGAGACCGACAAACATTGCTAAAAGCATATCCAACAATAGAACTGTGAAATAATCACAATAGTGAATAAACATCAAAACAGTTTAAATGCAAAATTGAATAGAGATGCCTTCATACCCTTTCTAAAGGCTGTGAGAATGGATACTGACTGCATCTCTGAAGAAATAGGAATACTTCCACATTTTGACAGCAACATCCTTTTTCACATGTCCATCAAGTGGGCATCTATAAGGTTGCAGTGGCACAGACTAGAACACTAGCAGAAAAGGCTTATGAGGTTTCACTGACCATTAATGAATTCAAAGATCTAATCCATATAAGCTAATGAAAGACTGTACCTTCCCATAGGAACCTGCCAGAGCTTTAAAATCATCAGGGGAAGGCTTTCTTTTGGTCTTGCCACCATCAGAGGCTTGCTTAGTGAGGACACAAGAGAGAGTCTTCTAAGTGGCTGCTTCTACCCTCTGGAACTTCCTTCCACAAAAGGCCAGCCTGACCCCCTCCCAATGCTCCTTTCACCAACAGGCAAAGGTGTTTTTGTTCAAGCAGGCTTTTAGTATGTAATCTTAGAGAAACTTATTGGTGTGTGTGCTGTGTTTATTTACGTTCAAACTTTTGTAATTTTTAATTACAAAATTAATTGTAAATTAATTGAACAATGTGTATTGGCCAGTTTTTAACCAACTTGATCTGTGAGCTTTCTCCCACTCTAGGAGAAAGACAGTATATAAATCTAATTAATTAATTAATTAATTAATTAATGTTGGGTGGGTATAAAGTATAATGTATTCTGTTAATATAATTTAGAGATATAGCCATGTTAGTCTGGAATATCAGTGGGATCTTGTAGCACCTCTGAGGCCTACATTTGGAATACTGTGTCCAGCTCTGGGCACCACAATTCAAAAGGATGTGAAGAAAATGGAGCAGGTCCAAAGGAGGGCGACTAAAATGTTTAAGGGTCTGGAAACCATGTCCTTAGGGAGCTGGGAATGTTTAGCCTAGAGAAGAGAAGGTTAAGAGGTGATATGATAGCCCTGTTTAAATACTTGAAGGGATGTCACATTGAGGAGGGAGCAAGCTTGTTTTCTGCTGCTTCAGAGAATAGGACCTGGAACAATGGATGCAAGCTACAGGAAAAGAGATTCCACCTCAACATTAGGAGGAACTTTCTGACAGTAAGGGCTGTTCGACAGTGGAACACACTCCCTTGGAGTGTGGTGGAGTCTTCTTCCTTAGAGGTCTTTAAGCAGAGGCTGGATGGCCACCTGTCAGGGGATGCTTTGACTGGGAGTTCCTGCATGGCAGGGGGTTGGACTGGATGGCCGTTGTGGTCTCTTCCAACTCTGTGATTCTATGATTCTATGATATCATGATGCCCCGAATGTGGCCTGAAGCTGCACCAAGGCTGTGCGAATGAAAAAGAACTGAGCCAAGAACGAGTGAATAGAATCCACTCCTCTTGGCGGCCCAGTTCAGGACTACAGCAGCAGCCCAGATTGGGACTTGGTAGATCAAGACTATGAAAGCTTATGCTACAACTTTTTTTGCACAGTTAGGCCCCCATTCACACTAAAGGAATAATGCATGTTATTTCATGGATTTGCCACGATCAAATCTCTCCGTGCAATTTAATTTGCCACAATCGAATCTCTCCATGGCATTTTATGCCAGATTCTTGTTCACACTGAAAATGTCATGAAGAGATTCAGTCATGGCAGCGGGGGAAGAGGAGGAGGAGGAAGAGGAGGAAGAGTGCAAGCAGAGGAAGGCCTGTTCCCCTGATTGGAGCTAGGAGGAAGGAAGAGGAAGGAGGACCCCATTAGAGGTGGCAGGGAGGAAAAGGAGGAAAGAAGGATGTGATGGGGGTTGCAGGGAGAAAAGGAGGGAGGAAGGATGCGATCTGGGGTTACAGGGAGAAAAGGAGGAAGGATGTGATCTGGGGTTGCAGGGAGGAAAAGGAGGAAGGAAGGATGTGATGGGGGATGCAGGGAGGAAAAGGAAGAAGGAAGGAAAATTCCATTGGAGGTGGCAGGGAGGGATGAAGAGGGGCTCCAAATGGGATTGAGGGAGGATGCAATCGGGGATGCAATCGGGATGTAATCAGAAGAGGAGAAGGATGCAATCAGAGGTGGCAGGGAAGGAAGAAGAGGAAGGAGGATACGATCGGGGAGAGGAAGAAGAGGAGGAGGAGACAGGAGGTGGCAGGGAGGGAGGAAGAGGGGCTCCAAATGGGGTCAATTTGCATGTTCCCATTGGCGGCTCCCACAAAAAACCCGGTTCTTTTAAACAGAATTTTCTGATTTCCCCATCTCAAAAAACCTTGGGTTAAGGGAGATTTGCAGTGGGGGTCTCCGAATTCTGGTCAGGAAAACCCGCTGCAAGTGTGAAACCCCCCCCAGGAAAATCTGGCACAAGTGTGAGCTACCCCAATTTGAACTGGTTCACAAACCAGTTCAAAATATAGTATGAACAACCCCTTAGTCTCATTGGTGCAACAAGATTCCTTTGCATAATGTTAGTTTAATTGTTACTGTTGGAAATCATGAGCTCGAAGAAGAAAATAGCAGATTCTGCTTTATACACTACTTTTTAAAATAACTATATTACTTGTTATACTATCACAGGAACAGGTTGAGTCTCATTTATTTGCAATTTCAAAATCCAAAATATTCCAAAAAGCAAAACATTTTCATGAGTAGCTAAGACAGTGACAACTTTGCTTTCTGATGATTTAGTGTACACAATGTACACAAACATTTGTTTCATACACAAAATTATTTAAATTATCCATGCTAAGGAGCCTGCCAGAGTCTTGGTTGATGCTTCAGTTAGACTCCATACTCAGAACCACTTCTTTGAATCTGAAATCCTTTTTAAAAGATCTCAGGAGTGAAAAATCCTTGAAAGTTGCTTAAGTGTCAGTGGCGCTTTCTAGATTGGCAAAAAGAAGTGTGTTCATGGCTGCATGAAACTCTAGCTTTTAGATGAGAAAAAGGGAAAGTGTGCCATGAAAATGCTTTTTTTGCGTTTTAGGGTAGAAGAAGTGCCTTTAAAAAGGTGCTGGTTTTCCCAGCTTCTTTTTTAAAAACTGTGGGACAGTGCAGCTCCATCTAAAGGCTGTGGTGCAGCTGCTAAGCATTAAGGAAAAGGCAACTTCATGTCACACTTTCCTGCCGATCTAGAAAGCCCCTGTATTTCACATTCTGTATTTCTCAAGATATTGCCTCACCTTAGTGACTAAAGTTCACCTAAGATTAACACTTTATCCTACTGTAACTAGATAAGTTGGGCAACCTGTGCCCCAAATGTGATATTTCCTTTCCATAATGCATTTTCTGTCTATAACGCATTTCGTATTAACTCCAGGGCCACATGCTGGGAGACATCACGGGAGGAGTAAGGCACTCCAGGGTCTCCAGATATTCTGACAGTTGCCCATTCCTGCAGTAGGACTTTCAAAGGCTGACGTGGTCTTTGTATGTAAGTCTTCAGTGAGGAGTTTCCTCACTGAACACCCTTTCTGGTATTCAGAGACTCCTCACAATAGGTTCACCTGAGGCACTCTCTTGTGCCAAAGATTGTTCAGTTTCCCACATAAGGACTCAACACTGTCCCAAAACTATTGGCCCCATCTGAAGTTTGGAAAGTTACTTAAGAGGTATAATAATATGCTTAGACCCTTTTCAACATGCCCTGCCTTGCCCCCACCCCCAGCAATGATAATAATATAAAAAACAAAGCATTTTAATGTTTTCAAAATTGGAAATTTTCACTTCGAACAGTCTTCCTTTTAAACATTTGTGTTGGAGGTTCCCACTCTAAATTTTGTTCTGAAACTTTACATTTCTAAAAGTGAAAACGGCTGAGGCATTCCCAGTCTTCCTCAGAAGAATCAGCTATTCAAAGCACTCATCGGACAAGAAATGTCTTTTTGCAGTCTTGACATTGCCATCTATACTGAACAGGGGTTCTGATGCAGCACTTGAAGGCAGGCTTCTGTTGCACTTCAGAAAATTCCACATAACACAGGAAAAGATATGACATCTCCCTGCTGGGAGACCTCGAGTCTTCCTTATCAGCAAAGTCTATTGCTGATTTCCTTCTCCAGGGCTAGATGTTTCCTTCTCCAGGGCTAGATGCCATCTTATTTTTCCTTATTTCTTTCCTTGTATTTTTTTTCCTGAAGACTCATCGCTGTCCTCACTAATGGCTCCCTTTATTTCAGCCTTCAACAAGGATTCTGTCATGTACCTAAGGGAGAGAGAATCCGATTACGTTAGGAAAGCAAAGGAACTACTTTGCCACATAGCAGGTTGTTGGCTACCTGAATCGCCTACTCTCAGGTTTTCATTATATGTCCCTCCAGCGTAGCATAAAAGTTTCACAGGTGGAATGCCACTACAGCTCCCCACTCCCAGGACTGATTTTTTTGCTGTGATAGTCCACTCATCCCTCTACATTGTGCTTGCTAATACTCAGGATGGAACAGACCCCAACTCAACAACTTGCAACAGTAGTAAAATATCACCAGCCAGATCACCAGATCAGAATAAGGCAAACTAAGTCTTCTCATCTGTTTGAAAGCAAAGAAGCAAAGTGGCAGAGCTGCAGCTATTTGTGGGTGTTTTGTTTGCTTGTTTGCTTGGCGTAAGGAAGACATAGCTTACTGGAAACAGCAAATTTCCTGACCTCACATGCAGCCTTAGGTCTGGGCTTAATTCCTGGAGACTTTAGTTGAAGGGTCCCAGGGGCATCTAGATAGACCACAGTTGGGAAGAAATAGAATGCTGGATTGCAGGCACCACCAGACCCACCATGGTATGATAAACCTGAGGAGCTTCTCCTAGTTGATTACTTGTTTTTCTGGACTGATTCCAACCAGTTTACTAAGATGTAAAGGAAGCTATTGTAAGAAGAGAACAACCTCTAGAATTTTTTTTTTTTTGAGCTAAGTGGATGATCTATGATCTAGCAATGCACAAGGCACATTTCTATGTTTACAGAACAGCAACAAACTGTACTACATGACCTTTGAGGTAGCCCTCTATCCAAAAGGGCAAAGAAGAGCATATGTGGATGTGTTCCTTCCCAGACAGAGGAATGACATGTGGGATGGATCAAATCCAGCACCCGTCTGTTCCAACTTCTTTAGGTTGTTCTCACTTGCTTGGGTTCTGCCTTCCCTTCTATGGCTGAAAAACTGAAATAATGCAACTTTAATTTCTCTTCCAAATAAAAATGTGAAGAAAAGTGTCCAGACCTCTGGAAAAGTAGAATAATAATAATAATAATAATAATAATAATAATATAGCTGGACTTTTTTGGGATCATGTCCTATGGGATTCAGAAATACATGGGACAAATAACTGTAAAAAATTAAGACAGACCAAAATATTTATATCTTTTTGGCTTTGTCATGCTGGCTTTAACATAATAGGTTTTTTTAAATAACTGCAGTTGACCTGATAGTATTTTAAAAGATTTATAAAAGTTGATATGGTGAACTGGCTTTGCAGCTCTTCCTTGTACTTTACTTAAGTGTCATTAATACTGCAGTCCTACACATGTCTACTGAGACATATGTCCTGTTGGCTTCAGTGGAACATATATCTAGTTAATCAGTACTAGGACAAACCTAGTACATATAGGCCAGTCTCTTGCCCGTTACCCTCCAACCTTTCAAAGATAAAAGCTGGAACACATGAATACAAGCAGCATCAGAAATTGGTCAAATGGTAAAAGTTACTAATGAGGAAAAACAAACAATCTAGAGGAGGATTGAGCAGTTTGCTTTTCCTGAATGTACAGGGAAAGGGAAGATTTTATCTCATCACTGCTGAGTTAATTGAGTGCAAACTACTTGTGCATTTTGAATTCACTTTCCACCAACTGAAGTAAGCCAAGACCAAAGGAAGAAAAGGAGGAGGGGAGAGAAATGGGGTCATTTTAAAAGCAGTTGAAAAAGTAGGACATCAGAAAGTTAATTAGGACTGTCCTTTCTAAATCATGACAGTTGCCCAAGGTACTGGCTGCATGGTCAGAAGGAATCTAATCTCCCACATTATCTCTCTAATTTTAAAGTATGCCATGTGCCAAAACAACAAACTGAGGACAGTAGCTGGTCACTTTCCCTCTTCTCCATGAATTCTCTCCCCTAGACTCTCTCTTTATTACACAGTTATCGATATTTGATACTACTTTGTCATTCACTCTCACTTCTACTTCTTCTATCCAATCCATGTCTTCCTTCTATGCTGACAGAGCACAAGGAAGTGCAGCACAAGACCCAACAAGAGCCAGCAAGAATTATGTGATGTTTCTCCTTAAACACTATTTAGTGAGGCCACATACCTCAAATATGTGGGTGCCTCATTCTTGACCTCAGAGTGAGTGGCTCATGAGGGTGGTGGCAAGCAGCATAGTGCTATGTGTATATAGACATCTGTTCAGCATAGCTCGGTAGTGCACAGGTAACAGGGGGAACAGCCAGTGTAGACCAACCCTTCTTGTTTGTATCATTTTTGTAACATATTGAGGGGTAATATAAAAAACAGCGAGAAAGTCTGTATAGAAGAAAGAACAATATGGAAGTTAAATATATCAGTGTAACAACAACTACTGAAATATGTGCAATGTAAGCTGATATAGTAATTTTATTGTAGTAATTGTCGTTTCTTTAAAGTAACATATCGTTTTCAAGGTCTGTCCTGATCCAATACCAATTAGGTTCCATCCTCAGTGCACCAGGCACTTTTATTTCTGAAAGGAGATTATTTTGGGCATGAGCCACGGCAGTTATATTCTGTATAAAAATGCATAGTGGTTTGCAGTAAATATATGTATGTGTGAGATTAGCTGTCATCTTCCCTCTGCTTTTAAAGCAGTGACTCACATCTACATTACTCTTGGCATAACCATTTCACATCAGAGCATACAACCATAATTATGCCTGCTATGTTACCTCTTTTTTATACACAAAAATCAAAGGCTTGAAATGTGTAACAAAGTGAGTAATGCACAATGACTTCATAGTGCATATTCACACAACACTCTGAATCCATTATAGCTGTGGGTTTTGGTTTTTTTAAAAAAAAATAAAAAATAAAAATCAACCCATGTTGATTTGCATTCCACCTTCCCTATGGTGAGTCAATGCATGTTGGTGAGAACAGTATATGCTGTTGATAATCATTTGCAACATTCAAAATAAGCAAGAGAGTTTCTGATATTGCACTACATTGGGAAAAATAAATTTCTTTTATTGTGCTGCTTTGGAGAACATGATTTGGTGTTACCAGTCCAAAATAATAATAATAATAATAATAATAATAATAATAATAATATTTACCGCCTCTCCCAATGGATTGATGCAGGATTACAGCAAATTAAAATACAACACATACAGTACAATATAAAATCACAATGTAATTAATATTGACAATTATACAATTATAACAGTATAAAAGTTATCTCTTAGCATAAAATCAATTCCAAATTATCCAGTGCTCTAATCTCTCTAGGCCCATTAGTATATCCAGTTCTCACATGGTCTTCTGTGATCGTTATAATAAATCAGGTGGGTAGGCCCAACGGAAGAGATCCGTTTAAGAGCTTTCTTGAAAGCCTCTAAAGTTGCTATCTGATGGATCTCTTCTGGTAGGTCATTCCAAAGTTTCGGGGCTATTGCTGTAAAAGCTCTGTGGGAAGTAGATGTTAGTCTTGTATTATGTTCTTTCAGAAGGTTCTTCCCCGATGTTCTGAGAGTGCGGGGCGGATTATATCGGGAGAGACGTTCAAAAAAGTTAACAGGAGGAGGGAATCCTTACACTTTCACCTGGTGATTGCCAGCTATATTGAAATGTCTCTTATGACTTCTGACATTTTTCTTTCCTCTGAATGAAATGGCTCATATTTTGTTCAGTGAAGCCACTGGTGGCCAGATACAATTACTTTGTTCTAGAAATTATGGCATAAACTAATGGATTTTTCAAAATGTACAAGAAAATGTAAAAGAAAAGAGAATCCACCCAAACATTAGAACAACTTCCTGACACAAGAGCTGTTCAAGAATGGAGAAGACTCTTGGAGATAGGTGGTCTCACCTTTTTAGGAGTCCTGTAAATAGATACTGGATGGCCACCTTTCAAGGGTGTATTAACTGTGTATTACTGTGTGGGCTAAACAAGATGGCCCTTGTGTTCTTTTCCAGCCCTATGAGTCTTTGATTCTGAAGTCAATGTGTATCCCTATTCCTATCTCTGGTTTTAATCAATCCAAATCCTAATCACATCTCTAACCCTACTGCTAATTCTTGGATTCTGACTGGAATCAGAAAATACCCCTTTACTCAGAGCAAGGCTTGTTTTTTGTTTGTTTGTTTGTTTGTTTTTAAATTTTGTCCACAAAGGTTAAGAACAAGTAAGAGTTTTGTGGCATGTAATCATAAATGAACATAAATTTGGTGGCATCAGCATTTCTGTGCCAAAAACCATTTAATCAGATGCTTCCCTTTCCTAAGCACTGGGATTCATAGGTCATGGAGGCACCAGATTTACAGGGAAAGCCATGCAAATGATTAATAGCCACTGTTATCTCTCTGGCATCGGGCTGCTTTGTCTGTGCTAAGGAAGAGGGCAAAATAAATTTCCTCCCATTCATAGAAGATAATGCTGAAGATCCAAACCAATGTGTGGATATCATTAGTCACTTATCTCACAAGAACAACTAAAGTGACCCATTAATAATATAAGTATTAACGAGACAGAGATTGGAATCGCCATGACAGACAATCAAGAATATGCCAAAGAACTGGAATGTATGTATGTATTATCCCACTTTTCCCCAAAACTGGGACTCAAAGCAGCTTACAGTTTAAAAGCACCATAGAATTAATAATTTACAAAAGTGACAATTATAAAAGTGACAATTTCGTACAAAATTGTAACTTACAAAGTGACAATTTCTCCTCCTCTCTAGTGTTTTCACCTTACTGTTTGACTCGGAGACCTGCCACACTGCAGAAATAAAGCAGTTTAACACCAATGTAACTGTCATAGCTCCATCCAGTGGAATCCTGGGATTTGTAGTTTGATGCCGCATTAAGCCTAATCTGTCAGACAGCTCTGGTGTCTCATCAAACTACAAATTCAGAATTCTGTAGGATGGAATTATGGCTGTAGGACAGATTTATGGCAGTCATGTCAAACAGCTTTATTTCTGCAGCATGGATATAACCTATGTCACCCATTATTCCAAGCAACAAAGGAAGTCCTAATTGAAGGCTTTTTGTATGAACCCCAGCATCTCTTCAATTTACTAATCCCTCACTGACCTTTTGTATTTATGATCTGCTTTCTTATCTGCTTCTCCTAGATGACCATCTTTATCTGCCTATAGAACTCAATAATCTATTGCCTACCTGCCTCCTTGGTTTTCTGTTCTCTGTAATGTCACTTTGAGTCATCCATTTTTACTTCAACTGTCACTGCAATCGATCAGTCTGGAAGTTCTGCATCTCCATTAAAACCCTTCAGATCAGCTTTTCAATAGAACAAGTTGTTAGTTCTTATATATATATCTTGTAAATGCCCAGGCATTTCATAGAAATAGCAACAATATTTGCATCTCACATTGAGAGAAACTGCAGCACAAGAGGGGAAAAAAGAGGCCTCATCACAGTCACACTGATAGTTAGTGGCTGGTTCAGTAGAACATATTAGCCTTATTATTGGGGCCAAGTTCATTGTTATGCCACTGTAAAAAAGACACAATTGTGACAACTCTCTTGGGCAATTCCATTCTAGTTTTCTTTATCTACCAAGACTGAATATGAAATATAAACCCTTCTTTATATATGCAGATTAAGAGCAATACTATATATGGTAAATGTAGTTTACATCAATGCTTTTTAAAGTAATGGTTTGGGGACCAATGCTGCTCTGTAAACCATTAGTTGTGTGTTTGTGGTATTCAGATTCCAGAAAAGAAAAATACAATAGTAGTCAATATGCTGGTCCCTCAGATCAGGTACTTCAAGAAGACACTCAACAGTAAATCAGGGTCTACTGATCTACGTCTTGGACAACAGAAAATTCACTGGCTGTCTTTGCACAAAACCAATCATATGGAGATGGGTTGTCAACTTTTAATGGTAGTGTAACCTTCTCAGAGTCTGTACTTGCCATCTTTCCTTGTCCCCTAGCTATAAGCCCTTTTACTAGCAAACCATCATGATAACTAAATGTTGTTGACATGCAAAACTGTGGCACTAAAACAATCATATTGTATTCTACTAGTACTGATAAACGGTGGTTTTACTATTAAATGAATTCTCCCACATACACAAATACAACAGACCCAGAACATATTCCAAGCATTTGTTCTTCACTTACGATTTTAAATTTTTAATAAAACATGATTGATTAACATTTAAATGCAAACACAAAAGCCTTTATTGACCTACACTTACACTAATCAATGTTTCCAAGAAACTAAAAGTCCCATCCAGTAAGGATGGATTGCCTACAGCCAACAACACTACATGTTTACATTCTAACTTCTTTGGCTTAAAGCTTTCAAGTGATGGATTTGTATAATCTGACAAAAGATTAAATATGATAATGTGCCAGCACCACTTTCAGGTTTGCCATTGCCTTCACCAGCCCATGATAGTTTTTGGTGAGAGTAAGTGAAATTTGTTTGGAAAGACCCTGACACTGTTTAGCTTCTTCTCAATGACAAATCACCAATGACAGTCACAAGGACCATGTTAAGGCAGGAGTGAAGTATATACATGTGAGTATTCAGGAATTAACACCCTAGGACCTAAGTCTAGAAGTTGCAGAGGATTATAAGGGCTTCAGGGAAATTCACCAGCATTTCCAACACCTACCTAAAAGGGTGGTTTTAACCATTCAAACTTTTCAGCCCACTTGTGTTGGAAAGTAACTGGGTTTTTCTCTCTTTTTGACTGCTCAATATTTATACAGTGGCTCTGGTCACTATTGATAACTCACAGATTTCCATGTTATGCTTGAAGTCTCTACTTTTGGCTTTAACTTATGTGGAAAATGTAGAGTGTGAAATAATGGAGTGGAAACTCTTCTTCTAAGTCCACTCAAGTACTGTAGTACTAGTGTTTGGCGGAATAATTCTGATCCTGAAATGCTGGAAAAACCTAGAATAGCACATCAGTACCCTATGTGGGTGGGGTTCATTTAAATTCTTCAGATATTCTTTCCATCCCTATCCTTTATCATGAAGGATGGCAAATACCTAGAACAAGACACAATGGCTCTCAGTTCCAAGCTCTTACAAGATGAAGTGAAGCTTGTCTCCTGAAAATCAGACAAGGAGATATCAGTCACAGTTATGTTCCCTTCCAACCATCACTGGCATGTTTAGTGAGGACACAGGAAAGGGATTTCTCAGTCACTGCTCTTGGGCTGTGGAAATCTCCTCCACCGGAGGTTTGTTTGGCTCCTATCCTTCCTCTCCTCTCTCTTTGACTTATAATTCATGTGGCAGAAAGTTGGGATAATAAACACACAAATAATTTACTGGTCAGGACCAGCCATACCATTAGGAAGAGAGAGTCAGCTACTTTAGGAAGCAAATATTGACTGATATTGTTTCTGCCAGACATTTAACATGCCTTATGTTTAACATAGGGCATTTCCTGTTTAATTCCTGTTTAATTCCTGTTTAAATCCTGTTTGCCCTCTAGTGTGATAAACCTCTGGATACTATTCACCCTGACAGGAATAAGGGAACCATTTCATTTTCTGCCAAATATCTTGTACCAGTTTATAGGTTTGCTGAACCTTGACTATTGGATTCAGGCTCTGTGACTGCATCTGCTCTGTTGTGAGACTTTAACCTTCTTTGTCAGAGAGCCCTGGTGCTAATGCAAACTAAAAATCCCAGAATTCTGTAGCACGGAGCCATGACAGTTAAAGTTGTGTCATTATTACAGCAGTGCAGATGCAGCCTGTGTGAGTGAATATTACCAAAGCTCTGTATAACTAACTGGGCTCTTAAACCAGTTAGCTGTCTAATTTGGTTCCTAAATCCAGAGCAGGGAGAGGAGGAAACTATGGAGGCCTAATTATATTTAAGGGGCTCAAACACACTTAGTTGTGCTGTAGAAGGACTCATAGTACCCAAAATATAAGGGGGCTACACTTCAGTGGCAAACTGTGCAAGCTTTGCCCAAGGAGAGCCCTCTGTTCAGTTTTTGGCATCTCTAATTAAACAGATGACAGAGAAGAAGAATGCCTGAGACTCTGGAGACTTGATGCCAGGCAGAAGAAATAATAGCAGGCTAGCAGGATAAACAGCTTGACCTGATATAAGGCAGATTCCTAATTTTGTGAGCCTGAATACTGTACAGCAGGAGTGGACAATTGCAGCATGGACCAATTTTCACCTCGATGGCTGGCTATATTGCTGCAATTTGGCCCCCAAAAATCAGTTGAAAATGTAAACTGGAAGTGTCTGCAAGTCCTGTATGGTTTGATTTTCTAGGGTTAGTTCGTTTGCAATTTCCATTACAAAGCAGGGGTTAAGAAGTATTAAAGACCAATGTGGATGCTTTGGTGAGGCATTTTAGGGTTGTTGTTTTTTACTTTCAAAAAAATCAGTTGATGGGCCCAGGGGATTTGGGAAAGCTAGGGGTATAGGGAGCTGATAAAGAGGGTTAGAGTCTGTTGCAGCCTGCAGACAGAATTTTTCCTAGCTTACTATCCATCTTTTTTGTTCCTATTCACAAGTACTGATATTTTTTAAAATTACTATTACAAAAATTATCTCAGAATCTTCTTTATTATCACCTCAGTCGTACACCATTCAAATCCCTATCATCTATCTAAATATCATCCATCCACTTATCTATATGCAAGACATCTTCACCAAATACTACACATTCCAACAGCATTAAATTCACTGAATATTTCTGATAGAAATGAAAATTATGGAGTCTCCAAAGGCAAACTCCCACAACCCAAAATGGAGCAGAACTAACGTATTTACTGTAGCATCCTGTCTTATTATTCCTCAGGGATGTGTGACTTAAACAGTCTTATTTATGCTACTTGACAAGATAAATATTCTTTTGTCCTCGCCATTCAAAGAAACCAGTGCAGAGTGAAATTCAGAGCTCTTCATCAAGCATTTACCAGATAGTCTTATCATTGGCTTTATAACTTAAAAGCCAAATGGAGATATTTCACTATACACTTCCACTCATATCACAACACTCCTACTGACACATTATTTTGTAGATTTCTGAGCAGCACTTTAGAAGAGAAAAGGGAAACTCTATCCCAGATTATCTACCTGAAATCAGTTCAACCAAACACATATCAGAAAAGGATTTTGAGAGATCAAGTACAATTTCACATTTTAAGACTTTCTTTGCACTGCTAAAAGATTATAATGTAATCTTGACTTCTTTAAACATGAATCACTCCATGGACTGGGAAATATAGCTTCTAATAAAGATGATATTATTATTATTATTATTATTATTATTATTATATCAAAAGATTTCAGAGCATTACAAATACCATTAAAACATTAAAAAGGGCCCCAATCCACCTTTTTCAGGCCATCTGTTTTGGCTCTAATTGAAAGAAGTTGTAGCATAAGCTTTCAAAGATGTGATCTATTTTCTCAGTAGTAGTAATTTATATCTGACTTTATCTTTAGCAGATGTAACCTCAAGCAAATCACATGATAAAAGTTTAAAACAGCATAAATACAACAAAAGCAATTAATGTACATCCAATACATAGTTCTGATCCTTTATGATTTTGCTAAAACTGACTCCTGCAGGGAGCTTAGTCAACCCTTTTAAGCAAAGCCATAAGGCTGCTGATCGGGGCTCATTAAAGAGAGAGTTCCAGTGAGAATGCTTTCCCAGAACAATGACTGATAAACATGACACCTCAGCTTCTATACACACACACACACACACACACACACAAGGATTTAATCTCGGATTATGAAAGCTTGATCCAAATGTTAGAATTTGGGTTGTGTCAAATGCCTATGGAATGTAGGAGACAGTGGAGGGATTTAAATCACAGAAACAGTTAGTAGGAGGGCATTTTAAACCCACTCATGCTTTTCCAATTGAAACCATAATGAAACTAGATGGTATGGTGTTTAGTCCCTTCTGTCAATAAAATGAACAAATTAGAGAGATCCAGGTTCAAATTTCTATTTATCTAACAAGCTCACGTGATTGGTTTGCGGGGGAATCAAACACAGATCCTCACTTGAACATGCTTGTGATGGGACCTTCTTTCAACTCTTAGGTTACCTTTACCTCTTATCCACAGAAGGCCGCTAATCATTGACACTTGCTCTGCTTTTACCTTATTAACACTATTTTGAATTCTATAAGGGCCAGAGTCCCAAGTGTCCCACAGATCAGTTCAAGATTTTAGATAGTGTGCTTGCCTATATACATACATACACACACACTCACACATATACACACATATAGTTTAGAGATTATTACTTGGGCAAATAACCTGAGTTACCTCTTCCAGCTGCAGTTCTGGATCTTGGATGTCCCCTGATAGTATCATACCTAAATTGCCACCGATCTAGCCAGAATGCTGCCATCCAGATGCATGTAGGATCAAAGCCTTACTCAACTGGCCAATTTTTGAAGTCAGAACCTCTCTGACCTCAAAAAAGTGCTGGTTGAGTGAGGCTTTGACCTCGGAAGCATTCAGGCGGTGGCATTCCAGCTAGATTAGTGGCATTTTAGGTATGATAACATCTAGGGGCATCTCAGATCTAAAATTGAAGCCAGAAGAGGTAAACCGGCTTATTTGTCCAAGAGATAAGCTCCCTATAGTGCTGCTTTTCCAGTTTTACTGCTCAGGCTGCTTCCTTTTGCATTCTGGGGTTTGTAGTTCACTGAGGCCTAAGAGCTCTGTGGCTGAATATTCAAGTGCCTCTCTCTAAACTGCAAATCCAACAGGAGGGAGCCAGAGCAGTTAAAGTGGAATAGCAAGGCTTTAAGAGTGTAGTGTAATGACACCTGCATGCTCCCGACCCATTTAACCTGGGTCTTTTTGCCACTGATTTTTTTCCACTTCTTTTTTGATAAATTGATTCTGTGCAAGTGTGAACCACAAGCGGATCAGAAGTGATTCAAATTTCCCTTTCAGCTGGCTGGAACTGAATAATTTTGAATCGATTCATTCATGAATGGGAACCACAAGTGGGTTATTTTGACACCAGAAAATGACAGAAAATGCAGTCAGGGCAAGTGTAATGTAAACCACAATCCAGTTCATCAGACTGTGTCGAATTGATCCATTGATTCAGATCGCACACTGATTTATCTGTAAGTGGGAATGAGGCCCTTTTTTCAAGCTTAGTGTGGTTACATTAACAACAACAACTGCAGGCTTTTAAATACACTGTACCTACTCTCTCACACTCAATAGGAATACCAACCATACCGGTCTAGTCTAACTATATCACAGTCCCCTCTGGACTCACTGAACCTCACTCCCTCTCCTGTCAGAAACCTTACCTGATCTTAACTGAAAACTCGGTGTGTCCCTCTCTAGCCTCCTCCTCAAACACATATATCAGCTTTTCTAAATTCCAATTCCTCCATAGCCCCCGCCAAGTCTTCCTGTGACTGTCTGTGACTGTCTGCCTAGCAACTCTGCCATAATATCTCTCATGGATCATACTGAAAACACTGCAGAACAATCCTGTTTGAGACTGCATTAACTGCCCTGGCTCAATGCTAGGAAATTCTGAGAATGGTAGTTTTGTGAGACATTTGGCCTTCTCTGTCAGAGAGCTTTTGTGCCACAATAAACTAGAGTTCCCAGGATTCCCTAGCACAGAGCATGGGCAGTAAATGGCCTCAAACTGGATTATTTCTGTAGTGTGTTTTGGACCAATGTGGATTTGCTCCTTTGGAAGTAGATGTAGTAGATATGACCTCTAACAATGGGCATGAATGGGCTATCAGCTTCATGGTCAAATATTTACACTTGCCCAGTGGCACTGAAACAGTTCATTTGTGTTTAGCAAACAAATGGTTTCACTATAGTTTGGCAATTCAAGGTTGGAATCAGATCTGTGGCTGGAGGAAATGTTTCTTTTGACAGTTGGCCTTTCTCCCAGCAATTGGGGTGGGAGATGGGTCATGGTGGTGCATTTCAGTTTGTTTGGATTTTGCCCTATATCAGCCAGTGGCATCACAAGAGGGTGTGTGTGTGTGGAAGGCTCCAGGTGACACCCCAAGGTGGGGTGACACCATTGCCTTGGTGGTGCAGTGGTTAAATGCTGCCAGTGCTGCAGCCAGAAGGTTGTGAGTTCGATCCCAGGGCTCCCAGGGCTTCCATCCTTTCGTAGGTCAGTAAAATGAGTACCCAACTTGCTGGGGGCAATTGGTTTACAGATTGTAAACCACTTAGAGAATGCTGAGTTCACTGGTAAGTGATAAAGGTATTTATCACACAATGGGAATCTGAAATATAATCCAATGGCAATCTGAATGCAATCATGGAGTTTCACGCTATTGCGTGAAAGCTGATCACATGCAACGTCCATAGAACTGTAAGTGCTATTGCTATTGCTTTTCAAATATCTGCCTTTGATTAAAAATATTTAAAAAATCATTTTAAAAAATTAAAACATGATCTTTTACCAAATTTTCACTTCAGCTACATGAAACTACATATATGTAAATGCATTTAGGATGTGTATATGATATTGTAATTTAGCTAGTTGTTTATGTCACATTCATAGATATGTAGGAATTATGATGAATAAGTACAAAAAAGTCTAAAAATTCCGAATGGTGTGGTATGGGAGGAGTTCAATGGGGGGGTGTATGACAGCATGGGTTACTGCACTGGGCAATGCCAACACTGATATCACCTTCCACTGCCCTTATTCAGGGGTTGGGAGGAGTTGCACCCCAAGCAGAGGACCTGTTATCAAGCCACAGGGTTCAAGAGTGTTGGCTGTAGATAATCTGTGTAGAATTCAAAGTTCAGGTGCCAAGTTGTGCCACTTGTTGCAGGTGGACACTGAAACTTATCAGCTAAAGGACTATGATGGTTTCTGTGCTGTAGACCATCTGTGATTATATAAAATCTACCTTAAAGCAGCAATGTCAATTTTCACTATCAGACTAAGTTTTAGAATTGCAGCTAGCTCAAGCTCAGAACAGTATCGTGAGACAGAAATCTAATAAATATCTATACTAAAAACATCCTGAAGTCAATAGTACCTTCAGATGATTAACGGGTAAGTTGCAGAAAAAGCAGTATGATGCTCCTTATTCTCATTATTTCCTCTGCCAAAATACCATCTGAGCAAATCTCAGTAGTGTCATAGTTAGTATAGATTTTCAAAAGCATGGATGGACAAACTCCATTTGGAATATGTTTAGTACTTACAGGCTTTCTTCCTGAGAGTTCAGAAAAGGCTCATCTATTTCTAAGAACACATTCATTAGCTCCTAATATAGGGGCTTGTGAGCTTTTGGTGTGCCTTATCGTACTGTCACCTTGAATTATAGTTCCCAGCACAAGCCATGGCTTTGAGCCATTTGGAAATTGCCATGCCAAGACAATCACACCCAGGAATAAAAGAGAATATTAGATGTGGATCAAGGACAGCAATTACATAAAATGTTTGCAACAACCAGTGAAGAAAATGACCTTAATAGGAAGACAACATTCAGCCAACAAAAGGGTTCCTTCCTTGGTGGTCCAGTCTCAAATAGTGCACATCAATCAGAATTTTATCAAGAGTAAAGCAGCTGATATTAAATAGCAGTCTGCACATGCACATGCCTGGCATTTCATATAATTTAATCATAGTCAACAAGAGTTTCTTTTAACAAGCTTCTTTGAGAGTAAGAGGCTAACATTAAAGAAGATTTGTACATACGCACAAAGTGGCCTCAGTGGTATGAATGTTGACTTAGCACATGCAGAATTTTATTACATAATCTGAGCCAGTGAAGAACATCTTAGAGAAATGCCACTTGAGTCTTAAGACATTCGAGGGCTAGGCAAAATTCATATTCCTTAACAGGTAAATATTAACTTTGGTGGTATCTCTAATCAAAAGGCATTGTATAAATGCTCTCAGGGCAATCTTTCAAAACACAAGATCTCCATATCATACCATACATCTAATTTGCAAGACAGGCTGGAAAACAAAGTCATATCATCTGAAGTAACACAGTGCCAAAACCAAATGGCTTATAGTAGGCAACTGGGATTTTATTTACTGTAGGGCCCCTAATGGGTCCTAAAAGATTATCTTAATTTTTAATAAGTTAGATTTTATTTTAGAGTAAGGGAATGAATGAGGCTTCCTGAACCTTAATAAACACTTTTGGACTGAAGTTTTAAATTACAGAGTACTGTACACTACTGGCTTTAAACTGAAGTGTATACCCATCCATTATTAATAACCACTTATAGATTTTAAGTAATCTACTGAGTCATTACCTAACACTTGCTCTTCACTGTTCAAAATATATTTGCTGTGTACATGCACACATGTGTATGTGCATATTTTGTTGTTGTTAACTGCCCTCAAGTCAGCCTTGACTCATGGCAACCTTGACTCAAGTGAATGAGACATCTCCAAGACCCCCTGTCCTCCACTACTTTGTCCAGGTTCTGCAGGCTCAGGTTTGTAGCCTCTCTGATTGAGTCCAACCATCTGGCATGTGGTCTCTGTCTCTTTCTGCTGCCCTCTACCCTCCCAAGCATTATTGTGTTTTTCTAATTATTCATGCTTTCTCATGATGTAGCCGAAGTACAACAGCCTTAATCTAGTAATCCTGACCTTCCCCACCCACATTCAAAACTGTTCTGTACTGATTATCACTTTGCTTGAGCTAAGCTACTGCCAATGCTAGGGATTTTATTTCATCAACATAGCTTCTTGGTTCTCCCACTATAGCACCAGATGGCTTCTTTGATGATATATAGATCACAATTTATACCTTCTTCCTGAGATGCAGCAATGAAATAATTTCACTAGTTTATTTATGGATGCAAATCAAGAGGGTTTCTTCTGTGCCAAAGAGAGCTTTGTACATAGGCTTTCTTCATTTTGGCAACATGCAACATCAATTGTCCTTCTATTTAATACCAAAAGAGTCATGAAGATGAACAACTGTGTACTGATGTTCCACTCTTGGAAAAAGGGCAGGATATAAATGAAGTGATTGATTGATGTAAGATTAAAAGACAATTGTCAGTGGGTTAAAGCACTCAGTAGACCATGGTGGACAACTTGTGACTGTCCAAATGCAGGGCTTGAAAAAAGAAACTATTTTGGACTACAGCTCCCAAAATCTGTACATTTGTCATCTAAGAGGTTTTTTCTCATAGGTTCTATGCAGATGTTTTTGGACCTCAGCTCCCATTAGCCTTTGTCAGAATAACTGGTGAAGGGAGCTGTAGTCTAAAGGCATCTGGAGAGCCAGAAGTTGCTCATTCCTGCAATAGACTATGGTTCACTTTAAACAAGTAATTTTAAAATGTAATCAGCATGTATATAAAAAATAGAAGACTGTTTTTATAAGGAGGTGATATAGGTCAACTGATATTATGGCTCATTCACTGAAACGTGTATTGTTGCTGTCATTTAGGACACCTGATGTTGCATCTGATAAAATGTAATGCAGTCCAATTTTATTTATTTCACTCGAAATTTTAGGTCAAATAAAGATCATTAAGGCCTGTAAAGGCCACAGGATTTATTGTTTGTTTGTTGCTGTTTTTTGCTTTGGCCCACTGACAATTGTCTTTTCATCTCACATTAATCAATCAATCGCTTAATTTATATCCTGCCTTTCCCCGCAGAGTAGGACATCTTTACAAAATTGTTGGCCTTCATGGGTGTTAGAGGATTAACGATAAGGACAATTGAGGTTCCACACTGGAAAAATAAAAAGAGCTTATGGACACAAGTCTCTTTGGCACAGAAGAAACTTTCTAGGTTTGCATTAATAAATAAAGTAGTGAAATTATTTAATTGCTACATCTCAGGAAAAAGGTATAAACTGAGATCAAAGAATAATAAAATCCCCAGAATTGGTAAAACAAAACAAAACAAAAAACCCTCCCTCCCTCCCCACAACACAGACATACACATTGACCAACAGTATCATTTTGGCAATTCTGCAGAATCTGTTTCTTCCCATGACACTGAATACTGGTCGCTGGAGGACAGAAACAAAGGAAAACTATTGTTTTGACACTCTGCTTCTGGACTTCCCAAGGCATCTGGTTGGCCAATGAGGGAAACAAGATACTACTTGATATACATAAAAAATTGCCACCTATAATTATGCAACATGAATCTGGTGAAATGCATTGCAGTCCAGGGAAGTGAAGGACAAATAAAACTTTTTCATTTTCAGGGTTCCAAAAAACTCTTTGCCATTTAAGCCAGTGCTACTTAAAGTGATAGTCCATGGACCTGTGCCAGCCCTCAAGCTAACTGCTGCCTATTCTGGTTTTATAAAAGAGGCGGCCCCTTTTCATCCCCTCTATAGAGAAGTTGCAGGAACTCTTTGATAGCATAAACAGATCTTACAAGCAACACAATAACCACAGAATTACTTATGTCTTTGTATTCAACTTCTTTTGAAGGAAAGAAGGCTAAAGTCAGATTTTAAACAGGGATAGCAGAGGAGGAAAAGTACCTGCTCCATTCATGCACACACACACACACACACACACACACACAAAACACACAAAATTCGTCCTGGGGTGAAAAGCTTTACTGGCCATCAATGTGGGCTTTTTTCCTAGAGCCAATTGATATACAGATGGGAGGAAACTTTTTTTAGGCCCACAGCTGGGGGGGGGGGAGGGTACTTAAACCTCCCCTTTCCATGCACTGCAGTCCTGATTAAAATTAAGGAAGGGGACCTCTGCCTAAGATTTTAAAACACTAAATATGGTTGTTAATCAGACCACTAAAACAATAGGTACATGCACACTATGCAGTTATAACCATCTGATCCCACTTTAAATGTCATGGCTCCGTCCTATAGAAACATGAGGCTTATAGTTTGGTGAGGTGCTTAGAATTTTCAGCCAAAGAGCTCCAGTGCTGTCGTATGAGAGAATTCTAAGTATCTGGATGAATTATAAATCCCAGGATTCCATGGGATGGCATCATGAGGTCAGACTATTACACGTGCAGTGTAGATTCCTCCCACATACCTGGAGGCCCTAGTAGCCTGACAGAGTACATATGAAAAGGCAAAGCCAAAGCAGCTAAGGCATTTCTTTGTGCTGCTCAGCTTTGTTATCTGTTTGCTATTCATCATATCCTGTCCAATACTTCATTACAGCTACTGGAGTGTTTGAGCTTTGGCTTTTCTCAGTGTTCCTGCCTGTTCCTCATCTTTAAGCAGTGTGCAGCAAATTCTCATCACATTGCTGGGTACACCCACTTTTCTTCTTGTTCTCTGATCTGAGGCTCTCTCTGTCATGCCTGGCTGAAGCACAAATGAGAACTGTGACAGCATTTTGGAAACACAAATGCAAATCAAACAAGGCTGTGGAAAAATGGCCACTTTCAACATGTTGAAATGTACTGGCAATTCTTATTTTCAAATATTACTTTATATTCTCCCAATAATGGATCTATATGTAATGTTTGGTGACCTATGGGAAATGCCCCCTTGCCATTAAGCTATATCCTGGAATGAAGCTGACCCTTTATCCCACTGCACAGACATTTATATGTACTTTTGTGTGCCTTTTCAAAAGTGCATATTTTTGTGTGCATTAACCCCCAGAGGAAAAGTATGGTTGGGAATCATAAGGTCCTCCAGAGGTTGTCATCCTGCACCTCCCAACAGCTACACCCAGCACAACCAAAGATGAGGAACTGATGGCGAGAAGCTGGAATAACATATGTGCAAAATGAAATTAGATTTTGGTGGGTCTGGACCAGACTTATACAAGTTGGATTTGCTATCCTCTTTACACCCTTACAAATATTACAATAAAAGAATTTCCACATAGCACTTTGAATGTGTTTGAATATAACATTTCAACCAAAGCTGCTAAATCAGCTAACATTAATTAGGCTATTGGGAGAAAATCTTTAAAATTTCTCCTTTTTTTCAGATTACCCACATCACTACTTGACAGTTTTGCATATCCCCAATGTGCACCTAAAAATACCAAGCCTCAATGCAACTGACATGAAGTTGCAAAGATGTGCCAAGTGGCTCCAGTTCCCTTCCAAGTGTACATTTGGTAGGAGACCTGGATTTTTTTTTACTTTGTAATATCTGAAGTGATCAAGATGCAAATAATGTTAATATACATAGCATATACCAAAATCAGGAATTGTGTGGCTTCCAGATATTGTTGGGCCTCATCACCTATCACCATTTACAAGTGCTGATGGCAGAAGTACTTCAAAAATATCTAGAAGGCCGTAAGTTCCCCATCCTTGGAATATGTAATATGTATGAACATATTTAGTTTATAATACCTAGCTTCTATATACATTTTCTACAGATATGCAAGACAAGACCTAACATGCAAAATTGGGGATAAGCCAGCATGATGTAGTGGTTTCACCATTGAACTAGGACTCTCAGAGACCAGAATCCTTACTTGGCCATGGAAACCCACTCGGTGATCTTTGACAAGTCACACCTCAGAAGACAATGGCTCAACCCCTCTGAATAAATCTTTCCAAGAAAACTGTGTGATGGGGTCACCTTAGAGTTACCATAAATCTCATGCTACTTGAAAGCACATAGAAGCACACAACAACATAGTAACAATGGTGATGATGTAATTTAATGATCCCAATCCTGCTTTTTTTCCCAGTCAAGGGAATCATGGTGGCTTACAAAAACTGAAACAGATACAGATAAACATTCATATCACTAAAATATTGTTGTTGTGTGCCTTCAAGTCATTACTGATTTATGGCGACCCTAAGATGAACCATTATTATTATTATTATTATTATTATTAACCTTTATTTATATAGCACTGTAAATTTACACAGCGCTGTACATAGAATCGTATATTTAGACGGTTCCCTGCCCTCAGGCTTACACTCTAAAAGAGACAACACAAAAGGAGAAGGGAAGGGTGGTGGGAAGCGGGATGAGGTCCAGTGGTTCTTCTCTCCCTCTGGGGCCTGGACCAAGGCACATGGACTGGAAGGAGGGCTTGGCTTCTTAATACCTAGTTAAAAGGAGGCATCTTGGGTTTATTTGTCAAGATTTGTTCAGATGAGGTTTGCCTTTGCCTTCCTCTGAAGCTGACAGAATGTGACTTGCCCAAGGTCACCTTGTGAGTTTCCATGGCCAGGCAGAGATTCAGACCCTGGTCTCCAGAGTTATAGTCCAATGCTGAAACCACTATACCACACTGGCTCACTAAAACATGCAAAATTTAAGATATAATTAAACAATAGATTTAAAAGCAATTTAAAAGCATACCCATTTTAAATAGAAAAATAGAGACAATGCAGCACACGATTACATGTCCTTTTCTATGAGCAGACAATTCCCAAAGACCTTTTCCGAAACAGGTCTTTGCTTGTCTCTGAAAGTCAGCCATCGGTGACATATTCAAGTCTTTTACTCCAAGTCTCAAGTTAAGGTTCAAGTGCCTACCTTCAAATTTCAGTTCCAGTCTCAATTCCTTGCAAGATACTTTTAATTCAATTCTCAAGTCAAATCTAACATCTGGGAGGCAACTTTAACAGAATAGGAGATGGAGAGCATTTCTTGGAGGGGAACAGCAAATATGTTAGGCAATAGGCTTGAGGAGTGGTTGTCAGCAGCCTGTCCCTTCTGCATATTAGAGGAACCTTCTAAAGCGTTTGAAAAGCTTTAGAAAGATTCTTCTGCCTCAAGCCCATTGCCTAACACATTTGCCATTCTCCTCCCAGAAATATGGCTCATGCTCTGAGGGTGGATCTTGCCTGCTGCTAAAAGTCAATGACACCAGCAAGTCGGTAGCTAAAAATATGCAAGTCACAAGTCGAGTCAAGTCAGTATGTCATTTATTGCCAAGTAGAGTCAGTGGAGTGACTTGAGTCCAAATCAATCAACTCAAGTCTACATGACTGGCAACCATAGAGGATGACAGTCTAGCATCTCCAGGACAAGAGTTCCAGAGCATAGGAGCAGCCATCAATAAGATACTCTCTTGTATAAGCAAATTCCACTCCTATAGCTAGAAATTATCATATCAATTATCTAACAATGGGGGAAAATAAGAAATATTCATGGTGGTTGCTCTAACTACAGCTAAAGTTCTTGGGGATTTTAAAGCATCTTTTTTTAAAAAATGGAAAAGGATATGTGATTGTCTTGTTTGGATTAAAGGTCTGTTTGCTGGATTGGAATCATAGAATCAAAGCATTGGAAGAAACCTCAAGGGCCATCAAGTCCTACTCCCTGACATGCAGGAATACACAATCAAAGCACTCCCAACAGATGGCCACCCAGCCTCTACTTAAAAACCTCCAAAGAGGAAAATTCCACCATCCTCGGAGGGAACATGTTCCACTGTTGAACAGCTCTCACTCTCAGGAAGCTACTCCTAATGTTTAGGTGGAATCTCTTTAGTTGCATCCATTGTTCTGGGTCCTATTCTCTGGAGCAGCAAAAACAACCTTGCTCGGTCCCCAATATGACATCCCTTCAAATATTTAAACAAGGCAATCATATCAACCTTTCTTCTCCAGGCTAAACATACCCAGCTCCCTAAGTCACTCCTCGATGGGCATGGTTTCCAGACCCTTCACCATTTTGGCCACCCTCCTTGGACATGCTCCAGCTTGTTAACATCCTTTTTGAATTGTGGTGTCCAGAACTGGATACAGTATTCCAGGTGAGGCCTGAACAAAGCAAAATAGAAGGAGCACAGGGTCTTTATGCTAGAATAGTAAGTATTTTGGCTTATACCATTAAAAAGAAGTCATGCCCATCCAGGTCTCCAGAGTCAATAGTGAACAAAGAAGCAGAAGAGATCTATAACATCTGCCAATGAAGACCGGCTGAGAGAGTGTGTTTGTTTGCCCTCCTTTCCACCTGAGCTACACCCATGCCTTGGCTCCTGGACTTAAGGAGGAGGAGTGACCCTCCTTTCCTCCTCTTCAACATCTGCCAGTGAGGACCGGCTGAGAGAGTGTGTTTGTTTGCCCTCCTTTCCACCTGGGATCCTCCCATGCCTGGGCTCCTGGACTTAAGGAGGAGGAGTGACCCTCCTTTCCTCCTCTTCAACATCTGCCAGTGAGGACCAGCTGAGAGAATGTGTTTGTTTGCCCTCCTTTCCACCTGGGATACACCCATGCCTTGGCTCCTGGACTTAAGGAGGAGGAGGAGTGGGCCTCCTTTCCTCCTCTCCACCATCTGCCAGTGAGGACAGGCTGAGAGAGTGTTTGTTTGCCCTCCTTCCACCTGGGATCCTCCCATGCCTGGGCTCCTGGACTTAAGGAGGAGTCTTGTCTCCCCCCTTCCTTTTTTTTCTTTTTCTTTTTTAAGAGTGTGTATAGTTCACATTGTTTTTAGGATTGAGATGGGGGTTGAGAATGGGGATTATTTTCTTCTTGCTTGTTTTGGTCTGTTGTTATGTATTTTGCTTTGTTAATTTTATTTTTTGTTATAATTACTATGTATTTTTTGTAGTTGCTATAACTGCTATGTATTTTTATTTTGTTAATTGTTATGTATTTTGCTTTGCTAATGTTACTGTTATAATTACTATGTATTTTTGTTGCTATGTTATATATTTTTGTTATTGTTATTGTTAACTACTATCTGATTTGTTATTGTTTAATGCATTGCCATTTGTTTTTCTAATTCATGATTATTGTTATTGCTTGTATAATCCCCTCTGTTGTAAGCCGCCCGGATTCCCTGTGATTGGGTGGCATATAAATTATTACTGTTGTTGTTGTTGTTGTTCTTATCAGTAGTAGTAGTAGTAGCCAATTGTCTACAGCATTATGAAATTTGAGTGTTTACTGGCCAAATTGCCTACCTAGCTTTCTTCATCCTCCCACTCCTCTCTGCTGGTTGGAAGTATCCATGTGAATTGAAAATGCTTTTCCAGGAAATCCTGACTGGTCATAAATTAGTCTTTCTGTTTTACAAGACTGCACCTTTTCCCAATAATTTGGAAAGGCACAATAATATATTTTCAAGGCCATTTCAAGGCCATTTATAAATACTGTTGAGGAAATGTATATGATGCTTCTCGTAGCTGTAATATGCTCATTTCTTTTAAGAAAGGGAATAAGCGTTTACATATCAAATAAGCTCTTTTGCTTCACTTCCAAATGGAAACAGGTTACAGATATCTACATGCCTAAATTTCCCAGATGTGGTAGGCATTACAAAGAACTGAGTTGGCCTTTGCTCTGACCTTTGCCTTGATATTTACAAAAGTTGATTACAGATTGTGTCAGGTGTGGTCCATCTTCCTGTTAAACCTGGTTAGGCTCAAACCATTTCATTCCAGACACAGAGATCAATGAATGGCCCACATTTGTGAGATGCTGTATTATGATCCCCTGAAATTCCATTCAGGGGCTCTTTTTGTGAACCATTTTACTGTACAGGTACTTGAAGCAAGCAATGTAGCATTGCATGTGCCACAACAGCCTCAAGTGAGTCTTTCATTTAAAAATAAATTACTGTTGTTTACAGCCATCCTCCAAACCTGTAAGCTATCCAATCAGCTTGATTCACACATTGTTGCCCTTCCCTCCCTGCACAAAGCTGTTGTATTTGCCTTTTTGTTATTGAATTGAGAGGCAATGTATAGTAATAATGGACAAGCAAATATAATCTGAAGTGCAAGAGCTCATCAGGAGAGATTCCATATCCCCAGATCCAGAGCTTGAACAAGTTACTTTGGAGCAATACCAGGCTAGCTGGTGGATGTTTGGAGTTGCAGTTCCCCAAAGTAACTCTTCATTATGTAATGGAAAAATGGGATTGGCTAGGACTGCTCACCCAGTCCTCAGCACATGACAGAGTGGAATAAAGACAAGAGGACCCAGGGTCGGTTAACAGTTCCAGATTTATTCAGATGGCATAGAATAAAAATGTCCTCAGTGGAAAATTCAGGTTTCCAAAGACTGAGACCCAGAAAAAAACAAGATGATGGGATTTATAGTTTTTACACAAAGGATTTCCAAAATGTCTTCTATTGGCCAATCTTAACTCTAAACAAATGAATCTCAAGCAATCAGACAAACGCATGAATAATTAAAACCCACTTATGACTCATCATGTCACCTTACAAAAAGTTACTTTCCCTGTAACCTTTACTCCCACTACAATTTCACTGATATCACCCTTCTTATTTTATTTTATCTGTATTCCACCTTTCTCCCAATATAGAACCCTAGGCAATTCAGAATCATTTAAAAGAAAATACAGTTAAAAACATAGATAATACACAAGTTTTTAAAAATCAAATCAACGATCAGATTCAGAACATCAATTTCAAATAGTTTAAAAAGCAGCTGAAACACAATAATAGTGGTGGTGTTAGCAAAAATACAATACACCCCATTTAAAAGAGGCTCACTAGCAACAGTATATAATAACTAATTTACTAAGATCAGCTGCTCAACTCACCCACACTCCTGCTCCATAGAGTTGTCAAATGGCCACTCTGGCTTGGGGCTTGTCTCTGTCCCTTGTCAAGCAAATGGAGCAAAACTGAGAAAGTATGTTCAGGGTGGTGCCTACATTTGAATAATAATACATACATTTCTATTATGAGGCAAACCTAAAGTCCTAATGTCAGATAGATTTGTTATTTTTGAATACCCACATCGAGACCAGCCTATGTTAAGACATAATTTATGAGGATTATGGCTAGCATGATATTCAACATCTGAACAATTTTTGAGATGGACCTTTGATTTCAGAACTCTAGCTTGTTAAAATCTACTAATTAGGCCTTTAAAGATTCTACTAGAAGATAATTAAGAAGGCCTTACAGCCAGTTGGTCATTAAGGACAGTTCCTCTCAATTAGGTGATATAAATCTCTTGGCTTTCCAAGAGAGCAAAGAATCTTCTCATTAGTCAGCCACAATAGACACAAATGTGAAATTTATTTACACATTTCTGGGTATTGGTACGAACATCAGCAATGTTATAAAGTTTTGAGCCAGGATAGTGACTAGACTGTAAGTTCTAAGGCAGGATAGTACCTAGACTGCAGGACCATGTCTGGACTGCAAGTCCTTGATGAGACATGCCCCCTCATATGATCAATTTAGGCCCCTAATATACTGTTTTTTTAAAATTGTGAGCAAATCTCAGGTCATTTCTAGCTCTGTGATTTTGGGATTCATTATTTACATTAAAATGGCCAAGTTATATGCCCTACCTCTTCTGCATAACTGGAGCATTGAGGAAGGGACAGGAAAAAGGACATTTCTGCAGATAAGGCAGCAAAGGGGGGGGGAGGTTTTATGCCAAACTTTAGTCAGGAAGAAGTAGACCTTTGTGAATACCTGAGTTTGCTCACATATCCCTACAGTTAAGAATTGGGGGACATCTAACTCAGGAAGAACTTCATGACTCATTAAACTCTTTCTGGCATGCTTTCAGGAAGTTACATCATTGTAAAGGGACCTATGATCATAGAAAGATGAATTGTGCCATTGCACCACATCTGTATTCTCAGGAAAGGAATGGAGACATCATTATGCCAACCAGATTCAGCAGAGTAAGGACAAGTTGCTTACCTGTAACTATAGTTCTTCGAGTGGTCATCTGTGAATTCACACAAATGGATTTTCCTGCTTCTTCACAGAGCATATTTGGAACTTCTTAGCGCTATTAGAAGCATTTTGGCGATATCCCTGCCCACTCTCCAACTTCCTTATTGGCTCTCTTCCTGCCTAAACCCTCAGTTCCATGGATGCAAAAGCCGCAGCCCAGGATCTAAGGAGAGGCAGGGCACGATGAGGGCAGGATGGGCGGGTTTGTGTGAATTCACAGATGACCACTCAAAGAACTACAGTTGCTGGTAAGCAACCTGTCCTTACTCTGCTGAATCTGGTTTGCATAATGATGTCTCCATTCCTCTCCTGAAAATATAGATTTATAGTTCAATTATTCTGAAGAGCAGCAGATGATGAAAGACTGATCTACTCTGTTTCCAAACTTAAATACGTTCTTTCTTCTCATTCTTGCCTCTTTTCCTAACTGCTAATCACTGCATAACCCAAGGTTCACATCTCAGTAGCAAAGCTCCATCTATGCATGCAGGTGATCACAGGTCCAGTCACTGATATCTTCAAGTAAGGCTAGGAGATTCTTCAGTCTGAAACCCTGAAGAGCTGCCAACAATCTGTGCATATCACAGTTGGACAATGGAAGGGTGCATTATCACATAACACACTGCTTTAGGGGCTAGACTTCCTGAAAACATTCCCAAAAGAGACCAAAAAAACTGAACTGGGAATAACTTTCACTTTTTAGTTTCAGATTATTCCAGTTGATCTTTTGGGGGGTGGGGGTGTTGGGTTGGGAGATGTCCAGAATGCCTTCATGGGTGGATTGTGACCAATTCTATTCTATTCTTCTGTTTGAGTTCCCAAAAGTCAATCCTACTAAAGTAGGAAGAACCTAAAAACCAGATTGCTTAATGAACAGGGCCCTGTTTAGTAAATTACACACCACTTTGCCCTCTGCTTCCATTAATTGATTGTTTTTCCTGCAGCCCATATTTTTTAAAATCTCCATGTAATGCTAAAAAAAAGTAAAGCATCCATTCATCCTCTTCCCAGCTCTCTTCTTCTGTTCTCTGTATGCTTAACACTTGTTCCTACATTTCCAGTGTATTTAAATATATTGCATGTCAAAAGAAATGCAGATCTGGTGCTTTTGCTTTTGTTTTCCCCAGCCATTACCTTAGAGCTATCTTGTCCTTTCTAAAGGGGAGATTGCCACACCCATCAACCGGTACAAAAGCCAGATTAAGAGCCATGAGTTGGCATAGAAAGAAGCAGCTTTAGCTTCATTTATAGATGTGTGATAAATTGTCCCTAGCAAGTCAAAGGTGTAAATCAGCCTCTATCACTATAAACACACACATTAAAAATAGGGTTTGAAAATGAATGCCTCTTATAAAATGCCATCTGATAGTGCATTCTTTTTCCTAGAAAGAAAAGAGCTATGTGATCATACCGCTCACATTTTTATCCTTGCTGAGGGAGAATGTTGCCCTCTCTTGACCAAGAACTGAAATGTTGTAAGCATGAAAATTAGCCTCACACACACACAAAAAGTACCTTTATGTATTAAATGTGCCCTGTCCAGCAATCTGGTCTTGATCATCAGGATTATCATATTCAAATGTGGATTGCCAAATTCCCACACAAAGGATATGTACACATATCAGTTGTTTCAATTTAAAAAACAAAAACAAGACTCAGCTGCATTATCTCTATCCCTTGTGTGACTGTGGGAAAAGATGCTAATACACCAATTTATCCTAGAGTTTAGGAATAGTGTATGTGGTTCTCTGGATGTTAGACTACAGCTCCCATAATCCCTTATGATTGCTTATGTTGGCTAAAGCTGATGGGAACTGCAGTCCAAAAACAATAAAAGGAGTACATGTTCTTCACTTCTCATTTATTCCACATCTACAACGATCAGAAGAATAACATAATTCATTCGTACTAAACATCCTCGGCCTCTGTCATTCTTTGTATTAGTCCAAGGAAAATGGCATCAACCATCTTCCAGGCACTGGTGAAGGAAAATGAGAGGAAAAAGAATCCTTGCTGCCAACTGCTGGCAGAGCAGAAGTGGCAAAATAAATGGAAGGGTAAATATTTAATAGGGATATGGAAGAAAGTTGAAGGGATAGAAATAAGAGTTTTGAAGTCAATAGGAGCTAAAGAGCTAAATGCTTCTGTCACTCAGAATCCAAGCAAGAAACATCTTTTGCCTTGTTCCCACTTGCAGAGAATTCAGTGCCTGATATGAATTGATGAATCAGCGCAAAAATAGTTCTTGGTTCCCACTATGTTTGTGCCAATTCCACCATTCAGATCAGGCACCTTGGCCGCTCCTAGCTCTGACCATCCCTGGCTTCTCTGTGACCTCCTACCCAGCTTCCCCCCCCCCCAACCTTCTTCCATTCCCTGCACCTGGGGAAGGTGGGAAGGAAGGCTGAAGAGAAGCTGGTGACCTAGTTCCCACTTGGGATGGGGCGGATTCAAATCTGCCTGTGGTTCCCACTTGGGCTGAATTGATTTATTTCCAAATAAATCGATTTGGCCCAAAAAACATCCCATTTTACCAGTGTCTTTTTGATGTGGATTAAATGGGTAAAAACCATGGTCCCTTTTCTGAATCGCTTCAGCGATTCAAATTAATTGGGAACCATGGTGCTTTAAATTGGATCATTTCAAATCATGATCTGGTTTAAACTATAATGGGAACAACCTCTCATATTGAAGGTACACTTTACAAATCAGAATAGTTCATAATCTGTGAATTACATACTTCAACAGTATCTCTAGACAGGAATGCTCTGCTGTTTGACTTCAGTTTTCTTAGTCTGAATGATCAAAATTAGGGATTCATTGTCAGAACCTATTAATTTAAACTACCAAGGAATGTGGTGTTAAATATACAGATATAGCATATTAAATTTAGGTGTTGCTTTGATGAGAGCCATACAGCACTATTCAGTATGAGAAATATGTTTTATGATCATTGCAAAGTCATGATCCCAACACCAAGTCTGTGAGAGATAGTTACTTGCCTAACATTGTCTAGGGAGTTTTATGGCTGGATGAGATTCATCAGCAGGGTTTCCAACTTCCAGGCCCAGTGATTGCTCTGTCCATGGTACCACTCTCTAGGAAAGAGAAACATTACTAGGCCAACTCAACTATATAGCATATTAGAGGGTGAAAACCATTCCAGGAAGCAGACTTGATTGGTCAGGATTGTGTGTATCAGTTTTAGCCATCGATTTTAAACTGAATTGATATTGGACTGTTTAAAATGTGTGTTTTCTTTGATATTTCTTTTTCAGGTGTGCTAACTAGCGATAGCCATAATTCAAAATCTGTTCACCGCTTGTGAATTCAGCATTACAAATTCTGACATAAATTCTCGGTCATTACAAAATATTAAAATGCCTTTGCATTTTTGCACATGATGCAGAAGCATCATGTATTTAGGTGTCAGATATAATATAGTGTTCTTTTTCACTATATGCATTGCAACATTAGGACTGGTTCAATCCTTCTTTTCTGACTGGCTGAGATCACACATGCCTTGCCTGTAGTACTAGACTGAAATGAAGCCAGTAGTGAAGGCAATAGCAATAGGAGAAAAATAAGAAGCAGCAATTACAATGTCTGTATTTTGGCAATGCTGGAGTATGCATGTTGTTGACACTGTCAAAGAGGAGATGACAGGGTTTGCTCAGTCATACCCAAATTTGCAAACTGTGAAGGTGCAACAAAGATACATTGAACATGTATGCTCTTAACTATGTATTAAGAAGCCAAGCCCTCCCTCCAGTCCATCTGCTTTGGTCCTGGCCCCAGAGGGAGAGAAGAACCACTGAACCTCATCCCCTTTCCCACCACCTTCCCCTTTTCCTTTTGTGTTGTCTCTTTTAGACTGTAAGCCTGTGGGCAGGGATCCGTCTAACTATAAGATTGTATGTACAGCACTGTGTAAACTTACAGCGCAATAATAATAATAATAATAATAATAATAATTGAACATATCAATTTTGGTCCAAATCACCAAAATTATAGTTTTTCTATAGTTATAGATAAAATCAAAGTGTATTGTTTATTTGAGAATTAAAGACCTGTTGGGGTGGACTTACAAATTAACAGATTTTGAGTGTCCATGATATCATACCTCTCCAAAACTAAAGCCAATAATATGCAGGAAACCAAACCCTTTTAAAACTAGACAGGTGACAACAAAAAGGAACCTGCACATGTAAACATGTGGAACTAGACAAGATCCTACTGTACCAAAGTCAGAGTTGTTCATACCACTGTGTTTCTCCTTTCTATATATTGTAAAAGAATATATAGTGAAGAATATTTCAGTGAAGAAAGCTGATAGGAAAAAACAGTGAAGAAAGCTGATAGAAAATCAACTCATTTGAAATGTGATGCTGGAGGAGAGTTCTTTGGATACCCATGGACTCCCACAATACAAATGAATTGGTTCTATGGAGCAAATTAAGCCTGAAATCCACACACACACCAAGCCAAACTGAGAGTGTTGTACTTCAGATATATATATATCGCACCACAACATGCCTCGTTAGAAAAGGCAATGCTTGGCAAGTTGGAAGACAGTAGGAGAACAGGAAAGCCACATTACAGATGATTAGTCTCAATCAAGGAAGTCATGCCCTGAGTCTGCAAGACTTGAGCAGGGCTGTTGATGACAGGATTATTTAGCAGCCTCTCATTCACACAGTCACCATAAATCAGTCAATTTAACAACAATTAGCAACAAAACATGCTGCCATACTAATAACTCTGTTGAAGTATCATATTATGGAAGTAATGTTTAGTGTTGCTACTGAACTTTGGAATTTATAGTCAGAATCTGGAAGGGAAACCATGCCTTATGAGGAGAGACCCAAGGAATTAGATATGTTTAGCCTGGAGAAGAGACAGTATCGCCCTGTTTAAGTATTTAAAGGGGTGTCACATTAAGGATGGAGCAAGCTGGTTTTCTGCAGAGACAAGGACATGGAAGAGTGGATTCAAGGTATGGGAAAAGAGATTCCACCTCAACATTATGAAGAACTTTCTGACAGTAGGAGCTGTTTAACAGTAGAACACACTCCCTCAGAATGTGGTGGAGTCTCTGTCTTTGGAGGCCTTTAAACAGATGCTGGATTGCCATCTGTCAGGAGTGCTTTGATTGTGAGTTCCTGCATGGGAGAAAGTTGGACTGAATGGCCCTTGTGGTCTCTTTCAATTGAGATTATCACACTAGGGTCAATTCCAGAACCATCCCACAATTATCCCATTATTGGCAATGGGATAATTGTAGGGATGGTAATGAGATAATTGTGGGATGGTTCTGGAATTGACCCTAGTGTGATAATCTCAATATGATTCCATGATTCTATGATCCACATAGGTATTTAAATGGAATGAAGAAGACCCACCAACAGATCCAGGAAGATATGATTTCTCTCTCCATACAGCATTGAGAAGAAGGCACTGCCTTTCCCCCTCCTCTGCTGCCTTCTGCTTTACCTGAAACTCAGCTCTGGAGAGTTTCCTAGTCCAAAGCAGCAGATATTTAATGTTTTCCCCCAAGTGCTGCAGGTATGGAGAATATTACCTTTCCATGAATCTGTCTTCTTTCACCATAAGTATCCAACTGGATCTTGGCCAAGGGATTCAGAGTACAAACTTCCATAGCTCAGCATTTCCAAGTTAATTGTAAGACAGGCCCAAACCTTTCTGAAATTTAGAATTGGCTCATAACTAAGTGGACCTAACACTGAAGCTCCTTGATTTCCTTTTCCGCTCTTAAGTTGCTTCACAGTAGTGGAGGCAGCAGTAGCAGTGGCAGCAGCTGTGTTGAGATGGACAGCTGCAGTGTTAACCTCCTTTGGGTCCTGGAACATGGCACAAGTATGGGTATCAAAAGCACTATAAAATGAAATTTCACATGGGTTCTTGGTTTCATTATGCTTGTAATTATAATTATGGCACTTGGGGTTCTTGTTGCCAGGGTCTCTGGGTTCTATATTTTGCAGCAGAAAAGGCCCTATCATGATGAATCACAGTGCCTTGTGTATCAACATCCTGTGAATTTGTCATTTCTGAGAATTATAGTAGAGGAAGCACAAACTGGGAAGTATCCCATAAAAGCAGCAGAAAAAAAAAATGGGAGTACACAAGTTAAGAAGATTCATCATTCTAGGGCATAATCAAGACCATGACACTATTAACAATCATTGTGGTCTTCACCACCAGGGAACTTGCAGGAAAAATGGGAAGCAGAATAGACTAGCAGGATCAAGGAAGTCTCTAGTGCTCAGCAATTTGCAGGACATGGCCTGGAAAACATGGCCATGCCAGCTGAGGGAACCTGGGAGCTGTACTTCAAAAAGCTACTTTTCCAAACTATGTTCCTGAAGACTGAATTAGGGACATGATGTGACCTAAAACTGGAATAGTTATAAATAAAAATTACTGAATCCAAGCCTGACTCAAACTGAGTATAAATATGCAGATTTGAATCATTTACTAACACAGAAAGAGCAACAAAATGGGCAGGAAAAGAGGCAAATGAAATAAGAATCAAATATAGCAACTTGTCAGGAGAGTCAGACAAATCTATAGATTAATAAGAATATATAGCTATGCTTTCCCCTCTGTAAATATTCAGTTTCACATGGTGGTTAATTACTTAAATTTTAATGTAGGCAATATAGCATGAAAATGAACAATAACACTGCAAATTTGTTTTCTGAAACTATATAGCATGACTGCTTGTGCTTTATAAGTACAAATCAAGCAACATAGTGAGAAAGTTTTGCACAGTTTTGTTACATGAAAGGTCATGTCTGCTGAATTAATAAATTATATAATATTATGAATTATAAATTATAAGTAATAATGTATAATTATAGGAGAAGCAAAATTATGAAACATTTTTTTTTCAAAATGGGTACTTAATTGAAATGCATAAATTGCAGATAACTCTGCAGCTAAGGAGCAACAATAACAATCCATTGGATGTGCATAATTCCAGGGTATGTGAAAAAACATAGCCAGTTTGGTCTAGTGATTAGAGTAGAAAACCACATCAGGAGATACAGGTCCCACTGGTTCACTAACTACCTGCATAGTTTAGCTTACAATGCTGTTGTGAGGATAAATGTGGGGCATGGAGGAGAGGAAATACTTTGAACTCCTTAGAGGAATGGAGAGATGCAGATTGAGTCTTCCTTATCTGAAATGCTTGGGACCAGAAGAGTTTTGGATTTTGGATTGTCTTAGATTGTGGAATATTTGCAAGTACATAGTGAGATAGAGCCAGCGTGGTGTAGTGGTTTGAGTGCTGGACTCTGGAAATCAGGGTTTGATTCCATACTTGGCCATGGAAACTCACTGAGTGATCCTGGGCAAGTCACATACTCTCAGCCCCAGAAAAGCCCATGATAAATTCACCTTGAAGGCACACAATGACAACAACAACAGCAACAACGATAAGATATCTTGAAGATGTGACCCAAGTCCAAACATGAAATTTGTTTTTGTTTTGTATACGATTTAAATACCTAAGCTGAAGGTAATGTTTTTTTACAATATTTTTAATAATTTTGTTCACGAAACAAAGTTTGTGTACACTGAACCATCAGAACGCACAGTTGTCATTATCTCAGGCACCCCTGTGGACAATTGGGATTTTAAAATATTTCAGATTTTAGAATTCCAGATAAAGGATACACAACCTGTATAATCAAACTAGCCCACAGAAGTTTATCTTGTATTTTCTGCAGAGGATAATTAATGTTTCAGGAATAGAACTATGTTTTTAGGTAATATGATGAGGCTAGCTTCCAGAAAATAATTATGCTGGACATGTGCTAGGTCCTGAATCAAGGTGCAAAAATTAATAGAAAAGAAACATATCAACACTTTTCATGAGTAATCTATGAACAGCTGTTGAATCACATCCATGCCCCTTGCACTGTCTGCTTTGTGAATCAGATTTTTCATAGATATTATAAAAGAGGGTAGGGGTGGGGAGATCACACCTGTTGTCCTCACTCCCACCTCATGCATGTGTTCTTTTCAGTGTTACTTGCAAGAACAACTTGTTTCTTCTCAGACTTTATAAGCACAGCCATGTCTGCATAAACAAGAACGCTGGAACAGGAATGGTCTCTTTCACATACAGAGATGACATTAAAGATATACAATTTATTGCCTAGTTTGTGCACAAATTATCCTACAAACAAATGATTATGTCCAAAGTGGTCAAATATGCCCACCCTGTTTGACTCAGACCAAGTTTACATTAAGGGGGGAAAACTGAATTCCCTCCAGATCTGTGCTGATCAATGTAAGGCCCAATCAGAAGCAAACCTGGAGTAAAAATACTTTAATGCAGATTTTTAAAACTCAGGAGCCATTCACATTACATTATACAGTGGTCCCCCGGGTTACGAAGGTAATCCGTTCCGGATTACCTTTCATAACCCGGAAGCTTTCGTTTCCCGGGGGACCGCTTTCGCTAATGGACTGAGCGGCCGATTTAAAGGGGCCGCGCGGTTTTTTTTATTCGTATCCCGGGGGATCTTTCGGATCCCGGGGGATATGTTAGCGGTCCCGCG
This sequence comes from Urosaurus nigricauda, assembly GCA_034509955.1. Lineage (NCBI taxonomy): Eukaryota > Metazoa > Chordata > Lepidosauria > Squamata > Phrynosomatidae > Urosaurus > Urosaurus nigricauda. The sequence continues at coordinate 38,673,129 of JAOEGL010000003.1, forward strand.
GCTTTCGGATCCCGGGGTTTTCGCAACCCGGGGGATTCGTAAACCGAGGGACCACTGTACACTGGTTTGCAAACTGGTGTATAAGTGAGTAGTTCACAGTGGCTCCAGGTTTTACACACCTGATTTGTGATGGACCCTTTATCCCACTTATCAAAGATTTTCAGATATCAGATTTTTCTCTGTTTCTTTTTGGAAAACCCTTGTTTTTCCATGGTGCTGCCAAAGGGAGGGCAGAAGGCGGGAAGATGGGCAGAACATGCCTGTCCCCTCTCGTATAGGTCGCTTGGCAAGCACCATTTTTTACAAGCGCTGGCTGCCGCTTCAAATCTCCTGCCCTGGGAACTGTAGCAACCCCTCTACTCCTGCAACTATTTTGTAGATGATCGCTCAAAGTGGATGTCACTAGAGTTGGTGGAAGGTTATATTCTGATAGAATATGTGAACATTTGCGCTACTGTGGATTTTTTTCCCTTGCACTTGCTCCCAACACTGTAGCCAAAAGTAAAGTTTTCTATACACTTTCAAATGCTCAGATGTCACTGGGGGGGGGGGGGAGGAACTTTTGGGTTTTTTTCATGTAAGTTTTAAAATTAAAAAATAGATAGATTATGCAAATGTTTGTGCTATCGTTAATATATGTACACTGGGGTGTTTTTCCCACCATACAGTTCCTCATCCCCATATGTTCAGTCATGGCCAAACCTTGGTATAGGGTGGTCATTTGGGTGATATGTGTTTATTGTATTTTTTTTACTGACAAAATATGTAATGTCTTGGATTTGTGTTGCCTCTTGCAGCATGTCATTCCCCATTTTATAGCCCTCCTCTTTCAAATGGGATAGTGTGACTTTCCAAAATGGCTTTATTACTGGATGTCGCTAATTTGCGGGGCCATTGGTGTTTTGTGTACCCAACTTTTGGGTCTTGTTGACAGGATGCCAGGGCATGGGCAAAGCACCATTGTGATGCCTTTCCAGGTGGAGATCTTTGAACCTCCCTAATGCCATATATTGGGTCCATTCACACTACATTTTAAACTGGTTTGCAAACCGGTTTAAATTGGGGTCGTTCACACTTCTGCCGGGTTTTCCTGACCCAAATTCAGGGAGAGGGGCAGGGCAAATCCCCCTTAACCCAAGGTTTTTTTTTAAGATGGGGTTTTCAGAGGTTCTTTTCAAAAGAACTGGTTTTGTGTGGGAATCGCCAACAAGAACTTACAAGTCGATCTCATTCAGAGCTCTGCTCTTCCTCCTCTTTTCTCCTCCTCTCCCCCCTCCCCTGCTACTACTGCTTTTCTCTTCCTCCTACCTCCTCTTCATCTTGCCCTGACTGTAGCATCTGTTGTCCCTCCTCTTCCTCTGTCCCCCGCAGCTGCCCTGGATCTGCCTTCTTCCTCTTGCCCTCTTCCTCCTCATCTGCTGCCCACACCTGCCCTGGGTCTGCCTTCCTCTTCCTCTCTTCCTCCTCCTCATCTGCCTGAGCCGCTGTGACTGACAGGATCGAATCTCTCCATGGCATTTTACCACGTTCCCGAGTGTGAACAGTGCCATGGAGAGATTCGCTCATGGCAAATCAATGCCACAGAGAATTTTGATTATGGCAAATCAATGGAAATAACGTGGTTTCCACACTAGGTTATTTCTGAGTATGAATGGGCCCTTAGTTTGCTGAGGAAATTTTAGTTTGCTGCAGAAATTTTAGAAAGCTCCAGTATTTGCTACATGTATCCCATCAGTTTGCACTGGATTTTACTGAGATCACAACAAGGCACTGGGAAACTCACAAACAGGAAAAAAAAAATCTTTATTTTAACATCATTCTAGGTGGGAAAGGGATCTGTCCTGGAACTGTGGGAAAGGCAGCAGTGGTGGGAGCTGACAATGGGCCATAGCAATATCTGCAGTGTAGGCAACAGAGAAGAAGAGATGGGGAATCCATTTGGACTTTCCTCCTAAGTGTAGATTTGCTCTCAGTCCCAATTCTGTAGGAAGCTGCCATTGTGAACTAAAATTCAAGACGAAGAAGCAAGATGGACATATTAGAAGAAGAATGGTTTCATGAATATAGTCAGCCCTTCGTATACACAGATTCAACCATCCACAGCTTGAAAATATCTCCCCCCCCCCCCGAAATTTCCCAAAGATTTCCCTTGATTTTGCCATTTAATATAAGGGACACCATTTGACTACATCATTCTATAAAATCGGATTTTGGTATGCAGAAGCCTGGAACCAAACCCCTGTGTATACCAAGGGATCACTGTAACTAGCAGTAAACAATGGAAGAGAAAGGGGGGGGGGGGAATAATGGAAGTAAAATTTACAAAAGAGTACCTTAAAAATGAAAAAAAATTGTTATGGTATTATAATACATACTTATCATAATATAAATGATTTTTAAAAATCTATCATAATTCATTACTTTATCATTTATTATGATATGACAGTAAATTGTTTATCTTGAAAATGCCCTAAGAATCTTTGCTGTTGATTCCCTTTCAGGATAAAAAGAAAAAAACAAACAAACAGGAATTGGGAAGCAAAGAGAGGAGCATAGAAGGAACAGGAGAAGAGGGAAGTGATAGCCATTCTTCCAGTTAATTTTGACTATACACTCCTCCCTCAGTATTCATGGACTTGCCATTCACAGTTTTGATTATTCATCGATGGCAAGTCCTCCCTCCCCCTCCCTCCCCTCCATCTTCCCCTGGCACTGAGGCTGCCGGGGTTTGTAATCCATGCCAATTCACACCGAAATTCACTGTCCCAACAGCGCTCAGGGCCCAGCGTGCACATGCCTTGCTCCTCCACGGCAGCCATGGGCACACAATATGTCAATTGGCTGTGCCAGAGGGCGTGGGGCATGCACACACCAGGCCCCAAGCGCTGCTGGGAAAGCAAGCCCCCATGCCGCCAGCGTGGATTACAGGCCCCAGTGGCCCTGGTGCTGGAGGGAAGAGGGAGGGAGGGAGGCACTCCCATTGTCCCCCATGGTGGCCTGCCATTGGGCACAATGGCCCTTGAATATTTATAAAAATTTAAGAGTCAGGGGTGCAGAAACATATCCCCCATGAATCCAGAGGGACCACTGTACAGCTACCCCTCTACATTTGTAGGGGTTAGGGACCAAGGACACCATGAAAGTGGAAAAAGCATGAATATGTTAGTCACCCCAACATGAATTATATAAGCCTTTTACCACCAAGAGCACCACCGATAACTCTCTTTGCAACCTTGAAACACATAGCCTCTCCCACATTTCCAAAGTGCTCACACTTTCAAGCTGATGTTAGCAGCCACCACTGCAAAGGATCCTTCTCGCCTTCACCTCCCAGCTAGACCAAAGCAACATTGTATCTTCCCCACTATGAGAGACTTTGCATTCTCCTCATTTCCAAAATCTTTACAGACTGAATTTGATATTTGCAGCCATCATCACAAAGCGAAAGTATGCTGTTGCTTTTGTCTGGCCACGAGAGAGGCGAAGAGGAGGAGGGGAGAGAAGTTGGATCCTCTGGGGGGTGGCTGTAAACATCAGATTCAAAGGGAAGGTCTTTGGAAATGAGAAGGATGCAAAGTTTGGCAAAGCAGGGGAATGTACAGTGTTGGTATTGGCTGGACAAGAGGAAGGGTGAGGAGGAGGGGGTGACGAAGTTGATCTTTTAAGCAGCAGCTACAAGATTGTGAATAGTCAAAAATGCAAATCTGAAATCTGCGAATGTAGAGGACTGGTTGTACACAGAATGAAATACTGAACACAGTAGTAAGGGACTGTAAAATGTACTATGTCTGTTCTTCAGGTTTAACAGGAGAGAACAGATTGTAAGATAACACTGGGAGAGGCACCTCCCCAGATTTATTAGTGAGATGCAGACAGTACCAGAACTGTTTTTGCTGATGAAGGATTTTGTCAGTATGACTTGTCCTACCATTTTTGTAATCTCTGTTTGATACGTGAAATCCTTTTTCCAGACTTCCAAAGATAATTTGAAGCATTGAATAACAGTGATCTAATTTTCACAGGAAAAGCAGGGAGGATTTTGTATATGATGGAACACAGTGCAGTTCTTTTCAAAGTAACAGCCAAATTAGATGTGATGGCTAGTTAGGAAGAAAACAATCCAGTTGCATGGAAATGGGTTTATCAAAAGGTGGTTTTGATAGCAAAGAAAGAATAGAAAAGAAAAGAAAGAATACTCAGTGAGAGAATACTCCAATATAGCTAATGACATTGTTTCTCTTGAGGAAAAATCAGTAAGAGATCCAAACAAACAGCTTCAATATACCACTTCATACCACCTAAACAGTGTCTAAGCGATTTACAACTGTAAGCTACTTGCCCCCAACAATCTGGGTACACATTTTAGCAACCTCGGAAGGATGCAAGTGCGAGTCGAGCTTGAGCCCTTTTGCTGGTCTTGAACTCACAACCTTATGGTTTTGAGTGAGTGGCTGCAGTACAGGCATTTAACCACTGCACCAGCAGGTCACCCAAGAGGGTAGTACTCTCCACCCCCAGAGTTGCCAGACAAAAACTGGAGAGCACTCTTGTACCTTTAATAGTTGGGGAGAAGAGGGAATTTCACCAGGTGTTGTTTGTTACCTGGTTGTGGAAGAAACCTGAAATTCCCTCATCTTCACAATCATTAAAAGAACAGCGGGGCCACTCCATTTTTCACTGTCACCCCTAACCTAACCCTGGATTTTGGTATTTTCCTGGATTAGATTATCAGTCAGGCAAGACTGTTTTGGTGCCATACCCCTGACTGAAACAAGACTGAAATGGATCCAGATCATCTGTTCACCCCATGGTATTAACCGCATGCTCGAGGACCTTGCCCAAATTAGCAATAGGGTTGTAGTTCTCACATACCTCTGAATGCAGGGGATCCTCTTCACTGCAGTCTGTTTCAAAGTGGAAGATACCTCTTTTTGACAGAGGAAGCCATATATCACCCCCTGGGCCTATCTGATCAAGCCAGGTTTAAAGCCAAGATCTGGGCACTTCCATTTAGCAATACAGTCATTAGCACTTGGATGAGAAAAAATAATAACCACATGCAAACTATACTTGCAGAAAATGAATCAGGTGGATAAGCATTCATTACAGCAAGTTTGCATTTGCTGAACATTAAGCCACACATTTCAAGATTCAGCTTTAAAATGAATGTGTAAATCTGAGGCTCAATTACTCAAATGCCACTTCCTAGGAAACAAAATGTTGTTTTTCTTTACCAAATCAGATTAAGATCAACAGTTTTTTACTAAGGAAAAAAAATGCATATCTAGTTGAAGTATAAACACAATTTAAATGGTCACAATCTGTGTAACCTCTCTCCACATAAACAAACATGGCTGATAATATTCTTAATTTCTATTTGAACAAATATTTACAGATCTGTAACATCAGTATGCAAAAGGAGGCCTATGACCCCGTTCCTGAAGATAATCAGTTTAGTAACTGGTTCAAAAGGAAGAGTGCCATCTAGCGTGTTTCTAGTACATTGTAATGAAGCCTCTTGTATTCTTCAACATTTTTTAAGAATAAGGGTGGGCAAAGTACGCCCCAAGGGACACATCCGGCCCTCAAGCTTTTCAGAGTTTCCTAGAATTCTTTTTCTTGTCAAAACCCGAAAAGATGAATTTTTTGTCTTACGTGCCTCCAGGAGTAACAATTTTCCTTTCCAATAGGTTAGTTCGTGTTTACTCTCATTCTCAAAGGAAAAATATTACTGGTATATTTGAAGATAAATTCGGACTAACTCACATATTCTAATTGTTTTGTTGTTGTTGTTATTTTAATAGTAAATATATGAAAGGAAATTTAAAACCCATGACTAAGTCAAAGTCAAAGCCAGTGGATGGGGGAGAAGGACAGATTGAAAGGTTTATGTGGGTGGGGGGTTAACACTGTGTTAGCAGTGATACTGGTCTTTTCCTTTTCCAAAGCTGAATTGTGAATGGTGTAGTTGGAGCGATTACTCCAGGGCCCTCTGAAGCAGAGGGGTATTCTCCTGCCTGCAACACATGCACATATATACACCAAAAGTTTTTGAACTGTGATGCTGGCAAGCAAGAAATTGTCCAGGGAAGAAAAAGTCTAAAGACTGTGTCACTCTGTCCTCTCCAAGGGCTGCAGTTCAACAACATCTGTAGGTCTCCACAGCTCTAACCATTAAAAAAAAAAAAAAAAAAGAAAGAAAGAAAGAAAGAAAGAAAGAAGAGAATTCCCACCCTGCAAGTGTGTTCTTAATTATTAGGGAATTAGCCCTACTGACATGAATTAAACTTATGACGAAGTAGACATGGATTCTACCTTTTGCATGAGGTTTTTAAAATGCAGTTGAGGCTTTTATTGTGCCATCATCCTGCTGCAGTTATGGAAATTTGCTTGGTGTTTTTCTTGTCTTCCATTGATAACCACTCCCAATTTCTTTCATTTCTACTATCCTTTTTTTCCTTACCGGAAAAAAAAAAAAATCCATTATGGTGGGAAAGACAGGATAAAATGGGCCATTGGTATCTGCTGGGTTTTGGTTCCAGGACCACTACCCCACTCCACGATCCTATGGATACCAAAATCCATGAATGACCAAGGCCCTTTATACTGTATACAAAACAGCTAGTAAAATGGTATTGCTTATGTAAAATAGCAAAATCAAGATTTTTTAAAATTAATTAATTAATTTTTGTGTGTTGGTTAATATTTTCTGTCCCTAGATGGTTGAGTCCATGGGTGCATAATCTGTGGATATGGAGGACCTACTATAAATACATAGTGTCTTTTGACTGATAGCTCTAGGAGACTTCCATTGAAAGCACCTATCTCTCTGTGATACTGAATGCTAAAATTAGATCTGGTGTCCTACATTACAGAGGGTAGCCTTCTGTATGGAAGCATCCTCTGTTCCAAGGACATCCCTCCTTCCCCCAAGATATCGCTGAACTGCAGCACCCATCAGGCCTAGCAAGCATAGCCAATGGCAAGGTATATTGGGAGTTACAGTCCAACAACATTTGGAGGGCCACGTATTCCTCATCCCTGTATCTGATGAGCTAGTCAGTCAAAGATTGGTTTATATGTAGGGAGTTAAAGTGCCTTAAAGTTGTTTATCAACAGTTAGCACCTGAACAACATAGTGATCAAAAATACAGGTCACTTAGCCACAACCTTCCTCACCATGGCGAGATATGATGTTTTTATTTAAATTCTAGCAGGGTTTTTAAAACCAATTTTTTATTTATACATATTTTATCATATATAATGTTTATGCAAGCCTGTGTCATCTTTTGCTGTTTTGTAAGTAATCTCCTCCTCTCCCTGGCACAAAATTGGTGGCAATCCTGACTAAACACACACAAAAAATTAAGTTCAGCTTGAACCCACTAATCCTACTCCTAGATTCTGATGTTTCCAGTATCAGAAATAAGTGTAGTACAGAAAGTCAGTAACAACAAAATAAAGGGGTTAATTTCTAAAATGATCAGGTGTAAATTGATAAAAATGTGTAACTATCAAAAAGATGATCAATCAACTAACGAGACTTTATCATAACAGGTATTACTTTACAAGGTTGATTATTTGAATTCCCCCCCCCCAAAAAAAACACTGACAGCATACAATCTAAAAAATTAATCTAGTTAAGGTATTTTTAATATTTGTGATTATATTTGTGATAATATTTGTGACTAGAAATTTCTGATCCTGGACCAAACACTGATCTCAGTCATACCAACAAGGCATATAATGTGCTACTTAGTTTTGATGCATGTTGCAAAGCAATATGGTTCAATGATGTCCTTCTTCCAGTAGGTGGGGCTCTATGGTTTACTTTGCACAGTTCAGAATGAAACTACTTTAGAAAGCTTACAGTTGTTCCCCACTATGATCAAGATTATATGTTTTCCCTTTACTGCATTTGAGCCTTTCGGTTAAATGATAACCACAAAGTAAAAGAGAAAGTACTTCTTTATAAATGTGGAAAATGAATGAGTAGATTTCACATCCGTCTATTCATGCAATAAAATGGATTATATCTAAGGACTTTATCATGGGGGGAAATTGGGGGTGTAAAAAGGCAGCAAAGATTTTGCACACACATTTGTTGCTGGAGCATTCCTGGTTCTTCTCAGAATAAGTCCCCTCTAATCACGATGTCATGTGAAAATCTTCGCCGTGATCACACAATTGTCCCCAGAAAATGCCTGTTTAAACCCCTGATTTTCCCCTTATAATAAGCTCCATAGTCCTTATGTTACAGAAGAATATGATTTTCATATGTCAAAACAGTTGTCATCCCAAAATATGATCTGAACAATATATCAACAGAATTTACAAGCAATGTAAGAAATAGATTTGCTCTATTGAACATAATCAACCAAGAACTAGAAGAACTATGATCAGAAGACAAGGGTATAGGCAAGGAAGAATAGAAAAACACATTAACAGTGGCCCAAAAGAGGGAGAGCAGAAACAAAGGATAACAGAGGAAATGCTTCAAGCAGTAAAAGAAAGAAGACAAGGAAAAGACAAGGGAGACAGGAATGAAACCAGAGCCGTGAATTCAACTGTCCAATGACTAGAGTGCAAGTATAAAGACAACTACTATACCGTAATAACCAATGCAACAAAATAGAAGACAACAACAAAAAAGAAAGAATGACAGACCTTTTCCTCATGATCCAGAAACTCAAAGGAAAGTTCAAACCAAGGGCAGTGATGTTCTACGATCAGAAGAGAAGCATACTGCAAGATCAGATAGAAATAAAAAGATGATTGAAGCAATACACAGAAGAACTATATAAAAGAGAAGGAAAAAAGTATGACACATGGAATGAAGAACCATACAGAGATGAACCCCACATCCTAAAGATCAAGGTGGAAGCTGAGAGATATTGGAAAGAATAAATCATAAGGAACAGATTATATTCCAATAGAATTGTTACAATCCACACTGAAGAGTTTATCATACGATGGAATTTGGGGGTATAATGCAATGGCAATAAAAAAGCAATCATGGGGTTTCACGTAATTGTGTATGAGTATATCTCACATAATTTGGGGCAATGGGAAGTCATTCCGAATCCAATCATAGGTTTTACGTTAATGCGTATTAGAGTATCTCACACAATTTTGGGCAATGGGGGGTCATTCTGAATGCATTTCGAACACAATTAGATTTCATGTAAATTTGCTATTGGCTCTATTCGAAATTGGGAAAATTTCTCCCGTGTGATAAACCCCAGACACAATCAGCTCTAGTGCTAACTAAAATATGCCAAAAATATGGCAAACTAAACAGTAGCCAAAAGACTGGAACAATTAATATACATTCCAATCCATAAAAAGAGACACAAAAGACTGCAGTGACTATAGAAGTTTAGCATTAAAATCACACACAAGCAAAAGTATGCTCAAAATTCTGCAACCTAGACTCCAATCATATATAGAAAGAGAAATCCCAGATATACTAGCAGGATTTAGGAGAGGAAGAGGTACTTGGGATCACATTGAAAACATATGATAGTTAATGGAGCACACCAAGAAATTCCAGAAGAAAATCACCATGTGCTTTTACACTACAGCACAGCATTTGACTGTATAGATTTTTAAAAAACAACTATGGAATGCTTTTAAAGGCATGGGAGTGTCACTACATAGTCCGGATGAGAAATCTGTACTTAGGACAAGAGATTACTGTTGAAACGGAATATGGAAAAACAGATTGGTTCCCAATTGGCAAAGGAGTCAGGCAAGGATGCATTCTTTCACTCTACCTGTTCAGCTTGTATTCAGAAAATATTATAAGACAAACAAGGTTAGACTTAAAAGAAGGTGGAGTGAAGACAGGAGGAAGGAACATCAACAATCTAGGATATGCAAATGATACCATACTACTGTGCTAAGCAAAAAATGCCACAGATTTGGAACAATTACTAAGGAAGATCAAAGAAGAAAGTGAAAAGACAGGATTATTCCTGAACATAAAAAACAAAAAAACAAAAATAATAACCATGGGAGATCTACATAAGTTTAACTTAGATAATGAGGAAATAGAAATAATTAAAGAGTTTCCATAACTCAGATCAAACATTGATAAGAATGGAAATTGCATTCAAGAAATCAGAAGACTACGAAAGGGAATGGATTCCATGAAAGGACTAGGCAAGACCCTAAAGTGTAAAGATATACAACAGAACACTAAAGTCAGAAACATCCAATCCATTATCTTCTCTATTAGCATGTACAGATGTGAGAGCTGGATATTGAAGAAAGCCAACAGAAATAAAATCAATTCATTTGAGATGTGGCGCTGGAGAAGAATGCTGAGGTTACCACGGACAGCCCAAAAGGCAAATAAATGGGTCTTTGATCTGATCAAGCCTGAACTCGCCCTGGAAGCCAAGATAATGAAACTGAGGCTGTTGTACTTTGGCCACATCATGAAAAGGCATGACTCACTAGAAAAAGCAATAATGCTAGGGAAGATAGAAGGCAGCAGAAAGAGAGGAAGACTGTATGCCAGATGGCTAGATGGTCACAGGCCTGAATTTACAGGACCTAAGCAGAGCAGTGAAGGGTTGGGGGTCTTGGGTCATGGTCAACATGAGGGCAGGTAATAACAACAACAAATGTCAAAGGGTAATTTATTATATTTTTGGTGGGGTTACAAGGTTATTTTTAAAAGAAAAATGGTACATAGAGAAGACGGCATATCTTTTTAAAAATTACAAAAAATAAGGGTGACTAGGCATGTTAGAGCTAGGACAATGCTACTCAATCATGGTCCATGGACCACTGCTGTTCCACAAGCCACTGATTGCAAATCCACACTGAGTTTCCAGGAACTAAGTAGTTGTAATCAATGAGAGCAAATACAGTGTCAATCTAATGCACTTTTGGAAAAATCCTCCTGATCCCTGGCCAAAAATAGCGTAAAAAAATTAGACTAGAAGATACTGTGGATTTGTGCTCCATGAGAGGGGAAGAGGTCAGCCTACACACACAGAGAGAAAGGTCCATGGTGGAGTCCTCCTTAGAGTGATGGTAGAGGGGATCTGCCATTGAGACTATAGTTTTGACAGTACAGTGGGCCCTTGGTATACACTAGGGTTTGGTTCCAGGACTCCCTATGGATACTAAAATCCATGGATGTCCAAATCTCATGAAATACAGTAGTGTAGTAAAATGGTGCCCCTTGTATAAAATGACAAAACCAAATTTTGCTTAATTTATATTTTTAAAAAGCTTTTCAAGCTGTGGTTGGTTGAATCTGTGGATACAGCGGGCTGACTCTGTATTCCACAGAGAAGAAAAGCAAAGGGAAGAGGGAGGGTAACAGATCAAAGTAAACTTTACATCTGTCAAATCCAAGACTCACCAGTTGCACAGGTATGGCCTGGAATGAGAGAAAAGACTAGCAGAGTAATTTTCTCTCCCATTGAAACTATTGGGAAACTATATTTTAAAAGGAGGGAGAAAAAAGCACAAAAATAAAAAATAAACCCCACTGGGCAAAACAAATAAATTCATTGAAGAAAGGGAATCAAGTCTTGATGCAATTCTCTTTTCCATAACTGAAAAATACAAGATGTGTGTGTCAGCATTATCTGTGACTGTACCTCCAACAGCAAAGTTCAAGAAATATTTTTGCAACTTCAGCCCTATCTCTTTTTGGAAACGTCTCAGGCATATCCAAGCACATCAAAAGTAAGGGTAGGGATGAGACACAAAAATCTATATCACTAAAAGCATGTGGCTGTTATTCTCACTAAATATCAAAATGTGCGGAGGAGTTGGATCATTTTTTGCAGGCTGTTATAATCTGCCAGTTTTGTTACATACCCCACCTTCTCTGAAAATATAGATGTATGAACTGCTGGGTAAGAACTGCTGGGTAAGTAAAAAAAAACTTTCTGTGTTGTTGTGGCCAAGCTCAGCTAGAAGGAATAGAAATAAGGGTGGGGCAGCATGAATTAAACAAACCAGGGCTGTGTAAGGTTTTCTTAGTTTCATGACACATCGCTGGTCGAAATTCACTTTTATTTTATTTTTCCTGAGAGACAACGCAGAGGGAAAGTGGGGTATTCCCTTTTAGGTGAACTACTTTAAAACCCTGAACAACATTCTTAGGTAATGTAAAGGTTATGAAATACCCTGGGGCCCTACAATAATGCTGACAAAGTTGGCATGAACTATTAAAGGTATTTTATTTTATTTTTTTAGTTCTCCAGGCTTCTTCTGCTTTCCTAGTCTGCTCCATAAATTATGTTAGTGGGTCGTGCTTTTGAAATCTGGAGTTTTGAAAGAGATTGACAGATATTCTAATTTTCCTAATAGTGTTTTGGAAACAGTCCTGCATAATAGGGAGTGATATGAAATGGATTTAGGAGTGGGGATCCCCAACTGTATGCATGCCCTTCACCATTTTGTATGCTGGCTAAGACTGCTAGTAGTTGCAGTCCACCAACACCTGGAGAATTGCACGATGTTTTTCTCTTGCAGTATAATCTCCTGATGCTTTTAAATGTACATCTATTTGTTCTCTATCCTCTTTTCTCCTTGAACTGGATCCAAAGTCTGTTTTAAAGGAAACATTATAAACAAAGAACTCTCTGTAATTGTCAGTCCCTCTCCCCCTTCCAATTATGTTCCTGATTGTCATAGTTATAGACATGAACCCATACCCCCCACCCCAATTTGACTGGTTTATTTTGCCTTTCTTTTCATGGTGTTAATCCAGAAGTTTCTTGCTTGCAGCAATGAGTTGGGTTTAGGCAGAGACTACATCGGCACTGCAGAAACAATGCAGTTTGACACCACTTTAACTGCCATGGCTGAATGCTATGGAGCCCTGGGATTTGTAGTTTGTCATGGCAGCAGAGCTCTCTGAAGGAAAAGGCTAAATGTCTCACAAAACTACAAATCCCAGAATTCCATAGCTTTGAGCCATGGCATTTAAAGTGGTGTCAAACTGCATTATTTCTGCCGTGCACATGCAACCATT